>MU277982.1:0-1451083 GCA_022385765.1 Trametes cingulata | reverse complement strand
CAAAATCCGCGAAAATGTCAGGATTAGGCCTCAGGCGTCCCCAATGAAATGTCGGGGGTCCTGTGGGCGCGCGTCGCGTCTTCCGGACAATCTGCGAAGGTCGAGGACGCGTCGGAAAACGCGGCACGGAATGGGCGCCTGGCTGGACGCGATCGGCGATCGCGGACCGCCCCTGACTGCTCTGGGCGTCTGTCGCTGCTGTGCACTCCAGGCATGGCCGGCCTCTGCCGCTGTCCGGCATCGTCCCCCGTCCGCTCTTGGCAGGTATACTGACCTGTCTCCTGAACCGCCCCTCCAGCCACCCCAGGCCTCCTGTTTCGCACTTCACTTCTGCCTACGCCCGTCTCGCCACTGCACGTCGCTCTATCCCACCCTGTCTGTCCAGCCACCACTTTATAGCTAGTCTGCTGCCCACGTCAAATATACGCCGTCGCGCTCACCCGTCCGTGTGCACCGTCTCCTCCGCCCGGAATTCTTCCCCACTATCCAGCGGAGCGGATCCACGAGCCACTCTGCCTCTCTCCTCTCACACTCGCGCCGTTACGGTTCCTTGTTGCCTTGGACATCGCGCTCCCCCTCTCATGCGTATATGACGTTTATAGCGCGTCCGTGACCCCCTCGCGCCTCACCGTGTCCGCCATCGCGCACCGCTCCACCGCTCCTCTCCCCCGTCTCAGGTCCGCGCACCAGATGAGGAAGAACGCTCGTTCAAGAGGCTTGCTCGGTGATAGCCCGCGTTCGACCTCTCCTTCTCTCGCCCGATAGACTCAAGCTCTGGTCTCGCGCCGGTCAAGCATCCTGCAACGTGCTGGAGGATATGGAGATAGCGGCGGCCTGCTCAATGGCGGCGCACGCACGAGCATATGCAAGCTTGCCTCGTTCCCTGATGGACGTTCTTCCCCTCTGCTTCTCCACTTTCTAGTCTGTCTGACGTCTGTACGGACGATAAGTCGTCTCGGTAGCTATGCATCCCGTCGCACCCCGTGCAATTACCCCCGCACGCGCGATTCCCGCGAAATGAACGCGCTCTCTCACTGCTGCGTGCTTCAGCTCCGGACATTACTTATAACGTCCTCGAGCTCGTCCCCGCCTACGCGTTCTCCTTGCTCACGAGTGTTACGACCTCAAGGCGGCGCATATGTCTCCGACGTCGACTGAAGACAGCGCGCAGCTGATGCGAATGCGCACTCCCCTGCTCTGACGCGTCCTCCGTAACTCTCCTCCACGATCCCGAACGTGTTCGCACACAAGCAGCGCACAATGTGCCATAGGTGCCCACGCCCGCCCTCGTCATGACTGTGCACTCTCCCCTGCTCCCGCCGACTGACACTTGAGCGCGATATACAGCCGTACATCGTCTGCCGCGGCGCAGCGAGTTACATACCCGGTCCAGGAGAGGAGCGGCTTGCGCGCGACTCTCAGTAGATAGTGTACAGGCTGGTAGGCTGGACGCGTCACAGTGTGTGCTGCCGCGGCCCTACGTACGCGCACGCCTTCGTACTCCGCCTTGAAGCTTCTAGGCTCGCTAGTCGTCGCCTTGTCTGGAGTCCTGCACGCAATATATGCTCCCGTTCACGCGAGGCTCCCCCGTAGTAGCATTGTCTGTACCGAAAATCACGCGTGCCCGACCCACCTTGACTTCATACCACCATCATCATCATCCCCCTCACTTAGGCTCACTATGTCCAACACCGAAGTAACAGCACCGCAAGCGACGTCCGCCTCCCCTCAACCCGCCTCCTCCCAACCCCCCGGCGCGCCCACAGAAACACAAACGCAACCACCGACGAATCCCGACACGAACCCGCAGCCCCTGCAGATCCCCACGACGCGCAAGACGTGGCGCGCGACGGGCCGCGGCGCGCCCGCGCAGGTGCTCAAGCTCGTCGACGCGCCCGTCCCCGCGAAGCTCGGCCGGGGCGAGGTGCTCGTGCGCGTGCAGGCTGCCGCGCTGAATCCTGTGTGAGTGACTCCTTTCGTCTGGTGATCAGTGTCGGTAGCTGTGGGTTCTGGTGGGTGGGCGGGTACGGGGCGGGTGCGGGGGGGCGATGTGGGTGCGGGGCGCGATGTGGGGAGCGTGAGAGGACGCGCGGGGAGCCTGGGGAGGGAGCGGTGGGTCGCGCGGTGCGGGGTTGGTGGGAGCTTCTTGGCCGCGGGGTCTGGAGAGAGATAGGCTGGCCGCTGGCCGCTCACCTCTGTATCCGGGCTGCGTGAAACCGACACGAATCGAGCTGACGGACGGGACATGCAGGGGCCACAAGATGATGGGCCTGCTGCCCGGGTTCGTGCTCCGGCGCGCGAGCGCGGCCGAGTACGACCTCGCGGGCGTCGTCGTGGACGGGAACGGCACCGCGCTGAAGGCGGGGGACGAGGTCTTCGGGTGGATCCCCTTCAGTGAGTCCCCCCACCTTTTCCCCCTCCTCCACTCCAGCACTGGCACTGACGCGCACGACGCCCCCACAGACCAAGCCCTGTCCACCGGCCAAGGCGCACTGACGCAGTACACGCGCGTGCCGGCCGCGAACCTCGTCCTGCGCCCGAAGAACGTGACGCCGACGGAGGCGGCGGGGTTCGCGCTCGCGGGGCTGACAGCGTGGCAGGCGCTGCTGGACGTGGGGAGGCTCGAGGCGGGCCAGTCGGTGTTCGTGAACGGGGGCAGCACGGCGGTGGGCGCGTTCGCGATCCAGATCGCGAAGGCGAAGGGATCAAGGGTTGCCGCCAGTGCGTCGGGGAAGAATGAGCAGTATGTGAGGGATTTGGGGGCGGATGAGGTGCGTGTGCACACGCTGTTCTCTGCAAGAGCAGACGGCTGATGCATGAAATGCGATCCGCGGACAGTTCTTCGACTACACGAAGGCGCCGCTGCACGAGCAGCTCGTCGCGGCGCAGCCGACACCCAAGTACCACATCTTCTTCGAGGCGGTCGGGCTGGCGGACAAGGAGCTCTTCACGCGGAGCGCGGCGTACCTCGCGCCGAACGGCGTGTTCATCTCCGTGGGGCCGCAGGGCTCGGTGGGGAAAATGGCGAGCTATGTGTGGAACGTGTTCTTGCGGCCGGGGTTCCTTGGGGGCACGAAGCGCACGTGGAAGTGAGTACGAGCATGCATGCATGGATGTGGGAGGTAGGGCTGATTGGGATGTGCGTTAGGTTGGCTGCGGTAAAGCCTGTCCACAAGGATTTGGAGGAGTTCGCGAAGCTGGTGGAAGAAGGTGAGTAGTCGGAAGCTTGTTACGTGATGGCCGCGAGCTGACTTTCGAGTCCAGGCAAGATTCGGCCGTTGGTGGACTCGGTGTTCGCGTTCGAGGACGCGCTGAAGGCGTACGAGCGGATTATGACGAAGCGGGCGACGGGGAAGGTGGTCGTGAAGGTGGATCCTACGGCGGCTTGAGATGGCTAGCTGTATATCCTTATCCACCGCTTGTAGGCGTACATATACCACGGAATATTGTAATAGTCTCCCTGTAAACATTCGGGCCAGGGGAGGTCGCGATCAGGTGGGCGTGTCGCGTCGCGTCTTCTCGGCGCCTGCGCACTGGACGCGTCGGGGAGAGCGTCGCGATAACGTGACGTCACCGATATAGCACACCTGCAGCATAGATCTGTCCGTCTGCGCTGGGACTGTTAGCTCGCTCTTTCCTCCCACCTTATCGCTCCCATCCTCTCGCCCTCCCGCCTGCTCTCGCAGCTGCGGACGACGACCACAAGGCCCTATCGCCCACACCGTGAGTGCCCTCTCTCTATCTCTCTCGCAGACCACCACCATGACCGACAGCGACACCGGCGGCAGACCCGCGCCCGTCCACGACACCCCCATCCTCGGCATGGTCCACCGCCCCAAGCTCTCCGTCGCGACCGAGTACGGCAACGCCGCCTCCTTCTGGGTCGAGTACCCCGCCGGCCTCATCGACCTCACCCGCACGCGCCACCTCCCCAAGGGCGCCCTCCACGACGGCGACGTCGTCCAGGACCAGGCCGCCCAGGACGTGCCCGTGCCCCCGCTCCTGCCCGCGACGCAGCTCGACATTCCCGTCGATGGCGACCGCGTGATCCGCATTGCGAAGAAGCAGAGCGCGATCGTCATCATCGACATGCAGAAGTGAGTGCGTGCGCTTCACATTCGAGTGTGTGGTCTCGCGGTTGCTCAATACTTGGTGGGGCGTGCAGTTTCTTCCTTCATCCCGACTTGCGAGACCACCCGACAGGACTCGCTTGCGTCATCCCGCTCATGAACCTCGTCCCGGCCCTGCGCGCGCAAGGCGTCAAGATCCTCTGGGTGTAAGTCAATCCCCCCTCCCCGTCTGCTCACGCGCGCACAGGCCCTGACCACAGTCATTTCCGCACAGAAACTGGGGCCTGACCGAGCACGAGCTCACGACGATCCCGCCCTCGCTCGTGCGCGGCTTCATGAAGAGCGGCCGCGGCGGCTTCGGCGCGCAGCTCCCCGGAGAGTTCGGCCGCCTCCTCATGCGCGGCGAGTTCAACGCGGAGCTCTACGGGCCCCTCCAGGGCCTCTACGAGGAGGGCCGCCGCGAGGGCACGGACGTCTGGATCCACAAGAATAGGTGAGCCGAGCTGGGCGGCACGTTCGCAGGCCGCGACCTTGCGCAGAAGCGCGAAGCACGGCGGCTTGCGAACGTGCGATGGGAGCTTGCGCGGAATGGGAGTCTGATTGCTGGTTGTACTTAGGATGAGCGGGCTCTGGGGCCCCCAGACGGCGCTGGACCTCTACCTCCAGGAGCAGGGAATCACGACGCTCTTCTTCGCGGGCGTGAACGCCGATCAGGTCCGTCCATGCATGCGCTCTTCTGCGCACGCTGCAGCTGAATGGAAACTTGCCATGGTACTTAGTGCGTGCTGGGGACGCTCGTCGACGCGTACTTCCGCGGGTACGACTGCGTCGTCGTGGAGGACTGCGTCGCGACGACGTCGCCTTCGGGCGCGCTCGAGAACGTGCTGTATAATGCGGGCGGGGTGCGTCGGCTTTCTTCTGTATTCGTTCTTCGATGGATGAGGGTGCATGTGATGTCAGTGCTGACGTGCGTTCTGTGCACAGAGCTATGGATTCGTGACGGACTCGTCGCGCATCATCTACGCGGCGACATGATCCATCGTGGAACCATACTGTACCTCGGCGACTTCTTGCTTCAAGGAGGAGGCTTTCGGCGGAGACAGACGTACGCACTGGAAGGGAAGACGGAGGCTTCTCCGGACTGCGACCGCGTAATGTGTAATATACAGTGCTATTGGAATCGTTTACGAAGTACAGAATACAGGGCTATGAGGTCGTAGAAGTCATCGTCGAAGAAGTAGGATGTCGCTGGCGCTGTCTTCTAGGCGCGGGCGTACATCGAATACAGGACATCGCTGGAATATGTGTATGGGAGCGCATGGAAGTATGCGTGTAGTGTAATGATACAGGACGTGACATGGACCACACGTCAGGGAAAGGGGCGATACCAGCGGAGAGGAAGCAGAAGGTAGACGGAGCCGCGCAAGATTCCCTGCGAGACTCATGCTGTAAGCATCTCAGTTCTTCCACTCAATGCTCGGCCGGCGCTGCAAATCACACCCATGAGTTACCTGCATTCCCTCTCGCAAGCAGAGTATCACCTACCTGAGAAGTACTCCTCCTCGAATAGAACGTATCCTTCCTCGGGCTCATCGGCAGCCCGTACCCCGCCAGCCCTGGCGGGCCCGCGCGCGCAACGCGCTCCTCCCTCCCGTCCTGGAACGGGTTCCCCCGTTCGGAGCCCGGGCTCAGCGGCGGCGGCGCGGAGGACTCGCTCTCGTGCCCCTGGCTCGACGTGGGCGGCGAGAGCGACGAGAGCGACGTCGGCGGCGTGAGCGGCTCGAACGTCTTCAGCACGACCGCGGCCATCTCGGACCCGAACGTGTCGCGGTCGCGCGGCGCGCGCGGTGGGACTGGTGGCGGGAGCGTGAGCGTCGGCGTGTGCCGCTGCGGAGGGGTCTCGGGCGAGATTTGGGCGCGCGTGTAGGAGGGCGTGGGCGAGAGCGGCTGTGGGACCGTCATGGGCGACGTCGTGCTGTTGTGGTAGCTGTTACGACGGAGGGGGCTGCGCGGCGGGACGACGGGGGGCCGGGTGGTCGTGATTTGCTCGGGGGCGCGAGGGATGGGGGCGACGATCGCTTCCTTCACAGGTTCGGGCTCGGGTTCGGGAGACGGGACGGGCTTGCGCGTGACGGAGTGTACGCTCGGCGAGCTGCCTGTCCTGTTGAGGTTGCTTGGCCTCTCGAGCGGGACCTCGACGAGGGCGCCCTCGTTGTGCTCGTTACGCAGCTCCGGTAGCGTCGGCGGGTAGAACGAAGGCGATGACCGCGCAGAGGACGGCTCGGGACGCCGCGAGCGTGCGCTCTCGACACGCTGATCGGTCGTGATCGCGAGCCCGACGACACCACTCTGCCCGCTCAGATGGTGCTGGCGCATCTCCGACGACAGGCGCGCGCTGCCCATGCTCGCGGAGCGCCCGTGCGCACCGACGCCCGCCAGGCCGAGTCCGTGGTACCGATCCGTGCTGCGCGTGCTCGAGGAGCGGCCGGACGAGCTGCGGCGCGTGTCCCCAGATGGTCTGGACATTGGCCCGATGACGAGTGTGCTGCCCTCGGGGTGGCCGAGGGCGTAGCGCATGTTCGGCGGGGTGAAGTCGCGCGGGTCCTCGAACGGGTTCTCGGGCATGGGCAGCGGGCGCGAGATCGTGTCGATGAAGCGTGGCCGGCGGCGGCGGCGGATGAAGAGACAGATCCCGACGCCGATAGCGGTCACGACGATCCCGACGGCGAGGAACACACCGGCGACCGCTCCGGAGTTGGCGAAGAATCTGAAGCAAGGTGAGCGACAATCTCATAGAATGCAGTGAATTGCTTACCCCATGGGGTTGTCTACTTCGACACCATAGATCCCGGTCGGGTTCGCGATGACGTGCGTGTAGCTGACCAGCCCGCCGTCGGGCAGCTCCGACACGACGATGCTCGTGAAGATCGGGGGTACGGAGAGGCTCGTACGGTGGTCCGAGTTCGTGACCGTCACGAAAACTGGCGTCGAGAGCGTCGTCTCCGGCTGGTCCGTGATCGTGCTTGTAGCCGTCGGGGACTGGGTCTGCGCGTTCGCCTGCATCATGCCAGAGCCATTCTCAGAATCATTCATCGCCGACGCAGAAACAGGAGAAGCGGAAACATGCGGGGCAGCAGAAGGCGGGGCGTGTACCTCGGGGCTCGAGACGGGACCATGGGCAGCCGACGTGGGCGCAGCAGCCTGGGAGGCGTGCACCGAGACGTCGTTCTGCTGGACAAGCGGAGTCAGCACAGGCCCCGACTCGGAGGAAGGAACGGCCGCCGCCTCGGTCCCGGCAGCGCTGCTGGCAGAGATGCGCGGAGCGGGGGACGCGGCTGCGGTGGAATGAATGACAGGTGCAAGTTTGGTGATGGGCAGGGGTATCTCAGGGACAGATTGGGTATGGTCGTGGGAAGCAGGGGCAGGAGAGGAAGGCGAACTGACCGCGCGAACTGATGTTGAGCCGGGGCTGTTTCCGATCCCTTTCGAAGCCGAGCTGGCTGGGGTCGCCGCAGGTTCAGAGCTCACAGCGACAGCGGAATGAGAAGCAGAGGCAGGAGCAGCGGAGGAGCTAGCAAGAGGCTGCGTAGGCGCCAAGGAGGTAGCAGACGACCGAGATGGAGAAGAGACGGGATCGGAAGCCGCTGGTGCCGCCGACGAACTCTCGGAGGACGGAGAAGGTGGCGCGGGATCGCGCTGAATGCTCGTCTCCGCAGGGGCCACGGAGGACGCTTGGGAAGCCGTAGATGGCCCAGGTGCGGATGCACTGATCTGCGAGCTCTCGCCAATACTCGATACTTCGGCAGCTGACGTCTGCTGTGCGGCCATCTTTACAGGAGTGCTGTAGATTGAGATTCATCAGTAGCTGTCTGCATTGAATAACAGAGCAAACTCACCTGACTTCAGAAATGGAGGATGCCAGTCCGACGACGGTTTGGGAAGCAGGACCAGGTGCAACAGTGGAAAGTGTGCTGACTGCAGAGGAAGCGACGTGGTCAGGAAGGGTTTGCGAGATCGACGGAGCGGCTTTGACCGGAACGATGGAGAAGTGACTCGTGCTCGATGGGCTTGGAAAGGACGATGGTGTCCCAGAGAACGTGGAAAAGGCAGATGGAACACTGGTCAGGGAGGGCTCCGATACCGACGAAGGGTTGGGAAGAGGAATAGGCGCAGGCCGCGAGATCACGACGGCGGTCGTGAATGCGGAAGAAACGACGCTCGAGGGGACGGCCGAAGTAGCAGGAAGTCCGCTGCTCGAAAGGAAAACCGACGACACGGACAGTGTAAGTCTATCCGAGGATGAGAGCCTTAGTGGCGTCGAGGAGATGCTCGCCCTGCTCGCTGAAGGCACGAGCAAGGTTGAGCTCGGTAACAGTGCGCTGGAAGCCGAGCTGCCTAGCGCAACGCTCGAGCTAGCAGCGTTCACTGAGGACGCGGCCGCGGCTGAGCCAACGACAGAAGAGGGGGAGAAGATTGAAGAACTGGCCATGTCGGCCAGCGAACCACTCGACGTAAATACCCCTGCTGAGGAGCCGGTATCATTGAACGAAGACATCAGGACCGGTCCTACAGAGGGGAAGGGACGAGTGTCAGGGACGGTATGACGGACGGGGAATCCTAGTGCCAGCGCGCTAGGGCCGACGCTTCGGACGGATGTTAGGAGGGGCTCGAAGCGACAGATAGCAGCTATTGCCTCTATAGCTGCGAGCACCGCCGGGCAATCCCCATCCACATATGCCGACCATGGGGTCCAGGTATGACCAGAATCACAGTAAACTAGAACGGCTTGGGTCGACTTAGGCATGATGCAGTACACTCACCTGTCGTTTGCAAGAAAGCCGTGATGGACTTTGCTTGCTGTCCCACGGATTTTGGTGCCTGAGGGCGGCCGCTCCGAGAGCAAGCAATCCGGCCTGGCGAGAGAGCTGGGGGCGCAGGCGAGCCTGAACTTGGAACATGAGTTTTATAACGACGTGTCGGCCGCCCACGACGGGAATACGTGGGACCGGCTAAATCTCGAGTGTAGTACGGCGAGGGCACGTCGTCGCGCCCCGACTTCCGATCTTCTCACCTTGTCAGTTGAC
Organism: Trametes cingulata; assembly: GCA_022385765.1. Classification (NCBI taxonomy): domain Eukaryota; kingdom Fungi; phylum Basidiomycota; class Agaricomycetes; order Polyporales; family Polyporaceae; genus Trametes; species Trametes cingulata. The sequence goes on along the minus strand of MU277982.1, from coordinate 1,441,929 downwards.
TGAATCACGACATGGCGAGCATGATTCCTAGCCTGGCCTATCACGGTGCCACGTACTGGATCTGCATGAGTACGTTCCCAGCTGAGCGCAGCAGCGCGACCGCCTTGCCTAAAATTGGGGGAAGGCACGGTTATCGGGGCATGAATGCGGGGTAGGCGCCCATGCTTGCTCCCATGTGCTGCAAACCTTGCTTCCCACTTTGAGTGCTGTCAGTATCCGGCTTACGACCACGAGTAGGCTTTGGACGCACGGGAGAAGCTTGTACACATTGTCGACCCTCCATAAACGACCTGCGTCGGTATCAGGCGGGTTTGTGCCTCGTGAATGGGGTTAAAAAGAGAAGTGCAGCATATGGACTCACCCGCCAGCCGGCTTCTTGCGGTACGCGCGCAAAGTCACACGGCCCCGTCCCACCCTCACAAGGCATCTCCATCAGACACTCAGGCAGGTCCCGGAGATCGCAAGAAACAGTGAGGTAAAAGTACAGATCATCCGATACATAGACCGCCAAAGCATTAAACAAGAATTACTACAGAATATCCAGGCGTGTCCCATGGAATGGCGGTGCGAGGGTGTCTACACCTGAGGATGCGGAGCCGATAGTGTGGCCTCACTCTCAAGTGGAGTGAGAGTCGTCCGGTATAGAGGTATAGAGGCTGGGAAGGGGTATGCTGCGACGAAGACGATCACCGGTCGTAGTGGGAAGGCGGTACGGAATGGGCATAGTGGTCGGACGTCCGACAGCACCCTCTAACCGGCTGTCAACAACTGTCAGCGAGCATGAGAGAACCGGTCTGAAGAAAGACAGACGATCCGTACTCACAGGCAGAACAGTCTAAAGTAGGGATCCGTCCGCGCAGCATCCTAGCAGCATCGTAGGCCTGTACCGGGAAGCTTAAGCCTCACGGAGTTCCTACGGCGACCTCCGCTGAGACTGCCGAAGCTCAGTCGACTTGAGCTGTTGACCCTTCGTAGTGCACGGTCCCCGTAGCTAACGCCGCTGCCCGCTTTCTCGGGATCCAGTGTCCCGGACTCGATTGCAAGCAATATTGACCGTGCGCAGAGCAAGAAAGGCGCCTCCACGTTGTCTCCGGTGAGCGAGGACGCTTCCAAGAAGTGGCAATCTTCGCCAGGTCAGTGTCGTCATCTCAAGCATGAACAGACCCGGCAAGCTCACCGTGCTCTGCCGCCCATCTACTCGCTTCTGCCCACTCCACCTCCCGGTCCTCTTCTCTATCCGACTTATTCCCGACGAGCACCGTGACTAGGTGCGGGCTTGCCAACGCACGGGCGTCTTCCAACCACCGAGATAGGTTCGAAAATGAGGCGCGGCTGGCATATGCGGTGGGTTTTGGTGAGGAGCAATATTGCCATGGCACGGCCACGAACCTTGTGATATCGTACACAAGAATAGCCCCTGCAGCGCCTCGGTAATAACTTCGTGTAACGGAGCTGGACGGCGATTGGCATGGATGGGGCATAAGAAGTAGTGGAGACTTGCTCACCGAAATCTTTCCTGGCCAGCCGTGTCCCACAGCTGACGAAGGCAGATTAGTTCGCACTTGTGGCCGGAAAGCAGCAAACCTCACCTGTAGCTTGATTCGCTTTTCTCCAAGCTTCACGGTCCTGCTGGAGAACTCCACGCCTATCGTATGTTGCGAATGCTCCTTGACTATCGCGAGCAGGGTGATTAGCGCGAATTGAAACAGGGAATGGCATTACTCACATGAATTGTGCGTGAACTGATGAAGCAGGCAAGTCTTTCCCGTCCCGGCTTCGCCTAAGAGCAGTCCAGGTGAGCAATTCTTCTTGGGCGGCACGAGGGACGTCGATGCACACCAATGATGATATACTTCATGAGGAAGTCTAAGGCCAAGCTCTTCAGCTCGCGTAGCATTGTAAACATGACTGGCCTATCCCACCATAGGTCTCAAGTAGCTCTGTGGCATCCGCGTCATAGTCCGAGACTGCCATTGCAGCGATGTTGCGGTAGAGAGAATAGAGGGAATGGCGTCGAAACCGAGGACGCGGGGCCGGTCAAGTGTACGGCCGCAGCGGCGAGGTCGACGACTGTGGCTGAGGAACGCTCCGAGATCACTTCCACGTGGCTAGCAGCCCTCGGTGGGCGCTTGCCCTCCGCCCTGCCGTCCTCGTAATCGGTATTTCGTCACTATGTGTTCCGCTAGACTGCGCTGAAATATGTTCAAGTGAGAAGGAGACGTCGCCTGTGTAGACTGCTTCGAACGCTTCATCTGAGATTGCCTATTCATACATGTGCAAATTTAACTGTACAAGAAGATCCCGCATGCATCGTACAAAGACCGGGACAATAACTCGTCTGGCGCGCTCACCAGCCCTTCCATGGGACCCAGACATCGACGACAACGTTCCCGTCGCTCACGTCCGAGTCGACGACATAGTACCAGGGGTATCCCGCCAGGGTCAAGCACGCGTGCTGACCGACGATCTGTACCATGTCTCCGAGCTTCAGCCCTCCGTCTCCCTGCAGGGGTCCGAGCGAGAACGACGCAGGGGACATCATCGTCAAGATCCCGTGTTCCTGCGAGACCCTGCTGAGCCGCCAGGGCTTCCCGATGACGTCTCCGTAGCCCGGGCGCGGGCCCGTGTCCTTGCTCATGGCGAGCGCACCGGCGTCGCACATGGCTTCGTCCGACCCGTCCTCGCCGCGTCCGGGGTAGTATGAAATGACCGTAGCGAGCACGCGCTGTGCAATGTCGCTAGGACCGATCAGGCTCGTGTTGAGCTGCTGGAGGTCCAGTAGTGGGTAGTTGCCTGACGAATCGTGAGCGTGCGTTCTGAGTACATGATACCGCAAGACTGCATACCTGCATGTAGCTCCAGCACGCCGTTTAGACCAGCCTCTACCCTGGTCTTCAACGCTTCGGTGGCCGCATTCGCGGTAGGCGTCGCTCCAATTGAGAGCACGAACGCATCCCTCGGGTGGTTCATGCCAGGTGTGTTCCCAATGATTGAAAGCGCGAGGGTGGCCGCATCGTTCACTGCATTAACCTCGCCTAGGAGGAAGTTCGAGGCCTCCTCGAATGATGTTGACGCGTAAGAGTGTCCAGCATGGGTATAGAAGCCGTAGATCGAGATGGAGGGCGAGGCCAGAACAGCCCGGAGCAGATGCTCGAAAGCCGGAGAGTCTGGCTTCAGGCCTGCTCGTCTGCTACGAATTTGTTCAGTGCATAGCGGGGACAGCGACCGAATCATACGTACTGGGACCCGCAATCCACCTTGATGAAAACGGACCATCTCCGGTGGTTCGCCTTGGTCGACTCCCATGCCTCGATGACCTTGACTTGGTCAGGATGATCTATGAGAATCCGCATGGACGCGCCGACTGCCGCGAGCTCGTCCGTCAACGCCGACAGATCCGCTATCTTGTTTGGTGCCATGGGAAGACCGTACAAGACCTGCATCAGATTCGCGCAATGTTGTGAGCAATGATTAACCGCCTGAAGGCTACGCGACGTACGTCCTTGACGGTGCCGTCCGCCATCAAACCCGCTCGGAAAACCTCGCACACCTCCATGACGGTCGATACGACGATCGAGTGCGTCTCGTCGGCATTGGAGAGCAGTTGCAGCCGCGTCCCTTCCGGTGTCTTCCCTCTTGTGAGTGACGCGCTCGCGCATGCGTCGGAGTAAGGCTCACCTTATGCGACTTGACGTGCGCGCGGAACCGTGCGCCCAGTGCTTTGGCATTCTCGTGCATCTTCGCGCAGTTGCGCGCGAAGACCGCGCGGTCGATGATGAGTGCGGGCGTCCTGAGCGCATCGAGGCCCTTGCCCTTGTATTCGTCGACCAAGTCCTGCTTCTCCGGCTTGCCGCTGATATGGTAAGGGGTGCGCGACTGCTTCGGGATGAGCGGATTGGTCTGGGGATGTTCATCCGCACTCATTGTGGACGACGATGGGAATGTGGTACGGCTTGTAGCTGGATGTGGACGGTCTAAAGCAAGCACGGAGGGAGCAGGGAAGACCTCAGATCGACTCTTGCGAGCACCCCACACGCGAGCCGGCGACGGCTAACTGTGTTATTATGAACTTATCGAATCCGATTGATCTTAATCATAGCGCCCATGTGAGCTGCTCGAAACCGCGCAGGTGTCCCCGGCGCGGAGGACGGCGGATTCGAATGCGTCGCGGATCCGGATGGCACACACTCTGGCATGGTCATGGGCCGTCTTGTCGCAGCCCGGCAAGTCACAGCCATGCTTATCGCATCCCATGAGCAGCGTCCGTATATATACTGCCATATGTACAACCTCGAGGCCCCGGACCCTTTTAACCAATGGCCCAATCCAAGGTCCTCCAGCCCATCCATCCGGACATTGCAGGCAAACTCCTCGACGAGTATGCTGCGTTTCACAATACACACCTCGCGCATACCGTGCCAATCCACGAGTTGCCCTGGGATCCTGCCATTCGCAGCACGCCTGCTGTTCTCGGCGGATCCGAGCCTCTGAAGGTCGGCGCGGTGAAGGATTATGCGCTCAGCAAATGCTCCCTACGCGTCTTCACGCCCGAAGGTGACCCACCGGCAGACGGCTGGCCGGTATTCATCTTCTTCCACGGCGGTAAGTTCCTCGCCCCGTGCGATGTTGACACGGCGCGAAATTAGACCCATTCCCACAGGTGGTTGGACTCTAGGAAACATCAATACGGAGAACGCGTTCTCCACGAACATGTGCAATGGTGAGATGGAGTTGCCGGCAATCCATGCATCCACGGCCGTTCACAGTCGTTCGGCATCTAGGAGCACGATGCGTAGTCGTCTCGGTCGGTTACCGTCTGGGTCCGGAGAACCCCTATCCTGCTGCGGTTGAAGACGCGGTTGAGGCTCTGGAATGGGTCTACAGGCAGGGTAAGAGGGAGCTCGGCATCAATCCGTCACGCATCGCTGTGGGTGGATCCTCCAGGTAAGCCGACATAAATTGCGAGCACGCCGCAATGGATCCGCTCACCTGCCCACAGCGGGGGCAATCTGGCCGCTATCTTGACGCACAAGGCAGCGCTGGCGGAACCACCTATCCCGCTGGTCTTCCAACTCCTGGTCGTCCCGGTGGTTGACAACACGGCAAGTACCACAGACGACCGCTATCCATCGTGGCAGGAGAACACGAACACGGTGTCCCTTGTCCCGGCGAAGATGCTCTGGTTCCGCAACAACTACTCGCCAAACAGGGAGGATTGGACAAACTGGGACAATTCGCCAATCTTTGCGCCGGAAGAGACGTTCAGGAAGGCGCCACCCGCTTGGATCGCTGTCGCCGAACTAGACATCCTGAGGGATGAAGGCATCGCATATGGCGAGAAGCTCAAGGAGGCTGGTGTCCCGGTTGAGGTCAAGGTGTACAAGGGTGCTCCTCATCCGATCATGGCCATGGACGGTAAGTGGCGCGTGTCTACGCTCGAGAGACCGACTAACTGCGCCGGTTCCATTTACGATTATAAAGGGTGAGTCAGTGCAGACGTCTCTGTTGTTGCTGTGCTTGATATATGTTCTTGTAGTGTCCTCGAAGTTGGGAAACAGCTGGTCTCTGATGCCGGCGTTGCCCTAGCCAAGGCATTCGGTACCCAGTAGGCCTCGGCGGGTAGCACAATTCGCGTAGTGTTGCGGAGCAGAGCTCATCTGTAGTGAGAATAGAACAGAAGCATCAGCAGGATTCTCGGATGGCTGCTGGTAAGTTGTAGTTGTTGACGCGGATTTCAAGCGCACGCGTCCGGTTATCCGTGCGAATTCCTTCTCAGCGAGCGAAGTGGCGAGTACGCTCGACAGCGGAGTTCTCCTGAACATAAAGCACGGCACAACCACCTCGTGCGATAGCAACGGTCAACGGCCAAAAGCCGGCGCTGCATTCCTGCACAAGCACTTAGGCAAAGGCTGCACGTTGAGTAAGCCGAGATTTCACCTATTCCTTCTCTGACGATTCGTCGACTGGTTGCCGTGACCATGTGAATGATGCTGGAGTGCCTTTCGCGGGCAAAGGCGTGCAAACCTGCGTGGTCACGACATCAGATCAGTGCACCATCTTACTCACAGTGTCCTTTATGAGGTCGAGCGAAGAACAGCATGGATCTATTGCAGGAAAGCATATTGAGAGACGAAAGCGAATGACGCTCGAGACGTCAGCAATAAACCTGCCTATACTGTTTGTACGCGACGGCCTGAGGGCAAGATCGTATGTGAATCTGCGTAACATGACGTAACCTTGAGAAACAACACCGCAAGAAGATTTAGTAGCATGAAAATACAACGTCTTTTTGCCGGGACGGCGACGTGTGCAAGCCAGCGTGGCAGCGTTCACCGATGGGCCTGCATGATGGCGTCTGAAATGAAGGCAGCAGAGATCTGTCGTCCACCGAACCAGCGGCCATTCAAACCTTCAATGGCTTTGCGAGCCGCATCGACGGAGTCGAACTGGACGTAAATCTCGCCCTTTACACTTGGTCAGTGGGGCTCAATGCAGCGATGTACTTCGACATACCTGAGACTCCTTTTCGACCTTGATAGCCTGCACGGGTCCGTATTTAGCCTCACATTCACCCTTGACATCGTCAGCAAGATCTTTGTCCCAGTCACGCTCGGTTTCCCTGCACAGGAGCGTGAGGACAGCAACCACGGAGATCAAACTAGAAGACATACTCTTCAGGATTGAACATATTTTTCAGCAGCACAGACCGGGACTGCATTGTCTGAGGGATATTCGGCCTAGCACTAGGGCGGAGATTGGTGATTGGCATCGACGACGATGAAGACGGGTATGAAACCTACACTGGCTCGAGCTTCAGGGGAGGCGTATCAATTCTGGCAAGTTTCTGCATCAGCGCTTGACGAGAAGCTGCGTTCAGGTTACCGCCTGTAGGTGAAGTGACAGCACTCCGTGAGACAACAGGCCTCGCAAAAGATTGGGCAACTGACCGCCTGCTTCATCAAGAGTGTCCTGCTGAGTGTATCGAACCGAACCCTTCTCATGAACAGTGTTGACTCGAAGCTTACATTCGGAGTCAGTACCATGCAAGCGCGAGATGCACTAATCGACTTACAGTGCGCCCGGCCAGCTCAAAGCCATCCATTTGTTCGAGAGCCATTTTGGCATCTTCCGCACGCTTGTACCTGCATCGCCACTAAGCAAAGTGAGGAGACTTGCCAAAATGCACGACGTACTGCACAAACGCGTAGCCCTTGCTCCGCCCGGTCATGGGGTCGCGATGCAAGTCGACGAACTCTAGTTCACCGAACGGTTCGAAGACTTGCTTGATGTCCGACTCTGTAAGATTGAAATGGAGAGATCCGACGTATAGCCTTGGTGAGGCAGGTTAGCTCCTGCGTCATCGTGCCTGCAGACACAGAAGAAACTTACTGCATGCCTCCATGCGGGGCGCTCACACCGGGAGGGAGGTTCAGATTGCTTGAAAGCTGTTAGTGCCGCTCATATTACGTGCACGCGTACAGAACTCACCCATCGCCAGGATGGAGCCTGTTTCTCTCTGCTTCCGTGTGCTGGATCTGTATCGGAAGACCCATCACGACTGTACCACTGAGAGCAATAGCCCTGTCAACGAGCTCAACTGAGCGGAACTCGACGTAGCCGATGCTGTTGCAATACGATTAGCCTGGACCAACTGTAGGTGAGGTGTATGCTGACCCTTTGGAACGCCGTGAAATCCTGTCAGTGACAATTCGAGAGTCCATGACTGATCCTTCTCCGAGCTTCTCCTCGAAGAAGTAGCCCAGATCACGCGCTGTGAGTCGAGCTGCAAGCTGAGAAACGAAGACAGACCGCGCCTCCGAATCGTCAGGGCTGGGCTCCTCGTTCATCGGATCGTCTTGAGGGACGTCGTAAGTGGGTGAAGGGCGCCTGAACATGCTGATCAGTCATTGACAGCAAACTCTGGGTATAGGAATGGCCTACTTCTTCGGTGGTGGGCTCAACGGGCGACTACGTTCCCTGTCTCGACGATAGCGAGGATGGTCGTCTGCATCATCCCGAGGGTCGCGAGAACGCCTCGGACGATCGCCGTATCGACGATCAGGCTCACGAGAACGAGTTCTGTGACGACGTGGGCTATCAGCGAGAGGCGGCGGGGGTGCAGGCAGGCCGGCGGAAGCTGGTGGGGCAGGAAGAGAGGACTCTTCGGCACCTTCGTCTGACCGTTTCCTCTTGACGCGGTCGTCGGCGTCGCGGGGATCTTCTAGTTCATCACCGCGCTTCCTGCGGCGGTCTCGGTAATCCCTGTCGTCGCGGTCGCGTTCTCTGTCCCTGTCCCTTTCACGTTCACGATGACTATGCCGGCTTTCACCTCTATCTCTGTCACTGCGGCGGCTCTCGCCGTCGCGTTCCCTGCGACGTTCGCGGTCGCGGTCATAATCCTTGTCTCTGTGCGATCTCTCGCGAGACCTGTCTCTTCTGTCCCGACTGCGGCTCCTTCTGCGCCTTTCATCGTGGTCGTCGCGATCCCTGTAACGCCTCTCCCTTTCTTTCTCCCTCTCGCGCTCCCTGGAGCGCGAACGATGAGAGCGTCGAGTGCGGTGGGTTTCAGTGGAGTGGTTGCGGGACCTGCAGGATGGAGAGGTCCAGTCACATCCTCCACAACGGATGAAAATGCTCACGATTTTGAACGCCTATCAGGCGACCTCTCTCGTTCAACTTCCATCCTCTCCGTAGTACCATTCGGCGAAGACATTGCTCTGCGACTCTGGAGGTAGCTAGGTGCTTTGCGGGCTGTACTGGGAGAGTGGCCAGAGTAGCGGTCTGTTGGAAGCCCGGAGCCCAGACTGTAGCGCTGCAACAGGCTCCCATCCAGCTCTTCACGCTGTCTCAAAAGCGTGTGACGTGGTCACGCGCGAGCCGGTGACCGAGGTCCTCGGAGTGATTCTATGAGTGGCAGGCACAGACCAGCACATCCATCCGAGTTGAACTTGTCGTGCTTTGAACACAGTGAACGAGGGGTATGCGATGTATACTGTATTATGGTATCTAGAGGAGACCCGCTAGCCTGGCCCGCACCCTCTTTTCAGCTTGACCGAGTTCAGAAGCCTCCGACTTCTGATACAGAACATTGAGGGGGTTTGCGTCCCCCTCCTTCTCGAGGTCCTCTTCAATCTTGCTGAACTCTTGACAGAACTTGCCATTCAAGACCTTGCACAGAATCAGATTCGCGGCCAGTGCGACAGACCTTCGCTGGACTCACCTGATTGTACAGTATGTTCTTGAAGTGTTCTCTGGTAGCGGTACCGTCGAGAGCCAGCGCGCCGCTCAGCTGGCCGTATTGGGAGACAGTTGAGTGATGCTTGAGCTGCAATATAGTCGTCAGAGACAAGTGAGATCACAATGCTACAAGAAGACGAGCCTGTTGAATGAAGCCGTCCTCCGCTGCACGTTCGAAGATCTCGGCAGGCTCCTTGGACATCCACCTGCAGTGCATGTGATGTGAGTGTCTGGGACTGCCATGGCGCGCACTTCTCACGTACATCTCGTAGCAAAGGGCTTCATCAGAGCAGCCCGCCTCCTTGAGAACGCTGAAGGCTTCTCTGTAGTAGACATCGCCAGGTCTGAGTACGTCGGTCATCATGAGGGCGTGGGCAGACTAACGAACCTGAAGAGCATGATTATGTTCGGCCACAGCGCCTGCTCGGCAAACAGGTCCATGGCAGTCTCTTCGCGAGCTGAAGACGCGATAGCACCGGCTTTGGTTGCCCCGATGGCGCGGGAGAGGGCCAGAGCAGTCTCGAGCGCCTTCCCCGTCCCGTCTTGCTCGACAGAGACAAAACAAGGGAAGCCCTTGCCCTTGGTGTAAAGGCTTCGGACAGACGAACCAATCATCCTGCGGCGCGATGATGAGTACTACTGCGTCCATATGCTAGAACACAGCGTACCGAGGAGCGACCATCACAACATCTTGCGAGGGCTTGAACTGCAATAGCTTGAAAAAGACGTTGTATCCACTCGCAACAACGATGGTCGCGTTGTCCTTCAGATTGGGTGCGACTTCGTTGTTGAAGAGACGAGGCTGAACCTGGTCCGGAACGAGCAGGAATATAACTAACAAAGTTGCACATTAGGGCGACTGGCTAATAGAGTCAGGCCAAGGCATATGCTCACTGTCTGCTTCCTTCGACGCCTTGGCAAAGTCGTGCTCGACATTGAAGCCCTTTGACTTTGCGTCCTCGGCGTAATGATCCTGCCGGTTCGCGATGATGATCTTCTCATTTGGGATGCCGGAGTCACGCAGGTTCTGCGCCTGCGCTGCACCCTGGTTTCCGAAGCTGTTGGCATGTATGCTATGAGTGCATATCTCGGACGTGTGTGTCTCTGGCTACGAACCCCAAGAACACGATGGTCTTGTCCTTCAGGACGTCGAGGTTGGCATCAGCGTCATAGTAGCTAGCAGCCCAAATCATCAGTCGAAGCGCGAACAAAGCGTAGAGCAGGAATCACATCTTAGCGGAAGGCATTTCGTCTCGTTGGGAGTGTCGAAAACAGACTTGGTTGTAATGACGTCCCGCATTCCGGGCTACACCCTCTTATATAGGCCTACCTTCGCGCTTCTACGTTCTCGCCCGGGCGACAGGGTACACTTCCGACTTCCCGTACAAGCCATCTTCGCGCAGGACGGTGACCGTATGACTAGAGGGTATCAGAGTATCCGTGAGTCGGGGCACCCTTCCATGTCCCTGTGACACGGACCCGGCGGCATCGGCGGTCCGCAAGGGCGGTCTACTGGGTTGTGCCTACATCGGTGCACGCATCATCGAGCTTGATCAACGATAATGCAGACGAGGGTACAAAAGGAGTGCTCACGCTCCCAGAGATGGCGCAACGGCCTCTTGCTCTCGTGGATCCTTCGGAAACATGTCGCTGCTGCCCGACAAGGTCGTCGTCATCACGGGCGCTTCTCGCGGGATCGGACGCGCGTGTGCCCTCGAGTGCGCAAAGCACGGCGCGACGGGCTTGGTCTTGCACTACCTCGGCGATGAGGCGACGACGAAGGAGGCACAGGCTTTAAAGGAACAGATCGAGAGTACATATTCACATGCCAAAGCGGTCATCGTTCCCGGAGACATCGCACAGCGTGAGACATCATTGAAGGTACGCAGACGAATTTCTGATAGCTCGAACGCGAGAAGATAGTACTCACCCAGCTTACCGGGATAGATAGTTGAAGAGGGCGTCAAGGCATTCAACAGGATAGGTACGTATCCGGGAAATGACGAGGCCACGACAGACATTAGAGGACTGATGACGGGGTCCTCGCAGATGTGCTTGTCAGCAACGCAGGCATCTGCCCGTTCGCGGAGTTCTTGACGATGCCTCCGGAGACCTGGGAGCGCACTCGCCAGGTCAACCTCGATGGGTCGTTCTACATCACTCAAGGTCAGCAACTACCGTTCCTCCATTGGAGGGAAACACTCACCTCTCAGCAGCCGTGGCGAACCAGATGAAGAACCAGGTCCCTCAGGGCGGTTCCATCATCGGCATATCGTCCATATCCGCCCTAGTCGGCGGCGAATACCAATGGTGAGCTCCACACCGCAAACACGCAAACATCTGAACGCATATAGTCAACGCATCACAGCCACTATACCCCCACCAAAGCCGGCATCCTCTCGCTCATGCAGAGCTGCGCAGTCGCCCTCGGGAAGTACAACATCCGCGCGAACGCCGTCCTCCCCGGCACGATCGAGACCGACATCAACAAGGAGGACCTCGCGGACACGGCGAAGCGGGAGGGCATGATCAAGCGGACGGCGTTAGGGCGGCTCGGAGGTACGTCTTGCGTCCGCATATCTCTTCGAGAGATCTGACGTCGGTGCAGCCCCCGACGACATTGCAGGGCCAGTCGTCTTCCTGGCGAGCGACCTAGCGAAGTACGTGACTGGCGCGCAGGTGCTCGCAGACGGCGGACTGTTCGTCAATCTGCAGTGATCATACACATCCATTCTGAGATATTCTGTAGTCAATGCCTTGTCAGCTTCCTTTCTCTTGCGCGGTAGCATTGTACCATACCTACACTATGTCATGCCATCCCGGCTTCCAACACCTTCCCGTTGACGACAGCAGGCTTTGCATCGATCAGCACAGTAATCCAGCGCGCCCACTCCGGACCTGGGTTCCTCCATGCATGGACAGTTCCCCTTTGAACGACGAGGTCGCCGGGCGTGTCGAGGAGGGCCTCCGAACCGTCCTCCATCATGAGAATGAGCCTTCCGCTGACTGAGGGAGGTCAGCCCTCCAATGACGAGCGTGATCAAAGCGTCGACACGCACTCAGGATGTTGTGGTCCAACGAGGAGGTCCTATGCTGGTCGCAGCACGGATCGTCAGATTGGGAGTACGGAAGCATCTCTACCTCGCTACCCACCGCGGGAGCACTCGCACCAGGAGCGAGGTCCGTGTACTGGACGTTCGTACCACCCCTCATGACAAGCCCGAGGTCGCCATCCGGCTTGCGGGTAGCCCCGTCCGTCCTATCGAGAGGTTATACGGGAAGCGTTCTCACTCTTCACCATGCCAGCCGTACTCACTCTTCGTTGTTGTCATCCACCGGCAAAGGCCCGGTCGCCCACAGAGGACCGACCCGCACACCAGGAAAGGTCTCCCCAGCCTGCTCGCTCGCGCTTTCAGCACATCCTGCTATCTAGCATATGGCCCTGGGCACGGGGCGCACGCACCTCCCGCGAAGGCACGACCTCGTCGCTCTTCACGACCGCGACGCCGTCCGCTCGGTGCCAGGTCACGACGCGCCGCAACCCGGGCAGGGGATCCGCAGCAGCGTCCACGCTCGCGTCCGTAGAAGTCATCGTGGTTCTACAAGACCCAGGCCAATTAGCCGATCTTCTATATCGTTCAGACGCGTCCGAAGCGGTGAGAGTGTGCACGCACCTCCGATGCGCTCCTTCCTGGGCTTTATCGATGGCGGACATGGGCACCCTCGGGTGTCGAGAAGCCGGGTCATATGGCTTGTGGCGGCCCGACTGTGCGCATTGCGCATCCGGGGCTCGCTTCGCTGTTTGTCGCGTAGAGTTGAACAGTTGACGTCGTCGACGTACTGCAACCGCCGAGGGGACGAACTCGCACGTGTTTGCTGCACGTTCCGGAGGAGGAGCTGTACCTAGCGGCGGCGGGGGACGCATTCAATGTGACACCTGTTGCGAAGCCTGGAATCGTGAGAGACGATCTCTGAGTAGGGACGCACGCAGGAGATTTCGAACATGGTCGAGCAAGCTCAGGCATCTGCAGCGTGAACTCACAGCAACGCAGCGGAAAGTCGCAGCACGGAAATGAGATAGTACACGTATATATCCGTACGAGACAAGATCAGGGGAATCCGGACGCGCGAGCCCTAGAACTATGGAGCAGTATCTGCACAGAAACGGGGGTCAGAACGCCAGTCGAGCGGATCCGCGCAGCAGGCGAGGTGAAAGGCACGCACAATAATAATACTCGTCGATCAGTGGTATCCAGTCCTTCAGCAGCGCGCTGAAGACGCCGATCAGAGGCGTCTGGGCCGTCCTGTTCGCGAAGCTCTCCAACTTCGGCCTGCAGACATGGCGCGTGTCAGACTAAAGCGAAGCGAGCACGCAGAAGTGAAGGGACACGTACCGAGTCCAGTTGTCCCAGATCGAGCCTCTCAAGAGGTACCAGATGATGTCGCGGTCTCGGCGGGCGTACTCTGAGCGCTCCAGGGAAGCAGACTGGGAAGGGACGCGACGGAGATTGAGCGCAAGAAGCTCCATGGCCAGGGCAGTCATGAGCGGCTTGTTATCTTTCCGGCCTGAAGATAGCATGATAGCTGTGCGGAGAGTTAGCATGACGTTGGGAAATGCCACGAAACATGCCGGACGCACCGTAAACAAGAGGCCGAAGGTGGTAGATGACCTCTGAGAGCCATTCCTTCGGGCTCGAAAGGGGCTTCACGAGAGAGGTGGGCGCTTTGACGGAAGCAGTTGTCAAGGCCTTGGGGAGAAGGAACTCCTCCACCGGAACCGGAGAATGCGCAGGCGGAGGAGGGGTGAGTAGTGGATGAGGAGGCAGGGGAATGTGGTTGTTCTTGAGGTGGTCTGGGGTAGAGAGCACAGAGGACGGCGGGGACGAGGGCGCCAATGTGGGCGAAGATGTGTCTGATCCTGCAGGAGCGTTCTCTGGGTCGAATTCGCGCTCAGGAATAGGCGGAGACAACAGGGGGCGCCGTGTGATACGAAGCAATACGAGCCGCAAGAGCGCCCTGGAAATATGCCTTAGTCGTGCCACATTTTAGTGGGAGACGATACGCACTTCACAATCTCGAGGAAGACGATTCCCCTCCAACGAGTCTTGCGTGAGACCTTGCGACGCAGGCCCATTTCGACCAGTAGCTCCGTGAACCGGATGAGCTCCAAAGCTCGAGCCGCCCACTTGTACCGGGCATCTTTCTCGCACCAGGCACGAGTGTAACGAGTATGGGCGGACGAAGGGAGAAGGGGCTTGTACTTGGGATCCGTCTGGGCAACTCTGGCGAGGAGGGTATCATGGTACATGCTCATGACATTCAAGACTGCCGAGACTATGTACATCTGTGATCAACACGACGCGTAGTGAACGCAGCAAGCAGAGACTGACGGGCTTCCGAGGCGAGTTCAGCATCCTTGAACCTTCCCGGGAGAATCCACGTAATTGACCTCAGGGAGGACTCGAGACTGGATATGGTAGAGACATGGGCGACCAGGAACGATTCATACTGAGCCAAGGCAGAAGGCATTGAAAGTAAAGACAGAAGAGAGGAAACCAGGGCCAGGAGGTCGAGTCGGAGGCCGACCCACGAGGGTCGAGAGGGTGTGGACGATGGCGAGTTGAGAGAAGCTGCAGCTCGAGCGCGGGGTTGTGGCAAGTCCTCCACATAGACGCCTGGGAACTCCGGCGACCACTTTGCCGGAGGCTATTGCCATATCCAGACTCAACGCCTCCGGGGCCGCAGCCACTCGAACTTACTTGTCCTGACAGTGGACGTGTATCCAGATATACCGTTTGACTGCCTGGTGCTGTCTATACGTACGTGCGTTAAGAGTATCGTTGGCAGAGACGAACACACCGCTACTGCCGCGTTGCTTGCCATGAGGCTGCGGCGGTGGATAAATACGAGGTCGATCGTGTACAAACACGCGGCACCTGCTCAGCCACAGTGCACTGTGGTACCGTACCGTCATCATGTCTCCTGCCTCGCACTGTCCTCCGAGTCCTCCGCGAGCACAGGGCCGCGCTCCGAGAGCCTAAACCGCACGGAGCGACCGCCGGGAGCAGAGGGCGAGATAGACATCGATGTTTGAATAGAGAAGTTCATGTGGGACGCCGGGGGATGTGCGAGTGTGTAAAGGAAAGGCAAGTACAAAGGGGGCGTCCGTCGCTCGTGAGCCCAGCCTCTGAATCGCCCAGCGAAGTTCTGCTGCACTCTCCCGAGCCGCACCTGCCTTCGTCGTCCTCCTCGGGCTCATGGCCTGCAGAACGCCGCACCCACGCATCCGCCAGGGCCCGACCGGCGACGACACGGGGCTGCTGCATCGAGTAAGCGCGGTTGATACAGATCACCGCACGAGAATCTCTCCCCCTCCATGATCAAAGTCGTGCCTCGCTTATATTTTCACAGCCGTTCTCCCTCCTTCCACCCGCCTTTTGTTCTCCCCCGCTTGCTTTCTGCACCGTCTCCGCCCTGCTAGCATCGCTTCAGGCCGACGTCTAGCCCGACGAGCCACCCCCGCCAGCCATGTCTGCGACAGCCGCCAGGCCCCCCAACTCCCGGCTCAACTACTACCAACAGAGTCCGGTGCGGGGCCAGCTGGAGGTGCCGCAGGGTGCTGCAAAGACGGGCTGGCGATACATACAATGCACCGACACCCCCAACGAGCTGCGGGTACGTGACTACGTGTTGCTGGCGTTGCGGTCGCGATCGAGACCTGTTTGCACTAGGTCCTCCTTCCGCCCCGCACTGCGTCCATATACAGCCACCTCCTCAAGGTCGAGGCGTCGGAGCTGGCAAAGGATAGGGCGGCGAACTGGGAGCGCATCGTCGAGATTCGACACCTCAAGGACCGCATGATTCGCAAGTGCACGCGTCTGGGACGCGCATCTGTGCCCAAAGACAAGCCCGCTCCCCGCGTCATGTTCCAGACGATCCACGCGCCACCCGACTTCAGGCTGAAGGAGATGGAGCGTTGGTTCAAGCTGCAGAACCCCGAATTCGCGAAGGTCGCCGCGGAGGGGCCGAGCACGGGCGCGCCGTACTGCAAGGAGTGCCAGGAGTGCGTGGCGCACCAGGCGCAGAGCAGCGCGCAAGGACACGCTTACGGGGTCCCCCACGCAACGGTACGTCGTGCGCCGTCCTCCAGCAGAGCACCTCCTCCGAAGGGTGCGAACCCCGAGCGCGTGGTCCGGCGCTCCGCCGCGCCCCCGGCCCAGACGGTGACCTACACCCAGTCCTCCGCGTTGCCAGCCCCGCAAGACCCGCGGACGATGCGCATCCCCCCCGTGTCACGCACGCACGCCCGGCAAGGATCGATACCCAACGCCCCGGGATTCTACCCCGCTGCCCCGCGCATGGCAGAGGGACGGAGGTCTGCCGACCGTCTGCGTGCCGACCACGCCGCGCGGCCGAACGTACGCTCCCCGGACCCTCTGCCCATTCCGTACCGCCCGCGTGCCGCGGCGTCTCCACCGGAGTCGGCACCGTCCGAGTCCTCAGGGAGGAGCTCGCCCATTCAGCAGGTGCTCGACCTGCCAATCTCCTCAAGCCCAGCGCCTCTGGCCTCTCCGCCGTCGAGGGATTCGCATACTCCTCCGAAGGTCTCGACGCCTCCAAATGGGCTGCCTACCATACATGAGAGGCCGGAAGACCAGCTTTCAGAACACCGTCCCATCGTCCGCCGGAGGAGCAGCTTGAAGAAGCGCGACAGCATGAGCCGGCTGAGCATCGCGAGTCAAACCAAGTCCGTGGCGTGGGCGATGGACCGGGATTGGACGGAGCAGATGTCCAAGTACGTCAAGACGACGAACGAGGCGGAAGTGCTGAGTGCGTGTGACTTCGACTTCGTACCGAGCGTGAGGATGTTGACGTATGCGTGCAGGCGAGGAACTCGAGAAGCTGCGCATGGAGTACCATTGCGAGATCGAGACGATGCGCGACCTGTGCATGAAGGTCGAGGAGTCGCAGGAGCGCGTCCGGATCGAGACCGAGAATCTGCGTCGGGACCAGCAGGCCGTGCGCGCGCAGGAGAACAAGATCCTCGCGAGCAGCGAGCAGATCGAGCAGAAGCAGCAAGAGTTCCTCGCTAAAGGTGCGTCCCGCGGTGCGCCAGAACTTGCCTTGGTCTGACAGCCACTACCTCGTTAGTGCTCGCGGCGTTGGAAGAGTCTCGACGCGTCGTACAACTTTGTGATAAGAAACGGGATATTCACGAGTCTTCATGACACACGACCATGTCAAGCGATGCTGTATGCCCATGTACGACTGCATGTCCACATTCCGTTTCATGCTGACGCTTTACGGTATCTATGGGGCGGCTGCATGTACATATCCGTTACCTGGTTCTGCGCCATCGGATACCCGCGGCTGCCCTCCTGCTTTCGCCTGTAACATGTGTACCATAGATGGCCGGAGTTTGATTCTTCCCTGTATATCGTTGTTTATGTATTGTCCCGAGTGAGCATGCGCAGCATGTCTAGATGTCTCATTGTTCCAGTGTATGCCACAACCCAGCTCTCACGAAACGAATACCATTCCCAGCATGCCACTGGCCACAGACACTAACAAGCAAACACGGCACCGACGTACGCGGGCTAGGTATATCATATCGTCCAGAACATTTCGACATCTCCAGTGAAGTCCATCCGCCAGTAACTCCGTCCGATCCTAGTCGCACTGGTGCAGCAGCCTGTTCTTCGGGTTCGGCTGCTTGTAGGCGTTCACCCACGTCGTCAAGTTCGGGTTGGTAGACGCCTCTATGTGTGTAGAGCACAGCCAGCACGATGAGCACCGATCCAAACACGCGCAAATGGGCGAACACACTGGTTGATATATGCCGCCGTCGGGAAGTCCAGGGGGTCGCAGCCGATGTGCATGTTGTTCGGGTCCTGTTACACGCGGATCCAGTCCATCCGGAGCGTCGAGGGGAACTGCAGGTGCGCGAAGTCCACGGCCCCGAAGTTTGAAGAGATCCCTAGGTTGGCGATCAGGTACTACGGAAGCGGAGCCCGCCAGCAGTCAGCATGAGCGGTGCGAAGGCGGACGGTTATGCACGTACCATGGACTCTTGCAGGACAGGGCGCACACTGATCTCTACGCGAGGGTCTGCGGCCATGCCTTCCTGGTGCAATATCCAGGCGAGTTCGTTATTTGCGATCCATGCGATGTACTGCCGCTTGCGGTCAGATCCGAGAGAACTTGAGCCAGCTAATATTCACTTACGGCCCCTTCAAACCCTGGCTTGTATTGGAAGCCGTACGTGGTGTATTTCCCACCACTGAACTCGTACGCCTCCTGGTCTGTGGGCATGCGAGTCAGCATACCGGAGGCAACCGCGGGACAGTGCGAGCAGATGCACTCACCCCTGACGGTAACGACCGACGTAGCCTGCTCGTACACGTCACCCTTGTGGCTGTTCAGCTTGCTGATAGCGTCGTTGGCAATGACGAGGTTGTCCGAAGTGTTGAACCACTCATAGGCAAAATTGAACGGCTGGAAGAATTGTCGTGTGGTCTACAGTCCTACCGTGCCAAGGCAAGTACGGCGACTTGCACCCCATTGACCCGACTGTGACACCACGCCTATGTCGCCCGGGATACCATCTACACCGATCTGCCATGAGTACATATCAGCACAAGGCCTCGTCTGATTGTCCAAGTATGCGACAGACCTGAGCTTCGAACATATCGATCTCGAGAGCCGACCGTCCTAGGTACTCTCCGTTCTCATGCACAGGCCCAGGATGGGACTCTCCAGGGCATGTACAGCGAGAGAGCCTCTGTCCTGGGAGAAAAGACAGTACGTTGCCGTAGCTTTGGTCGCCCTCTATGGTACCGTTGACCGGGAAGGTTAGGATGCGAAAATCAATGAGGACTCACAACAGGGTCAAGATGCATGCGATGAGAAGGACTAGACAGCCTATGTTGACAAACCCACGGCAAGAGAAGATGGTTCCGCCTCTGTCGCTGTTGCGGTCCCTGTCAATAATCAGAGTTATGTAGAGCATCATCCCCCTCCGGAGGGTCAGCGAGCAAAATGCCAGACATCGCGCTGGGATCCAGGGGTATCACGTACTACCAGGCGTCGGTGAGTGTGTGATATGCAAGTCAATGGTAATATGAACTCACTTTCTCCGATACCGAGTGCAGGAGGGGGTCGCCGGGCTGCGATACAACTGGTCAGTTCATCGAACATATGTTGGTCAGCTGGGGGCGTACAACTGAAGTCGTGCTGCGGGATTGTCCGACATATCTTGCACCTTGATATCTTGCACCTTGTATGCCAGCAGCAGGTTCCTCGGTGACACCGCGAGGGGCGAGTAATCCCGGCAAAGAACCTCCAGGAGCTACAGGCTGATAGAACCGACGTCGTAGAGTAGGAGATGGAGGACCATCCCAGAAAGCAAGTAAGGACAGGCGAGGTGGAAGTGAGAGACAGAAAGAAACATTGCCGAAGTGCAGAGATGCGGAGACGCGACATGCAGACTGCGCGGCGCGTTCCAGGAGAGACAGACGGGCGGTAAAGACCAATCCGACTACCGCACAGAATACCTATGCACGGCAGTCAGAAGCACCAAGTACTGGTCTCCATCAAAGGGCGTCCTCCGGGACAAATTTGTGTATGTATTGGGGTTTTCTCCATACAGTATGCTACCTCGGCGTTGTCAGATGACAGCCACGCGAACTATGGCCGTCGGTTGCAAAGTCATGCTCAGCCACAAGTTTGAGTTGACATAGCGGGTTTCGGGCTTACCTCCAGATGATCGTGCTGGGGCAGACCTGCTGCGAGGTCCCAGAATTGCACGCTTCGATGGTAAGCATTCGCTTGTTTCTGTGGCGACGAAGTCATGCCATCTTCGATATTGCAGTGCTGTATCGGCGTTTCACTGATTGAACTCGCACGATAAATGCAGCTCAGGCCTTGAGTAAACTAACTTCCGAAGATTACACCAGTGAAAACGATACAAAGCTCTCGAGACAGCGATTTCGACATGAATCTATAATGCTAGGAGGAAGAGGTATATTGATTAGGTGCTGAGGACAGTATGTCTGAGACGTCGCAAGGTCCGTACCAGGCAGTAATTGAAGAAGTTTTATGAGAATAAATTAGAGCATCTTGAGGCGGCGACGCTTCGCCTGCATCCACCAATGCCGCACAACGAAGCCATAACCAATGATGATGCAAATTGCAATGGCGATGACGGCCGCAAAGACATCGTATCGGTTGGAAGGGTCCGGGTCATGTGGAACTTCGCAGTTCATTGAACCCAGAGCTGCGGACAGTCAAAAGGGTGCGAGTTGCTGAAAATGGCAGATCTGCTCACCGAAGAGGGTCTGTAGACAGAGCACCCCAAGGGAGACAACAGTGAGGCTCACAATGGCCTTGTCGCTACCCGCTTTCGCTTTCTCCACCGATATACGGAGTTGCGACAGGTATGTCGGATGGGACTGGTTCAGCATGCGCTCGTAGTGGGCGAGTGACTGTTGCAAAGTGAGGATATGATCTAGGCAAGTGTCAGATAGAACAGCCTACTGGACATCAAAAGTGACTCATACCTTGCACATCTCCCATGTAGACGAAGACATCGAGATCATCTTCGGTCCCTGTGCCAAGGCCCCACTCTCCTTGAGTGAGAAGCCGTTTCTTCACCTGGGTGACGACCTCGGACTTCACAGCCAGGAATCGCGTCAAGGACGTGACAAGCCTCCGCGTGCGGGCCATACGATGTATCATAGTAGTAGGGTGGTGGTAATCCGGGGAATGAGTATCAATGGCCTTGAATCGGGGTATAGATGCGATCGCCTCGTAGATGGCACGCCTGGCTCGGCGGATCAACAGAGGAAAGCTGGTCGGAGCGGAGAATCGTGGCCGTGGAGTGTTTATAGAGTTCGTCGCCTCCTTCGGAATGTCGATGTAGGAATGTTTCTCGTCGATATCGGTGGCTGCAGACTTCTCGGCAAGCAGAGCCGTGTCAGACCCTGAAGACCGCGACTGTGGATCCGATGCTTTGTCCTTCGCGGGCAATCCGGAGTTATCGCCGACAGAGAATACGAAGTTCTCGATATCGAGGACTTCCCTTTCTATCACCTCGAGGAACGGAAAGAACGAATCGACGATGGAATCCATAATGCCATGAGCGATCCAATCTGCACCATTGTGAGTGGTTTGAACCATTGCGTCTGGACAGTACGTACCAGAAGATGTGTTCATGCTCTCTCCAAGTAGCATGATTCTAGTGCGCACCCGATCCACATGCTCTGCGATGTCCGCGAAATGGAACTGTAGTACGTGGATCAGACAGCGAGCGTCGGTTGATGATGGAACAGACTGACTGAACAGATGCCCTCCCGGAAAATCACCAAATACACGTTCACCTCCCCGACTACACCTTCATCGGAGAATCTGGTCTTCTCATCGTCAACGCTGAGGATATTTCGCAGACGCTCTCGGGTCTTTTGACTTTCTATGGCCCTGAAGGAGATAAAGTAGTAGCCCAACTTGGGGAACAGTTCCAGCTTCTCTCTCGGGTCTTGAGTGAGAATATCTTCTAGCGTCAGAGGATGAAGATGAAGAAGCTACGCATTCCGACAATTAATTATTGCCTGACAAGTAGCTGCATGAATTTACACACCTTGCCAATCGCACACATATCCTCCCAGGTCGGAGAGGATACATCAAGCCACCAGGCCTTCGGCACCCGTGAAGCTAAACTCCCAGCAACCTGGCTCTTCGTCGTCGAGACCCCGGGCAGACTCAATCCACTCGACGGCGTCGGGGCTCTCTGCTTGCCCTTCGCATTACTACGAGGAGAGCTACGACCGGGTAGACTCGGCGAGGACCGTGCGACATCTGACTCCTCAGACAGCATATAGTCATGATGGAGTGGCGAGAGCGGGCGGGAAGGCGTTGGTGTGGCTGGCTCTGTTCGGACTCGTCGAGCGCGAGCGCGCTCTCTCAAGACCGCGCTCAGCCGACCGGTGACCTCTTCGAGCGACGTCGTCCGGAGTACTGGCTCGTGAGGAGGCTGATGCCTGCGCACCCGTTCCAACCCACTTTGAGCCTTCCCTGTTCCGGCGGGCGTGGGGGTGTACAGAACAAATCCACGGGGAATGTTCCGGAGGTCCTCGCGTGCCTTGATACGAGCTGCAACCTCGCGTTCGGAGCGTGCGTTGTGGAGGGTCGCGAGGCTGCGCGGCCTGCGCTTGCGTCTGCGAGCGGTCTGCGATTTGGTGAGAGTGATGACCGATGCCGAGCTCGATGAAGACGAGGACAATGAGGAATTTGAGGTCCACGCCCTCGCCCAGCGGGATATAGCATGCTCGACTCCCGCAGAAATCGCACCTAGCCGACCGCCAAATACAGAGCCGCCGGAGCTGGAAGAGGAGGATGTCCGAGAAGATGTGGACAAAGACGGCGACGGCGACCTCGGTGGCGAAGGACGACGTCCACGGTAGATGTCATGTTCCTCTCCTTCGCTGTCGGACCCATCCGTGAGATCTGCAGGGTTCTGCACCTGGCCGTAGACCTCCGCCGGCGGGGGAAATTGGAAGTAGGAACCAGACTCGTCTTGCTGAGGCATGCTTGCGAGCGGTAGCTTGTTCCACCTGGCAGAGTGTAATGGGCTTCTGTCGCCAGCATCAAGGCCACGTCGCCATGAGGATATGAGGTAGCAGAGGAACTACATGGAACATGGACAAGTCGTGGTTGCGTCCAGCCCCGCAGATGCGGCGAAAAAGTGATGTTCGCATGCAGAAGCATTAGACGCCCATGACG
Organism: Trametes cingulata; assembly: GCA_022385765.1. Lineage (NCBI taxonomy): Eukaryota > Fungi > Basidiomycota > Agaricomycetes > Polyporales > Polyporaceae > Trametes > Trametes cingulata. The sequence continues at coordinate 1,418,916 of MU277982.1, read as the reverse complement.
ATTATCCTGCGCGCCCCATACCCCCGAGGCGCGCTGGGATATTCAAGGAAAGTGGACCAGACCAGTCACACAAGGGATATGTCTTCACGTATATGTGCAGTACAACTCAAAACGCTATGGCCCCTCGGAGGCATCCATCAAGACGTCCTCGGACGCTTCCTCGACCCACCATCCCCGCTTCGCGGACGCTTCCGCGACGTACTCGAGTCTCCTCCCATCCTCGGTGGTGGCCCCGCAACGAACGGTCGTTTCTTCTTCTCCTTCTGGCTGACCTTCTTCTGCTTCTTCTCAATAGCCTTGCGCACCGCGCCGCGGCCGCCTGACGCAGCGAGTGCATCGTACTTCGCACGCAGGAGGAGTGCCTTCTTGTCCGCTGTGTTGCAATGACACTGCGTGAGCTCCATGTACTCAGGACGCGTTCGTGAGCTTACCGTTCTTCATGTACCACGCCTTCTTTCCTTCCTTCCGCTTCTCTCGCTCTTCTTTGCTCACCCTGCTGAGAGCCTCGAGCTGGACCTTCTCTTGTCGATCTCTGTTGACCATACTCTCTGCCCGCTTGACCGCACGTTCCAGTCGTTGTACCTCTGCCTCCCTTTCCTCCCGAAGGTCTCGCGGAGAGTTGACCAACAGCTTGCGTGCGCGTTTCAGGTTCTCCTTCAAGGTCTTCATCTCCTCTTCATGCATCTCGGAGAGGAAGCTGTATTGCGTGTGGAACCTCTTGCGGTCGAACTCGCCCGTGATGGGCAAGAACCGCGGGTCGCGAGGTACCTTGAGGTTGATCAGTATCTCTGGACTCTCAACCGACAGCGGGGAGAACGGTCCAAGCTGTCAAATACGATATGGAGGTTACATACTGCTTTCTCTGGTGCGACAAATCGTGTTCGAGGCACTGGTCTCTTGGACGACATTTCCATCGGTCTATAACGCCCGTCAGCTCTGAGGAATGCCATCTTAGCGAGCGACCTACGCATGTTTGTGCTTCCTCTTTGGCACTTCCTTCTTCTCGCGGGGCTCTTCTCGCTCCTGACCCTTGTCTAGCTGACTAGGAACAGGCTCCTCGTCTGGTTCCGATTCGTCATAGGACTCTTCCTCTCCAGATTCGTTATGGGCTTGTGTTTTGGCAAGCGCTTTCTGGGCTTTCCGGAGGGCGCCGAAGGGCAGAGCCTTCAGGTCCGCTTCCTGAAGTGATTCAGCTCAGTAAATGCAGCGCTGACCGCAAGATAGCAACATACCAGACGATCGTCATCGGCTTCCTCTTCATCCTCGCTGCTCTCGCTCTCTGAGTCCCCATTTGATGCTTCATCCAAGTCCTCCTCGTCCATCCATTGGGCGACACGAGGTGCATCCGGTTCTGCATCCGCTTCAAAGTCCCCCTGCTCAGAGTCCGAACCAGAACCACTGTCTTCTGATGCCTCTCCGGAGTAGTCCTCCGTCCCGGAGTGAGACCCAGAGGTCTCCGAGTCCGAAAGGTCCTCTTGATCTGCACGCTTACGACTAGACCCAGGTCTCGCATTTGTCGCCACCCGAACGGACTTCTCCTGAGGAAGTATGGACATAGGATGCTGTGGAGGCTTTCTGCTTGCGGGTCGTGATCTGCGAGGCATGTTGAGAGGAGTAGAACGTGTATTGAGGATGAGGGCAGGTGGGGGAGCAGAAGAGAAAATGCGCGTGAATGCGGTACCGTGACCGCAACGGGACGTTCAGCCACCGCGTCCGTATGTTACGCGTTCCGGTTCTGCTGCCTACCACGTCGACCACAATCCTCGACTGCATATCCCTTTACTCTAGACACACCCTTAGAACTGCGTGAGGCCTGCTATCTGGCTAACAGCCAGTGGCTACGCTGCATCAAACGCAAAGTCTCCGTAAGCTACATCCCGTGTGCTGCGGGAGCGCACCCAATGGCCACATGAGCCTTCCACGTTCGCTCATCTCACTCGGCTATATAGAGTTGTCTCAGCAACCTGCTACGCACCTCCAGCTCTAGACACTCTCTCACTTATGTCCAAAGTTGCCCTACTCCTCGGCAGCCTTCGCAGACCCGGAAACGGCATCGGGATCGCGTCCTGGCTCACGCCGGTCCTCCGCGAGGGATTCAATGCCAAATCCGCCGGCAGCCCGCCGAAAGCGCACACCGACGTCGTCTTCGTCGACTCAACAAAGCCACCCCTCCCTCTAGGGCCTATCGTAGACGGCTCACATGTGCCCTCCGATATCCGCGACCCCACCAAGCATCCTAACCCCTCCGTGCGCGAGTTCGCAACCTTCGCCTCCTCGTGCAGCGGGTTCGTTGTACTCACGCCGGAGTACAACGGCTCCTACCCCGGAGAATTGAAGAATACGCTTGATCATCTCTACTGGGAGTGGCGAAACAAGCCGGTTGCGATCATCACGTACGGAGGCGGGGGCGGGACGCGATGTGCGGCCTTGCTGAAGACATTACTTGGGGGATCCCTGAAGATGAGAGTGGTGGAGAAGGCTATTGCGATAAAACTCCCCAGGACGCATAGCGGTGGTACGGAAAAGGTCCCCACGGACGGTTCAGCACCTGAGTGGCTGGAGGTGTACAGACCCGATATCCTCGAGGCTGTGGAGGAGATGAAGCGGCTTATCGCCAACAAGCCTGAGTGACCTTAAGCTACCATGATGCACGATTGCTCCGAGTCACCCGGTAGGTCTACTCTCAAGTGTTAGACGAGGACCTTACTGATAAACTTTTCGAATCATGGCGGCAAGAAGTCATGAACGTCATCAGAAACAACGTCAGATACTCTTCGCTCCCTCGTCTGACATCCCTTTACGCGCCACCTGTCCCCTCACATCCTCCTCCAATAGAACATATCTCCCATTCTCCAGCTTCACGTCCAGAGCCAGCCCCTGAGACGGCTCTCCTGTGCGCCAGAGAGGACTCAAGCCGAACCACACTGCGAGCTTCGAGAGGAAGCGCTGCCGATGGCTCTTGTGTTTCCGCTTCGTAAGAGGATCTTCGAGAATGCCTTCCCAGCGGTACGCTGGCCGTGCGCGAATCGACGCGTCGTCGTGGTCCGTGCCGCCTCCTGTACCGAGTGTGGACGGACGCGGGAGGGTCTGCAGGTCGATCTCTTCCATGTCCAGCTCTGAGGCGTCATCTCCGAGATGAAAGATTATAGCCTGCGCAGTGTAGATGGTGAGTAGAGGGTGATGTGTGTGAAGGTGAGGGCGTACCGTTTCCGAGCCACGGAAGACAATGTCGTTCATGCGCAGGTACATCTTGTTGAGGAATCCAGCGTGGAAGAAGTCGCCAAATTTCGGTTTCTTGTGTAGTAGCCCACGCTGTGCGAGGAAACTCTCGAGCGCGGCTCGTGGAAGCGGCGTGTAGGCGATGGAGGTAGGATAGTGTGGGTTAAAATCCGCGGCGTACTTGTTCAGCCCGCCGATCGCGTCCCAGTTCCTTCGCCAAAGATCATCCTGGTATAGAGTCAGATCACAAGGAAACGTGTCCGAAACGAGATGACTGACCCAGAATATGTACCACCAAGTCGCGAGTTCTGACTTGGAGACGGCGCAGAGGCGGTCGTAGGTGATCTCGAATATGTTCACGTTGCTCGCCATAAGCTTGCGTACGCGGGCGTCGTGCTCTATCTCGATCGCGCTCTCTGACAACCCACAAGGTTCGCGCGGTTGGTCATATACAGCAGTTAGGAAACGATACGAGAGGGTCCGCCTCTTCCACTCGGACTCCTTCCGGTAATGATGTCGATAATTGTGTAGCACCGCTTCGATGTACGCTAGTCGGCTGGGTATCAGGTGCTCGTTCATGGCAAGGAAGTGCGCAAGGGGCTGAGTGAGCTCGTAGTCGTCCGTGAGGCCGATTACATTTCCGCCGACTTGGACATGCTTGGCATAAGTGAGCTCCACGTCGAAGCCGCTGCCTAGGTTGAGGCCCTCCCACCGGACTTGACCGCGCCGCTTGATGTGAAGAACGCAGGATTGGTAGTGGACAGAGGTCTGCGCAGCATAGCGTTTCCCGCAGCAACAGAATTTCTCCTGATCTCCGACGTACTGCGAACGACGTCCCATCAGCCCTCCTCAGATGTGAGATGAGGGTGCAAACGCACATGAATGTGGTCATAAGGCCATCGCACGATTTGGCCGTCCAGCGCACGCAGTGCCATGCGTACTTGTCGTTTGCGTAGGATGTCTTCGCTGGAGTTCTGGTAGACGTAGCTCTCAAGATCCTGCACTTCACTCAGAACGACCTCTGGTCCATCGTCATATCGGATGACCTAGTACTTCGTTAGCGACGGAGTAAGCGGCATTCAGGGACATGACTTACCAATGTAGGCGGAAACGGTACCCACCACGCGTTGCCGAAGAACTTCGTGCAGTTGCGTGGTTTCACGCCGTTCGGCTTCCAGTAGGAATCTGGGCCAATGAAGTGTCTCTGTATCGTCTCCTCCAGGTGACCGAACCACTCGTAGTCCGGGCCGGATGCGAGGGCGACCGCTTTTGTATAGGCAATGGAACCCACCTCGCGCAAGATCTGTGCGACACGGCTCAGCCAGAAAAGGATGCAGTGCAGAGGTATGTACCAGCCTTCAGGTTCTCGACATGTCTCTCGCCGGGGCTGCCCATGAACTGCAGGAGGTATGGCGGGTATTCGCTGTCGCGTGCTTGCTTGAATTCCATCTTCTGCTTCTCGGGTATCCTAGTCGTGTCGTCCGTGAGTAGCAGAGTGGAGATCGCTTCCTGCCATATGCGACGTTTCGTGTGCGGGGATGTCGAGGAAAGGTCCAGGCTGAAGAGACCGTCAGTAAAGTCTGCTACTCGGATGTACGTACAAGGAGTCCTACCGTGGTGAAAATATATCGATGCCTTGGGGTACCTTCAGTGAAGGGGGCATGTAAAGAGCAATTCAGGACTCACTGAAATCGATCCTGCGCGCCAACTCTGCATGGCTATGTCAGCCCTGACAGCGTGTGCGATGCAGGCAAAGTAACACGCACTCTTCACTAGGCGACGTGTGATGCTCATGTTGATGAACATGAAGTCTTCCGGAGTGCGTTAGCAGAGAGTGTCGCGTCGAAGAACTCGTCACGTACAGAAACTCAGGCCATAAGTTACAATATAGATTCTACGACGTGCCCTGTCAAGTCACTTGCGCTGCTAAAGGTGGGAGGAACACCTACACGTAGAGCACGGGTCCATTGAATAAATCTTGGCCGGGTATATTGAGAGCAACAGCAAGAGATGCAGCAGATGTTAGGACGTAGTTGAGGCGTGAAGTCCACTCGCTGGCGTTGTTCACAGGGTCCAAGAAGGGCGCGTACGCGCACTGGAGCGCGAAGAAAACAAGCATGGCGATGAGGAGTAGGATTTGGCGAGCGACTGCAACTTTCTCTCGCGGTGCCGTCCGGAAGAGACAATTGTCAGGGTTGATTACAGCCGTCAGGAGCAAAGTGGTCAACTTCGCGAATAGATATGTAGACTCGTACGTGGCCCAGCCTCTTCGGAACCCTGCGCCGAGTCAGCTACTTGCTGCATGGAAGTGCAGACAACACCGTACCGTTGTACAAGAAGTTCAGCGGGTTACGGTCGCGACCGAGTAAGCGCTGGTATTCGCGATCCATGTCGCTGTTGCTCCGGGGCGCGCCAAGCTCGGTGAAGCGGTCGACGTTGGGTGTGACTTGACGGATGGCAGTGTGAAGATGGATAGGGAACCAGATGGTCAGCTAGGATCAATGAGTCAAGCACATCGAGCGGTCCTACTGGCATAGGGATACGCACTCCGAGGAAACACACGACGGCAAGGATGACGACCACCGGTGCATAGTTCACCTCATTTCGCAGCATCGTCGTAGTATAGCAAAAGTCCAGGGGGTCGCGGTACTGGTCGGAGGGCCCCAAAGGCGTCACAGTCGGAGACGCCGCCGTCGCATTGTCGTAGGGATTGGGGACCGCCCAGAGATCGTCAGACCACACCAGTACGTGCACAGCCATAGTACTCAACGGCAAGTAGATGACGGTGAGGATGAAAGTCACGATGACCACACCCCAGGAGTTCTTCAGATACTTGGTTGACTGCAGCCCTTCGGGAACGATGATCGAGCAGCAGGCACGTGTCATCCGTCTCCAGAAGAATAGAAGAATTCCGGCGATGATCATCAGCACAGCGAGCAGAATGAACGACTGCACAAGAGATGATGCGAAGTTGAGCGCAAGGACATTTGGGCTTGAAGCAAGTCAGAGATGAGTTTTGCACGGGAGCACGGCAGAGCTCACATTGTTTGCAAGAATAGAACCCGCCAGTGGTCTTCTGGCTTTGCCCCATGGGAGACTGCAGGATCGTGAGTGACATGTCTACAGCTCATCTGACTGACCTACAGAATGTACTCAGGATCAAGGCGAATATTTGTAACGTATCAATCAGGCCCTGTACGCTATAGAACGGCGCGATGGCGCTTGAACCCTATGGCACCAATGAATCAGAGCAGTGAACAAGCCACCCTCTCGGCTCCGTTTGCTCACCGTAACACTTAGTGCGACATTAAGCAAGCCTGAGAATATGGACTGCCTGTTCCTCCAGGCGGGTGGTATCGTTGCATTGTTCTCGAGATCTACCAGCGTGGTTCCGGCCAGCCGCTCTAGAGGAGGAAACATGGCGACGTCCGGAGCCTTGCCCTTCCCTTTCCCAGTGCTGGAACTGTCCACTGCAGGGAAAGATGGCATCTCTAGAGTGGAGATGTATTCATCCAGCTTGGGGAGAGAGACCGGTGCAGCGCTTCGAGCCAAGATATCAGAAAGAGGTATCGGGGTATGTGGTCCTGAGCTACGGGTAAGGGGCACAAGCGTGGTCGTGGAGCTCGAGAAGATGAACGACTTAGACATGGTGGATGACCCGAAGTCGTCTTCCCTTTTTGAAGGACCCTGTTGATCATTTGAACTCGGCCGAAGCGTAGTCTGTGACGAGCCAGCGATGCCCCGGAGGAGGGGGTTCATTTCGATAGTCGAGCCTTCATCCAGACTGGTACCGGTGCTCCTTCCCCAAGCCGAGAAACGCGGGAAAGAGCCAGTCTGAGCGGAGTTCCCGTCCTCCCGTCTTGACCGTGGAAGGTGCTCGTCCGTAACGTCTGCATCCGCAAGCGTCCCCTCTATACCACGCTTCCCAACGCCCCCGAGTGAAGTGTAGGTAGAGGCACCGTCAACAGCCCCTGCGAGGACGGGTTCATCGTCTTGATCTGCCGAGCTGGGCTCGCGTCGTCGGAGGAGAGGGTGAGAGATGAACCTGGCTGGTGAAGGTGTCGGAGCATTATGGACCACTTGCACGGCATTCACTGGCAAGTCTGTATGAGTCGCGGCACCCAACGACGTACTGCGACCCCCTGAGCCTGAGGAGGGCGCCGAAGTACTACTTGCAACGACTCTCGATCGGGACTCGTAGATGCCGACCAGATCCTTGACAGCCATGGCCTCCGCTGGCGGTGCTCCTGTTATCGAGTATCAGAAGTCGAGTGGTACGCGGACCCTAGCGGAGTAAGCCCATGGAGACGAAGTGTACAGAAGCAGACGGGAGAACGGCAGTTACAGGCAGCGAGGTCTGGGAGGAGCGCCGCCGCCAAGCGAGGACGCGACGCGATGCCGGGTACAGTTCGGCGCACGTGTTCCCCTTCATACACCTGCTCTTCCTGATAGGCTTCCGCCACAGTGGTTCGTGGCAATAGCCCTCCTCAGCGCCGTCCTACATCAGGGATTCTGGTTGCATCGCAGAGGAGTACACTATGTTTATACACGTCGCCCGATACATTGTGATCTTACTTCAGCAACTCCTCCACCAACCGGCCAACACTGCTTTCCGTCGCTACCTTGCCAATCCAAGTCTGCACATACTGAGAGTGCACGTCACTATGCCCCTCATTGTGTCCGCCGGACTTCAAATGCTTGAGCGAGCCCACGACCTTGTGCATGAAGGAGGAATCGTCGTGATGGCCCTGGTATCGATTATGATGAGACTCGTCTTCCTGGGCACGCTCCTCAGCCTGAAGTAGCTTTGGAGAGGTGGTCGCAAGCTTTGTTGCCCAATGCGCCTTGACACGCTCCTCCCAAGGAAGGAGTGTTGCAATCAGGTTGGGGTTACTGTTGATTGTCTCTTGTAGGTTGGGAACCAGGTGAACTTGCCGGAGCACGGAAGGATGAATAACCTCATGCGTGACATCGTCGGTGGCGGTGGGGAGCTTGCGCTGGATTTCCTTGGAGACCGCGAATATACCGGTACGGGAACTGGGCATACAGGTGAGCATGACAACGGTGACACAGACATCGACGTTGCCTACTCGTGCGGCGCCTGTGCACCCCAAGCCGCAGTTGGACGCGGAAGAGAGATGACGTAGTCGTAGTCGAATGACAGTGCGTCTCCGACGTTCGCCTGAAAGGCCCGTCAGTCCAGGTCTTCATCAGAACCAGCCATTGCGAACTACGCACAATCATCCAATTCAATGTCAAATCCGAGAGGTCGTGTTCCTCGTATCCGCCGCCAATCTGACGGTAGGTCAGCTCATGAGCGAAGACGCCTTTCGATGTTTACTTACGTCACAATGGGATCCTGTGTCAGAGCATAGCGATCTCGTGTAAGTACAAAAGCGGGCTCACGCAGGGTGAGGTGCACCTGTAAACCAGCACTTGAGGCGTGTGCTTGGGTCAGAGCAGCCACGACACCGGGTGACCTACATGTTCTCACCTGCCTGAGTACCTGTCCCTTCTTGCGTCCTGCATCTGTCTGCTCGAACTTGGCACAGTCCTGCAATTAATGCAGCAATCAGCATGCAGAACTGCCCGGATTTGCGACACTTGCGAAGTCTGCCCTGTGCTCGTTTAGCGCAAGAGCTTGATACGCTCGCTCAACGTGTTCTCCAAGGATTCTATCAGGGAAGCCGAAGAGTGTCTTCATCTTGTCATCGCTCAGGGTCAGCTCCTCAGGCATGCCTACAGACCCTACGGTGTCAAACACGCCCAGCACTCTACCAGCGGAGCATTATGAGTACGAGGCGACTTGAAATGATAAGACAACACACTTGACGGAGTATCCACCGGGGCCAGTATCCGCACGCTTTTTCCCGGGTGCGTTGGATCCAGTCCATGGCGAGAGCTGCTCGTTCAGCTTAGCGATCTCTGAATATGTTTCGTGAACATGCTGATCAGAAACCAGGTGATTATACGTACCATCAGGGTCCTGAGACTTGCCCCGCTTCTGATACGCAATGAATATGGTCGCAAAGTGGTCCATCTCTGTACGGTCTAGGACGCCAATCGCCCCCTAGGCCCCAGAATGCATCAGCACAGCGCTGAAAGGGAGGCTGGAACCGAACGCACTATGAACATTGCAACCATACGTGCTGTGTATGCGCCCTGTGCATCATAGGATGAGATGTGTACAACCACGGCGGGCGGAGAGGGTACGCACTCTAGAGAAGCCGAAGAGGAAGATCTAAACGGATACGTAAGTTGCTGTGAACGCAGCAGACCTCATTGCCCTACCTCATCTCCAGGTCGATAGTTGCTGAACGAATTCCATCACTCTCACAGCCATTCCAATGCGTGACCTGCGGACTTACTGAGCAATGAAGGCGTATGCTTCCTCGACTTTGCTCGCTAAGAGGTGATGATGTGTGGGTACTCTGACTATTGAATGGACGAAAGTGTATACCTAGATTAGCGCCAGTGACACCTGTGAACAAGCTCTGTGAGTCGTTTGCGTCCACTGGCACGCCAGATGCACTACGGGTGGCCCACCATTCACAATTTGGTCATATACGTTCTCGGTTCCGATGCCAGACTGATAAAACACGACCTGGTGAATCGGTGGCTGCCTAGTACCTAGTTAGAGCGCATCTCTCGTCGCACTGTGTCCGGACACGTACGACCTGTCGTCGACGTGATTCACGGCGCGAGCAAGGCGCTACACGGGTGATGATTATCAGCTCAAGCTAGGAGAGATATGCAGGAGGTATCGCGCGTACGAGTATGTTCGTATATTTCCATCTCTGTCGAACGACGATGCCATCCTGCCACGTCCTGCCCTTGCAGTCAGCTAAACAATTCCGAGCAACAACACAATCTCGGAGGACGTACCCGTCGCAGCAAACGATGATCCTCTTGTGTCCACGACTCAGTGCTGGTGCGGGAGTAGCCGGGGTTGCCTCTGCCGTCGCAGGACCCACCTGTACTTGCTCGTGCGACATAGTGGCTATGATGTGGGTGCAGGAAGCTATGGTGACGTGAGAAGTGCCTCTAGTGCAGCTTTATATACAAGTCGCGGCGCGTGCCGCTCATTTGTACCGGTGACTACGAGTTCCGGACAAATCATTGTTGTCGGCCACCAGTCATGGGAAGCTACAATCGATGGCGCAGAACCTGGCTGGCTGTTCGGCCATAGATCGAGCGGAGCGGGGGTGAAGCTGTGATAGACACTCGCGCAGTCGCAGGAGGTTCAATCGCCGATGGCGGGCGCAATCACTCGTCTCCTGCGTTGGACACACTTGAAGTTGACAAAGCGACCACTGTTGATCATCTACATAGGCCATATGATGGCGGCGCCCATGGGTGCATTGCTTTGCGAGGGAGATTGCAGAGCGACTTGCTCGCGCTCTTCTGCTTGAGTCCTGCCGCGAGAAATTCAAACCACATGTACGTATAATGTCCTGCGTATTAAACCTACAAGAAAGCTATGAGATCTACTTTCCAAGACGCATCTCAGCGTCGGCAAACTCGTCTAACGCCCTTCTGAACTCAGTCTCCTCTATGGAAGAATGATCTCCAGAAGTAGCCCTTTTCCGCAGCTGACTTGCAACAGGTGGGAACCGGTCCCAGCTAAGCTAGACATCAGCATTCACAGCACCAAGTGTGGTACGTCAGCGCTCACTAAATCTCCGTCAGCCTAGTCTGCCATGGAGGGAAACCATTCAGTTCTACGGGCGAGCGTAGTTGGGCGATGGGCGGCTTTCTGTGTACGATCATCAGATCTGGAGAGGGAAAACCATGCTCGCCTGCGCGGTGCTATGCATCAGAGACAACTCTTGTACCGGAGAGCAAAGTCCACCCTACCTTCTAGTACGGCACTGAGGTCCTGTATGGATGGTAATTGTGGGAGGGCATGGGCAACACGATTAGGCCCCTTGCACTGCCGTGCGGCGTGGAGGAATGTCCGAGCTGCAGCCGCGACGGCGGGCTTGCCTGATTGATAGGATACGATATGCAACGTGAGCTGTGGCTCGTAGGTCTTCCCGTCTGCAACTGCGGCGACATGGTGAGTAGGGGAATCTGAAGCATGAGAATGTCGGAACATACGAGACATGCGTCGGCGTTTCAGTCCATTCATCCTCTTTCTGGCCCTGAGAGGATTTGCGAAGTGTATGGTAGTCACGCCGAGTTTCGGCGTGGCAGACTCAGAATATGGTGAAAGAGGTCTCGAGTCCGCGTCGTCGGAGGGCGGAGGCGTAGGAGGATACTGAATGTCGCATTCAACTGGAGAGTCTTCCGGTTCCGCCTCGGACGGCGGGTGCAGTCGGCGTCGAAGCTCTAAGGAACACTTTGCCAGTACTCCTGAAAGCAGGATGACATACATACAAGTACCTATAATATAAGCGAGGTCACATACCTTGTCGGTCGTAAACGGTGAGCCGGCGTATGCCCGCGAGTTTACACCAGTGAACGACCTTTTCCACGCTATCCAGCATGTATTGTTCATTGACCTCGTCGTCGTCTTCGGAGTTGGGTACCAAAGTGAGGGCAAGATGTGATGGCATTTTCGATCGCCGTGCAGCAATAGGTCGCGGCTCCTTGTCCGAGTGGAAGACAGACTTGAATACAAGAACTAGGCGATACAATGCATGAAGGAGAGCGAGAGCGACGGATGCCAACCAGGACATCGCGTTCAGCGTGTAAAGCGCGTCGGGCGACGTGTCGTAGACCGAGGAACGAGCGCAGGCGTTGTCAACGACAGCGTGGAGGGTCCCGGTGGGTATTGGCAGAGGAGGAAGCTGGAATACCTGCCAACGATGCTCGAGCCTCTGCTGCGAACACCTCCATATCACGTGCAAGCACAGCTTATACGTGTAAGGTCGGTGCGTCTCGACCTCTCTCAGCGGCGAAGCATCCCGGCGGATTGTTCGATGGCGGTGAGATGCGTCGCGACACGAGTAGATGTGATGCAAATGTCCGACGTTACAGATGCAAGCTAGTATACAGGGAGGTTCCATCCTATGCCACAAATCACAAAACACCCGGTTCCTGGTCTATGCTTCGCTTGATCTTCAACAGTATACTCGTCTTCCAGTTATCTAACTTGGTGACCTGATCAAATTCGAAGACCGCGGCAGTGAAGGTCTCGAGATCCTGGGCCTCCATGGCGTCCACAAGAACGTTCACGAACTTGGCCTCCCTTGTAGATGGGAACGTCGTGTCGAGCGATCCGTACTTTCCAAGGTTACGTTTGGCAGTCACGGTGTCCTGCAACAGACTCGGTGAGACAATAAGCTGGTCACTGCATGCTGCCGATACTTACTCCCATGGCCAACGCGCACAAACTGGCACGAAGCCAATACTCTTTGACACTGTACTTCGTCAAGGCAGATGATAATGACCCATTCGCAACCTGCTCATAGAGTGCGATTGCTTGCGGGTATTCTTCGAGCTCAGCATGGAGATCAGCCGCATCCTTGTAGCATGCGTTCGCGGTCCTGGCATGACCTCAGCACGCGATTCCCAGAGCAGCCAGACGCAGACTTACGCGGTTGCATCTTCCTGAGTGTACCACTCGGCTGCACGCTCGAAGCTGTCACAAGCCTTCCGGAGGTCGTTGAGTTCTTGCAGGTATATCTGCCCGATCTCCTTCTCGCGATCCGCAGCTTGCCTGAAGCGACCGGCCTTGGTGAGATGGGTGATGGTGTGGCCAAGGGCCTGCACTGCAACTGCAAACAAGCCTCAGTACCATCGCTCGGCGTTGGCCCGTCGTACTTACGACCGGGATCCACCCTCTTATAGGCTTTCGCCGCGTTCCACCATGCGTTCGCGGCTTCATTGCCTTCCTGGCACTTCTCCCTACACTCTGCTTCCCTTGCATGAGCATCTCCTGCCTCCTTGAACAGCTTCTCGATCTTGAACTCGTTAGCCGCTTGCTGGTAGAGATCGCCGGCTTCCTCGAATTTGGTAGATGCAGATGAGAACCAGCCAGTGGATGAATTGGCCTTCTTGTCGGCTTTCTCTAGCAAGGTCTGCGCCTGCGACTTGGCTGGCATTGCGACGGTGAATTGAGGTGGTGAGCAAGAGTACTGTATGGATCGGCTGCGGAGGCTGCGATACGGCAAGTGGAGGATGCTGTCCAAGGCTGAGCGTGGCGGAGTGGCAAGTGCATCGCGTCGCACGTGGCCGGCGCGCACCGTCGCGATCGAGATTCGGCTTCGAGACGTTACGCGCTCTGGTCCCCGTCCTCGCTCTGCGAGGTATAAAGCCAAGTGCGACCACGAGTCCTTCTTCCGCTCTCCTTGTCTTTCTGCCTCCATCATGGCCTCCTCGCTACCCGTTGACGCCATCAGGACGCTCTCTGAGCAGCACTCGAAGCCCGCCAATGTCCACTTCCAGTATGGGACCGCAGGGTTCAGGACGTTGTATGTCTCCTCCACTACATATCTCGATTGGATGAGCTCATTCTTGCGTCAGGGGTAACGTTCTGGACTCTGTGATGTTCCGAGTTGGCATCCTCGCCGCCTTGAGGAGTAAGAGACTTGATGGCAAGACGATCGGAGTCATGGTCACTGCTTCTCACAATCCCGAGCCCGTACGCATCGTGATTTAGATGCCAAAGCACTCTCCGCGGAAGTCTGACATGTGAGGCTTTAGGACAACGGCGTCAAGCTGGTAGATCCGCGTGGAGAGATGCTCGAAGCAGCTTGGGAGGCTCATGCTACCAATCTTGCTAACGCACCTACTACGGATGCATTCATTGAAGCCCTGGACGCGTTTGTTAAGGCTCTGAAGATAGATCTGACCAAGCCTGCAAGAGTAGTCTATGCAAGGGATACGCGACCCTCGGGCCCTTCCCTTATCGCTGCACTGGAGGACGGCTTTAAGGCCATCGGCGCCGAGGCTCGGAACGCCGGAGTCACGACCACGCCCGTATTGCACTACCTTGTCAAGGCCATCAATACAAAGGGCACCAAGGACGAGTATGGTGATGACTCTGAAGAAGGTTACCTGCAGAAACTGAGCGCCGCTTTCAAGAAGCTTGTGGTAAGCCTTTTGCAGTTGCCTGCAATGCATTACGGGCCGAAATTCACAATGTCGCAGGCTGGAAAGCCGGCTATTCCTCCCTTGGTTGTTGATTGCGCGAACGGTGTCGGCGCGATTGTTGGAGAGAAGCTCGCCCAGCATCTCGGTGATACCCTCAAGCTCATCCTGCACAACACTGCTATCGACAAGGCCGGGGCGCTGAACAACGCTTGTGGCGCCGACTTCGTGAAGACATCGCAGCGCCTTCCGCCCTCGTTGGCTTCGGTCCTGAAGCCAGGTCAGAGAGCATGCAGTCTTGACGGTGATGCCGACCGCCTCATCTATTACTATCTGGACGATCGCGGTCAGTTCCACATGTTGGATGGAGACAAGATCGCTGCGCTCGTGGCCGCGTTCATCGTCGAGCTCACCAAGTCTGCTGGGTTGGATGGCGAGATCCAAGTGGGCATTGTGCAAACTGCCTACGCGAACGGGGGCTCGACCAAATACCTGTCAGAGGTACGCTGCGTTGAATCAGCCTGAACACACTTTCTAACGTGCTTCCTACAGCGCCTTCCGGTGAAATGCGTACCGACAGGTGTCAAGCACCTTCACCACGCCGCGGAGCACTATGACATCGGCGTCTACTTCGAAGCCAATGGCCACGGCACGGTTTTGTTCTCCCCTGATACGCTCAGCAAGCTATCAGCGTATCAGCCTTCTACGCCGGCACAGTCAACCGCGCTCAACCACCTGATCAACCTCACCCAAGTGATCAATCAGACCGTTGGCGACGCGCTCTCCGATATGCTTCTGGTCGAAGTTGTCCTTGCGCACAAGTCGTACAGCGGCTTGGAATGGGACTCGCTCTACGTGGACTTACCGAACCGCTTGGTGAAAGTAATTGTCCCCGACCGCAGCCTCTTCAAGACCGAGGATGCCGAGCGCCGTCTAGTCAGTCCGCCAGGCTTGCAGGCGAAAATCGATGAGCTTGTTCGCCGGTACGAGGGCGGCCGGGCTTTCGTACGGCCAAGCGGCACAGAAGACGTGGTCCGCGTCTACGCGGAGGCCACTGTCAGGAGCCAGGCCGACGGTACGTTTCAACCCCGTCTTCTTGCGCGCCAGCTCCCTGTCTCGTTGCTGACTTTGGTCGACAGAGCTCGCATTCCGCGTCGCCGGATTGGTGTACGACGAGGTCGGCGGCGACCCGACTAAGCGTCCCGCCGAGTTCTTGTAAACGCGGTGCTCGGGAGTGGTGGACGTGTAGAGGAGAAGTGTATACCTGTCTGTATTTTACGTGTGAAATGCTGAGCGTTTGGACTGGGCTGGAGAATGGACGGGCGATGGTTGGGTGAATTTGACTCATCGGCCGTTGCCGGGGCCTGGCGGTGGTCATTCGGGCGAATTCTCGTTGGACGCGGCTGAGCGAGTATGTCGCCATGCATGGGCCATGTCTCCGCCTCGCATCGCCCCTCACTTCCCTCCGTTTCCCCGCTCGCTATATCTTCACCGCTGCTCGGATCTTGACTCGGCCCCTCGTTCGTCTTGACCGCCACCACCGACAGGATGTGCCGGTTCGTAATCTACAAGGGCACTGCGCCCGTCCAGCTCTCGCATCTCCTTACGCGTCCTTGCCATTCTATTATAAACCAAGCTTTCGACTCTCGTCTACGTCTGGACCATCGGAGGCCCATTAACGGAGATGGTTTCGGCGTTGGTGAGCAGCCTCCTCCTGTGCCGCAGGCGAACGAGCTCATGAGCGCCCACCGCCCAGGCTGGTACGACTCCGTATACGACGAGGAACTCGGCAGCCAGCCCTGCATCTTCACGTCTGTCACGCCTGTGTGTTACTAGCCCTTCTCATGCGCATGTCGGTGCTGAATTGGGGCCAGGCATGGAACAATGTCAACTTAACGCGACTAGCAGAGAAGATCAAGTCACCTTTGGTCTTGTGAGCACTTCCTCCGCGTACCGTCGAGGCGACCTGAACTCACGTTTGCGGTACCAAGTGCACACGTTCGTGCAACAACTGCCGGCACATTGAGCTTGGACAACTGCCATCCGTGGTCGTACGGGAAGCTGATGGTGAGCGCACACATTCCGCGCCCTCATTCCCCCCGCCTCATTCCCCCCACGCAGTTCATGCACAACGGTGGCATCGCAGAATTCCACAAGATCAAGCGGAAGCTTCAGATGGCACTGCCGGACGAGCTCTTCAACATGGTCACCGGAAACACAGGTCGGACTGCCTCCAACGTGTCGGTATAACCGGAAATCTCATCTTCCTTGGCAGACTCGCAATGGGCCTTCGCTCTACTCCTATCGAAGGTTGGTCATGTAGCGTGATTCTACCAGTCGTGTCTTACACATGACTTGTACAGCTTCCTGATCCTCAAGCTAGAAGCTTCACGCCTGCCACACTCCAGAAGGCTATGCTTGACACCATAGCACACATCAACCAGCTGCTCGAAGAGCACGACATCACAGAGGTGCGCGCACCTCATATGACGTGTGGATTCGTGGTCTGACGCCTTCGTATAGCCTAGTTTGATGAACTTCTGTGTTACTGATGGGGAGACGGTCGTAGCTACTCGCTACATCTCTTCGCGTACTGAGGAAGCGGCCTCATTAGTGAGCTAATCCACATCTACATATTACTCCTCGAGTGCGTTGACTCATGATCAATCAGTGGTTCTCGTCAGGCAGCACATTCAGCGAATATGCGGCAGGTGGTCATTACAAGATGTCTAAGACTGATAAGCGCGAGAATATTATCATGGTAGGCCCTGACGACGTGCTCCTCCTCTCAGCCATGCTTATGGCAACCCAGATTGCTAGCGAGCCTTTGACCTTCGAGAAAGGTACGTATGCGCACACTGCACGTCACCCCGACTATCCACTCAATGTTGGGCCTTGCAGCGGACTGGATGGAGATTCGAACCAACCATATGGTCGTCATTACGCCGAAGATGAACCTACTCCAAATTCCGATTGTAGACAAGTTCTACGTGCCACAGTCGGATCCCGCTGCACTCAGTCGCGGTACGGAGTTCGCTGCAGCCAAAGGTTTCTTGAGCCCACGGCGAGACGTCTCACGACCCCTGGAGTCCATCGAGAACCATCTGTAGTTTGCATTTTCCTGTCTTATCATCTTCTGGGACATTCATATAGGATGTAATATTCAGATGTATACTAGCTAAAGTACTCAGTTGTATACATATTGCCGTGCCCATCTCTCATTCTTCAGCTTCAAGCTTCAACCCTCGACTTCTGTGTGTGAACGTGGGCTTTGCCACTGCGCCAAGGCACCGTCGTCTGCACGTGTCCGCCTCGCGCGCGCAAGGCGCGGCTCTGCTTCCTCGTTTACGCCATTGTCGGCGTCCAACGTCAACCTCGGGTGGCCAAGCCGTCGCGCTCCCCTGTATCGCCCAAGGTGATACTGGTCAGCCATGGCACCCTGGTTTCTGTGGCATGCGCTGTCCAGCACAGCGAGGTACGTCGCGATACCGGCTTGCGCGGCAGCAGCACACTCACGCGACTCCAAACAGACTCTCCACGGTCCTCCAGATTCTGATATTCCTTCCCCTTACGCTCTCGACGCTCTCCAAGTCTGCTTTCCTCCTGCTCTCGCTCCTCCTGTTCCTCCACTCGCTCATCCATGGCACGCTGGTTCTCTTCTGGGGCTCGCCCGCGCTGAGCATCATGCAAGTCCCGATGCATCCGTTCCTCCTGCTCGTGTGCTTCAACGCGTTCTCCGAGGGCGTTCACCCGTGGCTCACGATGGCCGCGTCCTGGTGGGGGAAGATCCTACACTGGTCAAGTCCCGGGTTCATTGTGATGGAGGGAATGTCGAGCTTGCTTGTGGCTCAACGGCTGGGGCAGGTTGGGAAAGAGCTCGTCGGCGAGGGAGAGGGGTATCAGTTCGGACTTCTGGTTGCCGCGGCGGCAGCCTATGTTGCGTCGGCGTGGTGGATCGTAGTGGTGAGTTCCTTTGGCGTCCCTGAGAGCTGGCGGTGTCAGGACCTATCTTACCCTGTTCGTTCAGTCTTATCCGGCCGCCGCTGCCTCGCCTCTTTCGTCGACACTTCTTGGAGTCGCGTTGACCAGCCTGATATTTCTGACTTTCATTGGTTTCGGGTTGCGACGGACGAACGTCATCGAGTCGAGCTGTCTCGCGCTCATCGTTGCGTACAACGTATGGCTGTGTGGCGTGGACGACGCCTTGATCCTTGACCCGGCTCTCTCATAGTACGTGCACATAACTATCCCGGATGTTCTCATGGCCCATGCCTTCTTTTCCGTCTAGTACCCCTTTACTGTCGAACATCCTGCCTCACTTGCAGACGCTGGTCAACTTCGTCTCGAATACACTCCCGAAGCCAGTCCTGTTCGCCCTGGTATATCGGCTTGTTGTCCTGCACTTCGCGTCTCGCATTCTTCCTACGATCGGAGCAGACAGCTGGGAGGATGATGCGGGGGTAGACAGCGTATGGGAAGGCAGGCCGGCGAGTAACAGCTCTCGTCGCAGACCATTCGCTCCGTTGACATTTGTTTCCAGACCTCTAAGTTGACCCACCTTCTCCTGACATACAGGCAATCAATCTTCGTCACTGTGTATTCGCACTTGCTACGTAAGTGGTATGTGAAGAACGTGTGTCGACCTCGCTCATGCTTTTTGCCACAGTCCTGGACCACTCTTCGCAAGTGTGGTGGAGATGGATGAACATCTTCTTCACATTGGCCATCTGGTCCGTAGAGCTCCTTGTGAGCAATGATGACGATGCTGTTACGAAGCAATGGAAAGTCGATTGACGTCGCACACTATCCTTACGTCTTTTGTTCACCACATGGACGTACCTCTCATTGTAAGTTTTAAATATAGTCATCCTGATGTTCAACATGCTCATCTCCGTAATAGACACACGACCTCGACAAATGTATGCTGTCCTACTTTCGCCGTGATCAGTGGCCTACGTTCGCTTTCCACTCTGCCTCCTGTTCCTTCTCTCCCTCATAGAACTCCCGCTTCCATATCTGCGCCTTCATCTTGACCTCCTCCAGTATCAGCTCGCAAGCCATGAAGGCCTCCTTGCGATGAGGTGAAGAGACCGCGATAACAATGGAGGGCTCGCCGACCGGTACAGTGCCCAGTCTATGATGAATGGCAGAGCGTATCAACGAAGATGCCGGAGTGTCGCTCTCTGTCGTCTGGTGGTCCGAACGACTGTATCTCTCGTGTGCATCGCGGAGGATCTTTGCCATGGTCTTGATAGCCATCTTGCTATACGCTTGATAGTCTAGTCTGGTAACGACCTTTCCTGCGCGTGTTGGTCGTCGTACCAGTCCTGATGCATGCACACTGGTCCTCTCACCCTTGAACGAATTTCGTGTAGTCCCGATGAACACAGCTGTCGCCCCGGCGCCGTCATCAGCGACAGACTGTATGATTCCCTGAACGTCGAGAGGTGCGTATGTCAGAGCGCATGTTCCTTCTGGCCCGTCGAAGTGGGCCTCGATTGAAGCTGCTGGCGAGGACGCCATGGAGAAGGGCTATGAGGGATGCTGTCGAGACTCGACGCCCGAGCTAGGCGCAGAAGTGCAGTGAGTTCTGGACCACGGTCACTGTCGGCTATTGCGGAGGCCGCGATCGCACCGTGGATGGATATATGCGTATGAAGACCGCGTGCCGCCATCGTCCCCTGAACTCGCAGACCAAACCTTCATCTCTCCTGCTTGTATCCTGCAAACATTCGTGCTCAGGTGTCGGCTCTGTGATGTGCACTGTCTAATGTCTTTCTTGCAACGTCGAGCTGCGCCCCTCCTCCGTCCGGCGACCAGTTCGCTGAGATGCAAGCGACCAAACTCTTCCCTTGCAGTTGCGCTGAAGGAGCACGCCCCCATTGACGTCCACCCCGAGGTAGAAGAAGCCCTTGCACATGGCAAGCCGGTCGTCGCGCTTGAAACCACAATAGTCACCCATGGCATGCCGTATCCCGCAAACCTCGAGACTGCGCGATCGGTCGAGAGCAATGTTCGCAAGGCTGGGGCCATACCTGCCACCATCGGTCTGATTGAAGGCCGCGTGAAGATTGGGCTGCAGCCCCATGAGCTTGAACGCCTCGCAGACATCCGCACCAACAAGGGTGTGGTGAAGCTGTCGAGGCGAGATATCGGTCCTGCAATTGCTCTCAGGAAGGATGGTGTGAGTCCTGCCCGTATGCCCCTATGATGTCTTGAGGCGTGCCGTACGAAGAGCGTGGTCTAGGGTACTACATGCAGCGCGACTCTTATATTCGCTGCACTGGCGGGCATCAAGGTGAATTGTTACGAGTCTTGTTACGAGTCTCGCCTGCATGCAAGACGTTGACCAGCGTTTCAGGTATTCTCTACTGGAGGGTACGTTGTTCTCGGATGTGACTCGAGTATTCCACTTAAAGTGAGGCTACTAGTCTTGGAGGCGTCCACCGAGGCGCAGAGATCAGTGAGTTCGCAGCGACACCACGTCTCTCACAATTTGACATATTGCGGCAGCCATGGATGTATCCGCGGACCTCCACGAGTTGACCCGTTGTCCTGTTGGTCTGGTCTCGGCGGGTGTCAAGTCGATATTGGACATCGGTCGGTCAGTCCCTCTCAATTGCTTGCCTGAGCCTGTTCAGGCTAATCCAGGACCTCTCCCCCGTAGAACACTCGAGTACTTGGTATGTCGCTCCTCATGCACTTCCGGACAGCTCATCTCGCTGACGAGGATCACAGGAAACTCTAGGCGTACCCGTGATATCTTATGGCCCCACCGATGACTTCCCCGCGTTCTATAGTAGACGCAGTGGCTTCAAGGTATTGCCCTCCTCGCAATGATCGCGCACTCCCTCACCCCAAATTCTGTAGAGTCCTTGGCGTGTGGACCACCCCGATGCCGCTGCTCGAGTACTCCGTCCGTCCTCCACGAATGCGTATCTGCCGCGGTGATGAAGCTGACGCGCACCCCAGTCACCCAGAAGCAGCTCGGCATGTCTAACGGCGCGCTGTTTGCGGTACCCATCCCTGAGGAATATGATGCGATAGGGCAGGTGCTGCAGCGTGCAGTCGAGCAAGCTGTTCGGGAGTCAGAAGCGAACGGTATCAGCCGCCGAGGCAAAGAAGCTACCCCCTGGCTACTTGGCCGAGTTGGTGAACTAACTGCTGGAAAGTCACTGGCAAGCAGTGAGTTCAGGTGTCGCTCACTAGCCATGAACGGATATCTGAAGAGGCTACTTGCAGATATCGCTTTAATAGAGAACACCGCTCTCGTCGGTGAGTTGGTGCATGCGCTGATGGCACAACCGTCGTCTCAACCATATATACAGGTGGCCAGATTGCTGTTGCATATTCGCAACTGAGCAAGGAGAGGCATCCGAATACCTCGCATCCTCATGTCGTACACACCGGAGCTACGTCCCTCAGCACTGCTGCGACCGCCGAACCAGTTGAGCAAATGGAACTGGTACGTGCCCTCTCGCACTTTGTAGGTCCTCCCAGTGTTTCATGCATGCAATTGGCTCGTCGCAGCCTCCTGCCAAACTTGTGATCGTTGGCTCAGCCGCGGTTGACGTTACCGCCAGAGCAGACCCCATACCGGGTGTTGCGCGTGCGAACAGCAACCTGCACACAACCACTCCCGGTGTCGTCACGCTCACTGCAGGAGGAGTGGGCCGGAACGTCGCAGAAGCAGCTCATCGCATTTTGACATCCTACTCCAAGGACCTGTCTTCCACCACGGCGCTTGTTTCCCCCATCGGCGAAGACCCATTCGGACAGCTACTCGTGTCTGAGACGAACCAGATTGGTCTGCGGGCCGATGGGTTCATCCGAATCCCAAACGCGCGAACGGCAGTTTGTAACATGGTTCTGGACAGCACTGGCGGACTCACTGGCGGAGTCGCAGATATGGATATTATCCGTACTCTCGATGCAGCGAAGGTCAGCCTTCAGCTATGATATGGATTTATTCGCTCATGCGATCTCTACAGATCATCGACGTACTGGAGAAACATCAACCTACTATCTTGGCTCTAGACGCCAATATGTCTCATGAGGCTCTGAAATCTCTCATCGTCTACGCGAATAAGCGGAACATCCAAAGTACGTTCTACATACATGTCTCTGCTTGTCCGTACTCACGTATGCTTGCAGCTTTCTTGTCAGTATCTGAGTCAAGACTTTCAGGAGAAAGTATACTGACAGCTGAGATATATACAGCGAGCCGACTTCGGTACCCAAGTCTACGGCGATTTTCCCGGCCGTAGCAGCGGCCCTCGACGGCGCAGACATCTCTCGCGCGCCCATCACCTTCGCCACTCCGAATGTCCTCGAGCTTGCCCACATGTACCAGGAAGCCTGTGCCAGTCCGCTCGAGCTAACCGCGCACAAGTACTGGTGGCAAGTAGTCAACGACATGGCGCTCGGCTCTGAGTTCCGCATGGAGCTGGACCAGCTGGCTCGGCGCAGTGCATTCGAGGGCGAGGACACTCCAGCGGGGAGCTTATCCTTCCTGGTCGACAACGGCATAGCACAAATGGCGATCAACCTGCTCCCTTTCTTCCAGCACCTCATCATCAAGTGCGGCGAACGCGGGCTTGTCACTGCTTTCCGCGTCTCTGGCGACCAAGCCGAGACGTCTGTCTGGGCCACTCACAGCACCAACGTACATGCGCGGCAAATTGTCGCCCGGAGCAAGTCGGGACGCAGCGTCGTCGTCCTGAAGCACTATCCGCCTGTCCAGGTGCCCGAGGACAAGATAATCAATGTGACTGGCGCAGGCGACTCGCTGGTCGGTTCAATACTTGCAACTCTTTGCCGAAGTCCTGCTTCATTCGAGGACCCTGCTACTCTGGATCAATTAGTCGCGCAAGCTCAACTGGCCGCCGTGTACACTCTCCAGAGCGAGCACGCAGTTTCCCCGAGATTATCTACGTTGGCGGATGCGTAGGACCAGTGCGTTGTACCAGCAGGCAAACTCACACAGTAATCTATGTAGTATAGTAACGTAGCGAGACTACTCCCCATCAATGCACCACGGGCAATACACCCACCTTCACATCCTCACGAGCACGCCTCTTTCTTTCTTTGTCGACAGCCAAGGCCGCCTTGGCGAGTTCCTTCTGACGCTTCTCGTAGCGCGCCTGGATGAGATCTCAGTAACGAGGCAAGCGATGATTGTATCTCAACATACCTGAGCGCCATGTTTCAAACGAGTGATGATGTTAGCCGCCTCTCCCCTCTTCATCGAGCTCAAGCCATCGTCCGTCGCAAGCAGCATTTTCCCCTGGCCATCTGCGGCGGCGAGAACCTTGCGCGCCTTCCAACGCTTCATAACGAATTGTTTCTGAGAGTCAGTTGCCGGCTCCCATCGCCATTTCGCGGAGCGCAGAAGCCTAGTAGAGGAGGAATGTCAACACGGCTGCAAAACAAAATCCACGTAACCTACCCAAGAGCCACGCTCCCGCGTAGGACCTTGTTCTGTGCATATGTGTCACAGCCTCGGATTGCTTCTGCTAGCGACTTAGCAGACAGGATCTGCTTGCTCCTCCGGAACGGAGAAATCTTCAGCATGTATGCAGTACCTCTGGGCATGGTCGGCGGTGTATAATGAGCGGTATAGTTGACACCTTTGACGTCCCATGCCATAAGCAAGTAGGTTCATCGTATGAGGAAAAAAAAGGTCATACCTTCTTCGGCGTCCTCTGCGGGCTCTACACGGATGTAGCCGTGACCGAGACACTCGAGGATGTACACACCGTCTCCACAGCACACCCACGCATTACGACTGAGATCGCGAATGTTGGGGTCACCTGAGGCTTGGTCTGCAAGCACAAAGGGGTCATCATGGTCGATGTATGTCACTGACTTGGGCTCCGGTATGGGTCCAGACGTGTCCGACCTCTCCGCGCCGCCTGAACGGTCGGTCTCCGCCAGAGCTGCTCTTCGCTTCTCAAGGCTCTCAATCGTTTCGTCTGCGAGCTAGTCAGTGCACGAGCTTCGAGACAGACAAAGGCCTTACCATCGCTCAACTCTGACGGATCGAGACCGAACAGCGTGGGAGTAGAGATCACTCCCGCTACCCGTTCTTGCGAGTCTACGAAATCGATGATGCGGCAGTCCAATTTGCCGATATCGGGAGACAGTCTCATGCCACGGCCAATCTATGCAATGTTTAGATACTCTCATTGGGGCAGGAGGGTGAATCTAACCATTTGCGCAAAAACGTTGCGTGACCTGGTCGGACGAGCGACAATCACGCAGTCTATGTTCGGTATGTCAGCTCCTTCGGTGAGGACGGCTGTCGACAGAGTGAGCATAATGCATTGCGCGGATATCTGGTGTCAGGGCCCACCGCAATTGACCAGCACAGGGAATTTTCCAGCTCTAAATGCTTCGACGAGAGCCTTACGCTCAGCAGCTGGGGTCTGAGCGTGGAGATAGCGTGCATCGACCCCGGCCGCTCTGAATGCGGCGGTCAACTTGGACACATGCGCAAGATTGACACAGAACACCAGGGTGGATTTGCGGTCCGCTGGAGGAGGCAATAAATTACCGACTGCAAAAGTAGGAAAAGCTACTGACTAACCAGCTTTGTCCAGCCATGTTCGGACTACCAGCTCATTAACCACGTCTGTGTTTACGACGTGTGCAAGACTCGTGGGGTTGAATTCACCGGTACGAGCATTCACGGTGACCTCGCTGAGGTCGATGTTTGCGCGGACGGTAGTGAAGCGGACATTACAGAGCCTGTTCGCACGCGGCATGGATGAGGAACGATCGCTATCCGACTTTCGAAACGACGCACCATCGCTCTTTGATCATTTCGAGGAAATCTCTATGGTATACGATCCGTTCAAACACCGACCCAAGGGCGAGGCCGTCATGACGGCTGAACGTCGCCGAGAACCCGAGGATAGGGATGCGATGGTTGAGCACAGGGGGAATGAAGTCTTCGTCCGGATTTCTGATGTCTGGATCAAAGTACGACAGGATGCGCCGGTAGCTTCATTGGATTCAATGCCAGATAGTGATGCGTCCGCTGAACAACTCACGAAGGTGCAGCGGCATGATGCGCCTCGTCCACTATCAAGGCTTTCATGTACTCGGCCCTGAACTTCTCCAAACGCTGGGAACGCAGCAACGTCTGGAATGTTGCGACCGTGCTACGTCCCAACAAAACATTAGCACCTTGCCCGGGGGATCAACTGCAGACTCACAGGTCAGCAACGCCTGAGGCGTGATGTTTCCCTTGCTCAATCTCAACATTCCAATGAGGGAACAACCGCTTAGCTTGGTCGGCCGTTTGCCGAGCGAGCTCGACGCTATTGACGATGACTAGTGACCTTGTCGCCTCTGGAGCGTGCGAGGGGGCTTGCAGACGTGAGAGCAAAGAGATGAACACGGTTGTCTTGCCAGAACCCGTAGGCAAAGAGACTCCAATACGAGTAGAACCATCCTTCAAGGCGTCGAGACAAGCCTCCAGACAAGACTCCTGGTACGGTCGCAGCACTACAGCAGCATTCCGACCACCAGTTGCATAGTACCGCAAGCCGCTAAGGGTCGAGAGGAGGCCCCTCCAATACCATGGCATGGAACAGAGTGGGGTTTGCAGCGAACGGTCGGTTCAGCGTTAAGAACTCGCAGTGGGCGCTTAATGAGCGAGATGGTATAAGAAATCTTTCGATTCCTGGGACTACTACGTATACTTGTGCGGTAATATTCCCGAAGCCAGATGCATGAGAAACCAGCAGAGAGATAGAGACAAGGTCTATTGCGAAAGCTCGGAACGCATGCGATAGTACTATGAGGCTGATACAATGTATAAAGTCCGCGACGACGTATGCGCTTAGCCAGAGCCTGCAGGAATGATCAGATACTGATGACGGCGCGGGCACAGGAACTACGTACCGCCAGAGTAGACCTTGCCGAAGAGGACCTCCTGGAGCTTGTCGTAGAGCGACAGAACACCGGCACCAGCAACACCACGGAGGATGTTGGCGCCAGCACCCTTGAAGAGGGACTTGACGCCCTCCTTGGCAACGATCTGCGAACCAGCATCGAACATGGACTTGTAGTGAACACCAGCACCAGAAGTCATCATCATGCGACGACTGACAGTGACCGTCAGCTGAGACGGATGATTCGGGAGAAGTTCAGACTTACCGGATGGTGTCGAGAGGGTACGAAGCAAGACCAGCACCAATGGTAACACCCCAGCCAAGCAGGAACGACGCCAAGAAGGAGCCCTGGAGAGCACCGACGAGGACAACGGGCTCTGGAGACCTCATCAGCGATGATGTCATATACCGCTAAAGGGGCGTACGCACTGAGGGAGTCGTAGACACCGAAGTAGAGACCACGGTAGACGATGATACCGACGACCGAGGGAACGAAGCCACGGTAGAGACCGACGATACCATCAGACGCGAGGGTCTTCTTGTAGACGTCGACGAGGCCGTTGAACTGACGGGTGCCGCCAGCCTTCGCCGACTTGGCATCGTTGGCAAGACGCGTACGAGCGTAATCAAGCGAGTACACGAAGAGAAGCGAAGCAGCACCAGCAGCACCACCAGAGGCGACGTTGCCAGCGAACCACTTCCAGTAGCCGTCCTGCTTCTTGAAGCCGAACAAAGACTTGAAGTAGTCCTCTGCACGACATGTCAGAGCACGATTCTGACATCAAGATCACGCAATGCACTTACTGAAGGCAAAGTTCAGGGCCTGCGTGGGGAAGTACCGGATGACGTTCGCGGTGTTACCTCTCCAGAGAGAGAGGAGACCCTCATCACGGTAAGTGCGGCCGAAGCAGTCAGCGATGCCCTTGTAGGGCTCGCTGAGACGACCCTGCTTGATCTGGACAAAACGTGTTAGGAAGCCACGTACTGGTAACACCCAATCAAACACGACCAACCATCTCATCCTGGTTTTGAATCAGGAGCTTTATACGCTCAATGGGGGCAGCGGAGGTCTTGGCAACAGCCTACAGGACACACAACGAGTTCAGCGGCGCGTCACGGACGGTACAGACAATGGCACGTACCGCAGACACACCACCCATCATGAAGTCGACTGTTCGCGAGTGCCAGGTCAGCAATCAAGGATCGCGAATGACAACCGCACGCGACACGGCGTCGCGCACGGCGAGCGTATACGCACCCAAGAACTCCTTAGGAGTCTTGCCCTTCTTGACGTCGGCCATTTTGACGGAGGTAAACCGAAAGGAGGGAGGGGGACTGAGTGGAGGGGGAGGAGAAGATGGAGGAGCAAAAAGTCTCGCGTGCGAACGTCTAAGTACGTTTTCGGAATCTGCCGGGTTTTACAACTCCGAGTCCGGCCGACCAAACCGGTCCGTGCAATTTTTTGCTAGCCAATCAGGTGGGGCCCCGAAAGGACGAGAAACCGCCCGGAGACCCGGGGACGGCTGTCCGACTGTGACGGAGTCTGGGATCAGCCTATCACAGCACGCTGTGCCCTGTCACTCTTGCCGCTGCTCCGGCCGGTGCTCCGGGCACTCGTCTTGCCACACGCTGCCAGGTCGACCATTCAGGCTCATCTTCCATCACCCGTTTCAGCAGACGCAGTGCACGACGAGCAGCAAACAATGCGAGATGGATATTACAGGACGATGACACCGAGAAGTACTAGGAAATAGGCTGATACTCTATGCTACCGGATTCGTACAATTCGATCGTAAACGCAATCCACAAGAAACCCATCAGACACCAATCAACGTCACCGACAGTCATGTCAGCGCCAGCTCTGAGTGGACGACGCGCCCGCGCCGCTCCCTCGCGGCGGTGGATAGGAGTTTATGGGTGCCAAGGTGTTGCGGAAGTTATCATGTGTGGAGGTGGGGGGACGTCGAGGAAGCGTGGGGGGAGGGGGAGGGAGCGCGCCGGGGGAAGTGTAGGGCTGCGAGCTCACTCTTCCTGGCGAATGGTGTGACGAGGAGAACCGCGACTGCGCTGACAAGGAGAGTACGGGCAGAGTCGCTGGCGCAAGGTCTGACGCGCGGAGGCTCAGTCTGTCATGCGCTGGCGAAGACGAGAGACCGTTGTCGGTGCGAGACTTCTTCCAAATCTGCTCCGTGGGCGAAGGTAGATCATCCGTTTCCTTCCGCTTCTTCGTCAGTGGCACCGGCGGTCGCTGCGGTGGCTCCTCGTCGTCCGAGTCAAGAGTAAGGTCAATGATGTCGGCAGCTTGAGATCGAGGCGGCTGGGAGCCACCAATGCTAACAGACTGACTCGAGCGGGGGAGCCGAGCTGACTCTGCGGAGGGAGAGAGTTCGCGTTTCACCCGTCCTTCGTCCTCATCCTCCTCGTCGGAGTCCAGTATCACAATCTCGGCGTTACTTGGTCGAGGTTTGTCCTTTCCTGCCACGCCGTTCGCTACCGGCTTGACTGGTGAAGGCGCACGCTTGACCGGACTTGTTGGTTTCGTCGCAAGAGGATGTGCGACAAGCCACTCCGCGGAGCCGTACTTGTTATCCTCTGTGTGCCACTGCCCATCAGCCTCCACGATGACATCTTCCACGCTTTCTGGCGTGCTCTTCAGGATGTCGTCGAAGTAACTGGGGATCCGACCGATGAGCGTCAAGCTACGATAACGCTGGACAGCCACACCTACCCATCGATAATGAGGTCTTCCACGTTCAGGACCTTCTCGCATACCGGGCACATCCAAGTCGTCGTCTGCTCCATGACAGAGAACCACGACAAGGCATCGAAGCACTGAGGATGCACACAAGCCGAGGATCTGCAGGGTGTTGTGATTCGCATATAACTCAACTGTAACGCCTTCAGGAGCGTGCACAATAGCAGCATCATGTGGGTGGACTTACGGGACACTTGAGCGACATCTTCTGGTGACCAGCGACGATCTCATCATCGTCAAAGACCGCTTTCCGCACTAGGTAGAAAACTCAGCAAGTGCACGACGGAATATCAAAGAAGTGCTCACTATCTGCGAGTATCTCTGCCTTCGGCTTGTACTTGCCCTTCCGCAGTCGATCGATCAGTTGGTCAACGCTAGTGACTTCAACCAACATCACTGCAAGGTAATATTTCTACTCTCACCACTCAGCACCGCGCATATATAGACATGAGAGTGATAGGTACCTTTGGCGTTGTGGGCTGCTGACTGTTGACGTAGATCATTTCGACCCTGTTGTTCTGGCCAGGTCGGACAGACTTGCCCAGGTCTGGTGGCGGCGCGGTGCCAGGCTTCTTCTTCAGCCCCTTCAAGTTCGCGTTCAGTTGTACGCCATTGACTCGCACTTCACAAGTCGGTGGAAACTCTATGGGGCAGGGAGCAGTGACGGGGCTTCGAAAAGGGCCGGGAGGGCTATAGAACGTAGACGATGTGCAATATAATCGAAGCTGATACTTCGGACTGGTGTCCATGCGAAATGTGAGTAGACTATACCGGATGCGAAAACTTACCTAGTACTTACGAGGTGGAGTTCAGCTTAGCCCAGACATCGTTGTTCAAGGTGAAGGACAATGACTGGGATCGTCGATCCATCGAGCTTGTAGACTCTGAGCAACGTACATAAGAAAAACACGGGAAGGGTAGACTGGGAACGTACCGGGGCAATCCACGACTGGTGTGATCACACGTTCGATTCTGAAGAAAGGCGAGTACTTGAAGCGGATCCCGGGAGGAGGCGCCGGAGGAACGGAGGAAGGCGCAGCCGCAGGTGCTGGTGCTGGTGCTGGCACAGCAGGTCTTCGAGCAGGGGCATAGTGATCGTAACGGGGAATCGTGCTGGAGGACGAGCCAGCGGGTTGGTAAGCGACGGTCGGCGGCGGTGGCGCATAGGCATGGGGATGTGTCGAATAGGAGGATTCGCCGTTCGTCCGTGGCGCGTAACGTCTGAGAAACCGCCGTACGTGAGCAAACTGCCTTCGCCTCATGGTCGTCTGTGGAAGGCGCAGTGTGGAGGACAGACGGAGAGGTGCTCACCCAGTTTGCCGTACCTGCTGCATAATGGCTTTTGCTCTCAACCAGAATTCCACGCTATCGTTCCGCCTCCACTGGTCAAGCTCCCGCGTGATCTTGTCAATAAGATCCTGCTTTTTGCCTGTCTTCGTTAAATTGGTGTTGCACTCTTCGTTGAAGCCGCTCAGGATGTGCTTGAGCTGCTCGACCTTGTTGGACTTCAAGTTGTGTCGGAGCGTCTGATGCCGTGCGGAGTCAGGGTTCGCCCGCTCGGCGCATGTGGCCAGAACAAAGATAGAGAACGTACCTCAAAGTCTGCCCAAGCATCCTGGTTGGCCATGTATGAGAACGACGTACCAGATGGAGACCGGCTGGACAGAAGGGCGGACGACGCGCTGAGGATGAGAGAGAGAGCAGCCTCGCCGTCTGGGCCGTGGGAAAGCGCCGGTCCTGTCCTTGTCTCACGTGGCATGACGCGCTCGCCGTTGTCCCGTAGACGCCCATAATTGAGCTTCGCAAGGGTTCCAAGCACACGCTGCAGGCGTTGCAGAGCTCTTTCTCAAAGCCTCCTTGATCAGAAGGTTACATCGCTCTTTTTCTGCAGTCGCAACAACGATGTCCTCTGCAGACGACTACGACAAGCTCTCCAAGGAAGAGAGAGAGGCGCGCGACAAAGCGGACCGCGAACGCGAAGCAGCAGAGCAGGCTGGTGCGGCCCTCTGATCGCCGTCCAAACATGCATCGTACCGACCGGCCTTTGCGTAACAGCATTGCCATACTCGTGGTCGCAACAGCTCGGGGATGTAGATGTCACCGTTCCTGTACCCAAGGGCACTCGCGCCCGCGACCTCAATGTCGTAATTCAGAAGAAGAAACTCAGCGTGGGGCTCAAGGGAAAGGAACCAATCGTATCCGGAGAATTGTGCAAGGAGATCAAGGTGGACGAGAGTACCTGGACGCTTGGTATGTACAATACCGCTAGGATCGCAGTGAGACCTGACTCGGGGCACAGAAGACCAAGAGACCGTCCTCGTCCACCTGGAGAAAGTCAATAAGCAGCAGTGGTGGGAGAACGTCGTGACCCATCATCCCAAGATAGATACGACGAAGATCCAGCCGGAGAACAGCAAGTTGAGCGACCTTGACGGAGAGACCAGGTGCGTGGCCGACATCTCCATCGCAGGTGTCCCTTTGCCTGACTGCCTGGACGTCAGGGGAATGGTCGAGAAGATGATGGTGAGTGCACATGCGCCGTATTAGGTTCTGTAGGCCTACTGACGCGCGTTCAGTTCGACAACCAGCAGAAGGTACGTCTGTTACTGTTCTTGAGCAGCGCAGGCAGTATGTCTCAGCGAAATCTGGCCGCAGCAAATGGGCAAGCCTACCTCCGACGAACTGAAAAAGATGGAGGTGAGTCGCCCGCAGACGTTCGGAGAATCACCTCTCACGCTCTTCCTGTAGGCATTGAAGAAGTTCCAAGAGGCTCACCCCGAACTGGACTTCTCGCAGGCGAAGATCTCGTAGAGCGCATCGCCTCTCAAAAGCCTGATGTAGTGTGTGCACAATGTACTACTCCTTTGGTCCTGTCGAGGACAATCTCACACAAGGGCGGCGAGGATAGGCGTGCCGTGACTTCCCGATCTCGAACCAGTCATGTATTCCGCAATGAGTGGAAACCTTCGCACGCGAAGGAACAGGCGGTAGCCAGGATACAAAGAACGCATGTCAGGTAGCCATGCAACACCTCCAGCACAACGTCCGTATTCAGTGTCCGTCCGCGCCAGCCACCAAGTTCCTCCCGGCGATCGTGATATGGGCGACTAATGATGAACGTTAACGCGCCTCTAACCGGCTGCCCAGCGTGTCCACATACCTCAGTTGTTGGAGAAGGGCACGATCTGGCCGTTCTTCGACATTGCCGCAACCTCAGCAGGGAGGGTGTTGATGTCCTCAGCGCGCTTCTGATTGTTGGAGAACGGAACAATCTCGCCGTTCTTCGACATAGCTGCGACCTCGGCCGGGAGTGTGTTCACGTCGGTGTCGGCGCGTTTCTGCTTGTTCGAGAAAGGTACGATCTCGCCGTTCTTCGACATGGCGGCAACCTCCGCGGGGAGCGTGTTCACGTCGCTATCGGCGCGCTTCTGATTGTTGGAGAATGGCACAATCTCGCCGTTCTTCGACATCGCAGCTACCTCCGCTGGCAGGGTGTTGATGTCGTCGGCGCGCTTTTGCTTGTTGGAGAAGGGTACGATCTCGCCGTTCTTCGACATCGCTGCGACTTCGGCGGGAAGCGTGTTAATGTCCGCATCGGCGCGTTTCTGCTTGTTGGAGAAGGGGACGATCTCTCCGTTCTTTGACATCGCCGCAACCTCCGCAGGAAGGGTGTTGACATCGCTGTCGGCGCGCTTCTGCTTGTTTGAGAAGGGCACGATCTCGCCGTTCTTGGACATAGCAGCGACTTCCGCAGGGAGGGTGTTGATATCCGCGCGCTTGTATGCCTGAATGGTCTCGAAAGCGCCGAGCTCGCGGCTCTCTACCTGACGCTGTGGACAGGTCAGACCCGCACAAGACCCGGATAAGATGACACCTACACGAAGCGGCATGGGCATGGGCACAGCGACGGCCTGGCCGACAACAACGACAGCGACCGCGGCGCTGAGAAGCTTGGAGAAGAACATGGTGTCGTAGACAAAGAAATGGGAGATGTGCTGAGGAAGTGAGGTGTTCTGGCGATGAATCGGTTCAACCGATGAAATGCGTCGTCCTGCGGCCTAGCGCGAGGTGGAATCTGCAGACGGTTAGCGCACTGACTGCGAGATCGCCGCTGGGTGGACTCACTTGAAGGGAACGAGAAGGGGAGATGGAGAGAAAGGGGAAGATGGGCGTATATAAGAGAGGGAAGGGAGGCGCTGTGCCTGCCACTGTCGGCGACCGTCGACGCCTGCCGTATCATTTGATACCGGCCCTCGTCGCCAGGCAACTCGACGGGCGCTTACGCTCTATTTACGACCTGCCAAACCCGGCCTGCTCGGTCACACCTTCTCTGACTCTGTCACGCCCACCAGAATTTGCCGGTCCCGCGCGCTGATTGGCTGCCGCATCTTGCTCTCTGCCACTTCTCCCCCATGTCTGACCCCCGCTTTGCCCGTCTCAAGACCGACCCGCGGTTCCGCCGCATCAAGAAAGAAAAGAACAAGGTCGTCGTTGACGAGCGGTTCAAGGACATCTTCGACGACAAGAGTAAGAAGAAGGGAAAGAAGAGCGCAGGTACGCCTCCAACCCCCGTTCTCATCGTCTCTCACTCACACGCGGAGATCATCAGCGCGGGTCGACAAGTACGGGCGGCCCCTCGCAGAAGATCATGAACAGGAGAACCTGCGCAGGTTCTACCGTCTTGAAAATGAAGACGAGGCTCAGCTCGAAGTCAAGACAGGTCCGGACTATGCTCGTGGAGAAGTTCTCCTCGAATCCTCCGACGAAGAAGACGATCGACCCGGCGCTCCGGAGAGCGATGATGAAAGCGACACTGGTGGCATAATCACACTCGGTCGCGATGTAACCCAGCCCATTCCTGTGCTGGATGATGCAGCCGAGGTCGATCTTGACGAAGACACATATGCGGAGCTCGATGCGCAAGCAGCAGCGTACGCCAAGGAGAATCCCGAGGTCGCTCAGGATGCCTCCCAGGTGCAGCGTACCCGCCGTCTCGCGGTCGTCAACCTCGATTGGGACCATGTGCGTGCCATCCATCTCTACAAGATCTTCTCCTCCCTTGTGTCTCCGACGGGCGCCGCAGTCGCGTCAGGTTCTGGTAACAAGGCCGCCAAGAGCTCCTCGACTCCTGTTGTACGCGGTAAAGTCCTCAGCGTCCGCGTCTACCCCAGTGAGTTTGGGAAGGAGCGCATGGCGAGGGAGGAGAAGGAGGGTCCTCCGCCGGAACTCTTCAAGAAGCGAGACCTAGACCCTGACGAGATCAATGAGCGCACCGTCTACGAGACTGGTGAAGGCGAGGACTATGACGAGGAGGCGCTTCGCAAGTACCAGCTTGAGCGGTTACGGTATGTTCATTGCTGGCTGCGCGCAGGTGCAGCTGTTCACATTCCTGTAGATACTACTATGCCATCGCCGAATGTGATACTGTGGAAGCAGCCTCACATATCTTCAATGAGCTAGAAGGAACGGAGCTTGAACGGTCTGCCAACGTCTTTGACCTCAGCTTCGTTCCGGACGACATGACCTTCGACGACGACTTCCGGTTCGTACGTCCTTCGGTGCTAGCCTGTTCATGACTCATGTCCTCCGCAGCGACGAGGCCACTGACGATCTTAGCGCGCCGTACAAGCCCGTTGAGTTCGTCACAGACGTACGTCAGGTTAACTGATAATGCATTCCATCCACCTCACATTTCTCGTAGGCACTGCGTCACTCCAAGGTCAAGCTTACTTGGGATGAGGACGAGCCCGAACGCGCGCAAATCACACGCCGCGTACTAAGCAAGAAGGAGATCGAAGAGAATGACTTCCGCGCCTACGTCGCCTCGTCATCCGAGTCTGAGTCCGAGGACGCGCCCGGCGCGTCCAAGAGTAAAGATGCGAAAGCCGCGGAGCGTGACAAGCTCCGGGCTCTGCTGCTCGGCGGCGGGGACGACCAGATGCCCGAAGGGTGGGGTAAAGGCAAGGGTCTCAGCGACGACGAGGACGTCGACATGGAGATCACTTTCACTCCCGGACTCAGCGCGGCGAAGGACGGCGACAAGGAAGAGACGACGCTGGAGAAGTACCAGCGGAAGATGAAGGAGAAGAAGAAGAAACGCAAGGAGGAGATGCGGGAGAAGCGGAAGCAGGACAAGGCGGAGAAGCCGGCGAAGAAGAAGGGCCTGGACGATGACTTCTTTGGTGGCGACAGCGATGAGGAGAGTGAGGCGGAGGAGCAGCCTAGAGGTAAGAAGGGTCCGGGTAGGGACAAGAAGGGCAAGCGGAAGGATGCGGACTCGGACGACGAAGGTCGGCCGGCGCGCGTCGAGTCCACCGCAGAAGAACTTGCGCTCATCGCCGCCTCCGAGAATCCCGATGCCGAGCCGAAACATTTCGACATGAAGGCGGTGCTGCGTGCTGAGAAGAGAGGTGGTAAGAAGAAGAAAGGCAAAAAAGGCAAGAAAGGTGCGGACGACGGCGAGACCGACCTCCAAGAGAACTTCTCTATCGACGTCAAGGATGAGCGCTTCAAGGCAGTCTTGGAGGACCATACCTTCGCCATCGACCCGAGCAATCCTCAGTATGTTGAGCTCGAGCTGTGCTGGAGTTCGCACGAGTCTGACTGGCGTGGTACAGCTTCAAGAAGACGAAGAGCATGTCTGCCCTCTTGGAAGAGCGTTCGCGCAGGCAGCAGGAGAGGGCCTCGCGCAATCGGGAATCTGCCTCGCGTCAACAAGACGATGGCGCCTCCTCGCAGCCAAGCCTCCAAAGTCTGGTCGAAAGCGTCAAGCGGAAGACGGCTGCACTGGAGGAGCCTGGTGTGGGCAAGAGACGGAAGCTCTCGTAGTCTACCATAGGCGCAAAAGTACACATATATCGCTCCTATTCATACATCGTTGCCGAGTGCGGACTATCAACCTATTCATCAAGCCGCCAAATGAATAATGTGCCTCCCCCAACGCCTACAATCACACTCCCATCGCATCCTACCTCGCATGAATTGATGTCAGGATTCGCAGCAGGAAACCCGTCCGGGGCTCTAGCTAATATATCCCATCCCTCGACAGTATCAAACAACATTGCGAGCGGAGCTGGCGGTGGGTACATCGCTGCGGATGCATGTTCGCGCTGAGCACCGGCGTTCTTGCCGCCATCGCTCTCTTCGTCAGCGTTCGACCCGTCGTTTCTGTTTGCGCGACTCTGTCCGCGTGCTTCCTGCCAAGATGGATCGCCTTCGTCTTGCTGCTGAGTATCTCCTCCCAATTGCATCTGGTCTGTGAGATATACGAGGTCATCTCCCGGAAATTTGGGCGGCGTCCGCGGTTCGAATTGCGCGATATTGAATACGCGTATCGTCTTGCCCATTGAAACAAGGAGGATGGGATCGTGTGTGGTAGAGCGATACGTGTGAAGGTGCCGGATGACCATAGGGAGGTGGTACGCGGACAGGACCTTGAATGATTCTGTACTTATTATCAGACACAGCGGCTCGATGAAGGAGCAAGCGACGCCTATACTGACCGCTATTGCGATAGTCCTGTGCAAGGTCAGCAAAACAGACTGTGAGACGATTCAAGACATGCATACGCTAGCGGTCCCTCTCATGATTTTCTGCGGAGTCTTGCCAGGTGGAAAGAAGCGATTCAGGCTGAGCCATTGCCAGACTACGACTGCGTGAATGGTGGTGAACGCTTGTACATCCTAGTCTAAAGTCGGCGTCATACCAGTGCCCTCTTCGTAATAAGTGTCTTCAACATTCTCCTGATTATGTCGCATTAATGCCGGGGCGCTATGAGAGACCAGAATGTCCTCCGCGAGCCTGATGAGGGGTTTCATACGATTATTGAATACCGCACTTGCCCCTCCACTTACCAGCTCACAGACTCCACCCGCGCTTTGTGCAGTAGATCGGTGCTGAACAGCGGCTTATCCTCTCTGGCGAGCCTGGGTTGAGCGGGTGGCGAATACACGGCTGGAGGTATACGCCAGATTTTGACCGCACGATCTATCTGCCGGCAGACGGTGTGAGCACAGGGCTGCACTTGAATAGAGAAGCAACTCGCACCCCGCCCGTCGCGATAAGAGGCTGTGACGGATGAAATGCCTGCATAGCCGCAGCATAAGACATGGAACGGAGCATGAGTATCCGTGCTTACGGCACATAGGACGGCGGCTTTATGACCTCCAGACCGTCCACCGACCATTACTGCGACGCATTGACCTATGCCTTCGCCTTCAGGTTCGCACATATGAAGGCCATGGGCGGGTCCAGCGAGGCTCGGTTCACGCCTCGGAAGCCAGTGCGGATTATTGGGCGCCTGTACAGGATACAGGGCGAGGTCGTAGATGCGCGTAGTGAAGTCTCGGGACGTGGTGCAGAACAGGTTGGGCTGTGTATGATGCACAGACAATGACGTGATAGGCTACCACCGACTTCAGACACACCATCCGCAGATACAATGACAACATACTCACTCCGCCATGGCCTCGTAGTTTTCCGACGAGAGAGGAAGAGTTGACGTCCAGTATGAGAATCACACTGGTGATCGTGAACAATATGAGAGGCTCGAGGGGGCGATTTGGATTTATGGCCCAGGCCACATTGTCAATCTGCATGTCAGACTGCGTACAATTTGTGTCAGCACGACAGCAACGCGGGGTGGAATGCTCACCTCAGACTCGGCCAGGGCTACTGAGAATGGCTTTACGCCGGCCAGCTTTGGGAACACCAGCAGACGGCCTGTGCCGCCTACAGCGATGGCCCCCATCCATTTCTTCGCCACCTTGTTCCATTGAGACACTAGTTGGGGCTCCTGAGCGGCCTGACCGCCCCAGAGGGTGTTCAACGAGTCCGTGGTCCAAGGGAAGCACGCCGAGCATTTGAAGCACTTGTTGTCGGACTACGCAGTCTCAGTAGGCGTTCAAAAGGCATGCATTGCTACTCTACAGACAGTCAGCAGCTTTGACAGGACGTAAGGCTGCGTGTCCTTCGAGTTCCTGTACCAAGGAACATAGACCGGAATGTTTGGGTCCTCGAAGTCCATTGGGCAC
Source organism: Trametes cingulata (assembly GCA_022385765.1). NCBI lineage: Eukaryota > Fungi > Basidiomycota > Agaricomycetes > Polyporales > Polyporaceae > Trametes > Trametes cingulata. The sequence continues at coordinate 1,380,973 of MU277982.1, read as the reverse complement.
CTGCAGGATTGAGATGATATTCCGTCCGTCTTGGAGTGCTCACTGAAGGGGGCCAATGGCTCAACACATACACAGTGCGGACGTCCAGGAGTCGGATAGGACGATGAGGAAAGGTGGACAAGCGATTGGCCCAAGGACACAGACGGCGGGCCGCATCAGCCACCGCGAGTGACGCCGGGGCAGGCAACCGCGTCCAACGCTCTCTCACCTCGCACACACGACTTTCCCCGGCCGCCCCTCCGTCATGGTCGACTCCTCCCACAACGCGACAACCGACCCCACACAAGCCGAGCAGGCGGCGTACGAACCCAAGCCCACGCTGCAGTACGCGTCTGCTGTCGGCATACAGGCAGCAGGCGTCGGTGCCCTGGTCAGCGCCGTCCAAAATGCCCTCGGAACACATACGAGTGGTGCAGCAGGCTTCTTCACCAGGACGGGTGGGACGATTGGTTTCTTCGGTTCGTAGACCATGCATCGTGCTTCGACCACCCGATCTGAATACAATGCTACCACCTAGCCGCCATGGGTACAACCTTCGCTCTGACCGAGTCTGTCGTGGCAAACCAACGACAGGTCGATGACCCCCTCAATGGCGCAGCAGGAGGTTGCGCTGCAGGGTTTCTGGCGGGGATTCGAGGTGCGTACTCTGTGGGAACCTCGTATACGAATCCTCATGCCGCCACCGACAGCGCGTTCGTTGCCCCTCGCGGTTGCGTCGTGCGCCGTGCTAGGGACGGCGGTGGGTACATTCGACTACAACGGCAAGACGCTCGCCCCGACGAACGTGGAGTCGATAGAGGAAAGGAGGAAACGCTTCTTCAAGCAACCGCGACCAACAACCTCACCCGAGCCTATCCCAGATGCGGAATAGATGCTAGCTGCTGTGTAGACACAATGCTCAACGTCGACGTCTGCCCTCCTGAACTTGTCCCTCCTCAATGTTTGACAGTCCCTGATTCTGACATCATGTACTGAGGTCTAGGGATCTCCGCGAGGTCTGAGGATACCAAGGTTGTCGATGTAGAAAGGCGGAAGTCATACAGTAAGGGCTAACCCGGTCACCGCCTATCGCCGCATAGTACCGCATTTGCAACACACCAGAAAGGAAAACATACTGTACAGAAAGCTAGACGGACAGGAGCGCATGTACGACGTCCTCATTCCGGTTCTACCTTCGGGATTCTCAGACCGTCGCCATACTGCATTGGTGCCTCTGTCCCTTCTACCAAACCATTCCGGACGCCGCTCAGCCGCGTGACAGCCTCTGAGACGACCTCGTTATTCTCTTGCCAGTAGGCTTCCCAGGCTTGAGGCGACAGTTGGGGATACTAGGAAGGATATTTGGATCATCCTCCGGAAGGCCGGAACATATGTTGGCTCACCTTCGCACTCAAAACTCCCCACACCTCCGAATCCGCGAGATTGTCAGCGCCGCCAGCAGCAAAGAATTCCGATAGCACCGTGAACGGGTCGAAGTCATCAGCGGAGGCTTGTGCATCGTTTTCTTGGACGGGAGCAGAGTGGTTATCGGACGGCATTTCGGCTTGAAGGATTTCCCCATCGACGCGGTCCGACGTGCGCTGTCCAGCGGCACTCGCTTTTCGACGAGCAATATGCGCCTGACGTCTCATCTTCTCGTATTTGTCTCGCCGACAGGCATGTGAGATATGTGTCTGCCAGGACTTCTGAGTATGATGGGGCATCTACGAAGAAAACATGTCAAGTGGGGCTTAGGTCAAACATGCAAGCAGCAACATACTTTGGCGTGCAGTTTCTCACTAAGCGCTGAGAGGGTTATGTCGGGGTCGCGGAAGAACAGGATAGGGAGGTATTCGTCCACATAGTCGAGATCCTCCTTGGTGTACATATTCTTCCCAGGCATATGTTCGACCACACGTGTAGGAGGAGGAGGTGAGGGACGCCAGAACTCGGGGGGAGGCGGCAGATTCTCCTCGGACTCTCCTTGTGTTCCCTTGCCTTTGCCCCCAGCTTTCGATGTCTTCGCGCCTGACGAGACTTTGGCGCCTGACTTGTCGGTCTTCTTCTCCACCTTTTCCTTCTTGACCGGCTCCTTGACGGCTGCCTTTCCCTTCCCCTTGGGCTTCGCCTTCTCCTTCACTACAGGATCCTGGAGCTCCTCATCACCCTCCGCCATGTCCTCATCGGTATCTTGTACCAGATCTGAGCGCTTCTTGTTGGTCCTTGACGTTGAGGGCGAGTTTGGACCTGCGAGGATAAAACGCTTGCCAGTCGCACTCGGGCGCCCGCGCTTTTTCACAACCTCCAGGCCCTCGAAGACGTAGTCGTCTAAGTCTACTATCTCGTTCTGCTCCACGCACTGGAATACCCATTGTGGCCGGACCGCGGACTTCCCACAACTGTCCGCTTGCTTCAGTCGCTCCTCAAAGGTCCTCGTAGATGGGGAGCCGAGTATGACGAAATCTGCATCGGCGATATCAGGAACGAGTCGTCCTCCGTTTTTCTGTGTGTATACACCATTGGCATGAGATAGAAGGGCGAGGCGGTCATCAACGAACCTTGATAGCATCAGCGATTCTCGTTCTGGGTCTGATGTCGATCTGCACGAAGAATTTGTAGGGCTCCCCATCGTCATTCATGAATAGCTTTTCATGAGTGCTGGACGCGTCATGGCGAGCTTGTGTGGACGGTGGTGTAGCATTGGGGTACGGAAGAGGCGGTTCGTCGGTGGGATACGATACACGACGTTGCTTCGAGGAGTGCCTTCCATCCGCACGCTCTTTCCCCGCTTTGCGCGGACCTCCGTCCATGGATGGAGACTTGCGCTTCAGAGAAGGCGTCCGGACGTCCTCCATTGGCGATCCCCTCACAGTATCTGTATTGTGTTGAGACTGAATACGATACCGACCGTAGCCTAGGACTGCAAGTCACAAACCTGACATACTACTTTGCCTCCGCGCTTGGTACATGCTTGAATTGCCGTCCGGCGTGGCAGGAGTGGGAGATTGATAGTGGTTGGGAGGCCCGGTATCGGAGCCCGGCATGTATGAGAAGGGAGGATTCATGGCCTGTTGAGGAAACATCCCTGGCTGTTGGGACAGTGGATACTGAGGTTGCGCGAATACATTTGGCTGCGACATGAAGGGGAGAGCTTGCTGAGGATAACCTTGCGGCATGCCCTGCCCGGGCATCATGTTCATCGGCATTTGCGGGAGGATCTGGGGTAGAGCGATGGACGTCGAACTCCTGCCTTGCTGGCTCGCGATCCCAACTAGTTGTGCGAAGATATGCGCCGGTACTACCACTTGATTGTTGGGGTCGGTCTGCATACCCGCCATGGGGATAGCCGTGCCACTCGGGAGACCATTGGGCATATGTTGAGTCATCTGCGGCTGCTGCGATGGTTGCTGGAATTGATATCCGGAGGCGGAAGTGCCGGCGGGCATAGAGAACTGTGGCAGGTTCTGCATGGTATCCGCTTGAGACGCCTGCGCGTCGGACGGTGTTTCTCTCGGAGTGGGCAACGGACTTCTTCGTGATATTAGAAATGCCCAAGACGGATTCTTACACGCGTTACTCACTTCTGGACCGTGTTTGACGCGTTTTCGCTCAGACAAAAGCCTCCCCAGCCGTCGTGGGCAAGAAACGCCCTCCCTCGCTTGATCGACTCCTGCACCCAACGAACGTCAAGCACGACCTTGCCCGGCTCTGAGCTCCAATCTTGCACGAACTGGCCGCCCGACGTAGTCTGAGGATCGACAAGGATGACAGAGGCCTCGGCTGGGTCATGAGCGATGGCTGCCCCGTGGTGCTAGAGACAGTCGGCCATGAGATCATGCATGTTGTCAGGAATGGTCAAATCTGTACCTTCAGGTTGCGGATTACCCGGGGGCGGCTCTGCAGCTCCGCGGCCTCGACGAAGACACGAAGTGGTTGGTTTGCGGAGTCGACAAAAGCGCGACCAGACGCTTGAGAGGTTGGCGGGCCGTTGGTTCCATGCACTTGCCCCTCCATCTCGGTTCAAATCTCCCGATCCTAGCCACTTCGTTCCTAAGCGCAGAAAGTTGGAAGACTTTGAGTGCTGACCCTCCGATGGGGATGGATTGGCGAAGAGCACGCAGAGGGACGGTGGAAGGCACCGGGGAGGAAACAACGCGCTCTGGAACTGAACTAACCAGTGGCACGGTCGTCAGCGTGGTGCTAAGTAGCCTCGACCGCACTGGTCACGTCGGTCGCTGGGATGCTCACGCTCCCATACAAGCAGCATGCAACGACTTTGTGCACCCTGAGCACTGAGCACTGAGTACCGCGACGGAATATCTCCGAAACCGCATACGACAGTATATTACTGTAAGCATCTCCGAACATGTAGTAGCCCGCAGCCACGAGGGAAGCGCCCGCGAGGCAGATTGTTCAGGCCACACCCGTTTCACAACCTGCAGCTTCGCGACAACACGTGTGATGCTGTATCCACCAGAAACTTGTGGTTCATCGACGGGTGCCTTCAGCAGACATACTAATACAACGAAGATTGATTGCACCAGCACGAATATGCCCGTCATAGAATCTGCATATTGCCATGGCATAGCGTATGGAGGAGGTAATAGAACATGACAATGCAACGATGGAAGCGACCAGACAGCATCGTTCACCGGTAACTGCATAAGAAGGTAAGTTAGGCATGTATTCCGCGATGATAGGATGGACTCGACGCACGATTTCTGCCTGCGAGCGCGGGCACCGTGACCACCGAACTTCTTCGGCTCTGCTCTCCGGGGGTCCGCAATCAGGAGGGTCCTATCGTACGCGACAAGCTTCTTCTTAAGCTCGAGCGCGCTCGCCGCGTCGAAGTACTTAGCGTAGTACGCAACAACCGCCTTGGCGATGGCCTGACGGATGGCGTAGACCTGCGAGGTGTGTCCACCACCCTTGACACGGAGGCGGATGTCGATCGCCGAGAAGGCTTCCTCGCCCGCAACGAGGATGGGCTCGTAGACCTTGAAGCGCAAGATCTCGGGCTTGAGGAGGCTGATGGGCGAGCCGTTAATGTGGATGAGACCACGGCCCTCCTTAGCGTGCGCAACAGCGGTTGCGGTCTGTGGAAGGGGGGGACATGTGAGCAAGAGTCGCCCATGCTTTGTGAGGGCTGCGTAGGGAGTGAACGTGGTACATACCTTCTTTTTGCCGAAAGTCTGGACGGCCTGCGTTGCGGGAGCCATTTTGTCGGAGGTGGGGCAAGCCGATTTGGTGGGCTGTTGATATGCTACAGAGCAAGACGCTTCAGTAAAGCCGTTGAGAGGTCGCCAAGCCTAGTGCACAGAAGGGTCATCCAAAGTCGGGAGATGCCATCCAGCCGGAATTCGTGCCCCATCGCCGGAGTCTCGTCCCAGACGAGAATCGACAGAAGCCGTAGGACCCCCCTGAAGCATTAGAACAACATAGAGCATGAACTCACCCCTCCGAGGTTTGAAGTTTGCTGGACGACGGTGCAATGGCGGGTCTTGATGATTTGGCTGCGAGCGTCCGATAGTGTGACATGTCACACTGAGCCAAATGCGGACCAGTCACAGGTACGGCGTGATGGAGCTGTGACACCAGCATTTGCCGTAGACGCCTGACAGTCGGTGCTCCAAGACGAGTTCCCCGACCGCCATGCTGGCTGCTTTCAGGCGTGCAGTGGGGCAGGTGCGTGCTTCCTCTCTACCTGTGTCGATGAGGTCAAAGGTAACACAGAGTCCTCAGACCACTTGCCGCCGCTTTTCCACTGTTGTCTCAGCGGCCTCGGAACCCGCCCTCACCGGACAACTATTGACTCAAGTAAACCAAGATCTAACCTCCGCCCCGACCTCATCTCTGTCGGTGCCTGGGGGGGAATTGTTGCTTTCACATGGCGGTGCGTCTTATGTTCACCAAGTACTGGACAATACCTAAACCAGATGCAGGTGTACGGCCTGTCTACCTCGAAATGTCGTCCTTGATTCGGCCAGAGGAAGGCGTCAACCCAGCCGAAGAGCTCGTAGAACTTGATCCTGACGTCTTTTCGCACCCCATACGCCGCGATATCCTCCACCTATGCGTCGTGCACTACCTCGACTGCCAGCGACAAGGAAGCGCGAATACAAAGACCCGTGGCGAAGTCCGTGGGTCCGGGCGCAAAATCCGACCACAGAAGGGTTCAGGTCGTGCTCGTCTTGGCGATGGACAAAGTCCCATGCTTCGCGGTGGAGGTGTCGCATTCGGACCTAAGCCGCGAGACTTTGCGACGAAGCTCAACCGCAAGGTCATCGAGATGGGTATGCGGGTTGCGTTGAGTGCACGGGTGAAGGAGCAGTCACTTGGGGTTGTTCGGAGTCTGGAATGGCCTGGATTCAAGACGAGGGAGCTGCAGGAGCGTATTGAGGAGTTGGGTTGGTGGAGGACGCTCTTCGTTACGGGCCTCGATCAAGTGCCCAACGGTCTTTCACGCGCGGCCAACAACCTGCCCATGGTCGATACCGTGACGGCATCGGAGCTGGACGTCTACCATACCTTGAAGTGGCCTCGCCTTGTCCTCGATCTCTCAGCTGTGGAATGGTTCGAGCGGTCTCTGGGCAAGCCGCGGACCACACCCCGAGAGTACCGGTTGTGACGTTGTATACTCTATTTGCTCCGACATTATACTGTGTCATGATGACCTCAGACTGTGATTCGAGAATTGTGCAGTCGCTCGCGCCAGATGTTCCAGCTCAGATGGCTCAAAGGTGAGCCGTTTTCGCGCTGCTGGTGGATGTCCTTCACGTCCGCGGGCGTTTAGACCCGTTCGCGCTACTGGTTCATGATTGGCCGAGATGTCTGCAGCCCAAGTGTTATTGCGCAGTGCCCAGTCACGACGCCGCGGAAACAGGTATCAAGTTATCCTGTCCAGCAGGACTCAAGCGAATCGAAGGCAGCTCGCTCGAGGGCGTGAGCCTGATCCCCGAGAGCGGTGAGTACAAATGAGGACACGCGTTCACGTGACCAGACGCGTGGACAGTATCGGGGCAATGAAACGCGCTCCCGACCCGCGCTGACTGTTTCTTTGCGTCCCACCTCCATCTCTCCCCGTCCGATCCATTCTGTTCTTCCCTTACTGGCCTCTACACTTCTCTGTGGATAGCACTGAAGCATCGCAATGGACTCTCTATCTCAGGCGTCACAGAACGAGGAGGGCCAGGAGAGCCAGATCTCCGGCCCTCTTTTGGTCGACAAGCTCGCCGAGGCCGGGATCACTGCACAGGACATCAAGAAACTTACCGAGGCAGGCTTGCACACCGTCGAGGCTGTTGCGTACACGCCAAAGAAGAATCTTATGACAATCAAAGGCATTTCAGAGCAGAAGGCGGATAAGATACTAGCAGAAGGTACGTTGCTGCACAGCCTGGCTAGCTTGCGGTACTCTGACGACCCTTTGCCTTGACAGCCCTGAAAATCATACCTCTTGGCTTCCAAAGCGCAACTGAAGTGCACGCTAGACGCGCCGAACTCGTGCATATAACCACTGGCTCCAAGAACCTCGACGCTCTCTTGGGTGGAGGTATTGAGACTGGCGCAATCACGGAGCTGTTTGGCGAGTTCCGAACCGGAAAATCGCAGATCTGCCACACTCTCGCAGTGACGTGCCAGCTTCCTGTCGACATGGGCGGCGGAGAGGGAAAGTGCCTCTACATCGACACTGAAGGCACTTTTCGTCCTGTTCGACTACTGGCTGTCGCGGAAAGGCTCGGGCTGAACGGCGAGGAAGTGCTGGACAACGTCGCATACGCGCGAGCGTACAATGCAGATCACCAGCACCAGCTGTTGACCGCTGCTAGTGCACTGATGTCGGAGTCCAGGTGAGTGAGCCTCCTGCTCGCTATGTCCCTATGTGTGCGCATAAATTCATCTTCCCTAGATTCTGCCTCTTGATCGTCGACTCGGCAACGGCCTTGTACCGAACGGATTTCAATGGTCGTGGGGAGCTCTCGGCTCGACAGGCGCATCTTGGGAAGTTCTTGCGAACGCTACAGCGCTTGGCTGATGAGGTCGGTGACATTCCGCAGAGGATCTCTTCTCGCTGGCTGACAATGTGGCGCAGTTCGGTATAGCTGTAGTGATCACGAACCAGGTCATGTCGAACCCGGACGCTTCCGCTGGTCCTTACATGGCGAATGAGAAGAAACCAGTTGGAGGAAACATCCTGGCGCATGCTTCGACGACTCGGTGGGTACCTTCAACCCTGCTCAGGGACCCATTGCTCATAGCGCGATAGCGTGCAACTGAAGAAAGGAAGAGGCGCTAACCGTCAAGCCAAGATCTACGACTCGCCATGTCTACCTGAATCGGAGACGCAGTTCGCTATCCTTAGCAGTGGTATCGGCGACCCGGAAGAGGAGTAGCCGCTCTGCCTTCCGTCACTTCGTGTTGTCTGTACCTTTAGGTTTTCTGGATTTTTCACGTTCTCATCAGTGTACGTTATTAGCTTACTATGTACGTCTACCCTCGGAATTGTCGCTGTTGGCAGATGCATACAACAGTTTCCATTTCCTCTACCCGCTCCCATTACAATTACATGTGTGTGTAAATCGCATAGCAGGTTCTAGTCTACAGTGGTTGAACGATCGAGAGTCGATTAAATAGCGAAGGGCCGGACCAGTTGAGTGGTCCAGTCCTGCGATGCGATATCAATGCGAGGAAGGGGACAGGGCTGAAGTCTATGGTTGCAGGGCGAGTCGTCCGTGTACGGATTTTGAAGTGGGGCGGGCGGCGGCGCCTGGGAATGCAAGACGCGCGCCGAGGGACCGGAATGGTTTCATGCAAGGAGACGCGTGAGGATGTTCGCGCTTGTTTTGCTGATTTGCTCCCGGAGCGAGTTGACGTCGGTCGGGCTGACGTCCGCGATATCAGCCATGAGGTACGCGATCTCGCCCTTGGAGTCCGAGTACTGCTTCTCGACGTTGTACGGGGAAAGGGCTTCGTTGACCTGACGCAGGACACCGGGAATGTTGCTGTGGACGTAGCAGACGCGGACGTGGTTCGGCTCGTCCATCGTGATGGCGCGCAGGTCGACCTCCGGGAAGTTGACTGCGCCAATCGTCGTGCCGTAGTTGAGGTAGCGGATGAGCGCGGAGGAGACCTCTTCGCCGATCATGCGCTGCGCCTCCTCGGTCGATCCACCGATATGCGGGGTGAGGATGACGTTGGGGATGGAGCGGAGAGTGCTCGACCACGAGTTGAGCTGGTCGTCGAAGGGAGCGCCGTTGGAACCAGGTTCTGCTGGGAACACGTCGATAGCAGCGCCGGCGAGGTGCTTGGACTTGAGCGCGTCAATGAGAGCGGGGATGTCGACGACCTTGCCGCGCGCGTTGTTGATGAGGTACGCGCCCTTCTTCATCTGCGCTAGCTGTTCCTTCGAGATCATGTTCGTCGTTTCAGGGAGTTCAGGGACGTGTAGCGTGACGAAGTCCGATTCGGCGAGCAGGGCTTCCAGGGATTCGACCTGACGCGCTGAGCCAAGTGGCATGATGTTTACGACGTCGTGGAACAACACGCGCATGCCGAATGCCTCCGCGAGGACGGAGAGCTGTGAGCCAATGTGCCCGTAGCCGACGATGCCGAGGGTCTTGCCCCGGACCTCCCAGCAGCCCTTCGACTGCTTGTTCCAGATCCCGTTGCGCATCTCGAACGCGCGCTCGAAGTACTGCCGCGAGAGCGCAATGATCTCGGATATTACGAGCTCCGCGACGGACCGGGAGTTCGAGAAGGGGGAGTTAAAGACGGGAATGCCGGCTTTTGCGGCGCTCAGCAGGTCGACCTGATTGGTACCGATGCAGAAGCAGCCGATGACCAAGAGCTGGTACGAGGCCGGTCAGTACGTGCGTCAGATACCGCGAATGGCACGACATACCTTGCTCGCAGCTTTGAGCACACGCTCCGTGATCTTGGTCTTGCTGCGAATGCCAATAGCATGGTAGGAGCCAATCTTTTGGACGAGCTCATCCTCGGACATGGCTTTAGTATAATGGTCCACATGGAAGCCCTGTGCACGGAATGCTTTGACCGCCTCTTGGCTGATGTTCTCCAAGATGAGCAGTCGGAGGTCTTCGTTTTCCACAGGATGCAAGACCTTGGGCTGGCGGATGGCGAACGTCGTGGACTCCTTGCGGAAGAGCATGCGGTCGTGGATGGTAGAGGTGGTCGGCGAGGCGGAGGCTGCGACGACGTTTGCCGGCCTGCTGTTCGGGATGGAGATGGCGGTGGTCATGGTGGGTAATGCGGGTGATGGTGGTCGTGAAGAAAGGAGCGGTGGGGTATTTATGAGCGTGCTGGCTTGGGCTCTTGCTGTCCGAGGGTGCTCGGTGAAATATACGCGCCCTCTGCTATAAATTCGGAATTGAGGCTATGACTCTATGGCGCGTCGATGGTGCAAGAGAAGCCAGATAAGATAAGATTAGATGCACTTTCATCGTTCCCTTGACTCGACATTTCCGCTCAAATCTCATCCAAGATGTCCCGCCCCGCCTTTTCCTCCTTCGCACAGACATACGCAGGCCACCATGGGTCTCTACCTCCTTGACTACGGCGCAGGCAACGTTCAGAGCCTCGCGAATACCCTTAAGAAACTCGGCCACGATTTCCAGTGGATATCTTCGCCTGCAGACTTCCACAAGGCTACGGTCGGTCGACTTACGTCGCTCTTTGTCACGCGGCGTCCATACTCACAGAGAACATGCCTTGTAGAGCCTCATATTCCCTGGCGTGGGTGCCTTTGGGTGCGCGATCGATGGTCTCATATCACGCGGGCTCTACGAGCCCCTGCGCGAGTACATCGCGTCGGGGAAACCGTACTTCGGCATCTGCATAGGCATGCAAGTCCTCTTCCGCTCCTCCCTCGAATCACCCTCCTCCAGAGGCCTCGGCATCATCCCCAGTGACATCGGCGTCTTTAGCAACGTGGACAAATCCGTCCCCCATATGGGCTGGAATTCAGTCGAATTCCTCGATCCGGAGGAAAAAGCGCACGAAGGACTCGACCCGGCGTCCAGCTACTACTTCGTCCACTCCTTCCGTGCCGCCTACGATTGGGAGCACGCTGAGGTGGCCCAATGGGCGCACACCACAACACAGTATGGCCAGGAGGTCTTCTTGGCGACTGTGCGCAAGGGGAACGTCTTCGCGTGTCAATTCCACCCGGAGAAGTCTGGTCAGGCTGGCTTGCGGGTGCTCGACGCGTGGCTGAGGCTCTCTGAGAAGGAACGCGCCATAAGCCTGCCGACGCCTCGCGTTGCCCGCCACCCGAAGCCGAAGGACGGCTTCAAGAAGCGCATCATCGCGTGCATGGACGTGCGTTCAAACGACGACGGCGACCTCGTCGTGACGAAGGGCGACCAGTATGACGTCCGGGAACGGACAGGCCGCGACGGCGTTCAAGCGCAAGCTGCAGGTGCCGTGCGCAACCTGGGAAAACCCGTCGCGCTCGCCGCGCGGTACTACGAGGAGGGCGCAGACGAGCTGTGCCTCATGAACATCACCTCCTTCCGCCACTCCCCCTTACTCGACCAACCTATGCTTGCCGTTGTCCGTGCTGCCGCTGAGACGGTCTACGTGCCGCTCACTATTGGCGGAGGCATCAAGGATACTGTCGACCCGGATGGCACGCCGCACTCCGCGCTCGAGGTTGCCGGGGCGTACTTCCGCGCAGGTGCGGACAAGGTCAGTATCGCTACCGAGGCCGTGTTCGCAGTGGAGAAGATGCGTGAGCGGCCTAGCGCGGACGGCCTTGGTGAGGGCGACGGGACGAGCGCGATCGAGACCATCGCGCATGTGTACGGCCGGCAGGCTGTCGTCGTCTCGGTCGACCCCCGGCGAGTGTATGTCGATCCCGACTACGACGGGCCGTACAAGGACGAGCTCGTCTTCGGCAAGCCCGACGGCCCGGAGAAGGAGCGCGGCAAGGCGTGGTGGTACCAGTGCACGGTGCGCGGCGGGCGGGAGAACCGGCCGCTGTCCGTCGTGCAGCTGGTCAAAGGCGTGGAGAAGCTCGGCGCGGGCGAGATCCTGCTGAACAGCATCGACCGGGACGGCACCGGGCTCGGGTACGACCTCGACCTCGTCGCGCTCGTGCGGCGGAGCGTGCGGATACCGGTTGTCGCAAGCAGCGGGGCGGGGCGGAAGGAGCACTTCGTCGAGGTGTTCCAGAAGACGGACGTGGAGGCTGCGCTGGCCGCAGGCATCTTCCACCGCCGAGAGGTCGGCATTGATGAGGTGAAGGAGGCGTTGGCGGCGGCAAATATTAACGTACGGACTGCATGAAGGTGAATTTGAGTGATGTTGTACCATGAAATGTATAATGTACCATCTTACTCCCTCGCATTGACAAGTGTGGATGTGGGTCCTCAAAGACGCCGACAATCAGTTCCGAGCAGCTTTGTATACATTCAATCGGAAGACCGTTCAGCCCGGTATACATACAGGGGATATCCGGTACTACGGGTAGCGACGAGGTTTGGAGAACACAGTACGGTAAGTAGGCGATGGGAAGACGGGAAGGATTGAAGCAGGGAAGGCCGCGGCGTGTAGTCACCGAGCCGGTATCGACTTCGTAGGGAACGTGGGGACATTGTCGGGACAGAAAGGAACATCTGGACAGGGAGGGACGCGTACATATGAAGGCGCACAGAACGAAAGGGCATGAGGTGAATGGGCGAGTGATAGCCACGATTGGAGAGTCCCTCTAGTAGTACGACCACGCAACACTAGTCTACATGGCGAGCAGAAGAGACGGGCTCTGAAAGACGATTACAATGGATCCGAGAACAGCATACAATCACAGTGGGAGGTGCTCGTGCGTACGATGGTGACTATGGCCGATACGCTCCCTTACTTCGAAGGGCCTCCCTTGACGACGCCGCGAACCTTCTTGAGCAGACTGGTCTTTCTTCCAAGACCGGCACCAGAGCCGCTGCTCGGCTCGGAGTCAAAGTAGCCATTGGCGTTCTCCATCGTGTAGCCTTCCTTGGAGGGAGGCGTCGGGAGGGACTTCTCCTTCTTCATCGGTACGTGGTCAACGTAGACGTACGCCTCGTCAGACGGCGAGGACTGGCTGCGTCCGTTGCGTCCTGCGTAGGATGCGTGTGAGCGATGGGTCGGCCGAGCAGGGGCCTGCCGCGGCGGAAGCGGGGCCCGGAATGCAGCAGGTTCCTTACCAGAGGATCCCGGGGACTGCTCGCGCCCACGGTTGTCATCCTCATCGTACTGGCCGACGGGGACATTAGGCGCATCGCGCATCTTCCGAATTCGCTGCATGATGGACTTGCTGCGGCGCGGCGTACCATTACCGGGGGAGCTCGGGACACCAGCCGTGGTGGGCGACGGTGGGTTGTTGTCTAGGTCGGACTCCGGGACGAAGATGGGCTGCGGCGGCGGCAATGCGCGCTTGCTGGCCTGCTGCTGGCGGCGGGTGGGAGATGGGTGATGTTCATCCAAATACTCCCGGTACACATCACGCGCATCGCGGCCGTCCTTGGTCCGCTTCGTGGTGCCATTGCCATGGCTCCTAGGATATTCGCCGCTAGGCCGCGAGGTAGCACCTCCGCCGGCCGAGAAATCTTCGAAAGGCTCAGGCTCGTGAATGCCCCATGCCTCTGCGATTGCGTCATATTTCTTCTTTGGGGCTTCGTAGGGCACGTAGATGTCGGGCGAAGGGTATGGAGACTCGTATCCCCGGGGCTGGATTTCACGAGCAGCAGCGAGGGCCTCTCTGTCAGCCTCCGTCGCGGCACTCCAGGCGAGCATTGGGGCCTTAGTGCGGTGACGGTTGCGGGAGGGCGCGCAGGCGTCGAAAGGACCATCGTGATGGAACACTAGATAGCAGCACGATGTCAGGTGTGCTGCACGCTGTGGCTAGCAGGAGGAGCAAGGACGTACTGGGCCCAACACCAGAGAAGTCTAGTCTGTCGATGACATCAGCATGGGAGGAGCCCTTCTTGGGACGTGGCCGCCCTGAGGCCTTGGACTTGTCCATGGCGTTCGCAGCGCGGACGACAGAGTCCTGAGACTGGGAGCGACGGGAGACAGGAGGGGCGGCGGGACGGATGTTGGTGGGGCTGTGGAGGAGAAGGAAGAAGAGGGCAAAGGGAGATCAGCACCAATCGCGACGGGCAACGGAAAAGGGAGCAACGCACGGAGGGAGCTCTGTTTGACTCCGACCCATTCTAGTGCGGGGGCTCTGATCTGTTGAGCCGCGGACGGTGACGGTGTCTCGAACGGCGTCCATGATGTTCTCCCGGTTGCTGGCGGGGGGATATTGACGCTGGTTGTACTGTTTGGCGGCGGACTTGGGCGGGGGAGGTGGTGGTTGGCGGGGAACAGCAGAGCTGGCGAGCGGGGCGTTCCTGGAGAGGGTGGGCACGCCGTAGGAAGAGTAGGAGATGTTGGAGGGGTCGTTGAACGGATCAACGGTGGCCGATCTGTGCCGTGGCTGATGCTTTGAGACCTGCATGATAGGACGATGGGTCGTTCTTAAGGGCGGCAGGTACGAGGAAACGGAAGTTGGGATGCGAAGAGGTCAGGCGGACTCTAGACTCGGCACGGGCGTCCTGAACGGATCTCCCACGCCAAGGGAACGGATGGATATGATACAGCCGAGGAAAGTAGGCGATACAACAGAGATGGACGAGAAAGCGGGGGGCAAGAAAGACGAGAGACGAGGAGAAGATGATGAGGGCAGGAGGGAAGGAGGGGGCGACGGAAATAGGACGAGGAGAGGGCAAAGCGGAAGGCGGCTCAGGCGAGGCCCACACACGGGCGCTTGTCCGGTGGATATGTCACTCCAGCGCACTTTCCCTCCCTCAGGGGCACTGCCGCCCTCTCAGGCTGCTCGCTCTCCGCCCGCCGCCTCCGGGCCTCCCCCGCACTTGTCCCGGCTCACTCTCCGGTCCCGCTTCCGCCTCCTCCCCGCCCACCTGAGCATCGCACGCCGTCACCACCATCCCAGTATGCAGCACAACAGAACGTTCTGGTATTTAGCCCAATCCGATGATATCATCCACAGGCCTCAGCCCCATATCGCCCGTGCTGCCTCGACCACCAGGCCCAGCTTCTGCTTCTCCTCCTGCGCGGAACTTGGTCAGAACCAGCACAGCACAGACACGCCGCAATACTAAGCTCACCTCTTCCGTAATCGGGTTGCCTTCGAATACCGAAGCGAAGCCGCACTGGGGGCTAATCGAGAGCCTGCAATCCCTCAGCATTCGTGCCACCGCCCCAGGTCCAAGCGCATGGCGACTTACTGCCCCAGCGCGTCCTGGATTGGACGCCTCGGCTCGCCCCCCGCTATAATCTCGGAGGCGCGAGCGACCCGTTCCTTGATCGTCTCGAGACTCTCAAGCTGCCATTCCCGGACGCGTCAGTCGCGGAGCGCCTCCGTACCGTTCGAGCCACCGTACATACCGCTCCACTCTTCGTCGTGACTAGCCCGAGCACGACATGTTTACCCGGGGGCAGGTATCGCAGAGGCTCGAGCCCACCGGCCCGATCATTATCATACTCCAACTGTGGCGTCCCCCTGCGTCAACGCTCCTGTGCAGCTGATAGATAGAGTCACCTACGTAGTACACGTCCACGTCCACGTCGCACAAAAGCTTTTTCGCGACGCGGTCGTACCCTCCCTCCACGAAGTGAATGCCCTGTGACCAATCCCCAAGTTGCAGCAGGAGTTGTGTCGTAATATATCATCAGACGCACCCTCATGTTCCCGCGGCAGGAGTGCACGCCGACAATCAAGTCCGCAGGCCTGTTTGCTGTGATCGCGTTGTAGACGCTGATGTGCTTGTCCAACAATTTCTCGTGATCGATGCCCATATCCTCCATGGCCGAGATCATCGACTCGGAGCAGAAGAAGCAAAATCCGGGATCGTCGAACTGGATGCGCCGGCAGCCGAGCTCGTACAAGCCCTGAATCTCCTCTCGGAAGGCGGTCACCAAATCCGCGAAGTACTCCTCTGCAGGAACACCGATCGGCGTAAATAGGGGTCGGCGCATCTAAACATAGGTGTAGAGCTTTGCTCACCATCGTTGCGATATACGGAGTGGTCGTACGCGTACTCGGACCCGTGTGTCAGGTGCATCCACGCAGGTCCGCAGATGGTGATTTTGATATCTGGTACATCCTAAGTTCGACGCGTGAATGTAGGGGCCCTGACCTCAGGAGAACAGGAGTCTTACCTCAGGGGAAACCAGAGCTTTCAGGGACTTAAAATCATCCGCATAGACAGGCTTGGTACGACGGATCTTGCCCTGTGATTCAAGGGTGACGGCAATTCAGAGGTGCAAAGGGCAACTGAAAATCAGAGGCAGCTTTACCGTGCAGTAAATGGAAGTCCACTTCTCGACGCCCATGGCCGCGAACGTCTGCAAATAGGGGAGATAAGGCTGGGGGGGAGCATGTTCAATTCACGGTCAAGAAGCCAAACGACGGAGTTACCATGAACTCGTTCAGGGGACCTACGAACGCTTTCTGCGTCAACATGCCGACGACAAGGAATGGCATACCGCACTCACGGTTCACAATCGACATGCCATCGAGCGCCTCATAGATTCCGTGCGTATACATGGCCCTACTGGGAATTAGCTCAAGCCTTCATTCTGGATAGCGGGAAGTCTTACCGATGCACTTCACCGTCAGTGATGACACCCATCCCGACGTCCTTCTGCAGCTTCACAAACTGAGGAAGCACCTCGTCTTCGAGCGCCCTCAGCTCCTCCTCCGAGCACTTCCCGGCGTGGAAGGCCGTCCTCTTCTCCACCAGCTTCTGCGGACGGAGGAGAGAGCCAACATGGTGGGCGCGGGCACACCGCTTCGTCTGCTGCTGAGTCTCGGTAGCCATAGATCGTCAATAGGTAACACACAGAATGGGGGCCCTCATCACCAAGCGGTCCTGCGTTTAAATCTGTTCGCGAGCAGGGCAATCTCCAGATCACCTCCCCGCCCCGCACGGCCGCACTGGCAGGGCGACTCAGACGCGTCCGCGCTGCAATCGGAGGCTGTCCGTTCGCTGGGAAGCCGAAGCGACGAATCCGCCCGTGCGCCCTGATCACGCAGGATCATGTGCGGCGATTCGGAGCAGCTCGCTTGACGTTTCGCGCGGCGCGGCCTGCGAGCGTGCGCGAAAAGCGGGGCGAGAAGCGTTCGTTTCGCTCGGGAGTAGTGGAATGCGGCGGGTGAGATGCCTGCATGAGCTGCAGAGTGTGCCGTAATCTGGCACGCATGGCAACATTGGTGTCTGCAGGGTGGCAGAGTGCTCCCACAGGCCAGTAGCATTCACCGCTAGCTATCGGTGCCGTGCAGTGAGCAAAGGAGATGCGCCGATATGATGCAAGGTGAACCTACAGTCGATCTGGGGGAGGCGCTTTCAGAGCTCGGACCGAGGATGAGAGTCAGTATTGCACGACTTCAGCAGAATCAAGGGTAAGGTTGTCTCTGTATCGCCCATGTCTCCAGAGGTGTGTTCGCAGAAAGATCAATCATATACGATAGCTGTTTCTCGCACACATTGATGGGATGGTCTGTCAGATATGGCCGGGAGAAGTACAGGTGGACAGCAAGTGAGCCAGGCGCCCACCTGGCGCCCACTGGTGGTCAGCGTGGGTGGGCGCCTATCGGCCTTCCCGGGGCCTCCGGCCGGTATCCGGAGGCGCTCGCCGGATCAGCTTCTCACGTGTTGGAACTCCGCCTGGCTCTGAGGACGCAGGTATCTGGTAGGGCAGATTTTCAACGCCTCCTCAAGACCCCCTTCAAGGTCAGTATGCCCGTATTCGCCCTCGAAATGCTGCGGAACCGCCTCTACGCATCCCGAATGTACGGTCGACCAGGTCGTTTCTGTGGATTTGGCCCAGGAATGCGCTGGATGGGCCGAACTTTGGTTGGATGTAGCGGCGGGCTCGCATCTGGCAACTTTGGCTTCCTCCCTTGCTCTCGAGTGCTGACGTTCTCCGCCCCTTCTCTAGACTAAGCCATGGGTTTCCGCCACAACAACGGTTCGTCTGGAGGCTGCAGTGCACCGGAGATCTTGGGAACTTATTGCAATTCGTACAGTCCTCCACCAGAACCACTTCCGCAAGGACTGGCAGAGCCGTGTCCGCACCTGGTTTGACCAGCCCGGCCGCAAGCTCCGCCGCCGCAACGCTCGCAAGGAGAAGGCTGCCAAGCTCGGTGTCCGTCCCCTCACCCTCCTCCGCCCCGCCGTCCGTGCGCAGACCGTCCGCTACAACCGGAAAATCCGTGAGGGCCGTGGCTTCACCCTTGCTGAGCTCAAGGAGGCTGGTATTGGCAAGAAGGAGGCGCGTGGTATCGGCATCGTCGTCGACCACAGGAGGCGAAACCTGAGCGAGGAGGGCAAGGCGCTCAACGTCGAGCGTCTCAAGGCGTACAAGGCGCGCCTCATTGTCTTCCCCCGCAACCCCAAGAAGCCCAAGAAGGGTGACTCCACTGTACGTATCATTTTCATTTATCACCCGGTAACGACGACTAAAACGGTGTACAGGGTGAGGAGCTCTCCGCGCCCACCACCCGCTCCAACCTCCCCCTCCCTCCTGCTTTCGTCCCCGAGGCGCCCCGCAAGATCACCGAGGAGGAGCGCGAGTTCCAGGCTTACCGCACTCTCCGCAACGAGCGCGCTGCTGCCCGCAACGAGGGCAAGCGCAAGGTTCGGGAAGCGAAGGTTCGTATAATCAGTTGTCTTAGCCGCACCATGTTGCTCACGCCTCGATCCCTGAATCCTGCAGAAGGCCGAGGAGGAGGCCAACAAGAAGAAGTAAACTACACGCGTACTGCTTCTTCCTTCTTTGTACGACACCTGCACCATGCTCTTCGCACTCTCCATGTACCCAAAATCTGGCACGCCCGGGGTTCTATAGCATCATATGCCACATGCACCAATATGATGACGACGCTTTTGCTGGGGCAGACCCATCTTGAGGTTTTGCGAGACGAAGTGCAAGTGAAGCAAATGTAGACAAGAAAAGCGGAATCCAAGGATAGTCCATACACATCTATTGACAGCAAAGTGACGGCCGAACACTAACTCTTCATGGCCTCCCTGATCTCTGAGTCGGCCACTATACCCACGATTTTGATCTGGTCGGCGACCTGCTTCAACACGCCGGTGACTTCCCCGTTGCCCTCCACGAACCCGAACTCGGCATACTCCAGCCCGCGCTCCTTCGCGAACTCTTTGACAAGCAAGCTCGCCTCGCGAAGGTTGTGGCGGGGCAGCCTCGGGAAGAGGTGGTGCGTCACTTGGAGGTGCAGGCCACCGTGGATGAACTCGATCCTCGGCGAGCAGATCACGTCCACGGTGGTCCTGAGCTGCCTCGCGAAGAACGACTCGACCGGGCCCAGGTCGGCCGTCGAGCGCGAGAAGTGCGATAGCACGATCTGCTCGGAGTGTCAACTTTCCTGCAAGTCAATGCAGGGGACACGGCATACCTGCACGTGTACAGGGCTCGCGGCGATATGGCTGACGAGCAGGTAGCCGAGGGCCTTCTGCCACGAGCCGCAGCCCTTGAGGATAGCCCCAAACCAGAGGAAGAAGAGGCCGAGGCAGAAGACCTCGGCCCACCACCACCAGCGGCCGCCGCGGTAGCGCTTGGGCTCGAACGCGGTCTTCGCGAGGTAGCCGTACGAGTTGGCGTAGAGGTTGAAGCGCGCGAGGGAGAGGACGACGTAGAAGAGCTTGTGCTGCATCGAGACGAAGAGCTTGCCGAACGCGTCGAACGTCATTTCGCGCTTGTAGTACGAGCTCCATAGCGATTTGAGGAAGACAGGCGAGATCGCGAAGAAGGGGAGGTGCTGGATGTCCGGGTCGCTGCGGGTTTGTCAGACATGCGTAGTCAGAGGGAAGGGCGGTGGGGACGTACTGAGAGGGATGGTTAGGGACCACTCCAGACGCACGGCATGCTCGTTATTACGGCTCTGAGCGGTGATATAGAACACTTACGATGATGCACGTTGTGATTCTGCCAGCAGTCATGAGCGCTCGTACAGGATTAGCAAGTATGAGCGTACTCACGTTGACCCACCAGCCGATGCTCAGGCCCCCGAGGAAGTCCGCCACAAAGATGGATATAAGGCGGTCTCGAACCCAGTCATGCGTAACGCCCACATGGCCGAGGTCGTGCGCGAAGAAAGTGAGCTGTTGCCAGAACAGCCCGAGGAACAGAGCACTGGTCATGAGCCAGCCATGGCGATAGCAGACCGCGGAGATGAGGGCGAGGAGGGTATAGCGGACGAACTCCGGACCGTAGCCAGTGATGAAGCGCGTCTTGTACAGCCCGGCGTCGATAATGCGCTTGTGCAGCTCCTTGTACGCGTCAGAGTTCAGCTTCTCGTTCTTCAGCGAGAGCTTATTCGGCGTGGTCTGCAGCATGCTGAGCGTAGGCCCGCACTCCGCCGTCTCCTCCGTCTTCTTCATGAGCAGAATCTGGGACGCCGGAGACAGCTCAGAGTCCTCGTCAGACTTGATCGGCCTGGCCTCGTTGTACCACTCCATCTTCCCCTCCTTGCCCACTCGCCTCACCCACCCGTTCGCGATCGGGGGCACGAACGGCACCCAGCCGTCCTCGCCCATCTCGGCGCGGCCGATGATGAAGCCGCGCATGCGCTGGAGCGTCTCGTCCGAGTGGAACGCCTCGACCTCGTCCGTCGCGTCGCGCCCGACAAAGTGGAGGATCGAGAGGTGCCCGCCCGGGTGCGCGGACAGCCAGGACGGCGGGACGCGCACGAGGTTGCCGTGCAGGACGAAGAGCGTGTCGCCCGCGAGGATCCGCGTCGCGATCTGCTCGCGGGTCCATACCTGGGTCGGAGGGAGACCCATGGAGAACGAAGGACTGGGAGTTTGTCCGAGAGAGGGGGAGGGGGCGGGTCAATTGGAGGCGGAGCAGTGGACGGCTGCTATTTCGTTATTTCGTGTCGGCGCATTGATTGCCGCCCCGCTACAAACAGATCACGACACGGTGCAGCGCTTCTTTTGGTAACCAAGTAAGAACGCGGAAGCGCTGGGGGGCCGCCTCGTCTATCGTCGGAACCCTTCAAAACGTTGGGCCTTGGATGGACGTCATTCAATCTGGTCGAACAAGTCCTCAGCATATGTGTATATGCGCAATGGAACCTGCTCAAATCTCTACAACCATCTCCGGGTTGAATCCCTGACGACGTCCAGCTCCATACCCCTTTGGGTTACTCACGACTCTAACGCCCTCCCTCTCAAAATCGCACGCCCAATGCGTATGACCAAACGCCCACACCTTCACCTGCTCCCGCCAGCACGGCCCACCCACGAGCTCCGTCGCGAACGCCGAGCTGATGGGACTGCCCGCATACTGCGGGTTGGACGTGCCCTCGACGGTGGGCGCGTGGTGCGTCATGACGATAATCCTGCGGTGCGGTTCATTCTGTGCGATAGCTGCGATGTTGCCCTCCAGCCAGGCGAGGTCGCGTTCGTGGAGGGAGGTGTATAGCTGGGGGGTGAAGCCTTCGATCATGCTGAAGTCGTTGAGTCCTAGTTGGATAGCGTTTACGCGCTCGGGGTCGAGCTTGGACCAGAGGGTGCACCCGAGGACGGTCACGGTCTCTGAAAGGTCGCAGCGGGTGCGATCGAGGAGCACGAAACGTCCAAACGGCTCAGTTTCAGTGGCTTTCTCGTGGCTGGCCGCACACTCCTGCGCGAACTCGTGGAGTCTGCGACTAGACTTTCCCTGCAGTAACACGACGTAATGAGCAAATGTACGTAGAGGAGGGCAATCGCACGTACCAGAGATGAATGATACGCTTCGTGGTTTCCGGAGAGGAAGAACACGACCTTGAACCTCTTCAGCTGAGTGCGCATCCAGTCGAAAAGGCGATCGTCCTCTGTCAGGCCTATATCTCCTAGCAAGGCGAGGACGTCCGCTTGGGCAGGGAAGTCGAGCTGATAGGGTCCTGATGCCACATGCGGTGGCGGAGGGAACTCTAGATGGAGGTCACTGAGGACCTGAATGCGAATGGATCCGCTAGTAGACATTCCTTCAGATGGTGTAGTGTAGGAAAGGTTACTGTGGTCGGCGTGAGCAGGACTGCTGTACGTAGATCACACTCATCCCCGGGAAGTTCGTATGATACACGATGCCTCCGATTGGACCGGGAATGTGTGGTTGAGGTAGCCTCTGTTGCCATTGCGTTCTGTCAACTATGTATAGGTACAATCAGTGGAAATCGGCGTAATAGAAGCTCATCGGCAAGGGTCAAGCATGATATTCTGTCCGCCGCATTGACCGCTCTAGTACTCGGACCTCAATACTTTGTCGGTGTGGCATAGTGACTCTGGCACCATAGATGCGCGAGACTCAGCCTGCGGCCTGCGGAGCTGGCCGTTGGCAGTCGCAGCTGTGCGGACCCATCAGTGCACATGTCGGAGGCTGTCTTTGTCGGCTACTCACGATTCCGAAGCGGTGCAGTTTCTGCTCCGCGTGCGCCGCCCCTGCAACTGGCCAGGGTGAGCTCAGGGCTGTGGCAGCTATTTCGACCACTGTGAGGCCATGCTCTCGCTACATTCAAGAGTGCCCGCTATGGATGGAGGGTACCGGCGAGGAGGACAGCAATATTGATATTGATGACGGGGCATCGGTCGACGACGAGGAGAGCAATTGATGTGTGGCGGGGAGTATGATTTGGCGTCGGGACGTGCCAAGCCAATGAGGCGAGACGCTCGACGTGCGCGTGGAAGTGGTCGCGAGAGGAGACGACGGCTCGCGTCCATCTGTCACTCGCCCGCAAGCGGACTCGCGCTCCGCCAATCCAAGTCTCACCTCTCCTTTCCTCCTCCCACCTCCATCCATCCCTCCCCCCGTCTCCCACCGACCGCATTCTGCCATCGCGTCCAGTTCCGCTCTCTTCAGCCTACATACTCTTTCGCATTCTGCTTCGGCCGCTGTGGCGGTCCTCTGCTAGCTCCAGGCGCCCGCCCTTCCTCCCCTCCTTCTGCTTTCTAAAGTCTGGTCCATGTGGACGAACAGCTGGAAATACCTCTTGACGCTCATTCTCCTATGGCCCCTGCAAGCACGCGCCGCTAATTTCACCTTTGCCTACGGCGCCGCGTCCGAGTGCGATGACTTCCAGGTCTCATGGACAGGTAGCTACCCTTTCCCCCTTTCCCTCCATTCCGTCTCCTCACTTCAATCGCATAGGGGGCACGCCGCCGTTCCAGCTAACTGTAGTGGTGGTACGTCCCTCGTATCCAATGCGCGTAAACGCGTCTAATCCACCGTGTCCAGCCCTACGGCACCCCGCGGACCCTGGACATCCCTGCGGACAATTTCAGCAATGGCAAGGGCACCTTCGCAGCGACCCTGCCTGTCGGCGCTGGCAAGCAGATCATTGCTGTCATGTCTGACTCGACTGGCTTTGCCTCGGGCGGGATCTCAAAAGTCATCCCCGTTGGCAAATCGAGCGGCAAGAATACGTGCAACTCGACGGATCCGGGTATTTACCAACATGTCACCTTATCCTCGGTTGCGATCTGACTGTCCATGCAGGAGTGGATTTCACGTACGAGGCCAACGATGCCCTCGCACAGTGCCGGTAAGTGCTGCTACAGTCCGCGTAGTCTGGAGTATTCGTCTGACCTCTCCTTTAGGAGCTATTCATTTACGAATTACGACAAAGCAGTTCAACCCGTTACCATCGTCGTACGTTCTTAATCGCCTGGGCCTTAGAGCGTGATACTAAGCCCCATACAGGGAGTCGTCCCTGGAGGCTCATCGTTCGTGCTGAACCCTCCAAGAGGGCCGTCGTTCGAGTGGATAGCAGATGTCAAGGCGGGCACGTCTATCGTGTTTATCATGACCGATGCGCAAGGCCGGAAGGGTGGCAGCTCTCAAGTGTACACTGTGGGTTTGTCCGACGACGCGACCTGCCTCGACAAGAACTCTCCCGCCTCCGTCACGAACGCGCCATCCAGGACGACCTCGGCAGGTAGCAAACCTACGGGTAGCAAGACCGCCACGAACACCGCCACAGCGACGGCTTCATCTGGCGCAGACAACGGCTCATCCAGCAAGACGAGCACCGGCACCGTCGTGGCCGCCGTGATCGCCTGCCTCGTCGCCGCGTTTATCGTTGGCACCCTCGTCTGGTTCTTCCTCAAGCGCCGTCGGGGCCGCGGCCGCGGTACCTCCTCCGTCTTCAAAGGCCGCCTCTTCGGCAAGTTCCAGAAGCAGGAGGTCGACCTCATGCACGACCCCTCCGTCCCGCCCTCCTCCGCCGTCAGCCCGTACCCGCTTTACCACTCCCCAGCCGACATCCCTGGCTCCGTCCCGAACTCGACCGCCGACCTCCTCGGGGGCGGTGGTGGCGCGGCGCGGCCTAGCGGGGACCTGTACGGCAGCGCCGCGTCCGGGTACACGCCCTCCTCCGCGCGGTTCGCGCAGCAGCCGCCCAGCTCAGCCGCAACGTCGCAGTTCCCGCCACACCCCCTTCCACCATCAGCGGCAGCAGCAGGGGTAGGGGCTGCAGGGGCCGCTGCTGCGTATACGCGCGGCTCCGTGTACGATGGCTCGGGCTCGGTGCACGGCCGCCCGGACGAGGGCAGCACGGCTTCGTGGGACCAGACGGTGACGTCGAGCATGCGGCGCAAGGCCGCGGCCGCGGGCGTGTCGCCGTACGCGCCCTCGGCGCGCTTCATCCTCCACACGGACATCGACGACGACCCGCCCCCGCCGCCGGACGACGAGATCATCGAGCTGCCGCCCCAGTACAGCGAGCGCCGCGCACCCGCGCCGGCGCTGCAGCCTGTCGCCGCCGGGTCGGGCTCGCAGTACGCGGCGGGGGTTAGCAGTCCCGGGGCGTCAGGCTCAGGGTCTGGGGCGCACTACGCGCAGGCGTCAGACCTGCCGCCGCCGCCGAGCCCTACCGGTCTGTCGACATCGCCTGGGCTGGCGTATCTGTCTGATCGCGCCTCGTACGCGCCCTCGGAACACTCAATACCGAGCTACCATCCCTCGCGCCCGTCATAGCACCGGCGGTGCTGATGGGTCCAGACATCCCAGCCTCCGCTGCGTTGTGATATAGGGTTCTTTCGTCGGGGCGAGGTGACCATGCTGCTGCGGTGAGCACCTGAACAGCCATCTCGCGTTGTACTGCTCGCGGTCCTTCGCTGAAGCCGGCAGCCGCGCTTTCTCATACGATGTCGATGTCGACGTTCTACCCCTTTCATCTGCTGCTACGCCTCTGCTCTCGTCACGACGCACAGCCTGTCCATACCTCTCCGCTCCTTTCCCCCTCCGTTCTTTACTTGGCCTTTCCTGCCCTTCCTTGCTGCACAGCTCCGAGTAGCTCACTGGGCCTGACTTCCGGAAGTTGTTGTTTCGCACCGGGACCTTGCTTCTTTCCCTTCAACCTTCCTTCTTCCTCTTTCCCAGGCCCCGGGCTCTGCTCTACATTTATCCGCTTGACGTATTGCTTGCTCTATTTCTCCTCTCGACAGCCGACTCACCACACACACCGCACGAGGATACCAGCCCAGACGCTGCTGTAACGGGTAGACTCTGTAGTACGCGGCGGGCCTACGCCCACCGTAGTCATGTAGTACAACGTCGACGTGTACCCAATCCGGTCGTCCGCCCTCGTGTGCCCGCGTGCCCGCCGTTCAAGTGACACAGCAGCCCTCTGCCCCGACGCCTCACACAACCCTCGAATGAGCGATGCGCGTAAACAAACTTGATAGAATAGAGTATAGGTGGGTCGTGAGCGAGTAACTGTACTAGAACAGGGAGACGTGGGTGGGGGTTACACAGACACAGACAGGTATGACAGCACGGTGCCCCGGCAGGCGGGCGGACGCAACGACTCGTGGTAGAATACATTAGCAATAACGCGTGAGATGGCACTTCCGGCTCGCTCGCTCTCCTCGCTCTCCTTCCTCTTCCCCAGACACGCCTGATCCAGTCCTCTCTCTAAGTAGTGGATGTGGAGCAACGGCCGTACGTACGTAGACGGGTCCCTGAGGCGGCACGACACGCTATAGCTCTGGATGCATGCCTGCGAACAGGCCTTGTCCGGCGTGTTCGGGGGCGGGAGCGGGATTGGGGATCGGCATCGGGACGGGAGCAGGGACAGGGACGGGCTCCGCGGGCGGCGGAGCGCTCGAAGCACTCGGCACTGACGGCGCATACGCAGAGGGCACCGCGTTCGACGCGGACGCACCCTCGTCAGAGAGGCCAGTACGCGCGAAGGCTGAGACCATCGCGTCCTGATCCTTGCGCCGCTTGTGGCGGCGACGGCGGTCGTCCTTGATAACCCGTGCGATGCGGCGGCGGATCGCGCTGTGCAAGGCGGGGTCGGCCATGGCCTGCTTGCAGGCGTAGGCGGCGAGTTCAATGCTGGCGAGGAGACGAACGGTCTCGGAGTGGTTCAGGGCCTGCAGGTGTGTATTGGGACGGTGGTGTGGGTTCGGGGGTTGAATGAGCGGACATCAGGGGTACAGGCGCCGACGCGGAGACCGGAGAAGGAGCGTGGAAGACGTCAGCTGCCGCAGCGACAACATGCAGGACGGAGGTACTAACGTTGAGAGACCAGGAGACAACACGATTGCCTTCAACGCAGCCGATGACCACGAAGTTCCCGCGTCGCTCGGCTTGGAGGGCAGCGCCCTGGGAGCCCTGATAATTAGTCAGGCACGCGACAACAACACAAGGTCACCAACCTCTCCGAAGACGGTCAGAATCTTGTGCGACGTCGCCGACCTGACGACTGGTGCGGAAGGACGGTGAGAATCGCGTGGGGCTGACGAGGCTGCAGGAGATGCTGCGTACCAACTCTGGACGACTGCCCCGTAATCTCCTGCGACACGATACCGCGGCCCATGTAGGCCCAGGAATCCTTCTCCGGCCTCCTGATGTGCACTTTCACTGGGATATCGCGGATGGGTTCACGGGGCTGGGAGG
Organism: Trametes cingulata; assembly: GCA_022385765.1. NCBI lineage: Eukaryota > Fungi > Basidiomycota > Agaricomycetes > Polyporales > Polyporaceae > Trametes > Trametes cingulata. Next base: position 1,354,024 of record MU277982.1, on the reverse strand, counting down.
CGCTGGCGATGACTGCTCGCGTTCGTTCGTAAAGGCGGTCCATCTCGGTCAGAACTGGCACCGGACCCATGTAGGCGCATGCGCGTTGAACGCAAGCTAGGACTCACCAGTGCTGTTGCTGGGGTTGTTGACGACGGGCACGTCGTAGCGTTCATGCATGGCTTGGGGGATGTGCTGGGCAGAGGGGTTGTAGTCCATGGTGGCATCCATGACGTCCTCCATGTTGTGGTCCTCCGTTTGCTGGGAGTGATAGGCTCAACGCTGGTCTGCTATGAGTATAGAACAAGGGCATACCATGTCCATTCTGCTTTGCTTTCTGGAGGTGGACGACGATGACGAGCGGGAGGGTGTGGCTGGGGCTGTGGTGGTGGTGTATGAGGCTGCAGAGCCCGAGCGAGCTCAACACGACCCCTTCAATGGGCGCCTACTGCTCCACGTGACTAATTAAGGCGCGTCGTACCGCGTCGCGCGTCCGCCACCCGCGCGCCCGATCGCGTCGGGCCACCGCCACTCCCCTTTCTCTCGTTTGTTGGTTTCCACACGATTGTACAATCGTCTACAAATAGGTTACAAGAGAACGCAAGGATTCAATGCAATGTCACAATTGGACCAATATGCCACTCCCGTTGTGCCTGGTGCCCGCAAAGGCGTAAAGCACCTCGCGAGAGTACTAATACCACAGCCGAATACTCTCCTCGCCTATCATCATCGACTCCACAGGTTCAAATGGACTCGCCGGAGAGAGAATACACCGCCCAGGACCTCGCGCCAAGTGCAGAGGTACCCGTCGTCGAATTGGCCCTTGAGGGAGACGACGACCAAATCATCGTCGTCGAGCGCAAGGTGGGTTGCCTTACATCAGACGCGCCGTAACAGGTCTACTCACACGCATCCTGACGCAGAGGGATCTCCAAGATGAGGACTTCTCTGCTTCACAAGAGCCCGCTTCTTCGCAGGATTCTTCCTACTCGCAGGAAACAGTCTCCTCGCAGATGTCGGCCGCGTCTTCCCAACGCTCACGGGACTCACATTCAGAGGACGAGATGGAGGCAGAAGAAGACGAGGTCGATCATCGAAGTGAAGCCGGCACGGTCCACATGGAACTCGAGGACGACGACGAGTTCAACCCATATCCGGCCACACAAGTTCGACAAGCTACGCCGCAGGTGGAGGTCAGCCTCATTGCCAACAGTGGGCTCGATGGACGGAAGCTTCGCCTCATCGCCAAGGTCTACGAAGAATGGAGGGAGGACCGTGGCATTGCTGAGCTCCACTCATCTTGGGTCCGTGTGGCCCAGCTCCTATACGACTTGGACAAATATACCGTACACGCCGCCAAGTCCTTCGTAATTGCTCACAAGGATAGGCTCCTTCCGACGTCCAGGTTGAGCGAAGCCGATGAAGACTGGATCTACGACCTGGCTTCGCGAGAGTGGGAGACGCACATGGCGAAGGCCCAACAATATGCATAGGCGCCGACGTCCTGGGGACTCACGCGGCAGCATAGTACTCGTTCAGTACAGTATCATCGTCGTCTGATAGCATTCATCGTGTCTCGGGAGCCAGGTACGGGCCAGCTACTAGGCATAGGTTCCGAGGTGTGAACTGCACGTTGATGATCGGCGTACGCTTCGTGGGGAACGTCGCCAGCAAGTCCGACCTGCAGCGGTCTCGTCAGCCAATATAATTATGTACTGTTGAGACGACGTACGTCTCGTTGCTCTCAGTCTCCTTCTCTTCTGGCGGGTGATCCTCAGTCGTGCCGTTGGTCAGCGTTCCGTTCTCCCGGACCTTCGCGCGCGGCCCGCCAGCTGCCTTGACGTCCCAACACCGCACCGTCCAGTCGGCACTCCCGCTGACCAACAGACTCGACTCGGCGCTGAACGCCAACGAGTATACGGACGCGGTGTGGCCCGTCATCTTCTTGATGCACTTGCCCGACCCAAGGTCCCAAAGCCGGATTGCAAGGTCCTCGCCTGCAGTCATCACATCAGGATGGGGTCAACGGGGCAGAGGGTGATCATCCACACGTACCAGCTGTTGCGAGATAGCGACCATCCGGACTGAAGCTGAGGGTAGACACGATATCATCATGCCTGTAGAATACCCGGACACAAGCGCCGCGCTGTACGTCCCATAGCCTCGCAGTGCAATCACTCGAGGCGGTGCCGAGATACAAGGAGTTTGGATGAAATCCCACAGCCTGTGCGGCGAACATCTCTCGTCAGTTACACTGCATATCGTGTACAGCTCCTACTCACGTTCACGTCGCTCAGATGACCGGCGTATATTCGCAACGCCGAGGTCCGGTCAGTCGACCACAATCGTGCTGTCCTGTCTCTGCTCGCTGTGGCGAAGTAGATACCCATAGGGCTCCACTTCACGTCCCATACGGGGTTCTGGTGCCCTCGGTATGCCACCACATTCGTCATGGTATCAAGCGACCACAGGCGCGTTGTTGCATCTGCGGACGCAGAGAGGAGGTATCTCGGCGGTGTTGCAGAGCCGCCAACAGGATCGAAAGAGACGGAATACACAGGTCCGCTGTGTCCGATGAGCTTGCGTGTTGTCGACCCCCCTTTTTCTCGGATTTTCTGCAGAGAAGAGGCTTAAGAGACGGAATCAGTCGCCGTCACGTAGCAAGCAGGGAGACTCAGTGCTCACGGTCTCGTATTGAACTGGACTGAAAATCGCTACGGTATCCCTTCAACTTCTCTCCTTTGAGACTCCATAGCCGGATATAACTCTCAGAGAAGCCGGCGGCCAACAGAGACGTATCCGGTGAGAATTCGCAGCATGGTATCCTAGACATGTGTTCAGTGAACCGTCCACAAGCTCCGAGGGCAGTCAACATACCCTTCGCCGACGTCATGGAAGGTATATGCGCAGATGCTCGGTAACGCACGCGCCCGGGCGGCTGCACCTTGCGCGGTGTTCGCGTTCGCCGTATTCAGTACGGAGGGGTCCAGACGGATGCGTTTCCGCGTGTCGCGGACTTTCTCTACTTCTCGCTTCACATCCACCGTCTTGAACATTGGCGGATGTGGCGGTAGATCGGCTATTGTGGGCGACACCAGCCCTGGTGGGGGAGCCTGCCGAGCGTAGTGGAGGTCGTAGCGCGCGCCCGGGTCATGGTCGACCATGGCCTGGTCCTGGAGTGTCCGTTCGGTCTCCGCGCGAAGGTCTTCTGGTATTGGAGCAGGTCCGAGTTTCAACTCGCCCTTGGACGCGTTGTAGGCACTCGCATCGGTGCTGCTACCGTTCGTCTGCGGGACGACGGCAGAGAGGAATCCTGTTGATTCTTCCCACGCGCGCGGTGATAGCGACGTTGTGGCGGAGGACGTCACTGCATAATGTGGTCAGTAACCGTTCGCCGACAGTACGAGCAGAGGTATAACCTTCGAAGCGTAAATGGTTGTTGACCACTCGCATCACGGCAGCTCGTCCTCGCCGCCCCTTGTCGCCAGCAAACCCCTCCCCTGATCCGGTAGGCTCTCCTCCCACACCCTCCGTCAGCCATCCTACCAGGAGGCTGAAGCCGGAGCGACTCATCCGCACGGTATACTTTTCTGTCCGGAACCGTTGTGCGACTTCGTCGGTCTGGACATGGTATGGGAGGGTGATTGTTGACAAGTGGGCGAGGGTCGAGTAATGGGTGGTAGACAGGGATGATGAAAACGTGGAGTAGAAGTCTTGTGCTGTGTGTGCACAAGTGTTGTGAGACATTGCTCCGGGTTAACAGTAGACTCAAACATACCAGCTTCGCGGAACCCGTGCTGGACAAGGTCAAGGTAGAAGTGACAGAAAATGGGGAAGAGAATGGGTCGGAACTCCGGCTAGAATAGCATTGAGTACGCAGGAGCAAGACACGGGCGCACATAACTCACGCGGTACATGTCCAGAGAGCCATCAACCCATGCCTCTAGCTCGCGGAACCCCTCATGCTTGTCCGTTGGGTCAAGAGAAAGGATCTCTTCTGAGCCGACCGGCCCTATGCTAGAGATGAGGTTTTGAATGTTCTGCGGAGTACCCGTAGACGACAGTTCCTGGAGGACGCTCGAGCTGTCCTTGAGCGCATTCTGATCGGGGTCCGCTGGCTTCTGCGCAAATATAGCAAGCTGCTTGACAAGCTCCTCCGGGGATATCGTGGAAGACGGCGCGGTCTCAGGTTGCTTGCCCTTGTCGACGTCTGTGGACGAAGCCTTGCGCTCGATCTCCTCGAGAAACGCATTGACGGCAGCTGTGTGTCCTCGCGCGCGCAGGTACTCCAAGATCAATTGATCCGCGTTGGACGTGACGTCTTTGTTAGACGATTCTGCGGCGTTGGCGGCGGTGGCAGAGGGTGAAACTCCATCTGGAGTAGATGCGGCGGGAGTAGCAGCAGACATGGGAGTTATGGTACAACAAGCAGATTAGCGGAGAGTCAGACGGTCAGCGTGTCATCAACAGCATGCAAGAGCAAGAGCAGCAGAGCCCAGTGGTCAGCGCCGCGTGGAGAGGGGGAATGGTGGTGGACAGAGCTCGAGGAGAGCGGCAGCCACAGCTTGGTGCGCGCGTCGTTCCAAGTCCAACGCGAGCCAGCGCGTCACGTCACGGCCACACTCGCGTTCCCAGGCGTACTGAGGCAGGTTAGCGCCGAACTTCGTACTTCGAGCCATTCGCAGACCGTACGCATCGCGAGCAAAGGAAACCAAGAAGCTGTATATGAGGCAATTACGATACAGTATGACAACAAGAGTAGTACAATATGGCAATAGCACAGGTATAATCTACACCACCCTTGCGCCGATCCAGTCCCAAGAGTACCTAGAAGCACTCCGGTTTCGCGAGCGACCTCTAGTACCTGCCCCGGCGTCCACGCTTGTAGCCGCCGCTGTACGAGCCACGGTAGCCTCCACGAGACGAGGACGAGCTAGTGCTCTGCGTGTAAGTGCGTTTTTGAGACGTCCGTGCCGGTGCTACCGCGACAGGGACTTCTGCCTTGGCATAACCAGCCTTCTTGCACTCCGCGTCGAAAGCCGCCACGAGTGCGTTGAAGTCAGTGTCGACCATGCTACCAAAGAGCGGATGGTACGTCGACCACTTGCCCGCTGTCAGGCGCGGAGACGTGATGCCGAAGGCCATACGTGCGAGCAGTCGAGGGTCGTCCCGCTCCGGGCAGGCATCGAGAATCTGTCTGATGCGGACAGGGTCGGGGATTGCCTGAGCAAGAGGCTCAAACTCCACGCCTTGTCCGTTCATGCAGAATGTGCACTGGCCGCACATCCCATCCGGCACGACGTTCTCGTCTCCGAAGTAGGCTGCCAATGACTGCGCCATGCCTACAAGGATTACTATCCGTGAGCGCCGTGCATCCAATAACAACACGTCCGAAGTACACACAATCGTCAGTCGTCGCGAACTGGATGACTTGGCGGATCTTCTCGACAGCTTCCTCTTCCCGGCCGACCATTCCCTTGTACATCATGTTGGCCAGATTCTTGATCTCCTTGGTCGCCTTGGGTAGAGGCTTGAGGACCATGAAACGCTGGCATCCAAAGCGTTCAGCAAGGATTCACCTGGACAGAGTAAAATCACGCACAGCTCGGACTTGAGATGCTTTGCTGGTGATATGTCCTGCGAATACGTCAACACGGCTCATAGAGGAAGGGCAATGCTAGGCCTACCATCGAGCTCCCAACCGTTGATAGTCCGAGCGAGTTCCGAGCGGTCTATCTTCGAGTACTGAGCTGTGGTGACCATATCCACCTGATGGGTGACGAGCACCTTCTATCAGACGAGTGACTACATAGGCGGAGGACAGAGACGTACCTGGTAGACGCTACCCCTAGGCTTCCAGTAGGTGCGAATTGCCTGTGCAGCGGGTGAGTTGTCGGCCATCACCTTCTGCCATCCAGTCGCAGTCTTCGACGATATGTCGTATTGCGAGTAAAACGGGGTCGTCGCCCTGATATAACCATAGTCCAGCTCAAGCTGAGCATAGCACAGATTAAGGACATTTTGCTGCAGGCATGGTCAGCAGGAGCGCGAAGGTGTATACACGACGACCTACCCTGATATCGAAGCTGCAGAGACAGACATGTCAGCAAACGTGGGCACGAGTAGTGGGTCGAGACTCGCTCTTTTGCCTGCTTGTACAGGTTGAAGTCGATAGTACCGTCAGGAGCAGCTTCCTTGATAGCAACCTCCTGGAGCCAGAGTTCCAGATCTCGTTTAGCGCATGTATCCCCGCGCGCGAAGCCCTCCAGGATCGGCACGTCGCTAGCACAGAGGAACATATAGCATGTCGATGGCAGGCCATCGCGACCCGCCCGTCCAACTTCTTGGCTGTAGTTCTCCAAGGTTTTCGGCATGAAGAGATGTATGACCTGGGCAAGGACACGTCAAACCAACCTCCTGGCAGCATAGCGCGTACAGACGCACCTGTCGAATGTCCGCTAGAGATCAACATAGCTTGAGCATCGTGCGGTATGTAAGAGTTCTGCCAAGCCTACCTTTATCGATACCCATTCCGAAGGCAATGGTCGCGACTACGATACCTTTGTCGGAGTCCATAAATTGTTGCTGGACACGCTCTCGCTCTTCAGATGGCAGGCCGGCGTGGTATACCATAGCGTCGAGGCCATAAGGGCGCAGCCGGTTTGAGACCTCCTCTGCATGCTTCTGGAGCGTTACGTAGACGATTGACGGGCCCGTTCGCTCCTTCAGGATGGAGACCAAACGGGTGATCTTCTGGTCCATGTTCTGCACAACCTCCGTCCTCAACGCCAAGCTTGTAGAAGCTCAGCTCAGTACTCTGATGGCGAGGGGGACCGCACATTTAGGACTCACTTTGGCCTGTACATGGGAATGCGGAACACACCGGACTCGCGGTTGATGAAGAAGCTGTCGCAGATGTCCTTCGCAACGGAGGGCGTCGCGGTCGCGGTCAAACAGAGAACGCGCTCGACGTCCAGCTCCTCAGCGAAGCGCGCAATCTTCAAGTATTCCGGGCGGAAACTCGCACCCCACTGCAACAAAGTCTGAGCATACTCTTCGTCTACGGGAGCCAGGGACCACAACCTGCGAGATACAGTGCGACTCGTCCACAGCCAAGAGCGAAATCTTGACTCTCCTCATCATGGAGATGAAGCCTTCGTTGTTCAACCTGCAGGTAGGCGAACGCGTCAAAGGGGTGCGCAGATGCTGGACAGGCAAAACTCTCCTCTCCGGCGCGACGTATAGAATCTTCATCGACCCCGACAGTACTTCGTTCTTGATCCAAGCAGCTCTGTCTGCACCCTGCGTGCTGTCCAGGTTGGCAGCCTTGACGCCTCTCATGACCAGCCCGTCTACTTGATCCTTCATGAGCGCAATCAGCGGCGAAATGACCAGGGTCAGCCCCTAAGGCCCGAAAGAACAGACGAGTGAGAACCCATGTTCAGGACGCGAGGACGCGTTCAACTCACATCGAGACATAATGCAGGTATCTGGTATGTCAGACTCTTCCCTCCTGTAGTAGTTGCGCAGCTTCACTACCAGCTCCACGCGTCTGAGAGGTCGACTATGCGCACCTCCAGTCGGGAACAGCACCAGGGCATTGTCATTGTCCACAAGAAGCCGGCGAATGACCTTCGGACCATTCTCTGATCAGGACCGGGATAAAGCATTCATGATGGCGAGGAATGAGACATACAGCTTCCTGCTCGTGCCGGAAGGAGTCGAAGCCGAAGATGTTTCGGAGGACCTCGTACGCCTTCTCCATGATGATTGTCGCGTATCACGGAGATCGTAGAATGGACAGAGACTCGAGAGGTGGAGCAGAGCGAAGAAAACGCGTACACGGTCCTGCCGCGGATGTGCTACACGAAAGCGGTAAAGACAAGCCTTCTCAGGGGGCGTCTTCTTTGTGGACGCGTTGTTTGTACAAGCGCCCATGCTGCATCTCAGATGGGATCTCCCCATATCACACACGCCCTCAGGCGCCGAAGTACAAGATTCTCTCTCAGGTCGAGCAAGAACTTAAATTAAAGCAAGTGCACAGCAACGTTCTCTCGCAAAGACGTGTAGTATACAGCGGGGGTCTCGGGGATGGCAGAAGACGGTAGACAGAACAGGATGGCTTGGCGTGACGGGGCGTTCAGAAGTGTTCCTGGACGGGGCCGTGGGTGTGAGTATGCGGATTACACGTCAGGCAACCTCGGGGAGGCCTCACCTTTGCGAACGCGAACTCGACGTTGCTGCAGTTCGCAGCCTGGCATGCCTCCTTGATGGCCTTGGCGAGGACACCGGGTCCACAGAAGTACGTCTGTGGGGATGTCGCGTTAGCAACTCCGACATGCCCGAAGAGCCCGCTGGATTACTCACCCCGACTTTGGTCTTGAGCTGCGCGTTGGTGCCGGGTACGTATTGACCACTCTGGATTGCCTGGCTCATGCGCGAGTAGATGGTCTTCCAGTCGGGGCGACCGAACATGGTGCGGGTGCGGAGGAGCGTAAGCGGGTCGTACTCGGCACCAGCATCGTTGACCGCGATGTTCCAGAGCATGTCCTCGCTGATCTTCTGCGTCAGGTAGATGTTGATGCGCAGGAAGTTGGCTGGAAGGGGCTATGTTAGACAGTGCCAGAGCATGCCGGTTGTCAAGACTTACGATCAGCCTGGGCGGCCTCGACCTCCTGGAGGAGGGTCTGGAACCAGCCGAAAGACGGCGCATCACGGCAGACCCAGAAGAACTCAACACGCTTGAGGGAGCCGAGCGTGCCCTTCTTCTGGCGGTACCAGATGTGCTTGAGAATGGACGCGAAAGGAGTCACACCAATACCGGCACCAATGAGCACGGCGACCTCGACGTTGAAGACGTCCTCGGCGGGAGCGCCGTAAGGGCCGTCAATCCGCACCGAGGGGAGGGCGCGGCCAGTCGAGTCGATCTCGACGAAGTCACCACGAGTGCCGTAGATGCGCTCGTCCTTCTCGTCACCCTTCAGCGCCGCCTTAGTCATGGCGGCGACTACCTGGGGGCCAGCACCAACACGTTCGCCCAATGCATAGGTCCAATCACCGACCTGACGGATGTGAACGGAGACGTAGGGGTCCTCGGGGGCGGAAGTGATGGTGAACTGCCGTCTCTGTCAGTCAGGCTGTGACGGTCGAGACGCGGTAAGACTTACAGGATGCCATTGCAGGCCCGAGATCTCAGGGACCTGAATGAACAACCACTGGCCAGCCACGTACTTGAAGCTTGGCTTGATGATACGCAGCTCCATAGCGCCTGGAATGGTCGAATGTCAACGCCCTGGTGACAGCTATTTTTAGACTGAGACAACGCGACTCACCACTGGGGTGAACAAGGACCTTCGACAGACGCGTCGCACGCCTGGCCCGGATCTCACGCCAAATCCTCTCTCCAAAGTAGATAATGCCGGGCCAGATGGTGAATCGCCAGCTCTCGTATCCCAAGCAGTGATCCGTCGTGTAGAAGGGGAAGACCTTGCTGTAAGCGGGGTTGGGAGAGTCGCGGACGAAGCATCCGGTGGCATGGGTGTAGAGACCGATCATGAAGAAGAACGCAAGGTGGTGCGTGTACCAGAAGGCCTCGAAGCACTGGTGGCGGATCTTGTGGTGCGCCGTCGTGTACATGAGCAGCATGATCAGCAACATGAAGTGGCCAGTGATGCCGCCCGCCTGGTGATAGTGGATGTCGAGTGCGAGCCCAGGGCGGACCTCTGCACGTACAAAGGATGTCAGCGGCTCGGGCTTCACTATATAGGATGAGGAAGAACGTACGAGTGCGCTCAACGTTGAAGAAGTTGACATAGTGAGCGGTGGTGTGGACCATGGCCCAGAACGCCATCGAGTATGCCACCTGTCTGTGGAACCAGATGTTCTCGTCGGCGGGGAAGAGCCAGGTGAGGCGGGGGCGGACGACGCGGATGATGTTCCGCAACATGGGCACAAGGATCATGCCACCATCGAATGCGAGAACAAGACCGGCACCTCGAGACGTCCATACGGACCATGTGAGGGCGTTGAGCGCGGCTAGCTTCTGGTTCGTTTCCTATAGGCGACCAAGGTTGAGCATTGCTGCGCGAGAGGGCAACTGAGATGAGGCTCACCTGACTGTACCAACCATAACCGAAGAGAAAGAGCTGCACGCCATAGAAGAGCACGTTGAAGGCGAGACGGCGGGGCTGGAGGAACTCGCGCTGGAACCAAGTTTCGCCCATTGCGGTTGGAGGTGGTGATTACGAGCCGTCCCAGGGAAAATACGATACCAAAGGAGCGTCGTCCGGCCGGCCAGACTAGGGAAAGAAAGTCGGGAGAAAGAGAGAGGTGGAGGGCACGGGAGAGGGGAGGTTCGGGGGAGAAGATGGGAAGAAAAGGAGAGGAGGGTGATATGGGCGCCTGTCTGCACGCGGGCGCAAGCGACCAGTATCAGAGCCTCCGGGTGGCATGGCAATACCATACTGACGTCGCGCCGGCTGTTCCTAGATACAGCAGCACTCCATTCCGAATTCGGCCTCCGCCTCGCAGCTCACGCCCCTCGCCCGCCGCACGTCCATCCCGGCATGAGTCCTTCTGACCGCAGCGGCCGGCCACTCTCCTGCATGCCATTAATTCTCCAACGTAAGGCTTCCCGCACTCCGTATTTACACTCGAATGTCCTCGTCCTTGTTTCGTGAAACCCCTCCTCCCACTCGCATTGCAGTGCCTCGGACCCAGATCTTTGTCACCGTGCCCAACAGTCGCACTTCATCATCAATCACGCTCCGTCCGTGAGGACACCTCCGGGGCGCCGCCGCTCCCATGCTCGGAAACCAATCGCAGGCCGTACATGTACACAAAACACGGAGAAGTGGCCGGGTGTGCAGAAATACAGAGTGGGACCTGCCCGGCTAGGTCCCGGGATCCCCTCCCGTGGGTCAACATCACGCTTCTCGTCTCTACCCCTCGTATCGATATGCGACCATGGCCTCGATCCGATGCACATCTGTGCTAAAACTCCGAAGCTTGACTTGCTGGCTCTTCGAAGCCTCGATCGCGAGCGGGTCCGTATCCACCCACTCGTTCGCGGGGATGTCCGCTGACTCTGACGTGTACGCCAAGATGTTGAACACGGTCGGCTCGTCGATCACAGGCAAGAACGTCACCGTCGAGACGATCTGCTTCAGAATTGCCCGGATTTCAGCCTGGATCTCGGCCTCCGGCTTTGCAGGGGCGCTGTGGGGGTGGGAGGTGAGTTGTCCTGCAGCACATCAGCGCAGTCAAGGGCGTACGGCTGTGAGCCCTCGGCGGGCTGTTCAACGAGATTGATGTCAAAGACCCAGCGCTCGAGTGGCATCCGTGAGTCTTTCGAGATGATCGCGAGCACCAGCTGCGTCACTGAGCCTGTGAGGAGCCATTCTGCAAGCAAGAGCTGTGTCAATGTCGGCGCGCAGACATCCTCGTTACTCACGGTTGACTTGCTTCAGGATCCTGCGTGTAAATTTGATGAGCGATGGGATCCCGTAGCCACAGGAGATGCGAACTCACTTGTCCAGATAATTCTCGAGCGCAAGGTCCTGTGTAACGAGCACGGTTTGTCCGTATTTCTTGACCATATGAAAGTCGTCAGCAGGGTAGACACCACGCTGGAAGAGGATCCTGTATGGAGCCCATGAGTTGCCAGATGAGCAGAAGCGGTCCAAGAGCGTACGTATTAGCCGCGTATTTGAAGAACTCGGTGACCAGATTTGTCGAGCCTTTGAGAGTGATTGCTTGGCGAGTGGGTGCCTGCTTCGTGGGGGCCATGTCTGTTCGTTATGTCGGTCGTCAAGGTGGTGAGTGTAGGTGTAGAGGAGCGTTGGTGGTGGCAGAAGACCGAGTGGCAGACGAACAAACGCGGTTCGCGTCCTCGCGTGTTCGCTTCATGCGCGTATGTCACAGGCACGTGCGCGCGTCAAGCATCTCAAGACCCTCTTTCTCTGCGAGCTCTTGTTTGAAACGTACGAACTCTTTACTTCATATGTACACATACAAGGTGCTGCGCAGCTAATGATACAGAAACGAAGGGAAAGAACTCTGATATTTTACAGGAAGCATTCAGGCTAGCAGGGACCGAGAGAACCATGCAGAGAGATGAAAATCATCATAAGACCCAGGGAAGAGAATGGTGGTCGAGATGACCGCATATCGGATCATGCATATGAAGACCGTAGCATGGTGTGGCATACATTGCAGGCGCAGGAGGGGGAGCATAGAGTACTGTCACTTCAGGAAGACGCTTCTCCTGGGCAAGACCGGAGGCGGCTTGATTTGTAAAGGACTTCCTTCCACCCCGGTGCGCGTCAGATACGGCGCAAGGTTTGAAGGCCGAGCGGGCGACTCCACGTCGGAAGTCCCGCAATCCATGTCCGAGTACGCCCCTTCCGCAGTCAGCATGTTCTCGAGCATCGTCTCGTCCTCCAGTTCCGAGTTCGAATCGGTGCCTGTGCTCGTGTCAGACGCGGCCGCAGTGGCGGCAGCGGCGGCGGCTGGCGCGGGTGTCGGTCGCTTGGAAACGGCGGGCGTCGGGCGGGTTATACGAGGTGTCACCAGAGGATGGCGGAAGAACGGCTCGGGCTCGTCGTCTGATCCAGAGTCGATCGTCAGGTCTATGAAAATGGGCGCGGCCTTCTGAGCCACTGGGGTGGCTTGTATTACAGTCTTGCTGTCGGACTTGCTTGACGACGCCTTCGAGGATGCAATCGGAGGGACCAGTTTAGGTTTGGCGGGGACTGTCGTGACCGCTCAGCGCCTCCGTCATACTCGCGCAGACACCGAAATGAAGGACATACGACTCGGGTGGCTGATGATGGTCATCTTGAGGCTGGGACTGTGGCGGGTAACACGCGCGGCATGAGTAGCCTTCAGTTTCTTCACTGCCCTCTTCATCTTCTGCACCGGGCTCAGGATGAGTCTCTGGTTCTGAGGTGCGGGCGCAAGCTGTTGAGCCTCTGAGTTCCAGTTCATTGAGAATGTCTGTGGGTCGCGATAGCCAACCTGTCTTTGATGAGCAGCGCGCGATTTTCCTGATCTGCAAACGACAGTGAGAACAGCATGAGCAGGCGGTTGCAAGGTACTCACCCTGCATAGAAAGTAGTGGCTGCGGCCTGGATGATCGGGGTATATATCTCCTTAACCCATGCATAGAGCGCTTCGAATCCATAATCCAGGTAGTATGCCCCAATGACCGTCTCAAACAGATCAGCCGTCGCCTTGATCTGAGGTCTCGACTTCACCGGTGCTGCCGTGCCCTCACCGAAAGTCTTGCGTGTCAAGGCACTCAATACCGTGCTGCTCACAGCCATGATGTCCAGCTTCTCCGCCAGCATCGCGAACGTCATATTGGAGTGCAACGCTCCCCTAATGCACTGTCTCGACCTGACACATGACACCACATCGTCCTCGTATGACAGTAAGACACTCACAGTGTAGAGGTGCGGAGAGCCGTTGGGTATCTGCGCATAAAGCTGGCGCCCGATAGTGGCGTACATGAGGGCATCGCCCAGGAACTCGAGTCGCTCGTTCTCCGCATGCGCTTGAGGTGTGAAGCTGAGGATCCTCATCCATGTCTGATCTGAGAGGGGAGGGAGGGCGGCGTCGAAGTCGGGTCGGCTTATGACCTCGCGGATCGACTGCTGGAGGGCGAAGTGGGACACCATGTCCGTGATGCGTGGTGCAGGTCGGTCTTGCAGGGGTGAAGATGGAAGGCTGAGGAGTCAGTAGCTGTTAGTGCGTCAGTAATACTTGTGGCTGACACGACGTCGTCCTGAGGGGCAGAAAGCTTCCAGGCGGACAATCATGTATGTGGGTGACGAGGAACAAGCGTGCTGCATGACAAGGTCAGCCTCAGCCGACTGACACTTTGACGCTCGCCGCCGGCCCTTCATCCGACAAGCATACTCCATCTGTATACTCCAAGCCCGGGGATGTCGAGCTTGAGTGACCATCTGACTAGAATGTGGTGCATGTGAGATGTACTACAAGACATGTAATCAATGATCGACAAGATGCAGTAGTTATTCCAATTGTCAGGGCCTCCTAGTCCATAAGTTAGACAACAAACACCATCCCTATCTAGGAATCATTCGTGATTCAGCCTAGCAGACGTTCTCCTCGGACGCGACGCTGATCACCTATACAACCTCCAAGATCGCATCTTCGGCCCGTAGGAGCATTCGCTTGGCCATCCTCTCGGTGAACTGATACACCTTGTAAAGGGCCCTAAAGCGCGTGGTCCGTCAGCACTACGAGCCCTTGCAGCACCGCAACCGAGGAGTCTTCTCACCTCGCTGCCCCTGCGATGACCACCGCCAGGACGATGAGCGCCATCAGATCCTTCGACTGGCGACCGATGCGGCGTGTGCGAAGTCGTAGCCGGTAAAACGGCGCAGGGATCGACAGCAGCATATGTGCTACTGAGCCAGCGCCCACGACAGGCAGTCCAAGCAGGAAACGACGGACAAGTCGCATCAGGAAGCCAGGGGGCCCGCGAGGCTCTCTTAGCTTGTGAGAGCCTGGCCTCTGGCTGAGGAAGGGGTCCAATAGCAGGCCGTCGTCGAAGAAATTGATTGTCATCCGGACGAGGCTGCGGAAGACATCCAGTGGCCAGTAAATGCTGTACCACGAGAAATAGACATCGTCGGTGTCGCCCATGAACCAAGTGGTCACGAATGAGCTCAGGAGGACGATACAGGTGAAGAGGATCGTGGACAGGGCGGCAATGACCACTTCGGAAGGCATCAGCTTGCGACGATAGCGAAAAATCTGAAGACTTAGACTAACCAGGATTGGTCGCAATTCCCACTACGCGGGTGCGTGCGAAGTGGTAATGGTATCCGCACTGCGGACAGGCGAAGAATGCACTCTTAGATGCAGAGGTATTCCGCCATCGCTGCAAACATTTCACGTGAACGTACTGGTCGAGGTGAAGAGCATCAGTAGGTAGAATATGCCGCGCTCGAGAAGGTCGACTCACACTTATAGAACCCTTGCAGAGACAAGGTCGAATTAGCCTGCCCAGCTCCGGGTCCTCTCCGTCGAGGCATATACGGCACTGCTTGGTATCCTCCGTTTCGTCAGACATCGGGGTATATTTCAGCAGAAAGGAGGAAGGATGTATGTCCAGTAAGTGAGTAGGTGAAAGGTCGTCAAGGTCGCACTCAGACGTGTGAATAGGTCACTTCGCTCTGTTTCCTTCGGTCTCTCTAAGCTGAGCGACGTCAGGTCCGGGGAAAGGTTGTTTAGACGCCCATAATGGGAACGTGTCATATAGTGATCGAGCGCCGAAGTAAGCGCTTAGACGGTAACTCATCTTGGAGGCGAGTCGACCGACGGTGAACCCAGCGGGTGGCCACCAGTGGGCTTGCGGTATCTGGTTCATTCAGTGTGAGATGGCCTCCTCTGAGTCAGATACAGGCCACGTCAGGCTAGTAGGAGCAGTAGCCGGCGTTGGCAGTGGTGAGATCCATCAGTGAGCCTTTCTGAGCGCAATCGGGAACTAAAGCACGACCACAGGGCTTACGAAGGTACCTTGAATCTTCTTATGGCTCTCATGAGTCTTTTCCTTTTTCATTCGCAAGAGCACCATAGCTGACGGCTGCACCATTGTCACGTACAGGTTGCTGTTGGACATGGGTGCGTGCTCGCGGCAGGTAAGAGGTCGAATCAATGAGAGGGCATGTCAGGCTTAACAAGTGGTACAGGAGATCTATGAGGCCCCATTCCTATCTCTCATACCGCGCTACGACCCAGTTTCGACACCATCAAAACGAGGTTGCAGTGCTCTCCCCCAGGGACATACAAAGGCGCTGTCGACTGTCTTCTGAAGACGGTTCGAAACGAAGTATGGTTCCGGAGAACTATTCGAGTCATCCCTTCATTCCTCACCCGAATCAACAGTCTGTGTTTGCGCTATACAAAGGTGCCACGCCGCCTGCAGTCGGATGGGCAGCCATAGACTCCCTCTTACTTGGCTCTCTTCACAACTACCGCCTGTTTCTCATCCGTCATGGGTTCACGGAGACCGTGCCCGACTCCGACGTCAAACGGCTTACCCTTGTGGGTCATGGCATTGCGGGCTTGTTTGCTGGCTGGACGAGGTAGCCCATACATTCCCGGGTGCACGTCCCAATCCTCTCACTCATGTGATGCCCAGCGCACTCTTGGCTACGCCCATGGAGCAAATCAAGGGTATGCGTGCGTATTCCATGAAGGTGTAGACTCACTCATGCTCCCCACAGTCAAGCTTCAGCTCCAGCTGCAGAGGTCGGCCGCGGATAGACAGTACAAGGGCCCTATAGACTGTGTTCGCCAAGTTGTGCAAGCGCACGGTGTGCTTGGATTGTGGACAGGATTTACCGGAAGCCTAGCATTCAGAAGTAACTTCCTATGGATGTTCGGCTCTTTCGAGGTATGGCCTGAACCAGAGATCGCGCATGCGTGAACTAACGGCCTCTCCGTAGGCTCTAATGAGAGCGTTCGCCAAGCTGGATGGAACGCCTTACGCGGTAAAGACAACGCTATTGTCTCTGGGAGCAAGGCCCTAAGACCCTATAGATCAGTACGCCCATGGCTAACTTCCTCTCCGGTGGCCTGGCTGCGTTCGCCTACTGGATCATGGCCATTCCCGCCGACAACATCAAGAAGTGAGTCAAGTGTCGCACACCGAAATTGCGCCGTCCTTGCTAACAAGTGGTAACTTCCCTGATAGCCGTATGATGGCGACCCCACATAACCTGCCAAGACCATCGTTTGTGGGCACCATTCGTAGGATCTACGCAGAAGGGGGCCTTCGCGGGTACTACCGTGGTCTTGGACCTACACTGCTCAGGGCGTTCCCTGTGAACGCTTCGGCACTATGGGTCTATGAAGGGTTGATGCGGCTACTCGGTGCCGAGAAGGTGAGCGAATATCGATGAGCTATATTGGCTGAGCTGATCGATCGCGACAGACCCGCCATTAGCCAGCGGTAGGGGGAAGCATTCTGGGTGTGACGCGACTGTCCTGTGGACGGCGCTGGCTGACGCCGAAGGTGTCCCGCCACAACTTACATGGAGAACATAGTAAGACGGCCCGTCCTGGCGATAGGATCTTACCCTGCAGTTACAGGAGACCATGGGTAAGGACGAATGTAGATACCCACCTCTTGGGTCGACCAGTCCTTGCTCGTAGCACACTACGCCACGTTATGCAAACGTAAGATCATATAGGCATATCGATCGTCGTCCGTCTGCGCACATCCCAGTACCTATAAGCCCCGACAGCCAATAATGGAACTATACATAGGGCGAGCGCGAACGGCCACATGCGAATGATCCGCCTTGCCAGTGCCTGAGATCGTGCTCTGCGTTCAGCCACACTTTGCCCTCCGTCCGCGGTGTGGTCGGAGCTGTCCACTAGCCGGATCGTACGCGCAAACAGATTCTCCAAACCAGTGGGTTCTTCCGGCGCGAAGAACCGCTGCGGGCGGAGCCATGACCCGTCGTCGTCTCGCGCTCCTCTCTTCACTGGAGACGAAGGGTCGATGTCCATCGCGTCGGGGTCCCTGTCGTCGTCATCGTCGTCCTCCATATCAATGTCTTGACTTGGTGACCTAGGCGTGGTACTTGAGGGTCTGCGAGGAGGTGAAGAGGGGGGGCCGGCAGAGAAGGATGGCATTCCGAAGATGGGGTTATGAGGTGGAGGTGCGATCACGGGGTTGTTTGATAGTGTAAGAGATGCGAGGAGCTCAGGTTCAGGCGCTGCTGGAGTGACATCGCGGGAAGAGGGAAGGGAGGGCGTTGCCGACAGCGCACGCAGGTGGCTCTTTGAGTCAATCAGTCGTACTGGGGGCGGATGCTGCACCTTGAGGACGAGATGTGACCACAGGACAATCTACTCGCATGTCAGGGCGCATCAATTACCAGTTAGAAGTATTGGTATTCACCACAACTTCGGCGAACAGCATGGCACCACAGAAAGCTCGAGCATATTGAGACCGAGGATTGTGCCATAAGCGGATGAGGTCATAGTCAGGCTTGTATCTCGCCGTGGCGAGAACGGCTGTGGTAGTGAGTCGCAGCAACCAAGCTGTGAGTTGCAAAGCCTGTGGAAGTCCGCATAAGGTCAAACGTCTAGATACGCAAGACTGATGCTCACGATGTACGTCTTCTTGCCATGGATGCGCACAGCTCTTCCTTGGAACTGCGACCTTCGGAATGTCGCATAAGTTGGGTCCCATGCAGTCCATAGGATCGAAACCAGCGCAAGGGCGGGCAGAAATGGTATCAGGAAGCTCGGAAGAGACATTGAATGGTATGACGCGGCAACTCAAGCATCTGTCAGTTGCATGGTAGGATTGGGATCGGACTGGGCTTACTCGAGGTGTGTCCTGCCAGGCTGCAAACTAAGGTCCCAACCCATAGACATCCACGAATTTTCCACGCTCTGAGCTCACGCTCAAGCTTGTCTCTCTCCTTCTTTGTTTCTGACGAACGCCGCCGGCTGTCGGTACCTTTCGTGGTCTTCAGCGCTCCCCCGAGGGCACGCACACGGGCCATCTGGTCTCGCTTGCGAATTTCTTCCTCTACCGCAGGCAAGCAGTTCGCACATATGGGAGGGTATCGAAACTCGACGGAGCGTCGGTATTCGGGGAGGGATTCTAGGCGCTTCTCATATTCAGGATCCTGATGTGCAAGCAAGCGAACGTCAGCTACGCATGGACTGCAAGGCACGGCGCGGCGTACGTCGGGAGTAGGGAGATAGTTGGACAACAAGTTGGTGATCAACATTTGGTTCGTTTGGCAGGTATGGCAGAATACAGCGTTCCCGTACATAGACGGAAAGCGATCCTTGCGAGGTGATGCTAAGCGTAACGGGGTCCTGACGTCAGAAGTCGTACGGTAGAGAGATGCGGCCTACATACCGCGTTTAGCAAATGAGCGAGCATTCAAATTCTCATCATGCATTGCAGGCTCGTCTGAGATAATCTCTCCATGCTCGTCGTAGCGGTTCCAGCAATCGCAGTGAGGGCATCGGAAGGAGCGGGGGTTCCGTGGAAGAGGAGTGACGGAGGATTGGCAGTAAAAGCAGGAGACCGAGCTAGGTTGCTTAAATATCGCAGGCATTTTACAGCAAGAGGAAGCGATCACGAGGAACACGACATTGAGAGGCGACAAGCAGAGCAGAGCAGCGTCTGTGGCTGAGGAGGAGCGGGAGACGGGACCGAGCGTCAAACTGGATGCGGTTTGTTCAGCCACCGCGCGGCACGTGCACCAGACGCGTTCGCGCTGTTTTCCCCTGTTTGGCTCTGGGGTCCCCTGTATGAGCGTCTCGGAGGCCAAGCTTCGACTTGGACCAAGCCTACTCACGACGCTGTTGCCAAGTCCTCCGAGATCTGGCTATGTCGATCGCACCTGAACCGTCCGCCTCGAGAGGGGAGATTGCACTCCAGCCGAGCTACTTCACCTCCTCTCTTTACGTCGACCATTTGCGCGAGGATATCTCTGCCTTAATCGACGCCTTCTCCGAGCAGTATAATGAGGCTGTTAGACCGTTTGAACTGTTCAAAAAGCTCTGGGTAGACCAAGGCTGGTCGTGGCTGCATCTTCGTGTCTTCAGCGGGCGATCACGACAAGCCTTCCTCCGGACGACTCAGCGACTCTTCATCGGTACGTCCTCGACCTGCAAGTACCCTTACCTGCGATGTGACGACTCTCGATGTTTACAGAACGCTTGGCGGCAGCGGAGGAACCCATGGCCCGTGTGGTTTCGCTCTTCTCTCTGTACACATTCTATAGCACTCAGCCATCGACGTCTGCACCGCCTATATACTCAGTGCGCGGTATCGAGATTCCCTTGGGTAAGCCACGATACTCTCAGTTGCAGCATTGTCAAAACTCAATCGCACACAGATACGTATAAGGAAATGCTTCTGACATGCTCGGCGCTGGAGGAGCCACGTCTACGTGGGCTTAGACCCTATGTCACTCATGTCTTGAACACCATGTTGGATGCTCAAGCCTTCCACGTACTTCCACACTCGTCGCTAAGCGCCCAAAGTCCAAGCAAGCTACCGCGCGAGGTCTTCATAGCAGACGGTCAGGAGTCGGTCGCTATCCTGCAGGCCGCAAGCACCGGCGCTCCGTCGCAGGAAGTGGGTGCCGGTGCGCCGCCCAAGAAAAAGGGTCGACCTTCGAAACGCGACAAGATACGCAAGGCCAAGGAGGCGCTGGCATCGCTGGAGAGATACGTGGATCGGAACTATGTCGCACTGCCGGAAGAGCCCGCCCTCCTCCAATTGACGGCGGATACCGCGCTCACATATACGGAGCCAGCACGCACCGGCCACGCCCTCTTCGCGCAGGCGCCAGCCGGCTCTCTCGGGAACTATTCTGCGCGGAAGAACGACCTGCTAGTGTCGCTGCACTCAGAGCCTGCTGACGGTCCTCAAACAGCTGCACTACGGCGCGCGAACGAAGCTGTGCTCACGCGCTTGAAGCAGATCGACGAAATGGCGGCGGAACAGGGGCTTGAGGTGGGCGGCGAAGGCGGTGAAAAGACAGGGCTTGCGCGCGTCGAGAAGGCAGTAGAAGAGCTTCGGACAGTGCACGGTGCCGGTGCCTCAGGAGGCATTCTTGGTCTGTTGGACGGGGCCGGGTTGGATGCGACTGCTTCGCGTTAGGATACGTGGTCTCACATAGGCTACATAAGCATGACGAAACCGCAAATGACAAGGAGTACGGCGGCTTCATGAAATGATACATAAATCTTGCGTCGAAGTTAGTGAGTTGACTTTGAAGACGTTCGATGGCCTTGGAAGACCCTGGCACTCAACGTCAACTGTAGAAGAAGACGCAGAGTGTGTGCCTACCATAGCGGGCCGCGAGAAGTGCTCTTGGCATTGTTCGGCGTCTTTCGCGCTTTGATGGAGTCGATCAAACCATATTCACGTTTGATCCGCTCGGTGCCTGTGGTCAGCGCTCAACGTGCAACGATCAAGCCTCGACGCCTCATCCCGATTCCTACCGCGGTATCTGTTGTTTACATCGGATGGTATTGGCTAGCTCCTTGCTAGGGCGCAAGCAGCTGACAGGTTCTTTCCGGAGGCGGGCTTCCTCGCCGTGAGTGCAAGTGGCTGCTCCTGAGGTTGGTGAGCGCGACTGGGGTATGCAGACAAGCATTTTGCGAGGTATGGACACTTGTGCACTGTATAATGTAGAGTACGTGCACTCACCATTTCGGTCCATATCAATCAGATGTTACGAATGCTATGCATTGTCCGCTTGAAGAGGACGCGCCACCGTGAAGTACGGGGCCCTTCGCCCACGCTTCCTAGAAGTGCGCCCGGATCTCGTGGCCGTTCGGGCGTGTGTCCATCCGGTCATATGGATGGTATCTTGATGAAGTGACTCTGGCGTGCAATTGTCCCTTTCTGGCTAGCCCCCTCCTCTACGAGACCGGTCGCAGGTGGGCTATACACCCCGGAGTTCCCAAGGCACCGTCACGGTGGACGCAAGTCGGTGTTGAACAGGACGCGCCGCACACTGCCCCGGAGTCATCCTTCTCTCTGTAATACCACCACCACGGTCCTGAGGGCATCCAGTCGTTTCTGTGCTATATCTGTCTCTTCTCGCCCTCGCCCGGCATGGTTCCCCCTCCTCCTGCGAATACGCAGAGGCGTTATTATCAAAACGTCGCTCCCTCCAGTACTTCTCTACTGACGCCCCAGATTCATGAGGAGCCGAGGGCGGCCTTCAGCCAGGGCCCGCGCTCCTTACGCACGTCCGCATCTTCGGCATCCCTGGTGAGTGATAGCTTCAGCTCACTTGGGAGAAGAACGTGAATACTCACAGTGCCCACAGAAACAGGATGCTTCTTCTGTCTCAGTGCCATCCTCCATTTCGGAGAAGGTAGGCGCAGGCAGAGCTTCCTTAGCAACCTCTGCTAATGGCGCTGCGCAGTATGTCCTCCCGCTGGACCCCGACGCGATGAGCAGGTCGCATATACTCGACGGTCCTGAGCCGGACGATAGTCTGCACAACCCCGATCCTAGGAGGGATCGCAAAGGTGATCGCAGCGGGAGCATCTTCACGACCCGAGGCCTCATGAACTTGGGCTGTATCTCTATCCTGGTAGCCGGCATTGTTGCCTTATTGTACGCAGTTGGACTTCTTCTGTTCACGTTCGGTCGCGCTAACCTGAGGCACGCAGCGCTGGCTATCCGATAATAAGCTTCTTTATGCGCCACCCGCTGTCGACCCTCGGCGGATTCAACCTCGGCGGCGTCAATGCTACAGGCCAGATTCCGGATATGCCTGGAAATTGGGGCTTGATTGACTTGGACACGCCCGAGGAAGCGCGCACAAAGGTTGACTACGTGACCGGCAAGACCTGGGATCTCGTCTTCAGCGACGAGTTCAACGTCGACGGTCGCACGTTTTACCCTGGCGACGACCCGTACTGGGAGGCTGTCGACTTGCACTACTGGCAGACGAACAACCTGGAGTGGTATGACCCCGAGGCGATTATGACGCGCAACGGCTCGCTCGAAATCACTCTGTCGGCGAAGGAGAATCACAACCTGAACTTCACTGGCGGCATGATGTCCACCTGGAACAAGTTCTGCTTCACAGGTGGTCTCGTCGAGGCGCGCGTCATGCTCCCTGGTTTCAACAACGTACAGGGTCTTTGGCCTGCCATCTGGGCCATGGGTAACCTTGGACGTGCTGGCTATGGCGCCTCGCTTGAAGGAATGGTGGGTGCGCGAGGTGCTGGTGCTCGAGAACGACTACTTACCGGCATCGTATAGTGGCCGTATACCTATGATGCGTGCGATGTCGGAACAGCTCCCAACCAAACAATCAACGGGCAGCCAATTGCTGCGACCGTGAACGGCGACGAGGGCAATGGCGGTGTGCTTTCGTTCCTTCCTGGTCAGCGGCTCTCGCGTTGCACGTGTCCGGGAGAGTCGCACCCTGGACCTGTGCACGAGAACGGTGACTATGTGGGTCGCTCGGCGCCCGAAATCGATATGTTCGAAGCTCAGGTCGGTCCGAGGCACTTCCCGCACTGAACATGAGGGGCTGACGTGCAATGCTTAGGTCGGTGGCAGTGGCGCACCTGGCAAAGTCGGCGCGGTCTCGCAATCCGCACAGTGGGGCGTACGTACTGGCCTTGTATGCGCTAATGTCCCAGCTGATGATCACGGTTTCCATGTAGCCGTTCAACCACAACTACCAATGGCTGAACACCTCGGATAACCTCGTCATCACTGACCCGACGAAGAGCCAGTTGAACAGCTATCGTGGAGGCGCGTTCCAGCAAGCGACATCAGTGGTCACAATGACAAGTGAGCCACTTGCTTGAGTCGGTACTTGCCGGAAGCTCTAACATGCGCATGTCACAGACCAACAAGCCTACGAATTCAGTGGTGGCGAGTATTCGGTCTACGGTTTCCAATACAAGCCCGGCTTCGGCGATGCTGTACGTGACTTCTTTCCGTCGCGTCGAGATCCGCATGGGGGCTGATTCGGACATCGCTCAGTACATAGCATGGATCGCGGACGGCCAGCTCGCGTGGATGGTGAGGCAGCCCGGTCTGGCGGCGGACAACATTGTGGAGATCAGTGACCGTCCTGTTCCCCAAGAACCCATGGTACTTACAGGATTCCTCGGGTTTGCGCAACACGCAAAGAGCTTACCCTCTGCATAGTACCTGATCATGAATTTGGGCATGTCGAAGAACTTCGGCACTGTGGACTTCGATCATCTCCGGTTCCCTTCCACGCTGCGAGTGGACTACATCCGAGTGTACCAGGAACCGGGTAGTCACAACATTGGCTGCGACCCCGACGACTTCCCCACTCAGGCATACATCAACGAGTACGTTCGCTCCTCCGCTACTTCTTTGCAAATTTGACATTGACGCCACTTCAGATACATGGAGGCATATACCAACCCGTTGCTCACTACCTGGGTGGACGACTTCAAGCAGACTGTCCCGAAGAACAGGCTCGTCGATGGGTGCGACTGAGACAACAGCACTCCACGCTGTATTCCTACGATACCACCTTATAGTGCCCGACGTGTGGGATTTGTTTGCCCGTGAGTCCCCCTACCCGTCGTGCGCCCGCGGATGATTGTCTCCGCGCGATGCTCACGCGTCTCCTGCAGAGCTGTGTTTGGATGACTGTGCATTCTACCAATATATTCTTATTTCGTCAGTATGATCTTTTACCTCTTCTATTAGTGTGAAGCACCGGTGCAGGCGTCCGCCTGCATCTGTCAAGGGTGGCGAGGGATGGCAGAAGTCAACAGTCGCAGGACAGCGCGGAACAGGTCTCAAGATGCGGACTCGAACAAGGACCGCGGGGAAAGGGATGTCGCCTATTTCTGGGGTGGGCGGCGATTGGCTGTGTGCCGATGCGGCAGGTGATTCCCACGGGCAGAGGTGTCTTGGGTTGGCGGGGGCTCTGCGCCAACTTGACTACCACTCAGACGTCGCAGACGCAACCCTTCCGCTCTTTATCCCCTCCTCCTTCTGTACCACCAGCCGCTCGCTCTCTGACCCATATACCCTCTGCTTGCTCATCGTTGCGCTCGTTCTCCATAGACATCCTCGGTCGCTCACAGAGTCGCCATGGCGTCGTTGCGCCCAGACCCGCAGATGCGGTATAATCAACCCAACTCACCGTCCACCACGAACCTCCTTACTCCTTCGGGTGCCTCGGGCGTGCAGGCCGCGCTCGCTCGCGGTCCTCAGCTTCGTAGCATGGCCAGCGACGCATCTCTTGTGAGTTTCGCCCTTTGCTGCGCACAGCCGATCGTTCTCAGGCCCATTTTCCACGTCAGAATGAGTCTAGGTACTCTGGAAAGACGGCCTCAATGCCCGTCTCGCTCTCGGACAAGGTGCGTTGCTGGCAGAGTCTCACCCTTAGCGACCCGACCCGTCCTTACCTCCTCTCCAGTTCTCTCTGTCCCCTGATCCTTCTTCATGGGGTGCCGAACTCTCAATCGACCACCCCGAAGGTGACGACTATCTCCACAACCCCGACCCGCGGAGGGACAGAAAGAACGATAAGGGCGGTCATATCTTCACGTCCAGAGGTCTTGTCAATCTGGGATGCTTGTTCATCCTCGGAGCTGGCCTGCTAGCACTCTTGTGAGTAGATCGTCCCTTTCCAATCAGGTCATATCTTCACAGTCTTTCTCTCTGCAGTGCTGGATACCCAATGATCAGCTATTTCACCAAGCACCCTCTGTCCACGATCGGAGGCTTCAACCTAGGAGGAATCAATGCGACGGGCCAGGTTCCTTCTATGCCTGGCAACTGGGGTCTCATCGACCTTGAGACTCCCCAGGAGGCCTACACGTACCCCTCGTACAATGGCGGCAAGGACTGGCAACTTATCTGGAGCGACGAGTTCAACGTCGAAGGTCGTACTTTCTATCCCGGTGATGATCCGTACTGGGAGGCCGTCGACCTGCACTACTGGCAGACGAACAACATGGAGTGGTATGACCCGGCTGCCATCACTACCAAGAACGGTTCCCTCCACATTACCCTGAGCCGCAAGGAGACGCACGGTTTGAACTTCCAGGGTGGGATGATGTCTACGTGGAACAAATTTTGCTTCACGGGTGGCATGGTCCTCACCTCGGTCGTCCTTCCTGGCGTGAACAATGTCGTCGGTCTCTGGCCTGCTATCTGGACGATGGGTAATCTGGGCCGCGCTGGATATGGTGCCAGTCTTGAGGGAATGGTGTGTGAGCCCTCACTTCAGCTGCTATAATCGCTAACCCCACGTAGTGGCCGTATACCTACGACTCCTGCGATGTGGGCACTGTGGCGAACCAGACTCTGAACGGACTTCCCCTTGCCGCTACCGTCAATGGTGATAAGTCCGTGGGTGGCGTGTTGTCCTTCCTCCCTGGGCAGCGCCTCTCACGGTGCACTTGTCCTGGCGAGTCGCACCCTGGACCTGTTCACTCTGATGGAACCTATGTTGGCCGTGCAGCCCCCGAAATCGATATCTTTGAGGCTCAGGTAGGATACACTTAATTCAGCTGTTCCTTCTTCGTCTCTGACCGTCCCTCCTGTAGATCACTGGCGACCCTCTTACTGGTCAGGTTTCCCAGTCAGCGCAGTGGGGTGTAAGTAGCCACTCTGATGTCGCTGGTTCTGATGTTCATGGAGCATTGCAACAGCCGTTCAACGAGGGCTATACCTGGTTCAACACCACCGACAACCTCATCATACCCGACCCGACCATCAGTGCCCTCAATGACTACAAGGGTGGTGCCTTCCAGCAGGCTAGTTCGGTTGTGACTGAGACCAGTAGGTTTTCCCCGTCAAACTGCAATATCGTTCAAGTTGACACTGCCGTCCAGACCAGCAAGCATATGAGGGAACTGGCAACGTGTACTCAGTGTACGGTATCGAGTACAAACCCGGTTTCGACGATGCTGTAAGTCGTAAGCTTCAACTATATCTCTCACAGCTAACGTAGATTTTAGTATATCAGCTGGATTGCGGACGGCAAGCTCGCCTGGACGCTGAAGCAGCCCGGATTCGCGGCCGACACCGCAGTTGAGATCGGCCCTCGTCCTGTTCCCCAGGAGCCCATGGTGAGCGTCGCAAGGAGCCTCTGCTGCGTGCTGTACTGAAGTATCTGTAGTACCTCATCGCCAACCTGGGCATGTCCACAAACTTCGGTTTTGTCGACCTGGACCATTTGGATTTCCCCGCTACCATGAAGGTCGACTATATTCGCGTGTACCAGGACCCGGACAACATCAACATAGGCTGCGACCCCCCTGACTTCCCGACGGCTGCGTACATCAACGAGTAAGTGCTCTCTCGTGTATGCTACTGCTCGTATCGGCTAAGCCAACGTCCCTGCCAGGTATATCGAGGCGTACACGAACCCCAACCTGACGACGTGGCGAGACGACTTCAAGCAGCCCTTCCCGAAGAACAGTTTCTTGGGACAGTGCTGAGCACGCTGCCTCCATGATACCGTCTGCTCCATGTTGTCCGTTCTTGCACGTCCTGCGCTCGACGTACTCTCACGGAAGAGACAGTCTTGAAGGGCTGCCGGTCGTCCGGCGATTCCGCCCTCTGTCGCTGTCCGTGTCCAGTCGTTACTATGACTCGCTCGAGACCCCTCCCGCTGCATTTGTATTTTCGCATTCCACCGCATTATCTTATCCTTTCATCGAACTTGATTTTACGGCTGGCCACCTCTCATATCTACTACTCTGCAGTCGTTTTCCGTTCTTCCACTCGACTGCTCTTATTCCTACCACTTGTGGATATAGCGTAGAAGTCGTCAGACAATGCAAGGACGTACCCTTCCGGGTGCCCATCTGTGCATGCGTCAATGTAGTGCCCGCGACCAATGCCTCAAGGCCTCAAGCCTACATGGGTCCGACTGCGACATGAATGGAGGACGCCAGACAGGAAACGTGCACGCCAAAGGTGTCCAGCTTGAGCGGGATCGACAGGCGCAAAAATACTGCTCCCTGGCGGGGAGTCGAACCCCGCTCTCGCGCGTTCGCATCGGTTACCGCGATATGACAGGCGCGTGTACTATCCGATATACTACCAGGGAGGTGTGAGAATGTCTCTCACAGTAACATATAGATAGCATTGATCTCAAGTGGGAGGCGACATAGCATCGTGGATTCCTCCATGCATTACACCGCGTAGTCCGTGGGCATATCGTAAGACATACAGTATGTGCACCCTACCACTACAGAAATGAGTTCCAGGTATTGAGTCATAGTACTGTTCATAGTAGGTGAAAGCGTCAGCAGTCTACTCCGTCGGAAGCCTACAGGGCGTGAGGAGACTGCGCGGAAGATATGGAGCGGCGCGGATGGACGTCCTCCTTCGCTCGTACGTCTAATGTCACCGGAAGGTTGTGGTATCGCTGAAGGTCGTAGGCCTCTGAACGTCCAATGCCGCCGACATCGTTCGGAAGCCAAATCATTGGAGGTGGAGCCAGGAGCTCGGGGGCATAGAGCACGCCGGCAATCTCCTCCGCGTGGTCGGCGAAAGGAAGAGGAGGAAGGTGTGGAGGTGCGTCCGGATTGGTGCGAGCAGCCCTTTCAGTCGCAGTGAGGTCGTCAAGGTTCTCGGTTTCTAGAAGGAAATGTGAGTGACAATCTGCTGGTGAGTAGTGGTACCACCTACCGAGTGGCACAGGTCCCCTGCTCTCTGATGCGGAGGGGGAGACCGCGAGAGTCACGGACATCATCTCCAATACCGACGCAAACGATCCTCGCGCTCGAGTGTTCCTCGCAGAGCTCACGAGGCTTGTACTCTCCTCGTCAACATCCCGGCGCTTGCCAGGCATAGCGGTTTGCTGGAACGTCGTCAGAGAGTCGATGGTGATAGGCGATAGAGATGCTAGTCCAGGAAGGCTCGTCCTCCAAGCACAGAAGCTTTCCACAATGAGGACGACGAACAGGGCAGCGCCGCAAAGAATACCACCCTCGACCCATAACCGCCTGCTGAGGAAGATGAGTCCTAGAAGCAGCGGTTGGAACGCAAGGACGGTCCCAAGGCGGCGAAGGAGCCAGATGTATAAGAGACCACCTGTTTGCGATAACGTCCTTCCATAGACGTAGCCGACGAGGTATCTATGCGCTAAGGGTCCGGGACCGTCAGTCACCACGTCAACGTGTTTGTGCTAACACTCACCTATCAGAGTCAAGAAGAGAAGCAGTAGGACAGCAGGGGCGAGCAAAGGGAAAATCAGAGCGAACGCAGAAGCAAAGATGATGGCGAGCATAGAGCAACTAGTGGCATACGAAGGGTCGTAGGTCCGAGGGTATACAGCTAGCGAAAAGTGTGAGTTCGTAGCCCGCAGAGCATACAGAAGGGACGTACCTCGGAAGCGCTGGCGAGGAGTAACAGCGGCTTTCTCCGCACGCACGGTCTTCCAGAGCCGGATAGGTTGCAGCAAGAGTAAGCCGGGAAAGATGATGGCAACGTTAAGGACTACAACGAGCGCGAATGCACTCATGTAGATCGCGCCGTTCGCCACTGACGGCGCCTCACCGACGCTTGTGCTCAGCGCGCGCATGGAGAACAGAATCGCCCCCGTCGTGAACATCCAGGTACCTCCTACAACCAGGAGCGTGTAGAACATCGTCTTGAACATGATGGACTGGGAGCCTGAGACCGATACGGTGCGTGTCATCGGGGTAAGCTCTAGAAACGCGCATGAGGTTAGTATGCAGTTTAGGTACATTCATGCGCCAGGGTTCTCTTACGTTGGAGGACCAAGAATGCGATTGCAGTAAACAGCGTTGCGGCCACAGCAGCGCCGAGACTCGACGCCACTCCTGCTCCAAGCTTGTTTCCGGTGTTCAGGGGCATGAAGAACGTGAAGTAGTGGGCAAAATCTGGCGCAGTGGCAACTGCGAGTCCTGACACCGCCGTCACTGGTCAAAGCTATATGTCAGCTCAGCTCTGGCCAGCTGGGGAGACTGGACGTACATCCTATGCCAAGCAGGATACCAATCATGATGACCGCAAGCCACCACATCATGTCTCTCGTCCAGTCGCCCTCATTCTGCAGCTCGTCCCAGCGGATGTCCTCCTTTGCCCGACCTTCAATTAGCTGAATTCCAGGAAGATGCCTCAGCCCGCGTCCGATCATAAGCCAACCCTTGATCCTCGCGCCGTCAGCGATATCATTGTAGCACTCCCTCTGTACCTCCGCGATCTCGGTGTTGATGACCTTCAGCTTCCAACGCCAGTGGTTGATGTCCGCATATATCTGCCCTAGTTGGTCATGGTCCAACCCAGAGAGTGGACGCACAAAAGGCTGCCGCGGCTGCAGACGCAGATGGGGCGGGGGCACCTCCTCCGGAGCCGTGGGGCCGGAACGATTGCGCATTGGGAACGTCTCACGGTGCTCCTCAATGGGGGTTCCAGCTCCAGTGCGGGTGCGCGGCGGCCGTGGACGCCGCCGTGCTTCGGTAGGATACTCCTCGGCATTCTGGAACGCTTCCGGGTCTTCCTGCGCGACGTCGTGCCAGTCTTCATCCGGCTCCTCGTCCTCAGGAATAGCCTCTGGGTGCTGTTGCTGGTTCGGAAACCAGTGCTGTGGAGGCATGCCTTCACTGAAGCCCGTCGTATCCCACGAGTCGTGCCGGTCTTGCCCGTACAGGCCTGTGTCAGGAACGGGCGACTCGCTCGCGGTAATGGGGGAAAGTTCCCCGCTGTTGTCGACCTTGAGCTGGCTGCCTATCGGGAGGCGTCCGTACGCCATGGAATTGCGGTTGACCTCCTGGAACCGACTGCCGACGATGCGCCTGCTGACGCTGTCGGTGAAACTGGTCTGGCGAGACCGACGAGAGCCTGACGACGGGAGATCTCTTTCTGGGTCTGTGAACTGACCCCCTGAGATGCCTCCTAGGTCAGTGATCTTGTAGAACTGGTAGGGCATCACGTAGGACGTGGGCGGGAGAGACGACGATCCGTATGCAGGATTCCTGCCTCTGCGCCTGCGGCGACGGCTCTGTGAACGTCCATTAGTCGATACTTCTCATAGAAGGCGCGTGTACTCACTACAGCGCTGGAAAGCGGAAGCGGCCGGCTGATTGGAGGTCTAGGTGGACTCTCGGGTTCCTCCTTCGGTGGTGGAACAGGCGGCTCCCAATCGGCCATTGAGGGCTCGGGCGTAGTGAGGCGGAAACTGTTGATGTACTTGGTCTCCGCTATCTCCAGATTCTCGAGCACTTCGTCTCGTTCGTCTATGAGCAGGGCAAGGTGCCCGGTGTCACTGGGCGAGTCGTCAGCATATGGGAAGACGTCCCATCAGTAGCATACGCACCCAATAGAGAAGAGCGACTGAACATCGATCTCAAAGTCGCCCCGTTCCTCATTGTTGAGCTCCTGCGCTCGTCTGCGGCGCCTCGAGCGGGCGTTGCGGTCGTTGGCGTCCAAGCATGAGCTAAGGCCGATCTTGACGAGGTAGTCCTTCAGCCGCTTCTCGCCCCACCCCACAAACCCCGGAGCGCGCCGCGCGCTCAGCCAGCCCATCTCCAATCCCTGGCAACGCACTTCGACCCACCGCTCGCGATACGCCACCATCCGGTTAAACTCCTTCAGAATCTTCCAGAGCACGGGCAGCAGCCCGAGCACGATGGCGAGCACAGTCGCGATGATTATGCGGATGCGGGCGTTGGGCGCCGCATCCCTGCCGTTCACTATTTCGCGTGAGGAGAGGGTGCTGACGCCGGCTGTGTTGACCTGGCCCGCGTCGAGCAAGTGGAGGAGCCGCAGGAGGCTGAGGTCTTGCAGGACGGAGTACACGCCGGTGTACTGCGCTCTTGGGATCGAGTCGGCGAGGCATGGCGTGGACACCATGTATAGAGGGAGGAAACCCACCAGTGCGAGGATGGTCCAGCCCGCAGCGATAACCGTACAGATCCATAGAACGCGTTGGCTCAACTGTTCGTCGGAGGGGAAGAGCACGGCATCCTTCGCGGGTGATCGGCCTGCGTCGGACACGTCCGAAGGGAGTGAGGGAACCAGGGGAACATGAGGGAACAAGAACGCCCAGAAGGAGCGACCCAGCGGTTCAGGCCGGAGACTGGGACGCGTGAATCGACCTTATACATCATGCAATGCTCAGCGAAGACTCACCTCTGCTGCACAAACCATTCTCTGAGACCATACACTTGACGATAGCGAGGACGTAGGATAGCAAACAATAACTGCAACCGAGCAGGTCAGACGTCATGCCTCCACTCCCTACACCAACGCGCGTTTCTATCTCTGCGACCACTCACCCATATCAATAAGCCAATAAGAGAGGGGACAACAAGGGTAGCAAGTAGACCAAGCGAAGAGGCGTCCACTCCGTCGCCTATGCAGACTGGTTCGACAAGTGCGGCGGCCTGGACGGTCTGGGTGTCGGGAAACGCGGTGAACACGCGCGAAGAGGTGACCGTAGATAGTGAGAAGGAAGTAAACGTCGTAGATGGATCGGAGACAGTGATCGGGACTGAAGTAGTGAACGTAGTGAGACTGGAACTGAGAGATACAGGTCCGGAAGTGGCGGAGCTGATTGGTATGGGAGAAGCGGACGCCTGACCACTTGAGGTCGTCGTCACAGAAGGTCTAGATGTCGTGGGTATCGCTGAGGGGTCCGCAGACGGAGATGAAGCCGCTACGGAGGAAGATGAGGATGTTGTAGGCCAGAAGGTGGAGCCGTCGCTTGTGGACGACCACCACTGGTTTTTGAGAGCGGTAGACATGATGGAGGTATCGTCATGAGCTTGTCGTCGCAGTCGTTGGGAGAAATGAACGTCGGAAGGCGTAGACGGGGTCGTCATGTAAGGTCTGCCCCGAGGGCCTGGTATACAAGGTACAAGAGTCGTCAGGCAGCGAACGCGAACGCTTGCAACATCCAACCTTCCCTCGCCATCCACCACCCTCCTTGCCTCTTTCGGCAACTCTTACACGCCCATCAGCCCCCGGCGCGCGCGGGCCTCCATTCAACCGCACAAATAGCAGCGGCGCAGCTATCACGGCCTTTGCACGCGCTTCATGATCACACGAGAGGTTCAGAGCAGCTGCAGAGTATCGGTCGATATAATATGCGTGGTATACAGACGAGAGCGAGCGGGAGGCTGCGAGAAGCGAGCTAAATGAGCGTGTGGATGGACGTCTCCGGAATGCTTAATTTACAGTGGTGATCTAGGCATGCTTTGCGGTAAGCTTCGATGGCCGTCGTCGAGTGCGGCAAACTCACCTCCAGGACCGGCAGAGAAGAAGTATCACAGGACAGTCACCCAATGCGTTCCTGTCATGGTCGTTCCCGTTCGGTGATGATAACAGATCCATCCTTGTGCGACATGACTCTGTGGGCGCCCTTCACCCAAGGCGGCGCATCCTCTCCGATTATTGGTGAAGGCGGGCCTTTCTTCTGCTTCTTCTGCTTCTTCTCCTTGGTGCTGGAGAGAATAGTGGTCGAGGAGTCGCCGTCGAGGACTTTCTGCTTGCTAGGGATGCAACCCATCTGAGAAGACGAGAGCTTTAGCACATGTTCGGAGGTCGAGCAAGAAGACCACTGACCGAGACGACGACGACCAAGGACCGGGGGAGAGGATGAGGATTGGGATCGACCACTCACCGATGCATCATATATTTGAAGGGGGCGCGATTCGTTGCGAGGGCGTCGTGATCTGCGACCGTACCTGTAGGTGATGCAGATGTGTCGGACTGTACGGCAGTGCGACCGCAGCAGGTCCCACTAGAGCTTCGCCATGGGTGACAGCCACTGTTTGGGACAAGCGGTTTCTGTTGCCAATGGGAAGGCTGATAATCATTGGTCGCCGTGCGAGAGGAGCCAATCGCATAGCAGCAACGTTGCAGCGCTCGACGAGGCGGGGTCGGGTCAGTCGACGTCGTACATCGCAGAAGCGAGCCAAGCGCATCCCCGCCCCGGCGCCCCGCCACGCGCGCCTCTGCCCATACCCGACACGTGGCCACATGCACCTATGGGCGTCTACGCGTACCGACGACGTCGCCGTGCACTGTACCCGTGCCATATCCAGCTTCGCATTCACGCTCGTGCATCTTACCATACATTGACTTCGTACGTATCCCTGGGACGACTGACACGCAACCAAGCTCGCGATGGCGAGCACTGCACTCAAACAGGTGAGTGTCCCTCAGAAGTGTATCGAGATGGCAATGCCTGACGATGTGCAGGCCAACGCAGCGCTGCCAACTCTCCAAGAGTCTCAAACCAACGCCCTCTTAACCCTCCTGAATCTCAACAACCCTGTCGAACCATCAAGCAACCCAACGCAAGCAGCGGGGAAGGGCGCAGCGTCTCTGAAAGTCCCCACTCCGAGCGGTCCGCCAGTATGGAAGGTGCTCGTCCTGGACCAGTACACGAAGGACGTCCTTGCCACAGTGCTCCGCGTACAGGACCTGCGAGACGTGGGCGTCACGCTACATGTGTATGCTATTATTGTTCTCGCGTATCGGCCGTGCACGCTCACTGCGACTGCAGACAACTACATTCAAACCGCCCTCCTCTCTCCGACGTTCCCGCAGTATACTTTGTCTCCCCCACGCTCGCCAACATCCGGCGAATAGCGCAAGATCTGGAGAAGGGGCTGTATGAGTCCTTCCACCTCAACTTTGTTGAGCCATTACCAAGGGCGCTGCTGGAGGAGCTCGCCGCGGCGGTAGCCCGCGACGGAACAGGCGACTTCGTCGAGCAGGTGTGCCATATTCGCTGCAAGGGTAGTGCTCCAACCTCATATATACTAGGTGCTGGATCAATACCTCTCGTTCATTGCCCCTTCACCATCCTTGTTCTCCCTCCTCCCTCCACCTAACGCGGCACCTGCCTCAGCACCCAATGCCGCTGCCGGACCTTCAGCGCCTTCGCTACCTCACTCCACATACGCGGTCCTGAACTCCCCCGCATCCACTGAGCAGCAGATAGAAGAGGAGATTGAGCGAGTAGCTACTGGACTTTTCAGCGTTGTTGTCACGATGGGTAGGTCTCGACCTGCTTGACGTGCGATCTACGCTAATGTCAGTCTGTAGGCCATGTCCCCATAATTCGCGCACCAAGAGGGAACGCCGCCGAGATGATCGCAAAGAGACTCGAACAGAAAATTCGTGACGCCATCCTATCCTCAGCAAGGTCGCACACAACCTCGCTCTTTGCGCAAGACGCGTCCGGCCTCTCGAATCTCCAGCGACCTCGTGAGTTGTCTTCGACCTGGATCACTACTACGCAGACTCATATTGCGGGCAGTCCTCCTCATCCTCGACCGCAATATCGACCTCGTGCCGATGCTTTCGCACGGCTGGACATACCAAGCCCTCGCATCCGACTGTCTAGAGATGAAGCTCAACCGCGTCGTAGTCTCTCAGCCGCAGAAACGCTCTTACGACCTCGACTCGAAGGACTTCTTCTGGGCCAAGAACGCTGCGAACCCCTTCCCCCAGGTAGCAGAGGAGATCGACACCGAGCTGAACCGGTACAAGCAGGACGCCGCAGAGATTACCCGCTCCACCGGCGTGAGCGACATGAACGACATCGCTCAGATGTGTGTATTGCGCGGTCACGAATACACTCGACCCTTCACTAATATTGCTCTCGCTCAGGGATCTTTCTGCGAACGCGGCGCACCTCAAGACAGCGATAACCGCGCTGCCAGAGCTTACCGCGCGCAAAGCCGTCCTAGATACCCACATGAACATCGCGACGGCGCTGCTCGAGGAGATCAAGAAGCGCGGGCTCGACGAGCTCTTCAGCACCGAGGAGGCCATCTCTAAGCAGAGCGCGCAGGCGATCCTCGAGTTCCTCCGCAACCCGAAGGCAGACGTCCACCCCACGCCCGTCGACAAGCTCCGGCTCGTGCTCGTGTGGTATCTCTCAGTGCCCGATAACGCGATCTCGAAGGACGACATCGCGGAGCTGGAGAAGGAGCTCAAAGCCGCGGGCGCGGACGTTGCTGCGTTCGAGTACGTGCGGCGGACGCGGGAGATTTCGAAGATGACCGCGCCGAGTGCCATGGGTGGGTCGTTGACGCCTGTACCCGGTTCGAGCACTCCTGGAGGAGAGCTGTTCAAGGGCTTCAGCGCGCTCAGCAACAGGGTATGTACAACTCTGCCACGAGCGTACGTTCGTACTCACGCCCAATCTGCCAGCTCACGGACCGGCTGAAAGATGGTGGCTTGGAGAACCTCATCTCCGGTGTGAAGAACTTCCTTCCAGCCAACAAGCTTCTCCCAGTCACCCGTCTCACCGAGGCACTCATGGACCCCTCCGCGGCGTCCAACCAGTCGCTGCAAGAGACGGACGACTACATCTTCCTCGACCCCCGCGCGCCGCGCAACCCCAACGCAGGACTCGGCATCTCCGGTGTCGGCGCCCCAGGAGGCGCGGGTGCAGGCAGCGGCCGCGCTCGGCGTATGGCGTTCTCGGAAGGCATCGTCTTCGTCGTGGGCGGCGCTGGATATGTCGAGTACGGGAACCTGGAGGAATGGGCGAAGAAGACGGGCAAGAGGGTGACGTATGGTGGGACGGAGATTGTGGACCCGGGAGGGTTCGTGCGGGTGCTGGAGAGCCTCGGGAAGGCTTCTGCATAGACGTCTCTGCTTACCTCGGATACCGATTGTGGTGCGGTTACTTGATACGCTGCATAATACAATCATGCTCTTACTGGAACCGGCGATCTCACATGAGCGGTGGTGAGGGTACTAAGTACATATGAACTACGAAAGCATATGATAGAGAAAGCACTATGTTACAGGAAAGGAGCAGAGTCTACTTCCGGGACTGCTGACGCTGGGAGAGGATGTGCACCAAACGAATGCTGAGAACGAATGTGAGCAGCCTATACGAAAGAGAACGAATGCTGAAAGCTGCTTACAAGATGTTGATCATGTCGAGCTCGAGAGAGATGGACTCCTTCAGGGGATCACGGGCGACCCTGCCTTGCTCCGCGAGCCTGGCATTGTTCAGAATCTTCTGGGTGCTAGTGACCGAGATATCAGCAGCAGCTCGCGTGCAAAAGGGAACCGGACATACTCAAAGAGCACGAAGCCGCTGAAAACCGCAAGACCACCGTAGAGTGAGATGGCTTCCGAGACAGCCAAGCCGCGCAGACCGAGAGGAAGTACCATGGGAGCCAGCGAGCTCAGCGCCACAACGGTAACACCAGCAAGGAGGGGGCCGCCCATGTACAAGTACGTGTCATTCCTACCGGTGCCTCATCAATATGATGCTCTCCAAGAGCAGAGTGGAGGTCTGCTTACTTAGCGGTCGCGCCAACATAAGAGAGCGAGCCGACGACACCGCATGTATAGAGAGCAGCACGGGAGAGGATGGCGGGACTCAAGAAGAAGAGTGGGCTGAGCGTTGCCGCTTGGCATGCATTGAAGCCCTAAGATTCGTGGTAAGCAAGCCGAAGAGTACCTTGAGGAAGTCACGGTGGACTTACAAGCCAGAAAGCGTGCTTCATGACGGTGTTCTCTGGAGGGGTGTACATTGCACCCATCATCGTTCCGATGGATCCCACAAGGCTCACACCAAGGACAAGCCAGGGATTCGCGGACATGATGCGGAATGCGAATCCATTCTTGAACATGGCACGAGCGGCAAGGGCGGTAATGGCGAGGCCTCCGCCTGTGTACTGGAAGCTCTCGTGCAAGTACGAACGCTCAGCAGGCGAGAGCGCATCGCGGGTCTCGCGGTTGAGGAACATGTTCACGCCAACGATCGTACCGGCAACAGTAGCCTGTAGCATTCAATAACGAGGTCAGACATGACGGTGCCGATGGCAAACCCATGCAATACTAGACTTACAGCAGTGATTCCGAAGCGCTTCCACGCTTCCGCCTGGTTTGGCCTCACCACCACTTGCTGTGCATCCGTTATGAACGTGCGCGACTGTCTCGCAAGACTGTTCGGTGATAGAGGAGACCGCTTGAGCGATGAGAGAACGTTTGGCCGGAGGCTGCTATACAGCCGGAAAGTAGACATTTGCGGATTCCGGGCTGTCTGCGAGAAGCAAGAGGTCGCGAGAGGACGGACGGCGGAGACGAAGCTCACGCGCAGCATGGTGTGCGTATAAACTGAGTCTAAGGTAGAGAGTGGATGAGTGGTAGGAGGAGTTCTTGCAAGAAGAGAGCAGAGGGGAGTTGGCCAGTCGGCCAGTCCGCGAGCGGCCATGACATATGCAGCTCTAGACGCGCGGCCGTCCGGCACGGATTACATCACCGCTGGGCGCTTCCCGACCTCTCTCGAATCGCGGATCCTGTTCTCGTTGCAGACTTGAGCGCACAAATGGGACTTGCTGTGGAATGCATACGAAATGAGCCTAGAGAAACATACTGTACATGCACTACTACTACCGAGGACAGGAACATATGTGAGGGATAAATACAGTAGCAGGAATAGCGTGGAATAACATCGAGAGCATCATTACGAGCAGTGTCCTAACGTAGGGTGTCGGGTGGTGAATGGTGCTGAGCGACTACTGCAGTTCTGGTATTCGAGTGAGGTCCGCGATGCCGACAGAGTGGTTCTCCAACGCCATCGCTATCCTGTCCAGGTTGCCCGATTGCTGCCACGATATCTCGAAGATGCCGCGCTTTCCCACACTGTAAGACCACTTCCTCTCTTTCGTCTGGAGCATGCTCGTCAGGTCATGCGCACTCCGACTACCAGAGTGGACGGAGCACATACCTGTATATCATATACATACAGCCAGCCATCACCGCCAGCTGTAGCGAACCGCCGCCCGTCCGGACTGAACGCCAAATTGAAAACGTGCTTCGTATGATCCTGGAAGACCCGCAAACATTCGCCAGTGACGCTATCCCACAACCTTGCTGAGTGGTCGAAAGAAGTTCTATAGATCGTCGAAGTTCTATATTAGTTGCTAGACATGCAAAGAGAGAGCCGACTGACGTGACTAGCAGCTCGTGTTCACCAGCATGAGTCAAGGGCGACCACGCCAGATTGCCAACCTGAGCCTTGTGGCCTGTCAATGTGACAACATGGTCATCGTGCGGACGGCCATGAACGATATCTTCGATGTTCCATATACGAGCAGTCTTGTCGTCGGAACAGGACGCCAACTTTGTCCGGGAAGGGTTGCACCTGAGTTGATTGACCTCGCTTTTGTGGCCGCTGGCATGGTAATGTAAGGGGCGAACCAACACGGACGTTTCTAGCAATCATACCTGAACGTCTTCAAGGGCTTCGGGTTGTCTATATTCATGATGTGCACAAGACCGTCGGAGCCACTCGTCGCGAATTCTGAATCCGACAACCAATCGGCGTCAAGGCAACATTCTAACAGAAGCCGGTTAGTACTTCATCGCAGGGACGATATGAGGCGACTCACTATCATGAAGGGTAAACTGCCGATGCAGCCTTTTCCCCTGAACGTCCCAAACGCACGCCGACCCATCGAGAGACGCAGTGACAAGCCATCGTCCGCCCGGGGAGAAGCGGGCGGCGAATATTGGCCCCTTCTCAACAGATAGTTAGCAATGGAGATCCGACAAGATACAAGCCGAGCTTACATCGTGCTGAGTATGTGAGAAGTACATCTTGCCACTCGCATCGCATACCCGGAGCACCGAGTCGTAACAACCGATGGCGAGTAAAGAACCGTCGGAGGACCAGTCAAGCGACGTAAGGTCGCCTTGATCCTCCCTGGGCGGATACGCACAGGTTAGTGGGGGCTCCACGTCTGACTGCATATCCCCATCCTTGTTCGGACCTGGGACGTTCCAGATATGCACGACGCTGTCTCTTGATCTGTGTCACGACGTTAGCCAAGGTACAAGAGTCGACACGTCGAGCATACCCAGACGCCAAAGCCGCCTTATTGACAGGATTCCAGGCGCAGACGAAAACCTGAGTCAGAGTTTCTCAGCGGGAATATATGCAACTTCTGATAAAACCGCGAACCTCCGATTTATGCGCTTTCAGCAACTGTACAGACCCGTCTTCCTGCTCTTTGTCCGTATTGCCGGACGTAGGTGGCTCGTCAACTTTGTTGGTAGTGGTCTCCGCGGAAGCAGAAGCTGGAGTACCATCCATAGTAGGGGATGGTTGTGGTGAGGTAGCACGTCTGCCTTGAATGAGAGACACGTCGGTTTATTGGTGGGAATATTGATACACCACAGAGACAACCTACGTTCTACGGAAGGCCCCGACTTCGGGTCTATCTCAACATCAACAGGGGAGCTCGTCTTTGCCCGTTTCTCCTTCGGCCCCTCATCCAGAACGGGAGTTCCACTGGCCTTGCGCTTCAAGGTATTGTCGGGTGGATGACCACGATCCGCAGGTCCTCCATTCCGTACGCGTTCATGCGGCGGGGCCATGGCGTTAAGTGGTTGCAATGGGGGTCGAGCAGGAGCTGAGCAGACGTGGCGCTCCAAGATGTTGAAGGGGTTTCGACACGAGAGTGTCATGTTATCACCTTTCCAGTGCGCTTCCACCTCTGAGAACAGCAAAGCCTTCGCGAGGAGATTAACAAGTTCTCCACGCGGTACATGCTTCCTGAAGTTTGGGGAGTGTTCTAGGTGGGACTCTGCGCGCAGGACAAACGCGCTATGCTGGAAACCTGGGTGACATATAAACGTTGAAGTCACAAAGTGGCTTGAGGAAGGCTCCCACATACCAGAGTCCTTGAAGTAGGCATATATCAGGCAGTTGATCTCGTCTGCCGTTATCTGTAGGGGGTCGACCATGTCGAATGCATAGACAAGACAGAGGTGGAGGGCAGCGAGAAGCAGCAGGAGCCTGGAGGTTGTGGATTATGCGAAATTCAGCCTCAACCGGGAGAGACCACACATGAGCGTGGGAAACCATCTTTAATGCGGAGCACGTCGGAAGCCGAAATCTTAGATCGTATGTACGATCACCAGCGTCACCACGGAGAGATAAGATAAGCGTGAGTGTCTGTTCCCGAGTGCGGGGTCGGCATGATGCTGCTTGCTCAGCGGCGGCGCCGGTCGGGAGATCTATACCAACACATTCCTTCCCTCTCACCACCGTTGTGCTCTCCGTGAACTGCCCAAGCACACCATGAGTCACGGCGGGAACTCTCAGAGGGATGAGGAGGCACAGCAGCAACCAGGTGGTCTGAGGGCGGCGTTCACGGACGCAGACACTGGCACCTCTAGCGGTCGGGAGAGGTTGCAGCGAATCTTAGACGGTGTGTTTCGGCGTCCCTCTAGTAGTGTGCGGTATGTCTCTTACATTGTGTAGCACTCTTGGATATCCAGGGAAGCGCGACGGCGAGAGCGGACGCCGAGCGGCTCTCGGCGAGCTTGACTATGGAGGACCTTCAACGTCTTGTCGCCATCTTTGGCGGGGGAGGAAGGGTCAGTACCGCGGAGCTCCTTGCTGAAGAGGAGGAAGGAGACGATGAGAATGATCCCGACTATGTCGATGAGGACGAAGAGGAGGAAGACGAAGAAGCCTACGACTACTATAGCTCGGGTGCTCACACGCACTGGGATCGCACCCGCAACTGGTGGCCGACGATTACGGAGCCCCAGGAAGAGGGCCTCTCTCTCCTCATGAGTGGAGAGTTCGGCCGAGTTGAGCACCAAATCAACTCTCGCAACCGGAAGAAGAATGTCGCACGCAGTCTCTTCAACAGGAGCACAAGTTCGCGACCCACTTACAGAGAAGATATTACCAGTGTGCGCGATGACTTGAGATTAGCTGCAACGTGAACTCATCGTTCACAGGACATTCTACCCAATTCGAGCGGCACAGCGGTTGCCTCGTACCCTGCGAATGCATACGTCGGCCAGTTTTCGTCCGGTATGTTCATGGCATATCTCCACTGCCCCGCTGTGAATAACGCTTTCTTAGATTCCGCTTTCTATTACACTTGCGTTAGAAGTGAGTTTGTTCTCTCTCTGTTCATCATCCGTCTCCTCATTGCGCGCTTCCAGACTTCCGTTTGCACGTATACGATATGAAGGCCCCGTTCAAACCTCTGAGTCCAACGAGGACTCAGCGCCAGGAGTTTGATGATGGACATACCACGACGATGGAGGTGATTAAGACCATCCAAGCAGCTCCAGGACGTTGGACGATCACCGACTCTCACCTAAGTCCGGACAATCAGCGGTAGGACTCGAGTACTCTCCAAAGTTTGGGCGCGAGCTTACCCCTCCGAATACAGCATGATATACGCTTCCATAGTATGCATGAGGCTATGTTTCCGTATCTCACTAGTCATCGCTGATGATGTTGTAGTCTAGCACGGTGTACATGACGTCCACGCTGGATTCATCTACAGAGCAAATACCCATCTCCTTCAAGGACCCAACCCCACAGCGTACACGTCGCATCCTGAACCCATGGGATGATGATGACCAATTCGGCATCTGGAGCTGCAAGTTTTCCGCTGACGGCAAGGAAGTCATAGCGGGTGGAAGCAGCATGATATTTGGTGCGTTGCCGTTTGGTCGATACTTCTTGTAATACCGTGTTGACTCTAGCCTAGTCTATGACCTGGTTGCGGACAGACGCACGGTCAAGATATCTGGACACACCGACGATGTCAACAGTTGCTGTTGGGCTGATACGGCGTCTGGTAATGTCTTGATTAGTGCTTCCGACGATACATTTGTGAAAGTTTGGTGAGTGAATTCAGTGCTCGTGTCTAATGCTCCTCTTACGACCTGGTTGACGCCGGCCCAGGGACCGCCGATCGCTTGCTGCAACAAGAAAGCCTTCAGGTGTACTCATCGGGCATACCGAGGGCATTACTTATGTTTCTGCCAAAGGCGACGGTCGATACGTCATCTCAAATGGCAAGGACCAAATTCTCCGGCTCTGGGACTTGCGCATGATGAGGAGCAACAGCGAGTTCGAGAGCGTGGCGAAGCAGCACTACGGCATCCCGCAGTTCGACTACAGGCAGGACAACTACCCGCGTCCGAGATACAAGGCACATCCCCTCGACTGCAGCGTTATGAAGTACACGGGACACGAAGTCCTCCGCACTCTCATACGATGTCATTTTAGCCCTGCGGAAACGACTGGCCAGCAATACATCTACTCCGGCTCTTCTGATGGGCGGATACACGTATGTTTTCCTGGCCACACCTCCGAAATTGAGCTCACCGGTATCGCAGATCTGGTCGCTCGACGGAAGAGTTGTAGAGGTCTTGGACCGGTCGTATACGTTGCCCATGGCGCTGGACCCATCTGGTCCCGACCCTGCCAACATTACCCCCGCGCGCATAAGACCCTGTGTCCGTGACGTCAGTTGGCATTCACAGGTCAGGCAAAACGCGACGAATGTCTCCTGTCTTCCAACTCACTGGTATATCACAGCAACCAATCCTCATGAGCACAGGATGGCTCGGGCGGCGTTGGGGTCTGTCAGAAGGAAGCGTCGTCGCACGGCACGAGGTCCGTATCTCAGGCAGCCCCTCGGAATTTGAGACTCACCAGCGATCCCGTAGTTCAAGGGCTTGTCGAAACTCCCTGGCAGTCTTGAGGCCTGGGTCGAAAAAGAGAGGGCCGAGCGTTCTGAACGCACTCGTCGCGGTGGCCAGCACTTCGGCATGCCTGGGGCTTTCGACTCTGAACCGCTCCTCGACACAGATTCGTCGGATGAGGACTATGTCCCAGACGAGGAGGATTCGTGAACACCGGGGTGTTATAGAGCTTGGGCCCTTCAGATGGTCCAGGATGGATGATGTACTATCATTCTCAAGAGCTGTACTGTGGATCGTTGTATTTGTATTTGTCCCGCCATCGTATTGCATTGGAATCATCCTGTGAAGACTGCGCAGGACTGAATTTGAATTGGAGGTGCAGCCTCCGTAAGCACGCCCAAGGAGGCTGGCTTGGCGCGGCTTGTGGCTGTAGCACAGCGTTCAGCACCTTCACTCTCACTTCCTCTGCCGTCTAGCAATCCAAGTACCCTACACACAACAGCATGGTCATAACTGGCGACGACGAGCGGAAGCCTGAGCAGCAGCCTCAAATAGAGGATACTGTACCCCCGCTTCACGTCGAACTGAATACGTACGGCTTTCCGCAGGGTTACTTCATGCTGCGGTCTCTTGGGACAGCTCGCGTCCTCGATGTCGCCCAGGGGCTGTTGGATGATGGAACCGATATCATACTATGGCCTGCCACGGATAGCTCGCAGGTCGAATGTGAGCTTGGAACTGCCTGCGACCACCTCCTACCGACCTCACTAATGTCGCTATTATCGTAGCAATGAGAAGGCCAGAATCCAATAACCAGGTGGGCAGACCGCGGACTGTGATGTACGCTCTCTACTCGCACTGAACCTGCTACACAGATCTTCTTCATCGATACTTCTGGAGCATTGTCCTCTAGATCGTCCGGACATGCCATCGATGTT
Source organism: Trametes cingulata (assembly GCA_022385765.1). Classification (NCBI taxonomy): domain Eukaryota; kingdom Fungi; phylum Basidiomycota; class Agaricomycetes; order Polyporales; family Polyporaceae; genus Trametes; species Trametes cingulata. The sequence continues at coordinate 1,310,125 of MU277982.1, read as the reverse complement.
GAGAGTACGCACTGTCCCCCTTGACCCGCATGCTCATCGTTCTCAGAATGCAGTTTCAGAGGAGAAGCTAGTATTGCGTCACCGCAGGCCGATCTCTTACCCATTCCCGAACGCTTACTCTCACCCCCTGCCGCGTTTCGTCTACCACGCTGAGACGAAGGAGATCACAGTGACCTTTGCGAGTGACCCTTCGTACCCTTCCTCTCGAAGAGACAGCACGTCTGGCGCCTGGAAGGAGAAGACTTATTATCTCAGCTCAGTCCCAGTCCGGCGGCCGCCCTCCCTGATGGACAACGCCTCTGCGTTGTTGAATTCGGCCATATCAGCACCGCTCGCTCTCTTTGGCGGCAAGGGGGGATCGCACGCTACTCCGGAACAAGTCTTCGATGGGGAGATCGACCTGACGGAGAATGAGCTTGCCGAACAGGACCGCAACGAGGCCGAGGAGATCGACGACTCCCCCGACTGGCTGCGTCCCGTGAAGGTCATCGCGCTCACCGCGGAGGAAGCGGCGAACGCGAGCGAGAAGGCGAAGTCACGCCGCCGGTGGGAGATCCTACCTATCAGGATAACGAAACATCGTACGGGAATGCCATCGCAGTGACCGCTCGGCGCATCCAAGCGCGTCGTCCACATCATCCATCGGCTCCATTCTGGTTCTTGTACGGATATATGTACCATACTACGTTCTGCACCGTTTCAAGGGACGTGCCGGGCACCAGTACATGCTCAGCCTAGATCTTGTGGTGGGACTCCTCAAACTTGGCATGAAAGGTGAGCTGATCACGTGGGATGAACGCGCCCAAACAGAATTCAAGGGAGGCCGTCGGTAGCCGCTTGCAAGTGTAACCTATCGACTGCCCAAGGCGATAAGGTGACTGACTCGTGCAGCCGTTTCTCTATATATTCTCACTACCGGGCATGTGCACACTCGTCGAACGCCGTCATCTGCACAAGCAGGAAGGGCCTTGTGACGCCTCGAGCTCTCAGTGATACGTACACTCACTGTCTCCGAGTGAGAAACCGCGGCCGCACTTGCTCAAGTCGACATGTTCAAGCTACGTCTCCGCATTGCCCTCGTGCTCCTCGCATTTTCGCCTTTTGCGTGGTCGCACCGCCAGGGTCATCATGGCCAAGTGCCTCTAGCAGACGTTCAGGACTTCACGAAGTCATCCGATCCCAGCCTCACGTCTCAGACCTGGTCGGAAAAGTACGGCAAGCAGATCGACCAACCATTCTCCGGGCCTCTCTCGTTCTCGCATCTCCCCTATTCGCGCTGCCTGGAAGATGAGAGTGCGGCATTTGACATCGCTGTGTTGGGCATGCCGTTTGACACAGCCGTGACATACCGCCCTGGAGCGCGCTTTGGACCCTATGCCATCCGATCTGGAAGCCGGAGGCAGCGCGAAACCAGAGGCTATACCCTCTCTTGGAGGAACAACCCATATGAACTCGGCTCCAAGATCATGGATTGCGGGGATGTAGGTGCATGATAGCTATATACTCGTACCTGTCAACGCTCAAGGCTCCGAATGCTGCAGGTTCCCGTCAGTCCGTTTGACAATGCACTGGCCGTGGACCAAATGGAAGTGGCATACTCGACACTGCTTGCGCGCCCGGTCGCCAGCAAGGATTCCACGACGCTCACCTCTGTAACCCAGAAGTTTGCCAAGGATGGCAAGCAACACCCCCGGATTGTCAGGTATAGCCATTCAAGGAAGACGAAGGTCGGCGAAGACTCACTATCTCTGACTGCAGCTTGGGCGGAGACCACACAATCGTGCTGCCTATCCTGCGCTCATTGAACAAGGTCTACGGGCCTGTCTCCGTGATCCACTTCGATGCGCATCTGGACACCTGGCCGGCGTACCCGGGCACGAGTACGGATCAGTCGCGCGTTACGCATGGGACGTTCTTCTACCTGGCGCGCGAAGAAGGGCTCATGACCAACACCAGCATTCATGCCGGTATCCGCTGCAAGCTGACCGTAAGTTGCGCATATGAGGGCACGGTGGGAGCCCCAGGCTTGGAGAGGTGGGCTGAAAATATGTATACTATCAGGGCATAGCAGACCTGGAGAACGACGCGTCTGTCGGCTTCCAGTTGATTTCTACGGACGACATCGACGACTACGGTGTCTCTGCAATCATCAAGCGCATCCGCGATCGTGTCGGAGACTCGCCTGTCTATCTCAGGTATGCTCCCCGCTATGCACTGTGACCTATCCGGGACTGACGTACGTTCACATCCTTCAGCCTTGACATCGACGTTATTGATCCCGGTCTCGCACCTGCGACAGGGACGCCGGAGGCAGGAGGTTGGACGACCCGCGAAGTAAAGCGCATCATTCGCGGGCTGGCAGGGCTCAACTTTGTGTAGGCCTCCGTACACTGCAATCACTCACAGTCGTTCAACTTCTGACCACCATGCCCCATTGCAGCGGTGCAGATATCGTGGAGGTTGCGCCCGCCTACGATAATGGTCCGTACTCTTCTTCCGTCCCCGCCGTTTTTGCGCTCACATCGGACACACGTTCCACAGCGGAGATCACGGGTATCGCTGCAGCAGACATCGTGCACGACTTCCTGTCGATGCTGCTTTCGTCGGAGCCTCCGGCCCCTCATAGCAACTGGGGACCCGCGAGAGATGAGCTCTGAGACCGAGCGTAAATCGGGAACGGATGTATACATGCGCACAACACCAATGAGGACAGGCACGACGTTTTGGGTGCACACGCTACTGCTTGTCATTTCGTGGCGACATGGAAAGATAGCGCATCCTACTGTACATCCACACACACAGGTAACGAACGCCCAAGGTCGGATGAATAATTACGACATATAGTACTAGTGTGTCCATCGCGCACGCATGCCGTACGTGCACCACCGAGGAAGATCGAAGGGTGGAAGGAAAGAAGAAAGGGTGTCTCATCAGTGCGTGCGGTAAGAAACGTCCATGAAAGAGTCTGAGATCTACAGCCCATCGGGGCACTAGTGCTTTGCGCCCCACTGCCCTGGCGGCTGAGCGGTCGCAGCATCGTACATCGGCGGCGCATCCTCGTGCTCGTGTTCTTCCACTGGCGACTCGACCACGGGCATAGGTTGAGGCGGGTTAGGAGCGCGAGGTCCCCGTGGGCTCGTCGGCGACGGCTGTGGCATACCCGCTACCGCAGTATTGATCGGCCCGGGGGCCGCCGCCGTGTACGCAGTGCTGCTGCTGTACGTCGACGGTGCACTCGGTGCCGGCGACGGTCCACCGTATGGTGGGTAGGTCGACATGTCAGCGGCAGGGACGACGTTGGCGCCGTACCCGCCGCCGCTGAGGGTATAATTCCGTTCTGGGGGCGCGAGAGGCGGGACGTACGATCCTTGTGGGCGGTAGGGGTTCGTGCCGGAGCCGCCGCTCGGCGGGGGGGAAGATGGGCTGGCGTTCTGCATGTAGGCGGTGGCGTTGTAGGTATCGGCGCTGAAGTTCGTCTGGGGCATCGGCGGTTGCGCTGCGAAGGGATCGACGTGGGCAGTGTTGTAGTCGGACGGGTATTGCTGGTGCGAAACTGCGGAATGGACTACGGAGTATCGTCAGTGACGCCGACAAATAGGTACGCTTACTCCACTCACATGAGGTTCCTCGGGCCGGGTGGCTGTAGGCAGAAGCAGTCGTCGGTTGCTGCTGATGACCATACTGACCGTAGGGCGTGCTTGCGTTGAGGTACGCCGCGCCCACGGCAGCAGGGGCCGCAGGTGCTGCGCCAGGAGGCAGGGCGTAGGGGTCTGTGTATCCAGAGGTACCCTGTGTGTGCTGGCTGCCTTGCCGCGTCGGAGAGGGGTGGGCGTTCTGGGGTTGGGCCGGGGCATTATAGTAGGCATCGACTGCACGCGTGCCGGGTGCTGCCTGAGCGTACCCGCCAGCGTAGCGCGGCTGCGTCTGGCTCCCTTGGCGAGTGTACGCAGCAGTTCCCGCGCCGACGCCGGCGCCACCAGATGGCTGTTGCGAGTGGTACGGTACGATCTGGTCACCGTCTTCAATGTACGTGTCGTCGGCCTTGGACGTGAGCGGCTGGCGCTCGTACTCCTGGAATGCCGGGAGACCAATCTCGGTCTTTCCTGCAGCCTGGCGGGCCTTCCTGTCGGCTTCGGCCTTGACGGCCTCCAGACGCATCTGCTCCGCGTAGCTGTTGTCGGGTGCAGGGCGAGCCTCCCTGTCGAAGCCATGTGGTCGGCGCCTGATGCAGCATCTGCCGAGGCCGTAGAAGCATCCCGCGAAGAAGAGCAGGATGAAGGCGGCGAGCGTCAACCAGATGGAGATACCCATCTCTGCGTGGCCGCCGTTTACGTTGTTGACACGCGATTTGGTGAGGAAGAAGAGGACGAGGTCGAAGATGAAGGCGGTCATGGCGATGGATGCGGAGAATCCTGACACACAGGTGCTGCAGTATGTCATGGACATCTCACGGATGTGTGCTAGGAGACCGAAGACGGCGGAGATACCAGCGAGGACGAGGGCGACAATGTGGAGTACGAGGGCGTAGGTGATCCATTTGACAAGCACAGTCGGTATTTTGATCGGGGTGTTATCACCAAGGAGGGCGTTCACGTCTGACGAGGCAAGCTATAGGCCGACCGAGACATGTTCGCAGGAGTACTCACCGAGCTGGTATCCTACGGAGGGTTTCGAGCATGTCGTGCCGCTTGGGAGCGTCAAGCAGTATCCCAGGGTGCCAAATGTTACGGTTTCGGTGCTGCCGCCGATGCTGACTGAGGCCTTAAGGAAATAGATGGACTTGAGGATAGGAACGTTGAATGAGACAACGGCGAGAAGGGCAGTCGCGATGAGCGTAACAAGGAAACCCGGGGTCGCTGGACGAAGGAGGCCCATCGTGCAATCTGTCGAAGACGATGGGCAGAAGATGAAGGGGACAAAACAGAGGAGAGGTGGGAGATGGGGGGAGGCGCAGCGAGAGAGCAGAGGTTGTTCACACTCGGGGGCTGTGCCCGACAAGCTTCGAGCGGAGCAGCGTGACGACGGTACGGCCTGTCCCCGCAGAGCTAGGCGCCCGGAGGAGGTCCGAGTCTGTCCAAGACATCCCCGCCCCCTCCCTGCCTCTCCGGCGCCGCCGACGTCGTCTGCCTCTGCATTCCCACATACACTGCCTGCCCGATTCTTCTCCGTATAATCCCCTCAAGTTGAGCTATGTAACGCACAAACGAGCGACGCTCGAGACTGCTAAGCGGTTGCCGCCGATATCCAATAGAGAAGCCGCCCACTGCCACATCAATTACTGCCCGGTCGCACTGGCGGCCACTGCGTCGTCCTCTATCTTCTGCCACCACAGTATATGAAAGCCTTCTATCAGCTCGCCTGCACTGGTAACCTTGTGTATCTTGACTGTGTCCATGATCCCAAATCCGAGTTTCTCCAGCACTCGTATGCTCCCCCGATTCCCTATGATCGTCTCTGCTCGTGCTCGGCAAGCCCCCATGCGCGGTATCACCCAGGTCTGCATGAGCGTTCGCAGCGCGCAGGTCATGACGCCTTGGCCGTGCATAACAGCGTTGAGGTAATCTGCGGGACGAAGTAGCTCAGTCTCTGGCGATCTGCTCAGGCAAGTCATAGCAAGACGCCACTCACAGCCTATGCACCATACAATCTCCGGATCTCCTGTCTTCCTGCTCTCGTTCCTGGACGTGAGGCGTTCTTGCTCTGCCTTATCCCGGACGTCCGGGAAGTTACAGCGGCTGAACTCTATCGCGCCGAGGTAGACGTCCGTGCCGTCGTCGTTCATCCCTCTCAAGCAACTGACCGGGCACCCGCTCACGGCTGCAAACGGGCCTCGCGGCTGCTCTTCCTCAGCTACGCGCAGCTCGTGCAGGACCGCTTCGGACCTCTCCTTGGTCTGCGCCACCCAGTCTTCCCCATGGCACTCCAGGTAAGGAAACGCCAGTCCATCCAGCCACCGCTTGACAGGATCAGAGTTGAGAATCGCGACGATGTGAGGTACGTCTTCCCGTCGGGGCGGGGTGATTATGATGCGTTCATACGGTGCGGCAAGTTGGATGTAGGGCTCGCCAGTCCGAGGATGTCGCAGCAAGGGATAGAACTGGGAGAACGACATGGCTGACAAAGTGGTGGCGGGCTCGAGCTGGTCATTTAGGCACCGACCCGTACCCTCCTGACCGACAGCTTCAATATCTCTTGCGCAGAACCTTCGTGTACCTTTTGTTTGGCGACTGCGAGCAAAGATTGCAGCGTTGTCAGCCATTGGTACCGTTCGCGAATGCGTCGTGATGGGAGCCCACTGGAGCGACAACGGTGGGATTGTGGCTTCGAGAGCACGCATTACTGGACAGAACCAAGCATCACTATCTCCCTTGCTGGACAACGAGCTCCTTTACTCGATGCAGAGCACACGTTCCTTGCACTTCGCATCATAGCCATCACCGTCCAGGAATAGATGCTTCATTCCTCTAGAGGTATATGGGGCAGATCTAGAACATCGACTTCGTAGACCAGCCGCAAGGACGCGACTCCAACCCGACAACCTCGCACTGCGCTGTTACTCGGCTTTCCACCACAGAATGTCCATCCCGTCTATTTTCCTACCCGAGTTGAGGAACTTGTTCTCCAGCGGCGTGGTCTTCTCGTATATGAAGCCGAGTTTCTCAAAGACCCTTCGGCTGCCGATGTTGTCCGCAAACGTCTCGACGCGGATCTGGCGTACGCCCATGCGGGGTAGGGCCCACTCGCGTAGGATCGTCCCGATGGCAGCCGTCATGATGCCCTTCCCTTGATGGGACGGCGCGATGTAGTCTACGATTGACAATCAGTTCCTGCCACCGTCGAAAACCGCGTGCTGCAACTTACCGCCTATGCACCAGATGATCCCTGGGTCGCCAGCCGGCTTCTCCGCGTTGGGCTTTGCAAGCCTCTCCTTCACCTCCTTGTCCATCACATCCGGCCATCTCTCACGGACGAGCGTGATGTCGCCCAGGAAAATATCCGTCCCATCCTCGCGCACTTCCCTAAGACTCCGCACAGGACAAGCTGACACGAAGATGGGGGGCTCGTCTGGGTGGTCCGCGCTCGCTCGCTTGAGCTCCTCGAGGGCGGCGTCTGCAGTCCTTGTCACACCCTCCAACCAAGACTCAGCGTGCTCCGGGAGGTAGGGGAAGGGTGGACCATCCAACCACGCGTATACGGCAGGATCGTTCATGTAGGAAACGATCGCAGAAGCGTCACTCTTGCGCGGAGGTGTGATGATGATACTGTCATGCGGGGCCGGGAGACGCAAGAACGGCTCCCCCGTTTCCGGATTGAACTGAAGAGGATAGAATTGTGACTGGGTCATGCTGTCAGAGAGTAGATTGGTGTAGCCTTGCAGCAGTAAACAGGCGCACGCCAGCGGGGATCGAGTCAGATAACCAGGAGAGGCCCGGGGGCGGGGAACGGCACCGTTCGATATAGCAGATACGGGGAGCGTCGCCTCAGTGACTGCGAGCTGACTACTTATAGCATCAGGACAGCGATGTGTCGGTCCGCTAGAGCAGCAATCATCACGCAACTCGCTGCCGCAGAGGCTCGGAGATAGATGACTAGACCAGATGACTCTGCCTCGCAAGTACCAGCGCCAGGACGTCCACGAACAGAGACTGCGATAATTTCGAGGATTGAGAGAAGCTATGGTCCCAGCGGAAGGTCAGCCACGCAGCATAGAGGGCGCATGAGAACGTGGTGCCAGAGCAGTCCAGAGTGCGAACGAGGGCCGACGCACACAAGTTCGCGTCCAGGTGGCAGCGGGGGATAGACGCCGTCTGCCAATGAAAGAGGACAACCTCGAGGCACGTGCCTGAGGGATGGAAACCTGCCCTGAAGCGATCGATAAGCAGGACTCGGTGGGGCTGCAAAAGTTTGCACACATCTTCACGTCGAGTTCTGCAGCCCCCGGCGAGCTTGCTCGACTCTACTCTCTTCCCTATCCTCCGCCGCAGCCAGTGCGGTCACCCCTCGTCTTTTCTCTCGTTCTCTCTGTGTAAAAACTAGTCAACATGGTGTAAGTGCCCTCCCTTTTCGCGTAGATATGCGCCCTCCGTGCTCATCGCCATTTTCCCGCGGCGCATGGCAGTAACTTCACCGTCGGTAAGTACCCAAGAGTCTTGACAGGCCGCGTCGCGATGGCTGACTTTACTGCGATTCATAGACCAGATTCGGGCCCTTATGGACCGCCCGACCAACATCCGTAACATGAGTGTCATTGCTCATGGTACGTCCCCACCGATTTTCTCAGGAGTAGGGCCTGGTCTCACCGCCCCCTTCCCCGCGCGCAGTCGACCACGGAAAGTCCACCCTTACCGACTCCCTCGTCTCGAAGGCCGGTATCATCGCCAGCTCAAAAGCGGGCGATATGCGGTTTACAGATACACGAGACGATGAAAAGGAGCGTGGTATTACGATCAAGTCGACGGCCATTTCCATGTACTTCGAGGTCGACAAGGAGGACATCTCAGCGATTAAGCAGAAGACCGAGGGTGAGCATTCATCTTAGCGAGCGGGCCGCCGCATGGATCTGATAAATCTCCGCGTAACACCAGGTACCGAGTTCCTGATCAACCTGATCGATTCCCCCGGACACGTTGACTTCTCCTCGGAGGTCACGGCTGCTCTCCGTGTCACCGACGGTGCTCTCGTCGTCGTCGACTGCGTTGAGGGTGTTTGCGTGCAGACCGAGACTGTGCTTCGTCAGGCGCTTACCGAGCGTATCAAGCCCGTCGTTGTCATCAACAAGGTCGACCGTGCTCTCCTCGAGCTCCAGGTTTCGAAGGAGGACCTCTTCCAGTCGTTCTCGCGTACCATCGAGTCCGTGAACGTCATCATCTCGACCTACCACGACGCCGCGCTTGGTGATGTCCAGGTCTACCCTGAGAAGGGTACCGTTGCCTTCGGTTCCGGTCTTCACGGATGGGGCTTCACTCTCCGTCAGTTCGCCGCCCGCTACTCCAAGAAGTTCGGTGTCGACAAGGACAAGATGATGACCAAGCTCTGGGGTGACAACTTCTTCAACCCCGCGACGAAGAAGTGGTCGACGAAGAGCACCGACGCTGACGGCAAGCCCCTCGAGCGTGCGTTCAACATGTTCGTCCTCGACCCCATCTTCCGCATCTTCGACGCCGTCATGAACTTCAAGAAGGACGCCATCGCGACGATGTGCGAGAAGCTCGACATCAAGCTCGCTCAGGACGAGCGTGACCTCGAGGGCAAGGCTCTCCTCAAGGTCATCATGAGGAAGTTCCTCCCCGCCGGTGACTCCCTCCTGGAGATGATTGTCATCAACCTCCCCTCGCCCGCGACCGCGCAGCGCTACCGTGTCGAGACCCTCTACGAGGGTCCCATGGACGACGAGTCCGCCATCGGTATCCGCGACTGCGACCCCAAGGGTCCCCTCGTCTGCTACATCTCCAAGATGGTGCCGACCTCCGATAAGGGTCGCTTCTACGCCTTTGGTCGTGTCTTCTCCGGTACCGTCCGTGCTGGCCCCAAGATCCGTATCCAGGGCCCCAACTACGTCCCCGGCAAGAAGGACGACCTATTCGTGAAGTCGGTGCAGCGCACCGTGCTCATGATGGGTCGTTACGTCGAGCCCATTGAGGACTGCCCGGCCGGTAACATCGTCGGTCTCGTCGGTATCGACCAGTTCCTGCTCAAGAGCGGTACCCTCACCTCGTCCGAGACTGCGCACAACATGAAGGTCATGAGGTTCTCGGTCTCGCCCGTCGTGCAGGTCGCCGTCGAGGTCAAGAACGCTGCGGATCTCCCCAAGCTTGTTGAGGGTCTCAAGCGTCTCTCGAAGTCCGACCCCTGTGTCCAGGCATGGATCAACGAGAGCGGTGAGCACATCGTCGCCGGTGCTGGTGAGCTCCACTTGGAGATCTGCTTGAAGGTATGTCCAGGAGGAGACGTGTGCCAGTGCAGCCGCTGATGCGTCCTTACTTCCAGGATCTCCAAGAGGACCACGCTGGTGTTCCCCTCAAGATCTCCGACCCCGTTGTCCCCTACCGTGAGACCGTCAAGGCCGAGTCGTCGATCGTCGCGCTCTCCAAGTCGCAGAACAAGCACAACCGTCTCTACGCGAAGGCGCAGCCCATCGAGGAGGAGCTCTCGCTCGCCATCGAGAGCGGCAAGGTCAACCCCCGCGACGATTACAAGGTCCGCGCGCGTATCCTCGCCGACGAGTACGGCTGGGACGTCACCGACGCCCGTAAGATCTGGTGCTTCGGTCCCGACACGACCGGCCCGAACGTCCTTGTCGACGTCACGAAGGGTGTGCAGTACCTCAACGAGATCAAGGATTCTTGCGTCGCTGCGTTCCAGTGGGCGACCAAGGAGGGTGTCTGCGCTGAGGAGAACATGCGTGGTGTCCGCGTGAACATCCTCGATGTCACGGTAAGTTTCGCGGGAGAATCCGTCGGCGTCGAGGCGATCGAATCTCATTGCTTGTTTGCTTGTCTAGCTCCACACCGATGCCATCCACCGTGGTGGAGGACAGATCATCCCCACGTGCCGTCGTGTCACCTACGCTGCGTGCTTGCTCGCGGACCCCGGTCTCCAGGAGCCCGTCTACCTCGGTGAGTATAGCGGATCGTGTCTGCGCGCGACGTCATTGATGGGCTGACGTCGGTCCAATACAGTCGAGATCCAGTGCCCGGAGAACGCGATCGGTGGTATCTACTCGGTGCTCAACAAGCGCCGTGGTCAGGTCTTCAGCGAGGAGCAGCGTGTCGGCACGCCCATGTTCACGGTCAAGGCGTACCTGCCCGTCTCGGAGTCGTTCGGCTTCAACGGCGAGCTCCGCTCGCAGACCGGTGGCCAGGCGTTCCCCCAGTGCGTGTTTGACCACTGGGAGTTGCTCAGCGGCTGTAAGTGATCCCGCCTCTGTTATCACGCGCGCGAATCCGTGGTGCTGACCCGATGACGCTTTCCAGCGCCTCTCGAGAAGGGCAGCAAGCTCGAGGAGCTCGTCAGGAGCATCCGTGTGCGCAAGGGTCTCAAGGTGAGTCACGCACGCATGTCGTCAGCTGTGTTGATGGGGATCGCTGACGTGGATCGGGCAGCCCGAGATTCCTCCTCTCGACACGTACTACGACAAGCTTTAGACGGGGGGTTGTACGAATGCAGAAGTCCATCGATGTGCCAATGTGTCCTACTGTGTTATCAGCGTCCGCCGCCTCCTTCTGTTAGCCGCATCCTCTCTCCCTTCCGTCCTTGTTGTACTACTCCTCTGTGTCCTGCCGCTCGCTCGCCGATCGTAGCAATTACAAACGCATTCTTACGTCTTTCACGCAATGATATAACGGATCCCAACGCGCTGCCCCGCGGTGCCCAGTGCCCACGCATGAGATCGAGAAGCATCAGATGAGATGGGAATCGCAGCGAGTGCTTAGAGAGTGAGACAGCGATTCAGCGAAGCTGACGGGGCGTAGATAGCGGACGTCACGGGGGCGTTCTGGGGGAAGAGAGCCCGGCGGTTCGCAGGACGGAAGAAGTGGGAGCGCGTGTCGAGGACATCGGGGGTGCAAAGGGGGAGCTGCTTCGGACGGAGGCAGTCGAAGACAGCCAGCTGCGTGGTATGGGGCGGCCGTGGGCAGGGACAGATGGCAGCTGCATGCAGGTGCCACCGGAGGGGAGGAAGGTCGGGGCAGGAATTCGAAGAGGGAGTGTAGGAGCGCGGGGCGAAGCGCTAGCGCGAGTACATAATACGTACAGTTGTCCTCATACGGTCTGGATCGCAGCTGCAGGGAAGCCCTGCGAGCGAGTGTTGCACTACGCAGAGGACTAGTACTATGGAGGTGGGGTATACGCGAGGGACGTGCTAAATCCGCCTGGGGAGGCCGTTCCTGCTCGCCTCGCGAATTCGCATGTTCCGATTCCACCCTGGAATCGGATATGACAGAGTAGCAGTTCCTTTCCTGCCACGTGACTCTTGGTATACCGCCTCGTGTTTTACGGCGCTTGTCACGCCGTCGGAATTGTTTCTTTTTGACGTCCGATCTCCCTCCGACATTGAGGCGAGAGCGCGCGTTTGCCTTTTACTTTCGTTTCCTCATCTGCCTCGCTGGTCTGCTTTCGGGCTCCCTGCTGAAGACACGCTATCGGTGCTGCAGTGAACCTCATGTACGTATCTCTCGTTCGTTGGTCTCCCGCCGCGTCTCATCGCTTTTCAGCACGTCGTCGCCCAGCACTACGGCCAAACAGGTTCTGTTGCCGCTGGCGTTTACCATGACCGCCCTCGGTTCGTTGTCGCCCTCGATATAGTTAACTTCAATCCGCTCACGTTCTCCAGGAATCCCGCGAAGTCGCTTTTGCGAATTTTCCGTGGTAACGGGCCTCATCCCGTCGTTTAACTTCGTCGCGCACTTCGTAGAGTGCGTGTCTGTACATGATGCCGTCCTTCGATGTGCGTCCGATAGTCTGTGTGTAGGCGTTCGTGCCCCCTTATCGAGTCTGCTTGATGGAGTGCCACGGCGCTCGTTGATTGAGGCCGCTCGTGCTCACAGGCAAATAGTCGGCCGTTCAGAATTGGTGCTTGGTGCGTTGCGTGCAGTGGTCGAGCGTCATATGTGTGACGGCTACTGTGGCTCGTTAGTGACGGTATTTCGTTTGCGTGAGGTGTCCGGTCGTCCTGTGTTTGGTGGTGGAGGGGCTGTTGGCGACAGAAAGGGAACAAAGGGGGATTTCCCACCTCGTCCGCTTTCTGTGCGCGAGCAGGCCGATTTTGTGCGAGAGTGGTGTGAAGCCGTATCCCCTGAAAAGGTCGCAGAACGGCCTTGCGCTATCTGCGCCCGGTTGACCTTGACCGCGACGTTGGCGAGCTACTTGGATACGGACATTGATCTGTCTTGTCTAGACCGTACAGGGACGGGGACGACGCGCCGAGAACGAGTCTCTGCGGAGGAAGAGGTCAGCGAGATTCCCGGTCCTATCCTGTACGAAGGAGGTCTGCGGCAAACTGCTGTTGGGCAGTTTGTGGATATCTGTGCAGAGTGTCGAGGCCCACTGCTGCGAGGTAACGTTCCTCGCAATGCTCTGGCCAATGGTCGCTGGTTAGGCGAATGTCCGCCTGTGCTAAGGGACCTCACTTACGCCGAGCAGCTGCTCATCGCGCGGAACCGGCATAGTTTTTGTGTCGCGCAGGTGTCTCAAGGACAGCGCTACATGACAGCGAATGTAATCATTTTCGGTCAGCCGGTTATCAAGATGTACAAGACACTGCCGCCCCCCCGCGCAGACATTGAGGAATGCCTTGCGATCCTGTTTGTGGGTTCAGCAAAGCCCACGAACGAGGATGTGAGCCGCACACCCTTCCTCGTACGCCATACCGTGGTGGCTCGGGCGTTGCAGTGGCTTATCCTCAACCACGATGATTATTCTGATGTCACACTGTCCTTGGATAACTTACGCGAATATCCCGAAGATGAACCTCCTGTGGGCGTGGTGTTCAGGAAGAAGGATACGGTATCTGGCGAGAACCTCGCTGTCTACCAGGACCATGTTGAACATGCGGTGGACGAAGGACCTTGTTCCTTTGTTGTACACGGTCTCTTCGGTGGAGAGCTTGTGGACATGTCGTACGATGAGAAAGTTGCTCATGCGCTGCGCTACTTCGATTCCGGTGGCGCTGCGTTGTCCTACGGACACCATAAACGGCCAGAGTCTATCTATCATAATCCGAAGTTATATCCCGGTATGTTTCCGTGGCTTTTCCCGTACGGCCTGGGGGCGTTCGAGAATGGCAGAACCGCTGTAAGGCTTCATCGCAATGATCTGACTAAAGCTCTGCTGCTCTATGGGGACCGACGTTTCCAGTATGATCGCTGCTTCCCATTCATCGTATTCAATCAAGAGCAGATACGAGGCAGCGCACAGGGAGGCTACCTGTTGACCGCGCGTCGAGACTTTCAGTCTGTGTCCGAACGGATATTGTCTCTAGACAGAGGTGCGCTAGACTCCTTGATAGAACGTAGCCGTCTGGAACGGTACGTGCGGCCTGAAACAGATGACGAGAAAGCGTGGTTCGAGCTCATGTCGGTTGTCGACTACGTCAGTGGGCATGTGCGTGGGCTCAATACTGGTCGCAAGTATCAGCGGAACGAGATACGTGCCCTGATCATGGCGAAGGGTGTTCCTATTTTCTTCATCACCTTTGCTCCCGCTGATGTGAAAAGCCCGTTGTGTCTATACTACTGTGGTGAAGAGATAGATCTCGCTCAGAGCATGCCCGTTCTGCGTGGGGGGGATGCTCGACGCCGAGCGATCGCGAACAATCCCGTCGGGGCTGCTCGATTCTTCGACTTTCTGGTGAAGACCTTCCTCCGAGTGATTCTCCGAGCGGGCACTGATGAGCAGGGCCTCTTCGGCCGCACGGAGAGCTACTATGGCACAGTGGAAGCGCAAGGGCGCCTCACATTGCATTTGCATCTCTTGCTATGGGTCCGCTGTAGTCTCAGCCCTCAGCAAATTCGCGACCGTATATTGGCCGACGAGACATTTGAAGCCGAGATCGTCGCTTGGCTTGAATCTTGCCACACAGGTAGTTTCCTCGCATCCACTGATAGCGTTCTCGCGGAGCGACTGGAGGACGAGTGGCTCGAACGCATGCCCGACGGAGAAATGCGCCGTCGCACGCGTCTGAAGGCAGGAGTACGCGATCCCGCCACGACGTTACCTCAGGCGCCTCCCAGCGCGTATAGTACAGACGTTTCTGCACTCCGTGCGTGGCATAGAACATTCGAAGCGGACACGGACGATATTGTGTTCACCTCGAATCGTCACGACAGGAATCATCTTCATGGTTGTTGGCGCGGTTACTGTCGGGCACGGTTTCCTCGGGATATTGCTGAAACGACACAGATCGACCGAGCTAGTGGTGCAATTCGCTTCGCGAAGTCGGAGGCTTGGATTAATACGTAAACATATCGCTCGGTACGACTACAACGGTCCCTATCCTTCGAGAAACTCCCTATAATCGTTACACAATGTTTCGCAGACGCCTCCTTGGGTTTCTACGATCTGAGGGCCAGTACGGTCGCTTTGGCTTAGGCCGCATCCCAACTGAAACATCCTGGGGAGAAGGCGCATACGCCGCGACCCTGTGCGTGCGCAACCAGCCCATCGGCCTCATCGCCGTTGGCCTACTGAAAAACATATCCATCGCGCCCTCGCTCGACTTCATCGTCGAGATCACCATGCTACGCCAGTGCGACTGCGACGCCCTCGCTGCAATCCAGCACAAGACAAACTCGAACAACCTCGAGCAGGAACACTTCAGGCTGGTACATGATACTCTCATTGCCTCCTGTTCGTCCTCCATCACTGTCAGTCGTCCCGTCTCATCACACCTGCTATCCCACGAGACTCACTATTGCAGGCTTTCCGCGAAGCATACGTCACCCGCCAACCACGAGATTTCAAGAGAACCCGTGTACTGTCCTTCCTACCAGGCGACGTTGTTGTTGTTGAAGTCGCCGTCAAACGACAACAGCACACCAATCATGCCTCCGTGAACCCCACCACGACGTGGTACACAGAATACCTCCTATCCCGTATCACTCGCTTTCGGGAGGCTTGATGTACATTCACAATGATTATGAGAATCGGTTCAGCGTGAACAAACGAGCAATATTCAGCGCGTACAAAGGGTACCCACCAGCACCCACCGATCCAATAGTTCACTGATTAGGTCCGGTTCCCTTGCTCTGAACCTTGTCCTCGAAGCGCCACATATGTAGATATATCACACTGCAGGATGTGCGGGGAGGAGGAGGGCGAGCACGATGAGTATGGAATACGCGTGGTACCGGAGAGCGTGACGACCTGCCGTTTGGTGTGAATGCGAACGCGAACTGGCGGGCTGCATCTGCTTGGACGACATACGTCTAGGGCTAGTCAAACGCGATCAATCGCACCGAAGTCGTTGATTGAACCGCGTCCGGCCCGGGAGATGCACGTACGGATTCTCGCCTCGTGAAATCTACTTGCGCCGTTCCGGCGACGCGCTGCCCTTCATGCCCAACTTGCGGCGCGGTGACCCCTGCCTCGTGTGCTTCGAGATGTGGTGGCGCGCGGGAGGTTGTGTCTGCGCGCGAACACTGGCAGACACGGAGGGAAAGACAACAGTCGCGCGTCAATAGCTGTAGCAAGTAGGGTGAGACCCGATAGGACCGACCGCTGCCCCAGTCGTCGCAACCGTAGCGCGGGCTTGTGTAGCGGGCTTCTGTCTTGCCGGCGGCGCCGCTTATCATCATCGTCGTCGTCGCCGTCGTCTTCCTTCACGTCCGCATAGCCTTCGTCGGCCATCTCCCTCTTATACGGGAGTGTGTGAAGCTGTGGAGAAGACGGGGTTGAGGAGCGCACGCCGAGGTTCGCTACCGCGGAAACGAGTGGTAGAATATCGCAAGCTCGTTCGAGTGCGGACCACTGCACGCAAGGCCGCAAGACTAAGACGATGGAAATCCGGAGTTACAAAATGCGGCATGTGTTGCGCACCTTTGCACGCGAGTGCCCACCCGCTCACGAGAGACGAGAGGAGCGTAGGGACATCTGAAGGTGCGCCCGCTTTGTGTTTGTGATGGAGTTGCGCCCGAAGAGTCGTCCACAACGCAAAGACGGAGATAACAGCGAAGGTGAGGGCGGCGAGATCGACAGTAACGCAGTATTTGCTGTCCACTGCTCGGGCAACAGACGAGTCAGCCAACCAAGCATTGAGAGAACACACACCTGAAAATCCCTGCTCGGCATGGCGCACACGGCGAGGCCAAGCATCACAGATATCACAGTGTAGAGTCCAGCCACCTAGCCATACGGCCCCCGCTTCTCAAGTACACCCGCAACCCTGCAAGCGTGGAGAGAGACATGAGAGACATCGCCGGGCGTCTGAGCACGTTGAGCTTGTCTGGGCGGCTATCATCCACATCACACCGACGCGTGTCGTCACGTGTGACACTGTACCACCAGACCGCGCCGCGATCTCGTGCTTTGCGTGTCTCGTCCTCATCGGAAACGGAAGGTGCTTGGGCATCATGCATGCAAAGCCTCTGCGTTACTGTCCTTCATTCCCTCCGCTGCATGCATGCAAAGCCTCTACGTCACTATCCTTCATTCCCTCCGCCCCACCTATGCACAGAAATGATCAGCTTGCAGATATCACAGGTACTAAGAGCACGAACTTGCCCTGCGTGTGGTCCCCCCCTTCGTCCTTGAGGTCGCCCTCCTTCTCAGTTACCACGATGCCCTTCACCCGACCGTCGACCGACAGCGATGCTTCAGAAGAATCTCGATACGCGGCAGCTATAAACCCCTCATCCTTTGACTCTACCTTCTCCATACGCCGCGCAAGCCCTATACAATGTGTTTCTTTTCAACATGGCACCGTTACCGTGAGTTGGCCTGCTAATCTGTTCACACACTCCCATCACCTCCTTTTCACAAGGTGTGCTTCGCCATCGAAACGTTCACTCTGGTGACGGCTGTCGCCGGTGTAACTCCCGTAGTCGTGTCGCGCTGCACCACTACTTTCCGCGGCGACCGAGCCATGCAACAGCTCTGGGAACGCTTCGGGAACACCCTTGCTTCCGCTTTACAAGCTACTTTGAAACATATGGGGGATATTCGCACGCAGGGACTCGGAGTCACTCCTTCGTGGGACTAGAGATGTTTTACAGGAATACGATGCTTTTCGGGTCCACAAGGGCAGCAATAGGCCGGTGGTGAAGTGAGAGAGGAAAGTAATACTCAGACGTAGCGAGCTGTTGCGCGCTTTCCAGTCATGAACCAAAAGCAGGACCAGTCGTGTGCGCGGCTGCTGTGCTTAGGCCGGCAGAGCCTGGAAGTATGCGAAGAGTATACACGAGTAAAGGCACAGTGCTACTGTACGACTACTGAGCTTCGGCAAGCCTCACCCGGATGGATAGCGTGATCGGCGCCCCGAGTGGCGCTCACATGTGCACCTTGCTTGCGCCATACAACCTGGGGCATAAATTAGCAAGACTGGGGAAGCTCATACAAGGCTTGGCATAGTCTTCGGATGCCTTGAGAAAAATATCAGAAGCCGCGGAACGGCCATGCGCCTTCTACAGCGCAGATGGATACGGCGAGGGCCCAGAGGGCCCGCTTTACACGAGTGGCTGAGTCACAATTCACACGGTGGAATCGGTCCGGGCGTGCGTAGCATCGCCATCTACCCCCAAGTCTCGCTTCTCGCCTTCCTCGCTTCCAATTCCCGCCCTCTGACGTCACTCCCCTCCCCCGCGATAGCACCCTCTCCCATGACCTCTCTCTCCGCTGCACTATGCACTCGCTCGCGCTGCGCACGCGTTCGATCGTCGTTCGTCCACTGGTGCTGCATTAGACAGTTACAATAGCGAGGTAGGACAAGCAGTGTGTGCGTACTCTATATACTACGGATGATGATGGGTAAGGTGCGAGAGAGCAAGTGTACAGAGAAAACAGCCGCGAGAGTCGAGTGAGATAGATGATAGAGAGGAGAGCGAACAGAACCGTAACGGACAACGAAGAGAAGCAGGACGCGGGGCAGCGCTGCGCACCCACGCTGCCATCACGTCCGCGAGAAGAGAACAAACGATGCAGCGGATGATTACAGCCCCGGAAGATGGATGGTAAGGGTCTCGAAGGCGTCAAGGGAAAGAAGAACCAGAGAAATACAGATATACGAGTGGGCCGAGGGGAAATTGGACGATAGTGCGAGGCGTGGTGGACCGCAGTGGTCGCGGGCGATGATGGCGAAGAGAAGGGACCCCGTTACACGGTGCACAGCACCGAACTAGTCCCACCGCGTGTCCCGGTGCGTCCGCGTCCGTCAAGGACAGGAGAGGCGAGCTGCGTCGTCCCGCGTCCCGCATCACGCCAAGCGTCCGACGCGGGCGGGCGTGAGCGCCAGGCTCGCGCGCGAGGACGCGGCTCGCGGGGCGGCGGCGTCAAGGGCTTGCGAACAGCGCGCGGAGGCGCTCGCAGGGAAGAGCGGAGGACGTCCGGCTCGGGGGAGGGAAGCGGCGTCTTCGACGTGGTCGCACGAGGAAGGCATAGGCGGTGGCTCATATGGTGTCGGGTGGGTGGTGGATGGACCTCCGGCGGTGTCGTTCCGCAGGAGGAAGATCGGAGGCGTGGTGAGGAGCGCGACGCGTGTATGCGTCGAGGAGGATCATCGACGGGCGACGTAACGCCAGTAAAGGCTATTTGGTGGCTAAATGGGAGGACCGGTCAGCACCGTGGACAAAGCATTACGTCGCGCTTGAGTACACACCTGAGTGCCCGGAGTGGATTGGTCTGGAGAGAAAGCAGGCATGGGTCAGTCAGATGTAGGAGGTGGAAGGATGAAGGCACGTACGTGGTCGGATGCACTCCCAGACGTCTACACCCTTGCCCTTGGGGTCCCATACCCCGCATTGCGCGTGAAGGGGCCAGTAGAGGTTGAGCTCCCAGATGCGAGTGGCGTCTGCGACGAGACCAGGCATGGCGGTGGGGGAAACGGAGAGCGGTCGCGCGGACGGGAGAGAAGAGGATGGGGTCGTGAACGATGCGGCGGAGGCGGTTGCTAGCAAGGCTTGTAGAAAAGGAGACCAGCTCGAGCGGAGGATTGGTTTATATGAGTCGGGGCGAGAGACGCCGGAGGAGGGCTGAAGCAATTCTCAATTCAGTTGTCACTCCAGCCATTATGACATAATTCGTGCCCTGCCCGCCAATCACAAATCCCGCCTTTTTCGCGGCGCGCGGCCGAATAAACGCGGGCTGCAGCCAAAGGCTCTTTCTCCGCCCGAAAGCCTCGGGGGTGCCGCGTGGTGCCGGTGCGGACTGGCGGCGTCGGAGCGTGAGATGGTGGGGGATAATCGCGATAAGTGCGGATTGGGACGATGGTTACGATCGATAAGCGGGAGGTTGTTGCTGTGACAGTGAAGTCATCCGACACGTCTGCAAATCTCGTGCTCCTCCCGCTCAATCAACCCCGTCGGCGTCTCCTCTAGCTAGGCCTCCTCCAGCGATTCGCCCGGTGCGGCGACGCGAGCCTCGAGGTCGTCGCATCTCGATCCTCCGTGTCGTCGCCGTGCTTGCGCTGGCAGTGGCAGCGAGTGTGCGAACGGCCTTTATTTATTACTTTGTTGCACCGGACACACAGACACGCCCTGTGCCACCCAAATTTTCTGACAGCGCGCTGCATCCATCACCGTGCTCTTCTAGCCCATCCGCGAGCGATTCACCGCCGCGTCCGGCGTCCTTAACCCAAGCCGTCTTGGTTCTTTCTCAGCTCGCGTATGGATATCCATGCATCGTTTTGGGCACGCGCCATCCACCCCCTAGCCAGTCTGACCACCTTCCGACGCCGACCTTACAGCTGCCTCCATTCCAGCGCAACGTCCTTCCCCGAAACCGCGCTCCCGGCCGACCTTCACTCCGGCGTCTCCCCGCACGACCGACGGGCCAGGCCCCTCTCCACTCTCCACGCCTCTTCTCCAGCCAATCCTCGCTCCCCGGCCGTTCCCGTTCTTCATCGTGCCCGCTCAGAAAGGGTTCCCCGCCGGGCATCATCGCAGCTCCACTCCTCTCTCGAGAGGCTCGAGCCTCGATCTGACCACGGAGCCGCTCGCGTACCTATGAGGTCGCTCCTCTCCATGGGTGCGTTCATTGGTCCAGTTCCCTCAGGGCCAGCACGCCATTCCTGCACCCCCGCCTGTTACCCGAACCAGGTCTCGAGACTCGCTCCTGGCCCGCCTCCGCGTGTATCCTTGTGGTGCACCGGGGTCCGGGCCCGGACGTCCAATCCCGTCACCCGCTCTAGATATTCTTTGCGCTTTCGGAGCCTCGACGGACGTCGGCGATGAATTGTGGCGAAAGCGAGAGAAAAAAAAGGTTTGTGTGCGCGAATGGACGGCTGCGCCCGTGCGTCCCTATCACCGTGACGCACGTCGCAAACCGATTGGGCCGCAGCGGTTGGTTAGGAGCATTTCGTGATCTGGACGAGACGTCTAGACCGCGGTCCTCCTGCAGACGCTGACTCCACTACACGCGTACTGAGAGAGCCACAACGCCCAGAACCTGGCCGCGGCGGGCGCGTCATCGTGATGAGAGGCAGGCTGGCCTGCGGACCGACTTTGTACTGGTGCGTTACATACACGCTCGCTCCTCCTGACCTCAGAGCCCAGTCTCAGCCTGTGCGACCTCTCGCACGCCACACCTCTTGGCGCATCTCTCGCAGCCTAGGATGCTCTTCGCCGTATGGCCTGTCGCAAGGGGTGGCACGCCGACAGTTGATAATCTTTGTCACTGCGCACGACCTTGGTAACCGATCATGAGCATTCAATGGCCTTCGGAATCTCGTATAGGCTCGGAACCGCGTCTGCCCGGACGACAGATTCGCGATATATCTCAGGCTGCGGGCGCGACACGGACGAGCCCTTGTACGCACTCCGAACATGGCGGGTTCGTACACGACTTGTCACCCTCTTTCTCTGATATCACGATTCATTGTATGTCGGCGCTAGCGTGAGCGGCTTCTCGGAAGACCCTGTCAGAGCTTAGGAGAGTGCGTGTCTGGGTCTCGATACCGTATGCCCGCTGCGGTTCTCTGACCGTCTACGCAGTTCGCCAGCTAGGGGTCCGTATCTCCGACGGCCTTCGTCGAGAACGATAACCGGAGCAGCGTTGCTGCGGACGACGCTGCCGGTCGGCCACAGTACAGTCTCTTGGACATGGCTTTCGAGGAGAGGGGCGCTCGGTTCTGTCATGGGATGTCTCCTGCCACGTATAGGCTAGCATGGACACGCTCGGGCGGTGCAAGGGTGCGAGCGCGATGGGAATGGGACACCAAGTCGTCCATAGAGCGAAGCTGCGCGAGCCTTCGAAGCGTGCCAGGCTCGCGACTTCCGACCGGAATGCAGCCGGGCGAAGGGCGAGATTTGCGCGCCATGCGCGGGGGCTAGTCTCCTGAGAAGGCCGCTAGCGGACGCACTCTAGATGTGTTGCCTTCTGAGTCCGTGGCTGCCGCCGTAATATAGTGCGCCCAAATATAGGTCGACCGTCTTCCATGTCGCGGCTACTAGCGCAGGCATCGCAGCGGACGAGTGCCCGGTCCCGGTCCCTGCGACTTCCCCTCGGAAGGGCAGCGTCTGACGTACAACTTGGTCTTCGCTACTATCATCTGCTCGAGTGCCCCTTCCGAGCCATATGCCACAGCGTCAGCGCGACCGTCGGTGCCCTCCGCCCACCGTAGGAGCCTTTGGGCGATATATCTGGACAGGTTTACGAAGAGGGTGCCTGCGCAGCGTTCCAACTATAACTCCTGCTATATCGAGCCCCTGGTGCAGCTGTGCAGACGCACGTGGCCGGACGATTATGGAGCGGGAGATCAGCGTCGCGCGTCGGCTGCCAGCCACCGCGTCTGTCCGAGTCGGCCAAGCCGTCTCCAGCGTCCTCGGCGTTGTCTTCTCCATCTGTCTCCCATTGTCTCCATTGTCCTTCCGGTCGCCTCTGTCTGCGCACTGCCCTGCTCTCTCATCTTGCTGTGCTTTCTGGGACGCCGACTCACCCCACACGCTCCTTACTAGCCTGAATCCCTGAGACCCTCGTCTCGCCACCTGTCTTGCACGCACCACCATGAAGCTTTCAACGGATTTTGCAACGCCGGTCGTGCTTTCCTTGCTTGCTTCGTCTATCACTGGTGCAGCTGCGCTCGCTGCAAGCCGGAGGGCAACTGTGTGCAATGGGCACGCTGAGGTACGTTCCCTAGTCCGAGCCATGCTGTATTTCCATCGCTCATCCCGAGTGTCGTCAGCTCTGCGACCGGAGCTTTGGCAATGTCACCTTCGTCGGTGCGCACGACTCGTACGCCGTTGGGACCAGTAGTCGTGCGTGCTGTGCCCCCGCACCCACACCGCATTCCGCTAACTCGCAGGATCGTCCGCAGTCACCGTGAATCAGGACTACAACAGTGTGTACCCACTGCATCCCCCGACAGCCCATCTCGCTGACCGTGCACAGTTACCCAGCAGCTGAACGACGGCGTCCGTATGCTTCAGTCGCAGGCGCACAACAAGAATGGCGTGATACAGCTGTGCCACACGAGCTGCGTACGTCCGGTGTTCTAGCCTGGCCTGCATTGCCTTCGCTGACGGCTACCTTTAGGCTCTGTACGACGGTGGTTCGCTGCAAGACTACTTGACCAATGGTGCGCGTTGCGTCCCTGATTCATCGTGCGGTCTCGATCGGAAACGTGCTGACTTGCATCCCAGTCAAAACGTGGATGGACGCGAACCCGAACGATGGTGAGTCTGAAACGGGATTGCAGGATGGCTGAGTACGCTAGCGGTTCAGCTGACGGCGCCGCCCATAGTCGTATCGCTGCTCATCGTCAACTCCGATAACCTTGCACCGTCGGAGTATGACACCGTGTTCAAGGCCGCCGGACTGGACACGCTCGCCTACGCGCCGGAGTCGGCGTCCCTCCAGGCTAGCGCCTGGCCTACGCTCGGAACGCTCATCACCTCGGGCAAGCGCCTCGTCGCCTTCCTTTCGACCAAGGCAGACTTCAACTCCGTGCCATACCTCATCGACGGTGCGTACACGCGTAACCTCTCGCCAGCGCTGGGAGCTTCTGAGCTGATGTCACCGCAGAGTTCACCAACGTTTGGGAAACGGCATACGACGTTACGGACACGACGTTCAACTGCGACGTGAACCGGACGAACGGGGACACGAGCACGCAGATGTACCTCATCAATCACTTCCTGGATAAGGTCGTCGCGGGCTTCCCTGCACCGGACCCGGACCATGCGGACACGACGAACGCCGTGAGCGGTGTCGGCTCGCTTGGGCAGCAGGTCCAGACCTGCGCCGCCCAGCACGGAAGGAACCCCAACTTCATGCTCGTCGATGTACGTCACCGCGCGTTCGCCCCAGCCGGCCCCGGCTAACCTTGTTTCTAGTTCTATGAGTATGGGAACGGCTCCGTCTTCCAGGTTGCCGCCGACGCGAACGGGGTGAGCTATAGCCCTGCCACACCCGTCGCGACCCCGAAGTCGGGCTCTTCCACCGCCAGCAGCACCAACTCCTCGTCGAGCGGCGTCACGACCGCTCCTGCCAACGGTGTAATGGACGTCAGACTCGTTCCTACGCACCTCGCTGCATCGCTCGCCGTCATCGGGGGCATCCTCGCCGGCGCGCTGAGCATTCTGTAATTAGCCACACGCATCACCTACAGCTTCGGACGCTGGATCCGGACCCTCCACATCACCTATGTATCCACGCATTGCATTGCATTGGACTTCAGTAGCTATACTGGCTGTCAGCCGTAATCGCATTCATGCTGCTTTCCGCACCCACGCTTCATGCATTCGTGACCTTCGCGCCGCTAAATTGTGAGACACATGAGAGCTACTCGCGTGGTCGCCTGCAATGACATGATCGAGCCGTAATGGGCGCTTATGTTCTTTGTCCACGGTTCGGGGAACCCGGTGCGAAGCGCGAGGTCGCGAGTCCGCTCAGCCATCGCATCCTCTCCTGCCACTCTGCTGTCTTTCTGCGCGCCATCATCATGAGCTTCCAGGCTTTCAGAATACACCCGCCTGGTAGCCAACAAACGTTCGGGGAGACGCACAGCTCCTCGCACCCGGAGCTCACGCCGCCGTCCCTCTCCCCGCCGACCTTTGGCCAGATCTCCGCGGGCGACTCGAATGTCACCCATACGCAACCGGCCTCGGCCTACATGAACAACCCGAGGAAGGGGCTCTACGGATCGGGCGAGGCGGACGATCGGTACAACCTCGTCTTCGAGTCGATGGACGCGTTCGAGGCGTGGCGGCAGCGTGAGGAGGAGGAGAAGATGGTCGAGTTCGTGAAGGGCGACACGCACGCGTCCAAGGCGGTCCCGCCGCGCTTCAAAGAGCACATCAAGCTCGTCTGCGGGCGGCACTCGCGCGGCGGGCGTAAGAAGTACGTGAAGAAGTACCCGGACAGGGTGCGCAAGGTCCCGAGCAGAAAGGTACGTGCGCGCGGCCGGTGTGCGTGCGGTGGACGATGCCGTCATCTCGGTGCCGGCGTGTCTGCGTGTTCGTGTGTCCGCGGTTCTAGTGTGGGGTTCGAGAACGTCCGCTCATGATGTCTAGGTAGCTTGACGGCATTGGCTGTCCGGCCTCGATCAGCTACAAGACCTATTTCGACACCGACGAGGTGCGGGCGTGCTGTGAGTCGAGCCATCAACGCCTCGAGTTTCTGCAGACCGGGCACTAAACGGAAGCACAGACGTCTCGGAACACTCGCATGAAATCGGTCCCGCAAACCTTCCGTATACGAAACGCGGCCGGAAAGCCCAGGCTGAGATGGAGGCGCGAGCGGCCGCTGAACGCCCCCGAGGTCGGCCGCGAAAGGACCGCCAGTCGGGCACACCCGCCTCCGCGAGCCCCTCGCCGACCTCATTCATGGACGACGGCCAGAACGCTGTGGCGGGACCTTCCTCCGCTTCGACTTCAATGGGCCCGGGTGTATCGTCCTCCCCTGACGAGATGCCTCATCCTCAGACCTTCCAGTCCGCCATCTCGATGCTCGCCCCGCTACCTTCGGTGCCGCACATGCAGCCGCCGTCGGTGGACATGACACAGGAGCGGTGGGACCGGATGGGCGTGCTCTTCCAGAGCATCCGCGACCATGCGCGGACGTTCGAGTTCCCGGCCGCATCCGTCGCGGCGCTCGAGAGCGTGCTGATCCGCCTGTATCTGGAGAGCCCGATCGGAGGGTCGATGGCTGGTCCGGCGGGGCCCTCCATGGAGTCGATGCACGGAGGCGTCGGGATGAGCGGGCAATCCCTCGACACAAACCATCACGGTTCCGGGACATGACCTCTCGGCCGACAAGCATGGTTTCCAGTCACCTTATACCCTCCATTACCTTACGTGTATTCATAGCTGCTTCTCCACGTCCGTTTCACCTCCAGCTCTGCCTCGCGGCGCTGCTCTGAGAGTTTGTACGATTCCTTTGTGGCTCCTGATGAAGACCGGCCCACCGGTCCGCGTATTGAGAAATGTTACTAAGCGCCCAACGTGCCCATTTTCGATCGTCCTCTACTGAACGCTCTGCAGTCGCTACAGGCTGCAACTTCCCTCTTGTACACCCACTCACTGCCCGTCTCGTCACTTCATAATCTAGTCGGACTCTTGCTCTAATACTATCCGCTCGTGATGTCTTCTCTCAAGAACTCGCTACATAGGCGAACGCATAAAGAGCGTTCGCAACTCTCTCATCGAACGCGCTTGGGTTTCCTCGAGAAGCACAAGGACTATGTGCTCCGTGCGCGCGACTACCACTCGAAGCAGGATAGAATCAACCTCCTGCGAGAGAAAGCGGCGACCAGGAACAAGGATGAGTTCTACTTCTCGATGACAAGGGAGCGGACGGAGGTACGTTTGTTGTCTGGGCTGCAGCGCTGTCCGCCTAGACTGACAAGTCGTCTGTAGGGTGGTGTACATGTCAAGGACAGAGGGAATCAAGCGTTACCTACAGACATTGTGAAGGTATTGAAGACGCAAGATGAGAACTATCTCCGGACGATGAGGGCCGTAGGGCTCAAGGTACGCGACATCTCTCCCATATGCTATGGGCATGCCCTGACCGTAGCTGTCCCCAGAAAATCGACAAGCTCAAGACACAGCTCCTTCAACTCGCTGACCTCTTGAAGCCTTCAGTACTGAAGGGCGAGGACGATGATGAGGAGCTGGACGAGCAGGAACTGGAGGTGTTGCGGGAAGCCGGTATAATCCCTCCGGAATCGAAGAAGAGCCGGCGAAAATCGCGCAGTAAGAAGGGGAAGCATGTTTTGTTCGCTGAGGACGAGGAAGAGGGTGCGTACACACTGAGTGCTCTTTTTGGACGTCAGATTGACCTGAGAATATATGCAGCACGGCAGTACGCTACGTCCAGCCGCAAAGGGTCGGACTCCCAGGAGGATGACCGCATGGACGTCTCCACGGAGAGTATAGATTTGGGTTGGAAGGTGCCCGAGCAGACGAAGCGGAAACGGCGAAAGTCGAAAGTTAGCGCGGAAGAAGAGGAGACCGTTGTTGAGGAGGCATCCATCAAGACAGCCGAGGAGGCAAAGGTCAGTATATTCGAATGGTTGGCAGACATGCAGGCGTTCATGAGCTCTCACGTCTCTAGGAGCACCGTACACGGTTATTGAAGGAGCTCTCCGCTCGTCTCGTGCGCGACAGGCAACTGCGCTACGCAGAGCGCGAACTCGAGATGCAGCGCGCGCTGATGGGCAAGGGTGCGTCAAGGAAACTGAGAGGGGTAGAGAAGGTAGACGAGGATGGGGACGAAGATGATGAGGATGAAGACAGGCCACCAAAGAAGGTCGATGAGAAGACCTGGAAACCCAGGGTGTACAAGTGGCGGCTCGAGCGTAAGAGATAGCATGCCGCACCAGATGGAGTTGGGCACGTTCATGTATCTCACATTTGTTTTGGATACCTTGCTTGGCGTTGACAGTATGCGAACTGCTCGACGCGTGCATTCGCTACACACCCACTCGCCGAGGCGTACAGAACCAGTACAACAATGCAGATAGGTACAGTAGATCGGAGGATATCAGCTACATGTCTGGCTCGCTCGCAAGCCGACGCATAGTAACACAAGGGTAGTACAACACCAAGAGTACACTTCCGTTTCTTCACTTCCTTCCGCGCGTGGCAGGAAATCCTCGAAGCCGATAGGTCTAGACGGGATCAGCGAACGGGTCCTCTTCCTCAAGCGGAGCCTGCTTGGGGGTGCGGCCCGCGTGCGGAGCCTCGTTGTCTGAGACGTCGACGTAGCCTCGTCGGCGGGGCTGCGACGAAGACGAAGCAGTCGCGCGGTTATGCGCTTCCTCGTCGGAGGACTGGTAGTCGCTGAAGTCCGAGAGCGAGCCTCGCCGCCAAGCGTCATCGTCATCATCCGACGAGCGAGCGGCCGTGGGCCGGATGGGGGGAGGCAAACCCCTATGAGTCCGAGAGACCATCAAAAACCGCTAGGAAAATTCAGACAGGCGCTGACGACCCACCTCTGCTCTGCACCGAGGGACCCGAACTCGAGGTCCTGCAGGTCGGGATGCACATACGTAGGACTCGTCGGGCTAGTCGGACTCTCCTCGCCCGGGTCTGGCCGCATGCTGGACGACCCAGCGCGCCCGACAGAACGTTCGATAGCCGCACGTTGCCTCTCTTGCAGCTTGCCGAGCTCACCATTGGAGAGCTTCGTCGCAGCGAGACCCTCCTGGATCTCCTTGACTTGCTGTTCCGAAGTGTCCGGCTTCGTGAGCTGTCATGAAAGTGGAATGAGCTATGATGGGGTCTCCAACGCAAGGAAGGAACGCACCAGATCGTAATTCTCCAGCGCTGCAATGATACGGTCGTTCGTCTCAATGAGAACACCGATCATATCCTCATTCTCCACAAGCTGCGGCGAAATGTAAGTCATCCTTGCAACGAACCATCACAATGATCATCTTACCTGAATGTAGCGCACAATCTGCTTCCTTGCCTGTTTCACCTTCGTCAGGCACTCCTGGACTCGCTCATTCGTCTCCAGGCTCTCTTGTTGTGTATTCACAAGCTGTCGACCTGTTAGCACAATACAAACTCTCTTTTTTTGCGCGCGACACTCACAGTCATAGCATTCACGAGGTTGTTCGCCGCTTGAGAAGCGTTGGCGATAGCCGTCAAGATCTGAGGCTTCTCCTGCGAGGTGGTCAACGGGGGTGTAGCTATCCAAAGGGCACAAAGCGCACCTGCTCGAAGTTGAAGGGCTTCCTCTTCGTCTTGGGTTGTGCAGCCCTGCGCTTGCGCTCTTCCTCCTCCCGCTTGCGGCGCTCCTTCTCCTCCTTCGCCTTGCGCTTCTCCTCTTCCCTCTTCTTTCGCGCCTCCTCTTCCTTCTTCTTCCGCTCAAGGTAATCAGAACCGAGTCCGAGACCCGCGTTCACGCTCTCGATGGTCTTTCGATCCGTGCTCACGCGGGTGGCATGCGCGACTCTGCACTGCTTGTAGAGGTTTGCGACCAGCGCCATCGAGGGATCGTCCTTGAACTGCAGATGCCATGCGGCGAGGACAGCCGCGAGCTTCTTCTTCACCTTGGTGTCAGTAGCGGGGTCCGCGGCGAGGTTCTTGAGCGCATCGGTGAGCTGATGGTCCGCGAAGGACGCTGCATGGAGCTGAACATGGCGTGGCACATGATGTCAGACCAGGCTACATACTCTGGAAGCTGTGACCGCCGTTCTCTACGGTGGCCTTCAAGATCTGCAGCAAAGTTATGAGCGGATTGTGGCGCATCCACTATCATCTGATGTAGGACGTACAACAAGTGC
Source organism: Trametes cingulata (assembly GCA_022385765.1). Taxonomy (NCBI): domain Eukaryota; kingdom Fungi; phylum Basidiomycota; class Agaricomycetes; order Polyporales; family Polyporaceae; genus Trametes; species Trametes cingulata. The sequence continues at coordinate 1,280,745 of MU277982.1, read as the reverse complement.
CCGGTATTGTTGGTGCGGGTTGCCGTGTTTGATCTTCTTGCGGATCGCTCTCGAGGCCTCTGCGGGCCTATGGAAGAGTCAATAATGTGCATAGTCCGCGATCGGCTTGACTTACCCCGTAGCCTGAATGTTGATAGCGTCTACCAGCTCCGGGATTCTACATAGAGCATGCTCGGATCGTGTGGCTGAGCGCAGATAGCGACAATACGCACCCATCATACGCCTCATCCTCGTAGGTGCTCGATGTAAGGATCTCCACCCATTCAGTAATGGACGACTACAAGACTCAGGTCGGGAGATTGCACCGAGCGCGCACAGAAGACATACATGGGGTTTCTCGCGATTGAACGCGGAGTACGCTTGTTTCGCGAGCTGCAGCGCAGACATTACAGGGACAGCGGGAACAGTAGTTTAGTGGTGGGCGTAGAGGACAGAGAAGAGACTGGAGGGCCCGGGTCCGCCGCGGCCGCTTTGCGGTACAGCGTGCACATGATGTCGAGCGCGACAGCTGCGTAGGCGCCCGATATCATCATAGCTGCGATCGACTTTGAATCGCTCCCACTGCTGCTGCCGCCGTTCCTGAGAGTGGATCGCCTGTCTCTAATTCCACGCGATGCTCATGAAAATGACGCTGCCCCGGACATCCGTGCCCTGGCATATATCCCATGTGTTTGTTAGCGAGTGGAGAGGGCAGACGCTCACGATAAGACTAACGGCATTCGTCGGGATGGCAGTGGGTAGCGCTTTCGTGATCACAGGAAGAGCACAACCAGCCCTTCAAGGCAGCTGGGTACCAACCTTCCTCGGTCTATGATGGGTGAATGTACTGGCGGACGAGTAGAGTGAACGTATTACTTCCGTGCTATTCGTATACATTATCCACATACCCTCATACGAATGTGACCAAACCCCGCGAATTCCCTCCCACCCAGAAGGGCTGCAGCGCCTTCGGAAGCCGTAGCGAAACAACAGCCCCCGCGTCGTCGAACACTGCGCCGTTCTCGACCAGCGCGACGATGAGCCGAGGAACCGCGGCCGCAGTCCCGTTCAGTGTGTGTGCGAACGGCAGCGCACCCTGTCCTTGGTCCGCGGTCGAAGAAGACGAAGACGAAGAAGTTGTGGGTTGGCGGCGGTAGCGGATGTGAAGCCGGCGGGCTTGGTAGTCCGTGCAGTTGGACGTCGAGGAAATCTCGCCCCAGCTGCCGCGTCCGGGCATCCATGCTTCCATATCGTACTTGCGGTATGCGCTCGCGCCAAGCTCTTCTGTCGGCATCTCGAGCACCCTGACACAGTCTAAGCTGAGCGGACACAGAACATCGGTGGCATTCGACGTACCTGAATGGAAACCCGAGGCCCTCGAAAATTTCTGTCTGCACTCTGCGCATTTCCTCCATCATTTCTCCGCTCTTCTCCTCTTCGCTCAGCACGAATAGCTCCAGCTTCGTGAACTGGTGCACACGGTACAGCCCGCGCGTGTCCGCCCCTCGCGCGCCCGCCTCCGCGCGGAAAGCGTGACCGAGGCCGACCACTTTCAGGGGCAGCTCGGCCGCAGAGAAGATCCTGTTCGCGAACATGCCAGCGAGCGGGATTTCAGCCGTCCCTGCCAATACAAGTTCCGGGTGATTATGGCTCTCCGCCGCTGCGGGGTCGGGAGAGTGCATGAGGTGGTACATCTGTGAGGCAGCACCGTCTGCTGGGTCGCGAGGCTGGAAGCCGCACCGACGGGCGATGTCCGAGCGTACGACGTCTGGAGTTGTTACAGGAGTGAATCCATGCTTCATTGCTATGCTCAGGGCGTAGTTCACAAGTGCGAGCTCGAGGAGTGCACCTTCGTTCTTGAGGTAGTACCATGAAGAGCCGGTCACAGTCGCACCAGCCTCCAGATCCAGCAGGTCCAGTGCACGGCATATTGATACGTGGTCGCGTGCAGGCGAGGCGGGAAGGGGTTCGGAGCCATGGGTCGAGAGCGTGACAGCCACCGATTCCGGACCTATTGGGACGTCTGGATGCGTGTCGTTGGGGATTGCGAGGGCAAGTGCATGCAGCTCTTCTTCCAGTCGCGCGACCCGCTCCTCCAGCTCCGAGATCTCCGCTTTCAGAGCTTTCGCCTCGTCGAGGGCTGCCTGCTTCTTCTGCGGATCCTTCGCAAGACTTCGTATACGGTCACCGATAGTGGACCGCGCATGCCGCTTGGTATTGAGGGTATGCGAGAGGTCCTTCTGCTCGTCGTACAGCCGCGCTACCTTCTGGACAGCGCCGACCGGGAGAGGGGCTTTACGGTTGAACGCGTTATGCGACTTGAAGACTACGTTCTCAGAGATGTCCCGGTAGTCTAGCCTGGGCTTCGGAAGACTCGTCGATGTTGGTGGACGTTCCGGTGTTGAAGAGTAGGCGCGAAGTCTTAGACCTCGACAGAGCGTGAGCTAGAGTCATTATGCGTATACAGCCCATAGCGCACTCACGACAGCAATGCCGCAAGCAGCGAGCTGAGTAGACCGGGTTCAGTTGCATCCTAGCATGCGCATCCGGAAGCCAAGTATGAGAACACAGGAAAGTGGCGAAGAGTACTGGGCCAAGTTTCGTGCTCGCTGGCCCTGCCGAGTCTGGCGCCGCCTGGTCCGCGGGCCGTGGCCGTCGCGCTCGTCACACGTGTGACTATGCGCGACGCGTACGTCACGCGACTGGCCAAGTCACGGTAGACGCGTAGCGCCCTCAGCTCACCTTCAGCCACGATGTCCTCCTCCGCCGCCAAGGGCAAGGCCCCCACCAACGGCAACGCCTCAACTCTCGCATATGAGCTGCCATGGTATGGCTGCTTTTATGCGCTGGCTTTTAAAGTACTCATGCCAGAATTAGGGTCGAAAAATACAGACCGCAGGTGCTGGATGACATCGTCGGCAACAACGAGACGATCGAGCGGCTTAAAGTCATCGCGAGGGATGGCAACTGCCCTCACATTATCATCTCTGTATGTGCAAGGAACTGCTACCAAGTGCGCCTGCTGACGATTTGTGCAGGGCATGCCCGGTATCGGCAAGACCACGAGCATACATTGCTTAGCGCATCAGCTTCTCGGAGACGCGTACAAGGAGGGCGTATTGGAGCTGAACGCGTCGGATGAGAGGTACGTGCATAGAATTATTCCCTCTCTCTATATTCTGAACCCCACGAAGAGGTATCGACGTCGTACGGAACAAAATCAAGGCCTTCGCACAGAAGAAGGTTACGCTCCCACCTGGAAGGCACAAGATCGTCATCCTGGACGAGGCAGACAGGTGCGCACAGACACTCAAGTCGCTCGACGTCGCTTATGGAGGTCTAGCATGACCGCTGGCGCGCAACAAGCTCTCCGACGAACCATGGAGATCTACGCAAACACTACTCGATTTGCACTTGCGTGCAACATGTCCAACAAGATCATTGAGCCCATCCAGAGTCGTTGTGCCATCCTCCGCTACTCAAAACTACGCGACCAAGAGATCTTGAAGCGTCTGCTCGAGATATGCGAGATGGAGAAGGTATACACCCGACCTCTTCTTACATTGCACTGAGGCTCATTCCAGCCTACAGGTGCAATACAGCAACGAAGGTCTCGAAGCCCTGATCTTCACAGCCGAAGGCGACATGCGACAAGCGATCAACAACCTGCAGTCGACCTGGTCCGGCTTCGGCTTCGTCTCTGGCGACAACGTCTTCAAAGTCTGTGACCAGCCACATCCCATCACGGTCCAAGCCATGATACGCGCTTGCATCAAGGGCGACATTGACGCCGCCATGGACAAGCTCGACGAGCTGTGGGACCAAGGGTACAGCGCCGTTGACATTGTGGTCACGATATTCCGGGTGGTCAAGACGTTTGATGAGTATGTCTATGGCGGACAGGTGTTCTGTCTGTACGCTGACTTTCATCCGCGCAGGATTCCGGAGTACACGAAGCTTGAGTTCATCAAGGTACGCATCCCGATGACTGGTATGCTGATACAAGATGAATACTCATCGCAATTCTAGGAGATCGGATGGACGCATATGCGGATACTGGAAGGCGTAGGAACGCTCATCCAGCTCGGCGGACTGATGGCACGTCTGTGCAAAATGTACATCTCGCTAATGTCTTGGTCAGTCGCGCACTCACTGATTGGCTCTTGACAGGAAACACAAGCCCGAGCTGTTCCGTGTATGAGTATTCCGCTGTCGTTCGCCGACCTGGTTCGTTGTTCTTGCTTTGTACTGTTATTCGAGTGTCCAGCATCTTGTGGTCGCTGTTGGTCGCTGGTTCTCATTTGGAAGACTTAAAACGGGAATGCCGCAAACATCGTCACAGTCTCTCCTTTCTGAAAGGTATGTCAAACTTGTGTCTCGCATACATTGCAGCAGTATGATGGGGCAGACGTCTGCCAATTCCATAAGCAACCCGTGCTCTGCTTACGCCTATACAGAGTCTGCTAAGCGCCGACTGTATCGCCCAAAATGGTAGGTAGCTTAGCAGGCGCATTTCGCGATTTATCATCATCGCTTCATCCCATGCCCTCCTCGCCATTGACTCGACGCTGCGCCCTCTGTCTTCTCTCTCACCGCCATCCGACATGAGTGCGGCCCAGGACACCCCGGTTTCGCGACGTTTGCGCAGTGTCAAGCATATCATCATCGTCTGCTCTGGGAAAGGAGGAGTAGGAAAGTCCTCGGTCTCGACACAACTTGCCCTCTCCCTCCGCGCCTCTTCGCCCACGGCCCGAGTGGGAATCCTGGATGTCGACCTCACAGGCCCGTCAATACCACGCATGCTCGGCCTGGACGGCCACCCGGTGCACCAGAGCAGCGACGGGTGGGTGCCCGTATACGCGGACGGGAGCGAGGCGCGGCTAGCGTGCATGAGCGTGGGCTTCCTGCTGAAGAAGAAGGAGGACTCGGTCGTGTGGAGGGGCCCGAAGAAGAACGCGATGATACGGCAGTTCCTGAGTGACGTACGGTGGGGAGAGCTCGACTACCTCGTCATCGACACGCCCCCAGGTCAGTAGTGCTAAACATACCCCTCGCCTCCTTGCCTCCTCCGCGTCCGCGCGCGCGAGTTTAATAGACGGACGGCTGACGCTCCACGCCCTCCTCCCGCGCTGCTGCCGCATTTCCGTCATCATTATCATCATCACAGGCACGTCGGACGAACACCTGTCGCTCGTCGAACATATGGCCCCCGTGCACGACCGCATATCCGCCGTGCTCGTGACGACGCCGCAGGCGGTCGCGCTGCTCGACGCGATGAAGTGCCTCTCGTTCACGCGCGCGACGGCGATCCCCGTGCTCGGTCTCGTCGAGAACATGAGCGGGTACGTCTGCCCCTGCTGCGGCGAGATCAGCAACGTGTTCTCGACCGGGGGCGGGGAGGAGATGGCGCGCCGCGAGGGCCTGACGTTCCTGGGGAGCCTCCCTGTCGACACGGAGCTCGTCACGCTCCTGGACGCGGCGGAGGTCGAGCGGCCGGGCGAGTCCGCGGAGCTGCCAGAGGGCGGGAGCAGGCGGTCGTTCGACCTGCTGGAGCGCTACGAGAAGACTCCCACCGCGCCGCTGTTCAAAAAGATTGTGGAGAAGATTGTGGAACGGCTTTTGAGCGTACATCAAGCTTCATGACGACTTGTAACACAAGGTGCGGCGCGATATTGACTTCCTGTGCGTCTTTGGTCGGACGCTGACGGGTCTGTCCCTGGATAGGCATATTAACCACCCAGCCATGTATCGTTAGACGTGTCTCACCTACTGTATCGACCGTGCTGTGCCCATGAATGGAACCGAAGACTCCTTGACGCATTGTGGCTCTATCGCCGCCCTTCCAGGTTGCGTCGTACACCTTCGCGCCGTCTGTGCCAGATCCTCGACACGCTCTGGATCTCGGCGTAGCCTTCGGGGTCGAACAGCCATTTACACTTCCGTCCACGGCGCGTTAGTGCAAGACTCCATGGAACCGCAGCACTTCTTGCCAGTTTGAGCTCTTCTGTGAGCTCATCAGCGCAATGATGATATTGACTGGGAGTCTGGGAACGTGTCGACGCGGAGCCTTGGCCGGGCCTCTTCTCTGCTGCAGGCACTGTTTGGGGCGCGCGCAGTCCCGAAACGAACGGCGTGGTGCGCAATCACCGCTATGTAAGTCACGGCTTCATGCAGCCACATATCAGCGCTGTTGATGTGTCCGTATAGAACGCGTCACAAGCCGTCCCGCAGCGGAGATGGTGGCGGGTTCCCGAACGGCAGACCGCACGCAAACGGGAGCAGCCCATATGCTGGCGAGGGGCATTGGACCGCTGCGAATGCGTGCAAGGCGAGAGCATGCCAGATGAGCTTGCCACTGTTCGGACGGATGCGTGCGGGACGAGGACGGGAAGAATGGCCGGTGGACCGAGATGGATCTGTGCGATGGCGATGTGATCTGGATATCTGGATCGACGGCGTTGACGTCCGTTAACGCAGACGCCTCGACATCATCTGATCCCGTCTCATTATCCATCCACTCCCACTCTGCCTCGAACAGCATCGCCAGCCGTTCCGCGACGCCCTGACTTGAGATGAACAGAACGAACGGAGCGGAATGAATCGTGCACCCCCGGCAATGCGAACCTGCAGCATGTACGGAGGACTCAGCGCAGTCTCGGTATGTATAGACTGCATTGCGCGCCGCGGGGGCAGACATGGCGTGCGTGGCGAAAGGGGTCGGCATTTGCGGAGCCACGTGCGGAGGGACATCGATGGTCTCGGGTGTGCCGGGAACTTGAAGTGGCTTTGTGGACCCGACCTTCCGCTCTATGCACAACGCAGGCCGCGCTCTGCTCCCGCCAAACCCTATCTGCGCCCTCAGGGCAGCAGGGGGAGGCGCGTTTCTGGATAAGAGAGCGAGCGGCGTCGATAGAAAGGCGGATAAGAAGATCTGCGCCTGCCGAGCGTCGCGAGCTGCAGCGACGCAGAGCGTGCGAGCGCGTGCGTAGTCTTGTGATCCTCTCGCGCATTTCGAGCTCGAGTTCGGGCTCGTACATACATTCCTGACAGGAACGCAGCCCGGGCAGCGTTGGCGCGGCGTGCGCGAAGACGCGTCTCATATGGAGGGTCTTCGGACGGAATTCATTGCAGCGGCCCCTCAGCTCAGACGAGGAAATTACCTCCGCGCATGTTGTGTGGGAAGAGAGGGTATCGATGGGAACAGCCCGGCGGTTGATTGCAGCAGAACACGTTCCTGCGGCAGTACGTCAAAGGTGACCAACCCGGACGACCTCTGGCACGCCCGCCATCAGCCATGCCCGTTTGCGTTGGCCTGCGCTTGTCTAACCGGGTATAGTCTCCCTCCATCCGTCCGTACGTCCTCCCCAGTATAATTATCCCTCCCCTCCGTCCCTCCTCCCCCTTCTCCCCTCCCCCGTCCGCCACACATGTTCGCCGCATCCCCTCGATGAGTCGCGTCGTCTGACACGCCCCCACTCCGCCCGCAAACGACCGGCACGACGCTCACGATGACCCCGCACGCCATTCACGATCGTACTACTCTACTAGCATCGACAGCAATTATCACCGACTTCGGCTTCCCTGTATCTGCCTCTGACGTCCTATACCCCCTCAAGCGCCCTGACACGATGTATCCAAGCCCTACTATCGCAGGTGCGTGATACATATATATCCCAGGCTCCGCCTCGCCTGATCCCGTACAAATATGATCCTTTGTAGAGCCTCCTACGCCCACTTCGACCGTCACCCTCCGTAGACAGAACGCGTCCTCCACGGGCGAAGACGACCTCCTGCCCATGCCGGGCATCTCCAGAACACCCCAGCGGAGTTCGAGCAGAACGTACCGATGGGTCGAAGACCAACAACACATCTCCGGCGCGTCCGAGCAGGCGCCTCCGCGTGCCGAGGACGGAGTTGCGGCGGGCGCGCGGTGCCATCCCTATCTCGCGTACCCTCAGCTCAGCGCGGCTTCGCTCGTAAAGGGGAACAAGGACACGATCCGCACGGTGGAGAGTTACGTATTCGTTGACGACTCGGACGACGTTGCCCACCCGACCGAACGCGTGCCCCGAGGCAGAGACGCGAGCGTCACGCAGGTGGGTTCGCGCGCACGTGACCCGCCCAACGCGCCTCGTTGACCACGCGCGCCGTTCTTAGCCTGCCTCGCGCTGCGAGACGCCGTCGACGACGTCCACGCCTCGCAGATCTTTCCGCGCCTCGCAGGGCATCTTCCATTCGGGCTCTCCTCTTCGCAGCCTCCACCTCACTTTCACGTCTCGCCGCCCGTCCGCACCGGCCTCGAGCACGGCGGCGCCCCGCTCGCACAGCCCCGCGTCCTCGACCTCGACATTCCGCCGCAACGCCGGCCACGCCGCCTCGCACAGCAGGGGCTCGAGCTTGTCTACCGTGAACGCCATCCACCAGCGGAGCGCGCGCACAGAAAGCCCCGAGCTGTCTGCGAGCCCACCAAAGACCACAGCATGGAAGTTCAAGCGGCCCTCCGTCGCTGGCCATTTCTCGCCCGCGACTGAGGACGAGGCGGAGGGGATACCGCCCCCGCGGCCGAGTACTTCTTCGAGCGTCACCCACTCAGGGTCGTCGACCGTCTACACGCGCACCTCCTCAGATGCCCCGCGCAAGATGCACTTCGGCTCGATTCGTTCGCATTCTTCTACCACCATCTTCAGTACATCGCCTTCACTCTGGTCCCTCCCCACTGATGCATCCCATATCAACGATCCCCCTGAGAGCGAGAAAGTCATCGCTCGAGATAGACTGAAGTCAAGCTCCGAGAGTTCCGCCGCCACCTGGAAGTCGACGTCCCCCTCCATGCCTCACCTCGGGAGCGTCAGCAACATGCTGACGACGCCGCGATCCCGCAAAAAGCGCAAGCTGATTATCAGTGGAATCCCGCCCGACGATGAGCGCCGCTTCGAGGGAGTGAGGAAGTGGTGCGAGTCGTTCGGGGAGGTGAACTCGATTACCCGTGTACCGAATGGAGATCTCCATGTTGATTTCCGCAAAGCCGAAGTGGCTGATACCGTACGCTTGAGTTTATCTGCTGCGCTGCGCCTATGCTCATGGCTGTTGGATCCATAGGTCTGTCGCCTCAACGCGAGAGTCTACATTGCCGGAGTTGGCAGCGTCTGTCTGTCCTGGTTCACCGGCAAGCGTCCTTGATACCCATACCCCATCGGATCTGTTGTAAGCGCCGTTCCTGAGTGCGTCTTTCGCCATGGGCTAACAGGCGATCATCCCAGTGTACAACAGTGCTATCTTAGCTGCTTTCGTACACCTAATCCCGCACTCTCTGTCGCTGGCTCGCGTTATGCCCCATATGCCTCCCTCCACGCCTGTACATGCCTGTCCCTCGCCTCACGCATCCATCTGCTGTACGATCTCACGCATCACGAACGCTTGCTGCATCTTGCCCCCTCGCAACACTTCCCCTCCCCTTCCCCTCATCCCATCCCATCCCATCCACATCTCATCTCATCCCGTCTCGCCCCATCCCATCTCGTGCTGCAGAACGCCCTTGATCTTGCTCGCTCATCGGACGCTGTCGCCTACTGTATACACCGTTTGTATTGTTACTACGGGCGCGACGCGCTCTAGAGGCTGTCCTGCTGCATGGCTCACGCGGGACCTTGCCTCCCCTTTGCTCTTGTACCATGCAATCCCATCTTGGCCTGCCTTGCCTCTCTGTTGCTAGCACGTGATCGCGTCAAGGCTCCGTGGTCGACACACCTGGTCTGTCGAAGGACCATGTTGTCTAGCTACATCAAGTTACTGCAGTCTAAGACGTTGCGTTCGCACTGGTTTGCAGTCGGGCGACCGATATCTGTTTCATATATGTGTCACCGGATAATCAACGGAAAGCAGGAACCTAGTACCCGTATTCCTGCCCCGACCAAGGCGTGCCGATCTCCTACGGCCTCATGCTTGTCCCGAGGCCAAAGCGATTGTCTGGATTGCTGGACATGTCGACATCCAGGTATACGTATACCACCCAGCAGTGAGCGGAGTCGAGCGGAACCGCCTCTGCTTCTGCGTCCCTTGTACTCGTCTATGGCTAGAAGGGCGTCAGCACCACGCTGACTGGGCGCGGTCCGCTTCCCTGAGAACGCGCTCGCGATATCCCTGCCGGGGGCCCATGTCTTCCGACATACCTGAGACTCGAGTGGAAGGAAGGACTGAAACGTGCCAGGGCGCGAGTGGATTCCGAGGAGTGGTTGCGTCGTATCTCGCCAACGACCCTTCCTGCGGCAGCCTCATGGCCAGTCCTCGGAAAGCGGGAGACGGGCCACGAGCACACTAGACGAGCCGCGTTCTGGGGAGGATGGAAGCCAGAGGCTTATCGCGTCGAATGTGAGGATGCGGCAGCTCTTGTTTGGCTGGATACACGTCCCGGTTACGAGAATAGCTCACACCGTACCGGTGAGAAGAGTGGTGTACCTTAAGAGAACCTCAGAGACAGCACCACTGGCCGCAGCACGAGGGCATCGTGAGGCGTTCAGTCTCTGAGTATGCGAGACTCGGGCCTGCAACGTGCTGACATACTGCCAGTACTACCGGAGACGGTGCCAGAGGTGGGAAGGACAGTCGCGGTGGCGCCTCTCGAAACAGGAGGACTGTTGCGTGAGATGTTCAGAAACATCTCAAGGGCAATGCGGCTCTGAGCTGCGTGAGGCGATTGGCTCAGGCTGTGGCATAGCGAATGGCCTTCTCGGGCGAAAGGAGAGCCTGCCTCAAGAACAAGGCCATACAAGGGCTTCTTCCACTCCTGGCGATGCGGAGAAGCATCACTGTGGAGCAGGAAGATCAGTCATGTCCAGAAACAGTGTAAGCAGAGCACGTACCGTCCTGACAGGAGCAATCTCCGGTGTAGATGTTGGACATGACTAAAAGGAACCCTCACCGAGGCAAGAACATCACAAGCATCCATCAATATGAGCGACGTTACGAGACATGGCAACCTAGGTATGCGATATGTAGTCTGAGATGCAAAGTCCAGTGAAAGAGCGACGACAGGAGGTAGAGTACGTACTACACGACGATGACCAAGGAACCCAGTCCCCATCCTCGCGAACAACAGTATGCTAAAGTCTCACAACACAAAATATCCAAGAATGCACCGAACACGCTGTCCCGGCCCGTGCTATCACGATGGAGTGTACTCTGGAGGTACATCCGCCAGTGGAAGTACCTCAGGCGCGCTTGACGAAGCCTTGACCGGTCGCCCCTCGCTATCAAACCGTACGCCCGAGTCTGCGTGATACTGGACAGCCTCTGCGTCAGCTTGCTCCTTCTTGGCCTCTGCCGCTTTGCGTTGTGCAGGCGTGAGATATACGCCTTCCGTGTCATTTACGACGGACAGTTGTCGCCCCGAACTGCTGCCTGCTCCGCTACCGCTCGCACTACTTGGTGCAGGCGGGTATACGTGAGGTGTTCCTGGTGTAGACGGGACACCGGAGGAGGCATGAGGGGTGTATGCGGGAGTGTCCGAGTAGGCCGTGGCGGCTGTGGGCGCGAGGAATGGCTCGATTTGCGAGGCTTGAGGTGCAAGTCCCTTGTCCGCCGGGTGGTCCTTCTCTGCAGGATGGTCAGCAAGCTTCACCGACTCGGTTGTTCGCTCATCTACGCACCAGAGTCGAATATAGGTGCATCGCCGAAACTGTGGTAGGCGTAGACCCCATGTCGGCGGCGGCGGAAGAACAAGAAGTAGAAAGCCAGAATAGCAGCTACCAGTAGCGCAGCGCCCCCAACTGCTCCGCCTACAATGGCCCCTACAGGCACGGAGGAGGACGAGGAGGCAGTAGTGCTTGTTGAATTGTTACTGACGTTGCTAGTGTCGGCTAAGCTGCTCGGCGCCGCCGAGGGCGTGACGAAGACCGTGGATACCCATACAGCAGTGCTTGTGGCGGTCTGCTGGGGCTCTGCGAGGAAGACCGCGTCGAGGAGATAAGGGACATTATCCGTGATTGTGACCACAGTGATGTCGAGAGTATGGGAGCCGAAGGAAAGAGGCCCGGAGTTGTAGAATACCACGCCGTCCTCGTTGGCGACGTCAGCTTGGTACAAAAACAAGCTGTTCCTGGCACCATCCAGAGTGTAGGCAGACACGGGTCCGGAATCAGAGCTGGCACCCGTCGGAGCTATGGTCGCGCCAATGATCACAATCTGAGATGCTACAGGGAAGGCTCGTAAGGCGGTCATCCGCAGACGAAACCGGACGCGACCCACCGGTGAATTCAATGTGCACCGTGTCCTTCGGATGTAGTGTCGACGTCAAGGTGTTGTTGAAGACGCCGCTCACTCCGGTATTGTGCGTCCACTGCCCGGTGTAGTCCAGGTCGGGGTCCGTGTCGTCGAACTTGCGGAAGACGGCGTCGGAGGACATGGCTGGACGTAAGACGGTCAGACGGGTGGTGTCGGGGGAGGATGGAGAAGGGTTGGACGACGCGCGCCCTCTCCTGGAGGAATGAGACAAGGCGTTGGATGCTGTGTGGCGACCATCTCTCTCCAGCACCGCGCTTCAAGGGGGCAGATGCTTCCCTGTCCCGGCCATGCACAGCTTCCATCCCGAGATCACCTTGCGTATGTGCGCCTGCTTACCTCAGCCGAGACACACAAGAGCGCCCGGCGGCACATCCTAATCGGGCCACTCATTCTACCAGCGTCGGCGTTCAAGCTGGCAGGCCATGCTGCTCGTACTTGATGAGATTGGCCGGTGCGCACCAAGCACTGAGTATGTATGTATACATCATCGATTAGTATCTGGTCTATGCGGGTATCGTTCTAATCCTTGAGTGATCTATCCTCCAGCGTACTACGGCGCGCTCTATCAATCGCCCGCAACCAATGGCCCAAGTCCAGCCAGAAAGCCTTCTGACTCCGCGTGCCAAACCAGAAGGGTACTATAGAGAGGTGATGTGTATCCGCTAAGTGGTGGACGTTCCATACGCCAGCCTCCGGCGGGCAGCTATATCGCGCCTTCTCGGAACCATCTAGGATATTGTCGCCGTGGCTGAAGTGCTTACAGCGCGTAGACCTGAGCAGCACGCATGAGAAAAGCACAGAACGACGGTGAAGCAGTAGCACATACCTGCACTCGAACGGATGCCATTGCGAGAACAATGGTACGACGCCATCGTTTGCACGAAGAGCAGCTGATAGGTAGTCACCGCCGTTCGCAACATCGATTACGCCGTCTTCGAGGTTGGACTCGCTTCCGAGTTTCGACGCGTGGCTTGCTGACGCGACTGTTGACATGAACGCGGGAATGGGTCGCAGGTTGGAGAAGTCGAATCTAGCAATGACGGCTGATGAGGCATAGAGGGGCCACGCTACGACCTTGGACAGCCAAGACGAGGCCAGCGAACCGGAAGCGTCCGCTTCTGGGTCGTTCGAATGCGTAAGTGAGCACATCAGGATGCTGAAGCCCAAGAAAGAAGGGGTAGGAACTAACCAACGTAGCGCAGTAACTGCGGTAGTACGTGTTGGAATTCACTGCACCCTCCCGTAGCGCTTCCCTCTCGTCCGCGGCTTCAAATGTCGCATCGTATGGTGTCGCATCGCGGCTTTCAGCCCAGTCGCTCTTCCGTAGCTGGCCCAAGAAAGAAGCGAACGATGTGTCCCTGAATGACAGACCCCTTGCGTCCGCATGCAAGTCTACGCAACGCGGCAGGATGGGAGCCAAGTATGCTGCAACGTGTACGGCCTTCCCCAGGATATCTCCGGGAGAGAAGGACCGAACGGCTGGCGCTTCTCGCGTGTCTTCTCCCAGGCTGTAGACGAGCTGGGTACCTCGAAAGGGTGCGGACACTGGAGTATCGTAAGCACAAGGACGTACTCAGGGTAAACATGCACCGTACCAGTATTCAGAGAGAGTATCATGTCTGCAGTGCACTGCTTGCCAAAGAAGCCGATACTCAAGAGCCACTGCAGCTTGACGATGGTAGGTCCCCCCTGCGCAATCAGTGTCAGCTTATATTATAGAACAATGCATTTGCGTGGAACTAGTACCATAGAATGCCCGAGGAAATGGAGAGGGTGCTTCGCAGACCACTCGGGGTATAACCCGTATTCGTACGTGCGACCAAATCGGCCATGCCGGTTCTCTCGGGCATGTTCTTCCCCGTAATCCACTGGACGTCGTTTGAGCATGTAGAAAGCAACACACAGCAGGGCCGAACATACCCGTTCCACCTTTCAAGGAATAGAATAACTCGCATGCTCTATCATGCAGGGAGCTCACTGGGCCGACACTGCCGGGCGTGCACGGGTGAGTTCCGTGCTTGGACAGGGCGTGGATGTGACTGGGCGAGCTTACCTAGCAAATATCGTTCGTCTGTCCTGCTCCCCATTACTTTGACACGCATAGTTAGAATGCTCTTCGAAGTTGCCCCAGAGTACAGCGCCAGCGCTGCTGAGGAAGCCTTCGACAATGACCAGAGGTACCGGTTCCGGGCAAGCCATTCAGGTATACGTTACGGTAGACGCAAGGTGAAGCAGCGTCGGGAGCATGAGAGAGACCCTGCTTCCAACATGCTGCCCTGCAGCACATGAGAGAGTTCCCAGTCCGAGTCTCAACGGCTGGCGGGAACAAGCACGCATCCGAGCCCCGATTCGGAAGCGCGAAGGCTCAATTCGATCTGTCTGCAATCGGGCGTCATGGCACCGATCACGATCGATCGAAATTGGCATTCGCGAGATTGACCAGGGAGGAGGTATGAGCGCAGAACGCGATTCGTTGCAAGACCCTTGTACAGTAGTATGACATTCGATCACCATGTTTCACCGACACCTATAAGATCATTACAGAGGCTATAGAGTACTCGGGAATCATACGCGTCGAGTTTTAAGTAAACGAAATGGTCTAGGAGAGGGAGACAGGCACATTTCGCTGCTGCTGAGCGAGCGTCTCAGAGGATGAGCGAAGAGACAGGTAACAAGAGCTGAGCGTCCGGTGAACAAACATCTACGTACGAGGAACCGTACCAGGCGAGACACTGTCATGAGCCGGTTTGCGCGAGAGGTCGTCTAGGGAGTACCAGTCGCGTGCAACGCCTGCCAGCCCGACAGAGGCCATATCTCTGGATTTCACAACATCATGGGCAGTCTGTCACTGGCCGCTGGGACGACCGCCTCCCTGTGGCTGATTGTCCCGCCTATTGTACCGTCTAGGGCTCGGAGAGAAACCGCCGCGTCGCGCGAAAGGAGGTTGGTTTGGAGCATGCGGCACCTGGAGCGCGGTACGAGGCACTCCGGGCGCTGGACTGACTGAAGGGAATGGATGGCCGAAGCCCGTGAGCGTCTCCGTAGGCTGGAAGGGAGCGACTGCGTATGGCTGCCCCCCGGGAATCCAGCAACTTGCTTGCGGAGGAGGAGGGAGACCAGCATGGTGCACTGGGTTGGTGGCGACAGGATATGTTCCCGCATAAACTGGATACCGCGGGGTCGGCCACAGGGCCAAGTTTGTAGCAGCTGGGACCGTGCCTGCGACCGAGGTTGTCGTCGGCGGAGGCGGTTGGGTGTTGTGTGCATTCGCCATGTACTGATCCAAGGCCTCGCGCTGATAGACTGGGATCAACGTGCCCTGCTCGTTCTGTATGAAGCCCGTGGCACGAAGCGGAGGCTGTGTGACGCTCGTTAACGACGACTGCCCCCTTCCGTCGCTGTTTGCCACCTTGCGTATTGAATGTCAGTTCTGGAAGATACTAGAGAGGTAGCGAAACAGCATCTCACCTTGATTGCCGGATCACTTGCAGTGGAGGCTACCGAACCTCTGGAACCGCTCGAGGTCATAGCGGTGGCCGCCTCTGGTGCAAAGACAGCACTCTGCATAGGCGGGACATGCGGGTAAGCGTAGCCTGGATGAGCGTAACCGGCGACGACAGGAACAGGGTACGAGTACGGCGGAGGATACGGCTGTACCCAAGGGGGAGGGATGAAGTAGCCTACGTTCATTGGCGGCGGCGGCGGCATTGGCGCGGTTGTGGATGCTTGCGAGGGTGCCGAAGTGGCAGGCGAGGAGGACGTCCCATTCGAAGGTCCATTAGGAACCTCGTAATGAATGGAAGGTACCTTGGTTGTATCGGACGATAGCGAGGAAGTGCTGCTATGAGCGGACATGTGCGATCCCTTGCGGCGGAGAGCACCGTCCCCGAGGTTGTGAAGACACTCCTGGGTTGAATTGGCGTTCGCGGAGGAGCTGGAGCTATTGTGTACGTCGCTTGCATGCGCAGCATTGACCCGAGGCGCGCTGACGTTTTGAATCTCCAGTGCATCGTGTTGGGTATGCAACGAGCCCCCGAATGAGTTACGGCCCCGGCCGCGTCCGAGCCTCCAGTCAGTGCGAGGCCGGAAAGAGACACGCTCTCTCAGTTGGACACGGAGATGACGACCATGATGGACTTGGTTATGCTGCACAAGTTGTCCGTCAGAGATGCGAGCTGGCTGAACGTGAGACGAGTACTGACCTCCGCTTGCACAGCGCGACCAGCAATATCTGGGTTGGCGAACTGCACGAAGGCGAAGCAGGTTCGCTTGTGTACTAAAAGGGTTA
Organism: Trametes cingulata; assembly: GCA_022385765.1. Lineage (NCBI taxonomy): Eukaryota > Fungi > Basidiomycota > Agaricomycetes > Polyporales > Polyporaceae > Trametes > Trametes cingulata. The sequence goes on along the minus strand of MU277982.1, from coordinate 1,264,199 downwards.
TCAGCAGACGAAGGTACGGAGTAGCAAGAGTAGGACGTACAAGACTTGACGACTTGGACGTTCTCGATGGTCCCATAGCGGCCGAAGATGCTTCGCAATCTATGCTCATCCCATTCATCAGCAGTGTCGATACTGAGGCCGCCGACGAAGATGGTGTTGGGATCAACGTCCCTCGGAGGAGGGTGCGAAGAGCGGAGCGGCAAAGCGCACATGCCTCTGTCCCCGGCCATCCCAGGCGTTGAGCCAACGTGGGAGCCACGGCTCAGCGGTGCTCGTCCCGTCGCTGCATCCGGGGTCGCCTGAGTTCGGGCTATGTCTGGAATCGCCGTTACAAACGCAGCAGCGTGGTGGAGGTCCGCAGCGAGCACTCCGGAACCTGGAGTTCCGAGACTCAACGCCGCCAATGCGTCGCTAGCATGGTTTGTGGTCGTAGTCGATGTCCGGTTGGGTGAGGATGACGTGCGGCCGATAGAGCCGGCGAAAACATCGAGCTCAGCGACTTGATCTGCCCAACAGGTACGAGCTTCTCCACGACTGTCTGTAGCGCCCTCAAAGCAGAGACGAGGAGACGTCGTCCCGGACTCCTTCGACGATACGCTCGTGCTCGAAGAAGCATCAGCAGATGTCGCAGTGACATTACCCGGCGCCGATGGAGTAGCCGGTACGAGTAGAGAGCTTGAAGAGGCGATAGATGAGTTTTGATCGCCTTCGAGAGGGATAGGAACGTCAAAAATAGGAGACCTGTGTCGGGCAGGCGCAGGGCTCCAGGAGCTCTGCGGGAACGATCCGTCCGTCCTGCCCAAAGCCGGATTGAACGATGGCTGATGTGCCCAGGTCACCGTCATAAACGGTACGCGACGCAGCGTCTGTGCTTTCTTCAGTAGAGTTCATCGAATTTGAGAAGAGTAATACCTGGAGAGCCAAAACACTATGTTCACGATCCTTCCACTTGATTTCCCACACAGCCTTGCTCATCTCGGTTGAACGGGGAGCGTCGTGAGGGTACGGGTAGGGTGATATATGGCCCTTGGTGACTTCAGATGGGGTTAATGGTTGTCTCCCTTTGTATGACGCATACAACGCACCCTCCAGATCCTGGGAGCATTCCTTGAAGCTTTCGAGGGGACCGAAGGCAGCGGCGAGCCGCTGGATGGTCTAGGCGGCTGGTCAGATTGAGTCTCGAAGTACAGAAATACAGTGCGCGCCTCGTCGTCGTATGTAAGTGGATTCAACAGCAGTCCCTCCTGTGAGAACAGCCGATGACAATCTGAATTCGAGTCCTCCGCAGTGTTGCCGGAGGAAGCGAGAGCCTCTGAGTCATATGATATACCTAGATGCCTAATAGAGAGTGCGTGACAATGGTCAAACTGCTAGAGATCTCTCACATACCTTGAATCGCCGGCCTGGAAAATGCGCATGGCGTATGGTAGCTTCAGGTTCCCAAACCGACTGCTCTTAGGACTCTCGAAGGGGTCGTCCGGATAGGGCGCTGCAGAGAGGACCCCAGCCGGCAATCTGTACACAGCACGCACCAAGGCATTATACATGCGGGCAGCTACGAGTAGGGCCCTAGGGCCAGAGGAGCGCGACCTACCGGTAGGAGATGAGGATTGTACGAAATGCTTTCGCAGCCTCGAAGCGAAGGAATCGACCATAGAATGGCCTGGGGGGATTCATGCGTAGCTCTTGGAGCAAGGTACTCACGGTGGCAGGGTTCTTACAGGGCACAGTTTGAGCAGAATCAACGCGCATACATGCAGCTGGCTTACCTCGCATTGTATGAAAGCGCAAACGCCACCACGGCTGTCCCTTACCACCTTGATCGCTTTGATTGGTAGGTGGACGGAGAGATGGTCGGTCAAACGCTTCGTCAACTCCGCCTGACCGAAAGAGGTTGGTAGGCTAATTGGAAGGGTGATCAGCGGTGATTCCATCAAACACTCAAATTGGTTTCTTGTACGAACCTGCCGACAAAGATACTCGCATCGTGAAGTCCTGAATCGTGAGAGCCTAAGTGCGGGCTGGTCGCCGCTGCTTTCTGGTCGGGAGTCGCTTCAAAGGATGTGTATGTGGTAGGGCTGTGCACGCTGGTCTCCAGGAGGGAACGACGGTGAATGGACGGGGACGGAGGTGACGACTGCAGAGTATCATAGCGTGTGCCCCATGCACGTTCCCTTGCCGGGGGCTTGGGCGGCATCGTCCTGTGCAGGGGGGAGGGACTAGTGGTGCTGGAGGCGACGTTGATGGAACGGGAGAAAGCATGCGGTAGATAGCCGGGGCATCGAGCGCGAGTATATGAACGGACGAGTCGCAGAAGCTGCAGGACAGGGCGGAGGGCCAGATGAGGTCAATGCGCTTCGGTCTACGCACAAGACATGTCAACGGCGGGACCTGCTACTCCGTCACTGTGATGTACGGCGAAGCTGTCTTCCGCGGCATCGCCGTCACTGACCGGCCACGGTACGTCGCATTGAGATATCGCCGCTTGCGCAACGGGTGACACATCTTACGCCCAGCTAGCAAGACGGCGACGCATCTGTATGCCCGCAACTGAGCCTTCGTAGTGTCGCAGCAGAAGAGACGGCCTACAGCCCGGACGGACTTGTGTACCCCGTCGCGGGTTCTAGCCAAGTGGCGGAGCCGAAGTTGCACTTCAGAAGGCTGGATCGACGTCTGTCTTCCTAGATCTTGCAAGGTGCGGACGAGTGAATTCTACAGGAATATGCCGTTATATGACGCCGGCGAATCCGTTCTGGACAACCTGGACAGCTTCCATGGCTCACGATGCGTGTGCGCCGATCGCTGTGTCCAGAGCCATCCGCCTGGAACAAAGGAGCTGTACTGTGGATCATGGGGGACGTACTGCAGTAGTTGATGCCTCGGCATTCTCCACGAGTAGGGCATGTAGGCACTTCGTACCGGCTGCGCTCTCCTGGGAGAAGCATCGCAAGACCTGCGAAGGCAGCGGGATGAGTAGGTCTCGACGGGGAGGAACACTGTCATTTATCATTTTCATGGCAGAGGCAAGCGAGTTTATGTCCTTTCAGGACGAGGATCGCTCCACTGTCACCTCCGCAAACATATTACTGAGGTGCGTCTGGGCCCGGCGATACGGGCCTTAGCTGAGCGCTGGTGGTGATGGGAGAAACGAACGGGAAGATGCTTCGGTATGTGACAGAGCTCCGCTCGTCTGCGCACGCATCGAACGAGGCGTTGTGCGCGGAGGAATGGCAATCGGGGACTTCGGGAGCGCAAGGTTCGCCAGCTGGCGGTCTTGAAGCTTGAGCGCGAGCCTGTCGAAGCTTTGCCGGCAGCCACACGCAGTTACCCTGCACCTTCCGCATCCCATGAGACTCGAGATCGACACTGAATGAAGAACGCAGCTGCAGGGGTTGTCCAGTCGAAAGCCCGAACGCGCAGGACCGTCACTTGAGACAGCACGCAGAAGCAAAGAAGGCCAGCGCTGGCCGGTCCGCCGGGCCGTAGTCAGAGTAGAACCAACAGGCGCTCGAGCAGAGCGGGCGCCAAATTTCTTGTCCTCGTCCTCAGGTCATCTTGCCTGCGAAGCTCTGCATACAGCCCTCTTCGTTCTACAGCGCCGTCGCAATCACTTCAATCACTAATAAAAGATGTCTGACGATGGATATGGCGGCGGTGGCGGTGGAGATGACTACGACTACGAGGGCGCCGGGTGAGTTGGGTTCAAGCCACACCCAAGGTCGCCCGATCCCTGACACACCATTTCTTACATCTAGTTTCACTGAGGACGCGTTCGTGCGTATCAGATGATCCCTTGTATACAGATAACGCACAGTCTTCTGACGTGAAGGCATCCCGTTCCTGCTGTAGGACGAGAACTACGACCTGCTCGCCACAGAGCTCCAGGATGGCGAAGGGAACGGCGAAGGCGAGCAGGCGAACGGTTATGCGGGTGCGAACGGCGTAGAAAACGGACAGGAGGCTCAGAATGGGGAGGCTGCGCAACCAGAGGCGTCGGCAGCAGGCATCCGGGGCGAGCGACAACCCAACAAGGTCCGGGTCACAACTCCCTACTTGACGAAGTACGAGCGGGCACGAGTGCTCGGTACGAGGGCATTGCAGATCAGGTACGTGTAATGCGTCCGAGCAGTTGAGTCTAGCTGCTCATTCACTATCCGCATTCAGCATGAACGCGCCTGTCCTTGTACCACTGGACGGCGAGACCGACGCGCTGCAGATCGCCATAAAGGAGCTCTCCCAGCGGAAAATCCCCCTCATTATCCGACGTTACCTACCAGATGGCAGCTTCGAGGACTGGAGCGTGTCGGAGCTCATTAGCGACTAAGCTGCTAGGGACGGTGTGCTGCATGTAGGACGTAGGTGTGTCGCGAGACTTGTATTTTTGTTGCATTTTTCTTTCCTGGCTATCGCATGCTATTCATATATGTTCTACCACGACGTCGCGGGGACCGCAGCAGCCTACTCAGCTAGTGAATCACGCTCCGACCGCTCGACTCGCTGGTTTGCCAGGAATCACTGTCATACATATACGCAATAATAATACATCGTAATGCTGGTGAAAGCGGTCCAGTGAACGTCCAAGTATTCAGACAAAGTCCGGTCCTCAGATGGGCGCAGCCGTCTTCCTCGACATTTGCCTCGATTCCAAGACCACCTCCACCTGAGCCTTCGGTACCCGGGACTTCGCACCCTTCTGTGACTTAGCCTTGGGCTTTCCGACGTTCATGCCCAGGTCGAAGTCGTCGCCCTCGTCGGCACCGTTCCGCATATTCGCGTTGGTGGTGTTGCCGAAGAGCAAGCCGCGCTCCTTGAAGTCGATGGGCTCTCGTGCGGCGGCGGTTGCGACTTCGCGCGACTTCTTCGACGGGCTCATCTCCACGTCATCGTAGTGGCAGCGGCTGCGAGGACGCTTGCCGGGGGAAGGTGGAGGCGAGGGCAGCGGAAGCGTTATGTCGAAGATCTCGTCCTCTGCCGCAGGCACGGGCACGTTCTCGCGCTTGCGGTCGTTCTTCCGCTTGGCGCCTGGGGGGTCGCTCTCAGCAGCCTGTCAGACCTGGAGATCAGGAATGACGCACCTTTGCCTTTGAGGCCGACCGTATTCGTGATTTCTTTGGCGACGTGGAACGTGCCGGTCGTGGTTGACTCGCCGGTCGCAACGAGGGTCTTCTGCACCTCCCAGTCTGACGGCCGAGCCTTCTTCCAGTCATCGATGACCTTCTCTACCCATCGATCGGTCTCGCCGACGACGTGGTAGTCGATGATGTTGTCCCACTCGCTGCCAGGTGCGGTCTTGTTAACGAAGATGACCTTCCCGGCGAAGCTCTTCGCGTTCTTCTTCAGAGGTGACGTCGAAGAGGTAGCCGGGGAGGGTGCGGACTCGTGCACTGCTCGTGCGAAATCCTTGACGAGCTTCTTGAAGCCGTGCACCTTTAGGGAGGTACCCATGATAATGAGCATGTCGGGCTTGCGCGCGATGTCCGCGCTGTGAATGCTCCCGATATCGTCTCCCAATGGATGCGGCTCGTCGTAAAGCACAATGGCCGGTCGTAGTGTGCCGACCTTGAGGGCGCGCGCTGAGCGGGCGACGCGGGCGGATGCTACCAAGTGTTGTCAAGTTGACTGCTTGGTATCGCCAGTAGTAAATGACTTACAGCGCGCAGCACATTCCGGACAGTCAGGAGGGGTCCCTGAGAGGAAACTATCGAGATGGTCTTGGGTACAGGGGAAGTCGGCGGAGCAGAAGGTACACCGGACACGGTGGATGTCCCCATGAAGTTGGACGTTCCGAACGTCCTTCGTCTTGATCTTCGACTTCCCTTTACCGTGGCTCTTGACTTCCTGACTAGAGGATCCGACGAGGCCGGCCCGTTCCTCGAGACCATCGATATTCTGAGTGTACGAACGGAGGAGCTTCTTCTTGGAGTCCAACGTTTTGATGAAGCGGTGTGTTGGGGACGGGGACGCGCCATCAATAGACTTCTTGAGCTGAGAGATGAAAGTGTAGAACACGGAGGTAGAGGTGGCATCGCGGAAGAGAGACGCGTCGAATAGGTCGCGTCCCTTCATGACGACGTCAGGGTACTGCTGCTTGACGAGTGCATACAGACCATCGGAGGACCGGAAATCCTACAGGACGCGTTCACTCACAGGCGAATAGGTCGTTCACAAGTAGACACGCACCGGAATGCCGCATGAACACGAAATGCCCGCGCCCGTGACAACGACAATCTTCTTGCATTTAGCCACGGCCAAAGAGAGGTTTGACAACGTTCTTCGCGTGGGCGCGTCTGAGGTCGAGGCTTCCAGGTCGAGTCTGATGGTCATAGTGGAGATGGTGCGCGACGCCCAAGACGCGCAGATGAGTGGTACGCGGGGAGGTGGATGAGGGTAAGAGAGAGAGCGCGGGATGTGGCTGATGGACTTCAACAAACTCCAGCCGGCTCGCGTACCCGCGTAATACCACGTGATCGCTTCGCCTCGATTTGACGCCTGTAATGAGGCTCAACAACTCTCGAGTAGCTCTCGGCGTCGATGCGCAGACTGCCTTGCAGATTGCTAGTCTCTAACGGCTTCTGACTGGGGACGGACAGGAATATCATTGCTATCGCTACATCTGTACACAGCGCATTCCCACAGTCATGCTTTGCCACCACTGGAACGCCCCGCAATTCATCCTTCGAAACCAGCATTGCGGACGGACTTCGGAGTGAACCATGTCCTGGTACCGTATCCTTGCTTCCGTTGTGGCATCCGCCTACATCTAGCACACAGATGTGCGGTGCTCTAGTAAGTTCCTTCGGCTTTCGAGTTCTGGTGGCGGGATCACTTACGCGCTCATTGCGGTCGTTCTCCGCGACGGATGAGACATATGTAGTGTTGTACGACTGGTGCGTGGACATTCCCCTGTGCTCCCGTCGGGGCGTCCACGGTGATTACCCTTTCCAGATACCAGTGACTGGCCGCACGCGGTATGGGAGCATCCATGCTCCCAGGAGACGACAGGAAGGCGAAGCGGTCGGAAGAGAACGTCAGAGCGACCCACAGCCCTCCCGGACGCACCACCGACGACAGATGAATCGCGAGGACCTCCACAGGCGACAAGGTGATTCCATGAGTACCGTGTGCTTCCAAGTAATTGTTGAACGAGGGATGGACGCTCGGGTCGGGGTGGCTGTAGGACACATCCTCTCCACATGAGATGGCGTCGGACGTGCTCTTGTCGACAACGATATCGAATGGTGCGGGCTCCTCGTCCCGAAGAATCTCCAATTCGCGCCATTTCATTGCATCCACGCATCTCCACCTCATACCCCGCTGCTGGCCACCTACCGCGCGCCTTGCTTCTTCCGCCGCCTGCTTGCGGACCACCAAGTTCCCCGCAAAGTCCGTGTTGACAATGGCTCGTTCGTCCACGTCCTCGCCATACATGCTGTTGTACAGCTCACGCAAGCGCTCCGAGAGGGAGGACGTTCCTGCTCCGATGTGAAGCAATCGCCTGGGCTGATTTGAACCTAACCCGGAGGAGCGGGTTTCGAGCAAGAACGCATAGACATGAGGGAGGATCGTGTCCTTTCCGTCTCCCAGCCACTCGAAGTGCTTCTCGTCGACAAAACGTTGCTTCCAGTAGGATTGCAGCTCGTAGTCCGGTGGCATCGGCTCCTGCTCGACGTCCTGGACAGGGGGAGGTAGGTAGTAGTGGTCGTTCAGAGCGGAATACGGTAAGCGCCCAGTCCAGAAATGGGTACCGGGAGACAGGGCCGATACCCGAGAAGTGGCTGAAGCCCAGCCTGAGTAAGCGTTATGCAACGTCCTCCTCCGAGCACCTCTTGTTACCGACAGAAAATAGCGTGCCAGCATGTTCAGCGCAGTGTGGAAAGCGTTGGAAAGAAGGTGCGCCAAGGGTTCATCCGGACGAGCTGGGCGTTGCCCCTATCGGACGAACCAGCCCGAACTCCAGGAATTCACTGACACGAGTATTGTTGTCCCATGACCGAGTACTCAACGCGTCTCAGGAGTGTTCGAGCTGTACGTCGGTTGCGGTATGAGGGACGCCCTCGGTCGTACGTCAAGTAGCTGGTGATCAACCCATATATGCGAGGTACATAAGCCGGACTGCAAGCTATCCGCACACAAGCAGTCATCTCATATGCACGGGTACAGATACGATCAAGGCAATAGCCTGACTTCGCGCTCAGAAGTAGGCGTGCGTTCGTAGTAGAAAATGCCGGCGGTGGGTGAGCAGGTTGATTTGGTCGTCGAGTCCACAGTCTTGAAGTGGCCGAATTGCTCCTACGTGTAGCCTCAGCACCGCGCGGAGAGAGATGACCGTGTACGAGAATGCTTACAGTCCCCAAGACGTGATGGAAGTACCACACTTCCTCCAGAACGGTGCCGTTGTGCCCGCATCCGAGGTACGGCGTGGCACCGGTCTGGGCCTTAAGTGCAGTCTGCAGCTGCGTGAGCGAGTAGGTTGTCTTGTTCGAAGGGAAGATCCCAGAGCTGCAAGACGAAGCGTTGGTCAGTTACCTGTTCCTCGGGAGCGTGTGATTGACTCACGCAGCCAAGATCTCCCAGGTCGGGTACATTTTGTAGGCACGCACGACAGCATCGAAGAAGTCCACGACGTCCTGGTTCTTCTTGTAGTCCGGCCCATAACATGCGACGTCAAAGGTCGACGTGCAGGTAGCATGCTTCGAGAACTGAGTCACGATCAGTCTCGACTCTACAACAAGCCATGATTTGAAGAGATACCTCATGGCCCCAGAATTCGCGGTTCGGACTCCCTTGGCTAACCCAGTACTTGTCCACTACACGGCATAAGAGGTCAGGATGTTCAGTTGGAGGCTATTTCAGGATGGACGTACTGAAGTCCAGGAGGTCGAGCCGCCCGAACTCCGCAACGAAGGTGTCCACGCCTGGACCCTTGTACGCAGGCACAGGAGTGCCGTCGGGCAGAACAGAAGGCGAGGGGTCCGGATCATACTGCCGCGACAGGTCGCAATACTGGTCAAATGACCTAGAAGCAGAAGCAGCTCGTCAACTCTGAACCAAAACCATGCGAGCCTCAGCATGAGTACCTACCCGTCGCAGTTGTCCGGCCAGAGACCGTGTATTGTCCAGCTGTTCTTTGGCAAGAGCTGGCCCTTGTTCTCCAAGCCAGTGTGGGTGTCCCAGAATTGCGTCTGGAGCACCAGTCCACCCGGAGTGGGCGAGCAGCACGTATTTTGTATCGTGGTCGTGTTCTCACATGAGTACGTGAGCGGTTCGCTCGCGCATGCTGAGATGTTGGGGAACGTCCGCGGCAATGAGAAGAATGAGGACGCGCTGGCGCTGGCTTGGACCGCGAAGAGGGCGGATACGACGCCAAATGCGACGGCCATGGTTGCTCTTGTCGTGCTGTAGAGCTCGGGAGGAGGCGGCACGGAGTACGCACTCGTGAAGCCGGCTTTTATAGACATTGTGCAGGACCGAACTGCACGAACGTGCTATCTTGCCGCCGATAATGCATGCGACGGGCGACGGCCCACATGCATCGCGCGGCGCCCAGGCCGCGCATCAGCCAACCATGGGTAGCCATCAAATACGACACTGTCGGTGCTGTCGGTGGTGACGGACAGCGAGGCTGCAGGTGCCTGGGGAGTGTGTAATTACGAAGGCCGGCCCGGCGCAATGAGCCACAAGAAGAGACTTCGCAGGATAAGAATACCGGGCGGCGCACGGAAGTACGCGAATCCCGCTAATTCAACGTAACCTCCCTACTTGACTGCGGGCATACGTCTATATCGTCCTAGTGCTTCCCCCGATGTCAAGGTGGAGAACGTGCTCCAGAACGCGCTTCCCAAAGCTGTGGGCAGTCTTCCAAGTTCGTTCAGCTGCAGCTAGTGGTAAGGGGGCGGAAGACTTAAGTGTTGCATAATCTTTCATACGAAAGCGTACAGACCACATCTAAATCTTGACATCGATTCTATGGACGACATGCTTCTTTAGAACCAGCTTGACAGGAACCACAGGACATGTTTGAAGAGAACGGAGAGCAGCATGGCGGAGCGATGTGCACAAGCCCAAGACGTTCCGAACACAGCAAGACAGTCTTTCGAGAGCACAAAGAGCGTTGCGAGGAAGCTTCCAACACGGTGCACGAGAGCATACAACGCAGTCCAAGATGGTGCATGACTCTAAGTTGCTGCCAGCGAGCATTCAGACGTCGGCCCAGCCTCCTTCGTCCAGCTTGTACGACGCTTCACTTTCCGGTCGGTCGGGACTGTCAACGAGTTTGGCCACACGTTCTTCAGCGCGACCTGAGTATTTGAAGTCCCCCTGTCAGAGGTCGCATCGCATCAGCGAACGTTGCACCTACCTTTCCGCAGATACATCCTAGTTGCGGATGCATGAGAGAGGATGTGACCGCCTATGGGCTTGAGCGCTCCGCCAGCAACGAAGGTCATCGTCGCGCCGGGGTCAGCTAGAGAGGATATCAAATGGGGCATGTCCTGCACTCTGGAGAATAGCCGTACACTGTACTTGGTTAGTGATGAGGATAGCGATCTAAGGGTATATGTCATGCCGTTAGGTACTGTGGGGACGTTGGGTACTCATGCACGCACGTTGTACTCTTCAGAAAGCTTGCTGAGCTTCGATAGCATCTGCGCAGGAGATGAGCATGGAGAGTCAACCAGAACTTCGCATGACGGTACATGGCATACCTGAGCGAGCTGTGGGGGATCGGTTAGTAGAAGATCACCTCATCTGCGAGTCATGCGTCCTCTGACCTTCTGCTGGCGTTCACTGAGCTCGCCTCTACCGGAGTAGTCTGCTCGGAAGAGAGCCATGATACTGTCCACGATCTGCTTGATGTTGAGAGTGGCGGGGACCCGCAAAACGTCAAGGCTCACCAAAAGCCTGAAGTCCTTATCCTCGGCAAAACGGATTGAGCACTCGTTGATGAGCTCCATCTGCCAGAGATCAGCAGCATACAAGCTATAGTCATGGTTGACGATTACCTGGTGCTCGCTGTTGTGCGCGCGCGCTATACAGGTGATGGCGGGTGTAAATGACAGCGACCTGTTCACTGGAGCTACACACCGTAAAGAATGTTCTCAAGTGCCATGTTGCCGTCAACTACATGCGATTTTAGCCTACTTGGCTATATGACGAAGTTGGGCGCACCTCCGAAACGGTCTGCTATTGACCGAATACGATCAGGTCGAAAGGTGCCCTCAGTGTCGATGTAGGCAACCTGCGGGAAGATAAACGCGATCTCAAGTGATGTATGCCGGGGAGAAAGTCACCTTGCCAGAGGCCCCGCCCATGTCCGGCGGAAGCTGAGTAACGACGCTCATTGTATGCGCAAGCTGGGTCTTCCCCGTCCTGAACTCGCCGTACACTTCAGTGATGGACTGCGACATGATGCCTCCTGGACAAAACGCCTCGATCAGCTCTGACAATGTCCGGCCAAATGCGAGTAACGCACCACCGAGCGCCGTATCTACAGCCTTGCTCCCTGTGCTGATGATGAGCACCCGCTTCCGCTTTTCTTGGACTTCCAATCCAGTGGCGAAGGAAGACCCCTGTCTCGTGTAAGTGGGCATATATGCGCCGATTCATATGTCCTTTACCAAAATCTTGTGCGCAGCTTCCTGGAAACGCTTCTGTCAGTCAGAACCAGCGAGCAGATACTTTGCGGCGCTTTCCTTGATCTTCTCAACTTTGGCTTCTGACATGCCCTATCGAGGATCCATGGAGTTGGGTGAATGGACGCATACATACAACACCGTACCTTGATCTTGAGCATTTGCCTTCTGGTGGTCATGTTCACTCCTGATACGGTGTTTATGGACGCGGCCTAGATAGCGCATGTGAACACGCAATGTGGGCAACGGGGTCCGGTAGACGTACTTTCAGCTTGGAAATGTCTTGTACATTTATACCCTGCAAGGGGTCAGTGAGACCAGGGACTTCGTGTACGGTACGCACATGCTGCTGCAGCTCGTCCACACTGTCGAAGTAAGGTCCCTGCGCAAAAGAGATGAGATGACTATATGCGATGGAGAGCACTGGGGATGTGCCATACACACCTCTTCGACATCGTCTCCGGGGGATGCAGGACGAGATGGGGTGGGCACACTCTGTGACTGCGTGCGGCGGACCATATTGCGAGAGGCAAGGGGAGGACGGCTATTCGGATGGTAGTGGACGCGAAGCAAGAGGCTTAGAATCCAAGAGACCTGCACTGGCAGCACAAATATGACGCGGTCTTAGCACGCGACGCGTCAAACTCACGTGATCGTGAAATGCCTCTGAGTGCGCCCGTGTAGACAACGAACCGCCCGCCGAATGCCCATGGCGCGTATATACTGTATATTACGCCGCCTCAACGAAAGATGAGACAAGGACCGATCCAACGCGCGGTAGTATGTGATCTGGACATGCCCTCGAACGCACCTTGTGGGGCAAATGCCAGCAGCACGGATAGAACGCGTGATCTCCAGAGCACGGAATCTCAAAGAGCGCCTCAATCGTTCGCTCTTCCAGCTGAGCTATCCTGGAAACGGACCTGCGTTGACTGGTATCGGAGCCTCGTCTCAATCATCTCCGATGATTTACTCATTTCTTGCCCCAGATTTTTCGACCTGCCTCACGCCTCGCTATACGGCAGTACAGGGATTTCCCTAGGCGATCAGGTTGCGACGAGGACTCCCGCTGAAGCAATGTCCTCGATGTCGTCCTTCCCAACGTCGTCAATGTCGCCTACAATCTCTACACCGGCTTCGTGAGCGCTCGGCGTTCTACTCTTCTTGCGGACTACCGGAGAATTTGAAGGAGCGGGAGCGTCCGCGTCAGTCGCCAACTCTGTGGATCGTAGTGGTGTTGGCGCCCTGATCTCGGGTGTGGGACCTGAGAAGTCTTTCCCAGTCATTCGCGACAGCGTCGCGATGTCTGAAGCGGCTGGTATGTCAGCAGTTCCGACATGCATATGAAACAAATGATACTCACCGTATGGCCTACGATTGTTGAGACAATGTGTGATCCGCGCAGGATTCTTCTTATCCTCCGCCTTGAACTTGTTTTTGCACGCCTTTCGATCCCTTCCTGGCAGGACGTATGATATGAGCTCATAGTTCTCGCCGAATTGCGAGAGTGCCTATTGCAGCCCGTGAGTTGCAAGCCGCACGGTCTAAAGGTGGCGCTCACATCATAGAACAGCTCAGTTTCTTCTGCACTCCAGCGAGATCCGCGGAGCTTCTTGCTGTAGGTCGCCGAATTAACGAACTTTGTGAAGTCCGACTCCTCGACGTGTGTGTATTCTTCGGTCTGATGCTCCTCATTCCGGTTGACAAACAACGAGTCTTCATCGATAATGGTTTCGCCGTTCGCGCCTATGCGAACCTGCACGTTGAAACGGCTGACAGTCATGTCCTCGCCGTAGTCGAAGCCGTCGGCGCCCTTCTCTACTGAGGCGTCCGCCCCTTCAGCGGTCGACGCTGATGCATTTGGGTCCAATGCAAGAGAGCCCGCACGGGAGGACGAGCTCTGTCCACCTTGGTCGCCAGACGCTGCACTAGTGCTTGTACCTTGGCCAGCCCCCTGTTCATCATCCTCGACATTTTTCCCATATTTCTTCGCCTCCATCGCTGCCTTCATGCGAGCGCGTTTCTCCCGATTTGCGGCTCGCCAAGCTGCGTGGTTGCTGATGATCTGGGCTGCTTTACTGCTCACCCGCCCCCGGCCGTTGTCATCGCAGAGCGCAGCCATCGTGACTGCTGTGGGGTCCAGCTCCTCGCCAGGATCAGCCTCCGGATCGAAGGGAGGTGGAGAAGGGGCTCGTTTCCGAGAGCGGCGCGGCTCTGCAGTCTCGGATCGTTTGCGCTTCTTCGTCCCCGACTGGTCGGCGTTCTCGTCACCTTCTGCAGGCACTTTCTTTGACCGCTTTTTCTTCGGGGGAGCATCAGCAGCATCGTCCTCTGGTTATTGAGATCAGCCCAGCATTCACCGCAATATACTAGAACACTCACGGTCGCCAGCTGCCTCTGCGGGGCCATCCGTTGCGTCAGATTTCTTCCGTTGCGGTCGGCGAGTACGCGGCGCTTTCACAGCGGGAACGTCGCTGAGTCCCATCGCCGGCCGTTGTTCCACTGGTACGCCGTTGGATCGAGCATCCTGGGGCTGCAGAGGAGCTACGCCCACGAGGCCGGATGGACCCATCAGTTGTGGGTCGATTTGTGACGAATCAATGGGAAATGGTACAGGTGTCGCAGGATCGCCCATAGATGTCACAGAAGGAGGCGCGAAGGGGACTTCGCCTTGCAAGTAGCTGGGTCCGGCGGTAGGTTCAGCCAAGGGGGGCGGTCTCACAGGCAAGACGGGAGTAGGGGCTGGTGAGGGTACAGGTGCACGGACCATAGTCCGGGACGGCATAGAGATAGCAGCTCCAGGCTGGGAAGAAGATGGCTGCGCTGAACCGATCCTAGGAGGCATCCGGACAGGGGTAGGGGTGATTCGTGGAGGCAACGATTGAGGAGCAGCACTAGACCCAGCCGTCGTAGTCTCGAGATACGAAGTCCCCGTCTCCGCGGTGCTTGAGCTTCCCACAGGAAGAGCGGGCGTAACGCTTGGAGAGGAAGACGGTTCCGCAGTAGGGCGTCGAGGCACGGAGCTGGGAGGCGGCATGGTCGACGAGACTTTGGGAGCGCCATCCTGGGGATTCGTCCCTTGGACGAGTGTAGACTCCGGAAGAGCGGAGGACTGTCTAGATTCCCCTCCTGCGCGAGGGCGCGGTTTGGCAACAGGTCTAAAGACCGTGTTACCCTTCTCTGACGAATGGGACTACGCTTTAGGCCCCATGCCAGACGTACAAGCAACCTGGACTACTCACGAACGCGCTGAGACATTCCCAGATGATTCCTTAGATCTCGGTAACACCCACAAAGGATAGACCGTCGAGAGCGGCGGGCGAGGCAGACGCGGGAGGAGAAGCTGCCCGAGGTTGTCGGTGTGGGTAGAGAAATGTAGCCGCACAAGCGCCCACGATACTACTTGTTTCTCAACAGCCATCAGCTTCATCCCGACGGCTCTGCTGCTGCACACCATTGAGTTAACTTCACCGTCAAAACATCCCCTACACACCATCAGGAACATTTCAGGAATGAGCCGTGCTGTACAGCTCCCTACAGGGCCAAAGCCTGGGTGGGAGCTCGACGAACGGAATGCAGAGTCGGGGGACCTCAAGAGCGTGCCAGAGAGGTTAGCACTGGTCCATTGTATGCCGCGAATCACAACTCCTGCGAGTAGCAGCCCAAAACTCATATGATGCGTACAGTCTTGTCGTGTTGCAGTCGCTGAGACAGTGTAAGGCGCTCTTGTTGAGTCGACTGGCTGGTCTGTCATTCAGTCCGTTCTCTAGCACGCAACAAATGGGCGTCGACCATGTTTCCAAAGTTCTCCGTGAAATCTCGCGGCGGCAGAGCGGCGGGCGTTGTCCCACCACCTCACACCACAAAAGCCCACGGCAAGTTTGACCTGCATGTTGGTCCTCACATTTTCTCCGACACTGCAGTGTACGAGGTCCACTACCTACCAAGCGCGGAGCCCCAGGATTCAGACGAAACTCAACGTATGTTCGCTGCTGGTTCGCTCGGCCTCTAACCAATCCGTCCCGTGCTACAGCTTTGCTTCCACCCCCCTCGGTCCCCCATGCAAGCTCGAGCAACGTTCAGACATTCCTCACATCCATACCCTTCCCCTCGGGCACATACGTGACTCCGGATCTGGCATCCAAAGTCGCCCTCGCCGCCCAAACTAACCCGGTGCTTGCTAATCTGCTGAGTGCTGTAATCAAACGCACTGCTACTGAACATCAAGTGAAAACGCTCGGCTACCTCATACAGTCCTTTGAAGGGGTACAACCGCTGGGTCCCTCCAACTCCGCCGACGCCGACGCCGTTCAGTCTCCCCCAAGGGCGACCTCTCCCAAGCCGTTCGATATAGTGCTCGAGTTCCACGAGCGCCCCTCTGAACGGTTCATTCTACCTCGAGGAGACGTAACGTGTGAGCTAGCACCGTCGAAATCAAGCGGTACCTATCGAGCGTCCGACTTGATTATAACGTGTTGTGTGCCTTTCCCTGGGACTGCGAGCGCTGAAGGGGAAACGCAGAACTCTGATACTTCGGAGGGGGTGGTCCCGGAAGTGGTCAGCTTTCGACTTTCGCGAGTTTCACAGGCTCTATGGGACTTGGTGGTGACCTGGGCAGGAGGTACAGAAGCCATAGAAGATAACAGGTCCAAACTTGCGGAAATCGTGAGTTTCGCAGATACCGCCGACGTCTTCTCAGTTGACCGTGCAACAGGCGAGGCAGGCCCCTCCTCAAGCCTACCTGCAACACCGTCTACCAGAAGGCGAATTATTAACAGAGATCCAGAGTGTAAATTACTTTTTCCTATGCTCCGTCATCATCTTGACTTCTTTCGCAGGCGGTGGCTCCGCCGTATACAATGAAGCCCGTCAAACCGGCGGGCGCTGATAGCAATCGGGCGAAGCGGAAGTCTGTCTCACGGAAGCCGACAACAACACTGGCGTCACCGTCCTTACCTTCAGACAGTGTGGCACCGCCAGTCGTCGTCAAACGACGTAGCCAGCTCAAGTCCAAGACGTCCGCACCGCCCCCTATTGCTTGCCATGCCTGCGGACAGACGGACGTACCACTCATGATGGGCGGCAGTGAGTGTATGACTCACGTTCATGTTTGTCCTGTTCTCTAACGTCTGGTAGGGTACTGCCGGGAGTGCATCAGCGCAGGCAAGGCTATTGCTGAGATTCCCCAGGTACAGCCAAACAGGGCGTTTGGAGGTAGGCCCAGTCCGTATGCCTCCACGCCGGGCGTGCCCTACAATGCCACAGGAACTACGTTCACATCGCAAACTCCAGCATCGGGATCAGGGCCGCCGACGAGCACTGTCATGCCCCATCCGCCGGCCGATGCCCCCGCACCCCCCTCGCATAGTGCAACTTCGGGATGATCCTGGATGCTGCGCTCTTTGGGCAACTAGCTACGCCACTGTACAATTACCGGTGATATAATGATACAAGCAGAGCAAGAACGACAGCACTAAGTAAACAGGTTCACAGCCCATCCCAACCACCAGATAACGACGCCCGATTGCGCAAGGAGGATGCAATACTCAATTAGCACCGCGCACCATTGAATTAGAAGCAGGATAATGTAGATCGGAATAGTGAGCCACCACAAGCCAGCGTGCTTGATCCAAGGGAGATTGGCGTGCATCGTCAGCGAAACAGCAGCGCGTGTTTGCAGAAGTGTGACGACGACGCTGAGAAATGAGAGAAAGAGGAGACCGACCCAATGGCGAAATGACCGTCGCGGGAAGCGCTTGATCGGGTATCGTCTGGGTTCGCCTGTGAACTCGTTGCGGTACCAGGGAATGATGAGGAAATCCTGGACGTCCTCGCCGATCACCTTGCCGTAGTTGCGCCAGAATGGGGTGACGGTATCCAGCAGAAGCGTGAGCGCGTCCAGCCCGATATCCCATATTTGCTGATAGTGGTTCCTGTAGTTCTCTTCCAACGCTGCCAGCTGAGAAAGCTGCAACCGAGACTGAGATACATACAACTTGGCATCACGGGCATACAATAGACATACCTCAGGATATACCAACGACGTGTGAGCGAGTGTGTCGTTATAATCCTTCTTAACGGCGGCATGGACAGTTTTGACGCGCTTAAGGACTGTCGCCACCTCCTCCGCTTTGCGGGCGAGCGCTTCGCGCTGCAATGCCAGTTGTTCCAGTGCCTGGATAGCACCAGTAATCTGGTCGTCGAAGACATTGGCCGTAGGTGTCAACGAGCCCCTGTCACTCAGTTGTGATCGCAGGAAGCACTGGAGCGTCTCTCGCTGTCGTTGGATGCGGGCATGGATATCCTCAACGGCTTGCCAACTCTTGACCCGTCGAGTGGCGCCAGTCACCGCGGCGGGATCGTGCACAAACGCGTCCATGACTTCCGGGGGTATCTTCGGGAGTGGTATCCGCAATAGGTCCGACAAGCCGGACTGAACAGAATCGTACTCGCGTGCGCTAGCGGCAACGCGCTGAAGGAGGTGGCGGATACGGTAGTTCTGGGAGATGGTATCCTCGAGGACCCTGCAGGGCTGTCACTACGCAAAGGCGTCAGAAGATGCGACACAGACTCACTGTGCTTTGATTTCGTACTCTTCACGTTCCTTCTGTTCGTCCGCTGCACGACGTTGCTTCTCTCGCTCTTGCACGAAGAGGTCCCTGGACGAAGGCAAGGACCTCCGGTGTCGGCGACGACGGATAGGAGCTTGAGCACGGGCACCCTCTGCGGGCTGAGCGTGGTCACTTGAGAAGATTGTCGTGCTCTGAGTCGCAGTGGCGGGCTCATCTGGTGCCTCGACATGCAGTGTTCCACTTTCTGACGGGATCGCTTCTGCGGGCTCCTGCGGAGCGGGGGTATGCTCATCGCCGGAATGTAGTTGAATGCTGTTGGGTCTACTATTAGGCCTCAGGGTAGCCATCTTCTGGTGTCCGTAATGGCCATCCTCGGAGGCGCTATGGGCGCTTTGCTCTGAGATGGAATTTCTTGCAGATGAGAGGGCATCGTCACTGGTCCGACGTCCGAGCCGCTTGCTCAGCCCGCGTAGATGCTTGCGACTGCTATTCGGTGACGCGCCCTTGGAGATGAGGCTATACAAGGAGCTGCGTCCCGAGTCTCCACCCGCAGCGGGAGCTCTCCAGTTCCTCCCGAAACCGTCGCTGCTATGTCTAGACCGTGCACCGATGGATTCCTTCCCAGACTCCACATAGGGCTCGAATGATACCTGCGCGTCGTAAGACGACCTCTTGCGAGAAATGGCAGGCTCAAGAGAGTGACGAGGAGAAGTCCAAGTGTAAGAGCTGGTGGAGGGAGACCGTGGTTCAGGGAAAGAAGGAGCATTGGGCGACGCCGGGAGGGCGACCTCATCTTCAGGAATAGTCGACATACTATGCGGACTCGTATGCAACTTGACGTACTCTTCCATGACGAACGCAGTAGGACTCCAAGTCGAGTGACCGGTCTTAGGGACACCGTGCTTGTCCCACAAATGCTTCATCCAAGTCGCGGGCTCCATCTTGTCCAGCGTCGCCCTGACGTGATCCTCTTGTTTGCGGTACCACCGCGTGACTTCGAGCAGGTTCACACCGGGTGCGTCGCCTCGGGGCATGAGCAGGTGATACTTCCTCCCAAGCTGGTCACTGGTGATAGAGGATTTCCGGATAGTGTGAGGTTTAGCGCGAGAGCGTATTCGCTGGAGCTTGTCTAGATACAGGGCGCTCAGTACTGACCGTACTGACAGAGGGCAGACAACCTACCCGCATATAACGACTCTTGCTTCTCAACGACACCCTTGCTGGAAGGAAGCGATGCTTCCTTGCCTTTCCGTTTCGTGAGAGAAAGTGACCAACGCCGTTCCCTGACCTCTTCCGCCGGAGGTACCGACCAATCGAGCGTTGCGCCCCCATCCGAGGAGGACGGGACAGGATGGAGTGGCGCAGTCCCGGTTGAGGGACTGAAATCAACCTCAGAGTCTCCAGGGAGGGCAGGTTGCCTTGGGAAGGGAGGAGGATTGGGAGCATGCGCCTTGACAGGTGAGGAGCTGGCGGACACGGATGATAGAGACGCAATGTCCGGAGTACCACGAGGTTCGCCATGAGCTGGGCTAGACTGCAATGTCCTAAGCCGAGCTTCACGACGAGCTTTAAGACGCAAGGCCCTCTGCACGTCCTCCAGGATGGCTGGGTCTGAGAAGGGGTCTTATCGCACAGATGCTTCGAAAACCAAGGAGAAAGCACCTGCCTTCGCGAGCTGCTTCACAGTTAGAACATTGGCATCTGCTGGGCTATGGCACAAACTACTCACAGAGGTCGTATTCATCAGAGAAGGACTCCGTAAGGCCGTTGGAGAGCCCCTTGACAATCCTGTCGCGTTGGTCTCCCCTCCGACTGAGGCTTACTGTCCTCCTCGAGAAGGAATTACCTGCAAGACTGTCTTTCGGCCGTGATTGTTCGACGCCGTCCACACCGTCGACAGACTTCACGCGCCGTCTCTTCTCGTCCACCTTGAATGCGAGAGAGCCGTCAATGTTGCCAGCGCGATGACCCGTCAACACAGGGGGAGGCCCTAAGCCTAGGGACTGAAAGCTGCCATACTGCCTGTCGGCATGGTTCTGTTCGACTGGGAAGCGGATGCGCGAAGCACGTCGAGGGGGAGACGGAGGCGTGACGGGGCGAGAGTTGGACTGGATACTCGAAGATGAGGGCCCAGCCTCCGCCATCAATGCCTCTCAAGGATGCGTGTGTCGGACTCGCCGTCGCCAGAGACCCCTTCGTGTGAGCGCAGTGTTGTGTAGTAGAGGTAGAGGAGTGGTGCTGTACCACTGGTGACTGCAGTGAGTCCGAAGTCCGACTTCCACGGCGTCCTCTCGCTCCGCAGGAGCCCACCGAAATGGCAACTGTCACTAAACCGGCAAGCGGAATGGGGGGACCGGCGGTCCGTTGGCTAATGTTTCGACGAAGCGCCCAAGAACGCGGTCAAAGCCATGATTTTGGTAGTAATTTGTAGGGTCCGTCATGAAAAGCTGTTCAGAAGACTTCCGAGTGCATTCTGACAGGGATGTGTAGTACGCATATGGACCTATACATTAAGGAGAATACTTCGTCCACCAGAAGAGTACACATACCGTGTCGTACCGTTATACACCTATCCGGTACGACCTAATGCTGTGCGGGCTTGGTTCCGACTTGCACCTCCTGCGAGGGAGCAACCCGCAGAGCGTATCGCCAAGTTCCCGCCCAGCGTCGTCTATCACAGCCGTCATTGACTGCGCCCTAACTCTCCTGTACGGGTTGAACCGGGGCAGCGGGGCTAATCGCCTCATGAGCTCCATTATGGCGACCGTGCTTGTGGTCGCCGACGCCGAGGAAGAAGTCGAACTGACTGAGCCCTGAGACGAGTGTCGCGATAGGCTGCGGTGTATCACTGAAGAGCGCGACCGCGGCGGGCGATGTTTCTTCCCGGATGCTCCTTGGTGATCAGTAACCCTGGCCGGATTCGGGGGTGCTGGACCCGCGGCCCGCATCATGGAGCGACCCAACCATAGACCTGACGGTTCGGGACGAATAACAGTCAGCAACTTTCCCGATACGCCGCACAGATCGCATGTCCACTTACTACGGGATGGACCAGCCTCTTGCACCGAGTCTCCCCCACAGTCTTGTTGCGACGGAAACGGTAGATCGTCCGGCAGCATACGGGGCGTCGTGGGCGGTGAACTCGTCGGGGAAGAGAAGCATGACGTCGAAGGAGAAGAGGTCACGAGCTCAGGTGGTTCGCCAGACGATGGCATGCCACTCGCAGCGGCAGCCTGGAGGGCCCGCCACGCCCTCAGACGTTGTTTAAGCTTCAGTACCTCGGCGACATTCTCTGCGTCGTACGTGTCTGAATATCCATAGTCAGCCATGATACAAGGGTATAGCTTGTGCCGTTACCTTCAGGGCAGTACGACGGGGGATATTCTTGCGACCTGCGGCGCTTGAGCAGTTTAGCCACAGGGTCCTTGTCGTCCACGTCTACAGGCACCGCAGTGAGTCGGGAGCTGGGAGAATGTTCTGAGATGCCAGTGCACTGGTCGGATGACATCCTGACTGTCGCGCTGCGAGCCACACGAGGCTCATAGAACACAGTTGGACGAGGACAGATGTAGAGAGTGTCGAAGGACATCGCGGCGGTGTCGCAGTGGCGATATGAGGAGATATGGCTACAGGGAGGGCTGGGTCGAATAGTAATTACCGGATGGGTCGACAACTGTAGTCGAATATGGATGCAGCAAGAGAGGGCCAGCGAGAGGTCGAACGAAACAGATGGCATCCTCTTAAAATACAAACCGCGGGCGGTATTAGCCAACATTGACGCCCCGGACAAAGGGAGGATATCGCATCAACGCTTACCCCGCATTGAAAGGAGGTATTGGGCCGCAGACAACGAACAATAGCCGGATAAACAACTCCACCTATGCTGAGCCCACATGGTGTTGCAATACCGATTACTGGAGCAGAGCCGCCGGTATAGATCTGATGCGCCTCGAGCCCTACTGAGTGCTGGAGGTGACGGTGGCTGAAAATCCAGAGCAGCCGCGTGAAGTGTTCAGATGTGGCCAACTCGTATTTGACGGAGCAGTCACAGCAGCCAGGGTAGGAAGCCTTGGCATTCTCCCTACCGAGGGAGACGTGCCAGAGCTTGTCGACGTTTCAACAGTAACCGT
Source organism: Trametes cingulata (assembly GCA_022385765.1). NCBI lineage: Eukaryota > Fungi > Basidiomycota > Agaricomycetes > Polyporales > Polyporaceae > Trametes > Trametes cingulata. The sequence continues at coordinate 1,241,867 of MU277982.1, read as the reverse complement.
ATGAACATGACGGTTGTGAACGCGGACAGAGAGTACCTGCTGGGTGTCAGTGCACATAATACGGCATGCCCTGCACCACAAACCCACCAGGTAACGATATACGAAACGTGCGAGTTCCTCACATCGACCGTAGGTGACCTTCCGACAGGTAGAGCATGCGCAATACGCCAAGATGCATCTCCAGCGTGTCCCTCTGCCGAATGGTTAGGCGGGTAGTTGTGGAACCTCCAAGTTCGACGCACCGAAGACTTCCTCGACGAACACGGGCTGCACACCCGCCGCTTCACCTCCTGCATATTGAGCCATAGCATCCACATCCGCCCAGTACCATTCTCCTTTCTCTGGGTGGTTCTCAGGTGTGAACTTGTTACGGGCTTGTGCGGTGCGCAGCATGCCGAGGATTTCGACCTCTCCTTGCTCCTTGCCCTGAACTTGCTTCGCGGCCTGCGCGAGATCCTTGGTGACAAACCCACGATCGACGAGAACCGTGGACCCGTCTGAGCGGATAAGAGGCACTACAAGATGGTAGCCGATCGTGCCATCTCGCACTCTAGGGCCTAGCAAGATCGCATGGGCGTTATCCCATCGGCCTTTGAGGACAACTTTACGGAAGACAAAATCCGGAAGAACTGCGAGGCTTTCCGTGCGGAGGTGAGGCATATTACGCTCGTTTTGGGGCAGCACAAGACGTACTTCACTTGTGGAGGTAGAGGTATTGGTTCACGCTCGAGCTTCTCCTCCAGGTCATCTATGAGAGCGACCTTCCACTTGAGGCGTTGCACTTGCCAAGTTCCCAAGGCAAAAGTGAATATCGGTATTATGCCAACCAGAACCATAGTGGGGGTGATAAGTGGTTCTCGTTTTGCCCTATACGTCTGCGAGGAGCCCTCCGTCGAGAGCGTTCGCTTGGACGAGCGCATGGCATTTCGGCGCAAAGCCAGAGCACCACCGGCCCGGGATCTTCTGAACGCAGAAGCCAAGGAACGAAACATGTCAAGCTAAGTCCCAGCAGAGTCTGCCCAAGCCAGTGTATGATGCCGAGTCGAATGTCTGTGAGCTTGCGATGAGTATACTCGCGTGTGGCGGGAGAACCCGCAAGAGAGCGCGTACGACGCGTCGGGCGCCTGTCCGGGGTGCTGTGAGGTACGTGCGCAGCCGAGGCCATTGCTGCTCTCCTACTGACCCTCTCCCTCGACTGGACTATACCCCTTCGTTCCTTCTTTCGAGTCTCGGGTGTGAACGCCTGCCATGTGTGTATATGTGCTTGCCGCAGCTGGGCGACTCTGAGTCAGTCTGTTATCGCAGGTATTCCGGCTCGCGCGGACGAAGCGACTTCAATATTGACGGCGATGAGGTCCACTACCCCACGAGGCCGGTGGACAAGGACAAGGCGGAGGCCGAACTTGTTGTGAACATCAAGAAGGCGACGTCCCCGGAGGAAACGGCTCCCAAGCAGAAGCATGTCCGGAGTGCGTGCGCCAGTGTTCACTACCTATCACCGGGCTAACCTCCCATTACCCAGAATGCATCGTGTATACCTGGGATTACCACTCCTCGATATCGTTCTGGACTGGACTCAGAGTACAACCCATTCTGTCCGATGAGGTTCAGACATTCAAAGCGCTCATCACCGTCCACAAAGTGCTGCAAGAAGGTCATCCAGTAGTATGTACACCTGCTTCTGTATTGCAATCTATGCCGACGTCCATGATAGACGATCAAAGAGGCACATGGGCAGACTGGCTGGCTGGAGACTTGTGCTAGGACAGTTGGACATGAGACGGCACGGGGTGAGTACTGCTTGGCGGGCTCTGAAATAATGTGCAGCACTAAGCAGTTCTTCAGGTTACGGGCCCTTGATCCGGACATATGTGCAGTTCCTGCTCGCCAAGCTGCGATTCCACAGGCTCCGTCCAGAATTTAATGGCCTCTTCGAATACGAGGAGTATATCACCCTCAAGGGGATCGATGATCCGAATGAAGGGTACATCCACTGTGGTATTGCCTGACGTTGTGCTCATATCAATGCCTCAGATACGAGACAATCTCCGACCTCATGGCCCTACAAGACCAGATTGACTCCTTCCAGAGGATGATTTTTGCCCACTTCCGCCATTCTGCGAGCAATGAGTGCAGAATATCCGCACTTGTCCCGCTCGTGAAGGAGAGCTGGGGTATCTATCAGTTCATAACTAGTATGCTCCGCGCTATGCACCGACGTAAGTGCGGGTGTCGATGGCAGGTTCAACCGGGAGGTTGACGAGCTTATAGGCACCAACGACACCGATGCTCTGGAGCCTCTCCGACAACGGTACAGCCAACAGCACTATGCTCTCCGCAAATTCTACTATGAATGTTCCAACCTAAAGTATCTCACCGGTCTCATCAACGTCCCAAAACTCGGTGCTGTCAGTGGTCTTAATCAATGCGCCCGTGGCCCATAGCTGATGTCTTACGCTCACTAAGGAACCTCCGAACCTGATGGACAACGGGACAGCACCAGACCTGCCAGCACGTCCTACTACGACTACCGTCAAGACACCGCCTCCTGCCACTCCTCAGCCGTCTGCAGCCGAGGTGAACGAACAAGCGCGCCTCCTCAAGCAGTACGAAGACCAGCAGGCTGCGCTCCTTGCGGCTCGGGAGGAGGAGGAACGCCGCCGGAGGGAGATGGAGGAGCAGCAGCGCCGCGAATTCGAGCAGCGACAAGCGGAGCAAGCTGAGAGAGAGCGGCTAGCTCAGGAGCAGCTGCTTCAGCAGCAGATGCAGCAGCAGATGATGCAGTACAGCACTCAGGCCGCGCAACAAGTGCACGACCTCGAGCGCGAACTTCTTGCTATGCGAGGTCAGTATGAGCGTGACCAACTCATGCTGGAGCAGTATGACCGGGTATGTACTTGCGCTGTCCGCTGCCGCGAGTATATGCTCATTGTACGGGTCGCAGAGAGTGAAAGCCCTGGAGAGCGAGCTCAGCAGCGTCACTGCCAACGTCAACTCGCAGATGATGTCCAAGGACGAGCTCATCAGGCAACTGCAGGAGCAGGTTGCGATGTGGCAGAAGAAGTACGAGGCGTTGGCGAAGCTCTACAGCCAGCTGCGTACAGAACATCTGGACATGCTGTCTAAGTACAAGCAGATGCAGCTCAAGGCGAACTCAGCTCAGGAGGCTATCGACAAGATGGAGCGAATGGAACGCGATCTGAAGGCGAAGAACTTGGAACTTGCAGACATGATCCGCGAGCGCGATCGTGCCCGCTTCGACCTCGACCGTCAGAAGGCTGCGCACAAAGACGAGATCGACAGGCTCCGCCGTGAGATCAATTTCGCCAACGAGCGCGCGGAGGACGCTACACGCTCGAAGAGCTCTGAGGTCTCGAGTGTGCTGTCCAAGTACAACCGTCAGCTCACGGAGCTGGAGGACTCCCTCCGTGTATGTGCTCTTCATATCATATCTCGCATACTTGCCCTGACCTTCTTTGTAGGCGAAGCAAATCCAGATTGATGACCTGCTCAGCAAGCTCGACCGTGCCAATGGAGACCTCGAGCGTCTTCGTGAAGAGAAGGACCAGGAGATCGCTATCCTCCAGGAGGGTATGGATGCCACCATCCAACAGCTTTCGGAGGCTCAGCAGGTATGGTACAACGCCGAGCTAATCCGAAACGCGACTGATTTGCGTTGTCAATAGAACCAGGGCCTCAACGAGGAGGCGACCATTGCTCAGATCGATACCCTCATTCTGGACAACAGGAAGAAGCTCAACCAGATCATTGGTACACCTGCGATTATGACAGACCGCAAGCAGATGCTGACAGCCTCCACCAGATTCGATCCTCAATGCCTGCGTGCAGAAGGTAGATGAAGCGATCTATGAGCTAGAGTCACCCGCCCAGGCCGGCAACCTCAATTCCACGCCCGAGTACACGCTGTCCATGATCGAGAAGGCGATTAACAACGCCACCGATTTTGCGACCATCTTCAACTTGTACCTCGGCGGCGAGCCTGGCGGAGACCACGTCGACGTCATCAAGGGTGCCAACGAGCTCGCGCAGTCCCTCTCGGAGGTGCTCATCAACACCAAGGGCATCACGCGGCTTGTCGAGGACGACGTCTCTGACAAGCTCATCAACGTCGCGAAGAATGTCGGAGACGTCGGCCTGCGCACGTTCCTGAACCTGCAGTCGTACAAGCTCGATCTCATTCCGCAGCCAACGCAGCGGAAGGAAGTCGCGATGCGCAACAACGGCGAGGTCCGCGCTGCGCTCACGAAGCTGTCGGAGGTTGTCGACGGCCTCGTGCCGAAGGGCGGCAAGGCAGGTCCCATCGCCAAGACGAACGGCGACCTGGGCGACCTCGTCGAGCAGGAGATGTTGGGCGCCGCGCAGGCCATCGAGGCCGCGACGGAGCGTCTGCAACAGCTCATGCAGCGCCCCCGCGACTCGTCCCGCTTCAGCGCCGTCGACCTCCAGGTCCACGATGCGATCCTCCAGGCCGCGATGGCAATCACGAACGCCATCGCGCGCCTCATCAAGGCGGCCACCGAGTCGCAGCAGGAGATCGTCGCCCAGGGCAAGGGGTCGAGCACGACGCAGCAGTTCTACAAGCGCAACAACCGCTGGACCGAGGGTCTCATTTCCGCTGCCCGCTCGGTCGCGTTCGCGACGAACCTCCTCATCGAGAGCGCGGACGGCGTGCTCTCGGGCACGCATACGCTCGAGCAGCTCATCGTGGCGTCGAACGAGGTTGCGGCCGCTACCGCGCAGCTGGTTGCCGCGTCGCGCGTCAAGGCGAACCTGATGTCCAAGACGCAGGAGCGGCTTGAGCTCGCGGCCAAGGCTGTCACCGAGGCGTGCAAGGCGCTCGTGAAGCAGGTCAAGACGATCGCGGCGAAGCAGGTGCAGGAAGAGGACGTCGACTACAAGAACATGGCCGTGCTGGAGTTCAAGCGACGGGAGATGGAGCAGCAGGTCGAGATCCTGCGCCTGGAGAAGGAGCTCAACGCGGCGCGCCACAGGCTCGGTGCCATGCGTCGCGCAGGATATCACACGGACGAGACGGATTGAGAGGCACGACGGAGACGACCACTTGGAATATTCAGCGTTCTTACACCGAGTTACATGTACTTTCCTTTGCACCGCTTGCTGGTGCGTTCTACAGTATTCCCTCAGGCTCATGCGACGGTGTGACCCACGGCAAGGATGCGGAACCGATTGGAACATGCGTGTTGTGTACAATCCCTCAAGAGCACAAAGTCATGATGAGACGGGAGACAACAAACAGTGCGAGCAGATTGCGGAGGGGGAAAGCAGAACGTGAACGTGCTCCAACAGGTCGCGGCGAATTAGTATGTGCGAGAAAGGAGCTTGAGGACGCGGATGCGCAGGTAAGTGCGGAAAGCAAGCAAGCAAAAGGCTTTGCGGGTGTATCATAGCAATAAAGAGGTATAGATACGAACGAAGGGAAGTGTAAGCGTGAAGCAGAAACGAGAGGAGAGGAGTGGGAGGCATGCATGGGGAGTAGTCGTAGAAGCACGGACGACGCTGTTATACATAGTACGCGCTGTGCGAGCTCCGCACGGTGTCAAACGAGTCCTTCCGTTCCATATCGAGGAAGCTGCTCTCCATCGCGGGCGACTCGGGCGACGGCGGCGGCGCGTCCTCGTCCTCGCCCGCCGCGCCGTCGTCGTCGTTCTCCGCGCTCCCGTCCTCCTCGTCCGAGATGTTCAGGAACGACGGCTTCTTCATGAGCGAGCGCCGCTGGAGCACCTTCTGGCGGTCGAACGCGCTCGGCGGCCGCGACGTCATGTCCGACACGCCCGTGTCGCTCGACTGCTGCCGCCGCGGGCGCGGGCGCACGGGCGGCGGCGAGAGCGGGTTCATCGGCACGACGCTCACGCGCTTGTTCACGCCCTCGACCTCTTGCAGGTCGTTCCGCGACGGGCGCCGCCGCGGGGGTGGCGGGAGGCTCGTCGACGGCATCTCGGGCGAGTGTGTCGGCGCGCCGAACGTGGTGGTCGGCGACGTCGGCGGGGTGAGGCTCGCCTGGGCGGTCGACGGGCGCGCGGAGATGGGCGGGGGCCTGTTCATGCTTCGCGCGAGGACGGATGCGCTCCGCGCGGGCCCGCGCATGCCTTCGACGAGAGACAGCTTCCGCGGAGGCGGCGGGGAAGTCGCGGACGGAACGGGGTGCGCGGTAGCGTAGTGGCCCTGCCAAGCGGATGCAGACTTCGTCGAGAGAACAGAAGCACCGCGGGACACACCGCTCCCGCTCCCGTTCATCTCGCTCGTCCCTCCGTTGCCAAACGCGAGCGTGCCTGTTGAGGCGTGCGACAGCACCGACGCGGAGCGCGAGCGCTGCACGTCCGGCCGCCCGTTCCCACTTCGACTCGAACTCTGACTTTGGCTCGAACTCTGGTTCTTGCCCTGGCGGAACGCGAGCCCAAAGTCTCCAGGCTGCAAGTCGAGCTTCGGCTTGCGCTCTTGCTCAACCTCGGGCTCTGGTCGCGCTGCTTCCTCGTCTGCCAGCTTCTCTGCAAGCTTGAGCTGCTCGGCGGGGGACATGATGTACTGCGGGACATATTCCGACTGCGATGTCCGCTTGCTCTCCGCCCCGTTCCCTCCGCCGTTACCTGAGCTCCCCATGTCCTCCCATAGCGATGACGGCGATATGCATGCGTTTCGCGTCATGAGCGATAGCGGGCCTCCAGCGGTACCGAATGACAGCGTGATGTGGTCCGCTGCAGCTGAGCTGGTGCCGGGGCGCGAGTCCGACTCGAGACTGAACACTGAGCGTCCGTCGTCCTCTGCCGACGGGCTCGTCGGGCCATGCGAGGAGGTACTCCGGCGCGCACTCGACCCCGAGAACAACCGCTTTCGGGGACTCGTGACGCTACTCCTCCGGGGCTCGACCACAGGGGACGAAGGAGCCGGAAGCGTCTCAGAGCTCGCAGACGGGTGCGCGTTCGAGCTCCCGCCGCCCCGAAGCCCGGGTAAGGGCGGGAGCGGCACGCGCGCCGCATGGAACGAGCGCTGCTTGCGCGCCGTCTTCCCCGAGGCCTGGCTATGACTGTGGCTGTGGCTCGACGCGTCGTCATGGGAGAGCGAGGACGCGATGCTCGTGGACGAGTGGCGCTGGGACGACGAGAGCGTCTGCTGCGAGGACATCTTGCGCAGGAGCTTCCCCGCCTTCGTCGCCGCGAGGTCCCCGTGGATGAACGCGGGCACGGGCGGGAACTTGCTGAGCGGCGAGGGCAGGCCCCCGTCGAGGATCGACGCGGACGCGGTGGGGCTCAGGTCGCCGTCGATGACGAACGTGTCGCGGTGGCCACGCTGCTTGCCCTTCGTTGACGAGTCTGCGGGGAGGTGGTCGGAGGGACGCATCTCGAACGGCCCGAGGTCGTACGCGTCGTTCATGAGCATCGAGATGGCGTCGCCGTTGTTCATCCCGTGGAAGCCGTCCACACTCGGCGCGAAATTCAGACTGAGCGAAGAGCTCGAGGACGAGCGGAACTCGAGCGGTGAGAGGTCGTGTTCGTGGTAGGGCGACCGGGGGACGGGGGGAGGCGGGGGAAGCCCACTAGGCGGGGCTGCGCTGATCGGGGGCAGCTTCATTCGCGAGGCTGATGCTTTGCGGACGAGGACTAACGGTCGTGTCATGGACGGCGAGACAGGCGAGTCTATGCTAGGTGTCGCAGAGGAGGTGCGCGAGCGGGTGAAAGTCACGGGAGAAGGAGACGGCGGGTTTGACGACGAGGGGGAGGAAGACGACGCGGAGGCTTTTCTTCGCACTTGCAGCGGCTGTATCGGGCTGAGCACGATATGCGGAGACCGGGGAGCGGTGCGCGGGACATCCGGCCGTATATCTCGTCCGTCCGCAGCGGCGGTTGTCATCCCCCTCGGCCGCGACAGCGTCGGACTCGACCGCTTGCGCGGGAGCGTCGAGCTGCCCCCGCCCGGGGGTTCGCTCAGTCGACTCCGCAGGCCGTCTGGGGTGACGGTGGAGTTGGACGAGTTCGAGCCCGAGGGCGTCTTCATGCGTCGCGTCCGCTGCGTCTGCGCGCCGGACGTGGAAGGCCCGCTCGAGTGATACGCGTCGTTCGGCTGCGTGAGATCGTATGCGGATCTGCTGTGAGTGTGTCAGACAGGTTGCTCGCTCGCGTTGTCCGGTTCTCGAGATGGTGATGCGGACGTACCTGGCAGGCGGCGAGCGGCCGAGGGAGCTCGCGGAGAGCGGCGAGAGGGCGTACCCCTCGGAGGAGTTGCCATGAGAGTTAGAGGAGGACGATCCGTAGGATCGCCTGCTCTGGGGGAGGTCGCCCTTCTTCTGGTGGTGGGGGTCGAGCACGGACGAGTCGGAGTACACGGATAGTCTGTTGGGATCCTGGGGGAGGTGTTGTACAACAATGCCGCCGGACGCGAAGGGGTCGATCTCCGAGAAGGTCATGACGGACGTTTGGTAGGACATGCGGTCGCGGGGGTGGTCCGAGGGCGTGCGGGGCTCGGACACGGTGTGGGGGTCGGAGGCGGCGTCGTAGTCGTACTCGGACGAGCGGACGGTGGAGGATACGGATTTCGCGGGCGGACGGTTGGAGTAGAACGGGCTGCGGTCCGAGGTGGAGGGCGTGCTGTTGCCTGTGCCGGGGCGGGAGTGGGGAGGTGGGGGGTTGTAGGGGACGGCGGAGCCGACGGGGGAGGGGGGATCCTGGATGGTGAGCGCGGGGACCTTTTTGGACCTGAGGCCTATGGCGGACGCGAGCGTATTGAACTTGAGGCTGGGGAGGCCATCCTTGGGCTTCGAGGAGGAGGCAGAGGAGGTGGCTGCGGGAGAAGGGTACTTCTCGCTGTCTTCTGCGAGGGAGGAGAAGGAGCGGTTCGGGCGAAGCTGTTCCTTGGAGGGCTTTGAGCGGGACCACCAGGGGCGGGCGGAGGAAGGGGGGGAGAGAGCGGGGAACATGGAGGGGAGGAGGAGAGAAGGAAAGGAGTGTGGTCTCCGGTAGCTAGTGATTGGAGGTACAGCTGGAGGTTGGGATCACTGATGTGAGGGCGAGGCACAGGCAGAGCTCAGCACTCTCGGCCAGAGGCTGCTGCTGTGCGATGGACGGGGACCTAGGAGCCTCTGCGCGCACTCAGCGCATTTGGTGGGCAGACTGGGGGCCTCTGGTCGGCGAGCACGCAGAGGCAGCGGGAGCAGGCTGGGAGGGAGGGGGAGGAGGAAGAGGGTTGCGACGCCGACGGGGAGGACGAGCGCGGGCGGATGTCGACCAGTCCGTCCGCGACACAGGCGCCCACTCGTATCAGCTCGATAAATTCGCTTCCAGCCCGTTTTATGTAACGCTCCCCTACACACGCCCTCTCTGACACAATCTGCTCTCTACCGTGCTACCCATCCAGCTTCGCCCCTTCGCGCGTCGCTCGTCTGCTTTATTTTCTGCGCGTCCTCTGCGCGACGCGCGCTGCAGCCGGGCTATTGTGAGGCAGAGGGGGACAGCAACGACACGTGCGAAGGGCGCAGGCGGGGAGCTTCGTGAGATGGACGGGCCATCGCGTCCCTTGCGCCAATCTGCGCGTATCATTCCGCGGCGCTTCCTTCCTTCAAATCCCATTTTCCACCCCTCCCACCCCTCTCCCCGCTCTCGACCCCCCGTCCCGCCCCCCGCCGTCACCTGCACCGTCGGACCATCGCCCGGCACCGACCATGCCGTCCTCGAGACCGCCCCCCGCATGGTCCCCGCACCGCGCACCAGCCCAGATGACCGCAATCCCGCCGTATATAGTCGCGTTCCGTGAGCCAAAATGACGGCTCGCGTCCATACACTCCCTTTCGTTCCCCTGTGCCGTCATACCCCGCGTTTCATTCCCACCACGAGCTCATACATACGCTCTTCGGTGCCGCCGCACGCGCGCCGGAAGCTTGCTCGAGCGTTGAACGTTGAATGCTCTGCGCTATTCCCGGAGACGCGTACCTCGGCGCGTCGCTCGCTGCTGACGCCTTGTTTCACCTCCAGGCGCGTCTTTGAGGCGGGTAGCATGGAAGCGCCCCCGCTCGTCCATGCATGGCGGGTCAGTAACTGTCTGAGGTACGCTGAGCCTCACTCGTCCCTATTACTCCTGCGTTCCTGCTCTTGGCGTGAATGCTGAACTGCACCTGAACAGAAGTCGAATCGAATATAGGCTCGCGCTCCATGCCAGGCCGGCGGATCACTCCCAGAACACCGACGACGAAGCCCTCCAGCGACCATGCCGCATTCGACAAACAATAGAGTCCGCTTTGTGGGTACGCCGATTATACCCCGACGCGAGAAGTCGTCACTGACGAGGGAGCACCGCAGAGCTGAGGACGAGGTCCGAGCATCCCGAGTTCTCGTAACGCTCTATCATACCGTGGGACCGCAGACACACGGTGAACGGAAGCACCTACTCCGTCCGCTGCAGGACCTCCGTTACTCGGAAGACGAGTGGTCTACTCCGTGCATGCAGGCTTCCGAGGACCACTGCCCCGTCGCGACGTCGGCGAAGCTCGGGAGATGCGTGTATGTGGATTGGAGCGCTCCGTGAGCACTGTGCCTACTGGTGGGACATGCAGGCGCCGCGATAGACTTTGAGGGCGTTCAGTAGGGCTGCTCAATTCTTACAGCCCATTTCGTCTCAACTCGTTTCGTTTCGCCGGGGCAATAGGCGCTCGCTGCCGTATGATTTGCCGGTTAGCGACTGATCTCCTCGCGCGCTGGACAGGACATCGGGGGAATCTCTCTGTGTCCCTCCTCTCTCAGCTCATGCCCCATAGAATGCGTAGACCTGCTCGATTGAAAGCAGGAAAGTGAGGCTCTCAAATGACACGCGTAAAGTGAGGTCTGGCGGAATGCGAGGATGCTGAATGGGGACTTCAAGCTGGATGAGGGGTAGACGCTCGAGGGCGTGGACCATTTAGCACCAGCGTCTCCTTGCGCCACGGTGGGCGTCAACGAACGAGTTGAGACGAAATGAAACGAAACGAAACGAGCTCTAAGAATTGAGCAGCCCTAGTAGCCATCAGGCCGCAGGCAACAGGCGTTCTCCCCCGCGCTCGGACCAAAGTCCTCTGCATGCGTCAGAACATTCTGATAGAAAGCCTGCTATGTATGATAGTGAGTCACCACCTGGGTCACAGGAGGCAGGGGTGTCGCGACATACGCATGTACTCGCCTCGCGAATCCCATAGGACATAGGACGTTCCTGGACTTCCGTATGTCCGACGAACTTTGCTTGTGGACAGGGTTCCGAGTACCACAGTACATTGACCTGAGATTGAGTGCCGAGTACTGAGTTGCAGGCTCGGTTGACCTAACCGTGCGTACTGCATCTGCGTCTTCTGTTGATCAGTCCACGTCCATCGCGGAGTGCGTGTGGCGGCATGTGGGAGGCATAGCCATCCATCGTGCCCGCATATCGCCCGTGCGTGGGCTGATCGTCCCATCGTGCAGTGCTGCAGTGGGCGTGTTACACACGTGCCCTCTTCACATTCCGCTGAACGTGGATTATTGTCGAGGTTTTTCACTGACCGCCATCTTCGCTAGGTTGCATCTATACGAGAACCTTAGAAGGTCTCACTGACATCTCAGCGTCATCGACTTAGAACGAGATACACAGCTCCTCGACACATACCACCCACATCACCCCAAATCAAAGCATATCCTGCAGATCGCGCCCGCCACACTCGCAATGACAGAACCCATAAACATCGCCACCGATCCCACCAACACCAACACCAACATCGACGCATTCCACGCCGCCCTCCAGCGCAGCAAACACATCATCGTCCTCGCCGGCGCCGGCCTCTCCGCCGCTTCAGGCAAGCCGCTCTCTCCTCTCCTCTCTTCCCCTCTGTGACCGTTCCGACAAGCAATGGCTGACCGCAGCGCGCGTGTGTTTTTTTTGGTCCGGACGTACAGGTATCCCGACGTTCCGCGACGGCGGCGGGATGTGGCGCTCCCTCGACCCCGCGTCGCTCGCGACCCCGCAGGCGTTCGCGGAGAACCCGTCGCTGGTATGGCAGTTCTACCACTACCGCCGGACGAAGTGCGTCTCTTCCTTCGCATACACCACGTCCATCTTCCATCCTCCATCTACGTTCGCGCCTCTCCTCTTGATTCCTGATGTTTGGACATCGTGCGCTGACGATGGGCCCGATCTCTGTGTGGTGGTGGTGGCACGGTGACGGTTGACACTGCTTGACGCTACACACTTGACAGGGCACTGGAAGCGAAGCCGAACCCCGCGCACGAAGTGGTCGCGAAGATGGCGATGCCGGAGTATCTCAAGAAGGTCGCGCCGGACGCGCGCTCCTTCCACCTCATCACGCAGAACGTCGACAGGCTGTCCGTCGACGCCCTCCACGCGCTCCTAGAGCGCATCTCTCGCGAGCGCCATTTGCAGGATCACATTCCCGACGACAGCAGCACTGGAAGCGCTCCAACGCCAAAACCGACACCGAGACCGAGGGTATACAAGGACGCCATCTACGAGATGCACGGGCGGATCTTCGACGTGCAGTGCACGCGCCCCGAGTGCGGGTACCGCGCGGAGGACCGCTCCCACCCGCTCTGCCCCGCGCTGGGCAGGGCGGAGGCGTCCTTCAGAGACTTCAAGGACGCGGGCAGCGCGAACGTCGACATCCCGCTGGAGGAGCTGCCGCGCTGCCCGCAGTGCGGGGCGCTCGCACGCCCGGGCGTCGTGTGGTTCGACGAGAAGCCGTACCACTTGGACGAGATCAATGGTGTGGTGTACAAGGCGGATATGTGTCTTGTGGTCGGGACGTCTTCGCAGGTAAGATGATACCGCTGATAGCAGGTCGTCGTGTGTCGGTGCTCGATGGCTCACGTTTCATGCACAGGTGCGCCCAGCGTCGACGTATGCGCACCGTGTGCAACGACACGGAGGCAAAGTCGCGGTGTTCAATCTGGACCCGAGTGAAAAGGACGTTGCCACCGCCGACTTTGTGTTCCGCGGGCCCTGTGAGGAAGTACTGCCCAGGATATTGCCTGAGCTGGCGTAATATCTCGCCTCTGCCTCAATGCGAGGATCCGATGCGAAGGCCTGAAAGATCAAGACTCATCCATCATGTCACAGGACAAATAAAACCGGCCATACTGTGCTGCGTCGCCCATGCACGGGCAGAGCAGCAGAATGGGCTTCCTCCTCGAATGCGCAATGCTAGTGACAGTGCATCTACTGCCCTGCACCCAGCACTACTAGTACTACCGTACCTGCTGAACGTAACGATGCTGAACGTAACCCTGGGGGGTTGTATATACACTCGGCATTTTCCGCAAAATATCCTAGCCGACGTGTATACCAAGTTGGTTCAATTTGTCCGGATCCCTACTGCGTGAAACAGTAGCTCAGGGTGCTCCAGTCACTCAGGAATGGCTCCGTCTCAAGTGCAACGTATAGCGATCATTGCGTACGGTACGAGCCAACATGTCACCACTCGATAATGTACCTCTTAGCTCAGTTGACGGCGGTCAGGTGAAGAAGGAGCGGGGAAGAAGACCCTACACTCCGTACTGGTACGGCCCACTCCCAGTGAACAGAAAATATTCTTGGGATGCGGACTCATGTATTCGTCAGGACGGTTACAGATACACACGCCCTCAAGACAAGCGAGAGTTTCTCTTCGATGTCGTCGTGCGCGACGCCAACGAATGTACAGCCGACATAGCCCTCGTACTCATCGACGCCAGCGACACCGTATACGTCGATATCAGGCCCGCTATGCAAGCTGCGAAGAGCGCAGCTGGGTACTCCGCCGTGCTCCTCACAAAAGTTGACCTCGTCCCTCCGGCTCGCTTGGACCCTGTACGTCTCGGGTATCTTAGAATACAGCGTAGCTTCCCGTACCTGTACCACACCGACTGTCTGTCGAGCAACTTAGCGGATGAAGGCAGCGTTCGCGTTCTTGCGGCTGAGTTAGGTAAGCTGTCTGACGGTCCAAAATCAATGTGATGTCCGGCCGAGCTCATCAACATTGCAGTCAACAAGGTGGCGCCGCACTCACAAAACACGGAGACGAGTGCAAAGAGCGTCCTGGCTCAGGTCTACGACGCTGCTCTGGACTGGATAGCCTCATGGTTCGCACTACCATCGACCCCACATTGGCCACCAAATGTGAGTCTAGTTTCCCGGGTACAGTCGCAAGTAGGCTGACTGTGACGACCGTACATTCAGGCCGCAGAGGAACTAGCGGAGATTGCAACTGACGAAGACGTGAAGAGGCTTGTCGAGGGCGCGACCGCATGGGACGAAGAACTGAAGATACGCCTGGACGCACGAGATGCGCGCTGCGTAGGCATTCATCGAATCACGCCCTGCTTGATCGCCAAAGCAGCGTTTTACTCGTCCGAGCAGGCGAGCATGGAATACGCGCGCCGACACACCTCTATCCCGATCCCGCGCACGCACCACCCCCACCTTTCCTGGCTGCTCATGGACTACATCGACGGCGAGATGCTCCGCGAGTGCTGGGCCAAGCAGAGCTCCTTCATGCAATTCCGCATAGCATGCACGCTGCGCCTCTACCTCAGACAACTGCACTCGTTGCGTGGTCCATCGGTGGGCACCGTCGACACCGGCAAGGTTGGCGGGATCTATTTCCAGGAAGAGCAGTACGGTCCGTTCGAATCGGTGCGCCGCTTCCGACAGTTCTGCAACTGGGTGTCATTCGAGGGCTGGTACATGCGTGCGCACGCTGTACAGCGCGCCGGCAAGGAGCCACCGCCTCTTCCCGAGCCTAACTTCGACTGGACGCCACGGTTCATTCATGGCGATCTGAACGCGAGCAACATCCTACTGGACAGACAAGGCGTACTCTGGCTGCTCGACTGGGATGCGGCGGGATTCTATCCTGCTTGTGTGGAGCCGCTCGCCATGCGCTTCGTCGACGATGATTTGCACAGCGGGGTGATGCCGAAGTCTTGGTCGCGCTATAGAAGCTTCATCGCTGGCGCGACAACATCGAAGGAAACGTGGTATTGGGGAGACGTTATGACGGCCATTCACAGATTTCGCGGTTTTGGCGGGTGATCAACCGCCCTACAGATTCTCCTTGTCATGGACTCGCCTGCATCTGCATAGATAGTCTCTTCGCGACTAGGATTCCTGCTCTCAACGCCTCCATCCATTAGTGAGGAACGCGCAACGGGTCTTCCAGATTTCTTCCCTCGTGTTGCGTTGCCATGGACAAAATCCGGGCAAATCTCAAACAGCGGTGTGTCATAACAGGCGAGTCTAGAGTCCACAAGTATGTCGATCAGCACATCAACCGATCTCCGCCCAGACGTCTTCCATGTCACGGTTCTGGGCAGCCTGTACAGCCCGAGGCATGTCTGACATGGGAGCTCGAGATGCGCGGGCAGGTTCCTCGGCTGCGTCGAAAACGACATCGCTGCGGATGAGCGGACGTCCGAGTTCCTCGTCCTCGTCCTCCATGTCGATGTCCAGGGTGTACCCCTGGCGTCGCGCGGCCGAGAGGTCTATGGGCTTCGGCCGCGTGAAGATGGATTGTCCGGACCTGGCAGACAGTGATCATCAGTCAGAGCCACAATACATTACATGTGGGACGCACTGCCGCATAACCGCAGCCAGGCGGCCGAACTGGAGGATGTTGCGGGCGACGAGGAGGAGTGTGTCGAGGAGCTCTTCTTCCTTGCTCGTGCTCCCGCATCCTGCGAAGAATATGAAAAGGAGTGTGATCACGCAGAACACGGTCAGGACCAGGTCCATGACGTTGAAGGGGGATTTCCAGAATTGCTGCGCCACAGTCAACGGAGGTCGAGGGGAGATGGCAATGAACTCACTCTCCCAAACGCCATGAATCGTATGACAACCTCAAGAATCATTGCGCTGTTTATGATGAACTCCAGGATATAGAACGACAATGTTGGACACTCGTTCACAAGACTGAGAACGACCGTGGTTATGGAGAGCGCCGCCATGACGAGATATAGGATGATGTATGTCCTGGAGTGGACGAAGCGGTTCGCGATGCCTTTTGTGATTTCATCGCGCGTCATGGAGTATATTGAACGCGTAGGCCTACAATGTCATGAGACGAGGATACTGTCAACCACTGGTGTCCATGAGTTGGCAAGACCAGGCTGCGAGAACGAAACATACGCTGGTGTAGGTGGTTCGGGGCCATGAAGACTATCGTGGAGGGGGTCGAGCTCGCCGGCCTCGAGGTCCCCTAGTCGGTGATCGGGAGAGGAAGACATGAGTCCGCCGTCGGACGCGGCTCGCGCTCGTAGACTCGCATGCATGGGCTATGGGCGCTTCCGTAAGCACAGGTGGTTCTGGTCAACAACCCCAAATAGCGCCCGTTTGTCACTCTCCTCCACACCACAACCTCAGCTCTGCTGCGGTCTGCTCTCTTTCTTCTTGACCCTCATACAACCCCTCTGTGTTCCATCGAACCCCTGAAGAGCAGCCAAGATGGGTGGTGGCGACTTGAACATGAAGAAGTCGTGGCACCCGCTCCTGTTGAAGAACCAGGAGCGGGTGTGGCTCGAGGAGAAGAAGGCTGTAAGTAGAATACTCACCCGCGCCAGAGTTTCGATGACTGATTCCTTGGATTAGCTTGAGGAGAAGAAGAAGCTGGATCAACTCCGGAAGGAGAAGGAGGAAGAACGGCAGCTGCAAGAGCTGCAGAGGCTTCAGGAGGAGCAGACGGGCAAGAAGAGGCAGGAAAAGCTAGAATGGATGTATGCCACCCCCGCTACCGGCAGCAACCAGAATCCCAACGACCTCGAGGACTATCTGTTGGGGAAGAAGAGGGTGGACAAGATCTTGACGGCAGACGAGCATGAGAAGGTGTGTGCATTGACATGATTCACACGCATGTGTACTAAATGTCCGCCAGATTGGTGCTGCCCACAAGAGCTTCATTGCTACGCAGTATGCCAACACGGCTCGCGACGCCGCAGCCAAGATCCGCGAGGACCCTCTCCTCGCTATCAAGCAGCAAGAGCAGCAGGCTTACCAGGCCATCATGTCGAACCCGCTCCGGCTTCGCGAGCTGCAGGAGCGCACTGGTATCAAGCTGAAGAAAGACAAGAAGGAGAAGAAGGAGAAGAAGAAGGACAAGCATAAGCACAAGAAAGACAAGCATCGGGACGACTCACGCTCACGATCTCCACACTCCGATCGGCGGAGGTCACACTCTCGCGAGAAGTACTCCCGCTCAAGACGTTCCCCCAGCCTTGACCGTCGTTCCCGTTCCCCCCTCCCTTCACGCTCTCGTTACGACGACGATCGACGCGATGATTACTACTCCACTCGACATGGTCGAAGCCGTGATCGCACACCCGACCGTTCCCGCGATAAGGTTCGGACATGGCCACGCTCGGACGAGTCAGACGACAATGCGTACGACTCTCGGCGGGTACGCAGCCGTAGCCCTGTTCGGCGCCACGACGACTATGACAGCAGGAAACGGCGGAGGAGTTATAGCCGTAGCCCACGCCGACCGGATCCAGCACCACTCAAGAGGACAAGGATGAGCCCTCCGCCTCCCCGAGGTCCCTCGACCTCGACATCTCAGCCGAGCCAGAGCGGGGATGATCGTGCGGCTCGGTTAGCTGCCATGAGTTCGAACGCCTCAGCACTCTCGGTCGAACGTCGGGAGCACCTGACGCAGCTGCTGGAACGGGAGAAGGCCGAGCAAGAGGCTGAAGAGCGCGCTAGGGCTAAGTCGAAGGGGATGGGCGACTTCCTCAGCTATGAGCAGAAGAAGGTCTTTGGTGGAAGTGGTGGTCTCGAGGACAGGATCCGCAGAGGCCGTGGACAGATGCGAGTCGAGGCGGACTAAGGGGTGCTTGGTAGTCCTCCCCGTCTGTGATCTTGTATGACTAGTCGCCGCTTACTGTACTATCTGTCGGACTTAGATGACCAGGCTTGTCGGACCTGTTAGATAGCTGGGCGCTGCTCATTGAAGTTGAAGCTTTCGTTCGGCCGGGTGCGTAACGTGAACTACAGCGTCAAGGCTATTTTTGGGAACCGGCAAGTGTGGCCCGTCTGGACGCCCTAGTGCCAGGACCCCTTCGGCCGAACCTCCGAAGGGAGTGTCGCACCCAGATAGGAAATTCTGCATCCGGTTTCGTCGTTCAGTAGACGCCTTTGCGGTCTTACGGACAGGAACTCAGCTGGCATGAGGACAGTCGGCATACATAAACTCCCACAAGACCGTCGCGGTAGCCCCAACGCGTGTGCTGCCTTGCGACCTGTTGATGCCCCGCCCTCTTCCACGACTTTCTAGTCTCTGACCCACGAGCATGGAGCAGAAAAGAATAGAGCCCGGCACTAATGACGTAGATGATAGCGCGACGGTTGTGCAAAGCCCGTCTGTCAGTTCGCCAGCAATGGAGAAGAACGGCGGTCAGTCAACACCACAGTGCCTAGAGGGTGTTCGAGTGAAGGAACTGATGCACTCGTCGACCTAGGCACCACTCAAGAGCAACCCTTTGTGTCAAACTCAGGCAGCACGGACACGTCTGCTTCCCCGCCTAAGCCGTACAGTGTATACACCGCACATGAGAAATGGTTCATTGTTGCAGTGGCCGGGTTTGCTGCGCTTTTCAGGTGAGCCCACGGACTCCTCTATCATTACGAGTAGATATTGACCATGCTGTGATTAGTCCGCTGACGGCAAACATCTACTTCCCGGCCATTCCCACTATCGCGGCAGCATTCCACCAGTCGACAGAGTTGATCAACCTGACGGTCACCGTTTACATGGTTGTCCAAGGCATTTGTGCGTCTTTGTTCTCGGTGTCGCTCTATAATTGAGAGCTAGTGTTGACGTTTGTGTCTGTCATCCGCAGCTCCCATGTTCTGGGGCACTCTATCAGACCGCTGGGGTAGAAGGCCGATGTTCATCGGTTGCATGGTGGTTCTGGCCCTGGCTTGCGTCGGGCTAGCACTCGTGCCCACGAACGCCTACTGGCTCCTCATGGTTCTCCGATGCCTGCAGGCGGCCGGTTCTGCTAGTACAGTTGCCCTCGGTGAGCTCGGGCCCCCGATACTACACGCGCGAACCCGCCGCTCATTTACGTAACAGGTGCTGGAGTGATAGCAGATATCGCTGCCCCCTCAGAGCGAGGCAGCTACTTCGGCATGTGGAACATCGGCCCGATGGTAATCCCATGTGTAGGGCCTGTGTTGGGAGGTGTTCTTGCTGATCATTTGGGTTGGAGGTGCGCATGTCTTGCGACTGTGTCCACAGCCGGACTGACATGCCACAGATCTATCTTCTGGTTCTTATGCATAGCAGCAGGGGTATGCGCCATCGTGATGGTCTTGTACGTTCTCGCAATCTGCTTTGTTCTGAGTGGGCCTTAACGAATTTGCAGGCTACTTCCAGAGACCCTCCGTGCCATGGTGGGGAACGGGAGTATTCCACCGCCCAAAGCCTACATGCCGGTCATCCCTATCATTGGGCGCCACGCTCAGGGAGCGGCCGATACGGAGAGGCCCCCAAGACGTGGTTTCGCTAATCCTCTCGTGCTCTTCACGTATCCCGACGTTTCCTTGCTGCTCTTCTTTAATGGGCTTGTGTACGCAGTATTCTATGGGGTGACAGCGACCATCTCGACCCTCTTCCAGCCGACATATCCTTTCCTCACGGAGACCGACACGGGTCTGTGCTTCCTCGCCATTGGCGGAGGTATGCTCGTGGGCGGCGTCGTGATGGGCGAAATCCTCGACGGCGAATACCAGCGTATCAAGCGCAAGGTCATACGCAGGGTAGAAGCGGATCCGGAGAAGAAGATACGCCCCGAGGACGTGACCAAAGAGGAACATTTCCCGATAGAGTACGCACGCTTGCGATTAATGCCCGCGTTTTTCGCCGTGTACGTTGCTGCCTGCATTGGGTACGGGTGGTGTCTGCAAGCAGGGGTCAACATCGCTGGCCCGCTCATTCTGCAGATTATCAGTGAGTGCGGCCTCTACCGTCTGCTGCGATGGCGACGTTGACTTGCTCGCTCCCAGTCGGGTGGACATGTGTGTCCATCATGAACTCTGCCCAAACTCTCCTGGTAGACCTGGCACCCAACCATGGCTCAGCCATTACAGCCTGTGTACGCTGCACATCAGATCTGCCCTCGGTTCGGTCTGACGCTAACTCTCTTCCACAGAACAACCTAGTCCGATGCTCGCTCGGTGCCGCCTGCGTCTCCGTAATCGACCTAATTTTGAAAGCAATCGGCACCGGGTGGACCTACGTCCTGCTCTCGGGCATCTGCGTCGTCTTCTCCCCCATCTACTGGGTCCTCATGCGCTACGGCCCAAGGTGGCGCGCTAGACGGCGGGCGAAGCGGCAGGCCTCCGAAGCCAAGAAGTAATGATCGACGTAGAGTGGTAGTAATAGGGTTCAACACGCCTACGCACGATTCCCATGATTCCGACGATTCCCCCACGAGATGGACTCCTGCTTTCCGGGCTTTGTAGATGCCTGCTTTGTTGCATAGTTGACACGCTTTCTCAGTACCGTTGCTGTACGTATAGAGTACTAATTGGTCGCCCCCGTCTGTCGGTTTGCCGTCCACGCGATCAGTCTGCACTCCTACGCTCGCCAACGCCCGTGTGGCGTAAGTCCTGCCACCCGAGTACCTCAATAGGTTATCGCATTCAGAATACAGTAAGTCGAGCGTCCATATTATCAGTACTACGCGCTATACTCTACGCTTCGCAGTCCAGGGTAGACCTATTACATATATAGGAACAAGACGGGGGGCTACATCGCTACATCGGGGGGATTCAGCACAACACAGACGATCGGGAGAGATGCAAATACAGCCAGATACGAGCCATCACCGACATCGCCCAACACAGCATAAGCAACGCAGGCGCGAGCACATATTCTACCACTACTCAACCATACGAGGGGAAAGATCATAACGTACACTCCTTTCCACCGATCTCTTCTTCGTCCTCATCGTCATCGTCGTCGCGTTCATCTGTGCGGAGGAGGGGGATTCTGCCCCTGGTTCCCGGGGTGCTGATAGCGATACTGGTACGCGGGGTAGTTGACGTTCTGCACGCCTTGCACGTTCTGCACAAAGTCCTGCGAGAGCTGCGACTGGTCGAACGAGAACGGCTCCTGGCTCGGCGGATGCGGCCCGTCCTGCTGCTGGTGCTGGTGCTGCTGGGGCACGACGCCGTGAGCCTTGTGCTGGTGTGGATGCTGCGAATGCGCGTGCGCGGTCATCGACGGCCCGGGCATTGTACTGAACACCATCGGCGCGCTGACTGGGGGCACGTCCATCGGCGCGGACAGGGACATGTGCGTCAGCCCCTCCGTCGTCATGAGCTGCGTCGGCCACCACTGGTACCCGGGGTAGAACGACGGGGAAGCCTCCGCGCCGGGCATACCCATGCCGAGAGTCTGCGCGAGCATGCTGTTCGGCGCGTAGTCCCAGGCGCGTGTCGTGTTCGGCGGAGAGGGATACTGGTCCGCTGGGGGCATGCTGTACATGTCCCGTGCCGCGACATCGGGATTCCGCGAGCTTCCGAGCGCGTCCTCCACCGACCGCTTGTGTCTGTTGCTCCCCTGCGCACCGTCGTAGGTATACGCGGAGTCGTCGAGGCGAACCTTCGCGCCTTCCAGCAACATACGCAACCGAGTTGCGGTCGGCCAGAGCCTCTGCGATGACATGTCACATGTCAACACCGCACTGAGGACTTTCTGCTTCAAGGACCTACCTCCATCTGCTTGCACGCCGCTATACACCTCGTCAACCCAAGTGTCGCTTGAGGATCCCAAGGTCGACGCGTCACTAATAAGAAGGTTGTCAGCTCGTATCCCAACTTCTCCGTGCGACTGAACTTACGTGTGATGACGTGCATGATACTGCGGAAGGGGAGCATCAGCGTCGATCCATCGAGATGCAGCATACAACGTACCCAGCGCTCTGCAGGTAGATGGACAGGAACGGAGGTGCCTTGTGCAGACCGAACCTCTCGTTGTACGTCGTCGCTATACCCGTGTCAGCACGAGCGCACGAAGTGACGCGGCATGGAATCACTTACCCATGGACGTGATGTGGACCGCCGCTCCTGAGCAGATGTCGAAGGCCTTCAACGCTAACGGGTCGTTCTGCGCGACTGTCGAACCTCTGCAGCCAAGACGTCAGCAGACCGTCCATCTAACCTAAGAGAACTGACGCACTCTTCGTACGCAGGCAGGCTATCCGGCGCTCGTCAGCACACATTCTTGCCTCGTAGGTCAAGTACTCACAATGCACGGTGCAGCAAAAGCACAGCAGCGTAGTACTCGATATGCAGCATCAAGACGTGCGGCAAGACCGCCGCATGCTTGTCGTTCGCCGAATACCGCAGATGCTCCGGCAGCGCGATGAGCCACTTGTTGAGGCGGCTCTCGAGCTGCTCGAACAGGACGCGTCGGGGCGTCTCGGAAGATGACTGCACCGGGTAGATCTTGTCCATGATGTCGGTGATGATGACGGCTGTTCATGTCGGCTCAGTACTTTTCGGTGGACTCACGGAAAAAAGGGGGCGTACATAGATGGCACATCTCGCGGAAGGTAGACATGAGTCTTGACGGCTGAGGAACGTAGGCGTTTCCAAGGCTGTCAACGGGATAGGGCTCCCACGGCTCGTTCTCGTCGACCTGAACGCGACCCTGCATCAGCATACAACGAGCAAACCCCTACTATACTCTCAAACGCACCTCATCAGCACCAGGCACGGGCGTAGAGTAGTCGTTCGCGCGGAAAGTGATGGGTCTCCCGAGCCAGACAGCCGACAACCTGTTTCTCTGTAAGCCTGCTGTACTGTGCGCTGTAGCCGGAGTAGACAACGTACTTGTCGCAGATGCAACACGCCCACCAGATGTGCTTCCTGATCTGCTTCTCGGAGTCCGTGAACACGGGCGTCTTACCATCCGTCGTCCAGTTGTCGGCGTTGCGGTTCATACCGAGGTCGATCGCCTGCGCTTTCTGTCAGTCCCTGCGTACTGGTCTCTGGGCTCTCGTCTTACCATCCGGAGCGCCATACCTAACACAAGCGCTATGAGCTTCAATTCTAGCGGTCCACAAAGATGAGACAGACGTACCGCTGTACAACCATCCCTTGTCCATAGCACCTATATACCCTGTGAACCGTGCTGAGGAACAGAGTGCTCTCCTCTACTCACCCATGCCGAACTCGCGGATCGCCAGCAGCAACAGCGCCTGACACGTCGACGGCCGGCTCGTCTGGTACTTCCGATCTACCCACCCACATCAGCATACACCCTCTCACACGCAACGCCCTCACGCGATTGGGGACTCACCCAGAAGCTTATGCGCGTCCTCCGCGTACTGCTGTCCCGCGCGCGAAAGCTGGCTGCCCGGTGCGCCCGGATGGTCTTCGGGTCTGTGGGAATAACGCGCGGCGATCGCGAACATGGACAGGAGGAGCATCTTGCAGGGTCGTTGCATCGGATGGCGCCGGAGCTGGGTGCTCTTGCCGATCGCCTGCGGGGCACTTTGGGGACTACGAGTCAGTATGCGGCGTCAGCCTTTCACAGCGCGGTGAGGGATTATCGGCACGAACTTGCTACACAACACAACCCTCGGGTGAGTACAGTGCGGAGTATATGCGTAAAGCGGGCACGTACAAATTATTATATTGGTACAGGAAGTCCTGCTTGTGGATGACGGGGAAGAATGGGTGGACGTAGGTGAAGTAAAGCTGCAGGAGATGGCTCTGCATCTCTGGCTCGGGCAGCTGTACCGCCACGTCTTCCTCTTCATTTATTGGGTCTTCGGACGTCGCTTCGGGGTCGATATGCGTAGCGTCAAATTTCCTGTGGTGACTTTTCAGCATCAGCTGGACTATTGGACCGTAGATACGAACCATATCCTGTTCTCCTGCAGGCCGTCTCCCGTCTTTCTCCGGCTCTGTGCGAGCAGAGGGAGACCAGATGCAGGTCCGTGATAGCGGAACTACAGCACAAATGTCATAAGCAGAGCAGAGGCCGGCAGATCGCATCTACCTACCTCCTTGTTCTCGTCCACTGAGAGGTGGCCGAATGCTTCCGCGGTCTCATCCACGGTATTCGGTTGTTCGACCCCTTCTACGGAGAAGTCAAAATCACTTCGAAGACACAGCCACCCGGGATACATACGAGATGGATCAGGCAGAGTGTAGAGGTTATCCCAGTTATGCTGCTGGAGGGGCAGGTTTGGCTGTCCGGGGTACTCGAGTCGCCGGCGCGTCCTTGCAGGGTCATTTGAGCCGCCGGCAGAAGACGACGAGCGAGATATTGGGCTCAACGATGTGGATGCATAGGCCCACTGGTTCCCGTACGCCAGTCTCCGTGACAGCTGCTCCTGCCATTCCCGCGTGGGGGTAGCCAAAGCGGTCGGGTCTGACGTCAAGCTCAGTCAGGCGCAGGTCGTCGTACGAGCTGTGCGGCGTGCTGACCTTGCGAGACGATTTCTCGTGAGACGCGAGACTGCCTCCGGGAGCGCCGGTCGTCTCTTACGGGTGTGTGCTCGGGCACCTCGACGAGGGACGCGTAGAAGCGTTCGCTGGTCGTATCTGGATGCTGCTCGAGTCTGCTTCGTGCGCCCTTCGCGGGTTTCAGCACAGGGAACGGGGCACAACCCTGAGCCGGAGAAGGGCTACTCACGTACGGGCCCGCCTGCACGCGATCGAGGATGGCGTTCGCGAAGGGGTCGCCGCGGAGGTCCTGGATGATTTCCTGTGCGCGGGGGGACTCCATGATGGTGGCGAGGATGCACTCGACCTGGTGCCATCGCTGTTCGATGGAGTGTATGTAGCCCTTGGGGGGACCGCGCTTGAAGCTGGGACCTAGTGAGAGAGACGGCAGCGGCTCAGCTGCCGATCACGATCACGGAAGGATTTGCGCTGAAGCGTACCTTGGAAGGTGCATGCTGCCGACGAAGGATGGGTTAGGGAAGGCGATGACGGTGTTTGCGGGGCGCGACGCGGGAAAGGACACTCACGTGTGTTGGCTATTTCGCAGTTCTTGCACTTGTCCCCGGAGCCTGGCTCGCACTTGCTCTTTATCTTGCGGCAGCGGTCGCATGCTGGAGAAGGGGGGTGGTGAGCGGGAGTGGGCGGGGGAAAGAGGACGCGCGCGGTCTGCCAGCTGAGGGCACGGACCTCGAGTACCTCGTTTAGTGTTTGAGGCTTTGTTGGAGGGCCCCGGCTCGTTGCCGTCGTCCTCTGAGTGTGAGAGGGCGGGATGGTGGTCAGCGTCGTCTGTCATGGGTTGGGGAGGGGGTAAGGCAGACGGAGTGGTCGTGGATGATAGGCCGGGTCGCGGGAGAGGATGAGTGGGATGAGCAGAGGGTGTCGCCCGGAGAGGGCAGATGCTTGGACGGGCGAGTCTGACATCACCGGGCGAGTCTGACTGGCGGTGGACCACTCGCAAGGCGGGCCTACGTCAGACTCACCCCTTCCACGCTTCCAGCTCTTTGGCCACAGGCCCCACTCCTCACGTGGCCGTGACTCTCTCCGACGCGTCTCGGCGCCTACACGCTCCTTCCCCACAACAGCCTCTGGATCTGCAAGCATGCACTAGCACTGCTCACGCTACGATGGCAAGCAGCCTCCCTCTCACGTTCAATCGTGCGCCTCTCACACTCTCCGCTTGCCTGCGATAACGCTTATTCTTTGCAGAGGCTGTCCGTGGAGTGGCTGAGTTCAGTGGGTCGCCCGTTTCATCACCGCCCTCTGCAGCTAACCGTATCCGCACGCGCTCCTCAGTCGAGGTTGCCATACACACCATCCTCTACGTCCGCCAGGTCTACCCCCCAGACCTCTTCGTCCGCAGGCGCAAGTATGACACCCCCGTATACCAGTCGCGTCATCCTGCCCTAAATGAATACATCGCCGGCGCCGTCAAGGCAGTCACCGATGAGCTCGCCCTGGTCAGTTCGGCCACGGGTCAGACGCGTCGCTGAACTCATGACGGCCACAGGGTACCGTCGACAAGGTCGTCGTAGTTATCAAGACCGCAGACGAGAAACCTCTAGAGCGCTTCGTCTTCGCCCTCCGCAACACTCTCCAAGTCGAGTCCTATAATAAGGACACAAGGTCCCACACCCCATTCATTCATCCACACGCGTCCCCTTGCCTAACAGCCCGCCCCCTTCTCGCAGCGTCGAAGGCGCCATCTCCCCGGCCGCATTGGGCCAGTACTTCCGCTCCTTCCTCGTCAAGCTCAACATGATCGAGGCCCAGCTCGGGCAGATCCTTCTCGATGGTGACGACAATTCAGGAACTCGGCGTCCCGTCCTTTCCCCGCTCACACGCACCCTTCCTATGCGCGTTCCCCAGATCTCTCCTTTGCGATCATCCTGGAGCTCCAGGATGACAAGGCACCGTCCGCGACCCATGCCAAGGTGCGTATCGCCACCGCTAACTCAATGCGTACTGTACTGTATTGCGCGCATCCCAGGAACCTCCACCTTGGATCCCGGCCTCCACACCGGACACGACCTCCGGCGCGGCGGACTCTGCAGAGCTGCATATGATTCGCGCCGTCGACACGGGGATCATCAACGTACTGCGTTCCACCCGTCTCGAACGTTCTTGCTATCGGGAGGCTGACGCCATGGCTCGTGCAGCTCGCGCTTGCCGTGCAGGAGTCCGAGTACAAGCTCAACTTGGAAAGAGAGGCGGACGCGAAGGGAAAGCAAAAGGCCACCTGACCAAGACCACGGTCGACCCGCTTGTATAACTGGGCAGATAGATGCAGGCTACAAATACAACGGAGAGCCGAACAGCCAAGACGATCCGTGATTAAACGTCCACGCGTATACGCTGAATTACTGGTATAATCCTCTCCCATTCCTCCATAGCCTGCGCGAGCGTCAGTATCGTGACATGGATTTTTCTGTTCAATGGAGACATACCGCCTTGTAGAACTCGATCTGCCCGTCTGCGTAGTTGCCGAGCATCTCCTTCATCTCCGCCTCCTTCGCCTTCTGGAACACCTTCTGCTCCCTCAGCGTCTCGTCGCTGAACGCGTCCGACGTCTCGTGCGCCGTCGCCACCGCGTCCTGCAGCTGTCAACCACGCGAGCATATCCACGATGAGCGTCCAAGTCCCCGGTCTGACACGCGCCAACCCCGGAGATGGCTTACCTCCTTGATCTTGGTATCGAGCTTACGCATGCGCTCCACGCGCGTCCTGTCGTCGTCCTGCCCGCGCAGCGCGTCGACCTTGTCCTTGATGTACGCGCCGAGCCCGAGCCCCGTGCTCCCCGCGCGCCCGCTGATCACCGCCGCGAGCCGGTCGCGCTCGGCGGTCACCGCGGAGAGGTACTCCGAGAGCTCCTCGAAGTCCATCTGCTTCTGGTCGCGCAGCTTCAGCACCGCGCGGTTCGCGTGCGAATACTGCAGCAGCGAGTGCAGGTGCACCAGGAACGGGTCCGTCGTCATTTGCGTCTGTCCGGGGCTGCCGCTTTAGCGCGGATGAGTCAAAGAGAGGGGGCGGAAGGTAAACTGACCGTGTGGCGCAGGAGCGCGGAGAACTCGAGCAGGGTGTTCGAAAAGTGGTTCAGCGGATCTGTGATCCCCGACTCCAGGAACCCGAGGCCCTGGACGGCGACCGCGAGGTCGTGGTAGTCGCCCGTGAGATCTTCACCCGGTTCCGGGTTGCCGTCTCTTTCAGCCTCAGATACTCGAACGCACAAGCGGGGCACACAGACGCACAACGGGGATGGGGGGATGGGGGGTGGGAGAAGGAAAGGTTACTCACCGTTGGTGCGGTTCCGCACGCGGTTGAAGAGCCGCTCCGAGAGCGCGAGCCCTTCCTCGAACTTGTCGACACTCTCGCGCATCGCGAGGAACCGCTCGTCCGGCTTGCGTACGCGCGAGAACGCATTCAGGAGGCTGTCGGAGATGCTGTCGATTACCCCAGAGGACTGCTCCGGCACCGGAGGGTGCGCGACGTGCTGGTGCATGATCACATGCTGCGCGAAGGTGAGCAGTGGGCAGAGAATTCTATGCGTATGCGTACCCATTCTGTCGACTCGAAGAATGCACGGAGCAGTGTACTCCTCTGAAGAGTCGGGTGGCGAGCCAGTCGTTGCAGGAATCGGTGGAGGCTGTACTGAGGATTAGGAAGGGGATGGTTACACTGACCTTCAGCCCACTTACTCTAGCCGTCGCCGTTCCATGAACTCTGGGCTGAACCTGTCTCCTGTAACATACTCTGCCAAAGTCATCGTTTACAGGGGTAGTTGCGTCAGCGTCGGGTGGACTCACCAAGTCGATGCTTGTCTGGTAAAGGTGGCACTACGCAGGCCGGAAAGTCCTTCGCCAGGTGTGTCCGCAGGAAGACAAAGTCCTGGAAACGCCTCCGTGCTGAGGGGTTCGGACTTGAGAATATAGGCAGGTTGGTCTGCACTGGGTCTTGAGCATGACCGTATACCGACAACAGCGGGCTTGGAGGACGCACCTTGGCAGAGACGAGATACGAGACGTAGGCATCCTTGGTCTCGGCGAGCTCCTTTACAGGATCCTTGACGCTAGTGATGAGATAGCCCTCCCACTTGGGCTCGTGCGGGTCGCGTCCGTCCTCGCTCTCGGCAGTGCTCTGCCTGAAGCCAGGGCCAGAGAGACCGGCGGAGGTGCCCTCGTACGTGGCTGGTGCACTCGGCGACTCCCAGGTTACGCTGTCGAACACGTCCTCATCGTCGCCAAGCATGTCTGGGAGACGGCGAAATGAGCGGTGAGAGAAGAGTAGGGCAGAGACAGGAGCAGGGTTGGAGGCGCTGCGAATGGAATCGGCTGCGCGCGCGATTCGCCGACGTCAGACGCACAGGGACGAGGCGCTGGGCAAGCTCAGGCTGCGCGCGCACCGCGTCCCTTGCACAGTCCCTCGTTCACGCTACAGCCGCGCTGCGCACAACAACCGTCAACACTCCTTTCCCTCCCACCGACCGCCATGGTCTGCAGATGGTCATGGCTCCCGTTCTGCTCCTTCCTTCTCGCTGTGTGCGCCGCCGCGGCGTACGAAGTCCCCATAGCCGACACCGACTATGACCGCCAGATATGCTCGGGCATGTGGGGCGGAAAGAATACACACATCAATGGTGTGCCTGGCGTTCTGCTATATGCGTGGCGAGTGAGTGCTCATGGCCCGCAGTGACGTTCGATTCGGGCTCGCAGGGCCAGCTGGCCATGGTGATATATGAATGGGGCGATGTGCCATACCTGGGCAAGGAGGCTACGCCGCCGAGAGAGGACAGGCTTGTGAGTGCATACAGTCACCATACCGTTACGTATCTGCTCAGTGCCTGCCCCGTAGCAGAAGTACTATGTGTGCACCTCGGACGCCATGAATGGCGGATTGTGCGACAGCTCACAGCTGGGCCGGTTCATCATAGACCTCCCGACCGGCATGTCAATAAACGATACCAGCTTCTGGTCCGCCCGCGTCGGCTTCTCCGCTGGCGGCAACACTCCTTCCGATGGCTCCTCCGAGGTCTCTGTAAGTGGCTTCTGGAACAACCCTGCTGGCAACCCAACACTTCCGGACGAGGACTCGAACTACACCTCACCATGGCGGAGAGACCATGCTCTTGAAGCGAGGCAGGCACTGAACCCAAGCCCTTCTGGTATCCTGTGGTACAAGGACCCCATCCAGTACACTGTCCGGAAGACCGGTTACTACTGCGTCGGTAGGTATCCGGGCTATGTGTATGCGCGCTCTACGCTCACTGCGCATGCCTCAGCAATCGTACCAATCACTGTCTTGCCATCAGGCTCGCCGGAGGACACCTCTACCGATGTCCCGTACCACCCCATCTATACAGGGACCGTCCTGTTCCGCAACACCTTCGATGGCAAGCTGCCCGCGTCTGATTACCCCAAAGTCAATGTAGGACTGACCCCTTGAGCGAGCCATCGGCGACTCACGAAGTCCTCGCAGTTTTACTTCGCCATGTTCCTAGTCTATTCGGCGCTGGCCATCGGCTGGGGTTGGCTATGTTATCAGAATGTGCAGGATTTGCTTCCCATCCAGGTTGGTACAGGTTCATCAAGTTCCCGCTTCCTGCTGACGCCTCCACAGTACTACCTGTCCGGTTTGTTTGGTTTCTTGATCATCGAAATGCTTGCGAATTGGGGTGAGTACGAGGACGGCGCGTGGACGTATCCCTACTGACTTGCGACATGTTCAGCGTACTACCGCTACCTCAACGCTCACGGAGAGGGCGTAACGTCGACAGTCTTCCTCATAGTCGGTCAGTGTATAGGGCTAGCCGCACAGCGCGATGCGAAACTAATCATTGACCTGTGCAGTCGCCATATTCGACGCCGGCAGGAATGCGCTGTCATTCTTCTTGCTTCTGGTCGTGTCGCTTGGTCTCAGTGTCGTCAAAGAATCACTAGGTAGGACGATGCTCAAGTGTCAGCTACTCGCTGCCGCACACTTCGTCTTCGGAGGTATGTCACAAGTGCAAAGTCAGGTACCCTAGCTTGACGCATTTGTGCTGCAGTCCTGTATGCCGTCGGCATCGTTGAGCTAGAGCTCGAGTCCGCCTCCGCTTTCATCCTCCTGCTCTTTGTCATTCCTTTAGCTTTCACCCTGAGCGGCTTCCTCCTCTGGATCATCTACTCCCTGAACGGTGAGCTGAGATAGTCCGCATCGACTATGGCCTACGTTGACTCGTATGGTTTTAGCGACGATCGCGCAGCTTGCTGCTAGGAAGCAGCGCTACAAGCTGTCAATGTTCAGGTGGCTCCACCGCATCCTCCTGATGACTGTTGTCGTCATTGCCATCTTCTTTGTCGTCTCTTCGTTGACGTTCTCGGGACGTCTCGCTGAAGGTAGGTTCTCTGTTGCCACACTGGGCGCATTGCTGAAGGATCTGGGTTCTTAGATTACGGCGCCAAGTCATGGAAAGTCCAGTGGTGGCTGCTGGACGGCTGGCTCGCCCTCCTCTACCTCGTCGACTTCGTCGCTATCGCCTGGCTATGGCGTCCGTCGCCAAACAACAGAAGATATGTGCTTTCATGCTTCATCTCTCTAATCCCTAAGCTTACCTTCCTGCCTTCACATTGGCGATGTTCGACGAGATTGCTCAGAACGAAGAGGACGCCGAGGACTATGACCTCGAGGCTCTCGAGCGCCGGACAGACGCGCGAGGCATCCCAGACGGGGACGATGACGCAGCCACGCTCGTCGGTCGTCCCGTCGGCGACGATGCCGTAGTGTTCGAGATCGGCGACGAAGATGGCCAGGGAAGCGACGACGAGGATGCTCCCAAAAAGCGCCGTGGCGACCACGAGCGACACGAGGGAGAGGAGCACGAGCGGGAGGGCTTGATGAAGAACGATTAGTTACACATAGGGACTCGTATCTAATATGGCATATGTAGAGTACACGCAAATCATCTCTATCCCAAGCGGGCTGAAGGTAGAGTCCATGCATTAATCCCTGATACGACCCGTCGACGTTGTGTACAAGCGCGCTGCGATGTTCATGCTTTGCAGTTCCTGGAGCCATGATCAGCGACGGGACTGCATGAAACTACTGGATAGAGCGTACCTGGAAGAGAAGCTTCGCCGCATAGGGAATGTATATCTGTGAACATGCAGTCTTGTTCTTGCACGCGCGGCACTCGAAGGTTTGCTTTTTCTGCAGACGGGTCACAACTGTCAGTACAGTATTGACAACAGCAGGTACGTCCACTTACGAGGTTTGCGATAGCCGTGAGACCGCATCTGGAAACAGAGTCAGCAGTCGGCATGATTTGCGTAAGGAGGAGGACGTACATGTCGCAAACATGCAAACGGTAGGCGTCGCTGGCCTCGAACAGACGCTCTTTCAAGAACGCAGCCACACCATGCGAGATCATACAATCTCGCTCCATCTCTCCGAAACGCAGACCACCGTCACGGCTACGACCCTCCACAGGCTGGCGAGTGAGAATCTGCACAGGCCCACGAGCTCGAGAGTGGATCTTGTCGTCGACCATATGCTTCAGCCGCTGGTAGTACGTCGGGCCGAGGTAGACCTGCGCCTGGAGCTTCCGACCAGTGTGGCCGTGGTACATGACCTCCAAGCCTCGTGACTGGTAACCCTTCTGGCGCAAGAACCGGGAGACGGCCTCGACAGTGAGGTCGGTGAAAGGTGTGGCGTCGCCCTCGTTTCCGATGAGCGTGGCGACCTTCGAAAGCAGACACTCGACCAAGTGCCCGATTGTCATACGGGATGGGATGGCGTGGGGGTTGATGATGATGTCGGGAGTGATACCTTCCGCGGTGAAGGGCATGTCTTCCTGGCGGTACGTGATACCAATGGTACCCTTCTGACCGTGACGTGAGGCAAACTTGTCGCCGATCTGCGGTATACGCGTCGAACGGACACGGATCTTCACGAATTTCTGACCATCGGAGTTCGTGGTGATGAGCACCTGGTCGATGATGCCCGACTCGGTACTCTTCAGTGGTGTAGAGACGTCCCGCTTCGTATGCGTCCTCGTCCGCTGACCGAGCTCTTCGCTGTCAGGAGGGATAGGCGCAGTCTTGCCGATGATAATGTCCTCGCCGTTGACGTTCGTGCCAGGCGCGATGAGACCATCGTCCTCCAGCTTGTCGTACGTGCCGTGCTTCATCCTCAGCGTCGTATCGCGCGTCGGTTTCTCAAACTCCTCCAGTTGCTGAACGCCAGACTTCTTCTCCAAGTCCATGTAGCTCCGGTAGTACATACTCCGGAAGAGACCGCGGTCGATAGAGCTCTGGTTCATGATGACGGAATCCTCCTGGTTGTAGCCGCTGTAGCACAAGATGGCGACGATAGCGTTCTGGCCGGCTGGCAGCTCACGGAATCGCAGGTATTCCATGGACCGCGTAGTCGCAAGTGGCTTTTGCGGGTAGTAGAGGATGTTTGCCATGGTATCCATACGAACCAGGAAATTTGTGAGGTAGATGCCCATCGCTTGCTTACCCATAGCGGATTGGTAGGTGTTACGAGGAGACTATAGTGCGTGTCAGAAAGTGTCCATATTGCCACTGCGAAGACACAAGACGTACCTGGTTGTGATCGGGGAAGGGAATGATACTAGCACAAACACCCAGAATCATGCTAGGGTGGATCT
This sequence comes from Trametes cingulata, assembly GCA_022385765.1. Lineage (NCBI taxonomy): Eukaryota > Fungi > Basidiomycota > Agaricomycetes > Polyporales > Polyporaceae > Trametes > Trametes cingulata. The sequence continues at coordinate 1,208,752 of MU277982.1, read as the reverse complement.
CGCAATGTGTCCAGGTGTGAGCGTTGGTCGGCGCCTTCAAACGGGCAGAAGGGTCGACTTCGCCATCGTTCGCATGGGGGTCGATGCCAGCCGCCTGTAGCCTGGAGTTCTCCAGATCTTCTGGTGTCATGCAAATCATCACCGTCTCCTCTTCCTCCGCATCCAGCAGCTCGATCACACCCTCCTTGATCAAATCGTCCCACTTGTACTCGAACTTGGGGTCCTCCTTCCCGCGGGCGAGCTTCTCGATGTGCTTCTTCTGCAGGAGCAGCTGCTGGTTTTCGACAATGAAGAGCGGCCGGCAAACGCGACCTGCATCCGTGTAAAGACGGAGCTCGCGTTCTCGGATGTCGCGCACGACCGAGACCTCCGGACTGATGTCGTCCTTTCGACGCAGCTTCTTAATGGTCTTGACGAGGTTGACAGGGTCACGATGTACGCCCATCCACACGCCGTTCACGAAGACCTTTGTGCAAGGCGTCGACGAATGCGCGTTCTCCTCCAATGACTCAAGACCCCACTCTTCCAAGAACTCGATGACCGGAGCGGAGAGCGAACCCACGGAGATACAAGACATGAGCGAGAGGTTCTTCACGAGACCGCAAGCTTGTCCTTCTGGCGTTTCCGCAGGGCAGACCATGCCCCAGTGAGTGTTGTGTAGCTGGCGAGGCTTCGCGATCTTGCCTTCACGACCGAGTGGTGTGTTGCAGCGACGCAAATGCGACAGCGTCGACGCATAGGTGTACCGGTTGAGTACTTGAGAGACACCAGCCTTTGACGACATGGACTTCTTCTGGTCTCCCCAATTTCCGGTGGCGAGAGAATACTTCAACCCGTTCGTGATCGTGTTGTGCTTCACGGCGAGGGAGAGATTGAACTCTTTGTGGGTCTCAACACACTGTACGAAACGAAGTCAGAAGACGTAACGCGGAAACCATGACGCAGGATACTGACCTTCTGCAAATAACGGTACACATCCTTTGTCAACTTGCGGAACAGCATACGGAAAAGGTTCGCCAAGAGAGGACCGGCGAGATCCAAACGCTTCTTGCCGAAGTGGTCACGGTCGTCGAGGTCTCTCCGCTCAAGAGCAGCCAACAGGAGTCGGTGGATCATGTAGCCAAAGAAGTACGCCTTCTTCGACTCCGAACCCTCAGCCATGGAGACATGTGGCAACATCTCCTTCTGCAGGATCTCCTGTGCGTATCGGAGACGGCGCTCTCTGTTGAGACCCGTCGTCGTGCCACGGTTGCCGATGTAGTCCAGAGCGACCTAGAAGAAGTCAGCTAACATATGTGGCACACCAACGCTGGAGACAAACCTCGCGCTCCTGAATGACGAAACCTTCATCTATACAAGGCTTGAGCATCTCCAGCATTTGGTTGTCCTGCATGTCGTAGCAGATGTGTTCCAGGATATCTCGGTCGGAGATTACGCCGAGCGCACGGAAGACAACCCAGATAGGTATGTCCACCTTGATGTAGGGTATAGTAGCTTTCATGACGTTCCCGAGCTAGACGGCGTCCGAAGCAAGGCGTTAAGCGAGATATCAGTAGATGCATTGACGGATACCTACCGAACGCTCCTGACTTCGGTGGTAGAGCTTGACCTGGAACTGACTGATGGTCTTTCCACCCTTCTCTACCGCGCTACGTATCTCCGCGAGGAAGCTGATAGGGGAGGGTTGTGCTTTCGCGAAGACGTAGACGTGATTTGTAGCCATGCGCTCCTGCGCAATCAGGACTTTCTCGGACCCGTTGATGATGAAGTACCCTCCGGAGTCGTAGGGACACTCATTGAGATCGTAGAGGGAGAGGTCGTCGAGGTCGTGTAGGATGCAGAAGGTTGAGCGGAGCATGATGGGGACCTGCACCACGCAGAATGAGACGGCTGTTGTGCAGGCGCACAACGTCTGATACCAACCTTTCCTATCCATACTTTCCTCGTGTCCTCCTGGTTGCTATCGTCCGGCTCGACCTCCCAGATCATGTCGCCGGTGGCACTGTCAGGATCCTCCCTTCCCAATAGCACTCGTTTCTTCAACTCGATATACAGCGGCGCGGAATATGTGAGATTCCGCAGACGTGCCTCCTGAGGGAATACGGGAACGACAGACCCGTCCGCCTCTGTGACGGTCGGTCTCGAGAGATAGATCTGGCCGAACTTGATCTCGTAGCGTCGGGTGACATCCGACTCATGTCCGGAGTGTTGGTCTGCTTGGTCCAAGATGAGATCTGAGTTTTCGTCGACCAGCTCTTGCATGGTATTCTGCACAAACTCGTCGAAAGAGTCCAGTTGCTGCCGCACAAGACCCTTCTGGTCGAAGAAGCTCGAGATGACCGTCCAGCAATCCTCCTGGGTGATCTCCTCGTACTCCTCTCCCTCGCCATCCATCCCGTAGCCATCGTCGTAAAACGACGCTTGCGCGGCCTCGAGATCTACCAAGACGTTCGGTCGTCTCAGATGAGGGCTTCCGCAGTGTCTCTGGCAAGAGCTCAACGTACCTTGGCTCATTTTGAAAGCGAACTACGGACGTGAGAAGACGGACAAAACGCTCACTGCGAGTAATTTGGGAAGATTAACAGCACAAGCCGACAAGAGCACAATGTCGAGCCCAGACAAAATAAGTTCTCCAGCAAAACCGGGAAGATCAGGAAGAGGCCAGGACGAGGACAGCAGGCTCGAGGAGGAGGAGGAGGAGGAGGAGGAGGAGGAGGAGGAGGAGGAGGACGGTGGCTAAGAAGGGGCGTACAACACTGAGACGCGTCCACGCTGACCAAGCTATGTAAGCGCCCATACATTCAAGCGCCCGTACCTGCTGCAGCGCCGCAGTTGCAGCGCTGAACGACTCGGACTCGCTGCTGGAATCACCACCATTCGAATCGACGCTTGCTCTCATTACGCTCGGTGCCGCTGCCCGGCGCCCAAAGGGCTTGTTTCTTTACTGATGTGCTCTCAAATTTGCCATATCCGACCTCGCGACCTTGCACCGCTGGTCAATCTCAGGCTGTCCGGTCATCCTGGACTCGCTTACGGACAGCTAGCTACCATGACCTTGCATTGACCCTTTCATCTCACGAGGCCAAGTGCCCGTCACCTCGACTAGTCCGACCATAGTGAGCAACCACAATGACGTGCTAATCCGAGGAGATGAGAGCACATTCTACATCAAATTGGTCGGTGAGAATCCCTCTTGGAAGTCTCCGCATCTCTGGTCTCCCTCGGCTGATTGTCTAGAAACCTCGAGTATCGTCGTGTCATGCACTGCTATTTACTGAGCTCACTAGTTCCTCTGAACGCGTCGTTTGAGACGCTGTGGCTGTACATCGCGATATCACCCCCGCTGGCAGACCATCTTTTCGCAGGCGTGAATCAGGGCGGTGTACACACCAGCTGCCGAGGTCTGGGGCGACCGCTCACTGGAATGGACTACCCGCGCGCCGACTCACCGAACCATCCGGCATCGCAGAGATCTCCCCAGCTCTCTAGCTTGCAAAAAAGGAAGTAAGACCTACAGCCTCCTCACTTGGTATGTGGTCCTGGCTTGGGCTCCGGCCCCACGAGTCAAAGCTTTCCGACGGCAGAGATAGAGGTGCGCAGTGTGGTGTTAGCAATGTCCTTTACAGACACAGAGCCGTATGTTGCTGATCTGCAGTATAGTACTGCAGCTCAGAGTGGTTACAAGCGCGTTCCGTGACGCCGATAGTCATGCGCCAGTTCTACCTACCGAGGGTACCGAAGAAGCTGATCGAGGCCACTATGTGTCCCGAGGAACATCTTGGCAAGCCCTCCTCGAAGCGGTTGGTCTTCGGCACTACCTCTCGTAAATTGCTGCTCTTCAGTTCGTAGGGATGCCAAGAGATGGGGCACGCTGTCTGTGCGTGGTCTCCTCCCACTGCTCCGACGTTCCTCATGCCGAACTCTTCCGGCTCGTACCAAGTGTTGTATTGATCAAAGAAATTTTACGGCCAATGTAGTTCCTTCGCGGATGGCTTCGACACGCCGCATTGCATCGGGAGTCAGCAGGGTCTCTGTAGCATATCTAAATACAACTGTGACAGCTCCCGCCGAGCACCTGAACCATAACACCTGCCTTTTCGAGAATTCGTCACATGTAGCACAGAATATGACGCATCGTAGATCTTGTGCCGTGGCACCGTTCGCCACCCTCCAACAACGTCCGTCCGTCCCTCTCCGACAGTGAAATGCATACTGATCCTTCCGACAGGCTGCAACATCTTCATGCCGCATACTTGTGTAATGGGTTATGCATCAAATTTGAGACGCCAGGAAGGATCCGACGGATGGCTCGATGGAGGTCAACGGGTACTCGTCGGATACAGCAGCCGTCCTTCTTGCTCCTCTCCGGCGATTGCCTATGCAAAGGAGTCTGTTATATTTTTATCGAATAGGCCTCGAGACCTGTGCAGATCCTAAAGCTCGGACCCTCCTCGGTCTCAGCGAACATCAGCAGCCAGCCGACGCGCCCAGGAGAGCGGTCCGACGTCACGCTTCTCCACTTACCGTCTCGGGCCCTCCTCGGTGGCCCCGCGACGCGCTCTGTTCAACGCCTTCGACGACGCGTCGCGCTGCGCGTCTTTGGCAGGTGCGCTGTGTGTTCTATCGCAAGCAGTCCGGGAGCACTGGCGACCTTAGGATGACCTGCGCGACGTCTTTGTACCTTGCGGCGTCAGTCAAAATGTATAAAAGGTCTTGCAACAAGTCGAGAGTCTGCATCGAGCCAGCAGTCGCCTCTCGACACCCGTCCTCGGTACCACCCTCATCGCCATGTTCCCCGCTGTCTCGCTCCTCGCTTTCTCGCTGCTCGCGACCGTCTACGGTCAGCAGATCGGCACCCTGACGGCGGAGAACCACCCTCGCCTTACCATCCAGCAGTGCTCTGGCAAGAACAACTGCCAGACCCAGCAGCACTCCGTCGTGCTCGACTCCAACTGGCGCTGGCTCCACTCCACCTCTGGCAGCACCAACTGCTACACCGGCAACACCTGGGACGCGTCGCTCTGCCCCGACCCCACCACCTGCGCTCAGAACTGCGCTGTGGACGGTGCTGACTACGCTGGTGCGCCCTCCTCGTTCATTGTAGCGGTAATGGCACGTCGCTGACCATGGCACACAGGCACCTACGGTATCACCACCAGCGGCAATGCGCTCACCCTCAAGTTCGTCACCCAGGGCCCGTACTCCAAGAACATCGGTTCGCGTGTCTACCTCATGGACGCCAACGACCAGAACTACCAGATGTTCAACATGAAGAACCAGGAGTTCACCTTCGATGTCGACATGTCGAACCTCCCCTGCGGTCTCAACGGCGCGCTCTACTTCGTCGAGATGGACGCTGACGGTGGCAAGTCTCGCTTCCCCACCAACAAGGCGGGTGCCAAGTACGGAACTGGTTACTGCGACACCCAGTGCCCTCAGGACATCAAGTTCATCAACGGCCAGGTAAGCATTTCTCCCGGAACCGTTCGAGCCGCTGCTCATGTCGTCTTTCTAGGCCAACATCCTCGGCTGGGAGGGCTCGCCCAACGACCCGAACGCGGGCAGCGGCCAGTTCGGCACGTGCTGTAACGAGATGGACGTCTGGGAGGCGAACATGAACGGTGCTGCGTTCACGCCCCACGTCTGCAGCGTTCAGGGCCAGACCCGTTGCGAGGGTACCCAGTGCGGCGACGGCGATGAGCGGTACGACGGTATCTGCGATAAGGACGGCTGCGACTTCAACTCGTTCCGCATGGGCGACCAGACCTTCCTCGGGCCCGGCAAGACCGTCAACACCAACCAGAAGTTCACGGTCGTCACCCAGTTCCTCACGAACAACAACCAGACCTCCGGCCAGCTCAGCGAGATCCGCCGCCTCTACGTCCAGAACGGCAAGGTCATCGCCAACTCGAAGACCAACATCCCCGGCCTCCCGACGTTCGACTCGATCACCGACGCCTTCTGCAACGCCCAGAAGCAGGTCTTCGGCGACACCAACACCTTCGAGCAGCTCGGCGGTCTCAACCAGATGGGCCAGGCCTTCCAGCGCGGAATGGCCCTGGTCATGAGTATCTGGGACGACCATGCCGCCGGCATGCTCTGGCTCGACAGCGACTACCCCACCGACGTCCCCGCGACCAACCCCGGTGTCTCCCGTGGCCCGTGCTCGGCCACCTCTGGCGACCCCGCCACCATCGAGAACTCCGAGGCCAACGCGTCCGTCACCTTCTCGAACATCAAGGTTGGCCCCATCGGTTCGACCTACTGAGCGCACTTCGGTACGTCGTCCATATTCCCCAGCACTTGCACTTCCGGCTTACGACGCCAACCCAGATGTGATTTGCAGTGGCCCGCGAGAAAAGGGTTCTGGTGCCGGTGTCTGAATTCCCTCTCTACTTGCATGGTTGGTGTTTGGGTCGTCCATTGCGTCTTCCTTGGCCTCTCCATGTAGTTCTCGAAACCCGCGAAACAACAGATATTCTCTCTCATTTCTCGCGTGATCAACGACCTCACTGTCACGAGGATATATCACGGAAAGTTACAACAGACGTGAGGACTCCCGCTGCGTTGGTGTGCCGCCGGATCTGCTTCGACCCTACTTGGCACGTACTTCCTTGAGGAGGCGGTCCATCTTCTGCCGAGCACTGCCAGCATATCCACCCTTCATCAAAGACACACCATAGTCAGTGACCAGCAGCACTCGGCATCAGTAGTACGTACGCCGAAGAGGACTGTGTGGTTCAGATAGTGATACAATTGATACAGGTCTTGACGTAGAGCGTACTCCTCCTGAGGCTCGCTTTTTGGCAGGTGCTCGTGGTAAGTCGTGTAGAACGACTCTGGGATGCTACCGAACATTTTGCCAATAGCTAAACTGCAAAGGAGATTCGTTGGGGCCGATTGGTTCAGCGATGGTTCCGTAAGTACTCACTCTGCTTCGTTATGTCCGAAGTAGGATGAAGGATCAAATATGACTGGCGCTCCCGTTGACCGGTCGACCCCAACGTTTCCACTCTGGAGGAATAAAAGATGTGTACTTGAAGGTGTTGCACGCCTACACAAAACTCTCACGTACCCACAAGTCACCGTGGAGAAGAACGGGTTGGATTACAAGAGGGCCGAGCAGGGTTGGAATCACGCTACGCCGATCTCAGCATCGTCGTTGTGCCTTGCAGTGGGCCTACTCACTGTTGCCTCACCTCCTCGATCTGCTTGCAGAGGCTGTCGTAGGATCCTTGGCGTTTCAATTTGTCTGCAAGGCCGCCGATGAGAGCGTCAAAGCACTCCGGCCAGGACTCGTACCACCCGTTTTCTTGGCGGGTTTGTCCGCAGTAGGTGGGGACATGGAAGCCGAATCCTTCAGTGCTCTTGTAGGCGTGTAGCTCAGTGGCGAGACGTTTTCCGAGCGCCCTCGCAGCAGTGGGCGTAAGGGACCCTATGTCTTTATATTCGGAAAGGAAGTATGGTCTCCCCACGTCGGAGTCGCGTTCTTTGGTGTCGGAATCTATGATGCCGCAAGCTATGAGTTTCGGGGCGAGGCCCGGAGCAGCGCGCTCCATAGCCTTGAGCGACTCGGCCTCGCCAATAAACTGATCCCTTCCGCCAGCACTCCCGACCTTTGCGAAGTATCGCTGTCCGGTGGACGATCGCAGAGCGGATCCCTCAGCGGTCAGAGAGACTCCGGGCTGCTCGCGCTGAAGGACGAGTTCGAACACACGATGTACAGGCATGGCAAGTAACAGAGACGCTGACTGTGGAGAGGATCACCAAGTAGTTGCGCGTACTGGGCGACGACAGTGTGAGAGTGCAGCCCATGCGCAAAGCAGAAGTCGCTGCAAGGGAGCGCGGGCACGGAAGTCCGAGAGACACGGAGAAGGAAGCGATGACGCCATCGCCTGACTGCTGGGGGTCCCGGGAGGTCCCGGGCCGGGCGCGGGAGGTGTCTGGATGCGGCTCACCGTGTTCTGAGCGCGTCGTCGATATCGTCACGCGTCGAAGTCGACACGATACGGTCATGGCCGCCGCGGTGGTATTTATACCCTTTGAGTTCGCCGCCCATGTCTACTGGCAGACTACCCCGAGTCCTGCTTGCCTACCATCCTCACCTCCTACTGCGAACTCGGACACCACTTCTCAGCGCGCGGACTCCGCCCACTGCACGAACCATATTCCCAAACGTTATACACTACAGCATGACCCGCCACATTAACGAACGCGTCCCAGACACGGACCAGTACTATCCTCTGAATCAACCGTCCATCGGTTCTGCGTATCCAAAGGTCCGTGTCGCAGCTTGTCCGTATAGCCCGGTGCTTACCGCGCACAAGTACAGGAAGTGTATCCTCAGAATGCTGAGCTTCCTGAGCTATTCAAACCGCTTACCATCCGCGGCATGACGTTCAGCAACAGGATCTTCGTCGTAAGTTTGCAGCGCCATCACAGTACTGGCGAACTGGTGTCACTGACACCGCACACAGTCGCCCATGTGCCAGTACAGCTCGGACGATGGCCATGCCACGGACTGGCATCTTGTCCATATCGGGGTAGGCCCATATAGTCCCAGATGCGGATGAGAACTGCTTCTGACCCTATGCCAGGGCTTTGCGACTCGAGGCGCAGGCGCGATTTGCATGGAGGCCACTGCCGTCGTCCCAGAGGGTCGAATTTCCCCAGAAGACGCCGTTAGTTCCGTTTCCTACACGTGCCTGCTACTGGTCCTGACGGAAACCAGGGCCTCTGGACGGATAGTCAGATTGCGCCTCTGAAGCGGATCGTGGCCTTCGCAAAGGCTCATGGCAGTAAGATCGGTGTGCAGCTTGCGCATGCTGGCCGGAAGGCCTCTACGTATGCGCCGTGGGTGCATTCTGACATTGCCAAAACCCGGCGTGCGCCAACGTACGTAGCTGGCAAGGACGAGGGTGGCTGGCCTGATGATGGTGAGTGCATACTCGTGAGGTCTGTCATATCGTGCTGATCATGTGGCGCACCTTCACAGTCTATGGCCCGAGCGAGATACCATTCTCTGATCAGTACCCGAAGCCGAAGGCACTCACCGAGCAGCAACTCAGTGACCTCTTGGACGCGTTTGTCAAGGCTACAGAGCGATGCAAGGAAGTTGGTTGTGGGTCCCCGTCCACTCATTCCTACGAAATGCTGCAGATTCACATAATCACGCAGTCGATTTCATAGAAATCCATGCTGCGCACGGGTACCTCCTGCACGAGTTCGTCTCGCCGCTCTCCAATGTCCGTACGGACGCGTATGGCGGCTCGCTCGAGAACCGCCTGCGCTTTCCGCTCCAGGTCGTCGAGAAAGTCCGCTCCGCGTGGGACAAGCCGCTCTTCGTGCGTATTAGCGCTACAGACTGGGCAGAGGGCCCCGAGAAGGACCCCGCGTCGGGAGAGTGGAAGCAGTGGGGCATCGAGCAGAGCAAGATCTACGTCGGCGAGCTGAAGAAGCTCGGCGTCGACCTCATCGACTGCAGCTCGGGCGGAAACTGGGTCCAGCAGAAGATCACTATCGTCCCGGGTTACCAGGTATGCTCTCTCTCGGGTCGCAATTCGGCCATTGTAGCTGACGCATCTCCTCCAGGTTCCATTCGCGGAGGCGCTGAAGAATGCTCACCCGGACATACTCATCGGTGCCGTGGGACTCATCACCGAGCCAGAGCAGGCCGAGTCGTACCTGCGCGATGGCAAGGCTGACGTCGTATTCCTCGCCCGGGAGCTCATACGGACGCCGCATTGGCCCATCCTGGCGGCGCAGAAGCTGGGCGTCGCCGTGAAGCCCGCAAACCAGTACGAGCGCGGCTTTGTCGAGATGTTGACCCCCGCGCGACCTGGCGAGAGCACCCACCGCAGAGGGGAGGAGCAGGGCACTGGCAAGGAACACTTTGAGCAGAAGCCGGCGGACGGGAAGCAGTAGAATGGAAACCTTGTTGTACTATTAGAACACTTTGCTAGACGAACGACTATAGCATGGATCAATGCGCTCTAACAGGCCCAGACGTGTATGCCATGGAAGATGCGAGTGGTCGGGATTATGCTTGCTTGGGTACGCTATTCTACATGCTATTACTTCGTGTCCGTTATAAGGGTCGAGAGTTCACATCTATCGAGGTGCAAGTCCCCTCTATATCGCAGGAGTGAGCCTTGAGAGAGATTGTCAGCGTGAGTATCGCGGCATGAAGTGAGCACTCACCAGTCGTATTTGACGAGATCGTCGGCATTGACGAACACTGCTGAGGCGAGCTCTCGAGCCTCCATCCATACCCAGACCTACAAAGAGCATGAGTCGCATAGCTCATACCTAGCGTGGCGGCAGCATCGTACCTTCAAGAATGCGCCAACATCGCCCGACGGCAATTGCGTCATCGTTTCCTGGGTCGACATCTGCCGTCCGAGCTGCCTGAGGATAGGCAACGCGCTCTTGAACAAGTCGAGATCCGGATCGAGCTGCCTTCCGATACCCTCGAGGAGCAAGATCGAGATGACCGTGTTCACGAAGTCGCCCTCCATCTTGACGTGATGCTTGCGCACGGCCTTGAGCACCTCCGTGAGGATGTCCGAGATCTTGATCTGCCCGAGCGAGAACGTCTTGCGCTTCACGTTGAGCACGATGTGCTGCATGCGCAGCGCGAACGTCTCAACGTCGATCGCGAGCTCCGGCGTGCGGCAGCGCTCGACCATCAGGATGCCCGCGCGGTACCCGTCGAACTCGGCGACTGCGCGGAAGAGGTCGATGAAGTTCTTCCGGTTCACCGTGTTCAGCGTCGTGACGAGCCCAGCATCAACGAAGACGATCTCTGGCAGCCAGCCCTCCTCGCGTACTTCCTGCAGGGCTGCGCGCCACTTTTCGGGGTCATGCGCGAGAGAACGAAGACGGTTTACGACGTCGTCGCCTGGAGGAGTGGGACTGGCGGATGAGGGCATGTCGACGACGCCTGGGGCGGTCCCGGTCACCCGTTTGAGGATGGACGCCCACGACTTCTCCATCTGCACGGAGGGCGAGGGCGGCTTGATGAACTTGATCATGATGTTACCGGGGTGCAGGTCAGAATGGACGAAATTGTCTAACAGCAGCATGTTCTATATGGAAGTGAGCCGAGCCGCCTCATGCATGCCCCGACCAAGGAGACGTACCAGGAAGGCGTCTAAGCCAGCCTCAGCCAGAGTGTCGTTATATGGGCCGCCGCCGTTCTTCATGAACAGCTCTAGAGGCAAAGCGTTCTCGTACTCCTCTACCAACAGGTCCTTCGTACTCCAGACCTTGAGCGGCCGCGGGAAGGACACGGGCAGTTTCCGGCTCTCGAAATTCTTCTCGAATGTCGCCAAGTTGTCCGCCTCTATGCGCAAGTCCAGCTGTTCGTGCATCATCTGTCCGAATACAGCAACCTCCTCAGGAAGCGAGAGCCACTGCATTCCCGGGAGAAGAGTGATCACATTCGCGAAGAACCTCATAATGCTGAGATCCCGGTTGATCATCTTCTCGACATGGGGGTGGAGCACCTTGATCGCCACCGACGCCGTTGGTACCGAAGGAGGGGGCTCGTTCGTAAGTGCGGAGGGAAGTACCACTTTGCGCTTTCCTTGCCGTTTCGGTGTCAGATGAGAGGGCGGGATAAGATCCTTCTTCAGTGTTGCTCTGTAAACCTGAACATATGTCAACAGATGTGGAGAAAGGACAATGAGCGTAACTCACCTGGGCGATAGCGCCTGTTCCAATCGGAATCTCGTTGAATTCCTCGAATACTTCATGGAAGGGGCGTTGGAAGACGTCTTCGATGACTCTCTTGGTATGAGCGAGCGAGTGCGCCTTTCCACGTGAATGTAGTGCACCCATACGCTCACACAGAGCTGCGGGGAAGAGATCCGCACGAGATGCAGCCCATTGCGCTAGCTGAGGTCAATCGTCAGTATCTGATTTAAGATAGCGAGCGTGTTGTCAAATCGAGTAGTTCGTAGCAAGGATATATGCAATATATCCTAGAGGGAACAAGACGGCATCTACACTCACCTTGATGAACGTCGGTCCGGCACGCTGCATTTGGCTGGTAAGGAAGCCATACCACCACACCGCGCCCCATCTGTCGCCTCCAAGATGCTCCTCCGGTTGACCGACAAGGAGCATGGGCGCAGCCAAGAGAACTGGCACGAAAACGCAGCATAGGTATACGAAGCGCTTCGCCGTGAGGATGGGTTCTATGAGTCTCTCGCGAATGAAGGCCAGAATGCGACCCAGGAGAGAGCGATCAGATTCCGAGGGCGACATGATCATAGGTTCGACTTCCTCCGCAGCAGGCGCAGGACATGGAATGAGGGTCGGGGAGGAGAAGACATTGTTTGCTTCACGAGGCTTGGGGGCAGCGTAGAGGGCAAACCCGCCGGCGACCGGGACGACCCATAGTAGTTTCCTAGAGGAAAATGAGGAATGGCTACTAGGTCGCGAGCCGGCATGGTTATGGAGACGCGAGAGCTGGGACCAGTTGGAGTTCGGTGCGCGTCGGCAGGCGAGGGCACTCCGAGAGAAGAGCGAATGCCTCAGGACAGGTGGAAAAAGCGCAGAGCGTAGAGCCATCGCTGGCATAAGGACATTCTGGACGCCGCCGAGAGCAGTGAAGAGAGTGGCGGGTAGCGTCGGTCAATGCGCGGACGACGACTCTGACGAACCGCGCAGACTGCGAGGACGAGTGCTCCGCGTCGGCGTCGGAAGGCAATCATGCGCGTCTTCCAACTACGTAGTGCCACGTGACCCGGTTTCTCTCGGAAGCTACGACCTAGGCGCCCATAATCGGCGTACTCATAGCATTTCTGCGTGTGTGCATACCTGTACAAGGACCCGGGCAACTCGCCTAGAGGTTTGTCTCGGCGCCTATTTTCAGAATATGCAAACTTTCCCGGCTTCTAGCTCTCTCAGTTCTCGTCCTATGGACACGTAGAGTATCTCATTCCGTAGCGTAGTTCATGAAGAATCCATTCATATAGCTCTTTCCCTCCCCCTTGCTCTCTCAGAGCCATAATTTAAGCGCCGAGGTTTGTCCGGGCTTGCATATTTGAGGCCGACTCAGTGGCCGAAAAAATTCTTGTATCGTCCACAACAGGGTGGAGAGTTGGTGAATCATGTTGCGTTGCATCTCGATGGGTAGCCTAGACCCTAATCTATGGATTTGGGTGGTTATGAGGTCCCTCAGCAGTATTCTCGTGATACTATGGGGAAAAGACGCTAAGCGCCCAAAATGGACAGACCTTTAGGCGAGTTGCCCGGGTCCTCCTGTACATGTCTTGTTCATTCCTCGTCGCCTGCTTGTAATCTACTGTCTGGTACCAACAAGTTGCGATCTCCTGAGTTGGACTCGATTCTCAGTGTGCATGCATGGTGCCGAAGCACTGTCGCCGTAGAATCAACCTCTGGCCATGGGCACGCTCAGGCCAGTGGCGGCGGTGTTCTTCAAATCGTTCCACCGGCGAGGCTCGTCCCGCGATCTGTCACAAGTCGTCCTAGGAGCGTAGTGGAATGAGTCACAGCAGTCGGTGCACTCCTATGCTCGTCTCGGAATACATGGGCTGATATGCGCAGTACTCAGTATGATAGGGCGCTATTCTCCCTGTGCAACAGTGCAACTGCGCACGCCCATATATCCCTCAGCCACTATGTAGTGCTGGTCTCATCGTACTGTGGCTGCATGACCATAGCACTCATTTTCTTGGTAAGGAACGTCAGCAGGCGTCCGAGGATCTTCTATGCCTCACTCAGTTGATGCTACACCGGCGTCTTACACCAGAGATTGCGTCACAAATCATGCTAGCAACAGCCTCGGCCTCCATGCCAGTGCATCGTCATCGATGAAGTCGTGAGGCGTGCAAACGTGAGTAGTTCTATCGTCGTTCGTAAGGATTGGATCATTATTAATTTACTAGACAAGTACCTCCCGGTCCTCGCAGGGGTTCGAAGGCTGCCGGTGTCGCTCGCGGGTACATCAGATTCACCCTTATTTCCAAGCGTCGGTGGCTTGTAAATGCACCCGATGAGCTGAGCTTCCCCTCTTATCGACCCGTCCATCGATCATCCCACAGCCACTCATCCCGACATGAGAAAGACCTCGAGCTGGCATCACAGCAAAACGCCCACCATGCTTCGTAACCTCGAGGATACGCCGTTGAATCAGAAGAATGCATTTATCGCGTCTAGAGCGGCCATGAAGTAATGCGAGGCGTCCCGCCTCAATGAACAAGGCTCACCCTCGTCAGTCCTCTGGTCATCTCCGGTATGTATGCTAGCTGCGATGCGCATAAACTTTTTGCCCGCTGTACCTGCTGGGGTTGTCCCGTGGGGAATTACCGGGAACGGCTGGGGCCCGCAGGGATTCGGGAGAATTTTGATGGGAGGTCAGTAATGTAGCTTACGTAAGAGCAGATAGTCGGCTGGACGGAACGAGAAGGTCGAGAAATGGGCGCTTCGAACGCAACTTGCTCTCGTCTTCCTCCTCCGCGTCGTCGACGCCGCTCTCTCGCTCGAGCTTCACGCTCATGGACGCTCCTTATGCCTTTGCAACCCTTGTAACCTCAGATCACTACCTTCCCGGTGCTCTTGCTGTTGCTGCGGCGCTCAAGGAACTTCATCCGTCTCCCCCTGTCCCCCCGGAGGTTCCGTTCCAAACAGTATGTTTGGTCACTCCGGAGACGGTTGACGTGTCGTCCATCAAGCTTTTGCGGAGAGCTTTTGATATCGTCATTGGCGTTGAGGTGATCGAACAGGAAGACGGAAAGGGACTGCAACTGCTCGGTAAGTTCGGAGACAGTCGAAACTCATTTTCAACCGTTCTACCAAGGGAGGGAACCAGCGCGTTTCCCGGCACTGCGTGAGCGCGGTGTCTTTGTTGCTGCATACCAGGCTTTGAAAAGCGTTTATAAGCAGATGTCTGATGGGTCGCGAGTACTTGCTTGCCATCGAGCGACGCATATAGTCACTCATTTTCACCCATACACTCGTCAATGGCTCGTATTTCGCCAGTTTGCTGACTATATGCGGCTTATATCAGGTCGTCCGGATCTCAGCCATGTCCTCACCAAGTTGCATGTATTCCCGTTGACCCAGTACGCCAAGATCGTCTTTCTGGACGCGGACGTTCTCCCGATACGGCCTCTCTCACATTTGTTCACCATTCCCCACGAGTTCGCGGCCGTACCTGACGTCGGCTGGCCGGACATCTTCAACTCTGGGGTCATGGTTCTGACACCGGGAGAAGACAGGTTCAAGGAGCTGACGGAGTTACTGAAGACCAAGGGCACCTGGGACGGAGGCGACCAAGGACTCCTCAACGAGTGGCGAGGCGGCAACTGGCACAGGCTCAGCTTTACGTATAACACGACACCCACAGCTGCTTATACGTAAGTTCTCCTTCTCACCAATCATCTGACTGGAAGACTGAACCGACCTGTGTTCAGCTACGCGCCCGCCTATGAACGCTTCGGCTCTGAAATATCCGCCATTCATTTCATTGGTCCCAACAAGCCATGGGTATCTATTACGTATCGCGCGCCGTTCACAAAGTACGGGCAGTCCTCCAATAAGACTTTGGACTCGACGGCCCCGGCATACGACTACGAGTCTCTTGTGGATCGTTGGTTCGATGTGTATGACAGGCACTATCGCTCTGAAGAGTCGCCTGAACGGGCCAACTTCGAGTTCACGCGGTACGACTCGGTCTGGGACTCTAGCTCTGGCTTCGGCGCGGAAATCGCACGACCCGCCTCTGCGCCCCCAGCCGGTGCCGCGCTCGGATTGGACGACTTGCGCAAAATTGCTGTAGAGGGTATCAGTAGCTATCAGGCTTCTGCGCAGCAGCCACAGCAGCGACCGCAAATAGGGGAGTATCGGTCCATGCCGCTAGAGGGGCGTGTAGATCTCATGCGACCCCGCCGTGAGCCTCCACCCAAGCATGAGGAGGACAAGCCGGAAGGCCCGGATCAGGGAGGCGACCAGAACCTGACTCCGAAGCAGGCGTTCCAAGTCCTCGATGGCGGAGAGGTCCCAAGGATGGACACCTTGCCTACGCCTCTTCCTCACGAGGTACCCGGAGCGCCCTATCACGGCCCCCTTTCCCTCCCACCTTCTGGTCCGCCGACACCGTACCAGCCCGAGCAGTTCGAAGGAGACAAGTCCTATCCACAGCCGCAGTACGACGACTCCGAATGGCCGGACTCGGACGCCCAGCAACGCTATCTCCAGCAGTATGCCGCTGCCCGCCAGCAAGGAAGTTCCTACTTCCAAAGCAGTGTCCTCCCAGGGCAGCCTGGCGCGATGCCAGGCCATTGGTCACCTCAGGGTGACAGGCGATTCTGGTCTCAGAGCGCCCAGTACTACGCGCAGGAGAGCGAGCAGTCAGACGACCAGGGAAGTAATTCACCGTGGCAGCCGTCGTGGAAAGCGCAAGATTCACAGCGCTCCCGCGTGACTTCACCACAGGCTGAGCGCCCTCACCATGCACAGTGGACCCATTCGTTCCGAGCCCAGGGTGAAGGACCGCATCACCCTGGTCATCACGTCCATCATCGCGACTCTCCCCGACAGAGTGGACAGCAGAGTCCTTCAGTCTCAACGCATCATGTCGGCGCTCGTCATGGCCAGCACTCTCCCCGCGGTCAGCACTCTCCCCGAGGTCATCACTCTCCTCGAGGCGTTCATTCTCCTCGAGGTCATCACTCTCCTCCGCATGCTCGCCATTCCTCGCCTCCTCAAGCACATCTGCCTGGTTCCCAGCATATGCACTCGGCTCAATCCTCTCACCCGCACCCGCACCCGCACCCGCACCAGCACCATCAGCACCAGCATCACCATGCGCACATTCAGCCTCCTCGCCCCGCTTCCCCTCCAAAAGTAGCCTGGAATCCAGCGATCGAGCCCCCGCCGAAAACGCCTCCCCCTGCGTCCGCGTTCCCTGTGGACACGTACTTCCCTAATGTATGGGATCAGGCGCCGAGTCAAGAGCACGATGCCACCCATCAGTCGTACTCTCCTCACAGGCCTGTGCCCAAGTCCGAGACGTTCTTTACTCCTCCCCCTCCGGCAGAGATTCCGGAACAGCTGCTACGCGAGGGACAATACGCCAACGTCATTGGCCGTCCCGTCGAAAGCTCTCCTGGCTCCCCACCTGTTCCTCCTACGCCCGACCGCAGCAAAATCCATGCTGTTTTCCCCTGGGAAGAGAAGCCTAGGCCCGCTCCCCGTCGCGTCTTCCCTGTGTCAGACTCCCCGCCCCCGATCGCGAAGTTTATCGACGAACCGCCTCCTCCACCTAAGCCTCTTGCGAGGCAAGAGCGCATTAGCTTGCACATGCACACACCTTCTCCGCCCATCGGCCTTCCGTTCAATCTGGCGTATACGAACGCGTGGGATACTGTTCCGAGCATCCAACGCTATGCGACGAAGCTGGTACGTCCTCATCACGCGATTCACCAACCCCCACCTCCGGAGTACGACGAGGGTTGGAGAAGATGGGATCAGGAGCGTGAGCGCGTGTATCAGGAGAAGCAGGATGCGAGCAGCATGGATGGGGATGATGAAGACGAGGGAGACGACGATGACGACGATACACGCGGCCAGGCGGGGCGCTGGGATAGCGAGAGCAGCAGGGAGCGGAGTCAGCCCCGTCGCTCGCGCGCTGGGAGCAATGCGTCCCTCACTTCCGTCAAGGGCAAGAAGTACCGGGGACGCGGTATCCAGACGGACCGTATCGAGACGCGCAGTATGGGCGTGCAAGTCAACGTATGGGCCGAAGAGGTCGCGAGTGCGACGCAGAAAGGCAAGGAGCCTAAGCCAAGCCGCGGAACCGGCATGGCTACGAGGCAGTGGCCTCAGCTTCCCTCTGGAGTTGGGCTGCTACCTCCGGTGACCATGCGCGACTTCAAGCGCGATCCCGATCAAATGGCTGTCGCGACGCCTACTGTAACGCAGCCTCCTATGAGCGTCATGCCGTTCCCGTCGAGTGCTTCACCCACTGGTCTCAGGTCTCCCCAGACGCTGGGCTCGCCGCGGACGTACTCTCCGCCGAAGATCACCAGCCCTATGCGCATCCCTTCTCCTCCGAAGATCGCCTCACCGAAGGCTATCACGCCTCCAAAAGTTCCTTCCCCGCGAGGGCCGCCCTCTCCTCGGGGACCGCCTTCTCCGAGGGCGACTTTGTCTCCACGTCGCCTTTCGTCTGCTCAGATGCCTACGAGCAAGCTTGCTGGATCGCCCAAGCCGGGATCGCCTAAGCCGGCGTCGCCTATTGTCGGTCCGTCGGCCACTGCCTCTCCGCGTCAGTCGCCCAAGTTGACGCGGCTTTCCTCACCGTTCTCGCCGCCGCTCCACCGGACGTCCTCGAACGATACCGCCATTGCGTCGTCTCCGTCCACTCAAGGCCCGCTGGAGACGCCTGAAAACACGCCGGTCATTGGACCGGTGCGCAAGGGTGGGCGTGTCTGGGACCCCGCTCGCGGTGTGGACGTGTTCAAGCGCTCCTCGGAAGAGGTGCTTGCACGCTTCCTGCGTTCCGGCTCGTTCGACGAAGACGAAGGTCAACAACGTCACGTTTAATCACCGAGTTCCCCTCCCGTATGTGCACGACCTGCCTCCTCCGGTTTTTATGATGTCCCTTTGTAATCCTTAGATGTTGTCTGTTTCATTATTGCCTTTCGTTCTCCGCCGCCGCTTTCCACCCCTTCCCTCATGCATTCCTCTCCTGCAAGCGCACCGTCCCGTCCTCCGGCTTCTGTGTTCCGCTCTCTCCGCCATAGTCAGTGCAGTGACCATTGCCCTCCTCTCGCCTTCACCACGCCCATGTCCAGCGCCCATGCAGTCCTGGTTCCGGTCATTCATTCGTTTCCTGCAATCGCCTGCATACCTTCATACGTGCACATACCCCCTGGTTCGTTCGTTTTCTGGGTTTCGATCAGTCGTCGCCATCCGTTCGTTTATAGACAGTAGTACTCCATGGACAGAAGTAGTGTGGGTCTCTCAATCGCGGATGGGTCGTCCGGCCAGCTACAGGGCGCAGCCCTCTCTAGTACCTCCTTGCACTGCGAGTCGTGCGCCCTATATACATCGCCGTCAGTGCACGCTGCCCCGGACACCCAGCAACTTCAAGCGCCGTTGTGATTGCGGTGGTCCACGGATGACGTCACGCGTCAATCGCGAGAGTGACGATATGGGCGCCTGCTGTGATTGACACTGACGCGTGTTTTCTGGGGGCGAGTGACGTCGTGCAGCCATTCCAGCTCCAGCGCCACTCGCCCTCGACCACAGACCGACCAGTATATATACCGCACCCCTAGCCATGGCAGGCCAACAACAGCCATCCATCTCACGAACCCACTCACGACTCAACGCCTACTGCTTAACTTTATTTGATACCATCTACTCTCATCATGTCCACCGCAACTCTCCCCTCTGGCCAGTGCGTACTCTTCATTCGGGGTCGTCTCGACGATGTACTGATTTCGACGTTGTATCTAGGAGCGACGCCCGCTACAACACCACCGCTGCCTTGGCCGAGACTGAGGCCTCCACCGCCACCCTATCCCAGGAGGTCCAGCAGAATGCGAACCAGCTGCACAGCGCGGCCACCGATGCCGCGACGACTGCCCAGGTTCGTAGCATGTCGAGTTCTCCTGTATCGCCGTTGTTGACCGCTGATGGTGCAGGTCAAGGAGCCTGAGGCGATCTCCGCCGTGAACAAGCTCGAGGAGGATCTGAGCCACAAGACGAACGACGCCGCTGCGCAAGGCGCGGCCGACGTCCAGTCCGCGAAGGCGACTGCGACCAGCTATGTTGAACAAGCCAAGAACTTGGCTAGCAGTGCCATCGCAACGGCTCAGGTATGTGGCCACCTCAGTGACCGTTCGCTGAAGGCTCAAACTCACGTACTGGTCCAGTCATACGTATCCGGAGCACCCAAGGAGGGCACCCAGACGACCACCACTACTGGCGGCGTAACCTCGACCGTTCATTCGGCTGTCGAGACCGGAAAGCAGTACCTCGCCTCTGCGCAGGAGGCAGCGAAGCCCTATGTCGAGTCTGCCGCTGCTACCGCGAAGCCCTATGTTGAGTCGGCTGCGGCCGCCGCTCAGCCGCACATCGAGAAGGCGAAGAGTGTGGTTACTGGCGCGACGACCGGCACCACGACCAGCCAGCCCGCCCAACCACCCGCATCGACGGCACCTCTGGAGTCCGGCCCCCATGTCGTAGGCAACCCCTACCCTGCTACGACGAACGGCCAGTCTACGAAGGTCGCGGAGGTGTAAGGACGCATACCCAAGTCATTGTTGAACCATCACGAGTGTAGAATGTACGAATAGTCTTGATGTAATATATGCATGGTGTAATCTACGACTCGTTTGGGAACAATCACTCTTCCTAGAGGGATGCCTCAAGTTGAGTGGCACGAGCGTCGTCGACGATACACGTAGACATCGTGGATGGATCACTCGCGTTGCTCTTAATCGTTGAACCTGGGGTACCGTCGGTATAGCAATATGAGTACAACGTCGCGACTCGCGAGCATTGGCCAGCTCGTTATGTTCCCGCCTCGTGCATTATTGTGTCGCGCCGCCCTTGTGCGTGCATCGCGACGCGCCACTCGTCCTTGCGCACATATAACCGCCAGCGCGAGCTCCGTCTACCTCACGCTTCGCATTCCCCAGGATCCTCCTCTCTCCCCACTGCTCTACATCGAGACGCTAGACTGCCCGTGGGCACTGTGAAGACGCGCTAGACATCCGCGAGCGCTCATTCCTCGTCGGGAATACCCAGATGAACATCGTCACATCGTATCCTGATTAGTGCGGATTGTGTGTAAATACAGAGTGAGAAGGTACGTGTACTTGGGGAAGGCGATATTATGATATCAGGTATAGTACTGCGTGTGGGACATGCTGAGTGGCGTTTTGCAGGAGTCGGAAGGCAAGCCCGCGAACACGCGCGCTACCGAGCATGCGCGCTAATACTCCGGATCTTCTTGCCGTACCGCCAGAAGACCCATATCCTAAAGGCGCGTCAGAACAAGGTGTCGGTCTCAGTGCGGGATGAGGGGACTCACGCAGGCCAGCCGACGCCGACGGAGACCGCGGCGAGGATGGTGTAGCCCTTGCCGTACCCGAGCGCGCTGAACATGGCGGGCGCGAAGAGCGGGAAGCCGAACCCGCCCACCGAGCGGAAGAACGAGACTGCGGCGAGCGCTGCGTACAACAGAAACCGCTCAGATACTGCATGCAGGCGAGTGTCGAGGAAGCGTACCTGAAGCGGCGTATCGCGTGAAGGTGTCGATGACGTACGTCTGGATTCCTTGGAAGATGAGGACCATCCCTCCGCCGATCAACGCGAAGCCCTGCGGACGAAGATGAGATCTCGGGACAGTGTACGACGCAACACTTGCAGACTCACGATATCGGGAACGATCCAATGTACGTGCTCCTGACTGCCCCAGCCGGACATGAGGAGACCGATGGGCAGGATGACGAGCCCTGGTGCCACAGTCGCTGCGGGAATGCGGGTCAGCTTCGTGGTGCCGCACATGGAGGAACGGAGGAGGTAAAGCAACTCACGAAGACGGAACTCCGGTTCTCCCTGGTCGTTGTTGCGCTTCTTGAGAGCGACGTAGATCTTGTCGAGCATGCGAGCGTTGCCCTGCGAGGTAAGGAAGAGACCTGGATACACGAGCCCGATGAGACGGATACTAGGCGCATAGAGGGGCATGCACTGGCGACGAACCTATGCCGAGCGCAATATAGTGAAGCCCGATGAAGCCGGGAGTTTCGCCATATACGTTCGCGTAGATGGGAGGAATCGTCGCAATGACCACTATCGCAAAATATGTTTAGGATCAAGACCTTCGGAAGAACGGCAAAAGGAGGCTCACGATAGATAATGCCGTAGACGAAGCAGATGTACAAGGCCACCAGCTGGATGATGGGCTCCTGCGCGAACAAGGTAAACGGCCGGAAGAGCGAGACGAAGATGAACTCCTTATAGCTGGGAAAGCATCAGGATCAAGGACGTCTTCGGCGTACTGAGTCCACTCACTTTCTCCTTTCTCCAGGCTTCTGGAAGATCGTCCGCACCTCCTTGACCGGGCCCTTCTCGACATCCATCTGCTTGCGGACCTGTTTGGCCTTTCTTTCGAGCAGGAGCGGGGCATACGCTGCAAAAGCGCCTGTCAACGCAGGACTAAGAAGACACAAATGAACATTGGACTCACTCTCAGGCAAGGCGAGGAAACCGATGACCTGGCTCACGGCAGCCGCGATACTCGTGGACCAGAAGACCCAGCGCCATGTCGACCGCTCAGCAATCCAGCCACCCGCGATAGGACCGATTGCTGGTCCGAGGACGGGCGCGAGGGTGTAGACGGCGATGGCTTTTCCACGCTCTTCGGGCCTCCACATGTCGCCAAGAACAGCACCACCGCACTGGGCTTATAGTCAGCAGCAGTCAAGAGCAGCGTTCGTGATGCTACCCACAGAAAGAGGAGCACTACCGCCAAAGCCGGAAAGGAAACGGAAGACCATGAGCTGCGCCTCGGTCTGCGCGAAACCGCAAGCGAGGTTCCACACTGTTATTGAAGGTCAAACAACGAAGATGTAGCCATGAAAGAACCCCTACCGAAGAAGAACGCGTTGGCGCATTGAAGGACTACTCTTCGCCCGAAAATCTCGGAGAGCGGACCGAGGATGAGGGGACCAAAGGCTACAAGACGGCTCGAATCAGCTCATCGCTGTCATGGATACTGAAGGTGATATGTTACCGTATGCGAGGACAAATATCGAGATGGTGAGATTGCTTTCGAAGCTATGGTGGATGTTGAACGCCTGCGCGATCTGACTGACAGCAGGCGCGACCATGGAGGAGGCCATAGGAGAAATGAACGTATACGAAGAGACTGTTAAGGAAACGGCCCATTTTCGCTTCAAAGTCCAACTACGGAAGGCGATCAGTGTGCGACTGGCTCAAGCGAGATGGAACAGACGTACTTGCGTGGATTTGCGGGATCGTCGGGGCCATCCCATCCTACAACGAGGGTGCCGTCGTCCTGTGCATCAATCCCTCCGTCTGCAGCAGGTGCTGGCGAACCCTTCTCCTGCGTAGGGTCTTTCTCGGAGACCGCTGCAGGAGAAGTCCCGTTCCGTGGATCCGCGTCGGGCGCTTCCGACGTTGGCGGGGGCGCGACGCCTGTTGCCAGTGTGTCCTGGATGGTCGTCTGTGAGTCGTGAGACAGCGAGGTTTGGGCCATGTCGTGCACGTACCCCCGCATCACGTCGCCTTAGTGGATTTTATAGTGGGGGCCATTGTGGGTGCAAAGTGCAGGACGAGCGATGTGTCAGAACGCAAGCGTAAGTCACATTCAGATTCGGAGGGCGCTCGGCGCTTGCCCGGACCCTCAACCACAGCGGTTGCCTTTCCGGGTGCCTGGTCGTCCTGATCTCGGCACCGTGCGGCAATGCACCGATGCTATAGATAGGCGCCCATAATACATCACTGCGCTGCGCTCTCCACAACCTCAACAGCATCATCGACGATAACCACCATGGTCAGTACCCTTTGGAGGGCCACGCCTTACACAAAGAGCTTGGAAACTGATGTTGGACTGCAGGATAACATCATGAACCTCGCTAAGCAAGGCTACGAGGCCTACGAACGTTCGCACTGTGAGTGTGGCACCGGGATTCAACAGCAGGATCCTGATTGCGTTCGCGCGCACATTTAGCCGACGTCTCGAAGACCGGAGGACAAGAGTACAACTCACCTCACCATACTACCAGCCAACATGATCGTCCCCAATGTGAGTGGCGAATCCATCGTGGTGCGATGTTGCTGATCTAGTCTTGTGCAGTTGACGAGGACGAGGTCGTGAACAATGCTAGCCGCGAGGGCAGCGGGGACACTTCGCTCTTCTCCAGCGCCCTCAGCTTTATCAAACAGAACAAGGTGCGTCAAAGACCCCCATGTCTGACGCGTTCACCGACTTGAATGCAATCGTGCTTCAGGGTGAACACGAGCAACCAATCGACGAGGAAGGCGTACAACACGCCCATCGCAAGGCCTATGAAGAGGGCTCTGCAAGCTCATTGAGCGCCGGCTCCCTTGGTAGTGCCGCTGCCATGCAGGTATGCCATGCTTGTGTTACTCAGGAAGCATGACATACTCACTGCGGCTACATCAGGTTCTGAAGCAATTCACCTCTAGCGGGAGCAGCGGGAGCGGCTCTCAGTCGCAGCTCATCAGCCTTGCTATGGCAGAGGCCTCAAAGCTGTTCGATCGGTCGGGTGGCGCGTCGTCTGGCAACAAGCAAGACGCTGTGAATGGGGCTGCTATGACGGTTATGAAGTTGCTCGTGCAGTCGAAATTCAGTGGCGGCGCTATCGGTGGTGGAAACAGCGGTGGCATCAGTGGGTTGATGGGTCTAGTGAGATCTTTCGTCACAGCATTTGCATGTGAAGGACCACATACTGACAGGAAGGGCGCAGGCGTCCAAATTTATGTGAGGCTGCCGTCTGACGAGAACGTGACCCGCTATATGGCACGACGGAAGCTGATAATACGGGTGATGGTGATACAGTGAGGCAGAGCAAATAGTACGTTGACAGCATACAAAGAACATTGGGTATATCGTCGGAAAGCGCGAGATGCGAAACGATGCCTAGAAGCATGGTGGTACCAAGGAAATGCAACGTATGTTAGGAAGCACTTAGGCATAGCGAAGAACGTCAGGAAACGCGCATCGAATGCGCTGTGATGCACTACAGTCCGGGTCAAGGTATGGATCAGCAAAGGCAGCATTGAATCCAATCAACAGACTCACTATCTAGCCAATGCGGAACTATACTGAGGTTTCCACCTGACCGCCCCAGTGGCTCGCAGGGTCCGACGCCTCCGTTGTACACATCCGAAGACTCTGCTTCCCGCGGACGTTACCGATTCGTTCAGGCAAATAGCCATGTTCGGCGGAGGAACACGGCGGAGGGGGGAGGAAGAACCAACACGGAAACTCCCTATCCCACTCGTTTGGCCCACAATTCAGGAGTGCATTCCGCTCATCTTGGGCTGGTTGACGAGCCAGGTCATCGAGAAAGGAAGTATTGACGTCCGCGAAGGGGTCGAAGCTGTCCCATGGCGGCGATGGGCCCAAAGCTTCGGGCTCGCGATACAATGGAGTGCCGGTGGAATGGAGCAGAGGGCTGAAGCTCAAGGGAGAGGTCGGTAGCAGCGGACTTGATGGTGCAGAGGACGTAGGTGACATGTGCGACATGGAGCTGGGAGAGTCGAAAGTGAACGCCGGTGGTGTAGCAGCCGCATCGCGATTGGCGATGGCTACGACATCTCCGACTGTGGCGGTGCTTTCTAGCAGGGACCTCAGGAACAAGTCCAGCTCCTGCAACTCCGGGATTGAAAGTGGCTTAGGGCCGGTGTCGTTAGCCACTGGAAGGCCGCCTTCGACACCTTGCTCAGACGGCGTCCCTAGTTTCCGAAGCATGAGCATTTAAGTATGGAAAAGGCTGACTGCGAGACCACTTACGGGCTATTGCCAAGCACTCGTCTATGACGAGAAGTGGGTCGTCGCTCTTGTCCCGTTCGATCACAGCCACAGACTGAACGTCGCAGTTTGTCTTCCGCGTGATGTGGCTCAAAGGTGGCTGGGAGGAAGACGGAAGGGGCATCGGCGTATGCCTGTCCGTTTCGTGTAGGATAGGATACGAGTCTGAGACAGCGTGAAGGCGCGGTCCGGCATATAGCCTCTTCGCAGGGCGAGCGCTTCTCGTTGAATCGGCATCCGAAAGCCTCCTCTTGCGTATGGGATGTTTGGCGGACGGCGTCGAGGAGTCAGGTTTACATGGCTCTTCGGGGGAGAGCGACGATATAGTGTGGATAGGCGCAGGCGATGTGGCAGGTTCGAGTACTGGCCAAAGCGCCTGACAGCCTGAAGCAGCAGAGCTATCTCTACTGGCAGAACGACTGTTGCTAAATGTGAGGAAGTGCACCGAAGAGAGAGCGGAAAACTCACCGTGATCGCTTCGTCGATTCGTCTGAGCAATGCTCGCTATCGCTGGAGCTCCTTTTGCGCTTCCGGCATGAGGAAGGCGAATTTGTCTCCGTGGAACAAAAGCAGGGCAAAGAGGCGGAACAAACGGCACAGACTGGCTGCTTGGATGGGGAAAGGGAGAGCTCCGACATCATAGCGTTCATTTGGTGTTCAAGTTGTGAAGTAAGCGCTTCGGCGCTGGTGAGCAGCTCTGCGGACGCATCCGCAAGCAGAGCAAGCCTCATGGAGGTAGAGTGCGCCAATGCTTCAGTGTCCTCGTCAAGAGAGGAGGCGGAGTGGGCCTCTTCGATATCCACCAGCAAGCGCTCCCACCGCTCCTCAAAGGCTGATATAGCATTTCCGCCGCCCACAAGTGCAGAGAGGAATTCATCTTCCGCCTGTAGAAGCCTGTCATGCAACGAGGTGCTGATGGGAGCAGAAGGTCGACGATACGATGGAGATGTCATGGTGGTCAGAGCACTGGCAACGCACAAGTGGGGTAGTTATCGTATTCGCCTCTCCCGCTACCCTGCGTGATATGCCTACTCGAACAATGGGCTCAGGTGGGACCAAGCACATGCAAATAAAAGTAATCCCACGCCTTGTTGCCCATTGTTCTTAGACGCTGACGCTCGTCTGTCTGCATGAGTTCGGGGACCCGCCCACGACGTCTCAGTGTCCCTTTTACACCGTTTCCCCCAATCCGAATCCCATCCTCCTACTCCTCCTCCTCCTCGTCGCGATGATTTCCCTACTACAACGGACTCGCTCGTCTGCGGAGGCTCTTGCTCGCAAAGCTGCCGCTCATCCCTCTTATGCTCCGCCTCTATGCAGTGCCCAAGTGCGAACGCAGGAGCTCTCGCTCCCAGCTCCCCAACCTCTAACCTCAGACCTCATCGCCCTGGGCATCAGAGGTGGCCCAGCTCGTGAGATATCTGCGGTGGTCATGCGCGCCGCTCAGAATATGAAGACCACGCTTGAACGTACCTACGAAGAACGCCGCCCGCACATCCAGGCTCAATCCCGGCAGGATCCAAAGATACCCTTCCTGGTATCTTCCTTGTATCGGTCGTTCTACACGCTGGCTCTCGAGCAGTGGAAGCAGTACCTTCTGGAGAAGCTCACCCCTCGAGTTTTGCGCATACGCGCGACTCAGGTCCGGCGCGAGGGTCAATCAAGTGTGGGTAACTCTACTAAACGAACGTTCAATCAGGTGAGCATGCTGCCGAAACGATGTCACGATCGTCACTCAATCTATACAGCGTGCTGTTCCGGTCTTGGAAGCCTTCTTCAAAGAGAACGCATTTCCGTCACGGCTCGAGAAGTACGAATTGGCCTTTAAGTGCGAGATGGATTACAGACAGATCCACGTGTGGGTGCGTACATGAGCCCACCTTATTGGTATCTGCTTATCGAGAGTTATACTAGTTCCAGAACCGTCGTAGTCGTTCCCGGAAAGAAGGAAAGCCGCTGCAAAAGCGCGAGACATCCGGGCCACTGGTCGAGATACATGATGCTGTAGTGAATGCACTACTACCCCCAGAACCTGTCGAGAACGAATGCTTCGACGAGACTGTGCGTGATACATCGGTGCTAATGTCCATACGGACTACTGATGCCTGATTTTGCAGTGCGATCCCAGTAACCCGATCCGATCAGGAGACTGTGCTCTTGATCCTGCAGCACCCCAGCATGCCTTCCCATCCCCATACCCTCCTCTGTGTGCCTATGATCCCTTTCCAGTCACCAAAGAGAAGCGAGGATTGCTGCTCCCGTGGATTCGACCTGCACCCTCTACAGTCTCCGCGCACAATCCGCCGACGTCGGTCGTCGAAGTAACGGAGCTGATTACGGCTTTCGGTCGCTTGACAATCTCGGAAACCGCTGTCGAACGCCAAGCTA
Organism: Trametes cingulata; assembly: GCA_022385765.1. Classification (NCBI taxonomy): domain Eukaryota; kingdom Fungi; phylum Basidiomycota; class Agaricomycetes; order Polyporales; family Polyporaceae; genus Trametes; species Trametes cingulata. The sequence goes on along the minus strand of MU277982.1, from coordinate 1,180,797 downwards.
CGCATCTCCCGAACTTCGCTCGTCCGACCTGTGTTCAGACCACATCCATCCCTGTCGGTTTTGTAACTCCCTGTGTACGGGCTCCCTTGCCCTCATTGATCGGCGCTGGAAGCTCCAAGTCAGCTTCACAGGGAGGATCTTCTTGCCACTGCCCGCCTGCGTCCCCTCGCATCTCCCATAACACATCCGTAAGGAGTCCCGACGCAGCCGGAGACATCGTGGCCGACCCACTTCCTATATCACCGTCGACCACCACATGCAGGCAACCAAGGAGAGGCTTGCCAAGACGTTTGCCCAAGGGCGCTCCTCGTAGCCCTAAGGGAGAATCGAGGACCGTCTTTCCGTGGGCAGATGTCGACCGCGCTGTCACTAGATCACCCTCGACGAAGTCTTCCTCCTCCAGGTCTGTCTCATCGGCAAGCGAAGCCTCGCCCCTTCCTACTCCTTCTCTCCCTGTGACCGCTCTACCTACTGATGTCCGGCTTGGCGATGCCGTGACGTGCGGCGGGCACGTGGAGGGAAGTCTTCCTTTCATGTCTTCCATGCTAAATTCCTACTGTATCGCAGTCCCGGACTTCTTACGAGTTGCATCCCCGAAAGGGGATGTGACTGCTGCCAATGCCTCCATGGATCTCATACAATATCTCACATCTTTACGACCAATACGGTCGCTCTGATTCTCTCGCAAGCTCTACTTCGTGTCCGTATCCGTCCGCTATCACGACTCGCTTCCCTCGTAGCACTTCATGCTTTCGTCCTCATCTGCTGTGTTGTTGTGTTGTAGTTTGCATATCGCATTGCTCCATCATGCTCTAAAGAAAGCTTGGTTGTATCATCACCGTAGAACGTTATTGCTCGCCGACTTTATGGTTATACGTCAAGTTCTATCTGGCACGAAGTCTACAACGCTAGCTGTTGAATGTCTAGGTGGGGACACGGCGGCCGAGGCTCGTAGATAGCAACACAGGAAGGTCGCCACCAATACTTCAATGCCTCCCTGGCAAAGCTACATCGTCTTCGATCCTCCACCTTCCAACTTCGACCATAGCCTTCGCATCACCACCAGCAAGTGCAGACGAGCCTAAGAGTGATCCTACCATCTCCCAGGGATCCTTTCCTCCACCGAATCGCAGGATTTTCCGTTTGTACGCTTCGCCGAGCTCCCGATTCAGTGGGTCCTGGGCAAAGATCCTCTGCCATACCCGGGAAGCTATCGCGCGATCAAACAGGTATGAGTAGTATGTTGCGCCGTATCCAAAAAGATGCCCGAATTGTGTTTGCCACGACGTGCCGGGGACGTAAGGAATGAGCCCGCGCTCCCTGTGAAGCCTCGCTAGAGTATCAGTAGAGGCGAATCCAGGAATCAGGACAGCCGGGGAATGATAGGCCTGATCGAGCATCGCCAGGAGGATTTGTGTGTGTGTGTCAATTGAGCGGCATGGATCATCGTGAGGGCTGCCGTTCTGCCGGACTTGGGCTGTGTTGTCGAGGCCAAACAGGGAGAGCACAGAGGGAGAGTTGAGGAAGTGTTCCATCAAAATTGAGGGAAGTTCAACAAAGTCTGTCGCGCAGCGTGTGCCGGAGACGTTTTGGTACTCTGTCCTACCAATCATGGCTGCGGAATGTGAGCAAGCATACATCGTCTTATAACAATACACGTACAATGCATGGCATGACCCATTTCGTGGAACAGAGTCAAGACTTCGTGCCATTCCAGGATAGTGGGCCCGCGACCAACCGAGGGGCGCGTGAACTCGCATAACAGCACCACGACCGGCAATTGGAATGTCATGGTGTGACCTGGGACTCGCATGCGTCGCTCAATCTCGAATGCCTGCGAGAGTTGAACGGCAGCCCTATCATGCTGGTCGATCCTGTTGAGATCTCCCTTCTCGTCATCATTGTCGGTGCGACGGGAGCAGCGCACGGTGTAATGAGCTGCGCCACCCGGTTTCCCGGGTCGTGCGAAAAGGTCTGCATAGATCCATCCCAAGACGCCAAGCTCTTCGTCGAATACCTCCAGTTTGCGTACGTCTGAGTGCCAGATCTCGCCAGGCGAAGGCTCAGAAAGACGTAGAGACACGCCATAGAGCGCCCGGAAGAGTCGAGAAAGCGCCATGAAGACGGTGCCGACTGTCAGAGGGGGAAGAGAAACCGGGGGTGCAGGCGGTTCGGGCGGGCAGTAGTAGTCGCGGTCCCAGGCCTGGATGATCGGGAACGGGGGTGTATTGAGATGAGCCTGCTTCCGCGTACTCAATGTCCGCAGCGCGCGTCTTGCGTGAGGTCGAGTGTGGTCCATTAAAGCGTCAAGGAAGTGATGTACGTTCTCTGACTTGGTGATCAATAGGACAGTTCATGTAGTCGTCAAGTCAGTGCTCACCGGGAGACTTCGCCATCTTGTCCGCGAGCGCCATATGCGCATAGCTCTCCTTGCCAACGAGCCTCGCAAGCTCTCCGCGTGCCCTGAGAAGCCGCTCCAATGTCTCTATCTGCGCTGGCGTGCTGGAGTTTGCTGCCATATAGACCTTTCTTCGAGGCTCCTCTGTTGGCGCGGAGCGCATGATCATCTGTGCCTGCAGAGAGCCTGGATAGACGAGGAGGTCGCGCTTGGTGACCTGAGCCTGGAGACGGAGCCGCGCTCCCATACCCAGATCCTGCACGCCCTGGAGTTCGGAATACTTGATCCTAGCCGGAGGTCGCGGAGCGGCAGTCTCGTTCAAGAACTGGCGACCAAGGACCATAATCTCGGTCGAAAGGGAGACAAAGCGTTCTCGCTGGGCTGGCGGCAGGTGTATGCCGGACTTTTCGAAGTCACGCCAAAAGATGAGGGCCGTCTGGTAAGCCTCAGGGCTGAGCGACCTCACTATCTCCTGGTCGGACAAGACTGCGCCCAGGACCTGCGCCCCACAAGATTCAGCTCTGTGGGCAAATGATATTTACAACATGATTTGCGTACTTCATACAAGCCGACGTTGGTATTAAGGACATTCATGAACTCGCACAACTTCTCGTAAACCTCGTCGGCGCTTTGGACCCATGCCGGGTCAGGGTGCGCATTCCTCAGGAGCTCCGCCAGGTCAATGACGCCGCATAGCATGTCACTCAGCCTGTCCAGATTCTTGACCACCTTGAAGAGCTCGTCTCGAGACTCCCGCGCCCTGAGCACACGCTCCGTAAGCAGTTGAGCGCGTCGAAGCGTAGAGTCGGCGAGGGCATTGAATGCGGTCGGCGTGGTGAGTACGCGATGACCAAAGATTCCCGTAGGGTTTGTCGCCTTTTGCGGAGCGTGCGGCTGGTCGAAGAAGGCTATGAGGTCCGTGTCATCGACGGAGGCAGGCTGGACGGCTGATGTGGTGGCTGAGCGCGAGCGTATCGTCTTGCTCGACAGCCGCTGTGCCCCGAGAGATCCGCGGAAGAGGGCTCGTAGTGTGAACGGCCTAGGAAAAGCATGCTTGGCCGCTTTCGCGAGCATCAAGCGAGAGGTGGAGGTGGTGAGAAGTCGAGAGACGAGTTGGCTGCCCGCGGTCCCGAAACAGCTTTGCTGCTCTCTCGGTCCTACGCGGCAAAAGCCGAATGTGCAGTGAGAGGACTTGCGCGGTCTTGCCCAGTCATGACCATCCTCTTAGTCACAAATTTGCGCTCGTCTGCTCAGGAGATTGCCTGACGCGGCTTCTGAAACGCAAATCATTGGATTGGATGGTGTACTAGGTGCGTCTACGAGAAGCTGCGATTACAAGAACATAGCAATAGACGGTAATCCGAGAGCTGATGTTTGTATACGATCATGAGGGTGAGTGTCCGAAGCAGCGAGAGTGCGATTGCAAGTGACCAGGCTAGTTGGCGGGGCGCAGGAGCAAGACACAATAAACAAGAGAACGTACGACCAGCGACAGCTCACGACTCGTCCATGCTCGATGTTGGTGATAGGCTTCCTCCGATGCTCTTCTCGTAGAGGTCGTCGGCATTAGAGGCGCTTGCCGATGCGGATGCGGACGGCGTAGTCGACGGGTATCGGCCTCCGTTCCCGTGCGACTCGTCCGACAACCCATCACGCCGCTGCTTCTCATCCACTGACAACTGGATGTCGTCTGGGGCTGGGAGAGCATCGTTGGTCGCCGGGGCTGCTGGGATCGGCTCCACGGCGTAATACCAGAATTTGCTCTTCTTTTTACCCGCGACAGCTTCCACAGCCATCTCCGTGGGCTTCATCGCAGCCGCGCCGTTGACTTTGATGTTCAAACCGCTTCCTGCATTCGCTGGCTGGCCCGACGCCTCGCCGGAGTTCCCGCTGACGGCGCTGTCCTCTGTCCTTGCCCGTTTGGGTGGAGGGCCGTCTATTCGGGTGTCCGCTGGAGCACCTAACCGCGTCGAGCGACGCTCCCCCCTCCAGTCGCTCCATGGGTCATCTCCCCTTGGGTTCCCGTTCGTTGCGGCCGCTCGTGTGGACCGCCGTGTACCTCCACCGTTCCGTCTCGGTCGTATGTTCTCGTCATCGTCAAGGTCCATCTGGTCGTCGTAATCATCATCTTCTTGCTCCTGATATGTGTACTCGTCCGCGTCATCCTATGCGAGCAACACTGTCAATATGCATTCCGCGAAGCCGGACCGGAATACGCACGTCACTCGGTGGATTGTTCATGTAAGCGTAGTCGGGTCGGGTCGTCCGGCGCCGAGTGCGAGTTTCTCTGAGCTCCGCACTTGCGATAAGCAAGTTGCGCTGCTGTATCTTCCGTTGTGCACGTTGGATTCTCTGAGTTAATGCAGGCAGGTCAGTCACGTGAACTTGCGGAAAAAGTGCCACTATGACACGCCCGCAGACAGTCGGGTATTGGTCCATCGCGAGACCAATCGCCATATGCGCTTGATTTGTGAGGGAGGCGCAAACTCACCGCTATTTCGTTGTCAATGATCTCGATCCTGTCTTGCAAGGCCTTCAGCAACGCGAGGTGCGCGGTTTCAAGTTTCGACATGCGCTCCCCGGCTTTAGGTTCTGGAGGAGCACTCCCCTTCACCTTCTCTACAATCGCAATGTACTCCTCTCGCGTCGACGCTATAGTCTGGAATGTCGCGGTGATTTTCCAGGGATTCGTCGACATGTATACTCTAGGGGAATCTGCCGAGATTATAGAGTCCGTTAGGAACTCCAAAGGAATGCTAGTCGATAACAGGAGCCGCAAGGTGCCGGCAGTCCGATACGACCCTTCACCGCATGGGACTGCAAACACCCGCAAACACCACAAAGCCTCAGAACGCCATGAAACTCACCGTCGACGACCCAATATCGCTTCCGATCTTTGTCCTGACCCAGAGGGACGAGCTGCAACCGCTCTTGACTCTGCGGGTCGCCAGGAGGAGGAGGCAGGGCAGACGCCTCAATCTTCTTGTGCTTGTTGTGTATGACACCCCATGCACGGTCAATGATCGCCTTGATCTCCTGGCTATGGCAGAGCTGTAGCTCTACCAGTTGACGCAATATCCTGAGCTGTAGTGTGGATTGTACCGATGAAGCGCCGCGTGGGGCACGAAAGCTATGGGGCACACCTTCAAATCCCAATCAGCGGCGAAGAACCCTCCATGCATGTCTGGGAACGGGTCTACGTTCGCCTTCAGGCTGTCGTCCCAAAAGACGGTGCGCTCATTTGTCTTGAAGTACTCCTGCAGCACACCCGCCACAGTTGACGATATCACGTCCGAGCTGGGATTGCGCCACGTCAGTAAAGCGTGTCAAACGGGCCGAAGGAGATATTGAAAGCATCCGCACCTTAGATTACGCGTCCCGGGGCGCAGGTTGAGTACGAATCGCGAGAGTATCTGTGTCATGATGAGGTTGGGCTCTGGCGACAATAATGCCTCCTCGAAACTGGCACCCGTTTCCTCAGATGTTAGTCTGGATAGCTCAAGGTCTGAACGAAGGGAATAGACGCACTCCATGGGGGAATTGAGCCCCTCCACCTTCCCTCGCAGCTGGGTAAAGCGGCATATGAAGCCATACACAAAGAGCGACTCCCAACGGTCCGAAGGATGTTTTGCATTTGAGGGCGGACAGATGTGTCCCTTTTTCTCAGTGGACTCGGTCGTCACGGGCTTCATGGTGAGTGTCGCAGGGAGGTGTGGTGCATGAGCGAGTGAGAGTTGACGCGAGGCACGAACTGGCGCAGTGGTGGTCACGTTTATAGTATCGACGTATTCTTATTCCGTCATTATCTATCGAACAAACACAACGCAACAGAGAAACTATCTAGTTCGGCGGGATATTGCCCTACTTGCCAGCTGAACGCAGCGCGACGCCTTGCATACGAAGGGAACGCTGCACGAACATGCATGGGGGGCAGAAGTAGGTGCAGCTTCATTGGAACACGGGAGAGACAAGTAGTATAATGTACACGGTATGATATATCTTAGCCCGGTCCAACCTGCGCCATGATCAATGTGAGGCACTGGACAGCGGCTATGGTCGTGTACTACACATACCTTGGGGATGTCGTGGTGCTCGCTGAGAGCCTCCAGCTTGGCATTGAACTCGTTGACACGATCCTTGTGGCTCTTGTTCGCCAATCTCGCCACCTTCTCGGCGAGCTGAAACGCGATTTTAGGCTAACACAGCATCCGGGGACCGATATGTACTCACCCGCTTCCGCTGTACCTCCTCGAACCTCCTCTCCGCGGCAGTCTTTCTTTCACTGGTGCTCGCAACGGCAGGGGAGTTGCGACCGCTCCCTGAAGGGGACGCCGTCTTGGCTTCGTCCTCCTGGATGGCGCGCTCCAGCGCCTTCACTCGTTCCTCGCCGGGAGAGGCCGCCTTCTCCTTGTCCTTAGACTTGGACTTCTTCTTCCTTTGTGTCCGTAAGCAGAAGGCTCCTATGAAGGAACGGGATACTCACTTCTTCACAATTCCCCCATCTGTGACTCCACCCTTGAGTTTGAGGGAGCCGCCTGGACGGAAGTCATAGTCCGAAGACATCGTCCGTGGGCGTGGTGGTCGTTCAAGACATCAAGCTGGATGTCACATGTCACACGCACTGGGGAGGAGGTGAGGCGTGACAGACACGCCTCGCGCGCGTCGCAAAGCGCAGACCGACGCTCAGTCACCTCACGCTCAGCCTGAGGCCCTCCGCGCGTTCCTGTCTGCCCCGGTCTGGTCCTCCTCTCTCCGCCGCAGTCCTTCTCTTCCCAGGTCTCCTGTTGTCCTTTTCTTCTAATAGTGGATGACCTGTTGATTGAATCGTTGGACCGGAAGCATGGCCGTTCTCTCCTCCGCCCCGCTTCAATTTGTGGCTTCAATACCCCTCGCGACTCGGGTCATCACCGCCGCAACCATCGTCTTCTCTCTCCTCTACTACTTCCTGAGGTGGTCAGGATATGAAGCTGCCTCCATGCCCTGGCTCGTGCTCATACCGGGCTCGAGCATCTTTTACCCGTGGACCTTTCTGACATCCGCGTTCGTTGAGAGCACAATCATAGAGGTATGTCGACGGTATCCGATAGCCGAACACAACGTTTCTCTAACAATGATGTAGCTCATCTTCACCCTCGTCGTGATTCCTCCGTCCCTGCGTTACTTGGAGCGACTATGGGGAGCGATAGAAACTGCCAAGTTCGTTGCGGTGACCATTACAGTCTCCAATATCATCGCATTTGGGCTTTGTTGGCTGGAATACATCGTTCTCGGGCTCCCTAGCATCCTGTGAGTCCCTCATATGACTGAAGGTCTCCAAAAAGGTCTGACAAAGGAGAGCAGGTATGGACAAGCCTATCACGGACAGATGGCGCTTCAAATCGGAGTGCTCGTAGCATTCACTCAAATCATACCCGAGCACCAAGTACAGCTGTTCGGCGTACTCAAAGCAAGAGTCAAGGTTAGGAGCGCACTGTTTGAGCTTCGGTTGTGGTCTACTCACCAGGGGCATTTCAGACCCTTCCTATGGCATACGTGACTTTCTCGACTGTCATGTGCCTCGTTGGCTTCCAGTGCCCGTTCATCGTCATCCAGTTCGGCTGGCTCGTATCGTACATCTGGCTACGATTCTACAAGAAGAATTCGGAGACATTAAGTGGGGGACCTGCATACGGCGACAGAAGCGAGACGTTCGCGTTCGTGAACTGGTTCCCTCCCTTCATCCAGTAAGCTGCACATACGTTCGCCATGTGTATCAAGTCACTTACCATAGGACACAGCGTGCCCATTACCCTGCTGTCCAACACAGCCTATACGCTTGCGAGCAGATTCCATCTGATCCCCACCGGGAACATTGATGTGGAGGCTGGCGGATACAGTCAATTACCTGGGGGCGCCCGTGCGGAGGCAGAGAGAAGACGGTCCGTCTCGATGACCCGACTTTCATACGTTTTGCTGACTCTGTAATAGTGCCATGGCTTTGAAGGCCCTCGACCAACGGGTGGCATCGGGTGCGTCGTCGCCTGCACCACAAAGACCCAACGGCTCTGTGCCTACATCCTCTCGCCCCGGACCGTCTTCCCTAAGCGAGGCTCCAGCCCCTGCTGCGAACGCGGCGGATCCGGTTCCAAAGAAGTCGTCTGAAAGCGGCCAGGAGGGTCGGTAATATGCGTCCTCTCCACATTTCCTTGTCGTAATTACCCGCAAACTCGTGTACATGTACGAGCGCCTAATTGCCCATAACGCGTCGCGACGCGTTGTGCGGCGAACAGTTCTCTGCCTCGACCTGCGTGGTTTTGGGTTGTCCGGAGAATATCTAGTAGTCCTCGAAGTACCCAAGCTACGTGTTTCTTCGGTGGAAGAAAAGTTGGAACGCTCGAGGAGGGCCTGAGCGCTGAGCGCTCGTGCTTTCAACTGTTCAATTGTGCGTCTCAATGAGCGCTAAATAATGTGTACCTGGTCCACGTCCGCCACGGCCACAGTCCTTGCTGGTGCAACGCTTTCCAATGTCTCGCCGTCCCTCCTCCGGCTCAGCTGGTCTAGCAAACTCACCCGGACTGAGTCGTCAGAATGGGCATATCACGTCCGGGACTCCCAAGCGGGACGTCACTTACCTGGGAGACCCCGCTGCTCGACGACCTGCTGTCCGCACTACATCCTCGTCTCAGAGACTAGATAATCCCATTGACCTTAACGACATCGATCCTGACGAGCTCTTCACGAAGCATACTATTCCTGAGATCAAGATGGTGCAACGTCGTTTGAGGTATGCTATCCCGACGACATGTGTGGCTACTGTACTAGAACGCCCGTGCTACACAGAACGGAAGCGGATGCAAAGCAGGAAGAGCTCCGGCTCATGGTTGGGTGCGTATCCCTCGTCGTACTGAGGGAGCAGGACGTTTAGAGGTGTCATGAAAGAATAGGGAACGGTATCGTGATCTCTTGCAGGCCTCCACATCCATTCTGGGTCTCGCGAGGTCCTCGAAGCATGTTCTTGAGGCTCTGGAGGAAATGCGGGACACAGTCAACGCTATTACACCATCACGAGCGCCCAAACGCGCGACAACTGGCGAAGGTGAAGCGTATGAGCAGTAGTGCGCCAGCCTGATCTGACGTTCTACGCAGACAAACACTTGCAGGCGCTGCAGTCCCTCTCCGCACACGTCAAATTGCTCCTGGATGCTCCGGAACACCTCTGGCGATTGATGGAGCGGAAGTCATACCTCAATGCCGCATGGCTACTTCTTCTCGCCCGCGTCGTGCACAGAGCACTATCGCAAGACGATGATGACCAGAGCTGGCATGCCTTCGGCATCGACGTCGCGGTAACACGCATATTTCAATCGTCGCAAGAGGGTGTCCTGATATTGCTTCCTGCAGGAGCAACTGCCCCTTGTACAAAGACAATGGGATAGTATTACGCCGTTCCGTTCGCAGATCTCACACAGGGCGACTCTATTTCTACGAGAAGTCACCAGTAGCCCAGGGGTTGGTCTCCCCGTTTGCGTGATGAGTCTGACGCTGACCCACCAACAGGAAGTATGTGCCGCCTTGCTGACCCTTCACTTGCTCGAGTCTCGCCCGATACCGGAGACACTCTCCCTATACCTGGCACAGCGGACCAAAAGTCTGTCAAGCCTGCTCCCACGGAATGCGTCGACGTCGTCCAATGTTAACGCCCTCAGCGTCACGCCGAATGGCAAGACGCCGCACCGACCGCGGAAGGTCGTTGTGCGGGAGGCGAAGCAGAATGCAGAGGCAGCTCTGGATGTAATTTCCCGCACGCTAGGCACTGCAAAATTGATCTTCGCAGATAGTCCTGCAGGGGAATCTGCACTGATGAAGGCAGCCTTGCACTTCTTTCAGACCCCGTCGGACTCCCCTGGACATCTTCCCCCAGAGCTGCAGCTCTCCACCCAGATCCTCTTGTCGTCGCTGCCGTCCTCAAGTCACTTCCTGCTCCTTCCTCAGAACATTCGTGCCTATAGACCATACGTCGATACTGCGTCGTTGGATGGTCCAACTCTGCAGACAGCGCTACGAGAGAGGCTCGAAACCTGGTTCAGGAAGGCTTCTCAAGAACTTCATGGAGCGTTGGCGGACTGGTTCGCGCCATTGGAGTGTGTCCGAGAAGTCTGGGAAGTGCGCTCCTTGATACTCCAATGGCTGAAGGACGCGGGCGGTCTCGAACGATCGGAAAGGGAGGAGCTCGAATCCGTCGTCGACGCCGCTTCCTCGAACCAGGCCGCAGCCGTATGGAAAGTAGCTCTAGCTCGCCTGGAGTCTTCCTTCCGTGAAGCCGTCACAGCAGCGACGGAGGCGTTGACACAAAATGCCAGTCAACACCCTCTAGGTGAAGCCCTTTGCCTGTCCTCAAGCGTACTCCGCTGACCGTCCGTAGATACCCAACCTGTCGAACATCTGTTCCGGGCACCCCCCATACCTTCAGGCCTGCAGGCCGGTTCGCACAGTGCAGTCGCTGCCGCTGGTCAATTCAGCAAGTATCGTACATGTCTGCTGCAGCAGCTCAGTGGGCGCACACCTTTGGTCGACTCCACATTAGCACGGCTGGAGGCGCAGACCACTCAAATACAGGAGGACCTCAGTGTGATTGAGAGATCGTCCGAGAGCAAGAGGTGCGTCCACTGATGTCTATATGTCTGCGTCCCTTAACGTCAGCCTATCAGCGTCCTGCTCCAAGGGCTTTCGAGTTCATACCGTGCGGACGCAGAGACAATCTCGGAGAAGATATGCGAACTGCTAGAGAACACGGCGGGAGCAGAAGGTGATCACAATATGCTAGTGTCTCGAGCGAATCTCACGTCTTGTCAAGATCCCACTCTCAGAGTCTCCCTCTACGTCGCACGCATATCTCAGGATCTGGGTACCGCCTCTTCCTTCTTCACCCGAATCGGTTGTGGCACGGCAGCGTCGGAAGGTCAGTTTGATCGGTACAGCTTGTCTCCGCCATTAGGTCTGACCGGTTGCAGGGTTCCGCGGACGTCTAAGTACGCTCACAGGCAATCTCTTGCAGAGATGGCGAGAGCAAACCGTCGCCCGAGTCATCCGCGACCACCAGGGTTCGCTGTACAGCGAACCTCGGTGCCTGCCTATAGGTGCGCCTCTCTCTGTGCACGCATGATACTCGAAGTTCATATATGTACAGAGGACGAGTCCCTCCCCATTCGTCCGTCGCCAGGCCTTACAGAAGCCCTCCTATCGCTGTCAAGGGAGATGCAGCAGCTCGGCGTCTGCCTTGACAATGAACGTCGACAGCGACAAGTGTACTCCACGTTGAATCGCTTTACTGTGATGATCTTGGACAGACTTGAGCAAGATTCCTTGCGAGGGCCCGCGAAAGGTTTACAGCTCTTGTGGGACCTCTCGTTCCTACAGCAACTCGCGCGCCTGTGGGAGACAGATGCGGAGGATGTGGTCGAGCGGATAGGCGCTTACATGACGAGTCTACAAGAGGTCTGGCATCGACTGCGATTCGTCCGTAACGTATAGCTGACTTCGCTGATTTTCTAGGGTATCGGTGAGAGGGTTCCCCCTGGGTTCGACATTGCTGCATCAGCACACAAGTACCTCACCAAGACGCAAGTGCTGCTTGCCTCACTCCTTCCTTCACGCTCCCTTTCTCCCCAGAAGTCATCCAAAGAAGTCGAGAAGCCTTCGAGCCTCCTGCTTTTCGGCACACCCGCAGTGGAGCAAGGCTTCGAACCCGCATTGCGACTCGTGAAAACGCCGCCACGGTTCGGGTTGCTCCTGGTTGGTGGCGCAGCCCTCAAATAGAATTATACCTGTACTCTGGAACATACATCGCATGGACTTCCACACGCTCGGAGTATATTATCTCACTGGCTCTTCGTCTATTCAGTCAGGGTCGCGCATCGTGACCATCATCTCAAGCGACCGCGGACGTGCTGTGGTGTTGCTGGTGATTACGGAGGGTGGTGAGTACGCATCTCTAAATTCGTCTCCAGAAAGCGGCCTCGGAGTCGCTGCATACAGAAGACTATCTCGACCTTGAATTCTCATCAGCCGCCGTGATCATCAGGGTCATTGACAGTCAACGTTGATCCCACGGAGTGCTTGCTATTCCCATAGCCCATGTCTCTTCATGAGTCTGTTGAGCATCTGCGCGGGCCCAACGTATCAGAGTTGGTGTCGGTCATCAATCGTGCGCAAATTCTCGTGCTGTGATGCTGAGTTCGTTGTGGTTGTCCACCGATTGGTGTCTGGGCATGACCGCGTTGAAGTGATACGCATGTCCCTACACTGATCACGACCAGTCTAGGACACTGCCCCTCCACCACAACTTCTGATGCAGCGCGCACTCAGTGCGCCAGGGATCAGTGGTAGAATCATTGGGTACGGGAGCAGCGCTGTATCCCCATCGACTTCTCGACTTCTCTCTCGCGTCGTCTTCCTCATGAAGACAGTCGTCCCGGCTGTCCACGCGCGAGCATTCTCCCGTCCCAGCAGCACTGGCGGCTGCTGAGTCCCTAGGTTCCCTAGTCGCTGGTCGCAGGAGTACTCGATCTCGTACTACCAAGCTAGCCAAGACGGAGTTGATCTTCAGGACGGGTGCGGGTCGCCCGGGTGACGAGCATAATGCAAGGTGCGCCGCAGCTCGCGTAGCTTGTTTCACTCTGTTGCGTGTCGCGAGGAATACTAGCTCACAGCGGTGTCGTCGCAGAACCCCCTCCGCCGGACTTGAGGGAGTTGACTCCCGTGTTCCTGGCGATTCACCTCATTGGCGGCCACATCGGCCTCCCGCTCCTCGTCGCCACATTCCTCTTCTCCAAGCATGCGAAGCGGCCCTCCACGATCATCAACTTCTGTATCATATGGATACTGTATTCTATCATATATTGTCTCCTGTACGTGGTCTTGGTTTTCTTCTGCTTGGTAGCCGGACTGGAACGGGTTTAGGCTGTATGGAGGGCGTGACGTGCAGGAGCACCCGCCGTATACGCTGTGCCTCACTCAAGCAGCCATGAACTACGGCGCACCGCCGATGTGAGCCGCGTGTGTATTCCCCTCGTGTCCGGCTCTCATGAATTCTCGTAGGGCTGTTGTCGCAGGCCTGGCCGTCGTGCTTCAGGTGACATTTCCGACATGGCACACATGCTGGAAAACTGAATGGCGAATTGCAGGTCTGGAGCACCTTCGTGGAACCGTGGAAGGATGCCCGACTCGCCGGTATCCCGCGATGGGTCAAGCTATCCGCAGTATGTCCCTCACTCCGTAGTGTTGACCCCCACCTCAGCGCGTCTGATCCCTGGTTCGACAGATTATTCTGCCACCGTATCTGGCTTTCATTGCGTTCTCCCTTGCTGGCGGATATGTATGTGCGAACACCACGTCATAGGGATTTATCTAAGATTTGCGTAGTATGGGCTCAAACACCCTGAGTGGGTCACAGTCAAGAACGGGCTCTACTGTGGCCTCCTGCACGGGGAGTTGTATGTGGATATGCGCACGGATTCACGATGATCGTACTGATTGGTTGTCGCAGCGAGATGCTCGCTGTCCCCATCTTTTGCGGCGTTTTCGTCCTGCTCATCATCGGCTTCGAGGGTGCGCTATGAGGTCTAGACACCCTCGCCTTTTGTCTGATATCCCGCCCCCAGTGGCGACGATCGTACGGTACTTCCGAGGGCGACGAATCATCAAGCAAGTGTTCCCGCTGGTGGATCCTAAGAGGCCTTCCCTGTCGCCCTGGTGTCGGGTGCGCTTCCAAGTCGGTTTGTTGGCTTAACATCCTTACTTACCAGGCCATACAGGCTGCTCTCTTCCTCGTCTATGCTACGCTGACATTTAGGTATGCTATTTGTCCGCTGATGGCCCCCGGTTGCGCTCATGCCCTATCCGACAGTGCGTGCGTCATGGATCTCAAGCAGGACATGAACGCCTTCGGGTACATGGTTCAAGCGGCATGTAGGTCTGATCCTCGTTCTCGCGCTCCTGCACTGGCTCACAGACTGTTGGCAGTGCCCCTGGCTGCTTTCCTCATATTCGGTCTGCAGAAGGTACGCCCAGCCTCATACTGCCAGATGGCCATGTTCGATAAGTGACTGACAACCATCGCAGGACGTCGTTCTGACCTGGCTGTACTGGAATCGCACAAGCAAGTGGAGGCCAGACGACCCCGCCATCAGGGTTTCGACGGAGTCCGGGCATGTCGTCCGTACCCCTTCTTTCATGTCTGGTACAACGATCGACTCGACCACGCCCATTGCGACACACCCTCCGTCAAGCACTGATTCCCATGCAGGAGGTTCGATCGTGTGACGGTTGCCACGGCATGGGATAGAGAGTCGCTCACCACGTCCCTGAGACGTCTTGCGGACAGGACAGTACTCCGCGGGTCGGGCCACGGGCCGTCACAGAAGTGCGGAGGAATCGCGCCTTGTGCTTGCTGCACGAAGCCGTACCACACTACGCAGGGAGGCACGCCGAGCTAGGACACGTCCGCGGGGCAGGGGAAGACGTTGCCATCAACTCCCCGAGATGTCTCGACAGGTCCGTATGCTGTGATAGGCAGGTGGAGGCGGGAAGGAGCGTCGTAGTTCGAGAAAGGAGAAGATAAATAGTCCCAGAGTATAGACAAGCCACATCCGAAATCCTCGCTGCACCGTATCATGCGCCGCCACTGGAATGGCTTTCAGTACTGCAATGTAAGCGCAAGGAACGCATACGCACACTAGGATGTTGTTGCTGTAGAATCACTAGTCAGTGGAGACTCAGGGATTGACCTCATGAGACGTACATGGGGATGTGGATGAGCTTCACGAAGTATCCGATGAAGCCCATGACTGCAAAGCCAATTGCAACTGCCTTGGAGATCTGAATGAACTCTGTTGGACGATGTTAGAGTGAAAGAAGTAGCCGTTTGCCAGCAGAGCCGACCTTTGCGAGAGGGTTTTGTACACCGGGTGAGGAACTGGGACAGAACGTCAAGCTATGACAGCATCCGAGGTGGTATTGAGGGTGCACACCTGCTGTCCGTCGTGGATGAACTCCTGGGGGACCTCGATGAATTCCTTGAGCTTCTCAGACATTTTGGACGGCGGGGTAGTGTGGGTGTGGGGTAGAGAAGAGAGGTGCTAAACGTTGCTGGCGGTCGCGGACTCGGATGCGTGGTCGACGTGTAACTCGCCCGATCACGAGACCTGCTAGCACGCACTCGCTCCGGCGCCCAAATATTCCCACTTTTTGCACTCTGCGAACTCGGTCTGCCGTCCTTAGGGCTCAGTACCAACCTCTCCTGTGGTCTGCTCGTGCTTGGTCTCCGGTGGATGGAAAGGTGCGTAGTATGTGGAACATATGAGGGCCAAAAGAAACAAGCTCGTGTACAGCGTCTCGTGAATGTTCTTGCGGAGGGCACTCGTTCAAGGCAGACGATCCGCACTCCGTCTCACTGCCCGTCCGTCCAGGACTTTCCATGCCCGTGCGGGTACGGTTCCTCCAGGTCCTCATGTAGACTCCCTTGCCGAACCGTCCAAACCACGCCTGCTCACACCCACTGCCGAGGATGCGAAGGACCAGCAACTCAGCAACGCAATCGACGAGTTCCTCCATGCCGTCACTTCCCTGCCAGGGCAGTCTCTGCGCACACATTACAAAGCCCTCGTCAACAGCGTAAATGCCCAGAATGGCTTCAAATCCGTAGTCTCTCGGGAGGATGGTCTCAAACTACAGAAGGCCCTTAGCCACCTGGCTCAGTCGCGGAGAGTCCAGCACATAGACATTCTCTCGGATGCAGTCCGCCTCGTCGCTCGCCTGCTTGACACGGACGCGAACGAATACGCCGAAGACGTTTTCTGGCGTCTTCTTGCCGGCGGTGATCTCACAGCTGCCTATGCGTGGCTGGATGCGTCTGCGGAGATGAAGGGTCTTGCGTACGCGTCAGAGCTTCCTTCCTGGCATCAACTCCTGGAGGCGGCGGCTGAACAGTCAGACGTACAACTGCTCCGGAATGCCCTTCGGCGTATGAGCCGTCACGGCGTCCAGCCCACACAGGAAACCTCGTCTTCGGTATTCCGAGCCCTGTTCCGTGGTCCAAGCCCTCGAAACCGCCAACGTTCTCGTCGTCGAATTGAGCTTCCTCCCCCTTTCTCGCTGGTCAAAGACCTCGTCCGCATCATCGCTTCCCATGGAGTACCCTACGACACCGGAACCCTTGAAGTGATCACCACCGGA
Organism: Trametes cingulata; assembly: GCA_022385765.1. Lineage (NCBI taxonomy): Eukaryota > Fungi > Basidiomycota > Agaricomycetes > Polyporales > Polyporaceae > Trametes > Trametes cingulata. The sequence continues at coordinate 1,164,188 of MU277982.1, read as the reverse complement.
TATAAACGAGCGGGCCATACGCAGGCGGCAAAGGAGGCGGAAGTCGTATTTACTGACGTGCTAGGTGCTACACAGCCCCTCACGCAAGAACGCTTCAACCAAATGCTAGATGAGGTAGCCAAGCGAGCAAACCGCGAACACGTCACCCGAACGTACCAGCGATTTGCGCGGCTGGGGTTGATACCTTCAGAGGACACCTTCCTGGCTGTTATGGGCGAATCCAGGCAGCTCTCCGACCTGAAGCACTGGGAGCACGTGCTGGGGATCAAACCGACTTCGCGGGTCGTCGCGGAGGTCATGGCACGACGAGCGAAAGAGAACATGTCTATCATCGAGGTCTTCGACTATGCGATGTCCAGGGGTGTACCGTTTACCAGCACCATGCTCCATCTTCTCATCAAATCTTCCCTCGCATCTCGCGGTCTCCAGAAGCCTACCGATAATGCCATTGACGCTGCTCTAGCGTTCTATCATCGTTTCGTCGGGCGCCCCGGCGGAGCTGAGGAGTCGAACTCAGGCAACGGGGTACCAAAACGCGACGCTGCTAAATCTCAGAAACTCCTTGACGGTGAATCCACGAACTCTCCATCAAGGAAGACGGGTCTCCGTCCAGATGTCGCCACGTACCAGCTCCTCTTGCGCGCTCTAACGGCCTCAACCAACACGGCCAAGTATCTTCCCAGTGCTCTGTCCCTCCTTGAAGACATGCGGAATCTGGAAATTGGGCTCGATCCACAAACGGCCGCCAGCATCATCATATTGCTGATGTCCTTGTCCGAAACGCCCGCAGAGGCGTTCCGCATGTACACTGTCTTCGCGCGGCCGGTGGAGACAGCAAAGCCCGTCTTGAACGAGGAAGGCTACGTCGCTGTACTCAGCGCCTTCTGCAAGCTCCCCACCTGGCCCGACGGGATACCCTCCGTGAGGTTGTATGGCGAAATCCTCGCTGACATGCGCAAGTACGGCGTGCCCCTCGGCCCGAAGGCGTACACCGTCCTCCTCGGACAGCTGGCCAAGCTCGCGACCACTGCATCCGCGACGGGCGACGTGGAAGGGCGGGAGAAGATTGTGCAGACGATCACCCGTGTACACAACCACATCAACCTAAACGCGTCCTTCACTCCCGACACCGCTCTCTGGAACCAGCTCATGGACGCGTACCAGCGTGCGGGATGCTTCCTAAAGGCGTCCCGGATCTGGCAGACGCTTTTCCTCTCCACGAAGTTCAACGCCACGAGCGTCAGCATCATTCTCGACGCATGCGCCTGGGCGCAAGCGTACGACATGGCCGTGCGCGTGTACGGTGCGCTGACAGAGGTTGGGTTCCCGATGAATATGAAGAACTGGAACACATACCTGGAGTGCCTGTGCCGCCTGGACCGACTGGATGAGGCGATGAAGGTGCTCTGTCTGGAGATGACGAATCGGGACGACGGGATAGAACCCGACAAGGAGTCGGTGCGCATCTTGCTCAAATTTGCAGTGAAGAGAAACCGGGAGGGCGAGGTTCGTAGCCGCATCAAGCGGTTCTTACCCAAGCTGTACTATTCGCTACAAGAGGAGGAATGAGTTGAGTATCACCCCTCCTTCGCGCCAGATACTGTATTGCACTCTTTAATGCCGACTCAAGAACGATGTGTATTGCGTAGTACTATGGTATGCAACAGGATAGCAATAGGTATGATACAGAAGACGTGCGTGCGAGGTTGAACGGGACGCGGGGCCGGGCAGGGCCATCTAGTAGAATAGAAAGCCCAACAGGTAAGTTATCAGTACAGCGTTCGATTCTAGCGATGGTCACAGCGAAGATGCGGATTCCTCTACAGAGGGACAGTCACACTAAGAATTGGTAGGTTAGAACCGAAAGAGGATATTGAGGATGTTGGGAACTCACGATAAGGTGGGTGTCGCCGTAGGCTAACATATCGCATAGCGCAATCAGAGCCTGCAGTGATGTCAAACAAAAGGGCGCTCACCGTCGTCGATACGGGACACTGTGGGCCAGAACTTCTTCTCGAGAAGCCAGGGCATGGGGTAGGCAGCCGTCTGGCGGGAATACGGACTGCGAACACATCAGATCTGCGGCGTCTAAAAACGCAGACCACAGACCACTCACCGATTCCACTCCTCCGCAGCGATCACAGAGATGGGGTGCGGGGCATTTTTGAGGACGTTGTTGTCCTTTGGTTGCTTTCCAGTGATGATATCTTCAGCCTCCTTGCGTATCTGGATCATAGCATCGCAAAACCTGGGGTAGAACTGTCAACAATCCGAGCTGTCGTTGGTCAAGGATGGTACGTACCTGTCAATCTCCTCTAGAGTCTCCGACTCCGTTGGCTCGATGAGCATGCAAGTAGAGATAGGCCACGAGCAGGTAGGCGGGTGGAAGCCATAGTCCTGCAGACGCTTGGCGAAGTCCATGACCTTCAGCCCTGCAGCCTTGTCGAACTCCGCGAGGTCAATGAGGAGCTCGTGCGCGACGCGGCCCTTGCCGTTCTTGTAACGGAGGCTATAATGTCCAGACAGGCGGTGCGCCATGTAGTTGGCGTTGAGGAGCGCGATCTTGGACGCATCGGAGAGGCCAGCGCCGCCGAGCATCTTGATGTACGCCCATGATATGAGAAGGATGGAGGCACTGCCGTAGGGCGCAGCCGCAACTGCGTTGATCGGCTTGTCGCCGCCGGTGGGAACGATGGGATGAGTGGGGAGGAAGGGCGCGAGATGCTCTGCGACGCAGATGGGGCCGACACCAGGACCGCCTCCACCATGGGGACTACATGGATATGGCACGTCAGCTCATGATGTTTCACTGGGGGTTTCGATGCACGTACATAGCGAAAGTCTTGTGTAGGTTCATATGACAAACGTCGCCACCGCAAGTCGCAGGATTCGTCAAGCCGATCTGGGCATTCAGGTTGGCGCCATCCAGGTACACTTGGCCGCCGTTGTCATGAATGATTTTGCATGCCTGATGGAAGCAAATTAACAGATGCTCAACTGCGCCGAGGGGTATACTCACATCCTGCACGCCGTCTTCAAAGACTCCGAACGTCGAGGGATAGGTGATCTAAAGCACCATGAGCTACAGCAGTAGGCGCAGATGGATGCTCCATACCATGAACGCAGCAAGCTTATCCTTGTGCTTCTCCGCCTTCGCCTTCAGGTCCTCAAGATCGAGATTGCCATCGGCATGCGTCTTGACAGGAACGACCTTCAGACCAGCCATGACAGCAGACTGCGAATCCACGGTCAGTTCGCGCACTCGTATATTGAGTCAATGGTACTCACAGCCGGGTTCGTACCGTGGGCACTGACGGGAATAAGGCAGACGTCTCGGTGACCCTCGCCACGCGACTCGTGGTAAGCCTTGATTACCGACAATCCCGCGTACTCGCCAGCCGCGCCAGAGTTGGGCTGAAGAGAGCAAGCATGGAAGCCAGTGATCTTGCAGAGGTCGGACTCCAATTCCTACGTAGGTAGTCAGCACCCATGCCACATAAATCCGGTCGGGCCCGTCGCTGACCTTAATAATCTGTTCATAGCCCTTGACTTGGTCCTTCGGCGCGAAGGGATGAACTGACGCGAACTCGGGCCACGTCAGCGGGATCATGCTGCTCGTGCTGTTCAGCTTCATCGTGCAGCTTCCCAGAGGGATCATCGCATGGACGAGACCGAGATCCTTCGACTGGAGGTGGTAGATGTACCGGAGCATCTCCGTCTCGGAGTGGTGCGTATTGAACACCGGATGGGGCAGGAAAGGGGAGGTGCGGCGGAGGCTCTCAGGGATCGCAGGGGCAGAGATCGCGGAGAGCTCATTCAGTGACACAGGAGGTAACGAGGCGGCGGACGCGAAGACATTGATGAGCGCGACGACATCCTCAGCACCGACGCTCTCGTCAAGGGTTAGGCCGACATGATGGTCGTCGATCCTGCGCAAGTTGATGCCGGCAGCGAGTGCAGCAGAGTGAATGGCTTCCGCGTCCTTGACGACGCCGTTCACTTCGAAGGTGAGGGTGTCGAAGTACTGCGTGTTGACTGCCTTGTAACCGTAATTCTCTACCGCATTCTTGATGATCTGCGTGAAGCCATGGACCTTCTGCGCAATGCGTTGCAGGTTCACCGGACCATGGTAGACGGCGTACATTGCAGCCATGTTGGCGAGGAGAGCCTGGCTGGTACAGATGTTGCTGGTGGCCTTCTCACGACGGATGTGCTGTTCACGAGCTATCTCCGTGTCAGCGTTCGATCAGGAATACGGGTGTCATCGAGGCTCACTCTGGAGAGCAAGACGGTACGCCGGCTTGCCGTTGACATCGCGACTCCTGCCGATGAGACGGCCGGGCATCTTCCGCTTGAGCTTATCCGTGCACGCAAAGAACGCGGCGTGGGGTCCACCGTATCCAGCCGGGACACCGAACCGCGCCGAGTTACCCAAGACGATGTCGGCACCCCATTCGCCCGGCGGCTTCAGCATCGTAAGCGCTAGGAGGTCGGTAGCGCACACGAGCAGGGCGCCCGCTGAGTGGACGGAATCCGCCAAACCGGAGAAATCCTTGACAGCGCCGTTGACGTCGGGATATTGGACCAGAACACCGCAGAGATCCGCACGGAGCGCCTCGTCATCGAGGTCCGCAAGCGCGTCTCCTACCACCAGCTTTATGCCGAAACCCTTCGCGCGTGTCCTGAGGACGGCGACTGTCTGCGGTGCGACGCCGCCATCCACGAAGAAAGTGCGCTTCTTGCCGTTCGAGCCCGTGAATGCCATGACCATGCCCTCTGCTGCAGCCGTAGCCTCGTCCAAAAGGGAGGCGTTCGCGATATCCATAGAAGTCAATGACATCACCATCGTTTGGAAGTTGACCAAAGACTCCAGGCGTCCTGCGAAGTCGTGTGAAATGCGCATATAGCTGACATCTCAAATATCCTCGTACCTTGCGCAATCTCGGGCTGATAGGGCGTATAGGGAGTGTACCAGGCGGGGCTTTCCATGACCTACATCGCGCAGTTGTGAGGGCTGCCGGCCGGCGCGTCTGAACCACTTACGTTGCGTAAGATTACTGGAGGTACGACGGCGTTATGGTAGCCCATGCCGATGAAGCTCTTGAACGGCTTGTTGGCCCTTCCGAGCTCCTTGGCTCTCTGGAAGAGCTCCGACTCGCTCAGGGCGGGGATCGACTCGTTGCTTACGGATGCTGACGAGACCCTGATCTTCTCGGGCACGGTGTCCGCGACGAACGCGTCCATGGAGTCATAGCCCAGCTTGGCGAGCATGTGCGCGACCTCGTTATCGTCAGGACCGATGTGACGGTCTGAGAACGTGTCCAGAGATGCAAAGAGAGAAGAGGGTGCCTTCGCGGTCGCAAGACCACGCGCGAAGCCCTTCAAGTGAGCTGGACGTGCATGACGGGTTATGTTCCTCGAGAGGAGGGCGCGGATGTTGCTGAAGGCCGCCATGGGCGGGGAAGGGGAACCCTGCGACCCGGGAAAGGGGCTGGAGGGGTGCGCGAGGAGGAGAGGAGGATTAGGGAGGGGCAGACGGCGAGGGGGGCCATTTTGACCATGATGTGTTCACCGAGCCATTCACCGAGTAAAAGCCAACGCTTATCGTGCTACACAGTGCCCAGCCCTCCTCCACTTCCCCAGTCCCGCCCTCCGGCGCTCCGCCAGCGTCTCTCCCGAGCCGAGATCCCTCCCTCTTTCTCTCACTCGTCCTCGCTGTATTCCTCGATAGAAAATTCGCTTTAGGGTACCAATAGATGCAGGATGGTCTGGAGACAGCTACTGCTCCTTTCGCGCCCATTATTACATCGAGAGTCAGGTGCTAAAGGCAAACGGACCTAGCAGGGAGAGCGGTCACGAGTGAGCGTCCACATGGTGAAAAACTTCTTTCTCCATTGACTCGGCTCCGTCGCCCTTCCGTCCCGACGCTCCATTACCATTTCTGGCAGGCACTCCCGACAAACGTTGTGACATGTCGTCGGCACAGCATTCGCTCTCCAATGCATGTCCTTCTGAAGTTCGAGCAGGCTTCGAGTCTCTGCTACGCTCGTTGAAGTCCCTGCAGATACCTCTCCCAATGTTCTGGGATCCTCCCGAATCTCTCCGTCCGCAGATACCCGAGCACAGGCTTATCTTGGTCGCACACGGTGAAGATCACTCATATTGCTAAACCTCATACCACGTCTGATCCCCTGAGCGACGATTGCACGGTAACGACAGCCACGTCTGCGCCGCTACTCTCACCTCATAAGTAATAGTCAACCGCATGGCGCCATCTGGCAGCGCGGCAGTCGGGAACGCGCGCCGTTTTACGTCAAGGCATGAGTGCCATTCCGTCGGCGTACGCGAACCGTATGAATCCCACTACATCCTCCGATTGTTTCCTACAAGGGAGATCGTCGGTGCGGTAAGTTCTAGCCAGCGCATATATGACGGGCGTGCACTCACGGGGGGTCGTCCGTGCCGTGCAAGTCGGCACCGTAACTCAACCCGTCCTGTTCTATGTCCTTCGCCACAGCGCGTAGGCCCTGGTTCGCGGAGCGGACACCCGCATCCCTGAGCTTCGCCTCATACTGCTCTGCAAGAGCGGCGATGTTGGATAGCGCCTGGCTCGCGCGCGTCTGGCCTCCAGACAGACGCTTTTGCGAGGCGCTTGTGTGGGGACCGGCGAGTTTGTCCAAAAGTGTCTTCTGCTTGCGGAACACATCAGCCGATCGCACCACCTCGTACTACATATCGTGTGTGGTGAGTACCCTGTAGTCACGCGAGGGAGTGGTTCACGTACAACGAGTTCATGAACCGCTTTCGGGCTGGGTAGGATCTGTTCACTGCGGCAAAGAGCGAAGTCCACCACCAGCAGGGTCTGATTCGATGTCGTTCGAGATAATCAGTTGAGCTTGTCATCATGGCACGACAGTGGAGATGTACCTCCTGGACTAATTGCTCAACCCCGCCAGTAGTCGTGAGACTATCCAACTTGCTGGCCAGGAAATCTAAGAGCAAGATGAGGGCACGCCATAGTTCCTGCCAGTGGTATTCTGTGCGACTATCAGTGCGCGTTATGGATCAAAAGGTCGCACGCATACCTAGCCGTACATGTTCCCTGTGTAGATACCACAAGATACGATAGCAGGCTCGGACGCATGTACTACAGGGTCAATGTCAGAGGAATTTGGCCACTTGTATACGGAGGAAAATGCGGACAGATAACAATGTGACTCCAGCTTCTTGTGTAGGTTATGTCGCAACCATAGAATACAACAGTCGAGTAGCGCACAAAGCGGAGGTCGTGGGGGCTGGATAGGCGGCAGGGGCGGTTGCCTCTGGAAGTTCGGCGTTAGCGAGGTATCTGCGCAGTCGTAAGGCAACGATGGTCGAACCTGGCGGCACAGCCGTATCTCATCCTGGGTATCTTGGCACAGCGCAGCTAATATCTCGTCGCTTTCTGAGACGACCAGCAGGGTATTCATAGCCAGGTTGGCATAGGCGATAGCGCGCGGGGAGGACGAGGATGACGCATGAGACAAGAGATATGAGGACAAGGAAAGAAGGGTGAGTGGTAGAGAAGCGATCCGCGTCGAAGTCTTCTCTTCTTCCTGGACAGTGAGGGTCGCAGCAAACACCCTGCGGAAGGTCGCACTGCCGTGCAAGAACTCGAACAGAGGCAGCAGAATGACGCAGGCTTCTATCGGTCTTTTCCCGCGCGAGTGAGACGGGACTGATTGGGATGGATTGCAGGACGTACTGGTTCTTGAACAGCTCTCGGGGAGGATCGACCGGTTTGGCCGCCAATGCACGATCGAGTCGCAGAGCTGACAGGAAGGATCCGAACGTCGCCGTTAAAGTCGGAGGAGAGTCGTCTGAGATCTCCTGGTAGGCCCTACAATGACTGGTCAACATCGACACGCTCACGACCGCGTCACACAGACCTCACGACCGCAGCTGCTGCAAAATTCGCGGCCCAGCATATTTTGCGCATGAGCTCCTCATTCGTGGTTTCACGTATGCACCGGAGGTAGGGGTTTAGCTTTGCCGCATCTGACTTGTGGAAGTTGGCGAGAAGGGCAAGGAGGAGGGATGCCTCGAAGGTGAACTGTTGCGTATCCGGGGAGGTGATTGTCTGTGATGGGAGACCGAGTCCGAATCAGCTTGTGTAGGCAAACGATGCCACTCGACTGACGGTAACGATGCAGGGGAAGAGGTCATGTCTGAGGAAGTATGCTCCAGGGCTGAGTTGACTGATCCCGCACACGAAAGTCACCGCCATTTGCAGAACCTCATGCCGGAGGCTAGCTAACGACTCAGACCATTCAGTCAGCGGGTGTTAGTCTGAAAGCATACTCAGGCGCTCGAAACACCTACCGGAGGCGGACGTGTTACTCAGGACGTCGTCTATCGCCGAGGTGAGACCCTATATGAACGTCAGCCTCCTACCGCGGGCGCGCGCGTCGAGAGGCCGTACGTTGAACACTTTGTCGCTGTCGGCGACGCCCCCAGCGAAGGCCTCCATCACCTCCCAGCCAGCGAGATTCTTGCTCAAGAAGCACCTGCTCAAGACACTGAGGGTAACAGCAGCATGACTCTTCTTGGTCTCGTCCGCCTCTTTTGAGCGCAGGGTTCGTATGCAAGCATCTACGAGCCCGTTGAGGACAGGCTACTAGTACCAGGTGTTAAGGACGAGCACGCTACTCCAATGAGCCCCAGGAATCGGACGAACCTTGAGCTTTCCTAGACAGTCATCTTTGCGGATCTCACTGAGCTTGGAAGAGAGCAGGTCTCTGTCGACCTCGAGGCCGAGCAGGTCAGCCCAAAATCTCTCGGCATCATGGTTTGGGTCGAGCTGTTCTGGAGTTTGACCCTAGTTTGCAGTGAGCTTACACTCGTGAAGAGCAGTTAAGGAGGAACAGACCTACCTGGAGAAGTCTATGGTATGTAGCCGCGAACTTCGACGCGAACTGCACAGAGCCGCGACGCTCCATCGGAGACAGAGACAGTATACAGCACGCAAGTGGCTGTATATGGTCCACCTATCTGTGGGGTGCTCGCCTTCAGAAGCTGACCCTCCGCTAATGGGTCCAGAGTGCTGAGCGAATACTTATGTTCCCGCTAGGCCATCGAGCCGCGTAGCCGCCACGTCCCCATCCCAGTGGCAGTGCCACTCTATAGATGGAAAGCGGGCGCTGCAAGGAGGTACAGGGAAACGAGCAACGAACATATGCAGCCCTGGTCAACTATAGAGAACAACAGGAATAGTACACTACATTACACCGAGAATGAGAACGCGTGGACGCCGCGGCGACCTAGGTGGTGCCCGTCAGCCCAGCATCGACCATCTCCGTCACCCACCCCTGGAACGTCTCATGCCGCAGCCGCACGTCCTCCATGAGATACCGAATCCCGATGAACGCCTTCCTCCCTCTCCGCTCGCCCTCCATGTCACTGTCGGTATTCTTGTTACGCTCTTCCTCGGCGTCTTCCTCAGGATCATCCACGAGGCCAGGGAACCCGAAGTGATCCTCGTCCGCGCGGGGCGCTGTATCCGAAGACGCGAACGACGCACGGAATAGCACACGCAAACATAGCAGCGCGGTGAGAGAACTTGGTGGTGGATCCACGTGCGGCCGCATATAGGTAACACGGGTAGATCGGGCAGGTGGGATAGGTCGTGTCGTTGGGTCAGGGACGGGGTGCGGGTACCCAGGAGAGGGGAGTGTGACGGTATCGGGTTGGGAGGGGTGTTTTGGAGGAGGCTGCATGTCTGGTAAATGCGTGAGGACGTGCCCGCGCATCTGGGCTTTGGTGATGTCGACCTGCTTGCACGTTGCCCACAGACAGGGCATGTGCGTCCCGTCGAAGGGGGTAATGTGCTGGTCGAGAATGTGCTCATAGAGCGCACCCGTGGAAGCAAAAACCTCAGCAGGACATTGCGAGCGGTCCCATTGACACTTGAACTGCGCGCTGGCGGACAAGTCTTTCCGACGGTCGACGCCACGCACGACGAATCGCTGGGGAGGGCCCGGAAGCACCATGGCTTGCGCTTGAGGGAAGACGGTTGTAACGTTCTTGATGACATCCGAGGCAACAAGCAGGGGGTAGCGGTCTTGGTAGGGTAGGAAAACGTCCTTGTAGAGGTTCCAGAAATCCACCTGGGTTAGTTCGCCATCTGCCTTTGCCACGAACATGGCCTTCATCCTATGAACTAGCCTTGAATAACATTGCGTCGACGATGAGAAATTGACTGACCATTCATAGCAACGCTGGGGTTCCGGCATTGCAAGGAGCGTGTCAAGCTCCTCCTTGGTCAGGTCGTGATCCTTCGCGGTGTATGATTTTGCAGGGGCTGTATACGCAGGAAGGCCAATCTCGAAGGAAACGTTCTCCTCCATCTGGTCCGCGAGGATGAGCGATACCAGCAGCCTCAGCGTGCCCGGCATCCGTGGGTGCAACAGAAAGGCCTTCGTCATTGGAGGGTATGACAGATGAGCATACATGTAGTTCAGCGCAGCGTCAATCAGGTCCTTGTCGAGGATCAAGGGGAGGACGTTCATGGAGGTCTCTAGAGCGGGAGAGTCTGCAGTGAGATGCGACGCATTTCCAGGACTGGAGTACATGATGGTGAGAGCGGTCAAGGCGGCGATGATGAGAGAGCGATTGGAGGAGAATCCAGCGATTTGTTGGAGAGGGCCTATTGGGCTAGCCTTGGGGGATGCGCCTGGCGGGGGGAGGATGATGCTGACGGCTATTGACTGCAGGATCTCGATGACATAGAGGAGGAACTCGGAGTTGGCGTCAGAGTCCGGCTTGAGGTCGTGCAAGGTGCATAGTATGAGGTCGCGAGTCTTTGGGTGTACTGCGAGTTCCTCCGCATTTGATGGGTGCATGGCTGCATTCCGGAGGATGAAGAGGGATTCGATAGCGTGCCGTCGTCTGCGTTCCTTCTGCGGAGGGAGGGCAAAGAAGACTGACTCTTCGGTGAACATCCTGGCGCCCTCCTTCGTGTACCACTCCGGCCATTCAAAGAGAGCATCCGTCAAGCCCGGGATGGCTCTGAGCATGAACTGCTCATTTTGACAGAGTCTGCAAAGACGGTCGAGCGCCCAAGCCACCTCGGAATCGATGCCCGAGCGCAAAGACAAAAGCATGCGGTTGTTCGGAGTGGCCTCTGTATACCATCCTGTTCGGAACGTCCGTTAGCAGATGCTACATGTGAAGGATAATGGCGCCAACTTTCGTAGTCGTCCGTGAGGTTTGGACGAGGATGGACCGGTGCGGGGGTTTGGCGACGGTAGCCGGCCGTTTGGGGGACTGTGGCATATGTTGTCATGCTGTGACCTACAGTTCCAGACTAGTGGAAGCTGTGGCCGAGTCGGCGTGAGCCAAAGAGAAGGAAGCGCGGGGAGGTGGATGGGAGGAAAGGGCAAGACGCGTCGAACGCGTCGCGCACGTGAAGAGTTTGCGTGGGCGCTTGACTGGCGTGGCACGCGAGGCGCCTAATTTGGCTACCCAAGCGGTCCTCTCGCCAGAGCCACCACGACCCCCGCCCGGTGGCCGAGCTTGCTTGCGAAGGCAATGCATTTGTTATCTTCTACATACTCGGCTGCATTGACGATGGGCTACGTCTCGGTGCTACGCGGGCTCGCAGATCAGCCAGCGACGTGGTGAGTTCCACTTGTACCATCGTGTTCACGTTCGCAAGACTCGGATTCTGTATCCACTGCTGCTTCAATACGCCGCCTCCGGAGTATCTCGACAGTGCGTACATCGTTTCTATAACCTTCCATGCACCGCTGACGCTTGTGAAAGTTGAGGCAGTTGTGTCATGGATGAAGCTGCGTATAATGGTCCCCGTCAAGTTCCAACCCTCCTTCAGGAGGACCTGCTGTACTGTGTCTTTGATCATATCGCCCATCCGCATGCGCTCGCTCTCGCCGCCTCTGTCTGTCGAGCATGGACTATACCGGCCCAGGCCGCTCTCTACAGGGAGATTGAGTATTCCCCCTTGACGAGCCATAGGCGAGAACGGCTGCTTGCTCGCACTATGCGCACGCGTCCACATCTTCTACGCCTAGTTCGCCGCCTCTACTTGATTACGATCTGGACTCACTCCCCAACGCCCGAGCTCTGCGATTGGATCACGCGTATACCTCCGGACCGTCTCATCGAATTTAGATGGACCTGGGAGCGCGGACATCCCCTCCCGTCCCTCCTGGACTCTCCCGCCGTGCGAGCGACCCGATCCATAGAGCTGAGGGGGCGGCTGTACACCCTTGAAAGCGTCCGGTCGATCCTCGAGCTTCCCTTTCTCGAAAGCCTGTCCCTGGAGCTGAAGGGAGATGAACAGGGGCACCTCACGAATGTCACGCCTTCCAAATTGAGGCATCTCCATCTCGTCGCCCAAGGAGGATATTCACGGGCCGTCGAAACACTCCTTTCTACCGTCGGGCCCCAGCTCCAATCCTTCCGCCTAGCCTGCAACCTAGGGGAAAATTCCGAACGCGACGGCCGGCTGGCCTCCTGTGTTGCCACGCACTGCCCCAATCTCGGACGGTTCGAAATCGAGGCGATCGCATCTCCCCAGGCCCCTGTGCCGTTTGCCGATGCGCTCGTTCGACGATGTGGGTCGCTCGAGTGCCTCCGCTGTGGAGGGGGAACCTACACGTCCGCAATATTCCGGGGTATCCCGCCAAGCCTCAGGGTACTCGCGCTCGCCATCGCTCCTACGCTCGAAGCTCCTTTGCTCGAATACCTGAAAACCGATACACCGGGTCGTGGCAGGCTGGCTAGGCTGGAACTTGTCGGCGATGAGGACGAAGAGAGGGATAGACGCATCGAGGACGCCTGCTCTTCACGCGGCGTCGTGCTTCGATTCTCATCCAGATGAAACGCTGGGCGCGCCCGTGGTTCATCCCGCAGGAAGTTGGCCTGATTCGTGCGCGTACTTACACCATGATGTGCGGGTGTACGATATCGTGGCGGCGGTCAGACGTCGTGTCTAGACATTCGGGCGTCGCCCCCTTCACAGCCTTGCCATGTGTCGTCGTCAAGTACATTGGCACCAGTCCGAGTGCATACCATACTGTACGTCCATGGAACTACATAAAGTGGGTCTGTGCGTCGCCACAGGTGAGAGTCTAACTTCATAAGAATAACGTCCACGGCCATCGTACAACACGAACGTCCACGCCCGGAGTAAGAAAGTCAGAATACGCAAGCAACCCAATTATCCCAAGAACTCGTCTACGCAGTCCAGCGCCTCCTTCCAGAAGCGGTCTACCACGTCCCCCTCAAACCCGTTACTGTCGTACCCCAAGCTGATCCACAAGCGCCCCTTGAACGTGTACCCGAAGAGAAGCATCGCGCCCTGACGCTGCCGTGAGCCAGTCGTCAGGGTGTGCAGCTCCGTCTCCGGGAACGCGGCGTGCTTGTAGATGCCATCGAGATTCCCCAGCAGGGAAAGCCCGATAAGGGCAGCGGACGAGGACTTGGCTCGCGCAGGGAACACCGGCTCCCTCGGAGGCGAAGCAGCGGACGCCGGAGCAGGAGGGGCCCAGGTTCCCTGCTCGCGCTCGTCGTCCTCCTTAGCCCACACCCGGGCGCGTTCCCCGCGCTCTTTGGCCATCTCGTGCGTCCGGGAGGCGACGAGGGGGTTCTTCGCCGCACGCGTGCTCTGGTCCTTCGCCTGCCGCGCGCGGAGCCAGAACGTCGGCTCGACGGGCCCGGCAGCGGGGAGGAAGCTTGGCAGCACGACGTTGAAGTAGCCGATGGCGAGGTACCAGTACGAGTCCCATGGCGCGGCGCGTTTCACGGAGAAGTACGGGCGGAGGTTGAGTGCGGAGTACATGAGCGTGGGGGCCGTCTTGCTGCCGCCGCCCATGCGGGCCCATGCGACGTTGCAAATGGCGAAAAGCGCCGCGGAGATTGAGACGCCGTTAGCCTTGCACTTCTTCAAGATAGCCTTCGTGCGGTCCTCGGGGAAGGACACGGTGGGGACGATGGTCAGGCGCTCGGGGTGCTTCCGCCGGGGGAAGACCTGGCCGCCTATAAGCCGCTGCTGCGATAGCTGGAAGTCCACCTGGGCCGCAATGCGGCGGAATTTGTGTGATGGAAGCGGCATGTTATCTTCGAGCGCGCTGGGTAGGACGCACTGCGGGGCCGGCGTAAGTGGCCGCACAAAACTCTATGACAAGAACGGGAACTCACTTCCTCAGGGGCGATGCTCCATCGAGAGTGCCATTCCTCTTCGAGCATGTCTCGGAGCTCGTCGTCGGACTTCGCGCCACCGAGTAATCCGAAGAAGTCGTTCGCGAACTGGTGAAGCGCCATGCCGTCTCCCAGGAAGTGCATCGCGCAAATGAGCAGCTCGTACTCGCGCTTGGGTTCGACAGGACCCTCGTCCTCGAACGCCGACTCCGCCTCGAAAAGCACGTTAGTGGGGGAGGGTGTTCGGGGTGGTGTCGGCATGAGAACCGGGGAGCTCGAGGGCTCGGATAGTATGAGATACGACAGCCGGGAGTTTGAGAGGGTGCGTGGGCCGTTCAGGTACGCGTCAATCAGTTCTGGGGAGTAATCGAGGCGTCAGCGCGTAGATAGGTCGGAGGAAGGTATGTACGAACCATCCTTGGAGTCGTTGCGATATTCCAGGTTAGCGTCCGCGTCGCAGTATGCGTCCACTGCGGACGAGGGTGCATCATAGCTGCCGTGTGCGTCAAACAATGAGGGGCGCCCACATGAAACAACAACAGGTGTACGTACATGAACCTTACATCGTCGTAGTCGCGCATCTCCGCGCGGGCGCAGAGCATGGGATGGCGGAGGCGGAGAATGGCCCAAACGGTGCACACTCTGCGGCGCTGGGCGATGCGCTGAGGCGCCTTGAAACCAAGGTGCAGATACCTTTACGAGACGTCAGCGCTGTTCAGCAAAACGCGGCCACGCGCCACTCACATGTCGTTCACACCGGTCTGCCTGGACGGAAGGAAGTACGAGAGCTCGGTCTCGCCCATCTTCCGCTCGTAGTGATGCTTGCGCGACGGGCCAGCAGCACCCTCGTCTACGTCGGACCTCGAGTCGTCAAGACAGAACTTGTCCGACACATAGTCGGGGAAGTCGGTGGCTGAGGGAGGCGGGGTGGGCAGCTCAGCGAGGTCGGACATGATGACGCTAGGCAGGTAGACCGGAGACCGATTCCAACGACTGTGTCTTCAAACCGCGCGGTTTAAGAACCACGACAGGCGTTGGAGGGGGTAGGGGCGGCCACAAAGCGGGGCGGCAAGGAGGGATAGACAGGAGGCGTACGCCGCTCAAGGTCCAAGGAGCCCGCAATAAATGACAGCAAGCGCAGTCACAGCAGGCCGTCCGCCGACCATGGCGCCCTGACGTCTCGAGTGGCTAATGAAATCTATCGAAATTGTGTTCGAGGCCGCGCTCGAGCCGGGGGCGGAGCTACTGGGAGAGGGCATCTGAGATTCCGAGATGGCGGCGACGTCGATGTACCGTTCGGACTCCCTCGATTGAGATGTCATAATGTTGGTGGGAAAACTACTCGAGGGGGATTTTCCAGGGGCATCGATTATCACGACCCTGCGGCGAGAAGTCGGCGAGGAATCCAGGGAACGAGAGGAAACGGCATGGCTGCGGGGAAAGTAATTAGTGAGGGTGCGGAGAGTTTAATCCGTTTCTCTCGGAAATTGTCACGCTCACATTATCGCTCTACCCCAGGGGTTAGGGTCAATGCACGCAGTACCTCCGCCGGCTCGGGACGATGTACTCCCGCTCAGATCGACGGCTATTTCGTTGGATCGTTCACTCTTCACGGTCCCGTACGAGATCGTACCTGTATACTCAAAGAAACAGGCTACGCATCGGTTCCTGAGCGTGTAGAAGACCTGCGGGAACGTCGTACCTGCACAGGTACGACAACCTGAGCGATCGAGTCGATTGGGTTGGTCAAAATCGTAAACGATCGAAACCGGTACGCGGGCGGCGGGCGGCCTGGCCAGATTCGTTGAGGAGGTTAGCTCAAGGGGCATGTTCAGGAGCAGGTATTAGAATCAGAGGACGTCGGATGAACGGCGCATCGAGGACGAAGGATATGCAGGTCGTTCCACGCCGAAACGCACGCCAGTTCGCGAGGAGACATGGAGTCGCCTCGTGCGGCATTTCCGAGTCCAGAAAGGGCGGAAACATCGTCAAATTTCTATTGCGGGCCCCGCAATCTCACTAGGCCTGTAAGCGGAGGCCCAGAATGGGCAGAACGCGACGCTCACGCGACAGGACATCGTTGCATGGTTCCCGCGAGTCGCGACAGTCCCCGAGGCGGATAGAGCATCTCATAGGCTCCTTGACCGGAGACATAATGCACCAAATGCGATCGAAACGTCGTATGCATCCCCCTGTGCGACTCTACGCCCGCCGCGATTGCCAAAAATACGCTCGCCGTGGCGGCCGCATGCGATGTCGCGGAGTCCCCATGCGCCGTCCGGGGACGTTCCATATTGCGCCACACGCCGCAAAGGCGACTCACGAGAATCACGACGCACCTGTGACACTCCGCCGCGAACTCGAAGTTCGGTCAATTGGGAAAGGTAAACTGAGCGTTGGGGTCGACCACTGGGCACTCTTGGACACCCCTGTGACGGCATATAGACGTCGACTCGGAGTCGGCATACTAACTGCCGCACGGGCACGGACGACCGTCCGCCAGCCTCCTTCATGGCCGGTGCGCCAATACGTGTAACGAGTAGACGTCCGTGACCTGCAGCATGCCCATGGTCATCAGAATCAGAACCAATGATCAAGCAGAACGCACATGGACGGTGAGGCTTACCCAGACCTTATTGAGAGAGGCTAGTCGCTCCGAGCCGCAGGCCTCATGCATCGAACACCTCGGAACTCTCGTAGAAGGGCGAAGCGAGACATTAGGACGGACATATGCCACGCAGGGACGCTAAAACGGGCGTGATCGTTGCGGGATGCTCTGGCCATGGACGGATGGACGGGCGGAGACATCGATAATGGCATGGGCAAGGCACGCACTGAATGGGTATCCGGCTTACTGCATGGATGTACGTCGGCTTGGGACGCTTCACCTTCCCATAGGCATGAGAAGAGACGTCCGGCGAAGAGCAAGGAAGACCGCTGCGCACAGCCGCACGAGCGGCCATGGGGAACGAAGCCTCACAGGCGGCAGAAGGCGCGTAAAGGCCGTTCCAGGTCCCTCTTCGCAACTGGGCACCTTCGTCCCGAACGGATGGAGGACGCAATACGTACGAGTGGCGCCAAGACTTCCACGGGCCAGCATGTCCGGTCGAGTGTATGATGCGCGGAGAAACGCCACCAAGGCCCCCGACGAATCACAGAGTGCGAGCGTAGAAGCTGGACCATCGTATAACTGATAGAGTACATGCTGAATGCGAAGACAACGTCCGACGACTCCGTCACAATAATACCAGGCAGCTCGTCTTCCTATCTAGAGAGTCTGATGATGTTGATACAACAACGAAGGGTCCCTTCCCTTGTTAACCCGGCAAAGAGCGAGCAGCGTCGCAGCGACGACGCACGCCACCGATCCGGTTGGACCGTCCTGATGCCACCAAAGGCTGGCCAGTGCGAATCACGCCCAGATACATATTGTCCGCGCGACACCGGCGGACTCTATGCGGGATGCCTCCTCTTCTCGTCCTGCCAATCATGCACCTCCTCTTCAATCTGGGCGAGACGGATGCCACCGTTCGCTTCGATGTCGTCTTTCGGCGCGAGTGGTGCCGGGCGCGTCGGGGCTGGTGCGGTCTCGACAGACTTCACCCATGTGTAGTACATCGTTCCTACGGCGATAACGAGGATAGAGATAGCACGATTCCTGCGCACAAAGAACAGGAGAGTTAGCGAGCGCTTCATAGAGGCGAGAGACACCGACGATCGCGTAAAGGAGATAGAGAGGACCAAGAAGTACGAAGCAAGGCACGCATGAAGGACGTATCAGGCAAGAGGTGCTTACGCGGTAAACAAGTCCTTGAAGAGCCACACACCCAAGAGCGTCTGAATGGCGGAGCGGGCGGCCTGCGAGATGGCAGTGACGTCGGCGGCAAAGATGTTCGGGAAGGCGATGAAGTCAGCAACTGCGCTGGTAGGGAGGCAAAGCATGAACTTACGCTAGAGAACATATGGGTGACCGGGCTCGTAACCTTGATACTGAGCAGCCCAGCGACACAAAGAAGGAAGCCGAAGACGCCGGTGATGATACTTCCCCACACGAATACCTCGGCGTTCCACTCCGGAGTCCTCACGAGCTGTCCCAGCTTCGAGAGCTCACCCTGGAGGAGGATGAACGGCCCAAGGAGGAGCGCGGAGCCAAGGTTCTGCCAATAGGCAAGCTGGATCGTAGAGTTTTGAGCATGCGGTAGCGAGAGCTTGATGAGCACAGCGTGGATAGCGATGAAGAGCGAAGATAGGACGCCGTAAGCGATAGCCAGACGGCTCGGAGCCTCATGCCAGCGATCGGTGGAGGCGGAGTTAGGAGCGACGCCGATGAAGAATCCAGCAGTGACAATCGCCGCGGCTAGAAGGACGCGCAGAGATGGCAGGGAACGACCGTGGATGGAGGATACAATGATAGTGAGCGGTAGGACCATGCCCCTGGCAATCTAATCACGACGCTATGAGTCGAAGCCCGCTGGAAACAAGTCAAGAGACAGACCTGAAAGAATGAGGCATCGACGCCGCGTAGGCACAGGATGTTGAAGACAAGCCCGACCACATTCACGATGGTCACCGGAGCGAGCTTTTTGGCCGTCCTCCACTCGAGCTTGGGAATCTCCACCTTCTTCGTCAAGAAGGCCGCGCCGTGCAACAACACCACAGCAAGGGTTAGCTGGATGAGCAGGAAGAACAGAGGCAGATCAGGAGACGAGTTCAGGACCGCCTTGTTACTGCAGCGAAGTCATCAGCACACTCTCGTCGCGCTGCCCAGCGGCACGCGGTACTCACACGAAGACCATCTGGGGAGCGCAAGTCAGACTATGCAGACGCATGTGCAGAACGGACGCAGATGACGTACCACAAGTGCAGCAGACATGTAGAAGGAGACCACGCCGGCCACCTGCCATGTCTGAGTGCTGCTGTCCTTGCCGTCCATGCTGATGCGAGAGACAGAGTGGAGAGTAGGCGGACGGGTTGGCGGGCACTGCGACGACGTTCGGGACGGTCGATATAGGCGAGCGCGGGTAGGCTCGATCGACCGCACTCAGGACAGGACGGAATGTATTAAGGGGGGGAAGGGGCGGATAGACAGGGCCTAAGTGCCGGCGGGAGGGGTCGATGGGGATGGCTAGCCCCTTGCCTGTTGTGCCTGTCGAACGGCTGAATATCGCCCGGAGATTGAGATCGCGGGGAACGAGGCAATGTCATTCCGAGACTCCCGGGGAAACGCTATATTCGGGGCATATGGAATATCCACCTTACCCATGCTGCAGAACACCGTCGTGTTGGATCGATGGGTGACCGCTGAGCAGATGACTGCACGGCGAGCCGCTGACGGCACCCAGACACCGGAAGATGCGATTCTACCGGGCTATGCGAGCGATGCGCCGCGCAGATGACATTGAAGACAGCGCTACAGCTGCGGGGGACATGGCGGCTGAAGGCAGAGAGACGAGTGTGGGACGCCGAACGCTCGCTCGTCGCTGATTGAGGGGCAGTCGTCCACGCCAGCGCAAGTGTGACACGCCGCCTTCAGAGGTGACCGCGGAACTGCCAGATCGGGAGGTTGTGTGACAGGGATCTGAGATCGGGAGTCGATCCAGCTCAGGAAAGGGCGAGGCCTAGGCGCCCGTGCCACAGGTTTGCGGAGAGCGTCCGTGGACTTGAAGCCTCGAGGATTCGGAGACATGCAACGGATCTCCCGCTCTGTCCCCCCGCCCCAGCTAATATTCATCCGCCTCCGCCCCGGCTGATTCTTATTTTCCTTCAGCCACCTCCCCCCCTTTTCGCCAGTGCCACACGCTATGCCACCACCGAGCGGGAAGTCCGCCTATACCCATGCTCGCTCAGAGTCCAGCATGCCGCTCCTCCCGTACGCGGACAATACCCCGCCCTCGTCGCCTGCATCTGGCCACTCCTTCGCGCCGCGATACATGTTCCACCTCGCCCACAAGCGACGCTTGTTCGTCACTGCATGCCTCTCACTTGCTGCCATCGTTCTTGTGACGCTCTCCTTCACCACACTCGCTGCGGAGGAGCAATCACTAGCGGTTCCTGTCTTCGAGCACTCTCAGCCATCCCTGGACGTCGATGTCTCGTCACCGGTCGCCCATGACCCACTCCCGCAGCTAGAACAGGTTGAGCAACCTCACTATTCTCCGTTCGTGCTCGGTCCCCCTACCCAGAGCTTCCGGGATAATCTACGAAACGATACGAAGTACATCACCTCCTGGATTTCTGCGGGCTGGAGTGCGTATTGCTCTCACCCCTTGCTTGTTGCCGTCGTGAACTCACCATTGCTCCCAGCCAACGATGTCATGACGTACGCCAACCTCATCTACCTCGGCGCGGTGACGGACCGTGTCCCGGTCATCGGCATGTTCACGCCTTCCCACATCGGCGGTGACGCTGCGCCCATCCTCTTCGGGGAAGTGTTCGACGTTCCTCGATTCAACCGGGAATCTGGCACGCCCATTGTGGAGTGGCACAAGGTGAAAGATCCCGAGAGCCAAGTCGTCGATGACCTAGGCTGCTGGAACGTTTGGGAGGCCGTTCAATATAACGAGCACTTTCCCAGACGAAGCTCAGTGCCGGACTGGCTCAAGCTCGGTAAGAGCTCATCCATTGCAGCCCCACTTCTGTTCGCAGCTCATCCGAGTTCAATTCGGCAGACATCTCGTACACGAAGGCGCCGAGTTGGATCAAGATGATCCCGGACTACCCGCATGACATGTGCAGCACCTTCTGGTCCCTTGCACGCCTCAGTTTCCCGGAGGAACGTTCGAAGAATATTGGCAACCCTTTGCCCTCTCCGACGCACCACGTCACCCTCGACCCCGATGATCATATGCTCTGCTTCGACTACTTATACTATGCGTGTGCACAACAGGTGAGGGGACCCACTGAACGTGTTGAGCACTGCTAACATATTATGACGGCAGTCCTCCGACCTTGAACATGACTACGCACCGACGTGGAGATACGTCCTGAAGTATCTCCACTGGACTGAGCGCATCGAGCAGATTGCTGCGAATTATGTGAAGCAGGTATTCGGACTGCCCGAGGAGGCTGAAGTCCCACCGGTAAGTTCTTGATTCGTCGATATCTTATTACGACGTAAGTGTTCTGATTGTTCTGACCGCTATCGCTTCTTCAGTACATCGCTATTCATGTCCGCCATGGTGACTTCGCGAACTGGTGCTGGCAAGCAGAGAACCCTGAGGACTGCTTCGCGCCTCTACCCGTCATCGCGCGCCGTGTCAGGTAAGCAGCACCCCACTATCGCTCTCTCGCCCTTCATTGACTGTTATTTCTAGGGAGGTCCAGGAGGAGCTGCGCCAGCGGAAGGGTGTGGACATCCCCATGACACGCGTCATCATTACCAGCGACGAGAAGGACCCTGCATGGTGGGAAGAAGTCGCCGCACTGGGGTGGCGCACAATCGACCATGAGGCGGCTCGCACAATCGAGAGGTTCGGTCGGTGGTACCCGGTCGTTCTCGATGCTGCGATCCAGTCCGGGGCGCTCGGGTTTGTGGGCACCGACCGCTCTACGTACTCTATCGTCTCCCGCCGCAGAGTCGACGACTGGAACGACGGCGCGACTCGCATGGTTCTCTGGGGCTATAAGGGCGCCGATGATCACTGACGTTGCGCGGTGCGGGATTTCCTTTCGTTGGGACTTAGATTCCAGAGTCGACTTGGACGTTTTGGTACATTTATTCATTATATCTTCGCTGTACATGCTTTGCTAGACTGTGTAGTTCATGAGTGTATACCAAACGCTCTCGCCCTGTGCGCCATATTGACGCGTGTAAGTGCTCGACATAGACGCCGAAGCTCGCGACGCGACGCGTCCGATTCGCTGCATGAGGCTTTTCGCGCTACCAGGTCTCAAGCTTTCACCTCCATCTCCGAAGTGCGCGCAGTCCCTATGGCTTCTCCCTGCACACGACCAGAGCTTCCGCTGGAGATATACACGTATATTTTCAGCTTTTTCGGGCCGCATCGCAAGTCAGGCCTATACACGCTGCTCAGCCTTTTGTCGACGAGTCAATACATCCGCGCCGCCGCATCCGCGTCAATCCTCTGGAAGCCATTCTACCAAGCGCGGTACACTCATGCCGTGCCAGAGAAGGAGGAATACAGGAAAGCGCAGTACGGCGAGGACTACCGTCTCCTCTATTTTGCTCGACGCGAGCTCGACTACAGGGCTCTGCGCCTCCTAGACGAAATTCGCACTGAGATTCCAGGACGGAACGCGAAAGCATGCATTCTCGTGAAGGAGTTCTCCTTCGATGTCTGGGACGCGTTACGCGTTGAGACGCAACTGTCTCTACCCGCGTACTTTCGTAGGGGAAGTTCAAAAGAGAAACATTCCCCTCATCCGCACGCGCTGCCGCGGAGGTACTGGGCGCGCGTGGCGCAAGGGGTCATCGCCCGTTATTGGGCGGTCAAGATGTGGCAGAGGGCCGCCTCAGGAGACTGGTCAGTGTCATTCGAAGAGATGCTGGCGGGCTTCTCAGCGTTCTTTGACTGGTCTCCTATGGAGGTGCGCGCACACGTGGTCTTGCTGCTAGAAGATACATGCTGAAAGGGACTGCGGACAGATCTCGGAGAAGCTGGATGAGGTCGCTGAAGACTGCCGTGACGCGCTTGAAGAGGCGGAGGTTCAGCTGGACCACGAGAAGCCGGACTTCAATTTGCGAGCAGTATGCACTGCGATCGTCCGCTACATGGAAGAAGAGGGTTGGCTGGCGAACGATTGTAGGCGCCACTCGTTCAATTGCTACGTCAACTGCTTATCTGAGCCTTGCACCAGTCGATCCCGACCTGGATGAGCACTTGCTCAACTCGTTCCCGCACACTCTCCTCACGGCCGCGCCGCAGTCTTTCCCTCTGAGCGTTCTGTCAAAGACTTGGCTTTTTGTCGGAATCTGTCGACGCCTCAAAATCGATGCCTACGCTACTCGTCTCCTACCCAACGACACGGTGTGCTGTGTCCGGTCACCGAAGTCCCAGGAGCCCCTCATTGTCAGCTTCGTCAACGAAACCCCTTCGTACAACCCAGGGTCTGAAGTACCATTCTTCAAACGTATGGTAGAGGCCGGTTTTCCCGCAGAAATGGTATCAAGCGCATTCGTTCCGCTGCCCGCCTTCGTCTTCCTTGTGGAGGCCGTGCACAACGTCGGCCACGATCTACGGCGGTACCACGACAACGAGATCGGGCCCTGGGACAACGATGACGAGGAGAGGGAGCTTCTCGCCGCACATGCCATGCAGTGTGCCGTCGCTGTCACCCATAACTTCCAAGACGGCAGCCCCATGATCTTCCCTGAACGTATGGCGGAGATCCTGCCTTTGGACGGCCAGCCCATCTTCCTGGACGCACTCTTTGGCCACGACACGGCGCTGAAGCCTCAGCACACCGACTTCGTGGCGGAGCTCAAGGACATCCTTCGGCGAATGGAAGACGTAGACGCTAGAGCTGTGCGCCGGGAAAATTACCCGGATCAGACGATCAGACATTTCGCTGGACAAATCGTATACAACGCGCCACTGGATGAGTATGGATGTGTGATTGACTGGCAGGTACGCCGAACCCGTGCATGCTCGCTGTGCGTTCGTCTTGATCCACTTCTTCAGTATGCCCCAGACAGGAGCAGCTCTGAAGACGACGAGGAATCTCGTCAGGATCCTATCCGTTATCGAGTCCTCTCCATGGACCTTGTGGAGTTCGGTGAGTTGCATGCAGATTAGTTCAGTCTCTGTCGACATGTTGCTCAACATCGCCGACAGTGAGGGAACCTACGGACTACGAGACAGGAGGATTGACAAATCAAGCGGCGCGAGACCTCTATCACTCCTGGAAGCATTTTGGACGGTACTTTGAGGATATATCCACTGAGGACTCGGACATGATAGAGAAAGATGGGAAGAAGCTCCCGACAAAGCTCGTTCTGACAGCGGAAATGAGGGCACTGTACCCGGACGACATCGACTGCCGTTCACCGCGTCCTATTCCAAAGGATGAACCTGAGAAGGAGGAGAGCTGATGTAATCCGTACATGTCATAACCCTGGCCTTCGTCTTCGGACCCTCGCCGAAGCATGGTCTCTGATAGATGATTGACGAATCCGAACCATCACTTCTTATCCCCCCATAGCACAAAGGGCCGTCTATGCTTCAATGAATGACTGCCGCTAAGCGAGGTACCCGATCGACGTCGTTACTGAAGCAAAGTGCAAGCTCGGATGTCGCTATCGGAAAGGTCGGACCGGAACTTGAAGGTACTCTTATTCACGCGAGGCGGTAGTCATCTCACGGCGCCCTTTCCTCTGAACGCGACATTGCCCAGCCGTAGCTGTTGCACAAGTACGGATTTCAGACACTTGGTGCGCTTTTGAGGATGGGTCTTAACCTTCCTGTCGAGCTATACGTCCAGATTCTCAAGGAGCTGCCTGGCCAGGAGCCTTCTACGCTTGCCACCGTCTTGAGTTTCCTCTCTGCCAACTCCGTGCTCCGCGCAGCCGCTCTAGAAAAAGCCGTATGGGAACACCTATATCATTCATGGTACTCGCACTCGGACGACGCGAACGAGAAGGAGCGCTGTGAACGGCTGCAAGGAGACACCCGGGCGATGTTCATGGAACGCTACATGGTAGACAATAAGGCCCTCCGTCTGCTAGACACCATCAGAACTGGAGAAGGCGATCGACAACGTATCGCGAGTCAAATCGTGCAGGAGATGTCATTCGACGTCTGGGATATGCTTGAGGGCCAGATAACTCTCCCGATTCCGAAAGTGTTTCGCGACGCCGCCACCGATGACATGGAGGAAGAGGCTGCTCCCCACGCGCTCTCATTCCGGTTCTGGGCAAGGGCTCTGTACGGTGCAATCGCCCGCAATTACGCAGTCCGAATATGGAGCAGCATGCGTAGAGATGAAGAGGCGCATACCTTTGACGACGTCTTACTCGGCTTCACCGGTTTCGTGGATACATCGCCGAAACGTGTCAGTGACGATGGTCTTATAGTGCTGGAACATACCTGACAAGGCCAACAGATACTCGCTGACCTGGATGAGTTAGCCTCTCAGTGTCGCCAGCAGCTAATAAGTGAAGGAAAGAAGTTGAGCCCCGAGGAACCAGGCTATGACCTGCGGGCACTCATACTTGCAGTCCGCGAATTCATGCGGCGTGAAGGCTTTGCTGTTGCTAAAGGTAGGAATCGTTCGCTTACCGAATCCTTGTATGTCTGACGCATCTGGTCGCAGGCCAAGCGTTTCTGAACCCATATAACCAGTTTCCGCCGCATCTCCTTGGAGCCGGACGGTCTGAGACGATACCCATGTCCATGAACTGGGTCTTTGCTGCCATCTGTCGGCGAATCGGCGTGCGCGCTGGTCCCACGAATACCCCTGGAAAGGTGCTCTGCCATATCACGTCTCACGACCCGCAGAAGGGCGACATGCTATTCGACGTGTGCGCAGACACACCGCCAATTGTTTTCTCTAGCAGGGATCTCGACACTATGCTTGCTGAAGCGGGCGTGCTGCATGCCGCTAGAGCTGATGCAGTCCGTCCTGGAGCCCTCACTGTCATGGTGCGCCGCGCAGCCTACAACATCTTCCATGTCACGCGGATGGACCCCTTTGAGCCCCGATTTTCTTGGGACCCACACCGTGCTGACTATGCAGCCTCGGTCGCGCTGGCCTCAATATGTGATCCGAGGGAGGTCCAGCATGAGCCCGGACGTGCCTTCTTGGAATCGTTGCCGCCAATACCTGCTATGTGTGCTCTCGACATGCAGCCGGTGCTCCTCGACATGTTGCCTTTCCTCCGCCGTGTACCGCACGAAGATCCCAGCCCAATTAATGGCCCATTCCCTTCGGCCCATGCGGTTCTAGGCCCGCCTAAACGCCGGCCTAGCGATGATTTCGAGGGCTTCGTCGGGCAAATGGTGTCGATGGGACCGACTACCCCAGCTTGTATCTTCGGTTGGGAGGTATGTGGGGATCCTCGACATGTACACGTGCCGCCCCTCGATAGCGCGTTGATGTGAAGCCATTTGCAGGTAGTGGAGAACCCGAACAAACCTCCGACGAACATTTATTACGTCCTCTCCCGCACGGGGATTGTGCCGTGTCACATCCGAGGTATGTCACCCATCCTCTCTATTCTGCTGACCGCCATGTCCGTCTAATGTCGAAATCTGGATGTCGGGTGGCCCAGATTTCAGCCAACTCGACCTCGGTACACTCACAGCCGAGACCGCACGACGCCTCCGAGACGATGCCCCCTGTTTCGACCAGTACTTCGAGGACGCTGTCATACCTCGCGAAGACGGCATTGGTGGACGCCTGATCCCTTCAATAGAGTTGCAGCGGGCATATCCGGATGATCTGGAGTATGGCGCCCGTTGGACGGAGCGGGAGCTTGAGCAGGCTGCCGATATGGAAGCAATTGGCGCACAATAGAGGTAGTACGTAGTGTGTAGTACTGTAGTTAGTGCGAACGGTGAGCCCCCGCGTAGCCTGAGTGCTACTTAATACACCGTGCCGTCCTACGTGGCTCGGACGTCCCGTACCTATCTACAGCGTCGGTTTCGCATCGTAGTTTCCCCACGCTGACACCTGGGTCGTGCGACCGAGGGGCGTCCCATGCCCCTGGTGCGATCGGTGACTGGTGCGGGTACGATGGGCGAGCCCTGCACATGCCTTCGCACCGCGCCGCGAGGCTTAGCCTGAGTTGGCAAATCGCAGCCACGACAATGCGGTCGTCGATTCGTTCCTAGGAAGGGCCGTGCGGCATGCAATAGGGCGATGCGTCTGAGGAAAGCATATGAGAATACTGTAACACTCCATGCTATACGCACCGACCTAAGGTCAACATGTGATGATCCCTCGTACGAAGGGCGGTCACTACGGTTGTGGTGCGAGAGGTATAGCGGACCGCATCTTGATGAGCTCCATGAGCGAGATGTTCATGAGCGACCGGTACTTGTGCTTCTTGCCCATCGCGACGATATGTCCGTTGATGAAGTCGATCTCCGTCGGACGGCGCAGCTTTACGTCCATGTACATTGACGAGTAGTTGTTCTTCGTCATCTCCACGACTCGCTGGATCTCCCGCCGCATGACCGCGGCCTCGAGCTGACGCGGGAACGGGGCTGGACGGACGGCGAGGCCGGTCTCTTCCTTCGCAGTTCGTATCTGGTAGTGGACCTCCGCGATCCACTGGCTCCGGAAGACGCGTTCGGCCTCTCTGCAGACGCGGTCTGCGATGATACTGCCGTAGTTCGAGTTGAAGACCTCACCGTTTCTGCACTGAAGGAGGGCAGACACGGGATTGATGAAGGCGTTTACTACGAGCTTGCTCAGCATCGCGATGCGGACGTCCTGGAAGGGCTCCCATGACGCTCTCAGCCCCGGAGCATTCTGTAGGGCAGCGATGGTGTTGCGGAGGTTGAGATATCTTGGCGGGGGATGCGCTCCGGGGGACACGTCGGCGATATCGTTGAGCGAGAGTTGGGCATCCATCAACCTGTCAGCGGCGGTATACGAAGCCTCGTAATTGTGTCCCATCGTGTCCGGTACGATACCCAGTTGTATCTGACCGACTGCAGTGTGCACGGAGTGAAGGAAGCCCTTTGAGTAGAGGCCGTGGGTGTTCGAGCAAAGAACGAAGTTGGGTCGGTCAGAAGGGTCAGGGAATACGTCCTTGATGACCGTCTCGTATACCCCCATGCCGTTGTGAAGTAGGACGATAGTGCTATCGCGACTGAGATGCCTCCTGAGCCTGCGAACCACGGTACGCACTGCGAACGCCTTGGTAGTGACGATGAGGGAGTCGATGGGACCTATCGCGTCACGAACCGACGGGTCGTCTTGGGCATACATCTCCGCCGGAGCGAAGTCGCTCTTCCGAGAGCGCGTTCGTGGTTCGCCGTACGGAAGATGCACGACACCGTCCTGGGTGACCACACAGCCGTCCCTCTCGATGGACAATGGCGCACCATCTGGGCCTTTCGGGATGAGTTGGGTCGTCTCTGAGCGGTGAAGAGCAACGACGGAGTGCCTAGGATGGAGAGAGCGACGGAGATGGAAGGCGACAAAGTTGCCCACAGCGCCGATGCCGACGACGTGGATTCGCATCGACGCCGAACGTCGTGGAGCGGGGTGTGGTCGCTGTGCAGAAGGACGGGGACGAATACGCGAAAAAGCGCCGGACGCGTCGGGACGGGCGGGCGGGAGTGCGCGCCGGGGAATGCCGCGGGTGCCCGAAATGGGAGGTGACCAAGAAGGGGGAACGCGCCGAAGTATTCCCGGGGAGGGAG
Organism: Trametes cingulata; assembly: GCA_022385765.1. NCBI lineage: Eukaryota > Fungi > Basidiomycota > Agaricomycetes > Polyporales > Polyporaceae > Trametes > Trametes cingulata. The sequence continues at coordinate 1,135,656 of MU277982.1, read as the reverse complement.
GATGATATCATTTGACCTTCGCGCTCACTGACATGGTACTGACATCGATTCGATGGACATCGATACAACGCTGCCCCCAGCACCCCCGCCCCCACGGCCCGCGTCCCAGACACGCACCGGCTCCCGTCTTCGCGTCCTCAAATAGCGGGGCCCTCTCCTCTCGGTCCCCATCCCTCCTGTCTCCCTCCTCCCACCTACCCTCGCGTCTCACACATCGAAATGGCCACCGTCACTCTCAAGCGCACCGGCGACAAGGTATGTAGCAGTCGTCTATGGCGTATGCATCCAGCTCATGACGTGCATGCGCATATACAGATGCCTCTCGTAGGGTAAGCACACCATCTACCCGTTACAGCTCTTGCAATCTCATCTCGCACGCCGTGAATATTCAGCTTCGGTCTCTGGAAGGCGAGTAAACAATGCCGCTCCTAGAGAACGCCGGAATGACACGTTCACCCTTGCAGGTCACGAAGGAGACCTGCGCCGACGTACGTTCAAATTCGGGTCACAATGCACGGGACGGGAAGCGTATTCATGCGTTCCATTCAGACTGTTTACAACGCCATCAAGGAGGGTTACCGCCTCTTCGACGGTGCTTCTGACTACGGCAACGAGAAGGAGGCTGGTGAGGGTCTTGCCCGTGCGATCAAGGACGGTCTCGTGAAGCGCGAGGATGTCTGTGAGTGACCACATAGTCCGTCCTTCGGAACCTGTCGCTGACTTCAGAATCAGGGATCACGTCCAAGGTTTGTCGCAACTCGCCCCGATTGGCTCGCGGAGGCTGATAACATGGGAATTCAGCTTTGGAACACCAACCACGCAAAAGAGCACGTAAGCGCACAGTTCAGCGGACTTCCGAATCCGAAAGTGATATTGACGCACCGGAGAACAGGTTGAGGAGGCTTGCAAGTACTCCCTCAAGCTCTGGGGTCTCGACTACTTCGACCTCTACCTTGTCCACTTCCCCATCTCGCTCGAGTACATTCCTCCCAACGTCAAGTTCCCCCCTGAGTGGTGGGGCCTCGATGGCAAGATTCATCCAGGTGAGCAGTAATCCCTAGTAAACATCGGCGCCGTTCTGACAATGCTACAGTCAAGGTACCCTTCCAGGAGACCTGGACTGAGATGGAGAAGCTCGCCGACAAGGGCTTGGCAAAGAACATTGGCCTGAGGTACGTGGGCCGTGCGTCGTCTGAATCCCCGGTATTGACAATCGTGCAGCAATGCTCAGGGCGCGCTCATTTACGATGTGCACCGTTATGCCCGCATCGAGCCTCAGGTTCTGCAGGTTGAGATCCACCCTTACCTTACCCAGGAGGCCCTGATCAAGTACTGCAAGCTTCTCGGCATTGCCATCACGGCGTACTCGTCCTTCGGCCCCCAGAGCTACGTTGAGCTTGGCGCGCACAAGGGCGCGACCAGCCTGCTTGAGCATGATGTCGTTGGACAGATCGCGTCCAAGAACCAGAAGAGTGAGAGGTTATCATCCATTTACGCAGCCAGAGGTTCCTGACCTTCCGTCCAGCTCCTGCGCAGGTCCTCCTCCGCTGGGCTCTTCAGCAAGGTCTGGCTGTGATCCCCAAGTCCAACAACCACCAGCGTCTCGTTCAGAACTTGGCTTGCACGTTGTTTGAGCTGCCTGAGGAAGACATGAAGGCGATCAGCTCGCTGAACATCAACCTCCGCGTGAGTCATCTCTAATGACTTCTCCCTGTAGAGGACTTGGACTGACTTGGGTTCTGCGCAGCTCAACGACCCCGTCGACCTTGAGCCCAGCCTTGCGATCTTTGCTTAAGTTGATGTCGAGTCGTTGAGAATCACGGTGTAGCAGGAACGAATCATGTATAGCGCAGTTGTGTGTGTAGGATAGTCGAATGCCGAGGGCCTACGTGTGCCATCTATGCTGCGCCTGGCCGGAGAATCACATCGACTCCCGTTCCGTGAGGTATATGGAGTGATGCGTGCCACTTTGCGCAGCTGTGGCACGCCGCGGGAGGTGAGTCGAAGCGACAAAATTGGCGGGCCCGGCGGGACGGAGGTGATCGAGGTGCGCATTGCGGTGCCGAGGTACGCGCAGTGGGCGCTTACTGCGCCCCGGATTCTCGATCGTGCACTGCGCAGCGGAGTTCGAACTGACTAGGACACCACTCTCCAGCGCCGTATATAAGCAACACTTCAGATTCCACCGCTCTCCACCAATCTCGCCATGTCTCCCATTCAGTTCAAGCTCACCAAGCCTCCCGACGGTCTTGTGCGTCGCGTCACCTTCCAGGACAGACCGTCTTGGAGAGAGCTCGCCGCGAAGATCGAATCCCTGTACCATATCCCTGCGCAAAGTATCGGAGTCTCGTACATTGATACGGACGGCGACGAAGTCACACTCAGCTCCGAGGAGGAACTTCAGGACTTCTACCAGTCCGCTACTATGCAGAGGAGGGATGGAGAACCCCCCGTCCTCGTCAAGTTCACCGTGCGCGACCTCGATGCACTCCGCAGCGATAAGCCGCTCCCTGAGACCCCGCGGACGACGTCTGGCCTGAACTACCGCAACACCTTCGGGCGCTCCGCCCCCGTGCTCTTCGAGATGGAAGTAGACGATGGCTGGCAGCCTATCCCGAGCGGACTCGCCGGACTCTTCGCAGGTCCTGTGCCTCCTCCACCTCCTCATGGAGACAGTCCCCACGCGTTCGTCGAAGTCCTCGACAGCGACGCCGACATCTCCCAGTCGCTGGACAAGGACAAGGCCCGCACGTCCACCTTCACGGACTCTAGCCTCCCTGAGATCAATCCTTCTCCCACCACCGACAAGGGTAAGGGCAGGGCGCGGACGGAGGACCTCCAGTCCGACACCGACACCATGTCTTCCAACCAGTCCGTTGTCGCCGAGGAGACTGGAGCCAAGCATCCCATCCATGTCTTCAATGTCAACCGTCGTAAGTCTGACGACATATTCGGAGTGACCAGGTCCCGTAGCCGCAGCGGTACCGCGACTGCCCCGAGGACGCCCACGCCGAGGGGGAAGACTCCTACTGGAGCTGCCAACCAGACCGCCTCGGACGACCCCCCTCTGCCCGATCTCGAGAACCTCTCGACTCCGCCTACCAACATCGCTCACGACGTCGCGAATCTCTTCAGCACCCTTTCCAACATCCTCGCGTCTCACCCCGAGCTTTCCGAGGGCATTCGTAACATCGTCCGCAACGCCTCTAATGGTACGTACTGGCAGGCTCACCACGACTCTGTTGTTAGGGCGGCCGAAGAGATCCGCCGCAGCGCCCTCATAAGCGCCGATGAGATACGGCAGGTCGCCACTGACAGCAGACGCGCTGCGGAAGAGGCTGCTGGTCGCCGCGTTGCGGATGCCCTGGGCAACGTCATTCGCGTCATCGCGGATATCACAGGTAATGCCTCTCCCGCCGCCGCCGCAGGTGACACAGGCAACGGGAACGAGCCCACAACGTCCACACCCATCGCCGAACGCGATCCTTCTGGTGCTCATAGCCGCTGGAACGATAGCTGGGCCGGCGTCGGCAGTCACCGCGGCCGCGGTGGATTCGGTGGTCGTGGTCGTGGCGGCCACGCTCATATGCACGGTCGCCACGAGTCCGTCGGGTCCTGGGGCACCTTTGGCTCACGTTGGGGCGAATGGGGTGACATGGGCCCGCGCGGTCACCATCCGTTCGCTCGCTTCCCGCCACCTCCTGGACCGCCGCCCGTCCACAACCGCCCTGAACGCGGAGCCGGCCCTCCTCCGCCCCCTGGCCCTCCTCCGGCTGGTGTTCCTCCACCACCGCCTCCGCTTCCTCACGGGTTTGCCGGGATTTTCGGGCCCCCAGGCGGTAATCCCGGAGGTCCTCCTGCTCACGCTCACCACCACCATCCGCCGCACCCTCATGGCCACTTCGGAGGGCCGCCTTTCGGTCGTCATCACCACATGCATTCCGAGAGCGAGTGGGGCGGCCGAGACCCGTTCTCCGCACGCCCACCCACCTTTGGCTGGGGCTCTCATATTCCTCCGGTCGACGCCGACTGGGCCGATACTGTTCCTTCCCTCCCCCCTCCTCCCCCTCCTCCCCCGCCCCCAGCGCCAGCTGCGAGCGGAGAGGCAGCTGAAGTTACCATGTATGGCGCGTCACCCGTGGAATCACCCGACGCTGCTAAGAAGGCGCTTCAGGCCGCGAAGGAGCGCTACCTCGCTGAGAAGGAACGATACCGCCGCATCAGAGAGGAGCGCAAGAAGCGGCGCATGAACGTCTCGACGGACAGGTACGTGTGCATGATGCGTGGGTTCTCCCGTAGAAGCATGCGTGCTGACCTCCGCTTCAGCGAGATGAGAGACGTGCATGACAGCCCGGTAAGCGTCCAGAACGTCCCGGAGCCGTCGGTGCGCCCGGCGGGTGCACCTCCCGTTGCGCAGCACCGCAACACCGTCGACGGCGAGGCACAAATCATCAGCAACGCGAGGGGACCCTTCCCCCAGCTAGAGCTCTACAGTGTACCCCGTAGGTCGCACACGATGCACGGCACCGGCCACGCTCGCGATGCATCCTTCGGCACAGACGCCAGCTCCGCAGCTACAGCGCGCGCTGTAGACTCTATCACCCGGCGCCTGAACGACGTACGTGTCTCTTCCCCTCTCGTCCATTTGACTCGATGCTGACGCGCCCTTCTACAGATGGGTTTCACCCTTACCAAGTACCCCACTCTGTCCTCGAAGGTCGAGGCCAGCGTCTCCCGTTCTGGTGAGGTGAGCCAGGAGCGCGAGGACAACATCATCGGCGAGATCGTCGAGGAGCTCGTCCAGACCTCGCCGCCTCCTCAGCAGGCCCAGGCTTCTGGCTCTGGCTCTAGGGCGACGTGAGGCTGCTCCCTTGGTCTGTCCCATGAGAGGTGTAAGATGCGCGATGCGAGAGTATGCTTATGAGTTCTCAGTTAACGGACGGTGATTGCTTGTTGTACGATGCTATGTAGGAGTTGCTTGAGTCCGTTGCCAGTCGGTCGTACGACTCTTCCCCATCCCCTCGAAATCCCACAAAAATCCCATCCCCCTTCCGTTATTCTTGCAGTAAGGTAGGTCTTCCGTATCCATAAAACAAGTTGCAGTATTGTCAAAGTCCGTATAATATATCGAGTCCGTCAGTACTGCATACGCAGCCCGTACGAGTGTATCATCTGGGTGACTGTCTGCCTGCGTTTGGAAAGGTCGAAGGTCAACGACACCGTTGTTACTCGCCACTTCGGTGGCTGACCCGGACGTCACGCGTCATGAGCGAGGGGGGCTGGCTAGTAGCAGTACTCCCTTGGTGGACGGATGCCCGACCAGCAATGTGCCACCCCGAATCCCTCTCATCAAGATCCATCACACGATCACAGGGCGCGGACATGTGTCTACGCGTCGGATAAAACAAAGGTGAACTGTTTAGATGCCGGAGAGGCCTCGTAGATGGTAGTACAGTTGCGAGGGACTGGATGAAACACCCTCCGCCGACACGCACGAGTCTCTGCGCGTGCAATCGGACATGGGGCTCCACAATTACAACATCTCAAGCTGACCAGAGGTATATTACTAGCTGCACCTAGTGCTTGCCCGACCGCTCTAACACGTCGTTCAACTGAGCACATGCCAGCGCAAGATGGAAGAGGACACACGCTGTAGTATCACTGCCTAGTTGCTTTCGAGATGCAAATTCCGCAGCGAGGACATAGTTCAGTTTCACCACTCAGCAGAATATATGATGTGTGCTCTGGTAGTGTAGCTTGAGCTGTCAAAGCGTGAGTGTATGGCGGCGTGGTGGTAGCGTCACGCAACCCCGGAAGCAAAGTGAACGGGCGCTTACAGATCCCGGGATTGTGCCACTCAGATTGACATCGCTCGTGAATCTCAAGCTCATGATGAAAGGCACGCATGGCACTCCCCTTCACCCTTCGGGGTCCCATGAATATCTGCATGAAGGTATAAAGCGTTTGACGTGATCTTACGAAGGGGTACCTACGCAACTTGTCGGTAGTATCCGTCGGCGGCTGACTGTGAAGAGTACGAGAGGCGACAGACTGGCACTGGGCTCAAACTGATACGGGGCGCATCTGGTCCGTCATTCGCAACACAAAGAAGAGGCCAGGGGTAGCGACACCCTTGAACGCTATCGTCCTACTGCCTGAAGTAAGTCCGGCGTCCGAGAATCAAATGCTGATCGTTCCAAGCTATAGACTTACTAGCTGGGGGCCAGGCGCTGCGACCCAAACAAATGCATCGCGGAAGCAAATTGTGCTCCTGCCTCCCACGCGATTTCGGTGCATAGCGGAAGAAGAGTGAACAACGTGGTGAGCGCGGCGCGGAGATTCTGCCCTCGTTTCCAACATGCCGGATGCCTGCGGGTGCCACTCGCATACGATCTGAGCGGGAATAGCCTGCGAGCACGAGGGGAACCGACGTGATGCCCTCTGGCCGCCCGGTCCCAGGTCGCCTTAATAGCACGCCTATGACGGTTCTCTTGACGCCGTAGCGACACGGGCGTGAGTCGAAGCAGGCGAATTCCGCTTGCTTTGTCGCTGCGTTCCTGGGACAGCCGCGTCAGACCTGAATATGGTCCTGCGCTAGACGTGAGTGAGATTGATCATCCTCGGAGCATGCCAGCTGAACAAATTGCGTCGCAGATGATCCATGGAGGTCGTTCTTAGGCTGGCCGCCGTGTGTTCCGCCGACGCCGGCCAACAAATATGAGCGCGGGAGCGTGTCCTGGACTCTATGTGAGTATAAAAGTGCCATAAAGCGAGCGGTTGGAATCTTTCACCTCCTGCTGCGAAAGCACGATAAAGGAGCGACCTGAACAGTCGCCCAAAGACGTTCGCCGGGCGCGTCGCCTATTGTCCGCATTTCTTGGAAAGCCCCGCCGATGCAACGTGGACTCCGCCGATAACTCGACCTCGTTGCACGCCGAACGGGCAACGGTGCTCCCCCCACGCCTTGTACGCCTTGTCGGTGAGTTCGACGGTTGAGGAAGGTGTCGAGAGGGTGCTGCAGGCGAGGAGAGCTAACGCTGATATGGCAGGTCGCCCACACAGCCAAACAAGAGTATTTGGTAAGTTGCCCATATACCACCTGGCCTTTTTCCCGCGCCTTCCTCATCGATATCCGCCATGCCACACGCAGCGAATACAAGTCCATTGCTCCCCGAAATACAAGGTCGTCAAGCTTGGACTCCGCTCCTCATTGTCGCACCCTCCTCCCAGAATACTTAACGCCGCCCCTGCGCGCTGAAAACCGCGATACGCGACTACCACCCCGCCTGGGAGAGAAGCAGAGTTCTCAGAGAATTACGCGAAGGTGCGCCTCCCCCTCCTTCGGACGCGCCGAGCGCGCTGCTCACGGCTGTGGCCACTCGAAGATGACCTCCCTGTCTCAACTTCCCGCCTTCCACCTACTCAACCAGTCCCGCACCCCCATGGAGCAATGGGACTCGGACGACCTCATCCGGACGTACCTAAAGAACAGCCAGGAGCCGCAGAACGAGCCCGACCCGGAGCTCATGCGGACGCGCCTGAAGATGTTCCGCGTGCGCATGTTCGAGCTCGAGAAGCTCCGTGCGCGCATCCTCCCCGCGACCAGCTACGAGTTCGACCGTGAGCTCGCGGCGGTCATGTACAAGCGCAAGCTCCTCCTCTGGATGTCCTTCCCCATTCGCGACCTCCCCGCGGAGATCCTTACCACCATCTTCCGCCTCGTCGTCTGGAGCTCGACGGGCGCGGACCAGGCGACGCAGCACCGTCTCTGGCTGACCTGGGTCTGCAGACGCTTTCGCGAGGTCGCGCTCGCCGACTCGACGCTCTGGAACTCGGTGTGGTTCCGCGACTCGGCGCCTTGGAAGCGCTCTCTTGCCTTCATTGAACGCGCAGGCACTGCTCCTCTCGACATACGCATCAACGAGAAGGAGAGGCCTGAAGACCTCCCAGAAAGCCAAGCCGCCAACTACCCCATCATCACCGTCGACCAAATCAACATCATTCTCGACGTCCTCATCCCGAGAGTGCCACAGCTGCGGATACTCGTCGTCGTGCTCGAGGACATGGATGTCATCGAGACGTTCATGCGACGGTTCTCCTCGGCAGGTCCACCAGAGATCTTGGAGCGCTTCGAGATGCACAGAACGGGCGCGCCGTATCTGTGGCCCAGGGAGAAGTCTACCGGAGCAGGCGCCGAGTACCCCCTTAGCACTCACCCGACCCCAAAGCTGCGCTGGCTCTCTCTGAACGGGCTTTCGATCGACTGGAGCAGGCTTCCACCAACGAACCTCCGGACGATCGACCTGCGCCGCATGTGCGTCCAGGCGTGCCCGACGTCTGACCGCTGGTCAGAGATGCTCGCGGCGTCCCCGGACCTGTTCAAGCTCTCGCTCGACGCGGCTGGCCCGCAATGGACGGCACAGCGCCTGGAGACCATCCGCCCTATCGAGCTCCCGTGCCTGCGCGACCTGGTCATTGGCGACATGAGCTGCCTGTACGCGCTGCAGATCCTCGCGCACATGAACGCGCCGCGGGTGATGAGCCTCGCGTTGATGACGCTGACGGGGCAGGACTATGGGCCGCTGATGGAGATGATGACGGGGCGGTTCCCGGAGGTGCGGCTGCTGCAGATCCAGGGCATGGAGCTGAACAAGACGGACGTGAACGTGCGGCGCGCGGTGAAGTGGTTCGAGTCGATGCCGCGCCTGCGGCTGTTCAAGTTCTCGCAGACGAAGCCGTACCTGCTCGAGGCGCTCCTCGCGGACCCGCGCGAGTTCCGCACGCCGGACGAGATGGAGGTGCATGCGGCGGACGGCCAGGAGGAGACGCGGCCGATCATCTGCCCCGAGCTCGAGGCGCTGTACTTCCAGCAGCAGGGCGACAAGGAGGTGTCGACGATCGTGAAAGGCCGGAAGGAGCTGGGGGTGCCGCTGAGGAGGGTGTATACGCCGAACACGAACCAGCCGAACGTGACGCCGGAGGAGATGGCGCGGATCCGGGAGCATGTCGGGCAGCTGTTCGTGATATACCACATGCTGGTGACCGAGGAGGAGGACGTCATCCACGAGGAGATGGCGAATTCTCTGGGACTCGCTGTCGCCTGGCGTCGGTACAAGAGATAGAGGGGGGGACGTAGTCTCGTGCTGATCTAGTCGAGGTTGAAGTACTTATTGCTTGTATATAGTGTAGCTGTACCGCTAACGAAGACTGCCCGCAAGTGCTACGATGTATCTACGCCTAATGAGCTACAATAGTATACCATGGCTTTGTCTCCCAAGCAATACAAAGGAACGCGTGTGTTTGCTTTCGAAGACGAGGGACATGTCCATTTGCTAACACGACGCGACTGTTTGCGTTCCTGAGGGAGGCAAACATTTGAGGAGAGGAACGTGCACGTGACCGGGTTGGAGGGACGCGTGACGCGCGTTGTTTGGCGGGGTATACGCGAGGGGGACGCGACGCGGTTCGACGTTCAACTCCCGTTCGTTCGTTCGGTCGCGTCTGCGCGTCTTCCCAACCAAGCCCTTACTCCAACGTCCCCCGCATGGCAAGTCTTTCATAGCGTCCACCATCTTCCCCCTCAAGCACAACACCTCAAGCCCTCAAGACCTCAAGACTTCAACACCGCAAGCAACATGACCCCTCCACAGTCTCCCACCGTCTCCGCATGCTCGTCGGACTCGATAATGACCGCGCCGTCGCGGTTGTCGTTCGGGCAGCCATCGACGCGCAAGCGGCTTGCACCCGCGCAGACCAGCGCGCTCGTCTCCGTGTTCGAAATCAAGACGCACCCCTCGCGAGAGGAACGCGCGCTGCTCGCCGCTGAGCTCGGCATGTACGTTCACCCCAGCCTACCTCTCGTGCTCGCGTTCATACTGATAGCGACTGCTCGTAGGGAGCTCAAGGCAGTCAATGCTTGGTTCCAGAACAAGCGACGCACCTTGAAGAAGAACTGCGGAGGTTGCGGGTGGTCCAAGGGCTCGCTCCCCGAGAACAAGCACGTCCGCCCCGCGAACGGACCGAAGACCCTGTCGCGGAGCGAGTCCCCCATCTCCCTCGAGCGCGTCGTCTCCTCGCACGAGCTGCCGTATAAGCCCAAACCGATACACACGCCTCGCGCACCCGTCACCCCGCGGCGGAGAGCAACAGGGACGGAAGAGGCAAAGAAGTCGCGAGAGATCTGGGAGTACCTCCCGTCCTCCCCACCTACATGCCCGTCTTCGCCAGGTCACGTCGACCCCGTCCTTTCGCTCGCAACCTGCGCGAAGAGGTCACGTTCCTTGGAATGGGCGTGCGCCAAAGCCCGGGTGGGACGCAAGATGGTGAAGACGCGCCCCGCGAAGTTGGAGGAGGACGAAGACGAGGACGTGCCCATGCTCGTCTTGGATGGAACTCCGAGAGAGAAGGGCTCGTTCGCGGATGAGGGAACCGACACAGAAGAGGAGGAAGACGAGGCCATTACGCCGAACGTCAGCACCGAGCTCCTTCCACCACTGTTGGCCTCTCCCGATGGTGATGTGAAGGCGCTGGGCAAGGACGTGGACATGGAGGCGGCTATGGCGTTGTTGCGCTTCATGGCGCCCAAGGCTTGACCGTGATCCGACTCGGAGATGGGAGGGGGACGAGCACAAGTGTACGAACACCGGACTGGAACCTTCGGAGGGATTCTGTACTGTACGCTCAGAGAGACGTAGGCTCGCATGCGGATTGCATCGTGCGACCGCCGCGGGCGAGGGCTCCGATTATAGCTAGAGACGACGTGACGACTATTTACGACGGTACATTATTCCCTGGTGCGTGTTGTGTTGATACCGTCGGATACGGCATGAAACGAGCAGTATACCTCGAGGATGGCGTGCATACCATGCATGGGGGAGCATGCACATGTTCCAGTTCGAGTTCACTACTGTGTGAGGTGCGGCTGGGTCGGGACGCTGGCTGGAATGTTGGCCGCCGTCGCAGGTCTGAGCTGGGCGACTGTCACCGGATGCCTTGGCACAGCCGCGCAGGCCACAGATGCCCGGTCTAAAAACATATCTCTCCCCCAATCCGTCATCCTCCCCCTCCCCTCCCCCTCTCCCCCTCTTCCCCCGTAAAACGTCCGCTCCCAGGTGCACCTCGCCCCGGGGGATCCTCGTATAACTCTGCCAGCAACGTCGCCAGCGACTTGCTCCTGCGACAAGTCTCTCCTTTCAGCACAGCAAGCCTACCCCGCACTCAGCGGCCTCTGAGCAGAGCGCACCAGCTCCCATGGCCGACTACGCAAACGAGACGTCGGGGCTCACTACCTCCCGGCCCAAGACGCGCAGCCGCAAGTGGCTCTGGATCGGCATTCCCGTCGCGGTCGTCGTCATCCTCGCAGCCGTCCTCGGCGGCGTCCTCGGCAGCCGCGCGCACAAGAACAACAACAATTCCTCGAGCGCTGCTGCCGCCGGGTCGTCCCCGACGGGCGAGGCGGCTGCCAGCCAGGCCGCGAGCATCAAGGAAGCCGTCGGCCTCTTCCCGACCGCCACGGACAGCCAATACCTCCTTCCCCTATACCCCTCAACGGTGCGTCGACTGCCCTGTTGGGCCGAGAGCCAACTTCACTCACCTCTTTGCCCCGTTTCAGACTAATACCGCGGCCTTCACCACCCCGACCTTCCACGAGTCCAACAACGCCGCCCTCGCATGGCCCAAGGACTCCTTCCAGCCGTCGAACCCGAAGCCGACGTCGGTCCGCCAGGATCGCCCGCGCCTCATCGCGCCGTCGTACAAGTGGGCGGCCCTCCCGCAGCTGATCCAGAGCGACCCGTACCTCAAGTTCTGGAACGACACCATCTTCGGCAACGCGACGGCCTACTTTGGCCTGCAGCCCGTGCAGTACCACATGGACGGCAGCAGCGGGATCCTCGACAACGCGCGCGAGATCAAGATGCGGGTCAAGGCGTTCGCGTATGTGTACCGGATGACGAACGACACGAAGTGGCTGGACAGGGCGTACAGCGAGCTCCAGGTGAGTGCTGGTATATATGTATGTGGGGAGGCTCCGCTCAAGCGCCACGTCCATGCCAGAACGCGGTCAGCGACTCGTTCGGGCCTTCTGGCCAGGACAAATGGAACCCGACGCACTTCCTCGACACCGCGGAGTTCACCGCCGCGTTCGCGATCGCGTACGACTGGCTGCACGATGCGTGGTCCGACGACCAGAAGAGCATGATCCTGTCGAGCATGAAGACGTACGGCCTCGAGGTCGGCTTGAACGCGTTCTCGAACTCGTCCACCGGCTGGTGGGCGAACAACATCGAGGGCAACTGGAACTGCGTCTGCAACAGTGGCCTCACGATGGGCGCGCTCGCCATCCTCGGCGACGACAACGACGACCTCGCGCAGCAGATTCTCGGCAAGACCATCCCGAACGCGCTCGAGAACTGCATCTGGGCCGTCTCCTCCGACGGCACCTGGGCCGAGACCGCGAACTACTGGTACTTCGGCACGACCGGCCTTGCTGAGATGACCGCCTCGCTGATGACCGCGACGGGCTCCGACTACGGCCTGCTGCACAACAACCCGAACCTGAACCTGACCGGGCTCTACCACATGTTCGTGACGGGCCCGGGCTCGCTCTTCGCGTACGGCGACCACGGGCCGAACAAGTTCTCGACGACCGCGAACTCGATCCTCTTCTGGGGCGACGTGCTGAACCGGCCCGAGTACGTGCTCTTCCAGCGCGACCAGCACGACGCGCCGGAGCCGTGGAGCATGTTCTGGTACGACCCAACGGTCGCGGGCGCGTTCTGGGACGGCATGCCGCTCGACCACTTCTTCGACAACAGCACGGACCAGTGGGGCGCGATGCGCAGCAGCTGGACGGACGAGGACGCGCTGTACGTCGCGATCAAGGCGGGCACGCTCCAGGGCCACCAGACGCACAACGACCTCGACGTCGGCGACTTTGTGCTCGACGCGCTCGGCACGCGCTGGGCGGGCGAGCTTGGCTCCGGCGACTACCTGTCTACGGGCTACTTCTCGAGCGACGCGCAGGATAGCCAGCGTTGGTTGTACTACCGCAAGCGGACCGAAGGCCAGAACACGGTGCTTGTCAACAAGGCGAACCAGCTTGTCACCGCGCAGCCGACTGTCAACCACGACTCCTCGGGTACACAGCAGGGCTCGAGCACTGTGCTCGATGTCCCGAAGGACTCGACCGCGTTCTTCACCATTGACATGAAGAGCGCGTACGACAACGTGTGAGTACAGCTGTGAATTCGTGCTTGTATGCTGTTACTGATCCGCGGCTATGTCATGCAGGAACTCGTTCAAGCGTGGTATCCGGATGCTCAACGGCCGCAGGCAGGTTCTCCTGCAGGACGACATTGACGCCTCAGGGGACATCATGTGGCGCATGCACACCAACGCGACTGTCGACGCTTCGGGCACGTCCGCGACGCTCACCATCGGCGACAAGAAGCTGCAGATGACAATCCTGAACCCGCCCGACGGCGCCAGCATCACCACTGGCGATGCAGTACGGTTCTCGGACGACCCGCCGCTGCCTGATGGCCAGTCCGACCAGCCGAACCCGGGCGTGACCGTGGTGATGATCAGCCTGCCCGCGGGCAAGTTCAGCCTGCAGGTCCTGTTCAACCCCCAGTGGGACGGCATGTCGTCGAGCGACTTCGTGACGCCGCCGTCGGTGCCCGTCGACAACTGGACGTTGACGAGCCACGATTCGTGATGTGGACGGACGCTTCGCTCTTTCCTTCGTGTCGTCCGTGAGGGGCGCGGATGGACTATTGACTTGACTTGACATTGACGATGATCATCATCATGGACTGTAGGTAGCACCAGGTGTAGTGGCTGCCGGACCCTCGTATACTACGACGTATAGTGACTATTTGTGGCGACAGCCCACGATGTACGTTGGGCACGCCTGCCCTTGTCTTCAGCAATTGTACATCTCAGTCTCTCTCCTTCTTCTCTCCTCCCCTCGTGCAAGGATTTGATGCTGCTCGATACCGCCGACTGACGCCGATCACGATCGCGAGATCGCGGCGAGTTAGGGAGTTGTTGAACATGGTGAGTTCGTTGCCATCCTCGGAGGCTGACTTTACCATTGACCATGTCCCTCGTCAGCCAAAGCTGCAGGTCAGCATCTCGGGGCTGGATTTCTCGTGCATTCTGAGGCTGCATGATTGAGACTCGTTCAAGCCACTATGCCAACCATGCCCTCTTCTCCGCGTAAGACCCGTTCGCACTCTCGCCTCGTCTCTGGGAGCTACGGCTACGACGAAGCGCCATCTGCAGGCAGCTCGCCGATTGCGAAAACCGTCCCTGCAGATCTACTCGGATACACGCCGGTTCCCGTCATGAAGGCCTCTTCCATGGAACCCGTGAACGGCCAACATCCTGGAGCCGAGAAGAGGGCGAGACACAAGATATCGGACTTTCAGCTCGGGAGGCTCGAGGAGCTCTATCAGGAGAACACGCATCCTAGTAGACAGGCCAAGGAGGACCTGGCTAGGGAGATCGGGATGTGAGTCGCGTAGTGTCTCTATTATACGGTCTGACGCTGAGGGGCTCTGACTACGTAACGCTTCCTTCTCCACCAGGACTGTCAAGAGCGTCTTGATCTGGTTCCAGAACAGACGGCAAGATCGGAGACGGAAGAAAACAACGTCCAAGGGAACACCTAAACGTGTCAAGACTACGCAAGACCCCCACCTGCAATCTGCTGCCCAGGTGCAGAAAGCGAAGCCCATTCCGCCGAGGAAGAAACAAGCAGCAGCCTTTGGAGATAAAGGACCAGGGTCGCCAAAGCAAGCTACGCCTGTCCATAGGCAATCAGGCAAGCAAGCCTCGCGTCCACGCTCCTCTCGTACCATCTCTTCGCAGAGCGATGATTCTGCGATGGAAGTAGAGGAGACGTCCTCATCCTCAACGTCGACTGCAGCGACCTCTGTGCACGTCAAGCATCTCCCCAAGACCTACATTGCCAGGTCCCCAAGCAGTTCCTTAGACTCATCCTCCTCAGATTCTCCGGATGCCCTCTGGAGATTCGTCGTGAAGGCCCCGCCGCCTCCGCCCCCTGTGGGATCGATCCTGAAAATGGGTCTTGGTTCTTCTCGACAGCCCTTCGGGAATATACAAGGAAGTCATCTCTCTCAGCGCAAGCCTGACCTGGAGTGGGCATGCGCGAACTCCGCCGCGCGCCGGAAGCATGGATACTACGTCTATCGCGACGAAGACGACTCTGACGGCGAGAGCAGCGAGGTCGAGGGCCAGTCCACTACAGGAACGAAGAACTCCAGTACTGCGCAGCTCAAGCGGAAGCGAAGGCTGCGGGAGACCTCACCTGGGTTTCAGACTGCCATTCCAATGGAGTACGACTTGCTGCTCCCGCCGGATCTCGTATTGGGGGCCTCTCTGCTCCTCACACTCAAGCATTCTGCGGATACGGTTAAGCAATCTTGGAGAGGCTCTGCTTATCACACGTCACTGCGACTCGCTGAAATCGACACCTGTGGGTACTCTGCTGGGTGACTGCTTTCTCTTGGTCTTACTGGGTCTTCTGGAATCTGCTGGATTTGACTGGTCAACTGGGTTACCTTCGGAGACTTGGCTTATGGGCAGACCTCGCCTGACTTATGTACGAAGGGATGCGCACACTCTGTACTATGTCACATTTCTACTGTCATCTCATCAACCCTCATCTTACCTGCTTAAGTACATCTCGCCATGTGTGACAACGCCCAGAGACGATAGAACGATGCTTGTTGCACATTAGACAACACCACAACATGGACAGCTACCAATGCGGATGAATATGCTACTTGTGTTGAGGAGAGTCGGCCAAGATGAGTGCTTGTACGAGCCAGATGCAGAGCCTCTATTAGCAATGCGTGACGAGATACTGCCCTCCCACATCCAAAATCCGCCCCTGCAAGACCCCAGCTATGAAGCGGTGGAACGAGCCGTGCTCAACCAAGGGACTTTTTCCGCTTCTTGCCTGCCTTCACAGCTGGCGACGCGTCGGACTCCGATGGTGCTGGTTGACTGGGAGGGTACGTCACCCCATTTGGTGTGGCACCGTTAGGCTTCGGCTTCGACTTCGACGTGCTCGCAGGGGTCGAGGGTGCAGGTCGCACACCGTTGATGTGTGGAGGTACACCGTTCGGTTTGTGGATACCATTGACCTGAGGGACAGGTGGCGGTGGCGGTCTCGATGACGGAGGAGCTACGTAAGAAGCGGTGTCAACTGGGAATTCCGCAAGTTGGTACAAAACCACGGACCTTTGATGGCTGACTGGATGAATACCTCCACGAAGGCATTCATCTCCTGCCTATCCACGACGCGGTCGAGCTGCGCGCCACCCGTGAGTGGCCGAGCCGGTGTCTCCCCGTCCTCATCGACGTCCATCTCCTCTTCATGTTCCTGCTCCTCCTGCTTGTCCGCGTCATCTGGACGAGTAGCCAGGAACCCGTCCATGACGGCGTCGAACAGCGTCTCGAGCGGTGGCACGAGATGTGCAGGAGCGTCGAACGCTTGCGCACCTTCCTTGCCCTTCCAAGGCGCCAAACTAGTGGCAGCAGCGGCGGACGTGGAAGGCGCCGTAGCAAGATCGGCAAACGCAGACGCGCCGAAGATGTCGTGGAAGAGCGTGCGCTTTCCGACGGCCGCATCGCGGGTGATACCCTGCGCAGACGCACCCTCTTCCTCGGGCACCTGGACGTCATCTCCGAAGACGACAACGCTCCATGTGTCGGTGATGCCCACCAGTGTAAAACCTGCGGTATCGGTCGGGAAGAACCCAGAGGGTGGTACAAGAATCACAGAGCGGAGGTGGAAGGGTAGTGTACGGGTAGCGGCGGGGAAGGAGCTGAGGGGATGGAAGACGAGAACCCGTGTTGACGGCGACTCGACGTTCGTCGAGGGGGGAATGCGCTCCATAACCACGAATTGGTCCTCGATGGGATGGACAACAGGGTGCTCCAACGACGTCTGGCTGCGATAGTGCCAACGTACTGGGAGACTGTGATCAGCTACATACAGCCTTGTTGCGAAAAAGATCGGAACTCACAGCTCTGCAACACTAGATCCCATAGCAGGACGTCCCTCGACCCGCTGATCACCATGTAACGACCGCTTGACCCGACGAACTGGGCGCTCGACACACTTGCGCACTCCGGACACGTGAGGACTTGGCAAAGCGCATTCGTGTCGGGGTCATACACCGCTACATGCGAGCCCACAGAGACAGCAAGTAATGAGCCGTCAGGCGACCAGGAGACGTCAGATGGGGTCTCGGTACGGAAGCGAAGAGTTGAGCGAGCCACCCAGAACTCTGTAGAGACGAACTTCAGCACAAATTGACGGATGGCTCTGATTCTTCAACTCACCCTCTACGCCTTCAGACTTCGTCTTCACAGAACGAATCCTCCACGTCTTGATGTTCCCATCCTCGCCCGTGGTCGCAAGCAGTAGATCGTCTTGGGTCCGCGCGCATGGCCTGAATGCGACCCCGGTGATCTTCTTCAGCCCATGTGGCCTGTCGATTCGTGTGTTCAATATCCAGAACCCTGCTTTTCGATCCCATTGCCAGATCTTCATGTAGACTTCGGCGCGGAAGGACTCGTCGGCTTCTCTAGAGTCAACAGTGGCCATCCAGTCACCGGAATCTGAGAGCACGACACGCTCTACACGCGCAGGCTGTAGGGGCTTCTCGTCTCTTCTTGATACCCGGTTCGAGGGCGAGACCTCTAGCTCTGATAGAAGGCGAGACGTGGAGGGGGAGAATGTCTGTAATGAGGAAGGGTGGGAGGAAGGGAGGATGAGGGTTGAGGAAAGCGAGTGGACAGCAAGTGGTACAGCAGTAGATGTCGATGGGCGGTCATGAGATATTGCAGGATCTAGACAAGGGATGAGCGGCGGGGAACACAATATCAACGTGACCGACTCACCTAGCTTGATGCGGGATATTGACCGCGCGATTTTGAGCGTCGAGGCGCGAACAAAGACGAACGATGCATCTGCCAGGCCGAGCAGGTATTCCTCCTCGCCGCTGTTGTTCAGGAGGGCGATGTGCACGATGGGCGACCCAACCCGCGGCACGTACTCCTTTTTGCCGGTATGCAGCTGCCAGATTACCAGCACCGCTTCCTCGCCACCACTCAGCAAATACGCCCCATTCGGTGTGAAAGCTAATGATGAGACAGCATGTGCGTGCCAGTGGAGAGTCGTCGTCTGCGCGGTCTTCTCCACCCCAGGAGTCTTCACGGCAATAGACTCGTTGAGACAGTACCACAGTCGTATGCACCCAGTAGCATCGCCAGTCGCGAAGTACTCCTCCGAGGGATGGAACGCCAGGCAGGTCAACCGTTCGGGCGAGACAAACTTCGTGAAACCAGCCTTGAGGTCTGCAGTCCGACAGACGTAGGCTTTGTGACCAGCAGTAGCCACCAACCATGCACCGCTCGGAGAGATGGCCAGACCAGTCGTCAACCGGGTCTTCCCCACACCTATGACCTCCGAAGAGATTTGCACTGGCGCCCCGGCTGTCGCAACTGTGGGCTTCAGCGACACCCGGAGCACGGCGACGTTGTCTTCGCCGGTCGTGACGTTCGCTGCAAAAAGCTCAATGGATGCACTCTTGATACGACACGATGGGGCGCACCTTTGCTCGTCTTCTTTTTCGTTGGTCGCGCGGCAGCGACGAAAACGTAATCACGGAACTTCTCGTGCGCGGTCAGGTGAAAGATAGGTTGTGAGATGTTGATCGTCTGGAGGAGGGAGGCGTCCAGGAAGTCCCATATACGAATGTAACCATCCAGAGAGCCCGTGATCAACTGGAAGGGGTTATGGGGGTTGAGGATGGCCGCGGTGACAACATCTGACTGCAGGGAGCTTCCTGAAGCGTCGGATACGCTCGTCGGAGGGGGCGTAAGAGTAGACACAACCTCTCCAGTCGCGACAGAATGGATCTTGACGGAGGGACCGGTAGCGGAGAAGAAGTAGCTGTACAGGCGTGAGCGGAGAGCCCCTGCGTATACCTGAAGACAACGCACCTTCCATCCTTCGTAAAGACAGGCGGTACCCTACTCGCCGACGAGTCCGTCAAGGACTTCCACGACCAGACCTCCTCCGCGTCCTCGGCCTCCTTCGCCTTGATCTTCTTCCGCTTTCGAGGGTTCAGAGCCGGCTGCGCCGTCCCAGCAGAGGGTATATCCTGAGGCGCTTTCGCAGGAGAGCTCTGCGCGTCCGCCGCAGTCATCGCACGCGTCCGGTCGACAGCCACAGGCATCGTCGGGAGTCGGGACCTGGTGAGGGCGGGGAGCAAGGCGTTCTTACCAAAAATTTGCCACGTGCCTGAAATGGCAATCCAAGTCGGGAAGCGCGCTCGGGCGCTTCTTCCATCACGCGCGCCCGCCTGTGGTGGTGATTTCATGTTCAGCGCGTCCTGGAACGGCGGTGGGGTAGAATGCATTGCGGCGTATATACACAAGCTCGACTACAGCAGCAACGCGTCGACGTAGAGAATAATGTGAAGGAGCGGAATGGCATGGGCATGTAGTGGTCATAATGATCATCGGGGAATTGATACAGTGCAGCATGATGGCAGGGTATCGCAGAGTGAAGTACACATAAGCCATACTCCTAGGCAAGGGTCCGCGAGCACGTAAACACTACTCGTGACAACAGATAACAGCAGAGGCATTGGAGTAATACAAAAGAGCTATTCGAGACGTTTACCAGATCTGAGGGGCAGCGGGTAGATAGTCAGCGGGAAGGAGGAAGGCATCGATACCGTTCGCGCCGAACGACGCGCCTCCGAGACTCTGGTCGGAGAGCCACACAGGCAGCTGCTCGTTCGAGGTCGTCTCGAAGCCGCGCCAGATGTTCTCGATGTTCGGCGCGTATTGCTGGGCGTACTGGTGCGGCGGACCCATAGGCACATGGCCGACGGCATCCGGGTGACCCTGGTACGGCGGCTCGAATGTCGGAGACGTGGGAGGCTGCGAGGTCGCAGACTGGCTGACTGCGT
This sequence comes from Trametes cingulata, assembly GCA_022385765.1. NCBI lineage: Eukaryota > Fungi > Basidiomycota > Agaricomycetes > Polyporales > Polyporaceae > Trametes > Trametes cingulata. The sequence goes on along the minus strand of MU277982.1, from coordinate 1,115,635 downwards.
CGGAAGAGTAGCCACCAGCATCGCTGACAGACCGATGTCTCTGGTCCCTCGCCATCGTCGGTGAGCGAGAGTTCGAGACGGACTGCCTCCTCTTCCGGAACCGCTTGAGCATCAACTGCAGAGTCAACGCGTAGCGCTTCCCAGGGACTAGCGAAAACCCATCAAAATGACGGCTTCGGACTTAATCCACGGCGAGACATACCTTCTGACAGAAGAGCGGAGAGCTGCTCAACAAGAGCCCTGATCTCCTGGGTGTTACATTGGTCGGGGCTATCCGCATAATCAGTCACTCGTCCCAATTACTCAATCGCGGCCTAGCGACTTACAAGAGACGACACAGACGGAGCAGGAATGATGCCGAGAATGTCGCAGTGGCATGGGTATAATGCACCGCTAGAAAAATTGCACATGGGCCCTACGGTCATGTATTCGATCGATTATAAACGCACCATATTTCATGCCTTCCCTGTACGAGGGCGAATTGACAGTAATATCCAAGATCTGACGGCCGATCTGAATGGAGCGGATAGCGAGGTCTCGCTGAGCAGGAGGCATCTTCTGGACGTCCTCGGGTCCATCGATGCCACGCAGAGCCGTAGCGTTGTGGAACAGCTCCGCGTGCAGGTGCTGGATCTGCAGACTCTGGCGGTAGAACGCTGCAGAGACACCGATATGTCAGTTGGAACTCCAACAAAGAAACAAAATTAGCGGATAAAACGCACCGGCATCCTCATACTTCTGCGAGAAGGCTTGGTCCCACGTGGCATACCAGTTGCGGAACTCCATATCGGCCTCGTGGAGGACGTTGAACGTGATCTCGTCTACGGCGCGGTCAAAGAGCGGCGCCAAGTTATTGTGGACGCGCTCCCGGATCGCCATGAGCTCAACGGTCGACACGAGCCGCATGTCGTCCTCTATGGCGAGCGGGTGCTGCAGAAGCAGGCGGCATTGCCAGATGCTCTCGTCGTCCTTGAGGATCGCAGGCCGGCCGGTGCCGTACGACATCCTAGCGCAAATGGGCGTCAGCGGCAGCCAGCGATTGCGTTGAGCTGCTGAGTAACGCACTGATGCTCGAAGAGATAGAGACAGAACCACGTCCTCGAGGACACGACGAGCTGCCTATCTTTGGCAGACGTCGAGGCCTTGCCGGCCTTCATGCGCTTCAGGAGCTCAGGCCACGCCTTGTGCATGGCTGCAGTAGCGTCAAATTAGCACAAAAATCACATCTCACCCAGAAATGAGCGGCGACTCACACAACTCCATCGCCATCCGCACGGCGTGCCCACCGCTGAGCCAGCCATTGTCGGACCAGCCAGACACGAGCACTGGTCACCGCGAAAAGTCAGCACCACGCTCCCGATGAAATTTGCGTGCTTTCTCACCCATGGCCTGAACAGCCTCCTGCCGCGTGACCGGCGAGAAGAGGGTTGCGCACGAGATGGCCTGGACCTCTTCCAAGCACTTCAAGAATACGTCGCTGGGGTTGCCTGCAAAAATACCGCGCAGCTCAGCGAGCGAGTCCCCCTGAACCTAGACCACCGCGCGAAACCTACCGCCACCGTCCCTGACCTTGGCGGCGACCATGCAGATGCAGTCGACCGCGAACGGCGAGCGCTCGTGCAGCGCATCGTACGTGTCCACGTTCGCGTCGAACACGGGCAGGAACGTCGAGCAGCCGTGGTAAAATCTGCGGGCAGGCGCGGACATGCGCTATCAGCACTCCCACCTCCCACACACGCGCAGGGCGGCATATCTTCGGCACGACGTACATCCTGAACAGCTCACGGGCCTCCGCTTCGGAGATGATCTTCTTTGTCACGACTGCAAACGGGGCGCCATTCATTCCGCTGCGCTTCGCGAGATAGATCGAGAGGGCCAGCCGGGGCTCCTTACCGTCGGGGAACGTCGTCGATCGCGGCGGCAGATGGTGCACCTTCCTGCGCTTCGCAGGACGGGCCTGCCGCGGTTCGGGCGAAGAGGTGCGCGCACGGCTCGGCGCCTCGCTTTCTGCGCCGTTCTCCTACAACCGCGACGGTGCAGAGCAGTCAGCTGCGGGTCATAAGGAGGTCGAAACCCTATCGGTCACAGACCTTGGCGGCCCGCTCAATGGCGACATCGGCCAGGCCTCGCAGGACTTCCCAGGGTGCGACAAGCCCTGATGCAGGAAGCTCACCACCCTCCTCTTCGGCGTCAGAAGAATCCGCGCTAGTGGCAGCGGAAGGGGGTGGCAGGCCTCGTTTTGTTCCAGAGCTGGCTTCCTGCGGGCGTCCCTGCTGACGTCCATTGTCCGCGGCGTTGTAACGCATTGAGGACACGTTGGTTGGCTGGGATCGCGGAGGACCCATAGACTCGATGCTCGAGAAGGGTGGTAGGCTTGGTCCGTGCGCACCCGGGTGTTGTTGGCCTGCGGCGCCGTTATTGTACATCATGCCAGGCGGCGGTCCTTGGGTGTGAATATCGCCAGGACCGGCAGGCCTGTGACTCTGAGGGACGCTCGGAGGCGGATACATCGGCGGGTGAGGCTCTCTGTGCGGCCGTTGAGCGGCCGGATTGGGCATGACATGACCGGAGGTCAAGGTGCTGGTGGCTATAGCATGCCCCGTGTGGGTAGCATCCACCACAAACTGAGCAGGATGCGCACCAGTGGACGGCGTAGAGACCGCCGGTGACCCCAGACTCTGTCCCCCGGGCGAGTGGTGGGCGAACGGAGGGTACGTCGACGGCGAACGCGACGTGACCGGAACGCCGCCGCCGCGCAGATGCGAGACGATCTCGAGCAAAGTATTCTGTATCGCGGTCTGCGTCGCGCGGATGTCAGCGACATGGGATTCAAGGCTTCGTATACGTCTATTGGGCTGCATTCAGCGGGCTCGTTGCAATACAGAACGCGTCAGGACTTACTCCAATCCAGCTTCTCCGGTCAGACTGGCCTCCCTCGTCGGCTTCTCGAACAGACACTCCAGTCCGGCGTGCCGACAACGTCTGCAGGGCGGATTCTCCGCGCCCTCGCAGCGCATCTTCTGTTTGCGACAGGCATTCTGAATGACGACGGGTGAGTGGGAGCGCGATCGACGGGAAAGCGGTCTTTATGGGACGTACACATGCACCTGGAATGATTACGGTGAGTACGGTCCGATGGGGGACCCACCCTGCGATAGAATGGATGGAGAATTATGTACTTACGGGGCACCCTGTTCAACGTTCTGACGACTGGCTTCTGGTCGGGTTTCTGGTCCGGTTTCGGGCCCATGCCGTCCATGTCCTCCTGCTTCTTGACGTTCATGTTCGCGCTGGAGCTGCTGGAGCTGCCGCTGCCGACGGGATCCATGGCTGATAAGGGATGATGGGGGCGCGATCTAGGGCGTTGCGGCGGGAGCGAGTGCGCCGCGCGCGTTGGTGAGGAGGGGGGACGCGGGGAGGGGGAGACGGGACGGGACGGAGATGGGGGACGGGGACGGAGAGATGGGACGGGAGAGAGGGTGTATGGACGGATGTGCAAACAAGGCCAACTTGAAGCGCGGGCGTGAGCCTGGCTGAAGAGACTCGCCCTCGCCCTCGCCGTCCACGTTCCCTCGAGATTCGCCCCTTGCCGCGTTGGGCGAGCATTCGCAGATACTGTATCTGCAGCAGCCCATCGCGTCCCAATCCCATTTGCGATCGCCTGCAGTTCCAGAACGCACGGCATCTCTTGTGCGCTGGGAATCCGCCCTCCCCTCGCCCTATCACACCCTCTCCCCTCTCGATACTCGCGATCTGCGCTCATATCTCCAGACGGAACTTCAACCTTCCTCGCCACACATGTCTTCCTACCCGTGGTCAGCGTCTCCCCTTCTGGTCCCGCAACCACCCCGTCTTCACGAAGGGCCCCATGAGTCACCATCTCGCTCGCTTCTCCTGTCAGAAGAGTTCGGCCACACTGATTGTCGCGCGCACTACACACTATGCCGTCTTCAACTACTCATGGACATCTGAGCCCACGACCAACGGCCTTGCCACACGTACCCCTTCCTCGGCAGCACCAGTGAGCTTCGGGATCATGCACGGTTAAACTACTCCAGCACCGCCGTGGCTTATGGTCCCTTCCGAGTCCCTCAGGCAACACTCCATCTACTGACTGCGAGGGTTATCTGTCCTATCCAGATGTAGCTGTCAATGGTACGATATAGATCTCTTCTGCTGCGCCCACCAGCGTGCATGTCGCCGAAGACTCATCAATAATGACATCCGTTCTACCGTACCTGCCACACCAGGCCTGCCTCAGGTCCGCCCATCCCCGCGGATTGGCTCGCAGCGCGAACATGCCTCGGGCGTCCAGGGGAATCCAGCGCAAGGTGGACTGATATCGGATGTACTGCGCAGCTTTTCACGAGCACTTTGTCCGGCGCAGTGCCCCTCAGCCGCTGGATGATACGCCATTCCGCCCCGCGCGCCGTGCGGCGTGCCAATGCCCCTTCATTTGCGAGCCCCGGTCGCGTTCTCGTCGTCATGCAGCACGTCCGGTGTGAGAATAGAGCACAGAGCTGAGCTCGCGATTGCGTCCGGTGACAGATTGCGCTGAGCGCGGTAGAGGGACTACCGGACACATTTGTACCTCATCGCGTCCTCCGATCCCATGAGCGGGACGAGATGCCGTTCCGGCGCGCGGGCGCTCCGAGGGCGCGTAACGGGCGCCCCGGCGCTGCCGCATTTGGATGTGGGGCGCTTCGGGGCGTGTGGCTGCGCGCGTCGCGACACGCGTCAGCGCGCGGCCCGCCCAAGAGAATCATCGACACGACGACATCCACGTAGACATTCTCAAAACAAAACCACCACCAGCCCATTGCATTCGTTCGAGGAAGACGCACCCAGGACCCAGCTGAGGAATAAGCCACAGAAAACGTGCAAAGATGTTGATGTCCATGCTCTCGCACGTCCTCAGGTAAGTCGTCGTGTGACCCGTCCTATCGTCGACGCGTCCCGAACAGCAGCAGCACAACGCCTGGCTGACATGACCCGCCCTGGTTTATAGTGCCTGGTTCGCGTTCCTGCTACCCAGCTACGCGACCTGGAAGGCCCTCGCGCACCGTCCCATCTCCGAGCCGGAGCTCGAGCGGTGGGGCATGTACTGGTCCGTCGTCGGCGCCTTCGTCGCAGTCGAATACGTTTCGGGGTGGCTGCTTGACTGGTTAGTGCTCCTCCTAGAAGCCCTCCTATATATCACGCGCCGCAGCACGCTCACGTTCACATACACGCGTCCGCCCGGACTCCAGGATCCCGTTCTACTGGGAAGTCCGCACCGTCTTCCTCCTCTTCCTCGCCCTCCCGCAGACCCAGGTGCGTATCCCTCCTTCCCCCCATTCACTCTGCCTAAACGGAAGACTCGTCCGCACGCAGGGCTCCACCTGGGTGTACACGACCTACCTCCAGCCCTTCCTCCTCAAGAACCAGGCCGACATCGACGCGAGCATCTCCGCGGCACAGACCAACGCTCTCACGTTCATCCAGTCCCGCCTCCAGGTCTTCTGGCAGACCTTCTGGGACCTCGCCACCAAGGCCTCCGCGAACCCCAACCAGCCGCGTGCCCCCGGCGCCGGTGCTGCCCCGCAGCCCTCCGCTGGTGCTGGCGGAAGCGGTGCGAACCCGATCGACGTCGCACGTTCGCTGTGGGCCTCGTACGGCTCGTCCCTCCTCGGCGCTGTCCAGCAGGCCGCGAAGCCCGCGACGGGTGCCCAGCCTGCTGCCAGCGCCGCCAGTGTTGCTCCCGCTCCACCGAGCCCGAACCCGAGCCGCCCGCCCGCGACGGCGACGCCGTACGACGTGGGCTCGTCGAGCTCGGTGCAGGTCAATCAAAACGCGTTCTCCGCCGAGATGGTGAACAACTTCTCGCCGTCTCCGAACGCCTCTTCCACGAACCTCCCTCCGCGTTTCCCCGAGCCGCAGGTGCCGGCCGCGTAAGCTGCCTGCTTGCCTACCTACCTACCGGGCATGGAGGGCAGGTCCGTTCACTTCATTCCGGCACTGCCAGTACACGATCGGGTATTTATAGGCGGCGGTGTCTCGGGCTTTGAGCTTCGAGCTTCGAGGCCGCTGCTACTATCGGACATTGGGTCACTAGCAAGCACTGTATCTGAGATGTCAATGGACAATAGGGTTGGCGACCGTCTGCGGTTCTCATTCGCGTGTAGAAATGAAGCGTCGATAACCAATAGCTTGTGCAACGTGCTGTAGAGTTCCCAGCTATCTAGGTCCCCACTGACGCCTCGTTCATGTCTCGGTCAGCTGGATGCCCCCATAGTGTGTCTTCTGTGCGTGTTCGATCACATCCTGCAAGAAACATGTGAGTGAGCGGAACGACTTTGGAGAGAATTCTCAGCAGCGTACCCGAGGAGTCGCGTAGGTGTTGTTGCACATCACGGAACCGTCGACATACTGACAGACATACACCATCTCGTCATCGGGATCCAGCGACCCCTCCAGTTCTTCAGAACTGCTCGAAGCGTTGCTGCTCTCGCTGCTGCTGCTGTCCTCGACGTTTGAAACGCTGACCTTCCTCCACGGAGCTCGCTGCGCCTCGAAGTCCGCGTCCGCGTCCTCCCTCGCCCGCTCCGCCGTCATCTGCGCGATGATGCCCGCCATCTTCTCCATGTCCGCGCGGACGACCTCCGCCTCGCGCCGCAGCCGCTCGTTCTCCTCGCGCAGCCCCGGCTCGAGCGAGGCGCGCCGCCGCACCTCGTCATCTGTCCGCGCATCGCGCGTTGCGACCACCAAGTATCGCGCCTGCCACTTCTCGACCTCCGAGCGCAGCTGGCGCACCTGCTCTTCGAACGTCCCGCGGACCATCGCGAGGCCGTCGCGCGCCTGGCCCTCCGCGAGCGTCGCGCGTTCCTCGAGCTGCTCGTTCTCCTTCGCCAGCCGCGCGGCGTGCGTAGACGCTTCGGAGTAGAGGGTCTTGAAGAGATCGCGATCGTCCTCGGTGTACTTGAGGCGCCGCTCCGAGTCCTGCTTGAGAGCCTCGATGCGCGCGGCCAGGTCAGCGGACTCCGCTTCCGCCCGGCCCAGTCGGACGCGAACGTCGGCGAGCTCCTCTTCCAAGATTGTGGTTCGTTGCTGTGCTGCAGCGAGCTGATCTGCATACTTCGCGTCCGTGGCCGCCTGCTGTTCAGCAGCAGCCGCTAGCCGCTCGTTCTCCGCAGCCACCTCGGCGATCTCGGTCTGCAGCTCCGCCAGCCCAGCTTCGAGTTGCGAGACTTGCTCCTCGCGCTCTTCAAGCGCCGCCTTCAGCTCTTGTATCTGCGACTCGTATTGCACGCGTTGCTTCAAGCAGAGGATCTTAAAGTAAGATAACCGGGGTACAGTGGGATAGCAGCGTCCGTCAACATACATTGTCGCTCTCCGACGTCAGCTGGGTGAGCTGAAGCTGCAGCTCAACGAGCTGGCTCTCCAGTTGGGAGATCTGCTCCGACTTGTCATCGGAAACTTCTTGAAGTGCTCTGAGTTCCGCCTGGAAAGTGGTCGCCTCCTGCATACCGACATGAGCATCCCGAGAGAGTGGTGATGTAGGAGAGGCATACCTCGCCTTTCTCTGCTTCCAAATGTGATATCTGTGCTTGTAGTTCCTCAAGCTGATGCTCGAGTTGCGTGAGCTGCTCTTCCTTGTCGTCAAGAAGAGCATTCAGCTCCACGATCTGGCTGTTCAGGGTGTTCTAGGATGCCGGCAGGTCAGAAGGACCCATGTTTGGGAGAGTAGGAGGGGCTAACCTGAGACTGACTGTCTACCTCCGCACGTTGCGTGGTACTTGTTGGCGGTAGCTCTTGTAAGGGAACTTCAGGAGAAGCCGCAACTTCCGCAGCACGCTCCTTCCTGGGAGCTGGGCGCTTCAACCAATGGTCAGAGTGGGATCTATGTGAAGACATGCTGAACTCACCTCAGTGAATACGGTGACCATCGCCTCTCGTGAACGGGCCTGCTTGTCTGGCGCAAGCAATTCAGGGCCAGTTGAGAACTCTGGGCCGTCATCTCCATCGGCCGTGAAGGGATCCTCCTCAGGCTGCATGCCTCCATTCCAGTCCACAAGTTCGTTCTCTAGCTCTTGCGTGAAGTCAGCGACCTCGATGCTTTCCTGGGTGGAGACGTTGAGGGTCACGCCCTTCTTCCGGGTGTCCTTCTCGGGCGAGCTGAAGTCCTCGATGTCGTCGAAATCGGCGGAGGGAAGGTGCGGACGAAAGACGGATGGTGAGAGGCTGGGTACGGGCCGGAGCTCCTTCGTCGAGGCGCGCTTACGCTTCATTTTGGCCTTAACAGAGGAAGCGCTCCTCGAGGCGCTGGGTTGTCGACCTGAATGCGCACGAGCAGGTGTGCTGGGGAGATCATGGTTGGAGGCAAGACCGTCAGGGGAAGCAGTTTGGGGTGATGGCGGGTTAGGGCTATTGGGGACTACTTGCGGTTGTGTTTCTGGCACAATTCCATCTCTGCTGAACGTATCGTTGGCGGACGGCCTGCCTTGTAGAGCGGCCGCACGGTTTGGCCTCGATGGTCCAGCTTCCGGACTGCTGTCGCCAAGTGCACTTGCTCGCTTTTCTGTAACCTTCGTGGAGCCAGAACGTCGCGACACGGGGGAAGAAACATAGCCAGCTGCCTCTTGCGTATTCTCTTCCTCTTCTTGAGCGAGGAGTCGTCTGGCTACGGCTGAAAGCTGAAGAGAGGGCGGTGCGTTCGAGCGAGAAGGTGCGTGTGGGCCCTTAGCTCGCCCCGGAGACTGTCGGGATGGGCCACTGACAGGGGAAGGGGACGTAGGAGCGCCCTTCCGAGTGTTGGGAGGCAAGGGTTCGTCGCTCTTGCTCTTTCGACTACGCTTTGACGGGCGCGGTGGACCTATCTTCGTCAACGGGACGGTGGGAGCCTCTTCCTCGGCCTCCTCCTCGATGTCATCAGCTGCTCTGCGCCTGCCCTTCGACGCCTTGCCGTTGGGGGCGGGATCATGTGGGATACTGGGCTGTATCGCTGCTTCTTCGTCATCTGCTTCCAGTCCGATAGCAGCGGTCTTTCCGAACCTCTTTTGAGGGACGACCGCATAGCTGGACTCCAATTCAGGTGTGTGCTCAGGTGTGCCAGCCTTGACAACCTCCACTTCGACCTTGCGCTTCTTTCGAGGGCGTGACAGATCGCCAGGCGTATCACCTACGTCCTCATCGAACACGTCGCTGCCCGCCTTGCGACGTTTGGAACCCTTGCCTTCATCCTGAGGTTTGCGAGAGGAACTAGCGCGATTACTCTGAGCGTGGGATGGGGAACGGGCGGTGGTCGATGGAAGGGACGCGTTCGTATTTCGACGCGTTTGACGCGTCGTAGTGGTTGTTGAAGTGCTCTCGGAACGTTTCTTGCTCGTCGACGCCGCACTCTGACGACTGGCCTTTGCTGGGGCGCGGAGAGTGAGCGCCACAAGCGCGAAACACACGAAGGACGGCGTACCTTTCCTGCCCTTGCCTGTTGTCCTCCTCCTCTTCTTCTCCGCCTTCTTCGCGTTCCACTCCTCGATCAACTGGGGATTGCAATCCCGCTTGGGCACCCAGTCCAGCGGGTAAGGCTTCCCTTGCTTGTCTACACCCTCCCACCGTACCTTGAACCAGCCATTCCGCTCCTGCAAAATCTCCTCGACGTTCCAGTAATCATCTGGTCCTTTTTCCGAGCCGCTTTCCGCTTCAGAGTCGCCAGAGATGGAGGCTTCGTGGTCGATGTCAGCTTGGGGCATTGCGCCGCGGTACAGGATTCAGGAGCAAGCCACCGTTCGCGTACAGCAGTTGATCGGGGGCGCCTATCCTGGCCCATTGTGGCGCACACGGAGCGCCCGCTAACTCGCGCCGGGAGGCCGGGACCAACTTCATCAACCCTCTCGAGGCTCTCCAAGTTGCCTCGTACAAGCTTGAGGAGTGTACTAGTACTACGCTGAACGTGCGCTAGAATTTCCAACGCTGCACATGCGCCGTCAACATAAGCATTCTGCCATTGATTGTACGCTATGCAAGGATTACCGTACTGCGACCTACGACGATGGCAACACTAGTACTCAGAGTGGTAAACCTCACGCGCACCTACTTTAGATTTTGTTCGCGAAGCTGATAACCCCACGGATGAGAGTGATACGATAACCGTTCCGAATAAATTACTGCAGCGAGCCAAGGTATACAGGTACAACACTCCCAACATACTACGCATTGACCCGATGCCTCTTGAAAGCAGCTTCGACATCGGCAGCCGAATACTCCAGCGTGACTCCAGTATCCTTGTAACACTGGCTGATCCTCTTGTTGAATAGCTCGGTGATCCTCAGGAGTTCCTCTTCGCATGCCTTCCATACTCCAACCATCACCGTGCCGGGGGCGATGCCAGTGCTCAGACTCGCGTCTTCTGTTGTGGCCTTCTCCGATGCTTCCGTGAAGTGCTTTTCGACGCGTTTGAACAAAGCGTCTATGTACTTCCGCACGTCCTTCGCGGTATACTCCTTGACCACCTTCTTGAGAGCGGATCGCGAGTAGCTGCTGTTCGACGCGACCTCGGAGGGAGCAGTCGTCTTGAGGAGACGTTCAACGCCCTCGAAATATTCCTATGGGCGCCTGGTGAGGTTCAGATGCTTCACAAGAATGGAACAGCAGCTTACAATGATCTTGGAGAATGGCCTCCTGAGTACGATCTTGACGTACGCGTTCAAGTTCTCCTCATAGATCGCCTCAGCGCGCTTGAGGAAGGCGGCCACCGAACCGATCTCTATCTGAGAGATCTCTGCCACGAAGTAGTGCATGTTCTCTGTGGAGGGCTCGTGAGACTGTATGGATTCCAAGACAGGCCTGAGCACGAACCGATGATGATGACATGATAATTGAGTTGACCCTTGTCTTCTCCTTCGCCGTCCATCTTTGCCATCTGCTTCAGCGCGTCGAACATGGCCTGCACGATCTTGTCATAAGATGCGTCCACGCTCTGTCGGATTTCAAGGGTGTCCGATCCGATGAGCTGATTTTCCACACGGCTGATGTAGGTGGGGAAGTATTTGATGAATGGCGCGACGCCCTTGCGCTTCTTGCTAGTGAGTTTGGTCTCCTCGATTGACTTGATGTGATCGTTCTAGCGATGGCAGAATCAGACACTGCGGTTCGATGTATGCTGTGCGACATACCACGCGTCGCTCGAATAGCGCTTTGAGACGCATATGCTGCTTCTCCAGCAGACTGAGGAAGAACGCATTTCCTCGCTCTTCGGCATCGGATTGGAACCTCTCCAGTGAGGCGAGCATACCTACGACCTGCCTGTAAGATATCATCAGTATTTGGGAAGGTCCATGAGATATCCATTGTCACTCACACGCTGTCCCGCGCCATTGCGGTATCGAGCCATGCCTTGAGCTCCATCGGAAGGAAGCCAAAGATGAGATCCATAGCTCCGCGGACGAGCTTCATCGTGGCCTGACTCAGGCCTGCCCAACGCGCAGCTTGACGACGGAAGTAGTTCTCCAGACCCATGTGGTCAGCGAAGGTCTTTACAGCGTCGTCGACCTGAAGGAAATGGGAGATCCACTCCTCTTCTGCATAAATCGTGCTCGCAAGCTGTTCGAGTACCATGCTCAAGGCCTGTGCGAGCCTTTAGCAGTGCACTAACTCTGAGCACGAACCAAATAACACACCTCCGCAGCGCGTAGTTCTCCATCGCCAGGATCCCTTTTATCTCGTCTACTCTCCAGGGGAGAACGAACAATGGTGCCTGCGCGACGCATGCCCTGGGCAGCTTTAGACGCATTGCTTGTAGGTGTGTTTCCCGAGAAGCCTGTACCACGGATGGTTAGTATCTGCTCTCGTCGTCGCTCGTGCAACCTAAGCATACCCTCGAGCTCTTCTTCGAGTGGTGCCTTCTTTACCAGAGCGCCATATGCCGAGAGCAAAGCCTTGACTTGCGTGGAGTGTAGTTCGCTGACTGCAGAGAAGTAGGCCTTCCAGCGGTGTTGTTCAGGACGCGTCTGAGAGAAGGTGCATTGCTCTACTTACCGCACAGAGCTTGGCGTACGCACTCTCGTCCATCTCCTTGAGGTACAGAAGCAGGCCACGGTATCGTTCCAAGTACGTTTCCAGAGCTTTGTGATCTTTGAGTGCTGGACGACCCCTCGGTGATTTGACGACGCCGTTGTTATCCCCCAATAGCATTTTCCCCTAAAGCGCGGTCAAACACGCGCACAAGGGGAGCCAGTGGTAGACTTACCTGAGCAGTGAACATTATAGACAAGTAGTCCAGGATCCGTTTGCAGAATTGGGCATTGTATTTCTTGTACTCATCGAGTCGCTCCATGGTCGCTGCCATATCTGCACGACTCTGTCAGATTATGAGCTTGTCGAGATTCCTAGATACCACTGACCGCGATCGCGTCCCGCGAGTAGTGCCTTGTAAAGCTCTGTAGCCGACGCCTCGAGCTTTCTGACACTCGTCGGATGCTCCAAGGACTCCTGCGCTAAGGCCAGCAGTGCGTCACTATCTACTTGCACAGTTTGCTGCAACGAGGTCAGTATTAGACACTGGAACGACTGACACTACGCTGGGAATGCATACCAGTAGTTCCTCCAACTCGTTGAGCAACGCTCGCTGGTTCTGCGTCTGAACTTGCAGACCGCGGCCTTGACCTTGGATGTAGGCAATGTCGTCGCTGACGGCCTGCAGCAGTCTCGGTCAAATTGATCAGGAAGTGCGAGTCTCTTGGACGTACGTTCAGATGAATTTTGTACGAGGAGACGACGCTCTCCATCGTATCTAGCTCGGCTATAGCATCATCAAGAAACTTGAGCACTGTGAGCACTCTGTCGTCCGATTCAATGAATGAATGGATATTGGCCTGCGGTTCTCACATCAGGGCTTGCGCAAGTGGAAGGGAAGGGACCTGCAGACCTTGTCCAGAGCCATGAGCTCGTCAAGAAGCCTGGCCTCTATCTGTTCTGCCGTCCCGCTCAGCGCTCTCCGACCAAGGATATCGTCGCTCGCCCACTCATACCCCTCAAGCATCTCTTCGACGCTCTGCAGAGTGGCCTGTGCGCTTTCGTCCTCGACCTCCGCGGCGCCCTCGCCCTCAGCATCGCCTTCCTCATGCAGCATGGCATCGCCAGACAGGACACGGTTGAGGGTCGCCTGGTTCGCAGGGTCAAAGAAGGAGACCCGGGTATTCTCTCGTCTCAGCTGCCTACTGTCTGATGAAGTACCATTTGGGCTGCGTGTAGGCTGTGCACGGGCCGACTGTGCTGGCGCCGCAGGCGACATATTCGGGAGGACCGGGTCGCCATATGCAGATCTAGGGGAAGGCTGCATGACAGAAGAAGCTGGCGAAGCGGACCTCGAGGGAATATCCAAGGAGCCGCGAGTGGTTGAGTAGCCGTTGGTACGAGCGCTGTACTGGGTCAAATTGTCTGACTGCACAGAGGCTGGGCTGGATGGTAAGACTATCGAGGGTACCTGGCTGGACGTGGAAGCGGAAGTACGACTGGAAGCGTCTGTGTTGGACGGTAGACGAGCATGGCGAGGACGAAGTGCGCTGGGAGGAGGCATTGGCTCACGAGATGGCGTCCCGGGACGATTGCGCACAGGGGTACCCGATCGCTCTGGGACAGCAGTGGCAGGTGGTCGTGACAGATCTGGGGAATCAGCGCGAGATGGACTGCGCGGCCTTCTCGGTCGCGAAGATGATCGTGGACCTGGTGTAGAGGGTGCATATGAGGAAATTCCACTCATACGACCATTCTGTTGTGGAGACTCGGAGTACCCGTTGGCCACGGGCCGACGAGGTGAGGCCGGGGGAAGTGGGGCCCCGCCAGTCGGTGTAGGTGCACGCTCCATACGCGAGAAAGTGAGTGGCGGTGGCCTTGACGCTGGTGAGGAAGGTTCGCAAGGATAGACAATCATGACTGAAGAGGCGACGTACATGCTTCAGCAGGTTCCCGCACACCCACGAGCTCTAGTGGTGCATTATTGCCTGCGACTGTACGGAAGAGCTGAACCAGCGCAGATAGGAAACTGGTCTGATCCTTCTGGTTCTCTGTCTGCCACCTGTACGTTCTGGACATCGTGATATTGAACGCGAGAGGCTGCATGGCGCATATGGTGAGAGTCTCATACGCTAGAGGGCCTCAGACTCACATTCAACACCTCCAGACCTCTGAGCTCGGTGACCTTCCATGTTTTACCAACGGAGAAGGAACCATTCGCATTCAGTTTGGATTTATGAATGAAGCCTTGTCCGTTATTGGCCTCTGCGGCATTGATGCATGAAGCTACTGAGACATGTCCGAGCACAGACGCGACATACGCGACAAGATGATGTAGCGCGGCTTCTTTCCACCTTCGTCTGCGGGTGCCTCTTCCCAGATCTTGAGATGCGCGACATAGGTCTCCTCGGTCAGCCTAGTGTCAAACACCGAGGAGATAATCCTCTGGCGGACGGAATCGTTGTCCGCCATGAATCAGAGGCGGAGGACAAGTTTCACCCTTCACAGGCTAAGCAGTCAGTCACCGGTGACTCAGCTTGTGACAGAGCAAGGAGGAAGCAGGCAAGATGGTTGCTATCGCAGGGTACAGCAGAGGTTCCACCAACAATACAGTGCAGCACTTCCTCCAACGCGCCGAGATGATCGGGGTTATTTGGCCCTGTTGTCCAAAGGCTTTGACGCCCATCTGCCGCGCACCCAGCCGCAACCCCGAGGGATTCGTTTGTGAACATGTGAACTTGAAGAGGTCGAGCGCTCCATACAGTATAGGCGGTAGGCCAGCATTGGAGCTAGCCCAGGGCGGGCTAGCTGAGAAAATCATCTCACTCAGCGCGCACGATGCAGCGCGACCAGCGCAAAATGGTCAGCGCACATGAAACCTCTTATATACGCAATTCTCTGACGGGCTCTGCTGGGCTAGCAAGGTTGTCGCAGAGGCAGGGGCAGAAAGACGCCTCATGAAAAGGAAGCAGTGGTTGTAAGATTGGTGCTGAACATTGAGGGTCGGCGGTCATGATCATACAAGAATACACGGTCAATCATCAGTATTCATGATCAGCGTGGTTTCCTTCGTCTCGTTGACCATGGTCACAAGACATAGGAGAAGTGAGGCTATACCTTGCTCAGCGTTCCGACGCCGGAACCACACAATCGATGCCTGGCGCGTGTCGCGAATCACTGAAAATGCGCCACTGTAGAGGTAAAGCTTCCTTCTTGCGTAGGAGATGCGCGGCCGGGAGGTTCAGGATCCCAGAGACCCGCCGAGGCGGGCTATGTATCGAAAGCTCTGATGAACACACAACCAGGCATGATCAAGCCACTCACCATATTCTTCGTTCTGTGGATGGCCATCCTAGCGTCAGACACCAGGCACCTTGATGTTTCCCGACAAGCAATGCTTCATTCTCGTACCTCCAGAGGCTCGTAGTAGTCTGCGGTCTTCCGACCCCAGCGCAAGAACCACCCAGTGACCCCGCGACCGCCCTCGCCCGCCCTCCGCACCTCGCCATTCTGCATGACCTCGTACCGCTTGCCCCTCCACTCCACCTCGTTCCCAACGATCGCCATGAACCAGATCGGCAACGCCATGAGCTCGCGCGCGGCCCACGTGCCGAAGAACTGCCAGCGCATATTCGCAGGGACGGGATGCCCAGCGAGTGACGCGAAGACGTCCATGTCGACAAGGAGCCACACGAGAAAGTGAACGGGGAGAAACAGCCAGGGCGGGAAGCCAGTGAGGTAGCGCAGCCCGAGCGAGGCGAGGCAGCCGGCGAGCACGGATTCTGTGAGCGGTTCGACGAGGGTCGCTGCGAGCACCATACGCTTGCGGACGCGTACCCAACGGATGCGCCGAGCGATGTAGTCCATTAGGGACATGTTCCCAACCGCGTTCTTTGCGACGTCGCACGAGAGATCGTGGCGCAGGCCGAGCTCGTGCCATAGGGCACCGGCGATCATGTTATCTTCCGCCAGGAAACGTCCGAAAGCTGCCAAGCCGCGCTGGCCCGGCTGACACCCGCCATTGTCAGCGTTTGGGATAGGTCTGAGCGAGCCGTCGACTCGCTCGAGGTCGGACTTCCGGTATAGACAGGACTTGCCGACCACGCAGGAGTCGATCGCAACGGTATTAATAGCAATGTACATCTTGGCGTGGTTCGTGTTGAGGAACGCCTCTTCGATCCGTGAGCCGGTTGAATGCTTTGTGACCCAGGCATATGGTACATGATGCACGACGCCTATTCGTCGACGCGGGGGGTGGGGTGCATTGGGTGGAGGATTCAAGATGTCGACGGAACGCGCCAGTGTGCCAGCTTCGACCATGACGTTCGAGTCTAGTACCCAGAGGATATCGTGAGCGGCCTGATGGTAGGCCGTCATGAGGTTATTGACCTTGGGGTTCACGCCCACTGTGACTCCATTTCCTAATGCATAGCATTTTCAGCAGTATGCAGCGCAAATGACGGAGACAGAAGACGTACGAATGGCGATGTGGGCCTTTACATTAGGGTACTTGGTCATGAGGTCGCGGACGACGGTCAACGCCTGGTCGTCTTCATCGTCGACGCAGAAGAATATCTCATAGTTGGCGTACTCCTGAGTAAAAGTAGACTCTAGGTTCTCGTAGAGATTCGTATCGAGTCCTTTGAGGGGTCGTAATATAGATACACCAGGTACGGCAGAAGCGGGAGCCGATGCGAGCGGCGACCGTGGACGCAACCTGTATCGCTTGCGACTGCGTCGTGTGAGATCAGCATACAAATACCCGTGAGCAATGTGAACTTACGCTGCAACACATCCCAGGATGCCTAGGCTCCAAAGAATGCCATACCATACGAGAACGGCGGAAGCCAAGGTGAGCTTGAGGATATCTCGACCTTCAGTATCCAGCATGACTACACAACCACCGCAAGTTCAAGGAGGCTCCTGGTAGAGAATATATCCCCCAGATCCGATGACTGAGAGGAGCTAGGCCAGGATGCAGTCGAGAAAGTGGCCGGGAGAGCCTCGAGCACTCTCCGAGAGTCCGAGTCGGGGGCCGACTCGCAGACGCTGTCCGACGTCGCCTACACACGATCGGGTGGAGGATCTCACGTATGTCACGGTGTGACACTGCGTTACGTAGCGCGCCAATACGCGTCGCGAGGACGCGCCGTTAGCGCGTTGTAACCACTTCCGGCCACTGGGCCCACCCACGATCACCTCAGGCAGCCTCAGGCCTTGTGAACACAACTACTGGTGTGCTGTTAACGTCTTGTACTTGCCAACTTTGTACTATGACGGCGTGGAAGACTCCCTTCTCTGCGGGCGTGGCTCACTTCCGCGCAGGGAAGTATCAGGATGCCCTCGATTGCTTCTCGCAGGTGAGTCTGCCTGTGCCATAGCTCGAGGAATCAAACTGATATTATGAACAGGCCTTGGATTTGGGAGGCGACAGCGCCACAATATACGATTCTCGGGCCGCAGTGTACCAGAAATTAGGCAAGCTCAAAGACGCACTGCGCGACGCAAAATCCGTGATAGACCTCCACCCGGAACGTTGGCAGGTCTGTCAGAACACTCGTCGCGAGGAAAGTACTGTGCTTATATCCTCGTCAATTTGTTTAGGGCTATGGACGGTCTGCTCGTCTCTTCATGCAAGCGCACAAGTATGACGCCGCTAGCCGCATGGCGGATTTAGCGCTCGAACGTATTCCTTCCGACCAGGCCCGTCGCCGAGATGAGATGATCGCCCTTCAGGGAGAAATCCTTGCAGCTCGAGACGCTGCTGTGAAGGCCGCGTCCCGGAAGGCGTACCACTTCGGCAAGCTCCCCGTCGAGATTGCGACCACGATGTTCTCGATGATCCTGCAAGGGGACCACGCCTACGTCGTCACGCTGGCTCAGGTCTGCAGGAATTGGCGTGCCACTGTCCTCGATTCTCCCGCATTCTGGAGAACGCTCGTCCTCGGAGGACACCATCCGAAGCGCAAGGTCAAGGTCTGGCGTGAGCGCGCACAAGACAGGTTCCACGAGCTTGCCTTCCTCGAAACGTTCACCGATCATGACCCTGTCTTGGAGGAGCTACGTCCGGTCCCAATGGAGTTTCTCCGATCACTAAGAGTAGAAGGCCAGAGACTGAACCGAATTATAGCTGCGTTACCCACCATCACTCCGACGGTGCTCGCGTCCCTTCAGAGCATCATCGTGCAGTCACCTTCCAAGGACATGATCACTCTGTGCCCCAAGGACGTGCCAGACCTCCATTGGCGGGTACTACAGCTCTCCGATTGCTATCTGAGAGACTTCCGCAAGGTCGCACCCTGCTTGACCAAGCTAGAGACTTTCTCCATCTCCAACTGCCCTCTCGTGCACGATTGGGAAGAACTGCTCCTCGTTCTACACCGGAACCCCAACCTCGCGCACCTGAGACTGGTAGCGTATAACCCGCACTATCACCACCCGAGTACAATAGACGACCTCCCTCCCGTCATCGACTCGCCGCACCTGACGGAGGTTCATATCGAGGACGTGGACTCCATCGCAAATACCCTCCTACCCCGCCTCGCTGCCCCCTCTCTCACCTCTCTCACTGTTTCTCTACACCGACAGCGCCTCGAGCACAGTCTCACGTGGCTCTACGCCGGTCCAGCCAGGACCCTGACCACACTCTCCATCCATAAATCCGCTGTCAACTCGAGACTGCTCATCGAGGTCCTCACGGCCGCTACCGCCCTCGAGTCTCTCCGACTCACAGACATGTGCGACGTCGCCTGCCTCGTCCTCAAAGCCCTCTCTTCTCCGCTCGACTCCACGAGCTCGGAAGGTACATCGTCGCCTGAGGCACAGTCGGTCGAGCGTCCCGCTAGTCGTGTTCGATGTCCTATGCTCCGGCACCTCGACGTCTCGAACTGTCCCGACGTCTCCGCTTCGCCCATCATCAAGCTGGTGAAGCTGCGTCATCCGGAGACCCAGGCTGTCGCTCTGGCCGCTCGTGGAACAGACGCTCCAGAGCAGAGCGAAACGATGCCTGTACGACCGCTGGAGTCTCTGGTTCTCGATGGCTGCCCAAACGTCGACGCGGACGTCCTCCCTTGGCTGAGGGCAGCCGTCCCGTCGGTCAGCTGCGTCTACATGAAGAAGAGGGACGCAAAGTGGAAACGCTAGAGGATGGTGTCAATCGCTCGCAATTAGTTAGTTTATGGACGGCCTCTCAGACACGGTCTTGGATATGCATACAATGTACAGGCGTCTCTTTTCACAGTAACTCCGTCAGACCGAACACCTCCACAGTGTTCTTCCACACTTTCTCCGTGATCTGCTCAAAGGGGACGCCGTCGTGCAGCCGGTGCACCACCCATGCGACGCCTCCGATCGCTCCAGGCTCATTCCGGCCTTTGACGGGGCGGCCGTATACGAAGGACTCTGGCTTTGTCGCTGGAGGGAAGTACAGCGAGTTGAGGGCGGGCGGGAGAGACGAGAGGTGGGCCTTGGATGCGTGAGTTGATGTCATCGAGCACCAAGGAGCATCTAGGACAGTATGAGTATATGGCAACGGCCCAGAGCGGTACGGAAGCTTTACCGGTCTCTAGCATGAGTTTGTCAGGACGGATCGATGTGGCAGTAGCAAGATTATCTGCGGTCTTCAGTGAACATCCATTGACCCTGGATATGCGTTTCATCAGTAGCTACTCCCATCTTGCGGAAGGATACCACCCTACCCTATATGAAAGCCCATGTCCATCTAAGGTCGAGAATCAGGTGAGTGTAGCTCGTTCCGATTTCGAAGACACTGACCAGTTCCGCAGCCTCTTCTGCAGTGCCAGTGAAGCTGTGGACGACGCCACCCTTTCCGCCTACCGCCTGACCGCCGTCCTTGTCGAACCCTTCCTCGCGCAGGATCTGGACGAAGTCCTTGTGCGCCGCGCGGGAGTGCAGAAACAGCGGTAGGTGGTACTTCTTGGCCAGTGCAAGCTGAGAACCTGCGGTCGTGTGTCATGAGCGGGCAGCAATGGAGGGCGCTGAAGTATGCTCACGGAAATGGCGACGCTGAACATCTTCCGCGGCGAAGTGTGTGCGATCATAGTCTGCGAAATCGCGTCAGCCCTCGATCGAGTACCACCTCAGGGAAATACCTACCCAATCCACACTCGCCCACAGCGACGACCCTCCCCTGCCCTGTCAAGTTGGCCGCGATGAGCTTGTCAAGCTCCTCCAAGTACTTCTCCGGACCGCCGCGGAACTGGTCGAATTGCCCAGAGCGCGTCGGATGGCACCCGACGGTCGCGTAGAACCCGAGCTGCTTCGCGAGCTCAAGAGCCTCTTTGGATTCATGCAGGCTGCCTCCCGTGATGATCATGGATTTGACCCCGGCGGCTCGCGATCGCTCGAGCATTGCTTCGAGGTCATCTGTCATGTAATAAGAGGATGTCAGCGCGTCGTTTGTTTGCAATATGGAGGCTCAAATCTACCCTCGTGCTTCTGCTTTCCATGGTGCCACCCTCTGAAGACGGGATCCGTCAAGTTCACTAGGCAGGCAAGCACGTCTCAGCGACACTTTGCAGACACTAATGGCTGCATCCACTAGCCTGCAACATCTACAATCGTACCACGGGTAAGCTCACGTCTGCTACTGACATAACTCGATGTCAGGTCGCACCGATGAATCTGTATCTCTCCGGATGCACCTCTTGAGCCGGTGATTTAGCAGCAACAACGGTGACAGGCATTTCTGGCAGGGTATGTCGTTCTCTCGCAGTCGCTGATGCGTAAGAGTGGCGGGTATGGCGGTAGGAGAGAACCTGCGGTAATCCTAGAGAAGCTGGATGTAGTTGCACTAGACGCCTGCTTGCAGTACTGCAGCTGCAGCTCATAAACCGTACTTATCGCCATTCAGATTTGCTGCATTCGAAGGCTACGTGAAGCTTCTCATTGCCGACCCAGGTCGTAGTAGAAGAATAGATGTCTGTGGAACCGGTACGTCGAAGGATGAGGCTACTGCAGAAATCTCCGCGTAGTTGAGGGCCTTGCATACACTTGGGCGCCTCCACTCCTCTTTCTGATGCCAATCACATGAGCCTGTCACGTCCGATGCCTCCTTCTCTCGCCGCCACCTCGCGCCCCCACGGGGTCACTCACTTGGGCACGCTCACAGCCCGCCTGCATATTGATCCAAGACCAAGGTCCGGGCGCGCGCACACCCGCTGCACCCTCTCCGGCACGCAAAAGGGCCCGCTCACCAGACCGTGTCCGGCACAGGTGCTCATCTTGCTCCCGGGAGCCGGAGTCTTAAGAAGCCAACCCCACGTCGTTCCCCACTGAGCTGAACGAGACACCCCTCTTCTCCCCGGCCGCATCTCCTATTTCTCTCTGTGCATAGCGAACATGTCTGTCGACCGCGTCAAGCAAGTCGTCTCGCACCTCACGCCTGGTGCGGCCAAGGGCCGTGCAGCGCTGCTCCGTAATTCTCCGGATGATGTGGTCATTACCATGGCCATTCGGTCGCCATTGTGCAAGGCGAAGAAGGGAGGGTTCAAGGACACCAAGTACGTCATTCCCTCTGTCTACCGGCTATACGACGTTGAACGGGTTCCGTAGGAGCGATGAGATGCTGTACGAGATGTTCAAGGTAGGCGAAGCCTCAGCTGTGCGCTCCTCGCGTGTGGACTTACGTTGTGGCACAGCAAGCGATCGCGCGGTCGACTATCGACCCGTCTCTCATCCAAGACATCACCGTCGGGACCGTGCTCACAGCCGGTGCCCCGTACCAAGCCCGCTATGCTGCTCTCGCAGCCGGCATTCCGGACACCGTCCCCATACAGACCGTCAACAGGTGGTGCTCCTCTGGATTGATGGCCGTCACGGACATCTCCAACAAAATCCGGGCTGGGCAAATCGAGATTGGTCTCGCAGTCGGCTTCGAGAGCATGACGGACAAGTGCGTACGACGCATGTCGGTTCATGTCCGACTGTACTGACGTTAGTTCTCACACAGTGCCGACCGTGGTGGCCCTCCCCAGAGCGAGGTTATCAAGGCGAGCCAGCTTGCGCGCGATGCTGCCATGCCAATGGGCTGGACGTCCGAGAACGTTGCCGAGGAGTTCGACATCTCTCGGAATGACATGGACGAGCTGGCGGCGCTCTCATATCAGCGCGCCGAGAAGGCCGAGAAGGAGGGAGTCTTCGCCACGGAAATCGTGCCCTTCACCGCGTATACGACGGATCCTGCGACGGGCCAGCGGACGACGAAGATCGTTACGAAGGATGACGGAATCCGGTATGGCACCACGAAGGAGAACTTGATGAAGATCCGACCTGCATTCCCTCAGTGGGGTCGTGGCCAAACGACTGGCGGAAATGCTAGTCAGATCACGGACGGAGCTGCCGCCGTCCTTCTCATGACGAGGCGGAAAGCTGAGCAGCTCGGCCTGAAGATCCTCGCGAAGCACGTCACAACTTCGGTCTGTGGCCTGGCGCCCCGGATTATGGGTATTGGTCCCTCCATCGCGATACCCATGGTGCTGGAGGCTACCGGCCTCAGCAAGGAGGACGTCGACCTGTTCGAGGTATGTTTACCCATTGTTTTGAAAGCGGCACTGTCGGCGGTTCTAAGACGCAGTCGTAGATCAACGAAGCGTTCGCGTCAATGTACGTCTATTGCGTCAAGAAGCTCGGCCTGGACATCAACAAGGTGAACGTGAACGGCGGTGCAATTGCCCTTGGCCACCCACTAGATAAGTTCCCCATCTTCTTCAACTTGCACCAGACGTGGCTGATGATGCTCGGTCCGTGCACGCTGCACCGGTGCCCGACAGATCGCGACTGGCTTGAACGCGCTCGCTCGGCGGAACGGCAAGGTGAGCCCATCATCGCGTACGGCGGCGATGAGCGCGCTAACACCACGACCTCTAGATTCTGGTGACCTCTATGTGTGTTGGAACGGGCATGGGTGCTGCTGCAGTATTCGTGGCAGAGTGATGAAGGTTCGACGGCATGGTCAGGATAGTTTCTTATGTAGGGTAGGATTGTATTGGATTGGATGTTCCGTGCTTCAAGCATTCCAGCTGTATCACCACAAGCCATACGATGGGCAGCATGCATGCGCTCAGGAGGCGTCAAGCGTCGTATTTATGGGACCGAGAGTGCATGGGAAGCGAAAATAGCAGCGGCAGGCTGGGGCCGTGCCAGGAATAGCGGGGTGCTTGCGTGCCGGGTGATGCCGAAGAGGAGTAGAAAGGGGCGCGGAGTGAGAAACAAACAATCATCCCCGTTTCTGTTTCCCGCCTCTCTGTAACGACCGCCCACCACGCCCGCCAGCACCTCGTCTGGCCGGTCCTTTCTCTTTCTGCATAGCCAGCCAAAGCAGTCTACTGCGTCCTCTCCTTTCTTCTCCTACCCGACGGGGCCTGCAGCGCCATGGCCTCGAACAACAACTACGCGTACAACGCGACCTACAACCACAGCAACGCCTCCAACATCCACACCCCCTACGGCTCCGGCGACCCATACTACAACGAGTCGACAGGCTTCATCTCGCCCCATGCATCCAAGAAGCGCACCAGCAACTGGGTGAAGATTGGCATCCCCGTCGGCCTCGTGGTCGTTGCGGCCGCGGTGGTGGGAATCGTTCTTGGCGTGCGCGCCCACAAGTCTTCCTCGGCCTCGTCGAGCGGCGGCTCGTCCGCTGAGGCTCAGGCCAGCCAAGCCGCCAGCGTGAAGAACGAGATTGGCATGTTCGCCACGGCGACGGACAGCCAATACCTACTCCCGCTCTACCCCTCTACCGTGAGTAGTCTTCGCAGCGTTTCTCGGAATTTGTCTGACGTGTATGCGACTTTTTCAGACCAACACCGCCGCATACACTACCCCCACGTTTAATCCTTCCAACGACGCTGCGCTCGCGTGGCCCTCCGACCCCTTCCAGCCCGCCAATCCCTCACCGACCGAGGTCCGCACGGACCGCCCTCGCCTTATCGCGCCTTCCTACAAGTGGCAGGCGCTCCCCGCGCTCATCAAGAACGACCCGTACATGAAGTTCTGGAATGACACCATCTTCGGCAACGCTACGGCGTACTTTGACCTGCCCGTCGTCCAGTACTTCATGGACGGTGACAGTGGTATCCTGGATAACGCGCGTGAGATCAAGATGCGCATCAAGGCATTCGCGTACGTCTACCGCATGACCAACGACACCAAGTGGGTGGACCGGGCATACAAGGAGCTCCAGGTACATATTGCCCTCCTATCTCCGCAGTGACCGATTCTGATGGGATCTGCAGAACGCCGTCAGCGACTCCTTCGGGCCTTCCGGTGACCAGAAGTGGAACCCTACGCATTTCCTCGACACGGCTGAGTTCACCGCCGCCTTTGGTTACGCGTATGACTGGCTCTACGATGCCTGGACCGACGACCAGAAGAACGAGATCCGCCAGAACATGATCTTCTACGGTCTGAACCGCGGTCTCATCGCGTACAACAACAGCGACAACCTGTTCACTGGTTGGTGGACGAACAACACCCAGGGCAACTGGAACTGTGTCTGCAACGGTGGTCTTACTGTCGGCGCACTCGCTATTGTCGACGATGATACCACGGGCACCGCCAAGCAGATTCTCGGTATGACCATCGACAACGCGAAGCAGAACTGCGCACAGGCCGTCACCTCTGACGGTACCTGGACGGAGACTGCGAACTACTGGTACTTCGGTACTACTGGACACGCTGAGATGGCCTCCTCGCTCATGACCGCGACCGGTTCTGACTACGAGCTCCTGACGGTGAACCCCAACTTCTGGAAGACCGGTCTGTTCCACATGTACGTCAACGGTCCTGGCTCGCTCTTCGCGTACGGCGACCACGGTCCCAACAAGTTCTCGACGACTGCGAACGCCATGCTCTTGTACGGCGACTACTTCAAGCACCCGGAGTTCATCCTCTACCAGCGTGACCAGCACGACGCCCCTGAGCCGTGGTCCATGTTCTGGTACAACCCGACGGTCGCGGGTGCGTTCTGGGACGGCATGCCGCTCGACCACTTCTTCACGGACGACCTCGACCAGTGGGCGGCGATGCGCAGCAGCTGGACGGACGAGAACGCTCTGTACGTTGCGATGAAGTTCGGCAAGCTGCAGGGCCACCAGACGCACAATGACCTTGACGCGGGTGACTTCGTCGTCGACGCACTCGGCACGCGCTGGGCGGGCGAGCTCGGCTCGGGCGACTACCGGTCGGAGAACTACTTCAGCAACGACACGCAGGGCAGTGAGCGCTGGCTGTACTACCGCAAGCGTACCGAGGGCCAGAACACGCTCCTCGTGAACGCGGACAACCAGCTCGTCACGGCCGCGCCGCAGATCCTCCAGAACCTCACTTCGGGCACTACCCAGGGCTCGAGCACTGTCCTTGACGTTCCCTCAGACTCCACTGCTCTCTTCACCGGCGACCTCACGAGCGCATATGCCGACACTGTGTAAGTGCTCTCAGTCCGTGCGATCAGAATGTCATGCTCATGTTTTCTTTAGCACTTCGTGGAAGCGTGGTGTCCGCCTCCTGAACGGCCGCAAGCAGGTCCTCATCCAGGACGACATCACCGCGTCGCAGAGCATCATGTGGCGCATGCACACGAACGCGACTGTCGACGCGTCGGGCACGTCTGCGACGCTCACCATCGGTGACAAGAAGATGCAGATGAAGATCCTGAACGCGCCCCAGGGTGCCTCGTTCAGCACCGGCCCCGCCCAGCGTCTGAGCTCGGACCCTCCGCTGATCGACAACCAGGTCGACCAGCCGAACCCGGGCGTGACGGTGGTGATGATCAACCTGCCGGCGGGCCAGTACAGCTTGCAGGTGCTGATGAACCCGCAGTGGGACGGGATGTCGGCGAGCGACTTTGTGACGCCGCCGTCTGTAGGCATCGACAGCTGGACGCTGACGAGCCACAACGCGTCATAATGGATTGTTGATGGGGTGTTCCGTTTCTCCAGACTTTAGCGTACTCGACACTATCTACTTCACGATCAGTGATGGACTGTCTCGGCGCTCGCACTTGTTCCTTGTACTTACCTTCTTCTGCTTCGCCCAGTCTTCGTGGACTGAAAAGCCCTGGTGAACTGGAGTCGGGGGGTGTTTGTTTCTACAGCTAGGCGTTATACCTTTCCCGCCGTGGAGGCGGGATACGACGGACAGGCTGCGTCGAATGTACGGATTGCATACCCTGGAATGTTTGCGCGTGAGCTGAGATGAGAAATGAAAACTGCGGAGGGGTGCTCGGCGTCGGTGTGTGATTGACGGATTGGATGCGGGTGCGACGTGCGGGCGCTTGAGTGGTGATACGGGCCTCGGTTGCCGTGGCATCGAAGAAGGGGCTGCCAACAAGAGCGGGCGGGTGCCAGCCGTGGGTCGCCTCGCCTCGCTCCTTCCCCTTTCTGCCTCTCCCCGCGCTCGTCCCCGCTGGCCTCTGCCATCCTCCGCTCCTTTCTGTTTTCCCTCCTTCCTCAGCAACAAAACAACACACATCCCGGGGACGCCCCCTCTCCCCGCCGTCCAGTACGTCCGCCTCCCCCCTCACACCTTTTTTCCACCTTTTTCTCCCGGGCTGGTCTCGGTGCACAGTACGCCTTAACACCGCGTTCGTTCTTTGATTGTCGTCAACCACCCCGCGACGACGTTCGACTTCGTGTCCGACTGGAAAAACTGACCGTCAGTCGTACGCAGCCTCTCGCACAACCCCCTCCCTCCCTCTGCGACACGGTTTCGACCTGTTGAACACACGTAGCCGCCATGTTCGCGCGCTCTAGCAAGGTCGCACTCACACTCCTTTGCCTCGTCGTCGCCCTGGGCTTGGCCACTGTATCCGAGGCGAATTCGCTCGTTCACCCCGCCCGCGACCATGCAGGCCTCTCTCGCATGATCAAGAAACGCGCTGCAGATGGCTTCTCTCTCCTCCCGATTATCGCACCGGAAGGCGACCCTACTGGCAGCGTCGGCACCGATACTGCCAGCTCCACTGGTACCGGTTCTGCCACCTCGGCGGCCTCTACTGGCTCGTTGAGCGGTACCTCATCAGCTGGTACCGGCACCAGCCTCTCGTCTACGGGTTCGGCCACGGTACGTGATTGATTATCCATCCGGGGCGGATGCGGGAGTTGACTTGCCCTCAGAGCGCGACTACCACTGGAAGCCTGTCTGCGAGTTCGACCACCGACGCTTCCTCTGCGTCCTCCACGGGCGTGTCCACGAGCAGCTCGAGTGCCGCTTCCTCCACCTCCTCCCTCTCTACCTCTTCCGTGGCTACGACCACGTCCGACTCCTCCCCGCAGTTCACGTCTGCACCTGACCCCGATACCCCGGCCACTTCTGCTCGCTCTACGTCCACCAACTTCGTCACGGTCACCGACAACTCCGCTCAGGCTACGCAGAGTGCTGGTGCGTCCACCAGCGGCGCGGCCACGGCCACCTCGAGCGGCAAGATCACCCGCACGACCATCATCGTCATCGTTGCCGTTGCGTCCTCGATTGGCCTGATCGCGTTCGCCTGGACCGTCTTCCGCAAGTGGAAGCTCCGCCCCTCGTCCAGCTTCGACGACCGCATGCAGCCCATCGACTGGCAGCCGACCGCACCCGAGGATGGCATTATCCCGAGCCACCGTCGCGCGGCCTCGAACGCGTCCCACGGCTCGTTCCACTCCTCCGGCCACAGCGACGGCCACGGCGCCCCGTCCCTCCAGCCCGTCCCCGAGCACGACTTCACTGCCGGCCCGTCGACGCTTGCGCCTGTTGGCGGCTACGCCGATCTCCAGCGCGGCCCGAGCCCTCAGCCGACCATGTCTGAGCTCTCGCGCGGCCCGAGCCTGACGCGCCCTGGCTACGACTACGGCGTGCCCCTCCACCATCAGGGCATGGGCGGGTACGAGTACAACAACGGCGTGCGCTACTAAGCGTGCGACCGTTCGAGTATGTGCTCTGTCGTGACGGGCGCAGCGCGTCGTTGTATGGATAGGAGCGAAGAAGGCTACAACGATACCTCGACAAGTTCCACTTCCCCGCCCTGGAGGCCCGTCTGACAACCCCGACGGGCCCCGGGCGCATCCCTTATCTCATTTCTCCCGAGCTTCTTGCAAACTTTCTGTCTGTTACTTTTACTCCGCCCCTTTACACGCTGGGGACGTGCACCCAGATGTACGCTACCTCCGCTCCCGCTGGACGCTTCAACGACATCCGTTCTGTGCCGTTAGTTGGTGGTTTTCTCTACGACGCGGTGTGGCTTGGTGCTTTTTCCCCCAGAGTCCCTCGCGAGAGGGACGACGATGATTATACTACTAGTACTTGATGTGCGTACAGTGACGACCTTGGCAAGACAGTGCGTCGACCCTACGGTCCCATCTCGCTTTGCGTGCCTGCGGTGCGTTCCTGCGCAGGGTCAGGGTCAGTTGCGGTCGCAGCTTTGGCCCGCCGAGGCACGAGGCCCTGAAACGTTCGTCTTTGGCTATGTTGATGCGTGTGTTGATTGTTGTGGTGCCTACCTGCGCGGTCCTCCAGATGTTGCTACCATACAATGCATTGGATGTGGTGAGTATAGAACATGTTGTGTTCGGACTAACGATACAGCGGTACATTTGTTGCACAGAGTCCAATTCCAGCCCCGTTCCATCCAGGTCCCGCCCCTTCTAGCCCCTCGGATGCTGAATGCAATTATGAAGCGCGCCCGCTACGATCACCGCGAGCCGTCCTCGTCTGATTTCGTGCCTTTTCAATTATCGCCGCCTTCGTCGTCGTCGTCGTCTTCTTCCTCCTGATCATCCAGGACGAGCGCGCCGAAGCGGCCTGCAGTCCCGCCGAGCTTCGCGCCGCTCCTGCCCCGCGCACCAGTTCCACTTCCACTTCCATCTTCAGCCTCGTCCTCATCCTTGTTCTGATCTTCTTCATCCTCTTCTTCCCCTTCCTCGCCTTCCCCATCTTCCTCCTCCTCCAACGAGTGCCCATCCTCGGCCTCGGACAGAGTCGTCTCCGCCTCGTCCGTATGTCCGGCCTCATGCTCGTGCTCGTGTTCGTCCAACTCAATGTCGTGGGCGTCCTGCCCGTCCTTGGCGCCGAGCCAGATGCCCGCGCCCTCGACGGGCTGGTGCGCGCGGATCGTGGCTGGGTCGGTGCCCGGGGGCCAGAACGCCCAGCGGATCCGGCCCTCGGCGAGCGCGCGCAGGACTGGCGTGCGGTGACCGGTGACGAGCGGGTAGACGGCGGCAAGTGCGTGTGGATGGACAGCGGCGGAGACGGGGACGGTGGCAGCGGCGTGATTTGTGGGCGGGGACGTAAGTCAATGTGGTTGGGACGCGAGATGGACGGATGGAGCGGCGCGAGTCGTCAGTCTCGAGTGTTTGAGAGGCGAGAGAACAGATGTCACGTACTCGCGTTCCCGGCGCGCTTCACGTCGGGCCTACCGACCCTCGCCGTGATCCAGCCCTTCTTCGTCGCATACGCCGACAGAATATCCATCGCCGTCCACACCACCCTCCTCTCCCCCTTCCTCTCCTTCCCTTCCTGTCCCTCCTGACCCTCTCCATCAGCACCAGCGGCAGCGGAGCGGGGCTGCATGCCCTCGCGCCACGTGCGCTTGTACTCGACGGCGGGCTCCGCGAGCGCGGGGTGCGCGCCCTCGAGCCCGAGCACCTTCTCGAGCGGGAGGAGGCGCGCGGCGTGGTGGATGCAGAGCGGGATCGCGGACACGCGCGAGATCGGGAGGATCCCGCTCAGGACCTGTGCGCGGTTGGGGCGATCGTCGTGTGAGTACGGTTGTATGGAAGAAGGGCGGAAGATGGGACGGCATAGGGAGCATTGTGGGGAGAGATGCGGGTGTACGTACCTGCGTTTCCATCGGGACGTAGTTGGGGAAAGCGAGCCCTGGGCAGTCGACCAGCCGGACTTCGGGCGTCCAGAAGAGCGTCTGGAAGTGCTTGGTCTGTGTAGGGTTGCGTTAGCCCTGACGTACATCCCAGCTGCGCAGTATTGAACGTACCTTTCCGGGAGTACGCGATGCTCTGACCTTCGTGGTCTCGAATAGCGCGTTCAGAAGGGACGATTTCCCGACGTTCGGTTGACCTGATGCGAGTTGTGAATATCTCCCTTCCACGCGACATTTGTGCGGGTTGCTCACCGATGAGTCCGACGGTCAGGAACTCCGGCTCGTTCTCTTCGTCCGTGTGTTCTCCGTCCGTATGTCCTTCTCCATCTGCCTTGGTCTTGTGCGGCGCGACCGCAGTCCCGACCTTGCCTCCATGCGCCTTCAGTACCGCGTCCCAATCCAACTGCGTCTTCACCCTCGGCTTCCACGTCTTCAGCCTCTCCGGGTTACTCTTCACCTCCTCTGGCGGCTCCACCAGCTCCCTATGCGTCTCCCTCAGCGCGTCCACCAGCGCGCGCCTGAACGCCGAGGGCAGGTGCGGCTCGTGCCCGCGGCGCTTCGAGCCGTTCGCGTCCGCGGGCTTCTCGAGGAAGGACTCGACCTGGACGACGCGCGTGCCGGGGTAGCGCGCGTGGAGGTACGCGGTCCACGCCGCGGCGCGCTCGGGGCCGGCGATGTCGACCTTGGTGAGGACGAGGATGGTGCGGAGGCGCGAGGCGTTGGAGACGCTGGAGAGGTAGGAGGAGAGCGCGGAGGGGAAGTGGAGGGTCGGGCAGCGCGAGTCGAGGAGGATGAGGAGGATCTGGGAGATCTCCGTCACGCGCCATCTGGGAGAGCAATTCGTGTCAGATAGCGCGATGTTCGCGAAGGCGAATGAACCTACAGCTGGCGCCAGACTTCGAGGTTGCGCTCGAAGGAGGTGGGCGCGTGAGGCATCTCGTCGGGCTCCTTCTCGATCTCATCGGATCCCTGACCGGATCGTGCGGGAGGCTTCTCCTCGGTCTCCTCGACGCTGCACCACGCGTTGACGGCCTCGTCGGTCTGCGCGAGCCACTTCTTGAAGAGGCCCTCCTCGTTCGCCTCGACCTCCTTCTTGGACATATCGTAGCGCCATTTCGGGCGCCGGGGGCACGTCAGCTGCGGGAGATCCTTTGGCTCAGCGGGCGCGCCCTCCGTGGGCGCATCCGCAGCTCCGATCTTGGCCTGTGTGTCAACGTCCGCGAGGATCGCGGCCTCGGGGAGCACGGGGCGCGCGAGGGGGAGGTTGGAGGCGAGGATCTCGGTCTTCTTGAGGAAGTGCTTGGGGAGCTTGACGAAGGCGGACTCGAGGCGGCGGACGGAGTCTGCAGTGGGCGGGGGCGCGGTCTGTGCCTTGCGGGGCTTGCGGGTGCGCCGGTCTGGTTTCTGGGGCGGGGGAGGGGAGATGTCGCCGCGCTTGACGGCGCGCTTGAGCATCAGCTGCTCCCTGCGCTGCTTGTGTGAGAGCGGCTTGCGTCTGTTGAGCATGATATGATAGTGGTGCTGCGAACAGAGGGTGTGGTTAGCCGTGGGATATCAAGATATGTGCTGATGAGGCGGATGGATCTGCGGTACCTATTGCTCTTGTACTGTTTGGATGTGCTGCAGCGGTTCCGGATATGGTGACGGTCGATGAGTCGCAGCAGCAGCACTCGCAGAAGAACGGAGGACGGGACCGAGTGCCACCAAGCTCAAGCTCAGGCTCATGACGTACCGCGCTCCGATCGTACATCTCACTTCCACTTTTGGGTCTGGCCCCTGTGCTTGGCTTGGAGGCGCAGGTTCGCACAACGCCGCAGGTCACTCTCCTCCGCCACGTGCACTTGATGATCTCTCGTCCACCACACCCGCTGCCATTTGCCAAACCAAATGCTAGCCGCAGCGTTGGCTGGGAAACACGCGTGGGTCTCGCTCGTCGTCTGTCTCGCGGGCCAGTCGCTCTGCCTCTGTCGAAAACAAAACTCCGAGTGATCCTGCTCTGATCAGTGCCTCAGGCCTCAGGCGTCGCCGCATGGTGACGTTCCTTGTGCGTCTCACACTCCTCCGACGCGCTCGACCCTCCTCGGCCTCCGGGGCCCTCGCCGCCTGCCCCTGCCGCCCATCCCGCGCAATGGCAAGGCCTCCCGCTCCGCGTCGCGTTTGTTCCCCGAGGGCCTTGGCGAGGCGAGCGAGCAATTAGTGGCGGTGAGTTGTGTACGCTGGCCTCCACGGCTAGGCAGGGTCGACGCGCGGGGAAACAAGCGAAGATGGCATCGGGGGAGTGCGAGAATAGAGTTGCCGGGATGCGGGCGCCTTGGGGATGCCGGGGCTGGAGGGAAATTGACTGGAAAGGGAGAGCAGGGATCGGACTCGGAGGAGGGAAACGCGGGATCGGCCAGTCCACACGCCCTCAAGATATTCGAATATATCCGCTTCCCCTCGGGGCCAGTCCAGCCTTCCCCATGTCACTCTCCTCCTCCTCCTTCCTCCCTCCTCCTTCCTCTCTCTCCCCCTCCCAACTAATGTCCATCCCCTCCTCCCAGTCCTCCCATGGGTCCCCCTCATCCGCATGCTCCCCGCCACACCCGTCTCAGCTACTCCTCCTCCTCCGCCACCGCCTCCTCCCACAGGGTCCTCCGCGGCAAGGAGCACCAGTTCATCTACCGCAACGGCTCCAAGCTGCACGCGTACGACAGGGACAAGGCCCCATATCCCTCCTCATTTGATCGGGACGTCGTCGAGCTGTACGTACACACGCGCATACACAGTGCATTTAACCTGCTGCTCCGGCTAGCGAGAGAGACTCCGCGCGCTGACGTGCTCGCGCCCCGTGCTGTGCTCTAGCCAATGTATGGACAACGCGATGATTGTGGCGTCCAAGGGCTCCGCGTCCTTCATCGACTTCAAGGACAAGCCTCCCTCCAGGTGTCTCGATATCGGCACTGGCGTACGCATGCAGCGCTTCCCTCCTCCCTCTCTCCGGTATTGATCGGCCGTTCAATTAGCTCGGGCTCTGGGTGCTATCGTCGGCGAAGGCGTGGCCAGACGCGACATTCGTGAGTTCTCGCGCTCGCGAAGTGGGAACCATGAGTGTTGACAATGCAGTCAGGTCGGGCTGGACATGGTCAATATACAAGTGCCGTTACAAGTCCTCGAGCCTGAGATCGCCGAGCGCGTAGAATGGGTGCACACTAATATGTACGTCATCCTGCCGTCTTGTATGAGCGCTCAATTAAGACCTTGTGCCAGCTTGAGGAACAAGCTTCCGTTCGAAGATGACGAGTTCGACCATGTGCATGTGCAATGTCTCGCATTGGGCATTCCCGAAAACAAGGTCGGTGGATAGCGAATTGAAGCCGAACGTCACTCAATGTTTGTCTCCTCTAGTGGCATACAGTCTTCGAGGTGAGCCTAAGAGACGGCGGATGCCAGACCGGACCACTCACGCCGTTCTTCAGGAAATTCGGAGAGTCATGAAGCCTGGCGCGACTATTGAGATTTTGGAAGAAGGTATATGCGCGACGTCCTCGGCTTCTCCGGGACAGAGAGCTGATTCTAGCCCAGATGCAATATTCCCTATCCTGCCACGATGGTATACCGACCCACTCCGCGCGCACGCCCGCGGGCCCTCGACCATATACCCCGGCGCGATCCAGCAGCCGCTCTCATACCCCGAATCGTTCGATACCTCCCAGCTCGCGCACGAGCACGAGTTCCTCGAGACCCTCTTCCACGACGTCTGGGCCAACCGCTTCATCAATCCCACGCCGAGCTGTGAGTACCGCTAGTGCCCTTCGCTTCGCGAACGTCGAAGTGCGGTGGTGTACGTGTTCTCCGTGTGCGTGTGTGGCTGACGTCGTGGTTTCGGCCCGCAGCTTGCCTCCCCGGGTACTTTGGCGCGTTCTTCGATCGGGTGTTGTCCCCGCCCGTGATGAACTTCTCCACGCCGCCGCTCGCGCCGTTCGCGCCTCTCCCCGGGGTGAACACCAACTCGATGGGGACGCACCATACGCGGAGCAGCAACGGCTCGCCGGAGCCCTCAGGCTCGGCGGGCAGCATGTCGAGCCTGCTGACTCCGCTGATGATAGATAACGTGCTCGACCTCTCGCTCTCGCACTCTCCCACGTCAACGCAGCCGACCTCGGCGGGCAGCGTGAAGGAAGCGATCTCCCCTTCTCCGTCCATGAGCTCCCTCCGCCAGGAGCGTGCCTTGAATGGCATCACGAACACCAGCGGGAACGGCATTGCCAACGGAAACGGGAACGGGAACGGGGCCGGAAACGGAAACGGACACAACGGCACGCCCGCCAAGTCCGCCCGGCGGGACTCCGAAGCGAAGTCCGTCCGGTCGACGAACAGCCACACGGGCTCGCACTCGTCCTCGCACTCGGCGTCGCGCGCGTCGCGGCGGCCGTCGGTGATGCTCTTCGCGTCGTCGGAGGAGAGCACGTCCGTCGGGGGCGAGCACGCGATCGACCTCGTGCCGTTCGACAGCCTGCAGAGCCAGGGCGAGCACGCGCAGTTCATGCATCTGTATCGCGCGGTGACGTTCGTGCTGTCGACGAAGGAGGCGATGTGGGAGGAGCTGCTGGCGCGCGTCGAGGCGCGCGACGAGGAGCTGAAGAGGTTTGGCTGGAGGGAGGAGGATTATAGCGAGCAGGCGAGTCGGGCGCGGTTCGAGCTCGCTGTGGATCAGTATCAGAGGTGCGTGTCCTGCACGGAGCACTCTCCCAGCTTGACTATATGCTCACCGTGCTGGTTCTGTAGCGACATGCGCGGCCGAATAGCGCTGTGGCATTCGCTCGTCCAGAACGGCTGGGAGCTCCCGCAACGCGACCCGCTCACGAAGGTGGAGATCATGGAGGAGATGCAGCTGCGCGAGGAGATCCTCGCCGCGCAGCGTCTCGCAGACACGGGCGAGCCCGAGGCCCCGTGTCGGAAAGTGCGGCTCTTGGTGGGGGTGAAGGAGTCGTGACCCGCGGCCGCGCGTCGTGAAGGAGCAGCATTGAGGCCTATGCGTATGAGGTGCCATGCTATAAGAGGGTTGACGAGGAGCTGTAGCCAGTACTCATGCACATATGACAGGATCACTTATTAATATGTATACCAGACATCACGACCACTACGTAGACTGTACATGTAGTATGCTATGGTTTTTGCACTGCAGCCTCTGTCAAGATCGTTCGAGGTTCTCTGTGTTCATTTGGTGAGTTAGTTTCACGCTCTCCCGTACTCTGCGCCCAGCTTTCGTGGTAGAGTGTCTCTATCAACAGCCCCAAGAGCAGACCGCTAGCCTGTCAGCCGCCACACCGGGTCCCGACTATGAGTTCAAATCTCGACTGCACTTGAGCTTGCGATAGATCGACACTCGGAACACTCGAACCTCCTTGGGCCATGTCAGCCTCCTCGGGGGCGGACGTGGTAGCGGCTCATACCCTCCCGCTCACTTCTTCCATCTCTTCCTCTCTCACAAACACTCCCTCTGAAAGCTGGTCTTTCTTGCTATCGCATCGCTTCTGCCAACCACAGACCCTCGAATCCGACCATCATGGCTTCGCCGCCCCGCAAGCGGAGCATCCAATGGTCCTCGCCATCCACCGTCGCTCCGGAGCGACGCGAGTCCTCCGCACCTCCCGGGCGCGTGTATCGCAAGTATCCGACACCGCACCCGAGGAAGTTCTCCGACGCGTCCTCGTACTTCGACGGCGTGCAAGCCTTTCGCGCCAGCCAGGATTCCGGAGAATCCGCACCCCGCGGGAGACAGCCGAGCGTCCCGACCGAACCTCCCCGCGCCGCCACGAACGAACATCCCAAGCGGAGCGGACTGCTCCGCCGGTCCTCCACTATGGACTCTGAGATCAGGGAGCAACACGCTATGATGCGCGCACAGACGCAGGCCAGGCGTGCCACCCTTCCGCGGCGGTCCTCGACCATGGACTCCGGAACCAGCGACAACATCGCCGCCGGGCGCACCTTCAGCTCGCTCGAGGAGGGTGGGGAGAGGCGCCCCCGGAGGCGCAGCAGCACGAGCGGGGGCGTCGTCGGCGCGCTCATCCGGTTCGGGATGGCGGGCCACGGGCTGCCCACCGGCCGCCTCCACGTCCCGCACGTGCACGTCCCGGGCGACTACAAGCTCTCGGTCGCGTCGACGTCGACGCTGTACGAGCGGGACGATAGGGAGGACAGGGAGAGCGTGGCGCGGGGGTCGGGGACAAACGCGAGCTATAAGGAGCGGGCGCGGATGTTGAGGGAGAGGAGGCGCGCGCAGATCGTGCACCACGTCGAAGGTTAGCGGTTGGCCTGTATATTCGCCTCTTCAATGGACGCGTGTGTTGATCGCCGGAACCATAACAGACTATGTCTCGCGACAGAAGTTCATCCTCCGCCTGGCGAAGACTCTGCTCTCGTTCGGGGCGCCCTCTCACCGGATCGAGTCGCAGCTGCACTCGGCGGGGGACATCCTCGACGTGCACGTCGCGTTCGTACACTTGCCGAACCTCATCATGGTCACCTTCATGGACTCGGACACTCGCACTTCCGAAACGCACTTCGTACGGGCTGGTGGACGCGTCGCGCTCACGTCGCTGCACAAGGTCCACTTGGTCTACCGCGACGTGCTGCACGACAAGATCGGCGCGACGGAGGGCTGTGAGCAGCTCAAGCGCATACTGCAAGCGAAGCCGCTCTACAACATCTGGACGCGTTGTTTGCTGGCGTTCTTCTGTGCCTCCATCATTTGCGTGCTCTCGTTCGGCGGGTCGATCGTGGACATGTTCGTCAGTGGACTGAGTGCCTCGGTGCTGCAGTATCTGGGACTCAACGCCGCAGCGAAGAGTTCCATTTACGCGAACGTATACGAGTGGGTGCTGCGCGTTTCTACGCCGTAGACCATGCTAACAGGCATAATGTCTCCAGGATCTCCGTGTCAATCATCGTCTCCTTCATCGCTAGACTGTTGGGCACGCTCCCTGGGAACATCTTCTGCTACAGTGCCATTTCTTCCGCCGGGGTCGTCCTGATTCTACCGGGCTTCACC
The DNA here is from genome assembly GCA_022385765.1 of Trametes cingulata. Lineage (NCBI taxonomy): Eukaryota > Fungi > Basidiomycota > Agaricomycetes > Polyporales > Polyporaceae > Trametes > Trametes cingulata. The sequence continues at coordinate 1,078,742 of MU277982.1, read as the reverse complement.
ATCCGTAAGTCTTGTATTTTTCTGTTATATGCGATGACTGATGAGTAGACCGCATCCTACAGTTATCTCAGCTCTGGAATTGACCTCCAGGAACATCCTCTGCGGCTCGGTGCGGATGGTGTATGCTATCATCTACACCCTGTTCCTCGTGAGTGACTTGCGTTACGTATGCGTCCGCCTTCTTGTTGATACGGGGTGTTGCAGGGCTTCGGCCTCACCATTGGTTCCGACTTCTATCTCCTGGTCAACCCGAAGGCTCGCCACAATCTCGCGGCCACAGCCATGCTGGACTCGGAGACCTTGCACGGATTCATCATCAACAGCAATGCTTCGACGCCTCTCTCACAGCTAGGAGGCACTTTCACCTTCATGGAGACTGCAGATTCCGGAACGAGCCACATCATCAAAGGTCAGGATGAACCTCGTGCAATCGCGACGAAGTTAGACTTACATACCTGCTGCGACAGGATGCTACCGGAACCCGTCATGGCCATGGTACAGGCAGCCGTTCCCGTGGTGGACGATGCTCTTCCTGGTACCCATCTACTCTATCTGCTCGTCCGTCGCGAATCTGCAGTCCATCCGGAGCATCCAGTTGCCCATCATGGTGGCCTTCTCCTGCGCCGCCTATGCCGCCAACAAGGGAGCGAACTATCTGATATCTGACCGCGGGGACATCGTCTCCGCGTTTGGCGCACTGATTATCGGACTGTGCGGAAACACGTACTCCCGCCTCATCGGAGGAACCGCCTTCACTTCCATGGTGACTGGTGTCCTTTTCTTGGTGCCGGTAAGCACGGCTTCTCTTCGCCACACTTCCATCCTGTGCCACAGCGACTCATCTTTCATCCACCCAGTCCGCCATTGGTAATGGAGGTGGTCTGATTCAGAACTACAGCAGTTCTGCGCAGCAATACTCGGGCAGTTTTGAGCTCGGAATTCGTATGATCCAGGTCGCCATAGGCGTCACCATCGGGCTCTTCGTCGCACAGATCCTCGTGTATGCGCTTGGGCGACGCAAGAACGCCGCCCACTTCGCGTTCTAGACAGCATTAGCCTACAGGGTGAATACATGGATATCGATGCCGCACTCTATACCTACCGACCGCGCTGAAAGTCCGTCTCATCGCATGCACAAACAGCAAGAAGCACAACGACAGAAAGTGACTGTTACAAAAGATGTAGAGTATGGGGATAACAACGATGCAATCGTGTGACGCAATAAGGTATGTTGGTACGTATAATTTAAGAAGCGAAGAGCTGCTGCAGCTCCTCCAGACGCCGTGCCTGGATGTCGGACTTGCTCAGCGGCGGACCCAATGTGAGGTTGGCCAGCTCGGTCTTCTTCTTTTGGACCTCAAGAAGACGAGCCTCGATCGAGTTCTCGATGATGAGTTTGACTGTCGTGACCGGACGTGTTTGTCCGAGACGATGCTGTCCAGCGAAGATTAGATATCATGCCTTCTCGGATTTCACGAGGAGAACTTACGATGCGGTCTACAGCTTGGTTCTCCACGGCAGGGTTCCTGAGCCGGAATGAGTTGCGTCCCCATCAACGTTGATGCGCGGTACTCACCAGTACGGGTCCATGAGGTAGACGCGTTGCGCAGCAGTGAGATTCAGGCCAACGCCGCCAGCCTTCAAGCTCACGAGCAGGACTTCGCATGCTGGATCGTGCTTCAGCGCATCCATGGCCCGCGTACGCTCGTCACGCTTCATGGTTCCATCGAGACGGTCGTAGCGGATGTTTGCAATCTCGAGAGCGTCCTCGATTCTGGCCACGGCTCGAGTCAAACACAGCCCGACTGTACGAGGCGTAGACACTCACTTGTCAAGCATGCTCGTCCACTGAGAGCTACGAGAGTGCAGTTAGCGGCTATCGCAATTGGAACTGGATGAAGTGCAACATACAACACGACCGTCTTTGTGACTCCATCATCAAGACAGTTGCCCTCATTGTCCACCATCTGTACCTCGATCGAGCTCGGGTCATAGTTAGCCGAATACGGATTCGCCTTCGAGAACTGCATGAGGTCGCTTAGCAGGGCATTGACCTTGGTGGACGGATGGAAGTCCTTGAGCGCGATGCCCTTCTGGCGCTTCTCCTTCCTCGCACTCTTTTTCTTCGGCCCGCCAGCAAGGACCGTCTCCAACAGATTGCAGTCGAGGTCAATCTGCACGACATCCGAAGGTCCAAGGGGAGCCTGGCAAGTCGAGCAGCAACGACTGACGTCCGGCGGGACATTCGGCCACCCGGGGAACGTCGAGTTGCGGAAGCAGTGCAGGCAGTAGAGGTGTTGGCAACGGGTAAGGACAGGGTGAGGAGTGGAGGGACTGTTCTGACGCGTGGACGTTCGCGACGCCGATGCCTTCGGCTTACGCCCTCGCCTCGCAGGCGCAGCAGGAGCATCCACCTCTGCCATGCCTTCGTTGTTGCTGTCAAAGGGAAGGGAGAGCTCGCATGCGCACTCGACGCACTGCGCGGTGCCCGCCTCCTTTAGGAGAGAGAAGATCACCGCCGCACGTTGAAGGTTAATGCCCTCGCGAGCGATACTAGCCACGACGTCCTCGTAGGCAGGAGTCGCGTCGCCGGGCAGCCCGAGGCCCTTGTTCTGGACGAGCTCGAAGTGGTCGCATATCTGACGAAGACGGAGGATCTTCTGCAAGATGCCGACGTAATTCTTCATGAGCTCGTTCTTAGACGAGAGCTCATGGAACTCCGCCTTGGACTCCGTGAAGAAGCGGTCGTAAATCGCCTGCTCCTGCTCGTTGAACTTCAGGTAGCGCAGCTCGTCGCGACGCGGAGGTAGAGAGAGAATCTTCTTGCCGTCCTCCGCACGCGACTCCTTCGTGCGACGAAGTGTGATGCACTTCATGATGGTCTGCAAGCGAGCGACACCAAGTGGTTGCGCGAACTTGACGGGCGTGCCGATAAACTCATTCCAGGTGTTCTTGTCATCGAAGGGCGCCAGCCGCAGGAACTTGATCAGAGCGTAGACATCGTCGAGCTTGTTCTGAACCGGAGTACCGGTGAGACAGAGTCGACGATCCGCGGCTAGATCACAAGACGCCCGACAGCCTACAGTGCTAGTCTCCTTGATGGAGCTACAAACGCGTCGCATGTATGAGCACAAGAAACTCGGAGCGCAGACTTGGACTCACTGAGCCTCGTCAAGGACGACTCTGAACCAGTGTATGCTCTGCAATGGGCTTGTCGCTTCGACGAGAGGTCCGGCAACCTTCTTCCGCTTCTTCGCCGCCTTCTTCGCCTTTGGCGGCCTACCCACCGGCCTACCCGTCTCGTCCACCTCGATGAAGCCGTCGCTACTGGCGCCATCCTCGTCCTCATCGTCATCAGCGGCCTCCAAACTCCTCGTCTGCTTCGAGAACTCAGAAGCGAGTGTAGAGTACGTCGTAATGACCGCGTCGAAGTCCGCTAGGAAAGCGGGGTCGAGACGTCGTGAGTTTCCATGGTATACATAGACGCGTAATGGGGGTCCTTCGCGTATACGACCGATAGGCGGCTTCACGTCCGGCTTGATATCCACCTGCGAGCCAGTAGGCGTCGACAAAGCTGATGTAGGAGGTTGGGACGACGGGTTCGACCCTCCCTGGCCACCACATACAATCACCTCCCCTCGCCAATGCTCTTTGAACTGATCCTCCCAGTTGACCACGGTCGAGAGCGGACAGATGATCAGCGTCGCACGGCTCTTCATCTTGATACGACATGCGCGTGTGTACTGGGCTTCGACGCGATCTTGTTCTCGCGCAGCCTTCGCCTTCGCCTTGGACGAATTGCCTGCGGGCGCCGACGCCATGGGAGGAATGTTCCACACACTGCCTTGGAAGTGCGACGCAAGCAAAGGTGGATCGGAAGAGTTCGGAGGGGGAGTTTGTGGGGGCGTAAGTGGTGCCTCAGCAAAAGCGCGGGCAGAACGCATCGTCGCTGCAATGAGCGAAACGCACGTTATGGTCTTTCCAAGACCCATCTATACAGAACAGGCGAGGACTTCGTTCAGCATAGATCCAGGAGGATGCCACGGAGTACGATACACTCCAAGAGGAATGTGACTTACATCATCAGCAAGGATCGCGCCTTTCGCCTCCTCGGGCCTGGTGAATACCTCAGCCTGGGTAACGATGTTGACCCACGAGGTTTGGTGTGAGAGAGGGTTGATTCTCTCTTGCCACAGCGACAGCTTCTTGCCGCCAACGCTCTCCCACTCCTGTTCCCGGGCGAGCAGAAATGTGAGAGCCTTGCGTTGATGGGGGTACAGTTGCGTGGCAATCTCCGGGGCTGCGTGAGGTCCGCACGGCAATTGAGCCAGCCGAAACGACGCATATAGTGATGGGACGTACGAGGGTCTGCCTCTTCCAGCTCGTCGCCGCCTTTGAGGCTCTTGAAGAGCTCGTCGACTTGACTTCGTTGTACCTCGATGCTCTTACCAGAGACCGCAGGGGAAGTCCAGGACTTGAAGCTGCTACCGCCCGGCCCCATGTACCCAGGTCTGTTGTTGATGATTGGTGCGCGCGAATGGCCACCAGGAGGAGGATTATGAGGATTGTAGTAATAACTTGAGGACACATGCTCGATGTCGGAAGGGAGAGTGGGGTGGTCTAGGTACAGGCCATTCTGGCGCATGTAGGCGGAAACGACGGGTATGTTACCCTTGGGCGTGTAGACTAACATTTGAAGTTGCAGGATTGGCAGCTGAGAAACGTGAGTTCGTATCGACGCAGAGCATACTCGGGCACTCACATTCCGATTTCTGCATATTTTCGCGTCCAGACGGATGAGGCCCTTCCCCAGCATCGGCCCCAGCGGCGTTGCCACCTTCTGCTCGACTACCGCGAACGTCTCACCGGGTATGATCTCGCCGGAGGGGGCTTTGCATGACGGCGGTCGAACATTGATGGTCTCGGAAGCCCCTGCAGGCTTGTTTGCGACATGCTCATACTGTAACCGGACCGGCGCCCATTCTGGTCCAATCGCGTTCGGGTCTTGCGGAAGTATATACGGGATGGGGTATAGGACAAGCGCAGTGGCTGGGAGCACCCCAATACAAACAGGAGTCTTCGGGGGAAGGTCCATGGGCAGGTTGCCCAGGCTCGGGTGCAACTGCTGTGAGTGGGAAGGCTGTGGCTGCGCCTGTGATTGCGAAGCGCGAGAAGGAGGCGGAGAGGGGGAGTCAGTGAGGTCGATGACTTGACGTGCCTCCGACTGCGAAGGATGTCGGCCATTTGTTGCAGATGACTGGGGCGGCGCCGGATCCAAAGGGTTCGCAGTGGTAGCCGCCTGCGGCCGGGGCTGGAAGAAGGCAGCAGAAGTAGACGGACCTTGGAACACCGGCGGCCGGACAGTGTTCGGAATGGGACCGTCTTGGTCACGGTAGTAGGAAGACGCTTGCCCGAGTTGCGGTGTGCGAGAACCAGAGGGTGTACTTGGTCCAGCATGTGGCGCAAGGCTCGAGTAGGACATGGCCGGAGAAAGTCCAGATGAGGACTGCTGCCGGGGGAGACTGGGGTTGCTGCCGGAAGGCGTGCAGCTCGCGTTAAACGACCTGGAGCTTGTGCATGGTCGTTTCGACATTCGCTCGGTGGTGTGAATCTCCTCGTCGTCATCGTCAAGGGTGAGATCGATAGGGTTGGCCTGCGCGTATGAGCGCGAGTAGGCGGCTGTGGCTGTGGACTGAGAGGCCATGGTATACGGCCAGCGGAGAGCGAGATGGGGGTCGAGAGCAAGAAAGCACGATGGACGACGAGGAGATGAGAGCAGCGGACAGAGAGAAGAGCCGGACGCGGCGCAAGATTAGAGCGGACAGGCGTGCAATTGCAAGAGCAGAGGACGAATACATAAGCACCTTTACTCTCGCTTACGTGACTTCTCGGTCGCTGCTTGCCTATTCCGGACAGCAGTGTCGGTGATCGCGCCACGTGATACAGAGTTTTTGGGCGTCTGCAGCCCTAAATGAAGAAGCGCCCGGAGGGACTGACGTCTGCACCGGAAACCGCAACCGCATCGTCTTAGGACCCCTGGCAATGAGTGGGCATGCCTGATCCTAATCCGGACGGAACAGGCCTCTTCGGACGGCCTATGCCTGTGCCAGTCCGGACAAATCGCGATTTTAGCGCCCGAAGCCCTGTGGCATTTGTCCGGACGCTGCGGGCCAACACCCCCGCCATGCCTGTGCCCAGTCCGGACATCCTTGGGCGTCTCCGGGCTTCAGGCCGGGCTGTCGGCCCTGCTGAGGCTCTCCATCGGGATACCCCGGCCGGATTGCCCCCTATGGTCGACCTGCTGCCGATTATCTCGGTTCTTACGGGCAAGTTCTCGCCGATCTCTACTCTGAGATCTGATGTATAATCGCTCTGGAAGGCGAGCGCCCGGATGAGAGCATGCTCTCGAGGCCGGGAGGCCTGTTCACCACCCACCGTAATGCTCTGCGCCCTCGCGGGAAGGCACTCTTAGGCTGCCGATTCGTTCTCTTTTACTTTTATTGCACCAGTAGTAAGACATACAGGATATGGGAGGCCTGTTTAAGCATTTCCGGACACGGGGGAGCTCTTCCGAGGCCTGTGCAGGTAGTCCGGACACGGTCGCCCCGGAGACCCCCTATGCCTGTGCCAGTCCGGACGTTTACGAGCGCTTAATAGGCCTGTTCCCTACGGACATTTTCGTCAAAATCGCCTGACCCCGGAACAGGCCTCTCCCCCCATTGCCAGGGGTCCTATCGTCTTCTGGTCAGCCCAGGGATACTGTATCTGTTGGCGGCCACATCCTGTACACTCCGGCCCACCACAGCTGTCCGGGAACAATCACATCGCCTCTGGCTTGGTCTGTTGAGTCATTGCTCACGGTATTCCAGATTCCCCATGCATCCACGCTGCTTGCGTTGCATCCCCGGATCCGAAGCCTGTTGCTTACCAATGACATCCACTTGCTGACATTCCGTATTGCTGCAGAGCGCGACCGCCGCGACGGTAGATGTCGCATATTCCGACTCGGCGGCCAAAGTTTTCTAGACGTGTCGGCCGCCCGACTAGTGGGGACGTGGGCCAGCAATCGTAGGCGCTCTGGTACACACCCTCGTACCTTTGACCTTGGCTTATGGCCACGTTCAGCCTGGAGGAATCCTATGCTCGACACCTCATCTGCCGGAATAGGTAGGGACGTGTGGATTCTACCACCGCGCAGTGATATAGGCCTCCACTCGCAGGGAAGACGTATAGCGTGAAGCCGATACCCTCGGATTCCGTGCAGCTTCATCGGCATCCCCGACACTCGTACTGCGGCCTGTTAGTGCACACTGTCCCGAGGCTGTCGATAATGATGCAGATGCGGCCCGTCTTCCATTGCGTTCCGCTATCACCGTGCGACCTCATACATGTGACGCTCTGTATATGCTTCCCCGGTCTTGCTAACCCGTCGAAGCCCTCCCAATGTCCGCTCGAAGCCCCATGTTGCCTCACCTTGAAGTCTCGCTCCTCATCATGTGCTAGTCTGCCATGATGTCTTCAAGTCGTGCACGGCCCGCTCGTACAAGCGAGCTTGGATATCTGGGGGCCTGGTGTCTGCTAGGCGATGCGAGGACGCAATGTTCGCTTTGCTGTGTGCCATGAACCTCATCGCAAGCTGGCAGTGCAAGTTGCTCCTGGTCCCCTTACTGGTTCTGCCGGTGCTGTCTCTGAAGCTCCCGCCACTGGTGCCTGCGGTGCATGACAGCTTCCTAGATGCCCGGTCTGCTTCCTTCCGACTGCCCAAACGTGTCCACATCATCGTTGACGAGCGGGACGCCCATTCAACAAAGGATGACGGTTTGACGCTGATTCCTCCGACACTCTTCAACTTCTCACAGACCTTCAAGTCGGATCTGGAAACACTCTTCCCACAGACAACTGTGTCTCTGTCCGTCGGCGACGCGAGAAAGTCGCTCAATGTCCCGGCTGTCATCGCATTCCTCCTGTCAGACGACTTGCATTCCACCCATGCCGATGGCTCTCCCACGACCGAGGGCTATGAACTGGAAGTCTCGCCCACGAATATCCGGATAACAGGTGCAGGAAGTAAAGGGGCGTTTTGGGCGACCCGTACTCTCCTGCAGGGCCTCGTTCTCTCAGGGGGCCAATTTCCGACAGGCAAGATTGTGGACCAGCCTGACTGGCGCACGCGTGGGTTCATGCTAGGTGGGCTAAGGTTGCGTTCATTTCATGCCTGCCACTCATGTCCGTCGCACAGATGTAGGCAGGCAGTGGTACCCGATCAATTTCCTCCAGGACCTATGTACATACGCTTCCTGGTTCAAGATCAGTGAATTTGTGAGTTAGCGCATGAGCTGCGGTAATTGCTGTCTCATGAAACATCTCGTCCGAGCAGCACGTCCACCTCTCGGATAACGTCTCTCCTCGGGGGAACTTCAATGCTTACGCACGTTTCCGTTTGCGGCCCGAAGATCCAGCCCTGGCAGGGCTCACGCCACATCTGAACGAGACGTACTCCAGGCGGGAATTCGACGCTTTCCAAGCCGGGTGCGCAGCCCGCGGAGTCACCGTAAGCGTCGATCCTGCTCTGCGACTCCACTCCGTCAATCTCACAGCGCTGCTCCCTTAGGTCGTTCCGGAATTAGAATCTGTGCGTGCTTGAGGGCGGCTCGCCGTGCCTACCGTGTGCGCGGGCGTGTTCTGACAATTGTGTTTGTAAGCCCGGACACGCTTTGGTTATCACGCAGTGGAAACCCGAGCTCGCACTCTCCACGGATCCGACGCTGATCAACCTCACTGTGCCTGATGCTATCCCGACGATCAAGTCAATCTGGAAGGGTACGTCACAGAGATAGGAATTAGGGGGCTCTCACTTAACATCCTGACCAGAGTTCCTGCCATGGTTCCATGCGAGTATGTGTCACGTTTGGCCGGACGGCGTGAAGGTGGTGCTGAGCATCCGGGGATAGAGCAAGTCTCCATCGGCGCTGACGAGTACAATGCGTCTTTGGCGGATGACTACAACAACTTCGTCAACGAGATGGTGTGTCTGTCAGTAGAGTCCGGATCATGCTGAACTTATGTCTTGTTCAGAGCGAATTTATTGGCCAAGAAAGCGGCAAGACAATCCGGCTCTGGGGCACACGAGAGCCGTCTAACCGTACGTCTGTCAGCAAGAACATCACAATCCAGCATTGGTGACTGTTCTCCTTGGGTACTCTGCCGCAAATTCCTTGTTTAATGAGGGCGCGCGTTACAGGGACTTCGGCGATGACGACCCGTTCGAGCTCATTCGCTCGGGATACGATGTCATCAACAGGTGAGCATTGCCGCTGTACAGCGCCGTCTCGGCTCGCCATCCGCCCAAGACAACGCAGTGCTGACCAATGCCGACTCGGGAATCGTCAGCGAGGATTCGTTCCAGTACATCGTGATGAAACAGGTTCGTCGACGTTAGTCAGTCGCGGGGTTGTACGGTGTTGACGGGAATGTCGCAGTCGGGATCCTTCCCGCAGAGCCTGAACCAGACCCGGCTTTGGCATGGCGCAAATACACAAACAGGCGGGATTTGGGACCCACATGTCTTTGACCGAGGTCAGTGTTGTTTCGTCATTACAGCGGCTAGCGGTGCAATGCTCATCTCGGAATTAGGGAATGCGTCCAATAACCCGAGCATCACAAACCCCCGGCTCAAGGGCGCCATCATGGTGTGCTCTTCACCTGTTTGTCAGCCTCCATCGACAAACTGCTAACCCCGCGCGCACAGGCTGCCTGGAATGACCACGGTCCGACCGCTAGTACGTTCTTGGAGGCGTTCTATGCCGTCAAGGAGGGGCTCCCAGTCGTCGCAAGCGCCGGATGGCAGGCCGCGTCCCGCCCCAACCATCTCACCCACGCTCAGTTTCTCGCGGCGTTCACGCACCTGGAGGCTTCTGCCCCAGGACAAAACCTCGACCGTCGCATTCCGAGTAAAGGTCAGGTGGTCGTCGACTACGATTTGTCACACTTGGGTGCGGCCGCGTCCGGCAGAGTGCAAGATAGGAGCGGAAACGGTTACCATGCGCGTCTGGGGAACGGTGTACTGCACACGCCGCTCGGGAGCAAGGGACATAACTACACCCTCCTCCTCCGCACCACGATCAGCGGCGCCCCGGCCACACTGCTATCCGGTCCAGATGACTCTGTTGGGTTACAGGGGTCGGCCGACGGTGGTCTAACGCTCGCTTTCACGTCATCTAACATCACCTATCTGCTCTCCAACTTCACGCTCCCGTCAAGGCCAAGCAGGGCAACGCATGACATCGTTCTGACCGGGACAGAACTCGGAACCTCCGCGTTCGTCGATGGCGTACATGCGGGCGACTTCCGCGTCTCGATTGATCAGACAGACGTTTTCGCGCCGATGGCGTTCGTAGCTCCGGCACAGACCATAGGAGGCGAAGGCGTCAGGCTGGAGAAGTTCGTTTTGTGGAACGGGATACAAAGCAGTAGTACAACGAGAGGAGCAAAGTAGAGCCAGTCATGAAGACGCACGCCATGCAGTGTGACGTGTGCTAATAGATAGCGTATTCGGAAGGAGACCTGGACATGAATGCGAATACCGTCGAAACTGGCACCACTGGGTAACTACGATGAAACGCGGTAAGACCTAGAACTACGCTGCGACAATACGGTGTAAGATACGAGCTGAGCGCGAACGGAAACGCATTCGTAGATTACCTTGGTTCGCGCGAATACATTGGACTGTCGTAATCTAGCAACATCTGTAACGACCGTAGAGTGATAGTCTGCAGTTTGCGGGCCGTACAGCCACCACTCGACGGACGATATCCCGATCATAGACTACGCCCCCAGCATCGAGCTCGCCACACTGTTGGCGTGGCGAGCTCGACACTGAAGACGTAGGACACAATCCGGTGGCGCCAGATTCCGATAGCGCAGTGTATTCGCGAGTCGGCTGTGCAGGCCTGGTCAATGTCGTGTCATACACCTAGCAGGACGGCTGTGAGATCGAAACTATACGGTGGAAATACTGACTCACGAGGTGCCCATCCCATTGCGTGATATGCTTGGCGTGCAGCTTCTTCCTTCGCAAGCTGCTTACTCGATCCAGTGCCGACGCCCCTCTCAATGCCATTGACTGCCGTCCCAGCCACGGTTAGCACAAACCAATAATGATTGATGTCGGGAGCGCACCAATGCATTGCACGGTCCATCGGCCTGCATGGGCTGGACCAGAAAACTGCGCAGGATACTGGACCTCGAGCCGACGCTGCTGCGCAGTCTGGTTGAACAACGGCAGAAAGGCCGAGTGAGGCGATGCGGGAGCCAATGGATTATGGGGGAGCGGCGGAGGAGGGACTGCAGGGGGCGGCGGAGGGGGCTGACCGAACATCGCGTGCTGTTGCGGCTGCTGGAAGTAGCCGGCCTGAGGCTGAGCGTAGCCCATCCCCATCCCCATGCCCGACTCCACCTTGACTCTCTTGTACTCTGGCTCTGCGTACGCCGCCGGAGGAGCCGGTGCTTGGGACTGGGGATCGACGAGGGCTGCGATCCAGTCTCGGACCGCCTGATAGCCCCCTCCGACGAACACCGCGCCGACGTACATGTTGAAGAGGATCCGAGTTTCCTGCCCTGTTTTGAGTGGTCGCACGATACGAATGCCGGCGGGAGAGCATACCTCAGGAGACTTCATATCCACCTCGGGCGGATGCCGTACCTTGTCCCTCCACCGATACCCCTCAACCCACTTCTCCACTCTCTCCTGCAACGTCTCGCGAACCTGTTGCTACGCGGCAGGTTCGGTGAGCATCAAAGAGCAAGATGCATGACGGCACTCACCCTCAAGTCGTCAGCCTTGAGCATTGGTCTCTTGTTGAACAGCACATCGGTATAAGCGGCTTCCAAGACCTTGTCGCCGAGGACACCTAGTCGCTGTCCGTCACCGTAGGGAGAATCGCTGTTCAGAGGCGCGCCTGTAAACTTCATGCTCCGATGGACGAATATCTCAAGCATTGCTTCGCCGTCGATTTTCGGAGGTGCAGGTAGGTCAGGATCCATTGCGATGGAAGCCGAGCGAGCGCGCTTCAAGTTGGGAGATGGACTGTAAGATTTCGCTGGTGCGGAGGTAGAGGTACACGTGCCGGAATCTGAGTGAGTGGTTAAAGTATGGGTTGTGTACTGCCGCAGCAGCCCGAGTGCATGTTATACGGCGTACCTGTGCGTGCTGCGGTAGTAGAAGCTCCGTTGCTCGTAGACGCGTCAGATGCCGCGCTGTATCCGTTCGCAGCTCCCAGTGTCATCGTGGTTAATGCGCAAGAGAGTTGTGCCAGCAGAGCCGCCACTCCGAATCTATGCAGGAGGGTTGCGGAAGCGACGCAGTACTGGTACTCCGCCACAACAATCCCCCTTTGAGTTCAAGGCGGCACGCTGCAGCACAATTACGCCCTTCCGCAGCGCGAGCAGCAAAGCACCCTGGGCTGAGTCTGAAACGGGCGAGAGTGTATAAGTTCTAGATTCGGATACAAACTACAGGCGTTCGCCTCATGATCAAGTACCGCATGTACAGTATACAGCTATGATGACTAGGTGGCGGCTAAGTTGGAAATAAGGCTGGGTACTATGTACGATAATAATGACGCCTGTCAGTACGGTACGGCTCTACGCTATGAGTCGCTCAGATCAATGACAGGCCCGGACGGCATAGCTGCTGCCTTTGCAGCGGTGGAAGCGCGCCTCTCCTGTTTAGCCATGATGTTCACCAGGATGTCCACTACGGTGCTGTGGGCAGGATCTCGCGAAAGCCGCCGTACAGCTTCGGTAATTCTGTTCAGCAGCATCCTTATCAGCGCACAGTACCCTCACCGGAATGCGTCCGACTTTACCGCGATGGGCCTTCTGCAACGACAGGGCACTCCTTGATTAGATGCTGGGGTGCCCGCCCACAAACGGCGCACACCGACTGTCCTTTCGGTTCCTTTGCCTTCTTGGCTTTCGGTGCATCGGCGATGGGCACAGGGGAGGATGGGCGTTTGGACGAACCCGCAACCGCATTCGAAGGCTTGGAAATGTGCGGTATTGCTGGAGGTATCTTGGCTGCGGCAAGAGATGTTCTAGGTAGGGATTGGGTTGGGGGGCGCACACCACTCTGTAGAGGACCCGCCGTGTGCTGCGTTCCAGTGGTGGGGGGAGGGGGGGCCCCAGGAAGGGATGCTCGGATATCTGCCCTTGGTTTCTTCTGGAGGGGTACCGCAGACGGTTGTGGAGGCGCTTCAACGAGATGTAACGGTTGGCCGTATATGAGGTTGATCTTCCCGAGTCGGTGAAGGGTCTCATCGATCACACGGATGGCAGCACGCTGTTGGTTCGCAGCACGTCAGTCAACGCACTGTTCAGGGGAGGCGTAACTCGGTTGATCTCACCCGTTCCTCGATCGTCTCGTCTCCTGCATGCTGCATCAACATGAGTCGGTATTGCGCCAAGTTCTCTGGGCTCTCCGTCATGGAACATTGGCCTGGCTGATGTATCTTGCCGCATAGTCCGCAGAAGTCGCCTTGCTGACGCACAGAGGCTTTGGGGCGGTTGTGTATAGGTGACAGGGTCCTGGAAGTCAGATCGGGGTGCCTAGACCGCGCGGATGCTTGCTGCTTGCTAACGTGCCCGGACGCTAGAGGCCCGTGCGGACTGGACCCGCGAACATCGAGCATCTGGATATCGTCCACATCCATGGCGGCATCCCCCGCATCGTCCGACTCCGATACCACGTCCGACACTGCTGCACGGAAGTCCGAATCGTCCGACTCTGCCGACTTCCCTCTCGATCTCTTCCTCTTCCGCGATTTGTTCTGATCTTTCGTTGGAGTATCTTCAAGGACCAAGCTCTGCTGTGACATCGTCAGGCAAGGAGCCGACAGCAGACAGTAAAGGCGACTTACCTGAGGAAATACGGCAGCGGCTTTGCGGCGCACGCCGCGGCCGGTTATCTCCTTCTCCCGTTCCTTAGCACGCTCGGTGGCGATTAGCTGAAGCGCCTTCGCCCATGAGTCTGCTTCCTCCGGATTCTCTGCAACATCGTCCGGCAGGTCCTCTAAACCGTCTTTGTCTGCTGACCAAACCTTGGCGAATGCGAAGAGAGATCCGGCGCCAGAATCATGCTCGACTTCATCGCCCTCCTTCTCCGTTTTCTCGATGAGGTTGTCGATATCGTGCTCAGAGTCTGCAAGGTCATGTAAACGAGGGGTGAAACGGAACGACTCCAGGATGCTCACAGTGGATCTCCCTGGCTGCACTCTCCTCGTTTTCTTCGAACAACGCCTTGGCACCGAACATGAGAATTGACTGTACATCTTCCTTTGTCCCGCTCTCGTCATCCATCTTCTGCACGATGAGATGATCGAGCACCAGTTTCTTCTTCCCCGTCTGCATGATGCGTTCTGATACGGGGTGAGTATCTTGAGTGCAGAAATAGTGTCGGAAGCGAGAAACATACCCTCGGCGGAATCCTTCACCATGAGCTTGAAGACGAGCACCGTCTTCTTTTGGCCGAAGCGGTGCGCACGGGCGATAGCCTAGGATCGGGTCAGCGCACATGTACCCACAGGTCACAATTCTAGCCCTACTTGAAGGTCCTGTCGTTCTGATTAGTACGGACACTAATCCAAGGAAGAGTACAACGTACCTGATGAGGATTGAAGTCGGGATCGAAGATTATGACGGTGTCTGCGCTCCATAAGTTGATGCCGACGCCCCCCGCGCGCGTTGTGAGGAGGTAGATGAAGATGTCTGAGTCCGGCTTGTTGAACTCGTCCATCCCCTTCTGGCGATCTGCTTGCTTGGTATTGCCATCCTGAACGCAATGAGATTCATTTCCAAGCTGCCGCTACTGCGATCTTGAACACTCACGAGGCGGAGATACTTGATACCTTCGCCGATCAAGAAGTCTTCAATAATGTCCAGAGCGATGACGAACTAGGGTTTCGTAAGAATGGGGCGGCAGTATACACCCTCTGGACATACCTGACTGAATAGGAGGACACGATGCCCTCTGGCGCGCAATTTGGGCAGGAGCATCTTCAACAGACGTAGCTTAGCGCTCGCGGCTACCAGCCTGTCATGAGTCTCCTGGGGCGGCAGCCCTCGCGGCTCGATGGTGTCAGAGACCAGGTATGGATGCTGAATGCATTTGCGCAGTTGCATGAGCATATTGTTCATGTTGGACTTCGTCAGTGCATTGTTGCCTTTGGAAGCTCCGGTGCCTTCGGCGAGGCTCCGCAGAATCTCCAGGTTTTGACCTAGTGACTGTCAGCACCTGGTATGACCATCGTGTACCGTACATACTGAGGATCGACCGATATATCTCCTTCTGCAGAGGTGCCATACTGACGGGGACAATAACCTCATTCTGTAGTTATGTTCAGCAGCAATCACAAGGCTCGAGCCTCGACAAGGCGCATACCTTGGGAGGCAGTTGTAGGACTTCAGACTTGATACGGCGAAGGAAGTATGGCTTTAGCCGGACGTGCAACTCCTTGACCAATTCGTCCGTGAGCTCTTCGTATTGCTTTGAGAGCTGCTCCAGGTCTCGCCATTCCTCGGGGTCCAAGAAGTTCATCAGATTGAATAATTCTCGGATGTTGTTGTTCAGTGGTGTCTACCGAGAATCCATTGTGCTGTCAATCATTTGAGCGGACGTTCCAACGAACGACACCTACACCGGTCATGATGATGCGGTGGAAGCTGTTCAGCTCCTTCAATCGCTTGAAGATTAGACTGGCGTCGCTCTTGACTGCATGGCCGCTGGTCAATCGATCGACCCGCTAGTCGAGACAGCCTGACTTACGTCGCTGTCCTTCATCCACGACGAGAACCTCCCAGCGCGGCATGCTCTTGAATACAGGCGTGAACTCCTTCACATTGGTGACCGTCTCGTACGTGGTGACGAGTACGTGGTACTTCGCGCCTGTCGTGCCGCTGGCCGGACGGGCGTGGAAGAGCTCATATCTCTTGATGACCTCGCGAGCCTTGGCCTCACCGTAGAATGGGACCACACGGAGCTTCGGTGCCCAGCGCTCGAACTCGCGGACCCAGTTTGTGATGGTAGAGTTCGGCACGACTACCAGCGCCGGAAAGCACCGGAAGGTGGACGCAATGTAGCCAATGAAGGTTACAATCTGCACCGTCTTTCCCTAAGAATTTCGTTCATCAGCGTAAGTGCGTGACCGATGATACGTGGAGGTGACCCTACAAGACCCATCTCGTCAGCGAGGATGCAATTCTGCGAGATGTTCCAGTTGTGACAGAGCCAGTTGACTCCCTCGACCTGGAAGGGCATGAGCTTTAGCTGAGAGCTCTGACCGAGGTCCGGTTGCGACTCTGTTGTGAACTTCTGTCTCTTTAGCCATGCGGCCCCAGCCTTCACGACTTCTTGCTTCTTGTCGCGCAGCGGTACGGTCACGGACTGAGCGAAGAGGAAGCGCGTGAAGGCATTCCGATAAGCAGCATAGCCCAGGTCAGACGGGCGAGGTGGAGAATCCCATGAGGCTACATCCTAAGATCAGCCATGGAGACAGAAATGGTCGCGATGATAACAAACCGTCGTCGTAACCCAGGTCCTCCCATTTGAAGAACGCCCAGGCTACTCGATTTGCATGCTTCTCGCTCAACTTCTCCTGGGTGAGAGATTCGAACTCCTCGACGGTCACCATCATGTCCGACTCGGGCTCTTCTCCGTGATCGTATGCGGCCTCTCGAGCTTTCAACATCCCAGTGTCACCCAGGTCCTCGCTATCCTCGTCACTTCGAACTATCCCCTTCTTGCCCTTAGCTTTGACAGTCTTGTGGGGACGCCAGAGACGGATGTCGAGGACGCGATCCACGGTCTTCCAGGCAGGGGGGATCTTGCGTTCCGCTTCTGGGTTGGGGAACAAAGCGGAGGTCTGCTCTTCGTCCTTACTGCCCTGTGCGGCCGTCTCAGAGTCGTCAGATACTATGTCAAACGTTGCCAGCTCGCCATCGCCGTTGGTCGAGAGCTGCTGCTCTGAGACGGGTTCGGCCAGCAGGGGAACCTTTGTCCCGCCTTGGAGGAAATTCTTCAGCTTGGTCTGAGCGGTTGCAAGAAGCCAGCCATGCGGAACCCATTGTACTCGGCGGTAACTGCGGTCAACCCACTTCACGAGGTATTCTCGAGGGAGCATCGCCTTCCAGTTAGGAGGTTCGTCAGGGGCGCGAGGAGGTTCGACAGCGTTCTCTGGATACGGTCGCCATGCCAGGATGTGCTCCACCTGATAGACATAGGAGACACAGTCTGCACATCTCCAGCCAGTCTCATGCTGATAGTAGCGCGCCATATCAGCAGGAGAGGTATCGTCAGGATCGTAGTGATCAGGAATCGGCAGATGGGCGTAGTGGGCGAGACGTCTGCAAGTGAAGCATCGGAAGAGCAGTTCGCGGGGGCCATCCTCTTGGTCTTCGTTCTGGTTAGCAATAGTTGCAGAGATGGGCGGAGGAGCAGATCCGTTCGTGTCGGCCGTGGTAGCGTCAGGTGCGGCAGACGAACTTGGGTCTTGGGGGGTGGAAGACTGCGCCCGCTGAGCGAACTGGTCGGGCTTCAAAGCGACCCCCTTGCATCCCATGCATATACCTCCTTTCATGCACGAACCACAGATGAACTCGGTAGTTTGGTAAGTGTCGAGCCCCAGACGCTTCTGCGGTTCGGGCCCGACGGACCCAGCGGCACGCCAGCTCGCCTTATCCCGTTCTAGAGCTGCTCGGAGGATTTCATCTCGTTGGGTCTTTGCAAGACAACCCCAGTGTGCGGCGACAGGACACTTCAGGCTAGTTCATAGGTGAGCTCTATGCTCGTTCCTGGCTGATCGAACATAGCGTGATACTAACCAGCGTACCCAGCCGCCGAGGTTGTTTAGTCTCGTCTCTTCATCTTCGGACTCGTCATCTTCATTCTTCCTGCGTCGCTTACCCTTCTTGGCCGCTTTCTTCAGCTGTTCGTGAGCTGGTGGCGTGTGACACTTTTCGCATATGCTCCTGTGCGCTATCAGAGGCGCCAGTTCTTCATCCTCCTCTTCGTCGTACTGAAGATCAGCAACCACGCGGAAGTGACCGTACGCGGGCCGTGAGGCCTTTCCGCGGACGATCCTCTTCTTCTGAGCCTTCTTGCCGGACGACGCAAGGTCAGAATCGTCGTCGACCAGCTGCGTGTCCTCAAAGTCCTCGTCGTCCAAGTTGGTCCTCTTGCTCTTCTTGGCCCGCGTCGACCTCCGAGTTGGAGCAGCAGTGTCCTGCATGTCGCTATCACTGTCAGAGCCGTGGACCACTATTGCACGCCCGGAACGTGTCTTCTTGGGACTGAAGGGCAGCCGGCTTCCCAACTTCTCATTCGCAGTGGCAGCTGCGGCGCGTGTGCTCCGCCGTTTTGACGTCGCGACAGGAAGATCCGAGTCCGAGCCCGAATCAATGTCGTGAGCAAGCTCGTCCGAGCTGTACTCTTCCCTTGGATTTCGACGGTATGCAGGCCTGGCTCCACGTCCGGGAATCTTGAGCGTCAAAGTATCCTCTCGAGAACCAGGGTGCACGTAGAAGGAGGTAGGATTGAAGGGAGGTAGCGTCCCGAGACCCTTGGACTCCTCTACAGATGAAACAAAGATGAGTAGAAACTATGGTGTAGAAACGTCGTACTGACCGTAGCGCTGTACGATGTCTGGACGGCGAGTCTCGAGAGGGCGAGCCAGAACCTGACAGAAAGCTCATAAGCGTCACGTTTGGCAACGGCAATTAGCGACACGGAAGAGGTACACGTCGTAGCCTTGGTGTTCCTTCCCAGACTGGGCCGCAGGCCACTTCACGGGATGATGTAGACGGGAAGAAACCGAGGGACACCTACCTTGTGAACAGTCCCATCCTCGTAACGGACGTAGTATAAAGACCTCTTCCCTTCCTGAGACTCTCCAACTATGCGCTGAATTCCATCATGGGAGAACTCCTCGTCAGACCCGAGCACGTCTTCAGCCACAGACCTGTAGAGACGCTTCTGGTTGCTTGCGAGTGTAGGTACTTCCACGCAGACAGATGTGGTCTTTGGAACCAAGACTAGCAGTTCCTGGCTGTCAGAATTGTCGACCGTAGATAAGGAAGAATCTGCGGGAGCAGGCGCGTCCGTGGATGGCTCGCGGTCCACGAGCCGTTCCGGAGAGAAGAGCAGTCTGGCGTCTGAGGGATCTGGAAGTGGTTCAGACATGGCCGGGGAGCAGCCCCGAGGTCTATAACGGTATAAAGGAGAGACAAAACGCGAGGCGACGCGTGAAGTGCAGCGAGGGGGTCACAGAGGAGAAGAGAGAAACGCGCCCCGGGGCCGGTGGCCAACGCGCTTAGGCACTGCAGACGCCGCTCTGCTGGTAGCGCGAGCTGCTTAATAAGGCAATCCTTGCCTTTCCGGGCAACGGTGTAGCAACAATCATGGCCGTGCTCGCTCCTCCGCGTCGTCCGCCCTCTCTCTGCTCGCTCGATGTCGCGGATACCTCCTTATCCTCCAGATGCTCCCAGGCGCGCGCGATCGCCCAGTGTTGGCGAAAATGGTGCTTCTACGCGACCACTGCAGATTAATCGACCACCCACGCGTCCTACGACCCCAAGCGGCAGCTCGGTGGCTTCAGGCTCTCCTCGGGGACCAATTCGACCGACTCGGTCCGGACTACGGAGCAGACAGATATCTGAGTATTCCGCGTCAGACCGCGTTTCTTCTGACTCGCGCGCAACCCGGGACTCACGAGAGGCCTACGATGGTCGACCTGTCGGCCTACCGGACGGCCCGCAACCCCTCAGATCGCGTAACATCACACTAAACGGTCTAGAGCAGCAGAGAAATGGCAGGGCGGGAGCGTCACAAGAGTCTCCTTCGGAGATATCACCTACGTCTCTCGCTGCGGTGGCGGCTTTCCAGAGCCTAGGGCGTAGAAGAGGCATGTCGAACGACGACGTGGTGGATGAATACGAGGAGCAGAGGAAGAGAGAGATGGAGGTGCAGAAAGCACGTCAGATGAGGATTAGGGAGAAGGTGCCTGGCAGAAGGGCAACGGGAAAGGCAAAAGCTGGGGATATCGACGGTGAGTCTGCCTGACAGTAGTGCACGCTGCCCTCAGGGTGTGCCGCCTGCAACGGCGCGCGTCATGAACTCATATCGTTCTCAGCCGTCTTAGACGAGATCAAGGATGAGTGGGCCGTAGTGACCGACCCTGATGTAAGTTGCAGCGCACGCAAGTCGATATACTAGATTAATTGGAGCAGTTCAACCCAGTCGACCTCGCCCTTCAACTTCTTGATGATTCATCTCTTGGGAAGGATATGGAGTCTTTCAGAAGAACCAAGGACATGCTCTCGCGGGCAATGAAGGGGTCCGTTGACAGTGCGTCCGCTCATATGGTTCGAGTACAGATACTGATATGTCAGGTTGGCCTCCCAGAGCATTACCAGGCGTTTAACGCTGCTCTGCCTCATCATGCTGCTCTATTGAACCACCTTGATGCCACCCAGTCCCAGATCAAAGACGCCCGTAATGCTCTACAGGAGGCCAAGGAAGCCTTAGGCAGTAAGCGGGCAGATTTAGTTCAGCTCTGGTCCCGCAATCAGACTGTAGAGGAGATGATGCGCATACTGGACCAGATGTAAGCACTCCGTGCCCGGCCATTATTCACCATACTGACCCAGACTGTCCTTTAGCGAGCACCTCAAGTCGGTCCCAGACGCCCTGGAAAGCCTTATTCTCGAGAAGCGTCTTTTGCAGGCTGCGGCACTCCTCGTACGAAGTCTGAAGTTGATCAACAAACCTGACATGCTCGAGATCGGTGCGGTCTCGGATCTCAGAAGCTATCTCGTCGGTCAAGAGACAGTACGTCGTATACCTGATGCATTCCTCGTCATCTCAACATCTCCTCTCCTATGCAGACGCTGCGAGATATCCTCATCGACGAGCTACATAGCCATCTCTATCTGAAATCATTCTGGTGTGAGTCCCGTTGGACTGTGTACAACCCCAACCAGCACAGCTGTAAGTTATGGGCATTCCACTGCAGATATGCGACACTTAACTTCTCGTTGCAAGTTGCAGCTCAGGAAACTCGGGAGGAAGGTGACGAGCCTGATAGCTCAGCACGCCCACTTTCGATATCCTCCCCAGTCTCCCCCACTACCACTCGTTCGACGCGGTTAGCAAGATTCTTGGACGACCTCGCACTTCGTCCGAATGATCCTCCATTTGACGTGAATGACTCCAACTATCGCCACAGTCTCTCTGGCGCTGGAATCAACGCAAGCGTCTCTGGATTTGGCTTGTCCTCTGTGCCCTCGAATAATGCTCTGTCTGGTCTTGCTTCATCGTCGACTGCGCAACCCCGAAATCCCGAGGCGGACTCCTTCGCATATATCGAGATGCTTCTTGAGTCCATGGCGGCCCTGGGTAAGCTCGGTACGGCCCTCGACATCGTGGCGCAGAAGCTCCCAGGAGAGATTTTCTCGCTCATCGAGGTGACTATCGAGGAGGTATCCGAGCGTGCAGAATACGGACGCCGGGGATCGATGATTGGAATGATGGACTCCGGTTCAACCGCTGGACGTGCTACTGACCTCTCGATGCTCTCGACTCCCGCAATCACGACGAATGCCCTGGGTATTGCTGGTGTCGCCGTGGCCGCGGCTTTGCAAGGCTCGCCGATGAACGCGCGACGCACAATCATGGATGCGACGAATCTCCGGCTGACCGCGTTAGAGTCCTCTACTAAGGTCCTCGATCAGGAGATCCTGAAGGGCTTCTTTTGGACGCTGTATTCCAAGCTCATCGCCGTCAGCGAGGGACTGCGAGTCGTTTACGAAGTTGCCAACCGTATTGGTTCAGTGCGTACTCTATCTAGTTTGTCGTATGTTGACTTAACTCAAACTCGTCGGCTGCATCAGAGGAGGGACTACAAGGATTCGTCCGGTACTAAGCCGGGGGCGTTGTTCCCACTCGAAGAAGTGTGGGCCCCGGTGCAGGCGGAGGTGAGCGCTCCCTTCGACCTCGAGCATGCCCAAAGTACTGAGCTCTGCCATAGGTCCGGACTTTGATCAGTGACTACATCACTGACGAAGAGCAAGGAGCTATATCCGGACGTAATCCGATCTCGTCGATCAATGAGGTCCTCCGAGAAGGTCGTTTCAATCGCGACAAAAGCAAGGTACGTCTTACAAATCAGTCAGGTTGATACATGGCAAACCATCCCTCCAACAGCCAATATTCCGTTTCGCGGATACCGATACGAAGTTCGCGACGAAAGCGCTGCGACAGCACGAGGAGGAACTCACCCGAGTTCTCAAGGATACCGTACCGGGCCTTGTGCAAGGCTCTGAGAACGCCTTACAGGCAACACTGGCTGCGGTCGGTACGGACGACCGGCTGATGGGCACTGGACAACACCACAGGTTATTGGTCCACCCGAATGCTTTCCATGTCAGCGTACTCTTTCAGCCTACTCTTGCTTTCCTGGATCGGATTTCGGATATTCTCCCCGCTGGTCTGGAGACTGCCAGAGCATCAAGTAGTGTTCTAGACGAGTTCGTCCTGAAGGTGTACTTGCCGCAACTGGAAGAGAAGGTGTCTGCTTTGTTCCACCAGACAGTAACAAGTGCGTAGGGCCGTGTGGTCTCACTTATCTGTGTTCTCTGACACGCAGCGCTAGGTCCGGATGCGTTTGAGCCTGATCCGGCCTCCCTTGCGTTATCTCCGAAGCCACTAGTGAAGGTGCGTTCGCAAGGACGCCATTCCGAGGGATACTTACTGTGTTATCTACAGGCAAGCGTGCAATTGATGGCCTTGATAAACTCCCTTTGCGCTATGCTTCGGACGACGCCTTTCCACCGCGAGAACTACTCTCGACTGATTCTGACCGTCATCGGCAAGTTCTACCAGCGCTGCAGCGACCGCTTCTACGACTTGGTGGCGGTGAAGGGCGAGGTGGCGCCGGACGATGACTCTCGTATTGCCCTGGCTGCCCAATGGGCGCAGAAGGCCGAACTTGGACCTTGCTTGTCTGAGCTGCTGAAGTCATTGTCCGGTGACGCTACTGCCGCGGCGAAGCAGCAACTCTGCCGACAAGAGACTCATCTTGAGAACAGTCTGCTCGGCGAGGGTGCCGTGACCAAGCATGACCTCATCACGTCAATCCGCAACGTTTCTGCTCTCGCCAGCCTGTATCATAGTGTTGTACGTCTGTGATCTCTACGCCCTCCGTCCGTCCTATGTTGTTCACAGCTCTTCTCCTGCAGACATGGTTCGCTGACCAGCTAGAGGCCTTGAAGGCTTCCCCGGACGATCCGACGTCAGCCACGAGTCCTCTTCGTCTTGAGCCGTCAAGCGCACTCTCCCCGACCTCCCCATACCTCCCTCTCATCAGCCCTGTCCGGCCGGACGAGCAACTCAAACTTCCGCTTTCGTCGGCAATGACGCTGTATGTATTGCAAGAGCTTTGTCTAGGACGAAATATCTGACCCATTTCATAGACGATTCCAAGCCTTGCATATGACCTATGTCCAGTTAGCAGAACTCATCCTTTATACAATTCGCATCGACGTTAGGTGCCGAGTCATCCACCACCTAGATCTAGCCCTCAGACACGTTCGTCCTTCTAGTGTGCTGATGAGACCAGGGTCTAACATGCGTCTGTAGGGTATCTATCGCATTGAGCGGGAGGCTGCTGAACCCGATCCGCACATCATCGACCTCAATACCGAACTCGGCAATTGTGACGCGTCCCTCACGTCCACGCTGCCCGAGCTCCACCGAAAGTGAGTACCGAGCACGTCCGAAGGCACATTGACTAGATGTTCCTCCAGATTCGTCTTTGAGGGCATAGGACACCTCATGCAGCATCTCTTGATCTCGAACGCGCGCTTTATCCAGTCGGCGAATGCCTTGGGTATCAAGAAGATGATGCGGAACATGCTCGCGCTGCAGCAGAATATCAAGACCATCACAGACGACAACCAAAGCACTGACTTTGATCGTGCGAAGCAGTACTACTCTCTGTTCTTGTTGTCCCCGCCGGTAAGGCTGTCTGCATGCTTGCTATTGGTAGGAGGTTGCTGACATGCAAGTAGGATATGCTCGATACAGTGCGGCAGAAGCAAGAGTTCACGTTCGACGAGTACAAGGCGATCCTTGACCTCCAGTGTGGCGTACAGCCAAGTCCGACAAACGGCATGGCGCAAGCAACGGATCGCAACTACAACATGTATCTCATCGAACTGCACGGGTTGGAGCTTGAGAACTCTGCAGAGGCTGGCTGACCGCGGCACACAATGGAGGATTTTCGCGGTCATGTTTGGAAGTATTTATACACTTGTTCGTCCATACCCTGTTGGATACCACCACTGTACTCATCCGCCCATACCTGATTTCTTGCTCTTGACACCACTCTCCTGTCCGCGGTGTATCCATGCTAAGTCTGCCTCCCCAGCCACGCGGTTTGCCATTACAGAACGTTTACCCGCTTTTGGCGACAGTGAGACTCCGAACTTGCTTGACCGAGCGCCCTCGGCGGTCACCCTCGGAGCTTTGTAGACCAATACTGGAATGCGTGAGAGCAACTCTTGGTATCTGCGTCGAAGAAACCTATGCGGTAGATGGGATTCGAAGGAGGGCCTTGATTGTTCCGTGGACCCATCGGCGGAAGAGCCCTCCATTGGTTGGCGCAACTTGCTCGGTGGAGAAGCAAGCGCTTCGATCTCCTCGAATACTCCGGAGCCCTGTAGTCCGACGGGTCGAATGCCGACTCGAGCGAGCGCATCCGCGTCGGTCTTGCGCGTCACACCACCACCTGACACCGGAGCCTCTTCCACAGCGACCTGAAGAGGGAACTGGACCTTCTGCAGCTCTTGCTGGAAGAACCGCCGTCGGAGGTTGACTTCCCTTCGTTTGCTGAACGGACCGAGTGCGCGGGCCTCTGGCGACTCGGGATTCGCCCTGGGAGGCAGCATCGGCGGATGGTCCAGAGCCTCATCTGTGAGGGCCTTTGTTGTACGCGAGGTGTCGGACGTGAGAAGCGCCCTCATCTCTCTAGAGTAGACGGGCGGACGAGAAGACTCGAGCGCGGGGATGATGCGGGGTGGCAGCGGGGCCCCCGGCTCGGAGCGGAGCGGCTTGAATTAGATCGTATCAGCGAAATTGTCTCGAACATCCATGTAAACCAGAATCCTACGTCTAGGATCTCCCATCTCAGGGCTCCTCGTCTGCCATATGCGGTGTCGAGGACATAAGAGAAGCATTTGGCATAGCCGGCATTCGCGCCCTGCAATTTCTGGAGGTCCTGTTCGCCGCGCAACGTTTAGGACATGACCTCTCGTTGCACGCAGAACGAGCCACCTTCTGTACCCTCCTTATCTTCGTAGGTTGAAGATGTCTGTGCTTTGGGCTGAGGATAGCGCGAACATCATCCCCGACTCTGAGCCGGTAGAACTGGCTGCAGAGTTGGCGTCAGTCGAGGGCACCGACACGTATTCTGCCGGGACGCACCGAAGATATTCAGTAGGGAGCCTTCTGATTTGCCGAAGGCATGTCCTGTACAGCGAGTATATCGACTTCACGTCGCCATTCATACGAAACGCTGTCAACCGCCGGTCTTCGTGGTCGACGGACGAGCTGCGTGACCAGTGAGTGACCGTCGGGTGAGTGTTCTTGACGTCGCATGGGCGCCTACCGAGGACCTCGGCGAAATACGAGCTTCGGCGCCTATTCTCCTACTATGCGACTTTCATGCCTCTGTGCACTGGCACTGCGCCCGCTCGCTGCTAGGATACACTGCTAGGATACGTTGCACGATCCCTTCTCCCCGAGCACACCGAATTGCGCTACGTCCGGTTTGTGATGTCATGTGGCCGATCTGCAATGATATTTTTGCCTGCGCTGGCTCTACGTGGGTCCTCTGCGTACAGCCACCAGGTAGTCCCAGTACTATACCTTCCGCCAATGCCTGCTGCATGACTTGGCAGTCGTCGGTCTCTGTTATTACCTGATGCTAATTTTACTCGTCTCGCCTGCTCACGAGTCCTTGGCGACATCCACCGGTGCATCCGACACCACTTGCTTCCGGAAAAACTCGCCTACGCCTGCATGGATCCCCATCTGGCATCCGTGGATTGTCCGACTTCGCGCGTTGCGCTAATGGTAGCTAGAACGACGTGCCGCACGTATATAACATGGCCCTTTGCGAACGGTCGCCGTCAGAGTCGTCCTCCGAGCCCAAGTCACAATGAAGTACGCAGCTGCCACGCTCCTCGCCGCGGCCTCCGTCGCCCTCGCCCAGACCCAGGCTGGGGTGAGTCGTGAACAGACATAGTGGATGGACTTGACACTGATACGCGATACAGGAGTACCAGCAGTGCGGTGGTATTAACTGGAGTAGGTGCCAGCCCAGACGACCTGCGAGACATAGACTGACCAGGGAACTCAGCTGGCGCGACCGCCTGCGTCTCCGGCACGGTCTGCACCAAGCTTAACGACTGTACGTACGCCTAGCGACCGTGTCCGAGACCGCCGCTCACGCGTACACCACGCAGACTACTCCCAGTGCCTTCCTGGTGCTGCGGGCTCTGGTCCTGGCACGGGCTCCTCCAGCCTCCCCCGTCTCGGCGGTGTGAACACCGCTGGATTCGACTTCAGTGTCGTAAGTGTCGCATGCATGACCATCGCAACTTCCAGGATCGCTGACGACGTCTTCGTTGTAGGCGACTGACGGCAGCTTCACCGGAACGGGTACGAAGCCACGTCCTCAGCATAACCTGCTCGTCGCTCACGAAACATCCAGGTGTCCCGCCCCCCGCAGCTCAGTTCACGCACTTCGCCAACGAGGGCGCGAACCTCTTCCGCATTCGTGAGTAATCGATACAGCCTGTACCGAGTCGACGCACTCACCGTCTCTTCCTCCCACAGCCTTCGGTATGTGACATCACGCGCGGTATCCGAGAGCGCGACTCACCTCTTGCTCAGCGTGGCAGCTCATGACTCCCACCGTCGGTGGCCCGATCAACGAGACGTTCTTCGCGATCTACGACAAGACCGTCCAGGCGGCGCTCAACTCCGGGCCCAACGTGCACGTCATCGTCGACCTGCACAACTACGCGCGCTGGAACGGCGGCATCATCGCGCAGGGCGGCCCGACCAACGCCCAGTTCGCGTCCATCTGGACGCAGCTCGCGCAGAAGTACGGCACCAACGAGCGCATCATCTTGTGCGTCTCCCCCGTCCCCGGCTTCTCTCAAGAGAAGTATGCATGCTGACAGAACGCGCCCCCCGCAGCGGTATCATGAACGAGCCGCACGACGTCCCGAGCGTCGAGACGTGGGTCGACTCCGTGCAGTTCGTCGTGAACGCC
Organism: Trametes cingulata; assembly: GCA_022385765.1. NCBI lineage: Eukaryota > Fungi > Basidiomycota > Agaricomycetes > Polyporales > Polyporaceae > Trametes > Trametes cingulata. The sequence goes on along the minus strand of MU277982.1, from coordinate 1,051,353 downwards.
GTCCGCCAGGCCGGCGCGAAGAACTTCCTCCTCCTCCCCGGCTCCAGCTGGGCGTCCGCGCAGGCGTTCCCGACCGAGGCGGGCCCGTTCCTCGTCAAGGTCACCGACCCGCTCGGCGACACGAGCAAGCTCATCTTCGACGTGCACAAGTACCTCGACAGCGACAACAGCGGCACCCACCCCGACTGCACCACTGTATGTCTCTCTGCTTGCCCAGTTTCTGTTGAGGATACTGAGCGGAGTTGCAGGACAACGTCGACGTCCTGAAGACCCTCGTCTCCTTCCTCCAGGCCAACGGCAACCGCCAGGCCATCCTGAGCGAGACCGGTGGAGGCAACACCGCCAGCTGCGAGACTCTGTACGTCCCCGTCTTCCCTAGTCCACTCGCACGAGCAGCGAACTCACAATGATCTGTCTGCAGCCTCAACAACGAGCTCTCCTTCGTCAAGTCCGCCTTCCCGACGCTCGCCGGCTTCTCCGTCTGGGCCGCCGGTGCGTTCGACACGACCTACGTCCTCACCGTCACGCCCAACGCGAACGGCACCGACCAGCCCCTCTGGATCGACGCTGGTACGTCCCCTCTCGCTCCTTCGTACTTGACGTCTCAGAAGCTCACGGGAACGTGCAGTCAAGCCCAACCTCCCCTGAGCGTCCCATTTCCCGTCTTTCCTCCTTTGAGCACGGTGTTCGATGGTAATGCGAGTCGTGTAGAACTTGCATGTATGCGTCTCAAAATCGATTTCTTTTTCTCTCTCAATCCCTCGAGCTTGACTGGTAGATCTCGGCGCTGTGTGATTGGCACTGTTGCAGCCCTGTCCTGCTTCCAGCGCTCGACGACAAGCTTGAACCGCTTATTGCTTCCTTCACTGCTCTTCTACGTATGCCTATGCACCCCAGACCAGCTAAAACGACAACAACACAAACAAAACACAAAGAGCGATGGTATACCGTTATACCGTACGATACTATACACGTACGCCGCGGGCGCACCTCCTATGCAGACAAACGAGGGTAGGAATTTCCATACTCTAAGACCAGCACTGCAAGCCTAAAGGAAAGCAAGGAACGGAATGAAGTCGATAACTTAGCGACAATGTGTGCGGGGGGCGGAAGGAGCGTGCGATTGTGAGTAGTGAGCAGTGAGCGATTGGGTGGTTAGCGCGGGAAGGGGGGGGGGTGGAGTCGCGGGATATCGACTTCGTAGGGGGCACGCAGTGCAGTGTAGAGCGTCTAGAGAGAGAGCAGGAGGGGGAGGGCATCGAGACGGGAGTGTCACGTCATCGCTGAGGAGCCAGCGCGAGCATATCAGGGGTCGGCGGGAGCGGCCTCCTCACAGGCGGGTACTTGATCAAATCTACCCAATTCCCACACACCTCCTCTCAATACACCGTATGAGGAAACAAAGCACAGAGGGAAGACGCACCCGTCTCGAGGATGTACGCGACGTTCGCGTCCCGGCCCGAGCCGTCGAGGTCGTCCTCGCACACGCCGCCGAGGACGTACACCCGCGAGCCGACGGCGACCATGCCGTGCCCCGCGCGCGGGCCCGGCTCCGGGCCCATGTTGTGGAAGATGTACCACCGCTGGTCTGTCCGCCCGCGTCAGCCCTCATCTTCTTACCCCACAAAACCTTCCCCTCCCCCCTCCCCTCGCCCCTGCCCAGACGAGCGAGTAGGGGGAAAGCCAGGAGAAGAAACGGAAAGAGAGAAAAGACGCACTCGATATCCTAAACGCCGCCAACTCGCCCATGATCGCGCCGTCCACGCCCCTCCCTCCAAACACATACACGACGTCCCCGACCAGGGCGGCGCCGTGGCCCTCGCGCGGCGCCGGGATGTAGCCCGTGCACCAGAACTCGGACCACGTGCGCGTGCGCGTGTCGTACGCCCAGATGTCGTTGTAGTGGTACCGCCCGTCCGTCCCGCCGAACCTGCCGTGCGGGTGTCAGCTCTGTTTGTGGGGTGAGGTGGGGGGACCGGGAAGGAGGAAGGGGAAGAGGGGGAGAAGAGAGGGAAGAGAGGGGGGACGTACACGATGAGCTGGTGCTTGTACGCGACGCACGAGTGTCCAGCGCGCCTCGACGGTCTCGGTGCGCCCTTGGGCGGGTCGAGCTGTTCCCATGCCGGCTTCGAGATCACTACGCACCGAAGCCCCCATCCACATCCGCCATCCATCCATCCGTTCGTCCGTCCAATATCGAAATCGCAGCACGACAGGCCCATCAGCGAACTGCCAAACACGAAGAAAGAGAGGAAAGGACGCACGCGTGCTGAGGTCGAAGCACCAGAGGTCGCCGAAGAACTCGCCGTGCGCCTGCCCGCCGAAGACGTACACGCGCGGCCCGATCATGACGACCGTGTGCCCGAGCCGGCCTGCGGGGGCGGGCCCGTCGACGGACACGCGCGTCCACTCGCGGCTCACTGTCCGACGCCCATTTCACGTCAGCGTCCACTCCAGATCTCATAGCATTCCGACTAAGCAGAGACAAGCACGCACCCAAGTTCAGAAAATACAGCCCATTATCATACCTCGCGCTCGTCCGCAACTGGTGCGCACCCGCCGAGAGCGCGTCGCCGCCCCACACGACGACGACGCTCCCCGCAAACGCGCTCCCGTGCCCGAAGCGCGCCGCGGGCACGTCGCCCGTCGTATGCACCCTGCTCACCACCAGATCGCCCAGCGCGATCGCGTACACGTCGTTCTTCGCGCGGTCCGCGGGCCCGAGCCCGCCGAAGAGGTTTAGGCCCGCCGCGGCGACGCCGGGGGTGGAGAGCGAGAAGTCGGAGCGCGGGAAGATGTGTGCGCGGGAGGTGGCGGAGGGCGCAGAGGGGGAGGAGGAGACGAGGCGGCGCCGGCGCCATGGGTACGCCGGGGAGGTTTCGGAGGGGTCGTCTTCGGGTTCCGGGGAGGTGGGCGAGGGCGAGGACGAGACCTGTGCGCTGGGGGGTCGTGGCGCTTTGGGCGAAGGCAGAGACCTGGGCTTGGGCGACGGGAGGGCCTTTTCTGCAAGCTCGGACTCGAAGTCGAGTTTGGGCAGGCGGAAGTAGCGTGAGCCGCGGTCCTTGGGAGGGGGGAGGGGGGAGTCGATCAGCAGCACTTCCTCGCTCTTGGAGTGCCGCAGCTTCGCGTCGACGAGAGTCCTGCGTGGCGGTGAGCTCGCGCTCTGTCGGTCGAGCGTTCTCGTGAAAGACGGTGCGGTGCTCACCTCTGGCTGGAGTTGGAGGCACCGCGGGAAAGGTCGGCGGCGCGCCTGAAGGAGCCGAAGGAGGGGAAGTCGAAGTCGGGGAGGCGCGTGCGGGAGAAGGGGATGCGGCGGCGGGGGAGGTCGATGTTGGGGGGCGGGAAGCACCAGAGCATCAGGGCAGCGGACTCGGAGGTAGGGACGACACGGACTGGGGCCGGGCGATGTGAGCGCAGGGAGAGGAGGGGTATTAGTAGTTACGAGGAAGGCGGTAATGGCGCAGGGACGGGGGGTGGTTGATAGATGGGGGGTGGAGATGGATCACAGCATCGAGTGATGTGGAAGGGGCGGGAGGGCGTTCTGGGTGCAGCTGTGGGAGGGCGGGTGGGCGGGTGCATACATACAGTGTGAAGCAGTTGTTGGCGGGGGCATGGGATCCGACGGGCGCAGCGAAAAGGTGCATGAATGGGCTGAAGGTTTGTTTGGATGTACATACAGCAGAGGAGGGGGCTGATGCATACCGCTTCTGGCTATCTCATCCGCAGGGCATGCGCAGTCCTGGAAAGAGCGCGAATATCATCAAAGTGTGCGGTATATGTACGAGCAGACAAGTGAGCAGCATCGCATTGGATGTGGGAGAAGGCATGCAGACTGGTGCTGATGATGATAGAGACTGGGACTGCGATGGTGGCGGCACTCATCGAGCAGATGGGTAGACGCGCGACGCGTGCACGCCATGGAGCAGTAGACGCGTGACGTCACAGTCACAGGCTACTGTACCCTGACCTCATTCGTCGATCTGGGACTCGGAGTGCAGCGTATGGCTCCCTCTCCAGGCGGACAACCCCCAGTCGGCCACCGCTCGAGCAGAGACTCGAACAGCGACCGAAGAGACCTCTCTGCGCGACTCCACGGCTTCTTCTCGTCCACTCCCTCGGATTCGGACGCTGCGACGAGCGACGACGACCCGCAGCCGTCCCAGGCCTCGACGTCCTCCATGAGGCTACCACGCTCCCCTCCCATCCCATCCACACCAGCAAAGACAGCAGCCATGCACCACCCGCCCAAGCACTCCAGCTCCCTCCGCCACTCCCACCCTACTAGCGCGACCACCGGCACAGGCACCGCGATGAACGCAGTGAGCCTCGTCCCGCCCGCGGCCGAGTACGCCTCCGCCCGCGACAAGAAACAGCGCGCCAACAAACCCACCCTTCCCGTCCTCCGCTGGTTCTCCTCCAAGCACTCCGCCGCAAAGTCCTCTTCTGCCTCCTCCAACCCGAACTCCCCCGTCGGCTCCCGCCCGCCCACGCCCTCGGGCAGCGCCAGCCAGTCCAACTCCGCACCCTCCACGCCCTCCTCCGCCATCTCCGCCCTCGCAGATGCCTTCATGGACGACCCCCACATCCTCCAGGCCCACTCCCGCTCCCCCAGCGCCAGCACATCCACTGCCGGCCCCGACGACCCCGTCAAGATGCCCTCCAAGCCCGAGGCCGCCCGCCTCCCCAACTCCCTCCACCGCCCCTCCTACTTCTCCGCCCTCACACGCACCACCATGCCCACCGCCTGCCTCTCCCCGCCCCCCTCCGGCGCCTCCTACGTCCGCCCCCGCTACGCCGACCCCTTCGACGACCCCTTCCCCCCGCACCCGCAGCAGCACCCCCCTCGCGACTACGACAGCGCCGACATGGACCTCCTCCTCAGCCCCACCCCCGAGCCCCTCCCCATGCCCCACTCCCCCGCGCCCGTGCACCTCAACAGCTCTCCGCCGACGCGGTCCTCGGTGGACTCGCTCCGCTCGATACATGAACGGAGTAGGAGCTACCATACGTCCCCACCGCAGTCGTTCAACTTTCCACAGCTGCCGAATTCGATCCGCAGCTGGTTCGCGGGCGAGGAGGAGGCCGCGGGGAAGGAGAATCGGAACCCGATGTTGAGCGACGAGGATAAGCGCGAGACGGCACAGGAGGAGAGGGAAAACATCCGGCAGAAATGTGCGTACGAGGATTTGCTGAGTCCGTGCGCGAGGCTCAAAGTGTTTTGCAGACGTCGCGCCGAAGAACCCGATCGTGTTCTGTCACGGCCTCCTGGGCTTCGACACAGTCAACCTCGGGCCCTCAATAGCGCCCCTCCAAGTCACGCACTGGCGCGGCATCCGCGACGCGCTCGAAGCCAACGGCGTCGAGGTGCGCTCCTAACCTCTCTCCCGCCTACCCCCCCTCTCCCTGCCACTAAACTCACGTGTGCTACGCGCCACGACAGGTCCTGATCACGCGCGTGCCCGCGACGAGCTCGCCGATCGACCGCGCGAAGGTGCTCTGCGAGAAGATCGCGGAGACGTACCCCGGGCGCGCGGTGCACCTCATCGGTACGTGCGCGGGCGTGTCCCCCTGCTGGCGTGCTTATGCGGACTCCAGGGTAACCTGACGTACAGGACACAGCATGGTGCGCTTCCCCTCCCCTCCCCTGCATGTGAAGAAAGCATGGACGCTAACGGCGCACGCGCGCGCAGGGCGGGATCGACTGCCGGTACCTCACGACGCACCTCACGCAGCGGCCCTTCTCCGTGCTCTCCGTCACGACGATCTCGTCGCCGCACCGCGGCTCGTCCTTCGCGGACCACTTCCTCGAGACGGTCGGGCGCGAGCGCATGCCGTCCGTCCTTGCTTTGCTCGAGCTCCTGCCCAACGGCGGCGGCGACGGGAAGGCGTTCGAGTTCCTCACGGTCGAGAATATGCGGCGGTTTAATGAGGAGACGCCCGATGTGGAGGGCGTGCATTATTTTTCGTGGGGCGCGGTGTATGAGCCTGGGCTGATCGATACGTGGAAGTGAGTGTTTGCGTTTGCGTTTGGGCTTGTGCGTTTGCTTGCTTGGTTGCGTGTTTGCGCTGTTTCTCCTGTTTGTCGTCTTCGCGCGTTTGGAGTTCTGGCTTGAGGTTCGGAGGTTTCGGGTACGTCGGGGCAGGGCCCGCGGAGTCGCCAGCCCTCTGTGGGTGTCGTGTGTTGTTGGTGTTGGTGTCGTGCGGAGAAGGACAGGGACGCGGACGCGGACGAGACGCGCTGTTGGTGATGATGGCGGACTGAATTGACTGGATGGCTGACCGTTCCCGTGTTGTCTCTGATAGGTGGCCGCACTCGGTCGTGTACGAGAAGGAGGGCCCGAACGACGGGCTCGTCTCGCTCAAGTCTGCGCGCTGGGTACGTCGTCTCTTCTCTTCTCTTCCCTTCCCCTTCCCTCCCCCCGTCGCTTCTCTTCGCCATCTCATCTGCTTCTCCGTGGTCCGCCCTCTGACGCTGATCGCAGGGGACGTACCTGGGCACGCTCGAGGGCGTGAACCACCTCGACCTCGTCGGGTGGATCAACACCGCGCGCTACAAGTGGGCCGAGATCATGGGCCGCGAGATCAAGTTCAAGCCCGCGACGTTCTACCTCGGCATCGCGGACCACCTCGCGCGCGTCGTCGAGGGCCAGGGCCAGGGCCACCCGTCCCAGCCCTCGCACCCTTCCCAACCTTCTCAACCTTCCCAACCATCCCAGCCCCAGCCGGGGTTGGACGCGGCGAGGGAGACCGCGCAAGGAGAGGCGGGGAGCAGTAAAGAAAGGCGGGAGAGGGAAGAGAGGGAGGAGATCAGAAGGGAGGGCGAGCGCGCGGAGATGGCGGACAGTCTGGGCAAGGGCGGCGCGGAGGAGCGCGAGAGCCGGTGGGAGCGCGATGCGGAAAGGGGCGCGGAGGTGCCGAGGGGCGACGACGCGAAGGAGAGGGGGAAGCAGAAGCAGAGACAACAGCAGCAGCAGCAGAAGAGGCCGACACAGTAGCGCTAGCCCCTGCTCGCGCGAACGCGTACGCGCATGCACGACACATACCCCCGGGATGACCTCGACACAAGAATTGCGGCTCAAGGACACTCACTACTTGGCAAGGCAGGCAGGCAGGCAGGATATCCGTATATACACGTATGCTGATCATCGTAGCGTATATAATGCGTCCTGTACATTAATGCTAATCGCACACTACACAAGCATTCAGACATGCAGCTGCAGGCTCCAATGCTCCATAGCGCGATTGTGGCGAGGCTCGTTCGCGTTATCACGGCGCGCGGTGTGGGATTCTAGTGGGCTTCGCGGGGCTCCGCAGAACGCGCAGAATGCAGAGGGCTGAGAAAGACGCAGGGGAGTGTCCCATGGCCCTGTTCATGGGACCTCCCGCGGCGGCGGTATGTTATAAGCTTGGAAATTGGAAGGCTCGAGAGTCGACGGCACATATCTGAGTGCTTTGCCCCGCGCGCTGTCGTCATCTCGAACTTGAATCGATCGACGCGGTCCCCGGTCCTCGAGCTCTTTGCACTCTGCTTGCTACCTTTACATACGCATACCCGCATTCTCGCGAGCGCAGCAGGAAAGACATGTCCCTCGAGAAGGTGTCCGTGAACAAGGCCTTCGACGGCCAGCTCATCAAGTACAAGTTCAAGGTGCGCACCGCGTCCCGCCGCCAGGCGCGATTTCGATCATGTCGTCAGTACCGCCCAGGCGAATGCAGCAACGCTGACCACCACCTCTCTTCCTCGCACGCAACACACAGTCTGCCGCGCTCGGCGGGCTCGATGCGAACTTCAACCTCTTCCTGCCCGGGAACGCCCCGGAGGGGAACAAAGTCCCGCTCCTGACGTACCTCGCGGGCCTCACCTGCACTGAGGACAACGGGTGAGTGCTCTTGCTCCTCGCGCGGTCTAGTGATGTGCTGAAGGACGCTCTCGCGTTGGTGTATGTATAGTGCGCAGAAGGGCCACTTCCTCGGGCCTGCGTCGAAGGAGGGCATCGCGATCCTCTTCCCGGATACCTCCCCGCGCGGCGCAGGCATCGAGGGCGAGACGGATAGCTGGGACTTCGGAGTTGGTACGTCGCGTTTCGTCTCTCTGCGCCTGCGCAATTTGAGCTGATGTGATGCGCGACCCAGGCGCGGGCTTTTACGTGAACGCGACGCACCCGAAGTGGTCGAAGCACTACAACATGCTCACGCACGTCACGCTCGAGCTCCCGCAGGTGCTCGAGGAGGCTGGCCTCCCTATCGTACGTTTGCCTCGAGACACGCATCCTGTATAGTTTGCTCACGATAATTGCGCACGCGCAGGACTTTAAGCGGCAGTCGATCTTCGGGCACTCGATGGGCGGCCACGGCGCACTCACGCTCTACCTCAGCTCGGTCCTGCAGGGCGTGAAGCAGTACCGCTCCGTGTCCGCGTTCGCGCCGATCTCGAACCCCGTCAACTGCCCGTGGGGCCAGAAGGCGTTCTCGGGCTACCTCCAGGGCGGCGTCGAGGAGGCCAAGGACAAGTACGACGCGACGGAGCTCATCAAGAAGCTCGGCAAGGAGCCCGTGCATATCCTAGTTGACTACGTGAGTGTCTCCGAAGGGGGGAGTAAGGGGAGGAGAGGGAAAGAGGCTGATGAGGGGTGATGATAGGGCACTGCGGACAACTTCTACAAGCAGGGCCAACTGCTGCCCGAGAACTTCCTCAAGGCGGCGCGCGACTCTGGGTATGACGAGGTTCAGGTCCGCGTAAGGGCTCAGGAGGGTTACGACCACAGCTACTACTTCGTGCGTATTTCTGCTCAGTGTATACTGCTGGAGATTCACCCTGCCTGTGCAGATCTCGACCTTTGGAGAGGATCACGTTCATTGTACGTGTTTTGTCTTCATCGTGCGAGCTGCACCATGGCTTACATCCACCTCCAGTCCATGCGAACTTCCTGAAGGCATGAAGTACGGCCGGCGAGAAGGAAAGACGAGAAGTCCAAAAGATGTATCATTGACAATTGTATCGATCTATGCTTGTTGAGAGTTACAAATGGTGTGTATCATGCGGAATGCTTGGGAACCCAGTACAACATATAGGAGCCATGACGAGGTAGACGCATGCGTAGTGGACACGAGCAGACCTTGACAAGGACAAGACAGAGACAGGTTCAGACTGAGAGCATGAGCAGCAGACGTTCCAGAAGGCCGTCGAGATCCAGTCAGCCAGAGCCGATCCTCGAGCGGTAGGCGAGTTCCAGGTCCAGGAGTTCTGCTGAGAACCAAGTGCTTCGAAGAGCTTGTTGCACTGTGGCACGTTCCAGAGGGTCGTAGACAAGGAGGTCGCTGCAGAGGTTCCTCGCTAGAGTCGTTGAAGGGCAATCAGCACATGTCCGTTGGGCGAGGAGGAGAGGTTTCAGTCCAGGCCTACCATGAGGCATCTTGTCCCAATGGTACTCAGGGAACTCGACCTCTCCATGTACTATACGGCTCTTGATCAATTGATCGGTTTGGAGGGACTCTTGCGAGTATTGTGAGTCTTCGTATGCCTCCGAGGGACGGTAGGAGTATAGATCCGACTCGCCAGGGACCTTGCCGTAATCGAACGGATGCGACCCGCTATTGTGCAGAAGGTCAGCGGTAAGGCCTTGGATAAATGCATGTACGACGTACGCGAGCATGATATACATGATCACGCCAGAGCTCCAACAGTCGGCGGGCATGCCGACATAGCTGAGGTGCTTGTGGTCGAGAGCAAGGATCCCTTCCGGCGGAAGGTAAGACACGGTGCCGCAGACGTTGAACGTTTCCTGGTACGCCTTGGGTCGAGCCAGGCCGAAATCGGCAATCTGAATGCGGGGATACGGTCCCGGCGTATGAAGTAGGATGTTCTCGGGCTGTGTGATCCGTCTGACGAAGCTACACAACTCGTCGGGTGGGCTACTCACCTTGAGGTCTGAGCTCGCAACCAAGTTAGTAGGCGCGATCACTGTGGCAAGTACACTGTGAGCGCACCTCTATGCGATATGAGCCTGTCGTGCAGGTATTTCAGGCCCTTCAGAAGCTGGTACATGATGTACTTGGCTTCTGGCTGCTGCAATTGCGAGTCTGGATGGCTGACGATGTAGGAGAACAGATCACCGCCAGTGCACAACTCCAGGAAAATGTAGCTGTGAGGGAGAATGAGCGAGTCTAGAACGGCTAGATCGACGTATCAGAGCTCATCCTCCACCCACAGGAAGCTGTCATCGTTTGTGGCCGCACGAACAGTATTGATGTTGGGCTGTAGGGTGTCAGGGAGCATCGTATAGAACGGGCGTACAGAACAGCATACATGGGACAGATTGAGGAGGATGTCAACTTCCTTCTTGATCTTGTCCAACTTGTCGCTGCCTCGGCGTTTGATGCACTTGCATGCCACTTGTTTGAAAGCGGTCGTATCCATGGCAAGGTGAACAGTGGCGAAGCTTCCGCTCCCGAGACAGTGGGAGGTAACAACGTATCGATCAATTTTCTACCATCTATGTCATTCTCTGTCTTCGCGATATAATGGAATCTATAAATGCACCTTCGTCTTGACCGTAGGTTGTGGTGGAGGTGTAGGGTCAAAGATGTTGACCTTCTGACCCGGATCTTTGTGAAGCACGGTGCACTCGAATTCTGCCTGTATGTGAGTGGGGAAGTTCTTCATGATGCATAGTTGGACGCACTTTGGGAGGAAGGCAGCTCGATGACGTCTCCATCCATTAGGAGAACAGAGGTTTTACGGATTTTGTGGCCGTTGAGGATGATACCATTGGTGGAGAGGTCCTAATACAAGTCAGAGCTGTCCATGAAGAGGCTGTTGGGACTCACATGGCAAGATATGATGATTCCGCCGTTACTTGAGCGTACTCTGCGGCCGGGTAGATCATGTCTGCTTGAATGATGCTCGACACATTCTCAGCATGTCGAACTCACGCATATAGCTTGCAGTGGACACCGGAAACGACCGCATCGGAAACGACATAGGAACTACGAAGCTCCAGAGAGACTGTACAGGCAGCAGCAATTCGACCTACCAGGCGGGATTCCTCCCGATGGTAAGGGGTTTGTCGACGCTGAGCAGAAGAGCTGAACTCGCATCAATGCCTGTATGCTCATAGAAAGCTTTCCCGCCTGCGCGGACATACCTTCTCGATGGCCGTCGCCGGTGGTTGTTACGAGTTTAGCGCATATAGTCGCGCTGCTAGCTTGAGAAGAGTATTCTGCGTCATATTCCTCCTGCGAGTCGACGACCAGAGTCCTCGCCGTGTTCCTGGATACGAAACGTGCAGTAGACGCTGTCGGCATATCTAACTCGGAGAAAAAGGGCGTCGTTCACAGGTAGGATGCGGTGGTAGGTGGAGAGAAGGTCGGGGAAGACGCGATCGACCGCGCGTCGCGACTTGTGCGCGCGATCACGTGGTCAGATGGGTGTGCGCATCATAAAAGAGAGGAAGAGCGATACATCCAACGGCGACAAGACTTCTAGCTAAGGCTACAGCAATCTAGTAAAATACCACAGTGCACTCAGTCATCGTAACCCTTCCCACTCCTCTGCTTCACGCGTTTCATCTTCTTATGATGCTTCTTGCCCGGCTGAATCTCTCCGCCGGCAGCTGCAAGCACGGCCGCAATCCTCGCGCGCCGCCCGGACAACGGCGTCCCATCGTCCGCTACCATGTTCTGGTGAGGATATATCCGCGCACGCGAGAACTCTTGTCCTTGACCCTTCACACCCTGTGTGAACGGCCTCGCAGCTACGGATGCGTTGCTGGCGAAGAACTCCTGGTCCAGCTTCCGACTCTTGTTCCCTTGAGTAGCAGCTGGGGCGGTGCCGGGCGTGCCGGCGGGAGCAATGAAAGTGTCTGCATTCTTCGTAACTCGTGTGGTGGGTGCCCGCTTCTTGCCCATGGCACGGCGAAGCGCGATTTCCCGCGTTTCCTTGTTGAACTCGTCTTCGGAGATTCCTGGCGGGGGATGGCAGAACAGGAGCTTGGCATTGACGTAGTCCTTCAGGATGTACCGAGCAGCCCGTGCTTCGTCCGGGTTGCCCTGACCAGAGCGCATGAATCCACGAGCAACTGCGCAGGTCAGGTCAGAGCGGAGTCGACGATAGGTCACGATGCCTACGTACTCGCATACGCGACCAAGAGGTCAGTTCCGGTAATCTTCCCATCTCCTCCCTCTTCGACACTCTTCGTGCGGATGGACAACCCATAGATCGCTTCGAGGACTTCCTTCGGAATGCGCTTCACCACCAGGGCAATGGGGCCTGTGTGTTCTCGCATTTGATCGATAGGAAGGACACCGTCGCAAACGAGATCGGCCTTGGTCGTGGCGAATTGGGGGAATACCAAACCAGGACAGTCGCAGAGAACGAGTGATTGCGATAGATGAATTGTCTGGAAGTGCTTGGTCTTGCCTGGGGTCGATGACACGCTGACCTTCTTCTCGCCTATAAGCGCATTGATAGTACTGGACTTCCCGACGTTGGGGTATCCAACCAGCCCAACGACCAGTTTGGTGGGATGTTGTCCCGAGGAATCCGTGAATGCTATGGTGTCCCCTAGGTTAGGCGCTTTACTCGACAAGCCGTTGGCGAGTCGACTCACTGGACAAATCGGGTGCGCTCTTGATAAACAGCTCTTCCAGCTCCAGTACAGACAGAACCTTTGTCCGAGGATCTTGCGCCTCTGGACCCTCTTCCACAGGATGCCAGGTGCCATCCTCAGACTCGTCGTCCGAGGAATCTTCATCATGCGATTCCGGGACCGCCTCTTCATCCTGTTCCGATTCCTCGTCGCTCTCATCCTCCGCATCCTCGTCGGTCTCTGTAGGCTCGTCGCCGTCGTCCTTCGAAGCAGCCTCGGCAGCAGCTGCAGCCTCTTCTTCCGCTCTCGCCGCAGCGGCCTCTGCCTCTCTGCGAGCCTCTTGTAGTGCGGCCGCGTTCGCAGCAGAAAAGAAGGCGTATCGCACGCCTTGCGAATCGAAATAGTCGGCCCAAAGTTTCCTGGACGGTGTGTGAGCGGGCGTCGTCCATAATCACCTGAAGGGACACAACGCACCTTTGCTTCGCCGTCAAGAGATCAGCCTTGTTGATGAGCAGGAGGCTCCTCCGCTTGCCTTTACCCGTCCCAGCTTCACCCTCCGCACCTTCCACATCTTGCACGTATGCTTCCAAGTCCTCACACCGGAATCTGAGCGGATTCCGGGCGTCTACGATCTGGACGACGAGGTGTGACCGCTCAAGGACTCGCCACAGCTGCCGCCAGACCTCGATATTGCGCTCAAACGGTGTGAGGAGGAACTTGTCGCGTTCTTGCAGTCTGAATAGGAGTAAATAGATAGGTGAGCGAGGATCAAGATGCAGGGTGAAACTATGGGCGTACTCGGCAAGACCTCTCCTCCACTCCAAGAACGCATCCTTCTCCTGCCTGTCCAGCTGCGCCGGTGTCATGCTCTTGGTCCATGGTGGTCTACGTGGAACTCGGAGGCGTTGTTTGTTCTCGCTCTGCTTCTGCAGGGTGCTCCGTTCCTCTTCTTCGCTCAGGAGGTATGGATTTTGCTGTGCACTCGCGGCAACGCTGATAATTTTGACATTCCGTCGTTCTGTCGGGTAAACTGTCAGGCACAGTCACAATAAGACTGACGGTCAACGTACCTGCTGTGAACTGCGTCCCTGCTAGTGTCGCGGTGTTGAGGAACTCATCGAGGTCTCGTTCTTGTGTGATAGATTGCAATCGGGAGGTGGGGTCAATGTCGGTAGTATACTGCAGGGAAGGTCCCACTTGAATTCTGAACACGCCCAATGATATGTGATACGTACCAGGCCAGTCTCTCGTGCAATGCGTGCATCCTTCGACTTCTTGTTTATGATCGCCCGACCCAAGCCACTCGGGTTAGGATTCCGGCTTTTCGGTGCCTGCCAGAGGTATGGCGTTGTCTTTGAGTACTAGATACAGGCCACAAAAGTTTTCGGTACATACCATGCGGTCTTTGTGCTATCAGTAGTCAAGCCTGAAGCACAGCAGGGGGATGGGTATGAATCTGAGAGAGCAGCTTGCAATGAGCAACCCCTTCGGTATGTCAGATCTACTCGGTGATCAGTCAGACAGATTGAGCCCGATCACTTCGGGGTGCCGGTCTCGATTTGGCAAGTGTTGTGGTTCGCCGGGTATCCCTGCCAATCAGTGCCCTGAGTGTGCATTGTGGAGGGGAGCACACGACTTGCTTACTGAGCCTTGTTCTCCCCTATCTATAATAACTTCTAAGTACACAGGGCAAAGGAGTCGAGTCGATTAACTTTCCGGCCCTACGAAACGTGTACCCCCAGCAGGCACGCCCTGCACGCACGGTGTAATTGTACTACTTAGTAGAAGTCTGTCGGTCCCCCAGGACATCTTGACAACTGATAAACTTTGCGACATCATCCCATACACGTTTGGTTCCCGGTATTCGAGAACCCACACCACCACACCTAGCGACCTAGCGTTCACTAGATACTCCCTGATGGTCGCTTCCCAGTCTGCACCCTAATACGATCGATCGGCGGCTGGTCGTCACATATGCTGCCGGCACAACTCGAACATATCTGCTATTTAGGCTGTTAGCCACCACATAGCGTCCCTCACCCAGCGTCGCAGGATTCTTCCACACCACCCTTGCTCTCGCTCTCGCACGCACCCATTGCTTTTCACGCTTTCGTTACTGTCGTAGTCGAAAGATGCCCGTCCTCGCCGCACGCCGTATTCTGATGGCATACGCCCTCGCGACGATGTCCTTCACCCAACTTGGAGCCGCGTTCTACATGCCTCCCGAGTTCGACATCGACGCAGTGCCCGGGTACGAGCAAAACAGCACTAGCGCGTACACCCCCACGAGGACCAGTCCGGCTTTCGACTTTCATAACCACACCGACTCCGAAGCTGGCTCGAGAACACCATCAACACCAACACCGACGAACCTGCTGTCAAGCGCGGAAGACGGGTCAGCGCCTCCATTGAACAAGGACGAGGCCAAGGCCGTGACCCTACTCTCGAGGGATGTCTGGAGTCCGCGAATCATCGAGCCTGAAGCAGGCACAGTGTGGACGTCTGGCTCCATGGTGAAAGTCTCCTGGTACGTGTC
Source organism: Trametes cingulata (assembly GCA_022385765.1). Taxonomy (NCBI): domain Eukaryota; kingdom Fungi; phylum Basidiomycota; class Agaricomycetes; order Polyporales; family Polyporaceae; genus Trametes; species Trametes cingulata. The sequence goes on along the minus strand of MU277982.1, from coordinate 1,036,230 downwards.
TTGGCGCACCTCTTCCGTGCTGGGGCGGTAAATGGAAACACTCTAACACATGAGCGGTAGGGATACGTCCAAACGGCCAAAGCACGTCACCAACTGGGAGGGCAGGCTCGTACTGGGGCACTTCGAATACGGAGACGACACGAACGAGCATCTTGACTTCGGTGTGCACGCTCCCTCTGATAGTTGCCTGCTTCTGAGCGGCAGGCTCACCGTCGCCGATCATAGACCACCCGCTGGCGGACGGCTTCAACCTAACGCAGGGGCATGTGATGGTCCAAGTTCCCGATGTCGTGGCGTCGAACGAGTACATCGTCGTCTGTGAGTCGCGCAGTATTTCCTACGCAAGTTGGGGCATCACTGACAGATACTGGCAGTGTTTGGCGACTCCGGGAACCATAGCCCCCGGTTTACAATCGTGAACTGACGTACCATCAGCCGCATATCAGGTATACACTGCGGGATAGATGTTGTCGGGGGCAGATTCCTGGTGGAATTCGATTGGTTAGCATAGCTGTTCGTTGCTTACACACGGCGGCAGTTGGGCTGCGGTACAATACGTTCGGCGTGAGCATCCATCTCCAACCCATTACTATAGGGAATGAATGTGAGAGAAAGGCGCAACCTACAAGCTGGTGGAGACGCATGTATGAACGGTGGCAGGCGGGCGCCTTCCGGCCCTTCCCGGTGGGCATATATGCTCTTGTTTGGCGGCCACGTGCGCGCAGCGAGAGAAGCAAGGCGCCCAGAAAGTCAGAGCCACGGGGCTGCTTGTCCGCGGATATGTCCGCCGGACGTGTCCGTCCCGCTTAGCCACTCACGCAGCCTAATCGGTCGTGTCACGCTACATCACGCCCTATCACGCGCTGTAACGCTCTACTCGCCGCTTGGTCTCCTCCTACCACTGCTCTGTCTGCCACAACGTCTGTCCGCTTGGCCTCGTTACCTGTGGCCTAATGGCTAACGCTGGCCACAGCGGACCCATTGTTGCCTCGCCACACCTGCTTGTCCTCCACATCCAAGCAGACTCCGTGCAGGCAATGCGTCGAGTACTTATAAGCTGCGCTCCGGCGCCATGTATCGTACATATCTCGTTAAGAATCCACAGCTCTTCCCCGTACTAGCACCAGCAGTATGAGCCAGCCACTCCAGCGAGTCCTGGACCCTGTCATCTACCTCAAGGATTGCTGCGGCAGATGCGGCAACGCTGTCGAACTTCGTGTCCTCGAAGGATCCGGCGCGCCACAGAACCGCGGCTGTATTGCTCAAAAGGTGCGTCCATGCCATCGTTACTTCAAACTTCTGACTGATGGCCACCAGTGCATCAACTACCAGTGTAACTGGACGTTGATACACACTCCCGCATACGCCTACAATGATGCGAAGCATCTCCTTCAACGCATCATCACACGTTCCATGGACCCGGGTGCGTATCCTGGACATTTCACCGCTGCGGGAGCCGCCCTCCACCTCGCGCCGTCGACTCCGGAGGCCCCACCTCGAACCATCCCTTCGATCAGTTGCGCGGCTGGAAAATGCAGACCGGATGGTCAGAAAGTCAGCCAAGGGAACCGCGAGTGCGTCGGGTTGATGTGCAAGACCTGCTGCCTCAATGCGTCCGACGCAGCGCTTCAGTCAAGGACTCTCCGTCAGTACTGCAAGGCGCACAAAGCTCCTGGTTACGAAGGGGAACCAGCGCCCGGACTTCCTGCCGCTGGACCGGTTGTGGCAGAGGTCCTGAAAAGCGTAATAAGTGTTTGTGCTGTAAAGGTTTGAAGATGTGCTTTTAAGGAACGTACCACGACACATTCATCATCGTCACGAACATCTCGCATACCTGTTACGGTGTGACGGTGCTATGGTCACGTGTCTCTTTCTTTTTCTTTCCTTTCTAGTATCCCTATCATGCCACGTATACCGTTCTCACGGTTGTTGTACTCTTTCTCGCCACGTCACTGCCACATCATCTCTTTCCCACTCTACCTCATCTGTACTCCCAGCCCCTACTATACTTAGTAGTACTGGACTCTCGCGCTACGTGTCGTCTATGTGGCACTGACGTGTCATCTCTATGTCTTCATGTATATATACCAAGGAGGATCCGCTCGGGATCCTCAGCTCGACCTGGTTATCTATTGCCTACTTCATCTGAACCCTGAACGGCCCTTGATCTACATAGTGCGACTCTGCGACCTCGTCACAAGATAGTGATCGTCGTAGGCATCGTCGTAACATTAGGTCGAGCTCGCTGAAACCACGTCGATCCGTTGAAGATCCAGACACTCTGCTTAACATCTGAACCGACCTCTGACCCACCTGAAAGAGCGGTGGGTTGAAGAACGAACAAGACGGAACCGGTACCGGGACACGAAGACTGGACATTTAACCCTGCAACAGGGCTTCTTTATTACAAGAGACAACTAGTTGTCCCTAGACAAGAAGACGGGTGGGAGTGGGCTCCAGAAGGAGTCACCCAACTCCAGCAGATCCTCGAACTCAGACCAAACTACCCGCAAGCATATCAAGGGATCACTGGAAGAACACTACCTGCTGTCCAGTTAACCACCCCACGCGAGCCGACCGAAGAACTTGAAAGCGAAGAAGAGGAAAGATCCTCTACAGCCACTGAAACCGAACCAGCACGACAGCCCGAAGAAGAAGAACCGGCACGACAGCCCGAAGAAGAAGAACTGGCACGACAGCCTGAAGGAGAGGAAGAACCCTCCAATACAACTAGCGAAGAACCGAAAATGACGGAACGAGTCGAACAAGCGAAAGCTGAACTTAAACTGAAGATGCCCCCCGAATTTACGGGAAAGAGGGGCGAAGCCGTTGAATGGCTACAGAAGTGCACTCTCTACCTGACGATGAACAAGACAACATACGACACCGATGAAAAGTGGATCATCTTTTGCCTGATGTTGATGAACGAAGGAAGCGCTGGCATGTGGGCCAGAATGTTCATCGACGATGTCGAAAAACAAGCAGCTGCGCAATGCACAGAAGGACAACCTAACCCGCCCCTCGCATTCGGAACCTGGGCAGCTTTCAAAAAGGCGGTCCTAGCCTCCTTCAACGACGTCGACGATAAGGCCAGCGCAAGGGTACTTCTCCGAACCCTCAACCAAGGGAAAGACACCGTGGACGAATACATTGCAAAGTTCAAATCCATCATCGCCCGATGCGGAATCACTGAATTCGACGTGATCGCGGACTTCTTTTATGGAGGACTTAACCGACCCCTTCGGGAAAAAATGTTCGCCCTATCCACCATGCCAACCGACTGCAACGAGCTGTACCAGACTGCAGCACGACTCGAGCAGCAATGGAGAATAGGGAAAGCCTACGATGGGAAGCATCAACCGGCAAAGCCCACCTACAAACCCTACAAGGCTACACCACGGGAACGAGACCCCGACGCTATGGATATCGATGCAATGACAGCCGAAGAACGAACTCGTCACTACAGGGAAGGAAGATGCTTCACCTGTCATCAAGTGGGCCATCTCTCTCGACAGTGCCCTACCAAGAGGAACAAAGGCAAAGAAAGGAGTGGCAACACCAAAGCCCGAATCACGACTGTAGAAGAAAAAGATGCTTCCGACGATGACACTGAATCCCAAGCTTCATCCCATGCCTCGACGGCATCGAAGCGCCTTGTCGCAGCACGAATCCGCCTGGCGCTCAAGGATCTCGACAATGCAGAAGACAGAAAAGACGTTATGGCCAGCCTCTCTGGAGAGGGTTTTTGAAGAACCGGCGTGTCTCGACGTCACGACCGAGTAAACAGATCCGCCATGTAATAGTAACACAGACCTCCCAACAGTCAATGCGAATCCCGTTAACTATTCATGGTGATCGAACCGTCGAAACGAAAGCCCTCATCGACACCGGAGCAGGAGAACTATTCATCGACCACCAATTTGCGAAAGCCCAAGGGCTGCACACAATGAAGTTAACTACGCCTATTCGCGTCTATAATGCAGACGGAAGCAGAAACGAAGCTGGAGACATCAAGAAATGCGTAGTAACGGAAATCGAAACGGGGAAGCACCGACACATTGTCCGATTACTGGTCACGTCGCTCGGCAAAGAGCCGATCATTCTGGGACTGCCCTGGCTACGAAGAGTCAATGCGCACATCGACTTCACCAAGGGAACCTTAGACATCGATCCAAAACGGGTCAACTGGACAGTTACCGAACACCTTCGGTCAATGTGGTTCCCAGACTGTTGCCCATTTACCGGAAGGGAGAAAGAATCCACAACAACTGGAAACAAAGAACGACAAGAAGAGGAATCACCTCCGATCCAAGATGCAGAACAACAGAAGAAGGAAACTACGCTAACAACGATCTATCAGGAAGACCCAGGAATCATTGACTGGCCGCAATCGCCCAATGAGCAAGATGTTTTGATCGCTTACCTGAGGAATGAACACGAAGCCCTCTTCAAACCTCATACAATAGAATGGCACGGCGATATGCCCAAGGCAGGAGCACCACTCACTCGCGAAATGGAAGATGAAGAACATCCAAAGAACCGAAAAGGACCTACTATAGGACGAATCACCCGAGCGCCACATGGAACAATATTCGCCACGGCGGCCAATGTATGGATCCGAGCAAAGATCAACCCAGCCATGGCCCTAGCACAGAAACACCATGAGCAGGAGAAATCACGGTCTTTTGAAGAAATGCTCCCCGAACCTTACCGAGATTATGCCAGTGTCTTCGAAAAGAAGGCCTCCGAACGGTTTCCACCATCACGACCCTGGGACTTGGCCATAGACCTAAAGGAAGACTTCGTACCACGAGACTTCAAGTTATATCCACTCACACCCAAGGAACTGGAAGCGGAAGAAGAATTCATCAGGGAGAACCTACGAAAAGGATACATCCGAGAATCGAAGTCGCCTATGGCCTCACCTTTCTTCTTTGTAGGAAAGAAAGATGGATCCCTTCGACCATGTCAAGACTACCGATACCTAAACGAAGGAACGATCACAAACAGATACCCGCTACCGCTAATCTCGGAACTGGTAGACAAGCTGAAAGGAGCAAAGATTTTCTCCAAGTTGGACCTCCGATCGGGGTATAACAACGTGCGAATAAAGGATGGAGACCAGTGGAAGGCCGCATTCAAGACTCACCGAGGACTTTATGAACCAATGGTCATGTTCTTTGGACTGAAGAACTCTCCTGCTGCCTTTCAAGCCATGATGAATTCGATCTTCCGAGACATGATCGACGAAGGATGGCTCATCATCTACATGGACGACATTCTCATATTCTCTGACGACCCAGACAAACACCGAGAACGAACACGGCGAGTCCTTCAAAGGCTCAAAGAACACGACCTCTACCTCAAACTAGAAAAATGCATCTTCGACGCACTGGAAGTGGAATACCTCGGGATGATAATCAAGGAAAACCACGTGCAAATGGACCCAATCAAAGTCAAAGGAATACTAGACTGGCCAGAACCGACCTGCGTCAAAGACGTCCGCTCATTCCTCGGATTTGGGAACTTCTATCGACGATTTATCGACCACTTCTCTGACATCGCTAAACCACTGAACAACCTGACCAAGAAAGACGCCGCCTGGCAGTGGACCGCCGAATGTCAGAAAGCTTTTGACACCCTGAAAACAAGATTCGCTGCAGCACCTGTTCTCCAAATGCCGGACACAAGCAAGCCCTTTGTTATTGAGTCTGATGCCTCGCAATGGGCCACTGGAGCTGTATTACGACAGCGTGACGCCAACGGAGACCTCCACCCATGCGCGTATTTATCTGAAGGATTATCGGCCTCAGAAAGGAACTACGAAATATATGATCGAGAACTCTTAGGAATTGTTCGAGCACTGAAGGCCTGGAGACACTACCTTGAAGGATCAGGGCACCCAGTAACAATTCTATCGGACCACAAGAATCTTACCTATTGGCGAAGCCCGCAACAATTGAACCGACGACAAGCACGATGGGCATTATTCCTCTCACAATTCGACATCAAACTCGTACACACTCCGGGAACCTCCATGGTCCAATCGGATGCATTATCTCGACGACCGGACTACCGAGCCAACGGACAAGAAGACAACCAACAACAAACCCTACTTCCGAATGACCTCTTTGTACGGCTGGTAGACACCCAACTTGCCCCACGCTTCAAGCATCTTGCAAAGCAAGACAAGATATTTTGCGACGCATTATCAGCGCTCAGAACGAACGGTCCACCACCAATCCGAAGCTCCTTGACAGATTGGACAGAAAAAGATGGACTGATCTTCTACAAGAACCGCTGCTATGTTCCAGCCGATGAAAACCTACGACGAGACCTGATTCGACAACACCATGACTCTCCCGCAGCAGGCCATCCAGGGAAATTCAAAACCCTCGAACTCCTCCGATGCACTTACTGGTGGCCTGGGATGTACGTCATGGTCTCTCGATATGTTGAAGGGTGCGCTCTGTGTCAACAGAACAAACCAAACACACACCCGACCACACCGCCACCGCAACCGATCCCTGCAACTGGCGTGTCCCACCCGTTCCAACATGTAACCATCGATCACATAACGGACCTACCCGAATCCTGCGGCTACGATAGTATCCAGGTCGTGGTCGACCAGGGCCTTACGAAGGGGGTAATCCTTGCACCTTGCAAAAAGAGCATTGACGCAATGGGGACCGCCGCACTATACCACAAACACGTGTACAGACACTTTGGACTACCAGACAAGATCATCTCAGACCGAGGACCACAATTCGTGTCAAACGTGACAAAGGAACTCGGACGACTACTAGGGATTACCCTATCCCCATCAACCGCATATCACCCCCAAACAGACGGACAGACAGAACGAATGAACCAAGAACTGGAAGTATACCTGCGTATCTTCTGCAATGGGCGACCCGACGAATGGGCCAATCATCTGATCAATGCTGAAGTCTCACATAATCAACGCATCCATTCCGCACGAAACGCATCACCCTTCTACCTCATGATGGGGTACGAACCAAGACTCATTCCCATTGCATACCCCAACACGAACGTGCCATCTGTACAAGAACGCCTCACGGAACTCCAAAAAGCCCGAGATGAAGCCTTGGCAGCACATGAACTTGCACGGCACGTCATGAAAGACCGATTCATGGGAAAGTTCACCCAATTCAAGAAAGGCCAGAAGGTGTGGCTCGAAGGAAAGAACCTTAAACTTGCTTATGCCTCCCGGAAACTGGCACCAAAACGGGAAGGACCCTTTGTCATCACTGACGTTCTAGGACCCGTGACCTATCGGCTTAAACTACCCGACTCCTGGAAAGTCCACCCCGTGTTCCACGCATGCTTCCTTACCCCATACAAGGAAACGGAAGTACACGGGCCAAACTACACGAGGCCACCCCCTGACCTCATTGAAGGAGAAGAAGAATACGAGGTGGAAGCAATCGTGGGACACCGGAAGCAACGAGGCGGAATCCGCTACCAAATCAAGTGGAAAGGCTACTCCAGTGCCGAAAACACATGGGAACCGGAAGACGCGCTCATTCCCGGAGCAAAGGAACTACTGCAAAGATATAAGAAGGCAAAGAAACTCCCCTAATCAGCAGCATGTTCGAAATCGTCTTCGCCATCTACTGTCTTCTCTCTCTTGCCTTCTTCCTCGCCGCCACCGCTTACACCCTATGTCGAACGAGGACGCCCGGCATCACGATCCCCAACACCATCCTCGCGAGCATCGTCACTATCGGCTGTAGCCCCAGGAGATCGAGAACTAATCGATCGGTCTACCAACCCCGCTGTTGACGCTCTCACCTCCGCACTCCTCACCGACCCACGTCCAGTTGTCGAAGCTGCCCCGCGAGGATCCCCAGCGCAGTACCTCCTCGCACAATACAGACACGCCTACCTTGAACACCGTGAACTCGTTTCTGCACGACGAAGCCTCGCCGACGCCGAAGAAGGGATGAACGAGACACGCTCCCAACTCGACCTCGCCTTCGAAGTTCTTCACAATCAATCAGAAGAACTCCTCGAACAATCCCGGATCCTTCGCGATCAGGCACATGTCTTACACGAGGAGGCCACGCGGATCTACGAGGCGGGTAGGAACGCTGAAGTGGCCCGCGGTATCACGAGGCGGCAGCATGCCACCATAGATAGGCTCGCCAACCAGACCTGGAACCGTCGCCAAGGGATCATGACGGCCTTCAACTACCCGGAATTTCAATCTCGCATTATACCAGCTCTCAACCCTATCATTCGTGACTCGATGGCCCCTCTCTCCGAGCTACCTGCTGCAGCGAGACGCATTCCTGGAGAAGAACGAGTCTCTGGACTCTATCGGCCTCGAGGTCACGAACATATCCGTGTAGGAGCACGCCGAAGGCGCGAACCGGAGGCAGAAGAACGAAGGACGAGACGCCGTCTTAACGAACATCAGCCGAGCGAAGCAGATAATGCTGAAGGTGCCGATGACGGAGGACTGTCAGGGGAGCTTCAATATCCCGACGAAGGGTCGTCGTGAACCATACGAAGGGGGTAATGTTACGGTGTGACGGTGCTATGGTCACGTGTCTCTTTCTTTTTCTTTCCTTTCTAGTATCCCTATCATGCCACGTATACCGTTCTCACGGTTGTTGTACTCTTTCTCGCCACGTCACTGCCACATCATCTCTTTCCCACTCTACCTCATCTGTACTCCCAGCCCCTACTATACTTAGTAGTACTGGACTCTCGCGCTACGTGTCGTCTATGTGGCACTGACGTGTCATCTCTATGTCTTCATGTATATATACCAAGGAGGATCCGCTCGGGATCCTCAGCTCGACCTGGTTATCTATTGCCTACTTCATCTGAACCCTGAACGGCCCTTGATCTACATAGTGCGACTCTGCGACCTCGTCACAAGATAGTGATCGTCGTAGGCATCGTCGTAACAATACCTCGCGGTCGACAAAGTAGTGCTGCGTGATCTGGATGAATTTGGGTAGGTCGTTGGCGTAATATGTTCGCGTTGAGGCATTCGAGTGGACGTAGTAGTTGTGATAGTATCGGGATTTGCATCCTAGACAAATTGACGAGTCGTGAGATTACTATTCTGACGCAGACTCCAGGGTTGTATTACGGCTCACCTCGACAATACAGCGAGACAACCTTGGCAGGAAGCGGCCCCAAGTCTCGTGTAAACGCGACGGCCTCGTACGACAAGGGCTCCTTCAACTCCTTTGAGTTGAACTCGCGACAGTCCACTGGCACCCCGGAGCCCCGGGCCAGGTCCGGAGGCATCGCCGGTTGCGCCACTCTGGGAGCACAGGATGGGTCCTGACAGACACGTACAGGAGGCCGTAGAGTATAGAAGTCTAGAGTATAGTATCAGCTATCACGCAGATCCCACAAGAATATAACATCTACGCACAGACATCATGTGTAGCACCGTACTTGAGAAACAGCGGGAGTATCCCCTGAGCACGACGCTCTCTGTCTTTGTCAACATCTGGTGACTTCGCTGCAGTCCAGGCGACATCGCGGAGGACCTCCCACACGCGGCCGATATCTTCGTCAGTGACGGATAAGCTGGCCGCGAAGAACCGATGGATGTTGCGCGGTATGATGGGTGGCGGAGCCTCGGTAATATGCGCTCGTTGAATCATTGCGATATCATCCTTCAGCCAGTATACGAGATCGCAGAAGGTGATCAGACTCTCAAGATCGAGTATACATGAGACCTCGGGATGTTTACAGAGAATGTCGGCAAGGATGTTAAGCTGCATCGCGAGGTCACCGTCACAGAGTCTAACTTGGAGGTCGATTCGCAATGCTGAGCCACTGAGGAATGCCGGCGGAAGGCGGGAGAGGTCATCTGTGGCTCATTACTGTGGACTGTATCGATTGAGATAATTGTTCTACTACCCGCTCGCATGGAGCAGGGACCAGCGGCGCAACAAAGCAACGGAGCAAAGATGTGCAAAAGGTCCATGCGAGCTGCGTCAAAGGTAGGGCAAAGGCGCGAATGCAGTGACATCACGGTGACCGGATGTGACCTCAAGCAATGGCTGTCCGCCGGACTCTCCGCCGGACATGTCCGCGGACAAATCTCCCGGTCGCTCAGACATTCTCAAGGCGCCGAAACGCGTCGCGGATCCTTTATAGCTCCCACTCAGTGCCGTGTAAACACTGGCAATGGCACAGTCCTCTCACCCCAAACTACCGTCTGTATTGCCCTCTGTGCCGGCTGTACAAGACGGTGAGAGGAATGTAAACGTCCCAAACCTCGTTGCTCATCGCCTGCCGGATAGTGGACACGACACCTGAACAAGTCAAGGGTGGCTACGCCCGAGTAACCAATCCTACTGAGTGCGCTGTCGTCAGACTCTCCATATTGTCTCAAACACAAGCTGACTGTCTCATGTTGTAGGACTCCAATATTCATCTGTGCAATGCAGAACTGCTACAGATTGTTTCCCTCCCGGGATCGACTAATGGTTCACCGCAAACGAGACCATGATTCAGAAGACCAAGAGGACATCATAACGTGGAACGAGTAAATTCTGAGATGTACAGCTTGGCGCGAGCATCGTCTGCCTGGATAACAGGTTAGTAATGTCAGACTTGAGTGGAAGGAAGCTTGGGCTGATGCTTGTACTTACTCGAAGTGCATGATATTCGGCATCCCACACAGCCCTGCCCATCAGGAACCCCGTACGCTCGACATGTGGCGTCTTCGACTTACTGTCTATGGATTCTGCTTCCGCCGGTCATCTGTCACAGCACAGGGTTTCAAGAGGGCGCATGACCCGGCTTGCCTTGGGTGGGACGTCCTAGTTGCTGACAGCCGGAGATATACCGGGCCACTGCGCATATCGCCAAAGGAGACCGATGACAGACCGGGATCGTATCAGTCAGTCCCAGGTCCTACGGAGAGTTGGACATCTGCAGGGTTTCCCCCGCGCCGCATCTTCGATCGTTCATAGTCGCCGCAAACCTGATTCCCAGTAGTAGGGTAAAGTCTGCTGATGTATGTAGACTCGTCCGAGATGCTATCAAGGGGACCGCAGGGACAGAATTCATCACGCTCGTACCGCTTCTCAGTCTGACTGACTGCTCCGAATGCGGGGGATGTCATACTGAACACGCCTGTTTGTCCCACGGTAGTGTCTTGTAGAAACGACTGTGGTGCTGTTTTTGGATACATCCTGGCCGCAAAGGCCTCGCAGCTGTGTCTGGGTGAGGCTGATGACTGGACTGAGGAAGAGAGCTGTGGGATTGACGGCCATCAGCGGAGGCGGTTGCTAGACGCGTAGTGAGGAGGGCGCGGGAGAGTGCGAGCCTGGCGGAGGCCAGGAACGAAACGAGTCCGCTCGCACTCGCCTTCTCGCTTTGCCGCTTTCGTTCCACCTCCAGGCGGGCCTGCAGCGCTCCCTCCCCCCTCCGTAACCCCTCGCCGTCGTCCTGCCCCCGTTTTGCAGCCATACAGTCCATTCTAGGAGGCCGTGGCAGAAGAATGTCCTTCTTCAGCAGGAGGAAGCATACCCAACAATCGGCCAGCACTACAGTTGCCCAATCATCGGCCAGCGCCGCTCTCGCACAGTTACAGCAACAGCCGCAAGGACAGCAGCAGACCCAAAAGCCTCTCTCGAAGGAGACGAGCTACGACAGGTGTGTTCCCTTCTTCTCCTCCGGCCGCACCCCATGGCGGCCCAGTCTTCCCAACCCTACATGCGACAGCATCCTGATCGCTTTCGGTTCAGCGGTCTCAATGGCAGGGGCAGTCCCTCTCCCGCGATAAACGGCGTTCAGCCTGGCATCTCTCAGCAGGCTCAGCGTCCTGCGCCCACCGGCCAGGTCCCGCCACCCGGCCCCAATGGTGTCCAGCCCGCGTCGTCGCAGCAGCCCGGGCAGCAGCAAGCCCCCCCTCAGCAGCGACCAGCCTACCCATGGTCGCAGAAACGATTGCAGCTCCCTCCTCCTGTGACTATTCCGAAACCCGGCGTCGCTCCTCCCACGTCGCCTTCCCCGTCGCCGTTCCCCAGATACGGCCATGCGCTGCCAGTGAATGCGACGTCCTCGGGCGAGCTCTTTCTCTTCGGTGGTCTCGTGCGTGAAACGGTGCGAAACGACCTCTATCTCATTTCTGTTCGAGATCTGTCGGCGACTTTGTTGCAAACGACGGGCGAGATTCCCTCTCCCCGTGTGGGTCACGCAAGCGCCCTGGTTGGGAGTGTCTTGATCGTGTGGGGAGGCGACACAAAGACAAGCAGCAAGTCGAAACCTGGAGACAAGCAAGATGACGGGCTGTATCTGCTCAACCTTGGTGGGTCGCAGAGAAGTTTGGGCCGAAACCATATCTCATTGGATTGTCAGTGTCGCGCGAGTGGACACGAGTAGCCGTATATGGCCCTTCGCCTGTCGGCCGCTATGGCCATGCCGTGACAATGGTTGGTTCGAAGTTCTACGTGTTCGGAGGCCAGGTCGATGGGGAGTTTTTGAATGACCTGTGGTCATTCGACCTTAACTCTTGTGAGTCCTAGTTTGGCATCCACCGTTCATTGCTCTGAAGTTCCTCGCAGTGAGGTCGAAAGCAACGTGGGAGCTGGTCGAGCCAGTGGAGGGTTCACCTCGCCCGCCAAAGCGGACCAGCCACATTTGTGTTACATACGGTGACAGGATCATCTTGTGCGTCTTCCTCATATCTTGCATACATATTTCCGGAGATTGATCTCATGTGTAGGTTCGGTGGAACGGACTGCCAGTATCACTACAACGATACATGGGCGTTCGACACTACCACGAACACCTGGTCCGAACTCAACTGCATCGGTTTCATCCCTTCGCCGCGTGAGGGCCATTCAGCGGCCATGGTGGATGATGTGATCTACGTCTTCGGCGGTAGAGGGGTCGACGGCAAGGACCTCGGTGATCTTGGAGCATTCAAGATCTCTAGTACGTACAACCTCCCGCTCACGCGCTGACGAAGCTTACTCATAGTCACAACCAGATCAGAGGTGGTACATGTTCCAGAAGATGGGTCCAGCACCGTCCCCTAGGTCAGGACATGCTATGGCTTCCATGGGGTCGCGAGTGTTCGTGCTGGGGGGATTGGGCGGCGAGTCCCTGAACACCCAGAAGCCGGAGGATCCGACGATCATCCACGTGCTTGACACAAGTAAGTCAGCTCTTCATTGCTTCCCTCAGAGATGGAAATGAACACCCGTTAGAACACATCAAGTACCCGGATTCTAACAAGCCTCCCCCTGCCGCTGCGAACGGACGCAAGTCGACGATCGGCCCACAGCCCATCCAGAAGCCTGGCGTCGATGCCAATGTACAGAACGCCGGTCGTCCCATCTCCCCGAACTATGAGCACGGTTCAGACAGCGATGATGTACGCCGTGCGGTCTCGCCGAGCGGCCGGTCGAAGACACCAAATGGTATCGGCCAGCAGACAATGTCTAGCAAGGGCAAGGGCAGGATGCGCGACGAGGAGTTCGACGGAGAGAGCAGTCCTGAGCAGACGGAGCCGGCTGCGCGCGAGAGCGCTGTGTCGCCGGAGGGTGCGCGTGCGAGGAGCCCTACGACGACTGCGAGCCGTGCGGTATCGCCTTCGCAGGGCGTCTCCGCAGACGTCTACGATCCGAATGGACCTCAGGCGAGCCTCGCTAGCGTAATGATGGCGCGGAACGGCATCTCTGGTCGTAGCCCGTCTCCGGTCGTTGATCGCTCGAAGGGCCCTCTGGACGCTTTCCACAAGCCAGGCTCTCCCACAGTCAACGGCTTCATGCACACAAAGCCTGGCTCGACTGGAAACCTCACCGCGGACCTCATTCGCGATCTCAAGGACAAGGAGGCTGAGTTGGAGTCGCTGAAGAAGAAGGAAGCTTGGATGAAGGCAGCATTGCTCAAAGCCGAGCGATCCGGCTTCATTTACGCCGAGTCTGAGGAAGAGCTGGCCTCCCGTGCGGACGACGACGACATCGACAGCAGGAAGGTCACCGAGATGGTAATCAACCTGAAGCAGCTGAAGGCGAAGATCCAAGTACGTGTATATGCCACATCGTGTGAAGTCGGCAGGCTCATTTTGAGTTATAGGCTTCTGTATTGGAGCGGGCCAACGAGGCATCGGCGAGGGTCCAGGAGGCGGAACGCCTTCGGGCGAGCGCCGTCCAGGAGGCTGCGTTCTATCGCGCTAAGCTCGCTGCGCTCGAGGCGTCTTCGGAGAGTGAGGTTGCTACGGTGGAACGAGAGCGCATCGCCGACCTTGAGCGTCAGCTCTCGACGGCGCTTTCTGGACAGGCCGAGCGCGATCGCAAGATCAAGGAGCTCAACGACTCTCTCTCGCTGCAGACAACGCTCCTGGAGCAGGCAGAGGCGCGAGCTGACGACGCGTCGAAGCGCGCGGACACACTTGCTCAATCTCACGAACGTGACGCGGAGGACCAGACGACACTTCGCGAACGGAATGCGGTCCTCGAGACTCTCCTGCGCGAGCAGTCTGAGAAGCTCTTGGAGCAGACGTCACTTGCTGAACAACGCGAGGCAGACTACATCAAGGCGCAGACGCAGCTCGACGAGCTGCTCCTTTCGCAAGAGCAACACGTCCGCGCCCTCGATCAGACTCGCGCTGCCCTGGATGCCGCATCCGCCCGCGCAGACGAGGTCGACGCTCAGTACAGCCGTGCTCGCAATCAGATCGCCCAGCTTGAGGCGGACGTCGCGGAACTCCGTGGCGAGCTTGAGGCGCGTACCACGGAAGTCGAGAACGCGCGCATCCGCCTCGCTGATGTGGAAAACTCGTGGGCGAAGTCCCGCGAGGAAGCCGACAAGTTCCGGGCGGTCACCACTGGCAGCCTTGGCAAGCTCCTCGACTCGCACCACGAGCTGAGGACCGACGAGGACCGCCTCACTAGGGGCCATCAGGAGAAGCTTAATGCTCTGCAGGCCGAAATTGCGTCGCTTCGTGACATGCTCAAAGACGCGTCGCACAGGGCCGAGGAGGCGCAGGAGGAGCTTTCGAACCAGCGTCGCAAAGCTCGCGAAGCGGAGGCCGAGACGCTCTCACTCCGGTCTCAAGTCGTCGGCTTCCGCACTCAGCTCTCCATGGCTCTCGCCGACAGCGGACGTCTCCGCAAGGAGCTGAACGCGAAAGAGGCAGAACTCTCATCGAAGATGAAAGAGGCGGCCGCGACAACATTGCGTCTGGAGGCTATGAGGAGCTACCTCGCAGCCAACGGCGTCGTCGCTGAGGACGAGGATGGCAACCCTCTCCGAGCGGACGACGCGACCTCTGCGCGTATCCAGGAGTTGGAGCACAAGCTAGCGGAGCGCACTCGGGCCCACGAGATTGCCGAGCGCGAGCTGCAGACTCTCCTGCAACAGAAGCAGGACGCGGACAACCAGATTGAGTCTCTCTCTGCTCAGCTGGACCGGATTCGGACCACACAGAGCCCATCTCGTCGGAATGCAGCCGATGATGCTCGCGTAGCCGAACTCGAACAGAAGCTGGAAGAGACGGAAAACTCTTACAAAGCGCGCCTCGCGCAGCTTGAAGAGGATTACCACCTTGCCGTTCACTATGTGAAGTGAGTGCTCATCTTCGTTGTGGGAAGAACTTGCTCGCTGAATGTACCAAAGGGCCACGGAGAAAACCATGCGCAAGCTGAAAGACGAGCTCAACAAGCAGAAGGCTCAGAACCAGAACATGCAAGCTGAGATTGAACGCGGCTCTCCGAGCATGAGACTGCGTGGTCTCAATGGCCGCGGCACGCCCTCCTCCGACGAGAGCAACGAGTTCCTGCGGAACCAGCTGCAGGACGCGCAGCGCCAAGTCCAACGTCTCAATACCGATAACAAGGAGCTGCGTAACCGAATAGACACCTTGGAGCAGGACCTGGAGCACATGCGGGACAACCTCATCACGTCACAACGCGAGTCGGAGGAACGCCTTGCGCGTATTATAGAACTCGAGCACGATGTCGACCGGATGCAGAAGACGCTTGATGTCGCTCGTGACGACCAGGATGGGAACCTCCTAGCGCGGCTCAGCAGCGAGAACGCCACTTTGAAGCGAGAAAACGAGCAGCTCTCGCACAAGATCGAGCTCCTCCTTACTGTCGACCAACCGAGTTTCGCTCGCCCCGTGTCCGGCATCTCCGAGCGGCGAGCGAGCACATCGAGTTCAGAAAACGCCATGGCCTTCGAGCACCTTTCGAGCGAGCTGGATGATTGGCAGCGTCAGCTTGCTGGTTCCATCAGTCGCAGGGCAGGCCCCGATTATGATTCTCCTTCGCTGGGACATGAACGAGCACGCTCGCGGTCATGATCCTTTTACGTCGTATTTATGCTGGCATATACCCACATATTTGCCGTCTCGTTCGCTCACGCTCGTTTCGATCCTTCCTCGTCTCCATCTCTCGTATCATAATGTTCTTTGCTGTCTATGCGGTATAGTTGTGATTGAATATACTAATTTGCACGACAAAATGATATATGCAGAATGATGTGCCCCGATGCGAGATGCGATATGCAGCGATGCGATGATGCTATGACTCCGAGTTGCCAGCGGCGCGTTGCGTCCACTCGACGGCTTTTGCTTTCACTGCAGCTTGTCCCTCCTCGTCGCCCAAACGACGTTCCAGCTCTAGCCATTTCTTGAAGAACGATCTAAAAGACGATGAGTGAAGAGAACGGACAAGCGCCACCTAACCACACTCACTTGGCCTTGTGGCTGGTCATCTTGAGAGCGAGGACGCGGTTGAAGAGATTTCTATCCAGGAATCAGCTACGTGCCGTATATGTCATAACAGACATCGTACCTGACACTGTTGATGTCTCCTTGTCCGGCTTCCATATCAACGTAGATCGACCACATGTCCCAGCGTTTTGGATGAGAGTCGACGATGCCTTCGAAAATGGTTTTGCCTCTTTCCGGATCGCCAAACTTATATTCCAGCTGTGCAAACTTGCAGATGGTCTTCAGGTCTGCACATGTATGACAGCGTTTAGCGAGCGGCGTTCGGTCTGGAATACGAGCAGCCTCCTTACGTTTCCGCTTCTCGAGACTCTGCAGGCTGCGAGGAAGTAGCTTGCGCGCTTCCTCCAGCATACCCCGCTTGAGGTAGTGCTCGGCGAACAGGGTCCAGACCTTCGAGCTCTGAGAAAACTTCTTCACAGTTCTCTTGAATTGTTCCTCTGCCTTCTGCATTGTCGAGAACGGTGAATGAGCTGTTCTACTGGCCGTACAAGGAGACGTACCTCAGGTTTGTCGCTCTGCTCGAAGATCTCCGCCATGCGTAGGTGGACAGTCTTGGAGTCGTTGTGACGAGCAGCGTCCTTGAAGGTGGATTCCAGTGACTCATCGGTGCCATAGACGTTCTCCAAATTCAGCAGTGCGATCCAGACGTTCAGCTTCTCTTGCTCCTCGCGGAAATTGATGGTTTTCAGGGCGCGCTTGGCAATCTCGCGGGCCTTGTCAATTTCTGAGATCTGGAGCTGGAAAGACATGTACTGAATCCAGAGGTAGGACGAGTTCGGGGAGCCAAGAAGCAAACGCTCGAAATCGGCATTAGACTCGGGCACCTTGGTGTGCATGTCGGCCGTTAGGTCCTTCTCGATCTCTTTGCGCTTCTTCTTCTTTTTCTTGCCTTCGTGCTGCCCATCGTCCTCGCTCTCCTCGTCTGACTCCATCTCAACATCGTCGTCAGGGTTCGGAGCAGACCACTGGAAGCCGTCCTCCAGGTTAAGGGTCTCCGTTGGTTCGCCTGGGGCGGCCGCTGAACCGCCTGAGGATTGCTGCAGTTCCATTGTGAGATCGACATCCATCGCTCCTCCGTCTTCGCCATCATCTGACTCTCCCTCAGAGTCCTCCTGATCGTCGCCGTCATCTCCGCCGTCAGCAACAGCGTCGTCATCGGACTCCTCGGCCTCGTCAGAATCTCCGCCATCTTCGACAACACCGAGAGCAGGCGCCGGCCCGTCATCATCTTCGGAGTCGGGCTCTTCTTGTTCAAAGTCCTTCTCCTCGAAGTACGATGGCTTCAAACCGAACGATATCCGGCGCTTCTCCCGGTCGATAGAGAGGATTATCGCTTTGACCTTGTCGCCCTCACGGAAGCTCCGGAGCGCCAGGGTGACATCAGCATCCTTGTTGTCGGACAGCTGACGAGGAGAGGTGAGCATGGAGTAACAGGAGGCTACGAGATAGGATGGCGAACCTCCGATTTGTGACAGAGGCCACTGATTTTCGATCCCTCGATCTCAATGAAGAGACCATAGTCCTCGACCCTCTTGACGCGACCATCGACCTTCTGACCGTCGGTGAGATCGGACCAACTGAGCTGCGAACGACTGTCGCGCTTCAGTTCCCCAGAACGGAACGACATCTCAATCTGCTTCTTCTCGGTATCGACGCTGCATACCGCGTAAGCCCAGATGACTCCATTCAAGACGTCTTCCATCTATCTTACCTGAGGATACGGCCCTTGACGAGTTGGTTCACTGAGAATCGGCTCTTCCAATCCTTGACATACTATGAAATGGCATGAGCACCACTTTGGGTTTTCATCTGAAGATGAACTTACGTCGTCGAAGAGCTCCTTGATCTGTACACGAGCATCAATCTCGCGGCCCAGCGTCACAAACAACCCGTGCTCGGCAACACTCTTGATGAAACCGCGGACCGTGTCGCCAACCTTGAGGTCCTTCAAAGTGGTGATCTCGCGGTCGACAATTGGCTTGCCTTGTCCAGGGAAGAGACGGGACATACGAGTCGACAAAGTCAGCTGCCGCCTGTCCTTGTCGACTGAGAGCACAACGGCCTTCAGGACGGAGTCAACAGCAGGGAAGGGCTTGCCGCTTTCGTAGTCGTCGGCAGCATCGGTGGGGTGAAGGATACCAGAGATAGAGTTAGTAACCTTGATGAGGGCACCATGGCGGTTGTGGCGTAATACCCGACCACCAACCAGCTGCCCAGGCTGAACGGTGTCCAAGGAGAGATGGCCCTTCTGCAGCACGGTTTCCTTCTCCTTGGGCTTTGTCGCGACCAGAACGAAGCCCTTTTCCGGATTCCTAGATGTGACGACGAGATCCTGCAGCTTGTCCCCAACCTTCAACGTCGACCGTAGCTGGGCAACAGACACCTCCCTCCGATTCGCGAGATTGTTTAAGGAGAGCAGAGCAGTCACCTGGGTCGGTTGCAGAGTGATGACCGCTTTGTCCTTCCGAATGTCGGAAATGACGCCTTCAACGATGTCCCCAATGTCCACGCCACTTATGTCGGTGATGGCTGACTTGTAGTTTGGCGTGGCCTGACGAATGCTCGCGGTGATACGCCCAGTCTCTGGGTCAACCGCAATGATACGAACTTGCACAGGCTTGCCTATTGGGAACGCAGCAGGTAGGGACGACAGCGCGGTTTCGCTGAAGCAAGGCAAATGAGCGTTCAATAGCTTCCCTGATCGCATGAGACAGCATACCTTGCCTCGCGCGCGGGCACGATCGCCTTCAAGTTGTTGTAGAACTCAATCTGCAGGCTCTTGTCTGATGCTTTGAACACGACTGCGTGCGTCACAACGCCAACTTGGGCGTCGCTCAGCTGGGCAACAATCGGCAAAGTGGACTCAACCAGAGTCTTCTTTGCGGTGAGGACGATGCGCTTCCGCTCGGGATCGACAACGAGGACCTGGCATACTATAAGCCAAAGGCGCATGCGAAACTGACTCGTGAAACGTACCCGACACTTGAGGCTACCGCCAGGCTTGAAGCGCTTCTGAGGGTGCTTCAACGTGATATCTGCATAGTGGTTCGGCCAGATAACACCGTCTACATTCCCCGAGATGGAAACGAAGAGCGCAGAATCGGCGAGCTTCTTCACGGTTCCCTTCAAGACCTCGCCAACTTGCACGTCGCCGACCTGCAGGAACTTCTGCGACAGCACGGAGGGCTTGAGAGAGAGCTGGAGGATGCCGTCCAGCGGGAAGTAGCCGGTGACACGTGCTCGATGTACTGTTCCAATTTTCCAAGCACCGGACAGGGCAGAAAGGGTTGGGACGTGCTCATCGGATACTTGTGATATCTGGAGGACTTGTAGATGACTATCAAAATAAAAGGAAGCCACACGTACATGAACAAAGCCTTCCACCCCAGGGCTGACCTCTACAATGAGGCCGCGCTCGCTCTCGACTCTGATCACCTTGACGGCTTCCAGGACGGTGCCAACTGGATACGCCTCACGCAATTCGGTTGTAGCGGCGCCTGATTCAACAGACTTGATGTCATACTTGACGACGTGTTCTGCCAGAGACAATGCGAACCTAGGGGGTGTCGAAGGGCTGATATCGTAGAGGATTCTTGCCTTCACCTTCTGGCCGATTTTGTACCGTTCCTCCGGGTCCCCTGGGGGAAGATGAAACTGGTCCACAGTGCCGTCGAAGAAGCCGAGGACTTGTAGAATCAGACCGTCGGGCTGTACCGCCGTCACCAACGATTGCACAAGCGCCCCGGGAACTAGTGAGTTAACACTGGTCACCTCTGTGAGCTAAAAGGGGTGGTGAGAAGCAACTTCGACCATCTGCTTAAGACAAGCTTACCGAGGCGGACCTCAGCGTGTGTAGGTCCACAGAGACATTGCATGTCCGACCGTTACCAGACATCTTCGTCACTGCGACGTCGAGCAGACGTCCGATGTGCAGCTTCTTGTCAGAATCGAATGGCCCCTTCTGTGCGTCCTTGAAGGATAGGAAACCGGAGACGTCAGGGACTCCTAGATCAAGGATGTAACCGTGATCCTCTATGCTCTTCACGGAAGCTGAGAGTGCCTGCGAGTTTCGACAGTAAGCGAAGCGGCATGGGGTGAGCTGGAGGATACTCACGAAACCGGCTCGCAGGTCGGCCTTTGCTACGCCCTCGTTCACCTTCTCTGGGACGAGGCTAAGCTCTACTCGCCTGCTCGCTTTCTGGACCTCGTCACGCGCACGCCCGAGACCTGTAGCATCTGTTGCCCCTGGCGCGTGCACTGCGGTCACCACAGCACGAACATACTGCCCCGGCTGGAAAATCTCGAAGAGGTCGGGTACGCGCGAAGGCGAGACCTCTTCCTCCTCGTCCACAGATTGCATCTCCACATCGTCCATATTCTCCAAGATATGCGTGAGCTGGGTGGAAATCTGGGTGATTGGAACATGCGCGAAGAGCTGGTTCGGCAGAGACACGATGAGTGCAAGCGGTTCCACTGCGACTACCTGTCCGAGTATCTTCATCCCAACCACAACTCGCTATATGAACTGCTAGTGAGTCTTTGGTACAATTGCCATGAATCGCACTTTCCCGCACCTTATAGTTGAGATGCTCTATTCGAATGCCGCTCGCTTTCTTGCCATCCTTGTCGGTGGCCTTGGACTTGCCGCTCGCCTCGGACTTTCGCCTGCGCTTGACTGCCTTCTCTTTCGCGGAGTCCTGCACAGAGCATTAGCATAGTTTCCCATTCGCAATGCTCAGACTGACCTCAAATAGTTCCTTGTCCGCCTCCTTCGCGGCCTCGGCACGTAGAGTCTTGACTTCAAGAGGTGTGAGGCTCGTGCCTCCGCCTCGAGGGAAGTCGATCTCGTCCGCTATGAGAGTGGACGCCGGTTGAGGAGCTTTGGACACCTTTTCCTTTGGCTTCTTGTTGAAGTCATCTGTCTTCGTCTTCTTTGCCTTGGGATGCCCTGACGTTTCGTCCAGGACGCGCTTCTTTCCTGCAGCCATGTTGCCTCAAGTGTGCAGCAAAGCCAGTCTTGCGCAGCTGATGGAGATACACGAAGGCAGCAGCAGAGGTTCTTAAGACGCAGAGCAAGAAACAGAAGACAAGAGGGAGACGGAAGACAGTCGAGACGAGCTGGCCAAAGTCCGGAGTACGCCGTCTGCTGCAGCCTGCAATTCCTCAAACGGTCCAAATTTTGCCGCCCGTGGTTAGCGAGTGATCGGGAGATGCGATCTTGGGCGTCGAGGCTGCTGACTAAGCGCCAGACCTCCCTCCCTGCACGGTTGAGCTGCTGAGTACTTGCACCTTCGATTCTCCCTGACGAGTCTCCATCCCTCTCACTCTCTCATCTCTAGTCGAACGATATGGGTACGTTGCAATCATTCTTAACAACTCGACTGCCACTCACCTCTATGCCTCCGCAGATTATCAGGTATGCTCCAGAGAATATTGCAGCCAGCGAACTTGCTTACGCGCCACGCATAGAATCGAGTCGGTTCAAAATTCGGCGGTGGTGGTGTAGCGGGGGCGTCCGAGACCAATGTCGACCGCAGAGAACGTCTCAGGAAGCTTGCGCTTGAGACTATTGACCTTGCAAAGGTGCGCTCAGCAGTCTGTTCCGTTGCAGAACTGGTACTGACAGAGCCTCAGGACCCTTACATCCTCCGAAACCACCTGGGTTCCCTGGAGTGCCGTCTCTGTCTAACACTCCACACCAATGAAGGTTCATACCTTGCCCATACGCAAGGAAAGAAGCACCAAACAAACCTCGCACGGCGAGCGGCGCGCGACCTGAAGGAAACGCAGCTCATGATTGCACCCGCCCAGCAGAATGTCCACAAGAAGGTCTTCTTGAAAATTGGACGTCCTGGATACCGTGTTACGAAGGTCAGAGACAAGGACACTGGAAAGGAGGGTATGATGGTCCAGGTGCACCTGCCCCAGATCAAGCCTGGAGTCATCCCTCGTCGTCGCTTCATGAGCGCATGGGAGCAGAGGAAGGAACCGCCAAACAAGGCATACCAGTATCTCATCGTACGTGTGATTTCATTATTGTCTCGACTCTGGTGCTCATTCATCTTCACAGGTCGCGGCGGAGCCCTATGAGACCATCGCGTTCCGCATTCCCGCGCGAGAGATCGAGGACGAGTCCGACGACGCTGGTTACTGGAACTGGTCCCACTGGGACCCCGATACCAAGCAGTATAGTTTCCAGTTCATGTTCCGTCTTCAGTACTGATTGTATGATGTTGTATCGCTACACCCGTGTTATATCGCTATGTCGGTCAATGCCTTATGTGAACGTTTCGCGGACTACTGTTGAACTACAGTTACGACACCGGTATGTTCACCCCCGCCACTCAAAAATCACACTCCAAGAAGTCATCCCCGCTCGCGCCAGTGTGGGTCAAGCAAGCTGTCACATAAGTCAGTAAGTGTACCTCCGCTGACAACCCTCAGGACGTACCGCAGAAGTCTCCATCCTCGTCGTAAATGACGCGGTCGGCGCCCGGGCTACCGCCGGTGTATACGCGGTTGTGCTCAAGGGGGTACTCAAAGAACTCTCCCGCGCAAGAGGGGAATGAGAAGCCCTTAAAATACGAAATAAGCCTCAAGAATATCGCAGAGGCCGCGGTACGCACCTCGAAGTCGTGGTACTGGTGCGGGTAATCGCTATGTCGCAAGCTCAGCTGTCTGCGTACCATGCATCCGAGATGTTTGGCTTTACCTCGCTCCGCCATCCAAAGCTTCGTCTATCGCATTGAAAATGTCGCTTTCGGTATAGTGCTTGCCTGCATGATGATGAGCGAAGGCTTATAGCACTGGGAGAATAGTATGCGCGCTCACTACCACACTCGCAACCTCCCGACTGCCTCCTCGCAACGCGGGCAGTAGCCGACGTGACGAGGAGCGTGGACGCCAAAGCAAAGATGACTGAGAACTTCATGGTGAGCACCAAGATTTCGTCAGCAGCAGACTGAGGCGTTGGAAGAGGACAGGCGAGCCCGCTGCCGTTCCCTCAATATCTGCTGCGTTTATATACGCACTCTGGCGTCCATTCTGGCCAGCAGAGTACGCGGACGACCGCGCGCCCCTCGAAGTCGAGCGGACGCATGTGCATCGCCTACGTCGCATGCGCCGTCCGGTAGCCGCCAGTGTCTTGAAGTCGGGGCCGGCTCTTGCGCTTCTATCTCATCGCATCCCGTTTAGACGTTTCCTCAACGATCATCCTGGTCCGGCACAGCTATCAATGGCGGACAGTAGCATGTCATGAGGTCAATCAAGACGTGCTCTACGACAGGATGCGGAATGGCCATGGCACTCTCACTGAGCTGAATAAACGTGCGTTATCACATTACCTTCTGCCGCTCTGACATCCACCCATGCAGCTCAGCGCGTCCATATGGGCGAGTCGCCTTCGCGGTGCGCTCATCAACCGTTCGTTCTTCTGGTACGCTTACGGCTTTGCGGCTTGGTCTGCGGGTGACGTCCGAGCATATGGCCGAGGCACTAAAGATGACTTTGCAGGTTCGTGAGGCCTTGCATGCGACCTATATTTGAGACCGACCCTCGCACTTCGCTGGATCCACCCGTTTGCTGTGCAACAGCCTAACGACTAGGAGCTTGAAGCTTCTGGGCTTGGCCCTTCAATCGTCCCTCTCAAGCAAAAGCAATAGCGGAGCAGACTGGCGTCCCACACAGACTCCCGCCAGAGCTCGCAGATCCTCAGCGTTTGCCCTTGCGCGTTCAGATCCACGGTTCTGTCGCCTGGCTGTACAGGATTCTTTGAGAGCTCACGAAATCTCGGCATGCGCAGCTGCGCTGACCGCTACTTCCCCGGGCTCTCAGGTACAGGTCATTCTCCAGGTCATTCCATCGCTCCCACTCCCTTCCCGAAGACCTACTCGCAGTGAGCAGCTCTCGGCGAGTTCAGTTGTCCGGACTCCTCAGCGACTCGCCCATGGTGCATTACTGGCCGCTCAGTCGACGCCAATAAATTTGTTGCTTGTCCCACTGGCTCGATGCCCTACGTGTTCTCTCACCCACCAAGACTACGCATGCCCGCATGCTACACTCGGGAACTCTCGCCACCCTCACGCCCGGCCGGACGAACGTGCTCTACGCTTGATGGGTTGTTGCGTGAATGGTCGTACGTACATACATGATCCAGATTCTCGCCAGGAATAGATGCAGCACGTATACAACGAGAGCCTTGCGGGTCTCACGGACGAACTTTCGAGAGCAGGCAGTGATAAATACCGGTCGGACGAGCCGGTGTGTATATGAGTATGGGTACTTGTACTTGTACGACGACGGGGATGGGTGATGATTCCAGTGCAGAGGATGGGGATGCAGGGTATGGTGATGTGAGTACAGCGGAGTATACAACAGCAGTGGGTTGGGAATCGGTTACAACATGAGTATAGCATCTGGAGTCCATTCGTGAGTATGCACTATGCGTCAAGATTTCGTGAGTGAGGTATGAAAACCCAGTGAGAGGACGGGGGAGGGGGTGCAGGGGGGAAGAGGAGGAAAGAGAAAGAGACAAGGATATAACCTAGACAAAAATGCAAAAGAACGGTGCACGGCCGAGCACCGAGGTCGGGGCCGCCCGCCACCTAGCACCGACGCTGCGTAGCACTTCCTCGCTGTGGCCTGTCGCGGAGAACCAGCATGGCACGACACCGACCCGCCTCATCGCCGCTTGCTCAGCTTGCGCCCAGACGTCGACTTGACGCTCGCGACCGCCTTCGCGACCTCCCTCTCCCGCGCCAGCTCCGCCTCCTTCACATGGTCGCGCACAAAAATCCCGCCTCCCCCGCCCCCACCACCAAACAGCCCCAGCCCGCCGCGCGCCGCCTTCGCGCGCTCCTTCTCCAGCTTCTCCATCTCCTTCTGCCTTCGCGCCTCCTCCTTCTCCCTCTTCTTCCGCTCCTCCTTCGTCTCCTCCCGCGGCGGCTCCGCGAAGCGCACGCGCGCCGCGAACAGCGCCGCCGTCGCGTTCGACGCTGGGGCACTTTCCCCGCCCGCGACCGACGAGGCCGCCCCACTTGTGGTGTGCCGCTTTCGCAGGACTTTCGGGCCCTGGTTCATCGGGATGTCCTGCGCGCGCTGCTGATGATGCTGCGGCTGTGGTTGTGGGAGCGACTGCGTCTGCGCCATCGATGGTGCAGCAGTGCGGGCGGAAGGCGTTGATTGTGGTGGGTGGTTGACGTGCCGCTGCGCGAGGACCTCGATGTGCGCCCCGCCCGGGCCCACACCTCCCCCACTCTGCACGGCTGGTGGCTGATTCTGATTCTGCTGCTGCTGCTGTTGGAGCGGCTGCAGAGGCGCGGGCATGACGAGCTTCTTCGGAAGGTGCCTGGGAAGCAAAGACCCGGACGACTTCACCGAGGGGGCCTGCTGTGGGGGCATGCTAATATCCGGGCGCGGGGCCGTGCTTGACGACGGGAGGTCCGAGCGGGACGGGGCTGCGCTGGGACGCGGGGGGCTGCTACGCTGGCCCTGGTTCGCGCTCTGGCTCGGGTTTTGAGAGCCGCTGGGGAAGCTGGGTTCGGCGGGCGAGTACGGATTCGGAAGGGGAGGGGACGGCTGTGGGGCCTCGTCCGCGGCATGACGCGCGCGCTGAGCCTGCGCTGACGGCGGCGTTAGAGGCTGCTGCTGTTGCTGCTGTGAGCGGGGGCCCTGGGATTGCGATTCCTGACCGGACACGCTGCGTTGTGGCGCCTGGGCTTGCCCCGCGCTCATGTGCACGTTGTTGTACATGACAGGTGAGGACGGGAGCTGGCCCGATGAGGGCATGCGTCGCTGCACTGGCACCTGTAGAGGTGGACTGGAAGGCGGGGTAGAATTCGGCGGAGAATCATCGGAGGCACGCGTCTGTGCGGTGGGATTGTTCTGCGCTGCCGCTGCAGGAGGCTGGTACTGAGAGTTGGAGGGAAAGATCTGCCCTGGCGAAACTCCTAGGGAGAGGCTGTCGTACGGCTCTACGGGCTTGCGCTTCGGCGGCTGTGAACGATCGACCGCTAGTTAATAAGTTAGGACGATACAGCAGTAGACTTGACCTCACCTCATTGCGCTTCTTCGCCAGAATGCTCTGGTCCGGGTACAGCACTGGGACGGCCTTCATGATCGCCTCGTAGGGCCCATCGTGGTGCCACGGGAGTCCGAGCGGATCGCTCTCGTCGAGCTCGTCGATGCGGTCCAGGTCGCGCGGCGGCGCCGCGATGCTCGTGTTCTTGCTGCGCTTGCACTGTGCGACCGGCGCGGACACGTTCCCATTCGGCGGCGTCGCGATGGGGACCGTCGAGGGCCGTGGGGGGACGTCTGTGGGCGGAGGTGGGGGGTGTAGCTCGGGAGCGGAGGCGTTGCGCGGGGTGATCGGTGGTCGGACGGCGCTGGACTGGACGGTCGAGGTTTTGCTTACGGGTATGGGCGCAGCCGGCTGCGTCTGGCTTCGCGCGCTGGGCGCGTTAGAAGGAGGCGGCGGCTCGGTCCTAGTAGGGCTCGACTTCTCCTGGGAAGGTGCTGGGGCTGGGCCCCGAGTAAGAGAACTCGTCGAGCGCTGCGCATCTCGAGGCAGGTGAGAAGACGAGGACGCCGGCGTCTGTTGCGGCGAGGACGAAGTCGAGGAGCTGCTGCTGTCCGAGTCCGGGTACGGCGGGGGCGGTTGCCAGACGTCGCGAGCGGCGAGAGAAGCAGAAGCGTAGAACGGAGAAGGCGCAGGCGCGTTCTGGCGCGGGTCCTCGCGTGCTTGCTTGTTTCGAAGGTGCGAACCCGGGGTGGATGTGCGCGATATGGGCGGGGGCACGGGGATGACCCGCGTGCTGTTCGATCGGGCGAGGTGCTGGTCTGGCGGGGCGATGGGCGGGTAGGGCACAGACTGGGAGCGGGCATGACCTAGTAGTGGCTGGGGCGGGCCAGCGTCCGGGCTATGAAGCAATCGGAGGCGGGGCGGGAGATTGGCGTGGTCGACCTCGGACTCGTCGTCCGGGGCGGTGGAGGCGTAGTCTGAAAGGCTATCGGAGAGGCTTGCCGGGTAGATCTCCTCGCGGTCGTTCATGCTGAAGAAATACGGGTTTGAGCGCGGATCCGGAGAAAAGGCGGGGTCATTGAGGAGCGAGGGGTGCACCGGGCGGGGGCGCGAGGGCCCTGTGCGCTGCGGGGGCATGAACGGGGGAAGCTGCTGCTGCTGAGGATATGAAGGGCGTTGGAGCGGATAGGAAGAGGAGAAGGGGTTGTGCTGGGCAGGATGGGAGCCAGGATACGGGAAGACTATGGGGCCCGGGGGTGGGAAGGGCGGTGGCGGGGGAAAGCCAGGAGGCGGGTGGAGGAGGTGTGGAGGGGAATCTTCTCGAGGGTCGTGAACATGGTGATAAAAGTCGGGTCTGAGGATCATTCGATAAGAGGGGATGGAAAGCGGAGGAAATGACGAGGAGGAGGAGCAAGAGACGTCCTCGGCCGCAGCGACTCTTGTCCTCTCCCTCTCCCTCAGACGCTTCTCGCGCTGCCCCGAGGCACTCTCTCTCACTCTCCTCCACAGCACAGCCTGAGCGACCCCCTCAAGGCAGCTCCGGCCCACCGCTCCCGGGCGTCTGCTCCCACGTGCTGGCCACAATAACGCGTCAACAAACGCCCGTCGCGTCTCTCTCCTCCAGTCTATCCACCCGCGTCGCGTCCCTACAAGTACTGCAGTACGCGATGGACGTCGGTGCCCTGCGCGCAGAGATCAAGGCCTGGGAGCGCGACTTCAGGGCAAAACACGGCCGCGATCCGTCTGTGCAGGAAATCAAGGAGCAGCCTGCGATCGGTATGTCCTACTCGCTCTGCCGCGTCCTGCCGCGTTCACCCCGAGTGCAGCCGCAAAGTACAAACTCTACAAGTCTCTCTCCAAGGCCGCCGCCTCTTCATCTGCGCCTGCCAAGCCTCCTGCGCGTCCCTCCACGCCCCCGCGCTCGGCGCCACGTCAACCACAGCCTTCCTCATCCATCGTACACACCTCCCGAGCCATCAAGGTCGTCGATCCTCCCGTTTCGACCTCCAATCCATTCTCCCCTGTCAAGAACAGGAAGAAGCACAACGATGACACAACATCGCCGCAACGTGCATCTAATCCATCCCGTCCGAACCCCTTCGCGACTCCCAGTAAGTCCAAGGCCAGACCCCAGCCTTCCCGCCGCTCCCCCTCTCCCGACCCTTTTCCGCCCATCCAGCCCCTGCTTATGGTCCAGCGCACGCCCACTGCTCCCGCGGTAGATTCTGCCGTCACACGCGCACGTAAACGTCTCCGTGGCGAACCCGTGTCCCCTTCCCCCGTCAAGGAGAAGCGTCCACGTGTGGCCTCTCAAGCTGCGCTCTCCTTTACCAGCCACGCCGCTCTCCTCGACAGCCCGGACGCCTCGGACGGAGATGAGATGGCTGCGGATCCGAACGACACGATCATTGCGGACACGCCCATGAAACCACGTACAGGCGGCAGGAACTTCAAGGTCCTATTCGATGATGTCCTTCCCAATGGAGAGAAGCGTCCAGTGAAATCACTCTCATCTCGCAAGAAGAGTTCATCATCCCAGAACGTCTTCCCCGGAGCCAAGAGAGAGAAGTCTCGTGCGCTCACCCCCTCCTCGGACGAGGAAGAAGACTGGAGTCTCAAGCCGAGGCTGAAGAGCCTCACTACTGCGGTCATGCCTCCGCCGAAGCTGTCTCAGGCCAAGAGCCGCACAGTCAATGGCAAACATGGCATTCCCAAGGCGCTCGTACCAAGCAAGAATGACCTGTGGTCGGAAGCCGGCCCTCCGAAATCCACATTGACCCGAACGTCCTCGTCGAATCCATCTTCCCGTCCCCCTAACAAGCGTTCTCTCCCCGACGACCAGGATGACGCTCAACATGACGATACCCCTTCCGCAAATACCTTCCTGAACCTCCCGCTCATCCCACCCTCCCCTCCCCCACCCGACGCATCTAAATCCTCCGGGCCGAGGTACGCCGAGAAGGGGAAGGGCAAGGCCGCGGCACTCAGTCGGAAGAAAGCGAAGTTGTTTCAGGACGCTGGGACTGCAGAGGACGAGGACGTGGAGGACAGCCAGGAGGACGAGATCCAGGTCAAGGAGATAGACCCTCTGGCACAGCTTCCCAAGGGTGAGCAGGACGCAGACTCTGACTGGGAAGCGCACTGGCGAGCGTCGCCAGATCCGGATGACCCCACCGTCCTCTCCGCGTCTTCTGTGGATCCCGGCAAGTTCGAAGTCAATCTCCCCGACGAGCTGCAGCGCATCCTCGCCATATCGCCGGCGCGAGCCCAGGAGACGGACGAGGAGAAGGTCGTGCGCGGGCTACTGTATGGCCGCCGCGAGACGCACTACGACCCCACGAAGGGGGGCGAGATCTGGGACGTGGGAGAGGACTCAGACCATGCAGGGGGCACCGAGGAAGAGTGGGAGGGCGAGCCCGTGCCTTGGGAAGCGGGCGAGCTCTAGGCTCACGCTGTGTGTACTACTAGTATGTGCAGACTTGTTTCCGGACGGAATGCTCACTGTGATCTGCACACGATTCCAAATACGCTGCACCCTGCGGCCAGCCAACCGGGGCTGTGGTCTGGGGCGTCGTTGCACCGCGCGCAGACGGCCGCCTGCCTGTCTGCCTGCGACGATGGTGTGCCCGGGAGAGGTGCGTACGACGCGTGTCGCGACTCACGTGAGGCGCGTGCTGCCATGTTATGGGCGGCTACGCGCTCCCCGCCTCCATCTTTGCAGAGCCTATGTCCTCGCTGATCATGCATGCTTGTGATTCCAGCTTTCGTACTGGGTGCGCTATCAATGTGCAACAGGACCCCCGACGACATGTGGATGCATGTGGACAGCGAAGGCTCGCTTCGACCAGTAGTATAATTGTGCGGTTTTCCAGCGGCAGGGACGAGGAAGAACCACCACCACCTCCGTCGCATTGCGCACTCGCGTCGTCCTCGAAGCACCTCTGTGTCTTATTCGGCCCTCGATCTCCCTTCTGTCACCACTTCACGTCTCTTTCGCGCCTCGAGATTGCCAGCATATCTAATACCTCGTTCTACTGGTGGCCCGACGTGCCAGGACCTCCCCCGAACCTAACGATCCGCAGCCCCAGCTTCCAATAAGTACCAGCCGCGCCAGCTCGCCCACTCGCCATGTCTTCCGGACCCTCCCTCTCGCGCCGCTCCTCCCTCGCCGACTACATCTCTGCGATCCCACGCCCGCGCCTCGCCAGCCTCCGCTCGCGCAAGTCCACCGCCTCGCTCCACGTCGACCCCTACACGCCCTACGCCGTCCACCAGACCCAGCAGCAGCAACAGCAGCAGAAGATGGCCCCCGCGATCCTCCGCGACGCCGACGCGACGCAGAAGCTGCTCGAGGCGATCCTCGACACGCCCGGCGGGCGCCGCTCCGTCTCGCGCCTCGCGCGCACCTGCAAGGCGTTCAAGGAGCCCGCGCTCAGCGTCCTCTGGCGCGACCTCGACTCGCTCACGCCGCTGCTCGGCCTCTTCCCCAGCACGCTCCTCAAGCGCGCCCGCCGGCCGGGCCTGGGCCTGGTACGCTTTCTGTCTCTGTCCGGTCCCGACGTGCCTTTGCTTACCCCCGCACCCTCCCCTCCGCTCGTCCCCGCGCACGGCGCACAGACGAAGCCGCCGGAGAAGCAGGACTGGGCGCGCGTGCTGGCGTACGGCGAGCGCGTGCGCAGCGTCGCGTACGTCGAGAGCTCGGGCAACATCCACCCGTCGATCCTCCCGCTGCTCGACGAGCACAAGCCCGTGCAGTACATCCTGCCGAACCTCGCCTCGCTCACGTGGAAGGTCGAGTCCGCGGCGAGCCTCGAGCGCTGCCGGATGTTCCTCGGCCCGCGGCTGGAGGCCGTCGTCCTCAAGGTCGCCTCGCGCAGCGCGAAGCTGAACGACATCCTCGCGGAGATCGCGGCGCACAGGGGCCTCGCGGCGTTCTCGTTCACGCTGCACACGAACCTCCCGGACGACTTCACGGACAAGTTCCGCGAGAACGCGGCGCTGGAGAAGGTCGCGCTCCAGGCGCCCGGGGCTCTCGCCGCGAGGGTGGGCAAGTGGGCCGCCGCGCTACCGCAGCTCAAGACGTTCGCGGTAGACCTCTCGGCGCGCACGACTACCGCAGTGGAGGGCTTCTTCGAGGACATCAGCCCTGGCTCAGGATACTCGACGCCCAGCTCGGTCGGGGGCACGGACAGCGGCGTGTTCTCGGCAGACGAGGTCGACTTCTCCGAGGCCCGCAAGGCTGCGGTGCGTCTCACGCGCGACGGCCCCCGTCGTGGTGCGTTTGCGCAGCTGAGCAACCTCACGCTCACGGGCGACGCCGCGAACCTCGCGACGTTCCTGCGGCACCTCACGAGCCCGCTCACGCAGCTCGACCTCATTATGGAGGACCCGCCGCAGCTGAACGACTGGCACGACGTCTGCACCGTCATCTGCGACCACTTCTCCGACACGCTGCAGTCGCTGCGCATCAACGCGACGAGTGCCTCCCGCTTCGGCGAGCTCGTCCGCGCGACGTCGAGGGCGGGAGATGTGCCCATGCATGAACTGCCGCTGACGTACCTCTCCACTCTGCCGCGCTTGTGGCGGTTGGAAATCGACCTGCCGGAGTCCGTCATCTTCAAGGAGCAGGACATCGCACACGTCGCGCGCATCTGCCCTAACATCGAGATTCTCCGTCTGTGCCCCTTTGCACGCTTCCCCATCTCTGGGCCGCCGCCGTCGATCACGCTCGAGAGCATCGTGCCGCTCACGCGCGACTGCCGCCGCCTGCACACGCTCGGCGTCGTTGTGAACGCAGCGGAGCTCGAGAGCGACGAGGTGTACTCGACGCGCGTCGTCTGCTCCCGCTCGCTGCTCCGTCTGCACGTCGGACACTCGTGGGTCAAGAACCCGCTCCAGACTGCGGTGCTGCTCAGCCACCTGACGCCGTATCTCGAGACGCTGAAGTGGTTCAACGAGAAGAACCGTGCCGGGATCGTGGAGGCGAATGCGATGGCGTGGCAGCGGGTCTCGGAGTTCTTGCCGCACCTCCAGCACATCCGCCTGTCGGAGAGGAAGCTCCAGCCGCCGCCCGCGCCCTACGTGCCGCCACCAAAGGCGGACAAGAGCGTCGATGCGACTGTCTCCACCTCGGAGGCGGCGGTATCTGCGTGCCCTGAGGTGGCCGAGTTTTCTGTACAGGCTGAGCCGGAGCTCGTCGACTTTGGTGTGCAGATGGCGCCAGAAACGTCGGAGGCCTCTATCGACGCCACTCCGGTCTTCGTGGAGGTCGAGGTCATGGCTGTCCCCGACGTCTCCGAGCAGAGCGTCAACGCAGTCCCAGAGACTGAAGAAAAGGGCACGGAC
Organism: Trametes cingulata; assembly: GCA_022385765.1. NCBI lineage: Eukaryota > Fungi > Basidiomycota > Agaricomycetes > Polyporales > Polyporaceae > Trametes > Trametes cingulata. The sequence continues at coordinate 1,003,117 of MU277982.1, read as the reverse complement.
CCCATCTCCTTCGCTCGCTCAGATTCTGTCTCTGAGAGCTCGGAGGACGACGCTCGCCCTGAAAACAACATTCCAAGCATCTCCACGTTCATCCCTTCGGCGGCGACGGGCATTGCCAACCTCACCTTCCGCGTCGTTCGCTTCTACACCGCGCCCATCCGCTTCATGTTCTCTTTTCTGCCCTCTATGCCTCTCCTCTCCAGATTCTCTCCCACCTATGACTCTCCCCACAACTATGACCTCAAGCATGCCCCTGAACAGGAGAAGCGCGCCTTCGGTGTCTGGGAGTCTTCGGACTCGATCTATGCAACATCCTATGCGAACGGCACGGCGGCCACCGCGGCGGACGCCATCAGCCCTGTTTGTCAATAATTCCTCGACTATGCTCTGCCCCATACTTACATACGGACTCGATGTGCTGGCACTCATGTAGGACTCTGACAATTCGAATATCATTATTACTTCTGCTTCTGAAAGTGCCCCTTCCACGAGCGAGCCCAAGGCTGACCAAAGTGATGCAGCTGAGTCGCCCTCCTCCTCGCGACTCGTTCCTTCTGTCCGCTTTCAGTTCGGCGCTTCCATCCCTGAACGAGCGCCCGCTCTCCACGTGACCGAATCCGGGGACGCTGCCGGATATGGCAGGAGGGGAAGAGAGAGCTTGAACGCGACGCGTCAGTCCACCGTAAGAACCGCGACCAGCTCCTGGCACTCTCCCTCTACCTCCCGCTCAACCTACAACATGGCCGATCCCAAAAAGCAAGAGAAGGACTTTACGAAGGAGGTCGATGCGTTGCTGCCTGAGGCCAACTCGCTTGCTACCGTGCGTGCTCAGTCCTCTCCGACCACCCGCATTCATGTGCTGACCTCGCGTGCGCGTACAGTCTGGCAAGCTGCAGGAGGCACTTGACAAGATCTACGTATTGGAGAAGCAAACCCGGAATGTGCGCTCTCATGAGCTATTCAAATGGACCTGTGCTAATGCACCCCGCACAGGCGTCGGACCTGAAGTCTACTACGCGACTCGTGAAAGAGGCGTCCGAGCTTTGTTACAAGGCCCGGAATTTCAAGCTCTTGAACAACAACATCAACTCTCTTAGCAAGAAGCATGGCCAGCTGAAGGCTGCTATTCAAGCTATGGTGGAGCAAGCATACGGGTGGCTCGAGGACATTCGGAAGACGGAGGGCACAGAGACGTGGTTGGAACTAATTGAGACACTTCGGTCTGTAACGGAGGGCAAGGTATGTGTGGCATGCTATACTTCGGATTAATGTTACTCAACGCCTGCGTAGATCTTCCTTGAGACACCACGAGCCCGCGTCACCCTCCTCCTTGCGCACTACCATGAATCTCTTGCCACCGCCCCCTCAGCCACCCCTGCATCACGCAAAGAATCTCTCCAGCTCGCCTCCGATCTGCTGAGCGACCTTCAAGTCGAGACGTACTCCTCCATGGACCGTCGAGAAAAGACGGAGTTCATCCTGGAGCAAATGCGTCTACTGATTGCGCTTGCGCGCCTCAAGGATGGCGAGATTGGGAAGGAGGGTAAGGACTCGATCGGCGGTGGCGAGGCGGAATGGGTCAAGGTGCGGGTGGGCGGCCGCAAAGTCAACGAGGAGTTCCTCAAGGACAAGGCGAACGAGGTACGTGTGCACACCCCCGGTACACATGAGGCTGTGAATCACTCATGGCGTTCCAGGACCTCAAACTGAAGTACTACGACATGATGATCCAATATGCTCTGCATGAGAGCTCATACCTGGATGCTGCCAAGTACTACCACAAGGTCTGGGAAACGCCTGCAATCAAGGAGGACGTCAACGGCCGTGGCCGGGAAGTACGTAGAAGTCTTGCACTGCTGTGATATTGCTTGAGCTGATTTGGTACAGGCGCTGGAGCACATCGTCTACTATGTTGTCCTGGCACCACACGACAACGAGCAGTCCGACATGCTCCACCGTCTATTTGCTGATCCCGCTCTGCCCAAACTTGAGCTGCACTAGTAAGTCTTTTCCTGCTTAAGGCTGTGTTGTTGCTAACCCTGTTCCGTAAGTGCGCTCGTCAAGTGCTTCACTACTCCGGAACTTATGAGGTGGCCCGGTATCGAAGCCATCTACGGTCCCCACCTACGCAAGACTTCCGTCTTCAGCTCAGACAAGCTGTGGGAAGACCTCCACACGCGTGTCATTGAGCACGTAAGTCGTGCTTGCCACTGGTACACAGCCTGTCCCTGACGTCCCTGCAGAACATCCGGATCGTGTCGCAATACTACACCCGCATAACTCTTGCCCGCCTAACCTCTCTCCTGGACCTTACACAACAACAATCCGAGGAGATCCTCTGCAGGCTGGTTGTCTCGGGGACTGTGTGGGCGCGGATCGACCGACCAGCCGGCATCGTGAACTTCCGGAGCAGTAGGAGTGCCGAGGACGTCATGAATGACTGGAGTTCGGACATGCAGCGGTTGCTTGGCCTCGTTGAGAAGACTTGGATGGGCGTGAACGCTGCCCAGGCTGCACAGTCGAGGGCTTTGAAGGCCGCGTCGTAGTTGGCAGGATTGTATGTAGACATACTCACCACGGACTGATTCTCTCCCTTTCTACTATGCGTGCCATTGTGTGTGAAGTCGCTGGACGACCTATTTCTGATTATTCCCAGTATATAGTATGGAGCAGCTGAGAGTGATGAGTACATGCCAATACCTATGAGGTGCTGGTGCGCATGCCCATGAAATCTGCCTGAGACGCGAGCGACGCCGCCTGCTGCTCTGGCGTCATCAGACCCTCCGGCGCGATTTGAGGTTCCGTGAAGACGGGCGCGTAGACTGGACGGACACCCTCCTTCCACAACCGCGTGTACTCCTGACCCTTCGTCCACTGGTCTGGCCGGCCCTCGCGTTCGACAACGGCCTTCCAGCGCTTGCGATCCGTCTGCGCGGTGAGATTTCCCGCCGTGTGCTCGTGGAAGGTGGCGAAGGCCCTGTTCTCCTTCATGAACGTGATTTCCGTCTGGGAGGGACCGAACTCCATGCCAAGGTGCTCCGCCTCTGCAAGGGCGACCTGTCGGGCGATGGTGATTTCGGAGCGGAGAGACCGGAACTGAGCGACGGCCGAAGCGTAGGCGTCGGACAAAGGTATATCGTGGTGCTCATACAGGTTCACGGCATACCGAATAGCACTGGCATGAACGTCAGCGGACAGCACTCAGGCGCGGGGGGAACACCACGTACTCCTCCGGTGAAGGATTCCGCCCTCTCTGCCGCAACCTCTTCCACTGCTTTCCACGGATAGGGTGTTCGCTCTCGACCGTCGCGCCTTCTACAATAGACTTCTCCCGGAAGGCTTCGAAGGGGTGATCACGGAAGAACTGCTTGCGGAGCTGGTCCTCAATGTAGTGAACGGGGATCGGCTGGATTTTTTTGGAGTTGGAGGGGCGGGTAAGGGGGACCTCCTCCGGAGCATCGAAGCGTGTCCTTGACGGCGGCTCCCTCGCAGGCAGAGGGAGAGGAGGGTTGTCCAGGACGGCACGGTACCAGGCAGGCTCGCGCTGGATGTAGCCCTCGCGGAGGAGGCGCGAGGCCTGCTTGTGGACTTGGCTCGCGATACGCTTCGTAGCCATGTGGAGAAGACGTACTCGCCAAGCCTATGAGGTCGAGAGATTCAAGGGACTCTATGTAGTCCGAGCCCTTGCAGCTGCTAGTGACGGTTGGCCGAGAGCAGCAAGAATATCCTGGGCGTCTCCTCATCGTCCTGGGCGCTTGCGGTGACACAGACGAGGAGGAGCGCTCGCAGCCTCGCGTTCTGAGCTTTCGTCTGGATCCCGATGTTCACTCGGACAGGTTCTAGCGTTGTTCTAGCTCTGGCCTCGCCGTGATACCTTGGTCAACATCTTGATAATGTGGTGACATCCACAGCATTGTTTGAGATCGTATGCTGCAAAAAAACTGGAGCCCATCGCCAGTCGACCAGCTACTTCTCATGGTCGGGGTAGCTTGCGACCGGAAGGACGGTAGGCATGCGTCCAAGCCGGTTAGACGTGTGTATACGTAGAGTCAGCAGCCCAATTCTCCATACTCACGGCCGCACTTCAGGAGAGCTCGCTATAAACAAGGCCACATGCGATGGCTTATCGGACCGCTCAGCTTCTATCGGCCTGCTCTAGATGAACCCTTGTCGTATCAAATGTCGTGCATTTGCATTTGAAGGCATCTGCCGCCAGCAGTACGCAAGTGGTCCCATGCCGAGAGAAGGATGGCCAGTCTGTCTCATGATCAGATGCTAAATCTTGATTCGGGGCCGATGAGCGTATAAGAGCGAAGACGTGGAGGAGCAGAGACACCCACGATCGCACCTACCCTCGCTATTGCCGCTCCCATAACCATGGTCCGTTCGTCGCCTTTGCCGCTGCCGGTCCAGCTGAATGCTCATGAGTCCTCTATAGCCTCCCTCTGACGTCAAGTGCACCACCACCCAGACCACCAGCTCTGACTGCAGCTGGCCAAACTGCGCCTGCGGAAGCGAGCCACCCAAGAACAAGGCGAACTGCGGGTCGTCCTCCTGTAGCTGCGGAGCAAGGTACGCTGCAGTCACAACGACCTGCATCCACTCACTGACTCTATTCTGCATTGCAGCTGCGCTTGTAAGCCTGGCGAATGCAAGTGCTGAAGCGTGTACCTCTTCCGTCGCGCTGCAGAGCCGTCGAATGTAACATGTACAATACGTGCCAGTGTATGATACAGGTCTCTGTCATTGATTGTTCAGGGGACTCGCGTACTTAGCTCAAATACAGCAAACATTGAATGGCTCCTGCACTGACGAGATGGCCTCATTGCGGTGGCGTACGGTCGCTCATCCATAACATAACTCTAGTAGTCGGTACACTCGCGACTGTCTGCAGCGGCACCCTTCTGCGTTGCTGCAGCGCTTTGAGGCGGGGCGTAGGGTTAGGGGTAGCACAGCTTGGCGCTACATCAATACGTAGCGCTTGCTCCTCGGAGGCTCGTTCGCCCTCCGCCTCGACGCTTTGTAGCAACACTACTATGTAGTAGTTCAGTCAGCACCAATAGCTTGCAGCTCATGAAGAGGTCGCGCCGCGAACGATTCGGAGAACATCGCTCTTGCCGAGTCAACCAGCCCGATGTCGTCTCGAGGTGCTTCATTGGCTTTCGCATATCCATGCTCGTACTAGAGGGCCTACCGCAGCACGCGTAGAAGCCGCATTGCCTGTATTTAAGAGGTATATACCCGCCACTTCTCTCGTTGTGTGGTGATCCTCTCCCTCCTTCTATCTGCATGTCTCTCTCCAGTATTCCAATGAAGCATCCATACAGGGTGTACCTCACCATGGGACCTGTACTCGCCCTCGGGGCTCTCACACCAACGCCATCGTTCACGCCCGCAGTGCTCCTCGTAGCGACACTTCGAATTCAAGCCGCAAGGGGTATACCGCGCCGAGAGTGGTATGAAGCCATCGCCCAAGTGCTGCTAGTCTCCCTTGCTACAGGCCTTGTCAATGCGGCTCCATCTCTTCATGCTCTCTCGACGCCCGCCACCTCTCTGGTTGTTTTAGCCAGCCTTTCCGCTGTCGCAGCCTCCATTGCTGCAGGGGCCCTTGCAGTAGGGTACTACGCGGAACGCGCCAGCCGAACTCATTGGGTCCGCGCTACCGTCTTCCCTGCGGCTTGGGCCACTACTTGGGCAGCTGTAGAACGCTTCAGCCCGATTGGCCAGTTGGCTACCTGGAGCCCCGTAGCCAACTTGGGAGGTTACAGCTGGCTGCGACAAATTGGTGGACAGGTTGCGATTAACTGGGTGGTCGCCGCCTGGGCTGTCATCATCTCCGAGGTGGCGGGAGCGTGGATGATGGGTCCTGGCGGAGAGAAGGACGTATCATCGGGTGGGAGGAACAGATCACTCATCGACGACGACGTACCGGTCCTCGACCGCCCTATCCCTCCAGCGCGATCGTCATTGTCCCCCAAGACTCGTCGCACTCTCCTCATGGCGGGCTTTCTCTTCGCCTTGACGGTACCCTCCTACCTGATAGCGGACCTCCCTCCTCCAGTCGCTGCCCCGGATGTGACGCCATTCGGTGTGGCATGTGCAATGCCCTACCCTCAGCGGAACGGGCGTTCGACTGGTCCGCCGTTGTGGAACGACTACGTCAAGGAGTCGAGGACGTTGCAATCCCAGGCGAAGATTGTCCTGTGGCCGGAAAGCGCCGTTCACTTCAACTCAGAGGATGAGCGAGAAGAAGCCTTCAAGCAAATCCGGCCTCACATCAACAATGGGACATACTATGGCATCGGGTTCGAAGAGGTCATCCACAGGGATACGGCTGACGGCGTGTGGAAGAGTGGCATGAGACGGAACGGACTTGTGCTCCTCGGATGGGAAGGTGTCGTGTACGAGTACTACAAGCGACACCTTGTACCCAGTACGTTTTTTCACTTCACCCCTTGTGCTCGTCGCAGTCTCACTCAAAGTATTCCGTTTCAGTCGCCGAGTCGTTTTCGATGACGCCTTCGAATGAGAAGCCGTCCATCTTCACGATGCAGCTGTCCCACCCATCGTCTTGGACGGCACCTGCTTGGGCTCCAGGACCTACCTTCACGCGCCCGATCGACATCACGGCGTCCATTTGCCTCGACTTCACCACCGCGTCCTCTTTTGCCGACCTGCCATCACGCCCCGCGCTTATCCTGGCTCCAGCTCGCACCTGGCACACGAGTATCGGACTCGCAATGTGGGAGCAGGCCAAGGCGCGTGCGGAGGAGACAGGGAGCATGGTCCTCTGGTGCGACGGGGGCGAGGGAGGCGTGAGCGGCGTTGCCGGGCGCGGTATGCAAGCCTTCCGGCAGGTCGGCCCCGGGTCGTGGGCGCAGACAGTGAGCGCGCCGTGGCCCTACGACCAGCGCCGCACGGTGTTCTCTGCCGCTGGGACGTCTGCGGCATTGGCCGTCGTCTGGGGAATCATGGGCATGGGATGGATGGCCGGAGCCGTTGCGGGCCAGGTGGGAGACAGCGAACACGGTGCTGGGAGGGCTGTCGCGTCGCTCACCGGAGCGGTCCAGAACGCCGTCGGCTTCATTCGGAACCTTGGACAGCGGGAAATGAGAGGGGAAGAACGTCCTCTGCTAGGCGAGTGAACGGGATCCTGTACGCTTGCGCGACTTCTGTTCTCGTGCCTGGACAATGTGGGCCTCGCGTTCCTGTTGTGCACCTGCCGGTATGTACCATACTCTCTTCCGCGTTCGTTTGTGCGTTACGATGCCTCGTAAATACAGACTGTGATCCCGGGTGTCTAAGAGGCTATCACAACCAGCGCGAAGGCGGCTCCTTCCAACCTGTTCGCATCCTTTGGGCCTGCGCTAAGCGAGGCGAGCCGGACTGTGCACCGACCACAGGTGGTTGTGATACAGAGGACACGCACGAACTGCATGTCAGTACTATCACACGGCAGGAACTCGATCGTCTGTGGGGTGCCCGCGAACAGGCTCCTTTGGTTAGGGACGAGCCTTCTCTAGCGAAAGCGCCCCAGAAGAAGTCCTCAGGCCTGTAGATGCGGGGGTAGTCTGCCGCCGCGCCATCTCCTTTCAGTCCCTTGGATATATGGCTCCAGAGGTGAATACCTTTGCTCTTTATGAACATACCTCCGCGCGACTGTCAATACATGAAGCCTTGATCAGACGTCTGTACCCTTTGCGGACACGCCGAGATGGGCCCACAGCCCATGATAGTCCGTCTCAAGACTACGATCGGCGCTAGGCTGGTGCGCGGCAGCCTTACTTGAAGCTTGAGGAACATCTGCGAGTGCATGACCAGAGTCGCAGCCATCAGCCCCACTGAGGCCATGTCCGACTGAATTACCGCATCTCACCAGAGAGTGTCCATGGCGGATCTACCTGTGGTCTTCAGTGGAAAGATGAGCAGATGGTCCGGTCTCTGAGCGTCGGATGAGGGAACGCCACAAACGTGCAGTACTGTGAAGGCGTAGCAGCGCTTGCATATTCTGCAGCATTTACACGGATTTCCCGTACCGCTACGCCCTCGGTTTCGAACTATTCATACGCATTATGGCACAACACGTATGTCAGATGAGGAGTTGATTTCTGCGAGAAATTACTAGTAGTCAAGTCTGAAGAAGCGGAGGACCGGGTGGTCGGAGAGTGTGCGCTTGTGCCCTCGGAAGGTACGGCGGCGCCTCCGTCCTCGAGGCCAGGCTACTCGGCGCAGAGCTCTCTTTCGCGCTTTCCGTGGACTCTCGCGATCTCAGGGAACTCGTTGCATATCTTCCTTCGTCACTTGTTCTATCGCGCAGGTGTCCATTGCTCGCCGAGGCCAGGCGGTTTACACGCTCTCTTCATCTGCCGGGGCCCTCATCTACTGCGAGTCCCTCAAGCCCGAACCTCACAGCTCCGCGATTGTAAGTCGCCATGCATACACCTACTAGGACCCCCTTCCAGTCGAGCCTCGTGCAAAGGCTCCCGGGCTCTCAACTGGACTCGGCAGAACCTATTGCGCTTACCGACGCTCATACTCTTCCCTCAGAGCAGGCTTTCTCGTCCGGGAAGACTTCTGGTGCAGCGTCGGAAGACCATACCTACTCGCCGAAGCCCGTCGAGGAAGACGAGTTTGTGGAGATATCGTACGACGACCTCCGTCTATCCATCTACCCCGCCGATCCTGCACACTTAGCGGCTCTCTTTGGTGAGCACTGTGTCGCGTCCAGCATACGTCTGAGCTTACACTTCGTCGACCTAGGCTATCAGGAAGCAAGCAATCGCTCGCTTCTATCCCGCTCCCGGTCGTCTATCTCTCGCTTGAAGAAGCTACCCAGAGCCTCTCTCAAACGACCCCGTGAGGTGCTCTTGCGCACTCGAGCCAAAGACGCCCAAGCTACCCCCGCAGACCTCTTAGAGGGTCGAGCACTCGCCTTTGACCTATCCCGGCCGTCCACCTCGTCCGATTCCTCCAGCGGAGCATCCAGCCCGCCCCGTACACCGTCTCCTCATTCAGCGCCACCGCTCTTCATCCGACCCGATCCCACTCGCGAGGCCGATACTTGCAACGACAAGGACTGCCCAAACGTCCACAGACTAGGAGGGCCAGCCGACGATCCAGAGAGCCTTGCGCTTGTTCCGCTGTCAACACCCCACTCGCCGAAAGCCAAATCGCTCGCCTCTTCTCTCAGACGCCTCCGAACCCTAAGCCGGTCTTCGCTCTTTAGCGCCCGCAGACACGCGCGTGAGGTGTGCCAGGATCCTCCAGCGGAAACTTCTGGTGCATCCCCCGACCGCACAAGTACCCCTACCGCAGCTGAACCATTCCAGCTTCCCGAGCTTGTCTTCGATCAAGTCGACTTCTCTCTTGTCACCGAGGACCAGTCCCCTCTGCCAGTTGTTCCGCCTACTCGCACCGAGCTAGATCCTGCTCTTTCAGATCCCTCCTCGCCTCTACCACGCATCGAAGTAGTCGAAGCGAGCCCTCATCTGCAGATCGCAAGCCTCCGCCTTCCCGGCTTCGAGTTTGTAGACCCTCGTTCGTTGACTGCTTCCGCTCCCGCCTCTGCAGTCGACCGCATTTCCCGTTTCTGGAGCACACCACCCTCCCCCTCTTGGCTCTCCCGTAACGTCGAAGGGATTGAGCCTGCCACTACCAGCAGCCCGCTCCCCCTGCCTATTCCTCCCCCATCATCGCCCCCACTCTATATCGTACCTCGCTCTCTACGGCCGGATAGCTACTATCTCCGTGAGCCAGAGGTATGCTTTGTCGCACAATGTATCGACGCCTACTAATCGCCAACTTGCAGATTGATTTTGAATTCACTACAGCGCCACAGACACCGAGGTCGACCACATCCTCTGTGACGCTCTATAACCCATCTCAGAGGGTCTCGTTCCTTGGACCTAGCAGTCCCATTGGCTCTCGCCCTGCGTCTACGAACAGATTTTCTGTGATCTACCGTCAATCACTGGTCGACAATCGCCAGAGTGTTCACTCGGTGGTAGCATACAGTCAAGAGCGCAGCGACCAGATCATCAGAGTGCGTCGACATTCATTGTCCCTGATGGTCCGTGCTAGCATCGCTAACGTCTACTTAAGAACACTTCCCTCAACGTCTTTTGCCTCTCGTCGGAAACCTCTGATCTTCCTCCGTCTCCTCTAACCCCTCTGCCCCTCGGTGCGCGGTCTTTGTAGAGTCCGGCATCAGCTCTTCTCATCCGTCGCCTGCAACAGACAACGCTCTCTCTTCCTTTCCGGACTACACATCGTCACCGCCCGCAGACGCCACCGAACAGTCACCCTACGCCATCTTCCATCCCGCCCCGGACGCCCACGAGTACTCCGAAGCCGTCCACTTTCGTCCGCCCGCCTATCTCCTAGCCTTCGTCAAGAACATCCTTCGCACTTCTACCGTCTTCTCAACCCCCAACATGGATATCACAAGTAAGCAAGCAGACACCGTCGACTGGGGAGGTGAGGTCGACTACTCGGGGTACGAGTGGTTCAAGGACCCTCCCCCGCGGCCAGAGGTGAGTTTGCACGCCTTGCATGGACGTCGGCCAAGCTAATGAGCGTGTGTAGCCTCAAGCTCAGCCCACAATGGACAACTATGTCCCTCAACCCGGCGTGATCGAGCAGAACGAGGCGTTCGATTTCGCGCTGAAGAGCGCACCAAACGTTCTATATGCTCGCTTCAAGCAGTTCGGCCAGGTGCTTCCGAACCTTTCACCGTCTCGTACAGACACTGACACTGACACTATCGCGTACAGCTCGGCGTCCTTGCTTGGTGCTCCGAGTTCGGCGAGCTCATCGACGCGCTCAAGCAGCTCGGCTTCGACGGCAACATGTTCGTCTCGACGCGCACACAAGCGCTGAAGACGTGCGAGGACATCCTCAGGCTCAACCTCGACATCGAGATGCAGATCATCGTCATGTACCTCTCCTCTCAGGTCGCGCGACTGCGGCGCTTCCTCGACTCGGATCGACAGTGGGACGACTACCCGAAGCCTAAGTTCCCTATCGACCCGAACGAGTACCTGAAGTAGTAGCTGAGCCCTGCCGTGCGGGTCTCTGTCGTCGCTCTCCCGGTTCTGACACTGCCTTGTGCATATGTTCGCTGTGGTTCGCCTCCCAAGGCGCGGTCTGTATGGGTCCCTCGTATACTGCATATGTATCATATACCTGCACGCATCATACCTACTTTTCTCTGTCTTCCTGTGCTATAATGTACGCAACAGCTTTGAAATCGATGTTCAACGATTTGCGCATCATACGGGGGTCAGACGGCTAAAGGAAAGTGTGTCAAACGTGCAGGGATTAGTATTGAATGCCAACAGGTGATACAAACGACAGCAATAGTCCTGATAAGATTAAATGAGCAGAGGTAGGTGTGAAGGAGAGAGGGAACGACCGCCGACGCCCGGTAACCAAGAGGTGGAGAAAAGAGAGCAACTATGTATGCGAAGGATGCGGGGGTGATAAGTCTACGTAGGCGATGTGGAATGTCTGTATATGCATAGCGGCATCATTGAATGCGGTGGTATCAGTGTGCGTCATGACCTTCCAAGTGAGTAAATGCGTCCCCGAGTCCGGACTCGTCGAACCAGCGTACCACGTCCATTTCAAGGAGAACCCGACCACGAGCCTGCAAGCGACGGCGGCAGAGGCGCCGGTTGGTATGACGAGAGGCGCGGCGGCTCCGGGAGGGGGTTGTGAGCGAGGGGGTCTCGCAAGGGGGCGGGGGGCGAGCTCTGAGAAGCGCGCTTGTAGTACTGATGTGGCAGGCTTCCCTGCGGGTGAGAAGGCGGGGAACCAGAAGGGTATAGGATAGGCGTCGAGGAGGAGGCGAACTGGGCATAGGACGCCGCCTGGCCCTGCGATCCCTGGTACGGCGTCTGTACGACCACGTAGGTGTGGCTGGAGCCGTGCACCTGGTTCGCAGGTGGCATGCTCGTTGCGCGCTGCATGTCCGCAACAGCGGTGACGCTCGGGATCGAGCTCACCCGCTGTAGCTCGGTGCTGATGAAGGTGGACGGGCGAGAGTCACTGCCAATGGTAGCAGGCGTAGAGACTACGGGCATACCATCAGGTCCGTACGCCATGCTCCGCGCCTTCCAGAGCCTGTCCATCTCCCACGCCTCCTTGGCCTTCATAGACGAAAACTCGGCGGCCGAGTGCAGCTCGGAGTTTGGCCGTGTCGAGGCGTGTACGGAGCCGTGGCGCTCGTGAGCCGAAGGCACAGGTGCTGCGGGGGCTGTGGGAGAGACGGGGGAGGGATTGTTGGATCCCTTAGCTGCACGACTCTCGTCAGTACGAGGCTTCTTCAGAGTGCTGGAGCGCCGCGCCGACTTGGTCGACGTTACGCGCTCAGGGATAACCGGGGTTTGGGTCGACCGCACGGCGTTGCTTGAGGGAGACTTCTCGCGGCCGCCAGTGGAGGCGTGCCTCTTGTGCCGCGATTCAGCCTCCTCGGCGCTGCTACCCTGCTCCCGCCGCTTGCTCTCGTGACGACGGACGTCGCGCTCGGGTTCCGACGACTTCGAGCGCTCCTTGTCCTTCGACTTGGACTTCTTCGTCGAGTTCGCGGGCTCTACGGGAGACTCGACGACCTCCCACTGCTCACCCATACCCATGATGACCTCTCCAGCCTGCTTGATCGTCCCAGAAGGACTTCGGACGAGCTTGAACGTCTCCGTCTGCCGGCTCTGCGAACCGATCGACGCTTTCGAGCGCGTTGTTCCCTCTTTTGACTTCGTCGGCGAACGGTCGGCACGCTTGCTGCCACTAGCTTCCGACTCCTCAGCTACAGTCGAGGGGATGGAGAGAGGGGCAGTATAGGGCGTCGGCGGATTGACGAACATGGAGGCCCGCGCCAGGGTTGGATCTTCCTCCGACGGCATCGGGGTCGCCTGCGAGGGCGGAGCAGCCGCCGGAGGAGGGGTGGCTTCCTGGACTTGCGCAGGCACGGGAGCCGGTGACGGAGGCATCACGGTGGCAGTAGATGGTGAGCTGTGCGACTCTGACGGCGCAGGCAGATTTTGCAGCACAGTAGCCGGTGTGGGCGGAGGCAGCTCAGGGAGCGGTGGCGAGGAAGGGGGAGGTGGCGGTTCGCGGGGTACCGGCCCGTTGTCCACCAGCTGGACTGACCGCGGGCGTGTATCCCTCGGGCTCTCTGACATCTGAGCCGGGGACTCTGTCCTGGGGATCTCCGGAAGCGGGAGGTCCTCCCTGGACATGGGCCTCTGACTGCTTTCCTCCTGGTGCGGGGGAGGCGGCGCCGGATGCTCCCCCTCTACAGGCGTGTTGTTGCCCGAGCTCTCCGGCTCATCTGGGTTAGCTATGGTGAGCCGTCCAGACGTCATGATTTCCTGCACGGAAGCCGACCCTGACGATCGACGACTTGGCGCACGAACAGAGCCCTGGGTCTGCTGAACGGTGTCTATGGACGGAGGAGGAATACGTCTCATAGGCTCAGGCGACTTGGACAGCCGCGACGATGCACGGTTGCCTGTTTCTGGAGGGTGCGGGCTGATGGGAGTCGGCAAGCGACTGTTATCAGCGCTCGCGAAGTGAGGCCACTCGGTGCCGTTTGGTGTGGAGGGCTTATCCGGCCTCCGCATCACACTGAACCTCTTGACCAGACGCCCGAGCATACTTCCCCTCTTGACCTTCTGCAAAGAGGGCTGCAGAGAGGGCAAAGATGTCATGGAAGGCGCCAAAGCAGACTGGCGTCGTAACATCTTTGCCTGAGTAGGCTCGTCTGTTGATCGAGTCCACTCAGATACGGTACTCCGCAATGCAGAATGGATACTGACCGTCTTCGGTGCCGTTCCCAAAGAGACCGGCAAAGGGTTTTCGGCGCTTGCTGAGCTTGCGGGGCAGCTGTATTTGCACAGGGTCTATGGCATGCAGGTGGACTGCGGAGGTGGACTGTGAGAGAGGCGATGGCGTCACAGTCTTGTGCCGTATTCCGTTGTTCATGCTCTGGCGTCGCGGACGCGGGCTAACAGGACTCTGCAGAAGGGTGAATACTTTGCGTTCCTCGCGTTGGCGAGGTCACATACCTGTGGCTCTGATTTCCGCTCGTTAGAATGGATATCGTATGGAGACTCATGGTGCCAATTCGTACCCCATGGGTCCGTTCCGTCCATCATGTCCACATTGTCATGAGTGGTCTGCGAGACCTTTCTGGAGCGAGGCTTCAGAGGCTCCTGAATGCGAATCTGGGAGGACGTTGGAGTAGGTAGAGGAGATCCAGATGGTGTCCTACTCGGACCGGCCATTCGTGCGGGATCCTGAGAGCGCTCCGGCGCTGAGGCCATGGGTGGGAACGAGGGAGAGAAGACGGACGGCGGCCGACCATCTTTCGTCGGTGGGAGGAGATGGTGGTTACGGTACCACCGAGGGCCGACCGGGTTGTGAATTGGATAACGGGCACGGAACTGAGCAGCAGAGGCGGTTGCGAACTCAACTTCGCGGTGGTACCAAGGTGGCAACTCGTTCAAGGGATCTGGGACGATGGAGTATGCGAACGGGTTGAAGGGAGGACGTGCGGTCTCCTGCTCCTTCTCGCGCGTGTCGAGGCCGGCGCTGCGAGCGTCGTGCAGGTCGTGTTCTGTCGCGGAGCGTTGCTTGGGAGGCGGATCGTCGTGCTTCTTGGTGGACTTGCGGGTGAGAAAGCTCTTGCTCCTCGGCTTTGTTCGCGCGGGTGCCGCCGTGGACGCCATGGCGGCTCAGGAGAAGAGATACGGACGAGCAGGGGGTGATGCGAGCGGAAGCTGAAGAGCGCAGAGGTCCTGCAGCGAGTGAGCGGCTAGTCGAGGCCGGCGACCGAAAGCAGTGATGGGGCGGACTTGCCTGGTCGTGGCGGAGCGTCGGGCGTCGTGTCGGATAGCAACGAGAGCGGGCAAGCTGGCGGCGGTTCAGAGGCGGGGGCGCATGGGGAAAGAGAGGAGGGAGAAACGAGCGTCGAGGAGATTCGGGGCGAAAGAGAGCCAACGCCAACACGTTCTCTCCGCGTCTCCCAAGCCCAAGCAGCAACAGGCGTCTACCAATCAACAACGCTCCCCGGGGTCCTGGAGGCCAGACTCGCCCAATCCAGACACCGCAAAAGTTTGCGCGCACCGCAATCCGCCCTCTCCTCCTCCGGTCAGAGTCTCGCCTGCGCTCGTCCTCGCCTCCTCGTCGTGCCTCATGACTGTACTCAGGATCCTCGTCATCGGCAGCGGCGGACGAGAGCATGCGCTCGCATGGAAGCTCTCTCAGTCTCCCGCCGTAGACCGGATCTTCGTCTGTCCAGGGAACGGAGGCACCTCTCTCGAGTCCAAGACCACTAATGTGGATGTGTCTCCGTCGGACTTCCCTGCTCTCGTGGATTTTGCGCTCAAAAATGAGGTATCTGTCTCCAGATATCCAGAGATCCACTGACGCCGACCGACACGTCTTGCCAGGTCTCGCTCGTCCTCCCTGGTCCCGAGCAACCTCTCGTGGATGGCATCGAGACATTCTTCCGCAAAGGTATGCTACACGGCTGTCGACCGACTTTGCTCTGACTGTGCGTGAAGTCGGCATCCCCGTCTTCGGTCCAACCGCGCTTGCTGCGCGCATGGAAGGGTCCAAGGCCTTCTCCAAAGCCTTCATGGACCGACACCAGATTCCTACTGCAAAGTTCAAGGTCTTTGCCTCTTCGGAAGTCGACCAAGCCATCGAGTATGTCCGCACATGCGGCTTCAAAGTCGTCCTCAAGGCCAGCGGTCTGGCTGCGGGCAAAGGCGTGCTTCTGCCTGAGACTGTGGACGAGGCGATCGCGGGTCTCAGGGAGATCATGGTCGATAACGTCTTCGGGGCAGCAGGTCTGCGACCTTACAATCCGTGTATACTACCTATCATTGAGAATATATTTTCTCAGGCCAAGAAGTCGTTGTTGAGGAGCTCCTGACGGGGCCCGAAGTGTCCGTGCTCGCGTTCTCCGACGGGTATACCGTCGTGCCTTTGCCTGCCGCGCAAGACCATAAGCGTATCGGCGAAGGCGACACCGGTCCCAACACTGGTGGTATGGGAGCGTATGCGCCTGCTCCGGTTGCTACACCCGAGGTCATGGACCGCATCATGAAGGAAGTCCTCCAGCCTACCATCAGTGGTATGAGGAAGGAGGGTAAGTGCCTCTCAAGTGTGTTCCGACGCAACTCACCTAACAAGCGCGTACAGGCTTCCCCTTTGTTGGAATGCTGTTCACCGGCCTCATGATCACGGAAAACGGACCCAAGGTGCTCGAGTACAACGTCAGGTTCGGCGACCCAGAGACGGAAGCTTTAGTCTTGCTGCTCGACCCAGAGACCGATCTCGCGTCCATCCTCCTTGTACGACCCTCTCCTTCCCCTCGCTCGCCACTGTATGAAGGCCGACGTTTTCCCCTAGGCTTGCGCAGAGCGCCGCCTCGACTCGGTTCAAGTCAAGACGAGGCCAGGCTACGGCGTCTCGGTCGTCCTCGCGTCCCAAGGATACCCGGGCAGCTATGCCAAGGGCAAGGAGATCACTATCGGGCAAATGCCCAGCGGTAAGACGCGCCAAGCTCTTTTTTTGCGGGACTGAGCCCGTATGACTAACGCGCAAATACAGATGTCGTCCCATTCCACGCCGGGACGTCTGCGGTGGGCGGCAAGATCGTCACCTCTGGTGGTCGCGTATTAGTCGTGTCGGCTTACGCGCCTACGCTCCGAGGCGCCCTTGATGCTGCATACGCCGGAGTCACGAACATCGAGTTTGAAGGCAAAGTCTTCAGGCGGGACATTGCGCACAGGTCCGTTCATCCGCCTCGTCCGTGCGAGTAAGCCGACTGAACGCGTCAACTCGTTCAGGGCCCTTTCAACGAAGCCTAGCACCGGCCTCACGTACGCGCAAGCTGGTGTCTCAGTAGATGCCGGGAATGCCCTTGTCGAAGCCATCAAGCCCTACGTCCGCGCGACGCGCCGCTCGGGCGCTGACGCCGAGATCGGCGGCTTTGGCGGCGTCTTCGACCTCAAGGCTACAGGCTACAAGGATCCCGTGCTGGTCAGCGGAACCGATGGCGTCGGCACCAAGCTGCGCGTGGCCATGGACGTTGGCCTGCACGACTATGTTGGTACGTCTGCACGCTCACCATCGCGTTGCAAGCGCGATCGTTGACTCAGGAGTGTCTCAGGCATCGACCTCGTCGCGATGTCCGTGAATGATCTGCTTGTGCAGGGCGCAGAGCCGCTGTACTTCCTGGACTACTTTGCCTGCAGCAAGCTCGACGTCGCGGTTGCCTCCCGCGTCATCAAAGGCGTCGCAGACGGCTGCGTGCAAGCCGGATGCGCCCTGATTGGTGGCGAAACGGCGGAGATGCCGAGCATGTACCACGGAGGTGAGCCTCCGAAGTCTGCTCTGACGCTCCATTCCGCCGCCGCTGACCGCTTGTATCTCCGTCAGATGACTACGACCTTGCTGGCTTCGCTGTCGGCGCGGTAGAACGCCACTTGATCCTCCCACAACCGAACATTGCGCCCGGAGATGTTCTGCTCGGCCTCCCGTCGTCCGGCCTGCACTCGAACGGCTTCTCGCTCGTCCGCAAAGTCGTCGCGCTCTCAGGGCTCTCCTACTCCGACCCGTGCCCGTGGGACTCGTCCGTCACGCTCGGCCGCGCGCTCCTCGAGCCGACGCGCATCTACATCAAGAGCGTGCTCCCCGCAGCGCAGGCCGGGCTGCTCAAAGGAATGTCGCACATCACCGGCGGCGGCTTCGTGGAGAACATTCCCAGAGTTCTGCCAAAAGGCATGGGGTGCTTTATCGATGCATCAACGTGGGAGCTGCCCCCTGTCTTCCGCTTCCTGATGCAGCGCGGGGGCGTCGAGCCGCTCGAGATGGCGCGGACGTTTAATAACGGCCTGGGCATGGTCCTCGTGGTCGCCCCGGACATGGCGTCTCGCGCCATCGAAGCGCTCCAAAATGCAGGTGAGAAGAACGTGTACCGGATCGGAGAAGTTACAGCGCAGAGCGGAGTGGAGATGCGCAATTTGAGCGCATGGAGCTGAGGGCTCTCGGGTTCAAGCATAGAAAACGCGTTTCGTCGTCTGCCGAATGAGCGGAGAAGTTCGAAGGCGAGGCTCTTGTGTATCAATTAGCGACAGCGTAGTCAGGGGTAGACCGCGACGGCCAGGGTGTAAGGTACTTGGCGAGAAGTATAGCTACGACATGGGATGACGCTACGATAGTAGATCAGTACTTGAAGGATGCGCTTTTATGCATGAGACAACATGTAGAACGAAGCGATAAACAAGACGGTCGTGTAGGATCTACGCAGTAAATATGGGTGTGAAAACAGTGCAGAATGGATGGCTGGATAGATGGATGGATAGTAGTGTGTAAGCAGATGGGGCGGAGTGGTGGGTCCGGATGCACATGATACCGAGACAGCTGCAGCGCCATGTCCTCAACGCTATGAGCAAACAGGAGAGCCAGAGAGAATACAGAATACACCAGAGCCCGATGAGACACGGGAGAACATGACATGCACGAGATCGACGAGGGCAAGACCGCAACGTAAAGCACGAGCCGGGGACAGATCGTCCTTTTTAGGCGGAGACAGACACTTCCTTGGCCGCTTCCGGCGGGACAGCGGTCGCAGCAGCGGCGAAGGAGAGAGGGAGCTTGTTGACAGGCGGCTCAACAGGCGGGCTCGAGATGACCCCGTTGGTCTCCGGCTTGCCGTCCTGTACAAGCATTAGACCAACAAACTAACTCGACGCCGTCGTACACACCTTGGGCGCCGGCGCCGGAGGGGCCTGGTCCGGGGTGTTGCCGCGCGTCACTTGGGCCTCCTTCTTCGGCGGGGGAGGTGCCTGCAGGACCTGCGCCGCGGTGGGGCCGGAGTAGCCCGGCGCGGCCGAACCGTTCGCGGTGGGGCCCCGGGAGGATGGGGACGACCCACCGAGGACAGGGAATTCGTCGGCGTTGGGAACACGCTGTGGTTTGGGCGGAGCGAACTTCCTGTCCTGCCGGGGTCCGTTCGCGAAGTGGTTGGGCTTGAAGTGCGGCGGACGGCCTTTGTGACCGGGCTCCGCCGACTGTGAGCGGCTAGAATCGCTCGTAGTTGTGCCCGTGCCGTTACGACTATGCGCCGGACCCTTGTCCTGGACATTGGCGTCAGGATAATTTACGGACGCTATGTACACACGTGACCTACATCCTGAGTCGTCATGGCCGCAAATTTATCCTCCAGCGCCGCCATACCATTGCCGTGGAAGGGCGGACGAGGCCGGTGGCCTCCGCGAGGGGCAAAGTGCGGCTGGTGGTGATGATTCATCGGGCCGTCAGGAAGGACGTGGGGGAAGCGGCAGTCGTCACTGTGATCTCTTATATGAGCGCCTGGATGTGCGATAAAGGGCGCGAAGGGACTCACCCGTTCCTGCAGCGTCCCGACGGGAAGAACAGACAAGGAGGCTTTCCTCCACGACCACCGAAAGATGGCCTACGAGCGCTGCCTCGTCTGTGATGAGTCATGCCGTCCCTATGCATCGGCCCCGGGCCATAAGCATCCGCCTGCGGATGGCCCTGCGCGGGCGACTTCGGGGACACCAGGTCGGCACCCTCGCCGTTGGGTGCCATGCCTTGCGGCGCGTACGGGGCGGGAATAGCGTAAGGCGGGACCATGCCCTGCGCGTTGGGGGAGATGGGAGGGTACATGCCCTGCTGAGGCGGGGACTGAGCGTTAGCAGGATGGGTCTGGAGAGGTGAGAGGGGAGGGATCGGTCCCGGCATGGGCGCTGGCGCAGCATTGCCGTAGGTGGGGGAAACGGGGGAAACAACACCATAGGGCATCGGGGGCTGTCCGTGAACAGGGCTGAAGGGACCCTGTACGGGAGACATGACCTCAGAGCCCGATCTGGCGTGGGCCATGGGCTGGGTGGGTGACATCGGGTTCACCGGTGCACCGTTTGGTGAGGCGCCGTACGAAGCTGGCGGGACAGGATAGTAGGTGGGAGGCGGGTAGGGGCCAGGGTTCATGGGGTCGTACGGGGCGGGGTACTGAGCAGGCGGGGGGAGGGGCCCTTGCATGTAGGGAGCCTGTGGATGGGCAAACATGCAGGAAGAGCCGTAACGGCATGCGGGGTAGTATCTGCAGGGGATCATGCGAGCGATTTCGGGAGGGGGCAAGTTGCCGAGCCCAGGTTGGTTCTGATCGGTCGGCATGGGGGGTGGAGGGACGTAATAGGGCACAGTACCGTCGGGCATCATGGGCGGCGGTACGGGCATGGGGGGATAGTAGTAGGCACCTGGGGGAGGAGGAGGGTAGTAGGCTGCGGCAGGATCCATGTTGGCGGACTCCGCCGATTGATCCTGAGTGTACGCAGCCTCCTGCGGCTGCGCCGCTGCCTCTGCCATTTTGCTCTTTGCGACGCTGATGAGACCGTGGATTACTGGGTCCGACGTGTACGACTCGGGGGGACCCTGGCTAGAAGCGTTGGTCGGATCGGCACCTACGGAACGTACGAAGCCAGTCAATTCACGCGCACGGACGGCAGAGAGCTTCACGAGATGTCACACACCCTTGTCCAGCAAAACCCGAACGATCTCTACGTGGCCATTTTTCACGGCCTCGATGAGAGGGGTGACCCCGGTATGATCTTGTGACGAAACGTGTCAATTCATGATTGGATTCGGACGGGGCGCTGCGCACAGAAAAATACGGAGATGAAGGACATGAAGCCTACCTTTGACCTCGATGTCAACCGGAGTAGCGTCCTGCAGGAGCTCGACCACTTTCTCGAGGTTACCCTCAGAGCACGCCTTCCAGAGAGGGGAGACCATCGTGGTATGAAGCACGAATTGTCGGGAGGGAGGAGGATGGAGAGACGACCGGACGTATAAACCAGGCGCGAAAGCGTAATGGCAGAAGGCAAACCTCGAAATTGACGAAGCTGGCCACCCTCGAAAGAATTTTGCAGGAGAACCGGGGCACGGGCTGCAGCCACAGCCGCCACTGCACTCGCCCGGAAAAATTGGATTAGATAATCGGCTTCTGATTATCAGGCCGGATATGGCAGGTCTCGTCGGTCGTCCTGGCCCTTCCCCTCATCTGATTCCCCGGCCCAGCCAACCGTCTCCCGCCCATTTTCCGCCGTCTTCCCCCGGCCTTCGTCATTTATGATGCGTCCGAGTGCGTCTTCGTACGCCGTCGATTACGTCCAGCAGCCTTTCCGTGGGTACAGTACATCTATCGTCTATGTTATAGGTGCAAGCAAGTACGTAGATTGCGGCCCTAAGCCTCCCTAACGCCCCTAACCATCGAGTCCCAACTTCTGCATCAGCCGTTTGGCGGGCTTCCCGCCCTCGACCGAGAGATCCAGCTCGCGGATCGGCGGGAGAGAAAGCAGTTCGTGTGCGCGCTCTTCTACCGCTCTCCCTAGATCCCGACGTCAATCGGGCTTTCGCCTCGAGGTCATCCACAGGCTCACCTTCGTACAACACATCGTACACCTGCGCCGATATCAGCGATAGGGACGATGAAGCAACGAAGGACGTCATGACACCCACCCCTGATGCTATCGGAGCAGCTACGCCTAACTCGTCAACAATTGCCTTCAGACCCTTCGCAGTGGTCACGCCTTCCGCCACACTACCAAGAGTCTTGATGATATGGTCAAGCTTTTCACCTTGTCCAAGCCGATACCCGACGGTGTAGTTTCGACTCGTCGGAGAACTGCATGTCAAGAACAGATCTCCTACACCCGCGAGTGTGAGGAATGTCAGGGGTGAAGCACCATACGCTGTCCCGATTCTGGTCATCTCGGCAAGGCCCCTCGTGATGAGCACTGTGGCATGTTCCTGAGTCTTTGCACTGCTTGGCTACGAACAAGGTACACTTACTCGCCCTCGTGTTGTTCTCGAAGCCGAGGCCAGCAGCAATGCCAGCCGCAATGGCGTAGACGTTTTTCAACGCCCCCGCAAGCTCAACCCCAATCGGATCATCACCAGTGTAGCTATAATCTATGCTTCAGCGCACGATTCAAAAGGTCAATCCCAGTAACCTACCAACGGAACCAGGGTTGATGGAACAGTTGCGACGCCTGTTCAGCATGGTCCGGGGAAAGGGAGACGACAGAGACAGAGGTAGGTTGTCTCTTGACGACTAGTGGACTGTCCAGCATTCGCAAATGCCCGTGATGCGAAGTACTCACTTTCTTTGGCAAAGGATGGCCCGGACTAAGAGGACGCGTTCGTTACCTAGCTGACACTCTGCCCTGAGGAAGTGCTTACGAGGAACGTCGCGACCTTGGCGATCTCAGGTCCACACGTATCCGCAATGATCTCCAGAGTCAATGCACGAGTTTTGATCTCGATACCCTTGTTGACGAAAATGAGTAAGGGCAGCCTCCCCTCGTCCAGGGTAGGCTTCAAGGCGGTAAGGGTTTCTCTGTCGCGCATCTTGAACACCCCGGCTATGCTATGAGATACATGACGTGATATTACCTGACACCTTCAGTGGGGATTGCGAAGAGCAGAACATCCATGCTACGGATAAGATCTGACGAAGGGAACTCGGGCCCCACGGCAGTGATAGTCTCCGCGAATGCATGGTCTTGGAGAACCTCTGGGTTGCGGTGGTGTTGATTGAAGTGTTTGACGAGATTCTCAGAGCGTGACCACATGTAGACCACATGCGAAGAATCCCCGAGATGGTCGGCGAGGCAGCTACCAAAGTTGCCGGCTCCGAAGACGAGCACTTTCGACTTTTTGTCGCACTGTTGATTGGGCAGCATCCTGAAGCCTGATGGAGAGACTAGACGAGTCCTAAAGCGAAGCTGAAGCCTTGGCAGCCGTAGAGAGAGCGGCTTGCGAGCAGGGAACCTGAGAGATGAGAGAGCGAAGGTGAGGAGCATGCAGCACGGACAAGGCCAGCAGCGCGCGCGATCGTTGGGGTAAACGGTCCAGAAACGGAAGCCTGATCTTCCTTTGGAACGTGATTTCCTCCCAGTCCTCAGCAGAAAGCTTTCACGAGCCTCAAGGATCTCCTCGCAGCAGGAGGGTACACACGCAGTAGTCACAGGAGGTGTTGGCGAGGAATGTCGGATTGAACGTCGTGGTTTCTGGAGAGCATGCAGTCCACGGCCCGGCGAGGGCTGTGGGGAACACGACACGTGGGAAAACACTCTCGTGCCGCTGCGCCCCGCGCCAACGCCAACTGTACACCGCTCACTGAGCTCAAGGGTAGTCGACTTGACTTCCGCCTAATCTGCGCTACCTCTCCTGCTGTCGTCACTCTTTTACCCCTGCTTGGCTCTCTTGATATCCCATATCCTTATTCCCTCATAAAATGCCAGTCCAAGACCGCACCAACGAGTTCCGGGCATGCGTGGAGTCCATACGGAACAGGTCGTCTTTACCCTCGAGAGGTGCAGAGCAGAAGCAGCGACTGCTACAGGCGAAAGCTAGCGGTAGCAAATCTGAGTTCACGAGGATGGCCTCCGCTATAGGCAAAGACATCAGCAGCACTACTGTGAAGTTAGGCAAACTGGCGCAACGTGAGTGGAGCTGCTCCGGTCCAACGGATGTCGCGCTCATGATACTGCAGTCGCGAAGCGGAAGACTCTGTTTGATGATAGACCCGTCGAGATCAGCGTACGCCCCCCAAAAACGCACTCATCGTCGTATTGGGGTGACTAAAGGCCTCGCAGGAACTTACATATATCATCAAGCAAGACATTGCGAATATCAACAAACAGATTGCCCAACTACAAGCATATGTCAAGGAGCGCAAGGCGCAGAGTTCCAAGTCCACCGAGGGCAAGCAGCTCGAAGAACACAACCATAACGTGGTGATGCTCCTGCAGAGCAAGCTCGCAGATACCAGCATGACGTTCAAGGACGTGCTGGAGATTCGGACCCAAGTGTGTAGCTGCGTAGGACGTAGCTGCTCGTCACGTACTCATGCACGCATCTTGTATTGCAGAACATGAAGGAGTCGAAAGACAGAACAGAACAGTTCATGCACTCCGCCGCTGCCGCGGCGAGCCAGGCGCCTCCCAGTACGTCCACATCAATTTTAGCGCATATATACAAGCTAAGTCTCGCGCAGGCTCACTACTATATGGCAATACTCAACGCCAGGATCCAATGGGAGATGGCAGCACTTTGGCCGCGTCGCGTTATGATCCGAAGGGCAAGGGACGCGCCTCGTCCAAGAACAATGGAGATATCCTTGCGCTAGACCTTGGTGCGGCGGAGGAGGGTGCGGCGCCCCAGCACGGGGATGCGTTCATGCAGATGCAACTAGTCGAGCAACAGGTACAGCTGATGCCATGTTGAACGAATGATATTCTGCTGACGCGCGATTGTGCATCTTCAGGATAGCTATATTCAGTCGCGCTCAACGGCCATCGAGTCCATCGAGTCCACTATCGCTGAATTAGGCCAGATATTCACGCAACTTGCGCAAATGGTCGCCGAACAGCGAGAAACCGTACAGCGCATCGACGCGGACACCGTAGACATCGCGTCAAACGTCAGCGGCGCGCAACGAGAACTGCTCAAGTACTACGCAAGCATCTCAAGTAACCGCTGGCTTATGCTGAAGGTCTTCGGCGTCTTGATTGTTTTCGTGCGTATCACTACCATCTACGTCGCGAACCCAGCTCACCTCTGCTACAGTTCCTTATCTTCATTCTCGTCTCATGATCTGAATCCGCCGGCTGGACCGCATATGTGTATGTTCAGATAATAGCACCACGGACTTCTAGGATATAGAGCACTCGATTCCCCCTGTAGCAGCACATCGACCTGACCGACCAGGACGTCCAGTGATAGCCGAGAGAATGACATGGAATGCAGGTAAGAATCACCCAACCGGGATGGCGTTAACCCCAGTTCCGAGCGGTTTGGGCGGACGCTGCTTCTTCCCCTTCTTGCTTCCCCTCTTCCGCGTCGACACATCTTCGTCACCTTCGTCCGGTACTGACCAAGTACGCTTCTTGAGGGGAACCTGATCCACGCCCGACGTGGCCGAGTAACGCTGTGGCCGCTCTATCTGTATGTCTTCATCGGCTCCCTCACCCTCCTCGCCCTCCCCTTTCTTCTTCCCAGCCTTTCCGGTCTTCTGCTTCAACACATGCTTCTTCTGCAGTTTCCAAATGAGAATATGCCAATGCTGATGCATGATGAGAGACGTACCCTCTGTTCATGAAGCTCGCGATTCCGTTTTTTGACTTTCTCCAACCGTTGCTCGCTCTTACCGCCGCCGCCAGCGGTGAGCTCTACGTTGATCTTTCGACCGTCAAGCTCGGTTTGGTGCAGCTTCAAACCCTGCTGCAGAGCATTCTTGTGCGAGAACTCGACGAAAGCGAAACCTTTCGACTTGATTGTGGGTTTCGAGTTTGCAGATGGCTTCGGCGTCATAAGCCGAACCGTTGGCGGAGGATCTATCAAGCACAGTCAGGGATGCGGCTCAGCGGTAGTGGTCCGAATACTCACCGCATTTCGAGAAGTGCTTCTCCACCGCTTCCTTCGTAGTAGTGTACTTCAAGTTGCCTAGAAAGCGCGTCAGATTTTGGCAGACACAGCAGAACATCTCTAGACTTACCGACAAACAAAATATACCGTTGCTTTGCTTTCCTCTTGCCGTCCTCTTTGCCATCTCCTTCCGACGCATCCCCGGCATCCACTCCTGCACCATCTGCGCCTTTCCGCTTTTTCTTCGACTTCTGCTCCTTTGCTCCCTCCGCCTCCTCCGTACTGCCGTCTTCCCTTTTGCGCTTCTTCCCCTTGTGACCAGCGCCCAGAGCATCCGCATCCTGCGCACCTCCTTTCTTCGCATCCGCCGCGCGTCCCGCCGGAGCTTCCACAGGACCAGGCTCCTCGTCCACTTGAACCTCAGCAAGATCCTGGTTTTCCTCGACAGGAACGTCGTTGTCCAGCTCATCGAAGCTCTTCGCCTTGCCTTTGCCCTTGCGCTCACGGAAGGCCAGCGCCTTCTTTTGCTTCTTGGTGAGTTTTTGCGGCGCACTCATCACGGCAGTAGAACAATTGGGTTCACGAGTTTTATGGCGAAGCTAGGATGCTGCGGATAGTAACCAGTGACGTTGACGCGGAGCGTAGACGAGCAGAGACCAGGCACTCGATGAACGGACGAGTGAACGATCGAGAGAATGAAGCCTGAAAGCAGCGCGGTCCTGTGCAGATAGCACGTGATGTAATACTCCCAAGCGACCCTTCCGGTCATGCTCGGGGCGCAGAATTCGTCTCTACGAGCTACAAGCGGCGAGACGAGCAATAGAAAGCAGGTCAATTGCAATGCGACATGAGATATGCAGAGTTCCAGATACAGTCACAACAGAATATTACACATCTAATCTACGTCAATACCGTCCTATGAAATGCATTATGCACCGCCGGCTCAGCATGCGTACACAGAGCGGCGGGATCCAGTCCACAAGTATGTGGAGAGAGCAGGATGATACGTGTGCGCTACGGGACGACTTTGTCGTATGACGTGCCTCTGAGGGAGCCGCCGCGCATGGTCGTCCTGACGTTGTGACTGAATTGCTCCCGGTTGCGCTTCATCTCCTCCGCAGCGTCTGCTCAACGTGCCTCTCGTCAACATTGGACCAGGAGGAGGTCCAGGGTATGCCCACCTTTGTTAAGCGGATCGTCCGCATTTGGTTCCAGGAACAGATATTGTAGTCCGACCATGACCGAGTTCAGGTTGAGGACAGGCTTCCAGTCCTCTCGGAGAATGTTCAAACAAACGTTCCCCTCCAGGTCAACATTCGGGTGGTATATCTATCACGCGATCCGTCAGTGTGATTGAGTGTGCGCCGCATTGCCTAGCGCCACATACGGTCTGTGTGCATTTGACCTTCGGTGGCTCATGAGGGTAGTTGGAGTTAATGTTGAATTGGAAGACGAAGGAGCCACCCTTGTACATGCCTTGATCGCGTGTAAGCAATAACTGACAACACGGGAGGAGGTGCATGTGCCTACCCTCATCCGGGGTGATCGTGAGCGTGAAGTTGAGGAGATCCGCAGGATCGGGGAAGTGGGTCTTCATTGTTGGGGGTAGTTCAAGCTCGGTAAGGTCTACAACCCTCAGGCGTATCAATCCCAGTGACAGAGTCCTCGTCGACCGGAAGATATGCGCACCCTTCTGCACACGAATCTGAGCAGCACTTGTCTTGGGCTTCTTCTTCGCCGCTTGGTCCTCGTTCTTCTTCATACTCCATATCTAGCATTGTGTAAGACTCTTGTGTTTCCTGCAAGCTTTGACTCTCTCACCTTGATCATCTCGACAGCAGTCTAGGCTGGGAAGGGGGGGACGGGAGTGCTGCAGGAATGCGGCGCGTGCAAGGTTAGTCAAGCTCACTTAGCGCCCAAAGCATTGCGGCCTAAGTACGACCCACGTGACCCCCTGGCGGTTCTCATTCGTCCCGATCTGGCAAGCAGTGACCGATCTGCTTAAACGCTCTCTCGTAGTAACCAGTGAAGGCCGTCTGTCTTTCTCCCTTTTGACGTTCGGTGTTGTACCGCCTATCCACTTTACTATCAAGCTCTCAGGCAGGATTGACTTTCCCGCATTTGCAATGGCTGATGTCACTCTTCCTGTCGTCGATTTGGACATTTTCCTATCAGCGTCCCCGCAGTCTGAGGAGTTCACGAAGGAATGCAAGAAGGTCAGATCTTGTGCCGCGGGTCACGCCCAGCAACTCACGAATATACATTATTAGGCTGCGGATGCGCTCATAAGCTATGGTGCCCTTCTGTTGCACGATTCTCGTGTCTCCGAAGAAGACAACAACACTTTCCTTGACTTGATTGAGGATTATTTCGCACAACCGGAGGAGCGTCTGAAAGAAGACGAGCGGCCTGAACTGGGTTATCAGGTCCTACTTCATTGTCCGAAACAAGCGGTTGGATATTGACGCAATCTGATCAGGTTGGCGTAACACTGGAGAACACCGAGAAGCCTAAGTGCGCCGTAGACGAGCCGTGCTTGAAAGTCATCCAACGGCTCGACCCTTTGGAACGCCCTCTCGACATTACGGCGCACTCTCCAGATCCAAAATGTCGCTTTTTCTGGATGATGAGCGAGAAGCCGCCTTATGAGACCCAATACCCTGCGTTGAATGCGCCCAATGTGGTCCCGGGGGCCGAGGGCATCCGTGAGAGGTGGACCCCCGTGATGGAGAAGTGGGGTACTTCCATGAAGACTGCGTGAGTATCTTCCGCTTGGCTCGAATCATAAATCATCCGTTGAGGGTCTTGTCACCAGCGTCGAGAACTTGGCGGAAATGGCTGCTATTGGCCTCGGCCTACCGCGCGACACGTTCAAGGAAGCAGGACGATACGGGTATAGACAACTTCAGAGTACTCCTGGAATTGCGTCCTGATCCAACGTCGCAGACCGCATAAGCTGGCTCCGACTGCTTCAGACCTCGTCAAGTATGGCAAGAAGGACACCATACTCGCCGGGTTCCATACAGACCTCAACTTCCTCACTATCCACGGCCGTTCTCGGTATCCCGGTCTCAACATCTGGGCCCGCAATACCGGCAAACGCATCCCTGTTAGGTTCCCGCCAGCGGGTCGCTACCTCCTCGTCCAAGCCGGAAAGCAGCTCGAGCACCTCAGCGGCGGTCTCATCAAGGCCGGATACCATGAAGTCGTGGTGAACGACGCTACCCTTCAGGTAAGACATCCACGGACATGGATCCTGTTTTACGCTGTCTCGACAGCTCACATCCATGCTCGCGAACCAGGCCATTGAGCGGAGAAAGAGGGAGAACCCTGACAGACCTCTTATTCGAATCTCATCTACGTTCTTCTGGCACCTATCGTCCGACTACGATCTTGCCCCCATTCCTGCTCTCCAGGATAAGGCGCGTGCACTCAGGGCAAACACGGTCAATCTGGGTAAGGTCGATCTTGACGAGGAGACGATTTATGAGCCTATGAAGGTCGGTCAGCAAGTCCAGAAGTAGGTCCCCTGCCCCGCGTCTCCTTCCAGGTCTAGACTCACGATGCAACCAGCGAACTGCGACACATCGCGCTCATGGCATGAAAGAATGACATGCGCGAAAATTCTGTTGGTCTTCCCAAGGTTCAGCTTCGCACGGGTGGTTGTATGACAACGTCTTCCTGTATATCTCCTGTTGTACTCTGATGATGTATTTGAATGTATGGACACACTTAAGTGAAGGCGCATTGCGTTTGCGCGCGAGTCCTGATAAAGGATAAACAATCCAACCGATTACCCAAAGACTACAGTTGTAAATGTCAGAAAAGTACAGTAGTTGCAGCAGCCGTTGAGGCCAGATCGTGATACAGCAGATATCAGGCCGACATGGTGAAGTCGACGAAATAGGGTAGTCGGGACATACATAGAGACGGAAAGAGAATGGTGACTTCCGTTGAGGGAGAGTGAGACGTACGTTACTGGACGTCTGCCGTTATGAAGATCCACCAAAAGCTCGCAAGACACTTTCCACCTTCGTGATCATCTCGTCCCACTCGGCGACGGGATCGGAGAGGGCCGTGATTGCTCCTCCAGCACCGAGGGTCCACTCATCGAATAATGATTCTGGATAGGCGTCCGTCCGCTGGTTAGACGCGCCGTTGAGGGCACTAAGTCGGTCGGCGAACACGCTGACATTGTCGGACGCGGAAGCATCGTTGGTCGCATGATGGTGAGTGCGCCTGTTGATGTACTCATCGAAGGCGTCGCTAGGCTGGGAATCGCTCGCACTGGGAGATCGCTCGTCGTGCTTGAAGCAGCTACGGATGATAACAGCCCAGTCGCCGCCGCCGCCGACGTCAGCGTATCCGAGTACACCAGAGTAGATTCCTCGCTCGGTGCCCTCGAGATCGTGCAGGATCTCAACGCTGCGCTTCTTTGGCGCTCCAGTCATGCTCCCTATGAACCGCAGTGAGCACCACTCGAACGATTGTATGATTATAGTGAAACTTACCAGGTGGCAAACTAGCTCGTAACACCTCCCAACCCAGGTCGGAGTGTGTCTGGTTCTTGACAACCGGGGAAGGCTTGCCTTCAATGACGCTCACGAGTTGCCAAACCGTCTCGTACTCCTCTACGCCGCAGAACTGGCGGACGTGTACGCTCTCGCCAACGACGCTATGCAAGTCGTGTCGAATCAGGTCCACGATCATCAGATTCTCTGCGACCTCTTTCTTGCTGCCGGCGAGGAGCTCCTCCGCCACTGCCCGGGTGATACCTGGCGCTTTGCGCACCGTACCTTTGATCGGACGCAGCTGGCACAGGTTCTCCGGCGCGCGCGAATACGACAGGAAGCGTTCGGGGGACGAGGAGAGGAGAGTGGAGGGATGAAGACGGATGTACGCGGAATGCGGGGCAGGATTGCGCGAGCGCAGCGTCTGATAGAGCTCCCAGGATGAGGATGTACCGCGCGCGACGGCAGAAGGCGCCTTTGGAACACGGATGCGGGTAGGCGCTGTGACACACAGCTCATAGGAATCCCCAGAGAAGAGCCACTCCTTCGCCGCTACGATCTTGGAGATGTACTCGGCGCGATCCGGCAGCATTATGACGGGTGCAGGCATGGCCTGTCCCAGGCTAGAATGAGGGACGCGGTCCGCGGTTGGCACTGCGTGGTTGGCTAGCCGCGCAGATATACTGTCAAGCCACTCGTCATCGCGCGGGAGGATGGATTGGACGTAGGTCGTTCCGCTGTGCGAATCCATAACGACGCTGCGCTCGACGAAGACGAGGTTGACATCGGGATGACGTGAGCGTGAGGCGGTCCTGGGTGGTACCGGGGTCAGGGTCTGCACTCCTAGCTCGTAGCTGAGGTAGCCGACTAGTCCACCCCAGAAGGGAACCTCGCGCGCCCCACCGTGCGCCTTTCGGCGGCGCATGAAGGAACTGAGCCATGCCCAAATGTCAAGCTCACCAAGTTCGACGAACGAGACGTCCTGCCCACGCCGCACTCGAACGAATGAGTCGCCCACGGAGTATGTGACTCTTGGCGAGGCGGCTGTAAGACAACCAATGATGGAGAAGCGCCCGGGTGCAGCCGCGGAGTCCAGGAGAACGAAGTCCTTAGCGTCCTCTTCCACGCCGAGCATCTCGCAAAGACGAGAGATGCTGAGGTGGTCTATACGCAGCGTCCGAGTCGCCACTGGAGCTGCAGGCTGCTCGATTTCCTCCCTGATGGAAGCTTGACGGCGCATGCTGGGCCAAGATGGGCCGATGAGGTCCTCCGCGCTGGTTGTCCAGGGAAGCGTCCTCCGTCCATGAGCAGCCGACCACTGGACTGCTAGTCGCCAGAAGTTACGTAGGACATCTTCACCGCCGCTTGCTGTGCAAACGGATTCGGGATGATACTGGACCGCCCAGAAGGGCTTGTGCTTATGTTCGAGTGCCATCAGGACTTCGCCGTTCTCCCCACGATCGTCGGCCCAAGCCAGAGGTTCCAGGTCATGCTGCCCAGTGAGCTGAATATGCAAGGAGTGATAGCGTACGGCGTGAACTTCGCCAACGCCCTGGAAGAGGCTGGTACCTCCGTGGCGGATGAGCGATATCTGGCCGTGTTTGACGACATTCAGTCGCCGGATGCTGGCGCCGCACTCGACGGCGAGGCTTTGCAAACCGAGACAAACCCCGAAAACAGGGAGTAGCAGATCGTCTGCTACATGCCATATGTCCTTGACGATCCCGACGTCTGAAGGATTGTCGGGAGATCCGGGTCCAGGTCCGACGATGACGGCATCGAAGTATCTGAGAAGCGGCGGGAAGGAGGTGCGCGGAAGAGCATCGTTCTTGATGATGTGGATATCGCAGTCAGGAATAGCCCGCTTGCAGAGAGACGCTAGACTGCCCCACCGGTGTTAGAGACACTACATCTGTGGAATCGTTGATACATACTTGAATGTAAACGAATCGTAGGAGTCTATGAGGAGGAGGCGATGTCCAGCAGCCATTGCAGCTATGGTGACTTGAGAGACGAGAGCGTTAGAGAAAGCCCGGCCTGGGGCATTAAGGGTGGGTAGCGATAGTCATGTACTTTTCGTGAAGATGGGAGTTGTGGTGGGACGTCGCCGCGGGAGGACACAAAGTGTGGCAAAAGCTGAAAAGCTCCGCTACCGCTACACACTCCCGGGCCGGCGTTCCGATGGGCAGACGCGCTCTCCGGCTACTGCAGCGGTTCGCGTCCTCGCTCTCCATCCACTACCACCGTCTTCGCCAGTTGCGCCTGCTCTGTACCCTACCATCCGAAGCTCAATTCAATCCGGTCAAAGAAGGGAACGCGCCGTAAAATGCCGGGTGCGAGCTCAGACCGGTCGACCTTCCAAAGAGTGCGGCATCTTAGCATTACATCTGAGGTAGCCCAGTCCTGACGTCCGTGGGCAGCTCAAAGTCGTCTGCGTCCCTCTCCTGGGCAACGCGTCGCTGACACCCTCTTCAATTCCGAGCGCTCTGCAGCTCTTGACGCAACTCCGGGACACTCTACGTCAATTGCAGTCTACTGGCGAGGTCCTGTCTCCTCAAACCGTCTCCTACGTTTTCTTCCCGCTCTCCACCATTCTCCGCCGCAATGACCTCGCGAATATCCCGGATCAATTGCTTGAGCGGCTGCTCGAGGTGCTCGCACTCCTTTGCGATGCTTGGTGGTGGGATATGGACGTCAAGGTCTGGGAGCAAGTCTTCATGCTTTGTAGCGCCATTCTCGGTGGTATCGATCGAAAAGGAAAGGGCAAGGACAGGGATGAGGAGACCAAAGTCGCAGTGGCTGGTTGTCTTTGGTCTCTGCTACGGCCTCGCTCTCCCCTCGAAGATCCTCTAGCTTTCTCCGGCAGTGATCGTGCCAATGCGATCATGGAGTCATTCAAGACTCACGCCCAAGCTACCAAGTTCATGCCCGTTCTTGGTCAGACGCTCAACTCCCTCCTGCTCACAGCCGAGTCACCCCATATGCCTTTGCAGCGCATCTCGCTAAAGGTCCTGTCCTGCATGATCAGTGACTACCTCCCGGAGGGCTTTGTCCCGTCAGTGCTCCCTGGGACAGTCAGCAGCATGAGCAAGGTGGCTCTGGGCGCGAAAGCTACCAAAGGATGGGCCAATGGGGATGTGGTTGCGGCGGCGCTCCTTGTTATGCGTCACGCTATCGTGAGGGCCGTTGGCGACGACATCTGCGTCCGCGAAAGCGCTGTACAGGACATCAACAACTTGGAAGACTTGCTGAGCGGTCCTCGCGCGTCCGCGGACGGCAATGGCAACTATTCCTCACCTTACACGACCCAACGGACCACGGCGTGGCTGCGCGCTACCGCTTCCCAGTTGCATATCGCCTTGAACGCCCTGTCTCCCTTGGTCAAGCATCCGACACCCGCTGCGCTCATCGGGCTGGCCAGCTTCTCGGCAGATATATTGTCCGCCACTACCCTCACACTGCCACAGTCTCAACCGCTCCTGTTGACCTTTCTGCTTTCGGTGCAAGCGTCTCCGTATGACCGGGTCTCCGAGCATGCCGACTCCGCGCTCAGGCAAATCCTCACCGGACAGTCGTCCGCTCGTCACCCTCTCCTTAGCGTGCTCTTCCGCATTGCGCGTGACAATCTGGCAGCATTGCCTCGGCTGCTCCTGTCTCATGCGGACGCCAAGGTCGAGCATGTCGCAGCGATCCTGGAGTCCATCTGCCGGCTGGCGGCTCCTCGCCCCGACTCCCTCCTGGCCGGTGTGTCAGCAATCTCCGCAGGTGTCGGCAAGTTACTTGGACCCCATGGCGGTGTCGAGAAATGGGGCTGGAGTCTTCTCTCGACCCTCGAATTCGTGAGCCCGCCTGTCGTCGTCACGCCTGCTTCAGCTGGCCAGCTGATGCTAGAGAACGACCCGTCCGCTTCCCATGATGTCCTGTTTCCGGAGCTCACGTTCAGGCACGTCAGCTCGCGCACCGCACACGAGGCGCTGATGCGAACCTTCCGCGCCCTCGGCGCGGCAGCCGGGGATGAGTCCCTGTTCTCCGTGGAGTGGTTTCTGGACGTTGGGTTGAGCGGGAGAGGTCCGCGCGCCGTCGCAGCCCTCTGGTGCGCGTGCAGACTCCTTGAAGGTGCTGGAAACGCTCCGCTCGACCAAGCAAATGCGACTCCGGCACCGTTACAGAGGACGAAGCGGCTGGAGAAATTCGCCAGAGACTTAGCACGCCGCGTCGGCGAAACTTGGGACGACATGGATATGGAAGACGTGCTTCCCGCGGAACGAGAGCCACAGGCAGACGCTAGCGAAGAGAACAGCGTCCTAGTCGAACATGTGCAGGGCTTCATCGCCGTCCGGGGGGTTTCGGATGCAGAGCCCGCCGCATCCTCTACGCCCGCTCATGCTATGATCCAGCCGATGCTTCACCGTGGGCTGTCCCTGCAGCTGCTCACCATCTCAGCTGGCATCCTGGAGTCTCGCTTCCTTCCTCTGCTTCTTCACACACTCTACCCTGTGCTACATGGGATAGTCTCGGATTCGCTCTTCGTGTCTACGTCCGCCCTGGCAGCGCTCAACTCAATCACGAATAGCACTTCCTTCGCCACCCCTGCCAATCTGCTCCTTTCTAACTTTGACTACGCACTGGACGCGGTCTCCCGGCGCTTGTCAAGACGTTGGTTGGATATCGACGCTACAAAGGTTTTGGCAGTGCTTGTGCGCCTCGTCGGCCGGGACGTGGTCCACAAGGCCGGCGATGTAGTGGAAGAATGCTTTGACCGATTGGATGAGTATCACGGCTACGAGGTCCTGGTCGATGGCCTTCTGGAGGTTCTGCTGGAAGTTGTTAAGGTGATCGCAGAGGAGGATAGCGGTCGGGCGACGAATCCATCCCATTCTTCAAACGAGCCCGCCTCTTCGCTTACGGATGCCCGGCGTCTCGGCTCCTTCGCGGAATGGTTTGCGCATCGTCACGACGAGCACCCCACGGCGGAATCTACCCGTGACACTTCCTATCCTCGTGAAGCCTGGGGAAAGACAGACCATGACGCTGGGGTGAATTCGGCTACGGACGCTCCGGACGCTAGTGAAGAGCCCTTCGCAGATACTCCGCCCACGCCGTCACAAGCACTGACACAACAAATCGTCTCCCGCTCACTCTACTTCCTTACGCATGGCGCGCCCCAGATTCGAGCGCGGATCCTCCTTCTGCTCGCCAATGCCGTCCCGATTCTGTCCGAGAGTACACTGCTTCCGTCAGTGCATCAAGCCTGGCCGTTCATCCTCAATCGTTTGAGCGACGCAGAGACGTTCGTCGTGAGCGCCGCGACCGACCTCATCGCAGCTTTGGCTACGAACGTCGGAGACTTCATGTACCGGCGCATCTGGGACGACGTCTGGCCGCGGTTCCGAGGACTGTTGCTAAAGCTCGACCAGGGGGATGCGAGCAGCGCGCTCGCGCATCGCGGCCGCGGCGCCGTTGGAACCGACTCTGCGTATACACACTCCCACAGGCTCTATCGCTCCATCATACGAACGCTCACCGCGGCGGCTCAGGGGGTTCAAGCGCAGGATGCGACGAACTGGGAAGTCATTGTACTCTTCAGACGCTTTCTGCACCGCCAAGTCCACGACGAACTGCAAGCGTGCGCTCGGGGTCTGTATTTGGCGCTGTGCAAGAATAACGAGGATGCCGTGTGGTTGGGGTTATCTGCGACGTTGGGTCGGATTGAGGGCAGTGTGGCCTTCCTGCGGGAACCCAGGTGGGACATCGAAGAAAACGTCAGGGTAATTCTACAACCATGAGGAATCGAGGCCTCTTGGAACAATATGAACGTCCAGAGAACACCGAAATACATGTCTGATCGCAAAGTATACGAGACCGACAGTTCTATCGAATGCCGAAAGGAACGAACTTGCTATGGGATTATGGCGTGCCGTCGGAGGATGACTCCTGCTTCTGCGAAAAGAGCCGCTGAGGCGTCGTCCCTGAGAACGGTGGTGAGTTACACCATGATCATTCCTAAGGGATAGTAACCCTACACTTTGTAACTGAGATTGTAAACGACCTCTTTGACCCCAGTCTGGATGATCTTGATTGTGCATTTGAGGCAGGGACAACTGTGTATTCAGCACATCTGAGCATCCCGGACAGTCCCTGCGAGAATGGAGAACCAACGTATTGCAGTATAGCACGGCGCCGTCACCGACCCTCTCCCTCCCGGCTTCGAGGAGTGCATTCTCCTCAGCATGGAGGCAGAGGCACTCGTCCGGCGTTTCGCTCGCCGTATTGCATCGCGCACAGCCGCCCTCGTTGCAGTTGGTCAATCCACGCGGAGTACCGTTGTATCTGGAGCAATCGTAAGTAACGAGAAACCGGTACGGACCGCCGCTTTCCCGTACCCGGAGGACACTACGCGCTTTTCGCGCACTAGAATGGCGCCAACACGTCGTTTCATGCAGTTTGACCTCTGTGACGCCAGAGAAGCTAACTCCATGAAGTACGTATCCCATCCCGGACGAAGCCGCTCAGGATTCACGAGATTTAGTTCTGTAAGGTGCTCCTGCAGTCCTGAGACCGTCTCGAACGAATTGATGACGTGGGCGTGGGCGAGCTGGCTGAGACTGTGAAACGATCCCGTAGGCGATCGTGCGAGCCCATCGGGCTGAGAGTTGGGGTTACAATGGTCAGGGCCCTGACTTCCGTAGTAGAATGCATCATTTTCCCTGATGAACTCCTCTAAAGAGGGTCTTGAGTCGGACCTAAAACATACTATAATAAGCCAGTGCTTCTGACGCTGACCACTTCGCTGACCAGGCCACACTCCTCCGATATCGGGCCAATAGAGGCGCATCGACGCACACGACCAGAACAAAAGGCCGAGTCATGAATTCGGCTAGAATGTCCGGGGTGTTAAGGTCCGTTGTCACGAAATTTGTGCGCCAGTTCTTGGTGACATGAGCCAGCATCTCTGATGATGAGCGAAAGCATATTGGCTGATTTTGCTCTTGGCCAGGCGCAGGAGAAGGTAAGCATGACGAAACGGGCGATGCCATAGATAAGAAGGATATGCGGTGGTGGCCGGACCCAGCGTCCAACGATGCAAACCCGTCATGACTCCCATGGCGGTGGGCGTCCAGCAGCATACTATGGCGGTCAAGGAGGGTGTCATCGCTGATGTCCCTAGGATCCTAGGTAAAATGTTCAAATGGTAAGACATTTTTGACACTGTGCTAATCGGTTGTGTACATGCCTTATGGTCCAGAAGCTTCACGGGTATGAAACCCTTCTGCCTCGACAAGAAGTCCTGCACGGTCGATTTTCCTGCGAACCGGGTTCCGATGATGATGACAAACATAGCAAGACACAATCTCCAGTACTGCTGAAGCGACTAGTCTCGCCCAAGTGCCGGTTTAGAGAGTTAGCCACTGGCTCTACAGAGCGTTCGGAGGAACTATGCAAACACGAGGCGCTCCGGCGGCTCCATGATTACGATGGCTGTGTCGACACCGCCTACTAATCTACTTCGTGTACTTCCAGTCTTGGCAACTGGTGTACGGTCTGGACCGTCAAAACTTAACCGTTCAACGTCAACGTTGAAGGGTCCACAGCACCCTCATTCTCCGAGATTTCTCCTTCAAGGTTGTTCTTTACGTACCGAAGCGCCAGACGGTTCATAACACATTCTATGACTGATCAATGGTCTGCGTTGCGTTATGACCGCTGATGCGTCACTCAAAACAAGGTGGTGGTACATCGATAATGTCAATGGGCAGTACAAGCACTCTTGGCGGTAGGTGTGAAACGTTGAACCAGCCAAAGGCGAGCTCCAATTGCACGGGGATTGCAGGGCTGTATCGACGGCTGTAGCTTTGGCATTCCGAAAATCTTCGCATCTCGGCACTCACATACCACGAGAAGGACCATCAATGGTTAGGAGCTTGGGGTGATTGTGACGTGTTTGGGGAGGGTGGACATTTTAGAATTGCGACGCGTCCTGGCGGCTGCTCGTTCACGGATTCGCTTTTCCTTCGCGGCCTTCATATCTTTCGGGGCCGTAGTCCGAACTTGTTTGACATGGGTAGGAATCAATGCGACTGCTGGAGCCAAGGCTGTTGGTTCCAGCCACGGAGCAGCCAAGCGCGGGACGTTTCGAAGCAGCGCTTCTAGTGATGCGAATCGTGGGGCGGAGGCCTGGGTAACTCGTGAGCAGCAAAGAAGAGGGTCGACGTCAGTGGCGTACTTCGAGAAGGAGGACAGAAGCTCTCCGCAGGCCCAAGGCTTCGGCCAACGTATGTTCCGCTCCTTTGGGCAACGGCACGAGCCATGTCGTTCCTGCGGACGCATTCGCACGAGAATTGCAAGCTGCGACAAGGTCGGGGATGTGGCTTATGAGCACGGGCGGATCCATATCTGCGCGACATGCAACTACCACGCGATCTCGATTTAAGTCATCACTTCGCGCTGTATCGCCATTCCCGGCTTTGACGGAAGATCGGTGTGAGTTGCACAGATCCTCCAGGCGCTTCGTTACGGCATTGATGCCAATGGTGAGAGAGCCAAGAGCCGGCGGAATAGCGACCATGGTGTTGTCGGATGTTGCCTCAGCGACGTCAGGATCTGGTGTGCAAGCTCCGCGTGCGCTGGCGTTGGGCGCGTCCAAGGCTACGGCTGTGCCAGAGAGTCTCTGTGCTTTCTTCAACGCGTCATCATCCCCACAGGATTGAGAGGAGCGCCTCTTTCGATGTGCGGCTCTCTGTCGCGATAGGTGATAGGTCGCGACGCCATCGACAATATCCACAACGCACGCTAGTATAGCGTTCTGGATATTGAATTGCACAAATGGCCTGCGTGAATTAGCATTCAATGGGGCGTAGTATGGACAGAGGTCTATACCATTGTACACGGAGAGGATTCCCGACAACACTCCTGTAGAGCACTTTGCGGTCTGCGTTGTCTCGAGGCTTCGCTCGGTTCGAGATGCTCGTGTGGGCCCGCGCCACCTGTTCAGACATGTCTCCTCGATTCCGAAGTGCGGAAGCTGTGGGTACGCTGCATGAGTCAATGGACAGATATCGTCAGTGCATCCAGGGACCATACCGGTGAGTTTTCAGTGGCACAGGCAATGACGGACCTGAGCGAGTGGTTGGCCGGTACTAGGCACTGCAGGGCGGATCAGTGAACTGAGCGCCTATGGGTTCGGTTGTTAGCGCCCGCCGGCAATTGGCGAGAGGAAACGCCGCATCCCAATCCGTACTACACCTTTGATTCCCAATGCCAATCACTGGGAGTGGTTCGTCGGGCTGCGTCAACCCTTCCACTGCGCTCCTGCCTCCCCTCGAAATTATTTTCTCTGCCATAACACACGTCACTCTGACACCTACATTGCAAGGCTGTGAGGGGGGCGCGGACCTCCGCAGCGGGCGTGTCGTGAATATGCGTTGACGAGAACGAACCGCTCATGCGTCGGAAGAAGATGCGGGATAAGCAACGAATTCGCACTCCACTCGTGTGTTGACAGCATAGACTAAATTTTCTGCTCGTAGGGCTCCTACTCGAGGCCCTGCGGTCAGGATACCCGGAATGAAGACTCTCGGCACCAGCGCTCCGTTGTGAACGCCGAGTCGTGGATAACCCTTGTCCGCGGAGGCGTAGGGCCCGTTGTGGTCATGTAGGAACAGTTGGCCCACATGCCAATACCCTCGTCACGCTGCCGGGGCTCCCTGCTTCCGACGTGCGGGCGGCGTCGGCAACTTAGTATATATCTGACTACGGTTCTCTGCCCAGCCGCACTCAACACCCCAGCAGAATCACTCCAGCCATGTCTTGCTTACAACCAGTGGCATACCACGTGTCTGTCTTCCGGCACCCAGCGCACTTTCCGACCTCGGTGTGGGCCTCCCTGGAGGACCACCCACAGAGCTCCAACATCATCTACGCACATGCCGCCAAGTTCGTCAAGGTTGGCACCGACTCCGCCCATATCCAGTCGTTCAACCTATGGATCGTGTGCTGGACCGCCACATCTACCGAGCCCACGGTCGACTTCGTGCTTTCCTGCACCACTGGTTCCCTAGGACCATATCCCATCTTCGTTTTCACCCCTCGGTCGTTGAGCCTCCTCACTCGCGAGTTTGTGGAGCCGCGCATCAAGTCCATGGTATCCGCACTCGGGGCCAACGTCGCTCCTGAGCGCGTCTTCTCCGTCTTCGCTCTCGACACCGTCGCCGAAGCTTTCGCTGCCGCTTGGACGGCGCAGACAAGCATTCAGCTTGCCCAGAATCCAGTTTATTACCATTCGAAGCTCATGCGCTGCACCAAGGAGACGTTCGCTGTGGAGGATCAAAAGCAAGTCTCCGATCAAAGCGCGGAGTTACGTCTGGCTGTCCTTGCGGACGTCCACGAAGTTGCCAGGCTCTGTCGCGGCTTCGCCGCAGCTTCGGTGAGGGACGCTTCACTCAGGAACATATTCTGGCGGGATGTTCTGATGGATTCTGTCTATGTCCACTAGGAGCCTTTTGTCCTGACGGAGCAGAGTGCCCTTATTGAAGCAACTAGTTTGATACTCAATGGTCAGGTTTGGGTTCACACCACAGGAGCTCAGGCGTCCCACATTGCCTGCATCGTCGCAGTAACGCGGACCACGGATACCGTTGCCGCGATCACCAAGGTTTACACCAGCCCTGATTGGCGGGGCCGTGGGTGTGCTGGTCGCCTCGTTCGATACGTCTGCGAGAGGTGGGTGTCCTAGCTAGCTGCAGTCACAGGATGACGGTTTGACCTCTGTCTGTATCCAGTCTTCTGCAAGAGAAGAGCAGTGTTGTGCTCTATGTAGCGCACAATAATCCCGCTGCGACGAAGGTATACGAGCGCGTCGGCTTCGTCGGCTTTACCTCGTCCTCAAGCGGCACGGCGGATTCGTGGAAGGAACTGGGCTTTGATCGTGGCTTGGTCCAAATGGGCCACTGGTGATGTGACATTCGAATTCTGTGATAAAGCACCGTCGATGCACTTCAGAGTGACTACGATCGAGCTTCACGCGTCCATTTATGTGTTACAATTGGAACGAGAGGGGTACTCTGTCTTTTACTGCTATTCCGAAATGAACTAGATAAACTAGATACTACTTACAAGTGGTGTGACTCGGCAACTTGAAGCATCACGATCAGTGGATTGCAGTGACTGCTCGGTCACGGTCAAGTAGAACACCGAAAGCTAGCGAAAGCTGCGCGTACTAGCTACTGGCAGTACCATGACCGGTTGCTACAGTTAACCGCTCTGTACTCGAGGCTCTCGCTCACGCCGGTCATGGCATTAGTTCAACTGAAGATATTGAAACGTCGCACCTCTGATTCAGCAAAGTGATCCAAGTACTTAATCGCACAACATTCCTCGAGCCAGGGCAGCTGTCGGAGCTCCGACACAAGACCCCATAACCCGGTCGTCTCAAAGCGAGCTGGGAAACTTCGCAGGAGGATGCCCTGGATGTGAGCCACATTGGCGAGATTTTGATGTCGACGTTGACTCTAACAGGTCAATGGTCAGCCAAGCCTTGTTCTAGTTATGTACAGTCAGCCGCTGCCGCGAACTCGGCTGAAAAAATGGTTTGCCTGCTCGGCGACCTACTTCAACCTCACCATGCCTCCGTCTCCTGGTGTGCTGAGCGGCATGCGTGAGCCAGATGGCCTAGGGATAAGGGCGGAGATCGACGAGTCTCTGCAGTTCACACAATCCCTCGGAAATGCGGAGATTGACGCGGTCCCAGCGCATCCTACTACCGCGTTCGAGGCAGTCAAAAGCAGTACGTTTCATGTTCAATACTGACGAGTGTTGATACGTAGTTGACTAAGGCGCCTTGTCTAGCGGAGCCGGATGACCTGACTTCTTGTCGTGCCCCCGAAGCAACACTCACGCGGCCCGGTAGAGGCGTGGGCAGTTTGGAGGCTCCTTCATCTACAAGACGTCCAACTATGACGCCGGAGACCTCTACATGCACCTCGAACTCAACGTTCAGCCGACACGACTCTCTCTTCAGCTTTGGGGCCTCATCGTCGCGCAACGCCGCTGAGCTCAAGTCGTTCCTCGGGAACTCTAGTTCGCGCCTCAGACCCGGGGCGACCGTCCTTCCGCTACAAGCGGATGTTCTTGGTAAG
This sequence comes from Trametes cingulata, assembly GCA_022385765.1. Lineage (NCBI taxonomy): Eukaryota > Fungi > Basidiomycota > Agaricomycetes > Polyporales > Polyporaceae > Trametes > Trametes cingulata. The sequence goes on along the minus strand of MU277982.1, from coordinate 961,005 downwards.
GGTGGGGCTACTAGGACCAATGCTGTATCCCTGGAACAAGCGAAACCGCGCGCCCGCGTTGAGGTGGACATCGTCCTGGAGAATGACTGCTGCATCGAAGGCGGATATTTACGCGGAGTCGTCAAGCTGCGCATCCGAAAACGTCACAGGAAGGAGGGACATGTCCTCATTGCGGACGGGAAAGTCCGCGTTATAGGATTTGAAAGCATACCGGGCGAACCTGACCGACATGCTTTCTACCAACGCGCTAGCCCCCTGTCTGCCGTCACAGATGCATACGGACGCGTCTACGACTCTCAGCCCGACCCCGAGGGCTTCTCGCGCGCAATGGAAGGTGTGCACATCCTCCCATTCGCTATGCATCTCCCTTCGGACGGCGAGCTTGGCTCTCCTACTGGCGCTCCTTGTCTTCGGAACGGCGTCTCGATCCGCTACATTGCCTTGATGTGAGCAGTTTTCAGCGTGGGCACATCCGAATGAATGGCAACGCTGACTGCAAGTGCCGCAGATCCGTGAAAGTGAAGGACTCGGAGACAGGCAAGCGTTCGATTGCACACTTTTACCGCGATTGTCAGATTTGGCCCCGCTTTGACCCTGCAGTGATTCTTGCTGCGGCCACACGCCCACTTCAAGCTTCAACCGCAGGCTCTTTGTCTGTCATCGGTGGCGGGAAGAAGGTCAGGCTCACCGCTATGCTTCCTCGGATGACCTGGATCGCTGGTCAGAGGTGCTACGTACACCTATCCGTCGCAAATGAGACGAAGAAGAGTATCAAGAGCGTAACCCTGACGCTCGTTAGGACAATCACCTTGTTCAAGCCTAGGCGTTCCAGGAATGGCTGTTGCTCGGTAGATCCGGACGCCTGCCAGACCGCCACCACCCACAAGGTCGTTGGAGAGGCGGTACTCGAGCGGAGTCAGGCGATCGCCAAGGGGCATGCCAGTGCTGAAGGCTGGTGGACGGGCGTTGCTCCCGGTCAAGAGGCACAATTTGCTCATCATATCCTGATATCGGTGAGATGTGCAGTCTTCATGTCATAGGGGTCCCGCTCACTGCATTCCCTTTGATTGCACGGCACTCTCTCATCCCTGTAATCGACGTCGCCCTCTCTTCCCGCGATCCCAACGCACTCCATGAATCGGATAGCCGGATGCTTTGTCTGTGCCTCGCGCGCGGCTAATCGAGGTTGAATACTCTATCCAGGTCGCACTCAGCGCAGGCGCTCTGACAACTGATGTCAGAGTCACCCTTCCCATCCGCATTATCAACTTTCTGTCCCTCGACCCAATCCCCAGCGCACCTCTCCTGGCCGCCGATAGCTCATATGCGCGCCTCGTGCCTCGTGAACTGCCAGAAGAAAGACAAAACCCATCTATCAACTGCCAGGCGATGAACCTCCTTGCAGGGAAGGCAAGGTCGCACGAGATGGCGCCTCCGAGAGGACAATGCGCTGCCACCCCCCATACGACCCCTCCTCTCCCGTGTGAGAGCGAGCACAAGACCCCATGGTTCTTCGCTGACGAAGCAAGTCGTCAAGCCGGAGGTTCTGTACCAGACGTCCGTGCAGCCGCGCACGAGAGCCCCATTGGCACAGCCCTGCATGTAGTCAATCCGGATGCTGGGTCGAGGCTAGGTGCGTTAGGTCATGACCCTTGTGAAGAGTCTATTCTATCACACGCATCTGGCTCTGAGTCCGACAACAGCCTCTACTCCGCAGGCTCGTACCCTTCCGAGAACTGTACCGCCTCATCCTCATCGGAGAATTACCAAGCCTCGGCATGCGCAGACCTGGGCAATCTCGAGCTCTCCGAGGGCGCAGGCTCCGGAGAAGAAATCGATCATGTTCTCAGGTCGACGCGTCTTCGTCCCGCGCGCGAGGCTATTGCTCCGTCCGAATCGCACCACCGTACACCCGTGGTTTCCCCTCAACCCACCCGCTACGTCTCGGTCGACAGCTATATGGCGACGCAAGGCGCTACCGCGCCCGCTAGTTCTCAGCTGGCGCCTAACCTAGAGGACCCCCAAACGTCTTCTCAAAGCTCGCGCCTTTCCTCAACGCACCGCCGTCCTGCAGGACCTCGTCGGTCCGACTCGAGTCCCGTTTCCGACATATCGCGACCTGTCCCACGTGACTTCCCCATAAATGACCTTCACCCGACGAAACGGGCCTCAACTACTTCCCCAAGTAAGGCACACTGCAACCGACATCCGGCACCAGTACGCCCGGAGCGTTCCCCCCTTCGCGGTCGCACAGGACAATGGGAGTCAAGCATGGATGCCTCTGGGGAAGGCTCAGGTTTGACGTCCTTCGAGAAGCGGGTACAGCAGAAGAAAATCTCTCTCTTTCGCTCGCCGCGCGAACGAGCCATTCCGCACGGACATCCCGGTGCACCTGCATCGCACGACACTGGCGAGATGCCCCAGGATCCGCAGCACCAGGACGAGGCCACACCCCGACCCGGGACGGGCTTCCCGCCTTCGCCGCCCCATACCGCTGAATTAGACTTCGTCGAAGCGGACGTCATGTCCCGCAAGCGGCCATCTCGCCAACTGCCTTTGCCCCCAGCCCAATCCTCGCGGCTCTCAGCGTCAGCACCCGGGCTTCAACCCTCAGGCGGCTCCGATATCCCCGAGTCTGTCTCTGCACTAGAAGCACTTCGAGCCTCCAACTTGTACGGTCGGCCGGAATATCTAGGAGCAGCTCACGGTACGAGTTCCAATCCGTACAAACCTGGGTCCACCCTCTCTACCACGAAGAAGCCCGCGACCTCGTCTGCGATTCCCCCTCATCTAGTTCCCTCCACCTCAAGCTCGTCTTCCGGCTACTCTGCGCATCACTACGAGCCTTCAGATCCTGGCGCTTCGTCTGACTCTGGCGCAGACCCATATCCTCGCCCGATCGAAGGATTGCGACAAACGAGGTCGTCTAAGTTCTCTGCAGTGAAAGGGCGCATCGCGGCTCTTGAAGAACGTCTTCAAGTCTCGCACGATGCGGGCGTAGCGTACGCCTAATGGTCTTGTCGGCTCTCCATTAGCTCCGTGCTTCGACCTCTACGGTTGGGACCGTTTCATTAGTACTTGTTGGATACGATTCGCAAACGATGTCGCTGCATTCAGAGTGTGGGATGGTATAGCTACAGGTGTGTAATATGATACATGCATGAGGATACTGCGATTTCTTTCATATTACTCGATGACAACACCCCCGTTGACGTGAATGATCTGCCCGCTGCAGTGGACTATCAGCGTCGAGTCCGCCCATGTGAGGAACAAGTGTGGCATACCTCACGTAGCTGGAGTCGGCAGACGTCAGCCAGACGAAAGCAGTCGCCACCTCCACGGGTTGTCCTGCCCTGCCCATCGGAACTGTGGTTCCAAACTTCTCAATGGAATCTTTTGACATCGTTGCAGGACTGTTGTCATGCAGATTAGCATGCAAAACTGGACGAATGAGTGAGAGTGAAGACGTACATGAGAGGAGTCCAGATGGGACCCGGAGCGACAGCATTGCAGCGGATGCCCTTGTCGCCCACGATCTGGTTGCTGAGAGCACGCATGAAGCCGATCATCGCACCCTTGGTAGCAGTGTAGTCAATGAGTTCGGGGTGACCGACTGCCATGTTGATCGACGCATTGAAGGTAATCGTAGAGCCCTCCTTCAGGTGGGGAATGGCAGCCTATATGCGGGTCGGTCGTGATTCTCTTGACAGGTGGAGGGTCGTACGCACCTTGCAAATGTAGAAGAACGAGTGGATGTTCGTGTCGAACACTTCGTGCCACTGCTCCGTCGGCAATGACGGGAGGTACTCGTTGGCATTCTGTGTTCCGTGGTTGAGCACACTACAGGCTCGTCAGTCCACCTGCCCGAGAGGTATAGCACAGAGAGAGCGCATACATGGCGTCGAGGCTACCGTGGAAGTCCAAATGCTTCTGGATGAGCTGCTTGCAATTGTCCTCTTTTCTGAGGTCAAGCTCGACGACATTGATTTTACGGGCATTGTTTGTCTTCTTCTTGATGAGTTCAATCATGTCCTGAGCATCCTTCTTCTCGTCGGGGAGGAAGGTCAGAGTGAGATCGGCGCCCTCCAACGCTACGAGTTCGACGCGTGAGCAACTGTCTCGTTGGACAGGAACTGTACTACGTACCGAAGAGAAGAGCGACGCTGCGGCCAATCCCACTGTCCGCGCCGGTGATCAGAGCTTTGCGCCCCTCGAGCTTGCCGGCAGGCTTATATGGCTTGCCATCGGCGGTGATGTCGTCCAAAGGAGCAGGATCAAGCTTGAATTGCTTCCCGGGTGCGCTAGGTTGCTCCTGGAAGGGAGGCTTCCAGCCCTTCTTGTACTGTTCGGGGACGTTGGCAGACATGGCGATGTGTTTGTTAGTCGTGAGGTCGTGAGTGAGTGGGAGGAAGAGACGAGGGTTTGTCGGCGAGCATGTCACGAGCAGGAAGGTATATAACGCTGGTGGCCGGCGTGACGTCAGACTGGAAGGAGAAGGGCGTCATGATGAGGACGAGCAGCTGGAGCAGAGAGGACGAGAACGCAGAGTGCCACCGCGTCCTCTCGGTCGCGTCTCCTCCCAAACACGGCAGCTCGCCTTCTATTTCCGGGGAGGCGGTGACATCACGGGCGCCTGTTCGCCTGCTGAGCGGAGACGGCTGATCTCGATTGTCGAGCGTACTTGTATTCCTCCGCGTCGGACGGCCATGGTCCTCTCTCTCCCGCCCATTCCCCCAGAGCTCAAGTCGGTCACACCCTACCTCCAGCGTGCAGGTGAAATATCCACCAAGGACCCGGTCATAGCCTACTGGTGTACGTACGCACTCAGCACCCAGCCATTCTCATTCTCACACCTCCACAGGCGCGTACTACGCCGCCCAACAGGGCATTGCTCTCAAAGTGAAGGACGCGACCGCGCGACATTTTCTCATCGAGCTTCTGAATCTGCTCGAGCGCATGAAGACGGACCTTGCAGCGAATGATGCGGTGCACGACGAACCCGCTAGCGCTGCTTACGTCGAGAATTTCGCGCTTCGCGTCTTTGCCGCTGCGGACAATGAGGATAGGAAGGGGAACGCCACTCGGTGCGTCTGTTACAAAATCTCTCAGATACAGGAGCTAATACATGTCCCCGTTCCTTGCAGGAACACCGCCAAGAAGTTCCTCGCTGCAGCCAACTTCCTAGAGATCCTTCGTGTCTTCGAAGACGACAAAGCGGGTATAGATCTCCCGTCTATCGAAGAGAAGATCAAATACGCCAAGTGGAAGGCAGCAGACATTGCGAAAGCATTCCGTGAGGGTCGCAAGCCCGCCCCGGGTCCCCCAGGTTCTGCCGCCACAGAGTCGCCCGCTTTCCCGGACGTGAACTTGCCTGACCCGAGCGGTGTGCCACTGGCACCGGCGACACCTCCGCCTGCGCCCGCGCATTTACCCTCCTCCTCTTCCCCTCCGGCCATTACGCGTTCAACGCCTCCGCCACCGCAGCTCACGAACCTTACACCCACCGAACCCTCCGCCCATCTCAGCCCCGGGCCGCATCTTCCGGATGGCCTTGCTCCGCCAGAACCACCACAGAGCCCTGGCAGCTGGAGTACAGCCGCGACTCCGGGAACGCCGGGTTTCAGGCGAGATGACGCTTCTAGCTCTTCATCGACTCCGGTCAGCAATGCGAGGCGTACGGCCTTCGTGAGCGATGAATTGGAAGGCAAGACGGAAAGCCAGATTGACGCTGAAACCACCACACCGACGTCCGCGGCCAAGTCTGTGCACTTCTCACCATCTGTCGTCGGTGGGGTGTCGACTCCAGGCGAGGGTCCTGCGAAAGACCCATTCTCCGTCAAAGTGGTCGTCAACAGCCCACCTGCAAGTCCATACACGAATCCTCCCCATCTATCTTCCTCCGCGTCAAACTCTCCTTCGACTATCCCGCCCCCGCTTCCACATCATGGCGTTCCACCTCCTCCAGTTCCAGGGCGTGGCCCGATGCCCTCTGCCCCACCCCCGAGCGCGTCGTACTCATCTGCGCCACACCAAGACCAAGCGACGGCGACGGTGACGACTCGCCCAGCAGAACTGACCCCACAAGTCATCTCGCGCGTGCAGAAGCACTGCCGATACGCGATCTCCGCACTGGATTACGAGGACGCGGAGCAAGCTATCAAGGAACTCCGGACGGCGCTGCGCATGTTAGGCGGCTGAGCCGCGCCGGGGGTGCTGCGATCGATGTATACTGTAATGCTTTGCGACACGGTCGGATGGGTCTCGACTCTCAAGCTCGGTTGTGGTGTACCCTACTTCTCTTGATATATAGTGTGCGTGCCGGTGATATGAGCGCACTTGCCGCGACGCTCTCTGTGCGGCGGCACGTCCGATCGCACAGTTTACACTTCGATCGTAGTTTGACTGCGACCGCAGATCTCTTCGATCGACGACGTCCCTGTCCACAGTTGTCCACTCTTGGAGCTTGTGTAGAAGACGATCGACGCGGTGATCGGCGTGCGCTGTAGATCGTGGTCGTCCATTGACAAGAGATACCGAGACATGGCCGGCAACTGCCAGTAGGACTGTACATCGACATCGGATTCCTGCGTAGAACGAGCGGTCTGGAATGTGCGTTGCCCTCTGCGACATCTACATAGCATATCAAAGGAAGGCGGGATCGATCCAGCTAGTAGAGTTGAGCACGGTCGTGATGGACACCGGCGCGGACAGCTGCGTGCTGAAGCTTGCACGCGGTCCCGAGGCCCCTGGGCCGGTGTTGTCGAATTCGGCGAAGGTGACGTGGTCCGTCCTGCATTGCAGTACGACCCCCGGTGAGTCCACAATCAGCGCGCAGACTCAACAAGACTCACTGTGGAGCACTACCATACAGAGGGAATGGATGTTAGCAGGACAAGTATTGCAGGGAGGGAGTTGACCTACTCCGTGTTCCAAACAGACCAGCCCGCCGCCGGCCTTTTGCGATATAGCATGTGCGTGCCAGGAGAACGGGTCAGCACCGCAAAGTCTGATATGGGCGGAGGACACCGAAGGCGACTCACACGTTGCTCCCAAGCACGCATTTCTGGAACACGACGCGGGCGTAGTCTCGCCAGGGCCGGCCGAGGAACGTCTTGCCTGTTCCCTGAATGGTCGAGTTGTCGATGACGTACCAGAACCCGTCGTCGCTCGAGCGCCCCGAAGCCGTGATAAACCCGTCGCCGATCGTCTGCGGTGTGTGCGACACAAGTCAGCGTCTTCCGGCGTCGTATCGCACGTACAGCGGGCCAAGGACCGGGTCCAAGGCGCCGTGGGTGGCAGGTAGGGTGTGTCACTTACGTTTATGACCGAACGGGTGATCCAGATGCTGGAGGGAGGTCCAACGCAAGTAAGGAATGGCAACGAAGGACGGAGGAAGAGGGAAGGGACGGACGAGGCGCGCATTCCGAAAATCTAGATTGGCCAACGAGTCGCGGGAGTCAGTCTGAAGGCCGCACGTTGCGGAAACGACTGCACGTACGAAATCCACGGCACCCTCGATCCAGCTGTTCGCGTAAAATTGTCTATTGGACATATTATGAAAAATCCTGCGGCCCAATGCGTGGTCGTAACTCACGCGCCGACATTTGCCAGGAGGGTGTCTCTGACGAAACACACGGCTGTCAACGGCGTTCGCCCGTTCAGGTAAATCCGTGAAGCACTTACTGGTCTCCCGTGATGTTCAGCCCATACGCGCCAAACTGGCCCGCTTGCACACTGAGTGCGATTGCTTGCGCCTACAATGAATGGCGAGAGATCAGTACGTAAGCCACTTATCTGAGTTTGGGGTACCACTCCGCCTCGGACGTACCTGGTCTACTGTCTATGAAGAGTTTCGGGCGCCCAATCATGCAGTGCAAAGGCGTGCAGGCAGACGAGGTGATTGACGGAGCGCTCTGAGGTCAATACAATTGCGGGCGCGATTCGAGCCACTAACATACCTTCCCGAACGTATTCGCGATATTCAGGTTGTACAATGACACGTTCGCGGCATGGACCTGTACCGTCCCGCTGGCGTCGTTGGAGCCCGCCTTGGACGCAGGAACGTTGTTGGTGATGGTCACGGCTTCGCACGGCGTCCAGGCGCGTCAATGTCGGTCACGTCGGGGTTCTACATCGTTGTGGACGTACTATTCCCGGTATAGGAGCTCGGTGTGTTCGTCTGACCGTACACCCTCACGTTCGGCCGAGTAATGATCGCGGTGTCCACATAGGTCCCGGGGAAAATGAAGTACACCTATGGGGTGCGTGTCAGTATGACACGGCTACTCAAACGACACGTAAGACGGACTCACCGAACTGGAGGTGTCCTGCAGTGCGGCGGACAGGGACGAGTACTTGCCGCCGGGACCTACGGTGATAGCGCCCTTTGGCGGGCTGCTGAGCGCGGACGCGCCCAGAACAAGGCTAGAGAGCAGAAAGAGTAAGCGAGAGTACACCATGGTGAGCAGTGTCGGACAACAAGAGCCATCCCAAGCCTGGCAAAGGTTATATTCGGGGCTGTGCCCTCCTCAGAACGGTCCGGCTATACGATGAAGACTGTTTCTTGAGCTTGTAGCATGTGCTCGACGAGCGACATTCGCCCGGCTGCTGGTCAGCGGAGACATCCAGCGAGTGCGAACACAGTATCATGCGGGCCGCCGGTATGAGTAGCGGCCCGCCCAGGGCCTTTGGGCTCGCGATCGGCCCCTCGTTGCTTCGCAGGCTCACACCATTGGCGGTCGCAAGCTTCCTCTCGATCGTTACACGAGAAAGTTGCCGGTGACAAGTCACGCGACTTCACTCGGCTGATACTCGGATTGACGCAGAAACTGGGAAAGGCCAAAGTAGGCAGGAAATGCAGCGGCGTTGAACGTCGAGCTGTAGCGGCTAATCATCGAGCACTACGAGATACAGACATCTTGACAATGACCGCAGCCGCAGTCAGCGCGTCAAGGCGGAGATAGGAAGGCGTCAGCTCACATACAATTCCGACCCTGGCTCCACTCCGCCTCTCCGATGACTTATGGCGAAACAGCATAGGTGTAAGTGTCGTAAGCGGGACGCCGCTAGCCTGGCAGGCGGACTCATGGGGGCGCTGAGTGAGGCAGGACCTCTCCGGGGGCAGAGATGGGGCTCTCGTGAAAAACACCCTCGTTCTTGTCAGCTTCGCTGCTGAAGACGAGTTTGGGGATGGCGGCCGGGATCTCGGGTGAGGGAGACGCTGCGGTGCTCGGAATGGGAGACGTCGCCACATCTGGGGACATCGGCACAGAGTCCTTGGTGTTGTTCCGACTCGTCGCAAAGTCCATAGTGGGCGTCGGGAGTGCGTGGAACGTAGTCAGCGCGTCTGAGAGTTCGCCGAGCTGCGACGGAAGCGGGTCATTTCCTGAGACACCGTCAGCCAGTCATAGCGAAAGGGGGCGAACCTTGCCCATGATATCGTCTATGGCTTTCCGTCTGCCCTTGAAGGTCTCCGCGAGGTCGCTGAACTCCGCGTCTCGGGCACGCTTCCGCTGCTCTTCGGCGGCCTCGGCGGCTCCGTCGGGTTCGTCCCAGTTGTCGCCCACATGGATCGTGTCAGAGTGCACGCGCCCCGCGACGCCAGCAGCCCGCTTTGTGCTGCGCAAGTCGCTGACCCCGGTGCCCTCCATCTGGACGTGCATGCTGGCCACGGCGCTCTGCAGCTCGCGGATGCTGGCGAGGCGCGCCCACAGCTCCTCGCGGGTCTGCTCGAACTGTGACGCGACGGCGTCGCGTTCGTTGTCCCTGTCCTGCTTCCGGGGGATCATGACGCCAACGAGCGAGCCAGAAAAGGGGTCGAAAAGGGCCTCCTGCGTCGTGCCCGGCGACGAGGCGGTGGAGCGGGGACCAGCGAGGGACGGACTGGCGGGCCTGTCTGAGCGTTCGTGCGAGCCGACGCTTGGGATGGCGCTGAGGTTCTGTGCGTTTCTGAGAGTGTCTGCTCCCTTCGGCTGCGGCTGCACGCTACGGGGGCCCTGGAGCTCCGCGAGGACGGCATCATGCGGGGTAGCGAGCGCGGCAGTCACAGGCCCGCCGCCAGCCGGCGGACCCGGGGGGCGGGCGGCGTCGCTGGGGCGAGCTGAGTCAGGATGGAGTGATGCACGCGCGGCGTGCACGGCTGGGGCTGGCTCGGAGAGCGTACGGGCGTTGGAGTCGTGGATCGCGGGCCTGCCAGTGGGAGGGTGGGCGGGAGGACGAGAAGCCATGCTGGACGACTGCACATGCCATTCTGGGAAAGACCGGCCCTTGACGCCGCTGCACGCGTTTTCCATGTGGCGGTGGCGGCGCCGTTGATGGCTTCTCCAGCTGCTCCAATTCAGTAACTCTCTGCTTTACGTTCGCTTGCGTATGTCCCCTTTTCGCTGGGTCGGAGGATGTTGCAGCGCTGTACAGCCGCGCCCACCGATATGATTTAGTGCTGGACCCGCGCCGCACGCTCGGAGTTCGACATGTCAAGAAGTCGTATGTGCTTGATTAGATGACGCAAATACCAAGAAATTACTAGCCCCGTTCGCTATGTACACTACACTCTATGTCAGTTCCGTTCCAACTGCCTGGCTCGCATGGATGAATAACCGACATCGCCCTCGGGGAGGGCGGGAAGAGCCTCAGCACCCTCACACGAGGCGTCGTGGCGACTACTCCAAACCCGCCGCCGCCAGGGGCAGGGCGCCGACGACATGCTCCGTGCTCACAGATAGCACCTGGAGAATGTGCTTGGGGGTAGGAACGATGGCCACTGTCCCTTCGCGACGGTGCTTTCCCACTCCTCCGCATGCGAGCGATACAGATCCAGTGCTGCGCGTGCATTTTCCAGCTGGGGACGTCTCAATAGTCGGATCGTGGAAAGCGAAAGAGGGGTGGTGGCTCACAGCGCAGACATGGGTCTCTTGGACCCTGCGGCGCATGAGATGCCACATCAACGTTTGGAGGCCGATGACTTGATTGGGGGAGCGCAGGGCGTTGCGAAAGGGCTGATATAATGCGACGTCCCGCGTCGCCACGGCTGGATGGGGTATCCCAAGCACTAGAAGCAGGCAGAAGATTAACAACGAGGCTCGTCGAGGATCCGCGAGAGGGGCACTGACCGGACAAGTCTTGCCATAAAGTATGGCCGACCAAGATCTTGTCCCGGATCAGCTGAGCGACCCTCTGCTGCACCTCCCGCCAGGGCATGGCGTTGTCTATAAACTGTTCAGCACGGGGCGCGGCTAGAGGCCGCCGGCGAACAGACCTGGCTGGAGATCGGATGGTTGGATGCCGGTGGTGTTGGTGCGGTAGTCGGTGACTGTGTTCGTCGGGAGGACGTAGGTGCAGAAGACGATCTGCCCTCTGTAGTCCACAATGGCTACACGGCTGGGAGCGAGAAGCGTGGTGAGGGCGAGCTGTGGCGTCGGGGCGAGGCGAACCTACGCGATCATGGGGGTGCCTCCGCCGGGGCCGCAGCCGACGCTGGTGGTGGCGATGGCGAGGAACTTTTCCGGTGGGGGGATCGGGTACTTCTGAGCCATTGCGGAGGATCTTGGAGGAGGCGAGAGCACAAACCTGCTAGGACATGGATGGCGACGGTGGAGGACTTATGTAGTGGTGATGCGCCATGCTCTGTCCTGGGCATGGTGCGAGGCTGGGTGTTGGTGCGCGAAACGCGTAAAAAGAGTGACAGTAACTGAACTAGAACCGAGCGACGCGACGTGAAGCTGGGTGACCGGGGCGGACTTGAGGAAGAGCGTATCGAGGCGGAGGCCGTTTCAGGGATTTCGGCGGAGGTAGGCCGTGGAAGAGACCGGACCGCGCAGAGGGGCGAGGACGGATGCATGGAGGGCGGCGATGGCAGATTGGGACGGATCTTGGGCGAAGATCCAGAGGATGGAGCAATCTCGCAGACAGATTCCGCGGCATCTGCGACCCCGGACAGAGCGAGAAGGAAGCACGTCTGCCTCTCCATGTAAGCCGGTCTACACTCTACAGTGATGACCTCACCCACACCCATCCTCGCCCTGACACTCTTCGGCATCCCCTCTGCGATCCTCTCCTCCACTCGGGCACAAATCGGGCGACATACCGATTCGGTCGGGCCTCCTCAATCCAGTCCCTGTTTGAGTCGTCCCCCGCCAGGCCCACTGGCGCGCTCCTCAGACGAAGTGGATTTCCAGGGCACGACCGCGTATCGTGTTTGTGGCTCGCGTGGGCCATAGCCGCGTCGCACGCGAGCCCAGTGGCCAGGACAGGCGCCCGGGGTCGAGACCAGGAGCGAGTCTAAATTGCGGGCTCCACTTTGGGAACAGGCGGGCAAGATCGGATCGCCAGGTTCCTGCGCAAATGTGGAGTCAACACGTTCACATTCGGCAAGCGCAGTGATACTATGCACGCACGACCCACCGCTAGACGCCCGTGGCTTTAGCACCCCGGGCCCGGGCCAACGCCTCCTCATCTCCTCGGACCAGCACCACTCGCGCCGCTGCGCCAGTGTCTTCCCCTCCTCGTCCCTTGCCCAACCCGACCCGGCCCGCGACACGCGACCGATACAACACCGCCTGTCGCACACTGAAATGTTGCCCACGCGCGAATATGACTTCGCTGGGATATCGTTCAGAGCCAACTGCGCTAGAGTCTCCCCGCAGCTGTGACATTAGAGCCAATCTGTCAGAGTTACACCAGCTTCGCCCGCAGCCGTGGTATCTGCGCGATAAGACGGCGTGAGGATCATCTCACGAATCCAACGCCATGACGTGAACACGCACCCATCAAAAACCCATCCATCCGCATAGGAAATTTGGTACAGCATAGGATGAGTGTTCGACCCCATTCGACTCCCCAGGCCGAGGCCACCGCGTGTTGGAACCGTGGCCCGCCGGCATATCCACGCTCCGCAACACAGCACAGGTAGGCTCCAAGTCCACAGAGAAGTCTCCAAAAACGTTGCGTGCGCAATATAAAGATGTACTTCTATATGGCATGTAAATATTACGTTCACAAGATGCGGCCACCACAGCCCACGGATGCCCCCTGCGCACGCCGTCCACGGCCCCGGTAAGTCACCGTGCGCGCTAAGAACGGCGTACCTTTGCCCTCCATATCCGCCTCCGGAGCAGTCGCCAGAACCAGCGCTGCTTGTTCTTCCGTCGCGAGCGATGCAGCTCTAGCCATCGGAGGCGCCTGGCGCGGTCGGTGATCGAGTCCCTTTCGGCAGCCTCGCTCTCGGTCCTCCGTGCTTCCCGCTCCTCGTCGAGCGCGTTCTGTGCGTCTACGACCGCTTGCGCGCGTGCCGGTTTGCCCTCTTTGAGCCAGTACGACGCGACGCGGCGTCTGACCGCGTCGTCGACGATATCGGGACCCCAGCGCGTCACGAATGATCGCACGACAGCGGACGCGCGCTGCCCACAGCGCGTCGTCCGCCGGAGGCTTCCTAGCAGGAAGTAAAGCGTGGTCGCGTTTGGCCGGAGACTACGGTGCATGCCGAGGAACCCGAAGAGCGTCTTGCAGATGGCGTAATGTTCCGCGAGATTAGGCCTCTGTCCAGGCTTCAGGTGGAGGTGAATGATGGATAGGCAAGAGCGTCGCCACTCCTCGCCGATCTCTTCCGGCAATGACTCGAAGTACGCGGTCGTTAGCGCGGCGGCCGTGGACCGCTGGCCCTGAGCGAGGTAGGACCGGACGAGAACGTAGATGGCGCGCGGGGGTACCTGCTCCAAGTCGGACTGGGTGACTAACGGAGGATGTCGCAAAAGGACATCCAATCGTGCGGCTGTTACCGACGGACTAGGGGGCTGAAGAGGCTCCGCCGTCTTGGCCTGGGCGCGTCTTTGCGTCCCAGAGGGCACCATGATCGCTCCCCGCTTGGTGCTGTCGAAGAACTCCAGCCAGACCGGTAAGGGCATCTCCAATCCGTCCCGCCGCATCCTCATCATCTCCTCGCGCCAAGCTTGATCCCACAAGCCGGCCCGAACCATGCACCGTACTCGGAGCGTCCTCGTTTCCACATCTCCCGCGATGCCCTCGCGCACCATGCGGCCGAGCAGATCCTTCACCGTGCCGAAGCTTGCGTGCCGGATCGCGAACTTTATGAGAAGGTTGAACGAGGCCGTAGAATGGAGGGAGCGGTGAGCGGCGTGGTATGACAGCAGTTGCGCGAGGCGAGGGGGCGACTGGGCGGTCACGGCGAGGACGAGGTTGTCCAGCAGCTCTTCCGGCGTGGATGGATCGGGTATCATTGCTCGCTGCTTTGGGACTGGAAGCCGGCGAGGGGAAACTCGCGGAAGCAAAGACTCGGGGACGGACTCCCGGATTTCCTCCCATGGCGGATCACTATCGTAGGCAGACGGACCAGAGCTGTTGCCGTGCAGCTCTTCGAAGTCTTTCGGCGACAGGTGCTCCACATCGATATGGGTGAAGAAGGACGTCCTCGGTGGGTGAGAAGAGGCCGGGCCAGGAACCGCGTGCACTTCGCCGGCCTCTGGGTCATGCGACGCGTCCTCGATTCTACTCGGTGACGATGTGGCAGGAAAATGGGGAGGTGAGAGCGGAGCGCGGATGTGGCCGTCGGACACCGGAGGAGGCGCGACATAGCACGGTCTGCACGCGTGCGCAGGTCTGCCGTATGAGACGTCATACCACGTACAGGTCAAGAAGCACGCACTGCGATGTGGACGACGACGGTCCTCCCATTCCTCCCGCGACATCATGCCCGTGGTGTACGGTGCGCAATTTGCTGGGGGCCACGCCTTCTGAGCGGACACTCGTCCGATGGTACGCGCGCGTCGGCCGTGTCCTGGCCCACGCCCTGCCAGCAGCGGCTTGGAATAGAGATGCAAGCGACAGAGAGGGCAAGTTGACGGTCAGGGTCGCATGATGGTGCATGCATGAGCATTCCAGCCCCGCTTGGTCTGGCCTGGGCAGTCGGTCGTCGGCGAAACAGTGTAAAGCTCGAGTCGTCTGCTGACGCTCGCCCTCCCGCTGGACGTGCAGGCGCCTATTTCCCTGTACAAAATTCGCCACGTGCTTCAGTTGGGAACCTGGATCAACAGCAGCAAACAAGGCTGCCACAGTGCCGGAACCTGCAAGCCGCAAGCCCGGAACCGCGCTCTCTGAGAACCCTCGATGCAGCTGCGTGCAGACTTGAAAGTCAAGTTCGTGTCATAACATTCCATGCAGCATAACCAGTATTGATGTGGGCGTACAAGTGCAGAGAAGCAGAGGAAGTAGAGAGCAAATGCAAAGAATGACTGCGTAGATGATGTATAGCAAGGGCCCTCCGGGCAGACCTGGACACGGAAACGCGGGCCGCAGGCCTGCGAGGTCCAGCGAACCGGGGAAGGACTTCATCTAGACTGTCATGATAGCGCAGTTGGTTCCGGCGTTGTCTCTCAACACGGGAGGAGTGCTGGTTCAATTCTGCGCTGGTCCATTTATTTATTTGTACTGTTTGTTGACCCAAGCCTCCGGATAGCTTTGAACTGTATTACGCAAAATAGGCGTGTCTGGTTCAAACGTCGAAACAGAAACTTCTGACCTGGCACCTACAGAGATGGTATCAGAGCGGTTTCAGCTAGTCTTGTCTCCATCCCTTCTGGCGCTTACTGGGCGTGCTCCATGAAGACACACAACTCGGGCAAGGCGCGAGAGACTGATTGAGACAAGGGCGGACGACGATGTACAATACGATAGGTGCTACGAGTGTGACGGCGGGGCCGACGGAGACGACGGCGAAGGCGAAGACAACAAAGGTGAGTTTGCGAGCGCTAGTGCTACTTGTAGTGCGAAGTCAGACGGGGCTTTCGAGAGGGGAAATCAAGCTGTTTTTGTGGAGTACCGAGTACAAGCCCATATACTAGCTACCGGAGGCTACAGGGCCCGACGTGATCAAAGAAAATTCTCTACAGAGAATGTAAAAACGGCGGGTGTCCGGTAGGGGAGGCGGCGAGACAGTCGGTGCGACGCGTCCGGGCGCGGTCAC
Source organism: Trametes cingulata (assembly GCA_022385765.1). Classification (NCBI taxonomy): domain Eukaryota; kingdom Fungi; phylum Basidiomycota; class Agaricomycetes; order Polyporales; family Polyporaceae; genus Trametes; species Trametes cingulata. The sequence continues at coordinate 945,032 of MU277982.1, read as the reverse complement.
GTGATCCTGGTGAGGCGGATTCCCTTAAGAGTTGCGCCCGCGCCGCCGAGGATCGGCCACGCGCAAGTACCTATGATCGATGGTGGAGTAAGTGAGTAACGACAAATAGGGTGCGACGGAAATCTACGAGAAAGGTCTACGGCAACGAGAAGGAACACGTGCCAGAGTCCGAGCAACAGCGCAGGCCGACGTGACTCGATGAGAGCATGTGCTGTACCCACTCAGCGCCGCGGACTCCACATCATCGAGAACTCCGACATGGGCACTTGAGGGACACGAGCGAGTCGGGCGGGAGACAAGTTAGGCGAACGGCGCGTTTGGCATATATTAGAGAGCGACGAAGTGAGCAAAAGGAGCAGGAGGGGAAGGGACGCAAACACGTGAGGGTAGACAACGAGTAACGCGGGTATATGACTATGGTACAATGCCACTATCCATTACATCTAGCAGGATTGTACGCCATGGTAAGTAGTCAGCGGGCCCGGACTGGCAAGTGTGCAAGCTCGAACACCCGTTGCATGAGCGCCAAATACAGCAGACGGGCACATGAGGAATGTGAGCGAGTTGGGCAGGAGACAAGTCAGGTGAATGGCAACAATGTTCGACATATATTATGGAGCAGAGATGTGAGTAAAGGACCAGGATTGAGAGAGATGCAAACACGTAAGGGTGTGCGACAGATGGTGCGGGTATATAAGTGCACCGTAATGACACTCTCCAGTACATCTGGTGGGATTGTACGTGATAGTAAGACATTCATGGCTGTTCAGGAGCAGCAAGCGTGTTAGCTCGAATACCAAGTGCTTAAGTGCCAATTGCAACGCACCGAGAACAAGAACAAGACGGCGCATAACACAACAGCCCCGCCGCTCTTCAACACGGACACATCTCGCCCTACAGTATCACGAGAGACACCCTAGTTGCACCCCAACCTGACGCTCTCAGACACTAGCACCGTGCAGGCTGCTTGAGGGTGACAGGGTGCTACGGTATTGAGTGTGAGTGTCACTGGGTGATACGTCCGTTTGAAATACACTTACCTGCTCGTGTCACTGCCGTCGACATTGCCCTGCGATGCAGTTCCGAAACTGTCGTCATCTTGCAGCGACCCCAGAATGATGGGCCGTACATTGTTCTCCGCCCAATATGTGCAGAAGAGATAGGGCCGTAAGAGGCGCAGTCCGACGCAGAGGCGCATAGGCAGCCTGGTGACATCAGAACGGAGGGGAAGGATGAGATAGGCAAAGGGATGGCCGGGACCGTCATTGCACACGACGAACTCGATGCCATGTGGACTGAATGATTCAATGGCGAAGAGGGTTCCCCAGACGCGTGTGTCGATGCGGATGAGATTGGCACCTGCCTCCGGGTGAGGGTCGCGGTAGTGTATCTCAAGGTGGACACGAGAGCCAAGGGAGAGTGGCATGGTAGGGCGAGCCACTAGTGCGAAGCGCGGGCCATAGAAAGATATTGCTGGGCGTAGGAAGGCGACAGCGATATGCTGATAGCTGTAATGAGCACCTGACGCGAATGGTGGATACGGCATGTTTGTGAGTTGCGGTATGAATGTGGTGCACTGTGCGGTTGACTGCGTGCGTGGTGGGCGAAGCAGATGTACGTATTGGCAGCGGCAAGGGGACAATGCAAACACCAGGGATCAACGTGCACGATGGTCCTTAAGTACCAGTCACAATGGCACTTCGTACTACCCGATCCCAGGCTTGTGGACCCGCACTGGCTCTGGTCTGATTGGCGCGCTCAGATGCCCGCTTGTAGGCGATAGCAAACTTCACGGGTGATGTCCGGACAGGAACACAGAAATTAAATTATGTGCGACACGCGCTGCAGATCTACAGATTTGATGAAGCTACAACTTGCTCACACAGAACGATCTGCTCCAGAAAATGGCACATTAGTTGCTGTACTCAGTCACGGTATCGCATGCAGAACTATACGTACGGTAGTTTGACAGGCTTTGCGGTATCATCAGCCAATTTGACAACGACAAACTGACACCCCTAGAAATTATGCGAATTATCTGCACTGAGCCAGGCAACACCGACAACATTGCATCTCGACGTGCCTCAATTGTTTCGGTTCCAGTTACTACCCCCTTGTACACTCTGCCGTATGCAATGAAGCATACAGCAGTATCAATCTGTATGTGTGAAAGCTATTAGTTAGCATAACAGAACATTCATTCAAGTCAGAAGATTGATTGCGACCAACCGGGAAATCACTCTGAGTCGTTCCAGGCATTGCGACCAAAAAAGATGAGCAAGGTAAGATGACGCACGATACTGCATGGTGCTGATAGATAGGTATATATACTGGGTTGGTGTGAATCTCAGCATCTTTTACGTGTACGGGCATGTAGCGAGCACACTCCTGGTTTCGTATAATTGCTTAAAAGCACAGGTGAAGGTTCTGACGGTGAGTCACATTTCCCACAGAACAACTCCACGTGCATCATGTTGCCTATACTGTACTTTTCAGACCAACCCGGCATGTTACACATCGTACGGGGGTCCGCCTTACCGGGTTTTGGCCGCTGTTCGCTGTCACTGTGGCCAAATTCCGCTTGGCACCCCATCAGCGGTCGGCGCTTACGGCGGCTGGTTACCATTTTCAGTAGTTGTTGTGCCACCCGCCCGAGTCTGCCGCTCTGCTGGATTTTGTCCACCCTGTCATGCATCACACCCCTGCCGGTAGTGATGTGCTGGGCCCGGCCTGAGGCCCTTGAAGTCCCCAAGCCGAGCTGGGGCTTGGTGAACGGCCTATAGGGCTCGCGGCCTGAGCCCGGCTGTGAGGCCGTCAGAGGCAACAGCCTGCTAAGCGCTCTTTTAGCGCTTGCTCATTGTAAGTAGGTCCACTTCATAACCCTTACTTCGAGCTTGAAATCACATTTCTTATGCTTCTCGTATATCGTCTCCAGTACCACTGGTGATGGGGAGTCTGCAGCGCTGAGCGGGTACGACACGCACTCACATCGAGTCGCGTCGGCTTGCACAGTGGCTCGGACTCCGGTTCGTGTTCCTCCTCCTTCCCATAGATATTTTCACATATATTTTTATCGTGTTTGATTCGCCATTACTCACCCACCCCACCCTCGATTGTACACGCTGGGGCGAGCTAGATGTCGGACGGACATCTGAATCTTTAGATACCGGTCTGATATACGGCCAATACCGGACCGTTGACTTTCGCAAAATACCCGACTGATGCGTGATGCCAAACATCCGACCGGCCTGTGCGAGATGTCGAGCAGATATCTGAAATAGCCCGGAGCGCTCGTAAAAAAGGATACACAATTGAAGGATTCGAACCACGGGGTACGGCACAACAAGCGTACGCGCAGTACCATTGAACCACGTAGGCCTTGAACAATGCGTTTGCTCATGTGTGGTAAGAAAATACCTTGAGTATTGGTGCTGGGGTTTTCCTCGCAAAGAGTCACTCTTTGTAGTGCTCAAATCATGTTGTACAATGCATCTATGAGGACTATGAGGCCTTTTCATGGCATAACTCGCAATTAATGCAGCTAAAGTCTCCCAGCGCAATGAATGGAAGGAGCACCGATGTCATCAAGTGTGTGCGCCATGGGGATCTGGACTTCGGGACTTTCTGCAGCGTCTCCACAAAGCACCATAACTATATAATACACGCTGTATGTTCCAAGTTACCGTGGTGCAGCGGTAACAGACTGCCGTGTGGGTCAACGGACCTGGGTTCGACTCCGTCTGGAGCCTTTTGTTTTTATAATCCACGTACGTAAAGCGAGATATCCGCCGGATATCTGGCGCACACCCCACCAATGTCGGGCGCTCGGTATCGGCCCGTCAACGGGCATCACATATCCAGCCGACCTTGTCGCCAGATATTGCGCCCAGATATCTGCTCTGCGTCCGCCGGGTGTCGGGCGGGGATCGGCCAGGTAAAATCCGACCAGATACCGCTTCAACATCTGGCTCGTCTGGGCGTGTAGGAGCTCACACATCGCCGATACTTGGCGGTGCACCATTCTCTATTCCAGCCTGTGCGTAGTTGCGGCACTCTCCTACTTCATCTCTTGTAGCTCTCCTTCAGGCTCACGTCTGAGCCATATGTCTATCAGGATCTCACGTGTAATGCTGCCTGGTTTCTGACACCAGGCTAATGTCGGAAAAAGTTATTTTGCATCTGGAGGGCGCTACCCTCCTGATAGCCTCGGACCGCCCTCGACCAACCTCCGGCTCGCTTAACGGCGTGGCAAGGCTATGCGGAGGTGTGCGGAGGGCAAGCGGAGGGCTACCCGAGGGCGGCCATCCCGAAGAAAAATATCCCACATCCGGAGGGCTATCAGCCTCGGGGACTCCTAGCGCCTCCGGAGGCCTCGCGATGCGCGTGAGAAAAGTCCGACATTAAGACGCTGACACGACCCGGAGGAAAAGACGCGTTGCTCTCGACGTATCGTGGGTAGTCGCATTGGAGCACATGCAGTGTGCAGCAGATCCAATCATCAGTCAGAGATCAATCTGTGTCGGCAAATACCGTAACCTCACCCTCCCCTCAGACCCCCTCAATTTGTAGCAGACTAGCTACGCACAGAGATTCTGACTTTTCTGATGTGCTGCCGAGATCTCGGGGATTCGGTGTGAACAGTTCTAGAATAGGGTATCCTGCAGTCATGTGGTCACAACCCGCATGCTATTTATACACACATATAAAGCGTTGAAGTCATACGTCCGAGTAGAGCTCACTGAACCTTCGTGCACGAACACCCATTGGCAGTACGATATATGCTGCAGAGGAAACGCAATGGTCTGTCGCATACATTACGCATATTCATGGCGCTAACCACACGTGGATCTGGGGTGGCTTATAGTACACAGCAGATGACTTTTGTGTCACAGATGTAACACTCAATTTATTGTCTGCACGCACAGCAGACGACTTTTGTATGCAAAGGAAAGGAGGAAAAGTACGTCTAACTATCAACGTCAAGACCATAATCTCGACATGTTTGATATTCTCAGTCCCGAATCACGGATCAAATGCACCATGTGCCCTGGAATCCTGCATGAATATTGGCTAGTGGTACGCATCAGTCCACAAGCGGTGATACATGATGATTCTGATGTGATTGCATCACGAATAGAACCCTGCAGGATTACCAGGATTCATTGTATGCGGATCATCTCCCATGCGCATCCTGACTTCGTACTGACATGTTCGACACCTCAGGATAAATGCACGTCGAAAAAGTGTGCAACCCCTTGAAGATCTTTGACACACTGTACTCTGTACATAGCTGAACAGTATATTTGACTGAGTGACGACAGCCAGTAGACTGCGCTAGATGGACTTTACGGTGTGGGTATGCAGGTATGCAGCCGAACAATCAGGCAGGTCTTTGAGACGATGCGGTGGTGCAACACCACGCCATGATCAGAAGGTGGGGGGCTTTTACGTCATACAAGCATCGTGTGTACTGCTGCATGCCCAATAGCCTCAGCGTGAGCACATCTCGTTGCCGACACTTGATGTTGATTTGCGTCTTGCTCTTTCTCTCTGAACCATCATGAACATTCCTACGACTTTGGGCGTGTTCACCACAGGCGCAGTCATGCCGACAACACTCACATGCACTGTTTGCTCACGCCCCAGTGTGCTGCGATGCGCATTTTGCACGAATGGTCCGGTCTACTGCTCGAACAAGCACTTCAACGAGGTATGACACCATAACATGTGGGAAACATAGTCAATCACTGACGTCCATGGGTTGACATGTTCAGCACTGGCAGATCCATGGAAGGGCTTGTCAGGGTCACAACGATGCAGGGACTCGGAGCAGTCCTTCTGTTGTACTCCACGACTCGTCTGCGAGCACAAACGAGCCACACTACGCTCGGACAGTCAGAAAGGCAGTTCAGGCACTGTTCCTGGAGGCTAGTGCCGGTACGTTGTCTACATGATCTTGGGGATCATACCGGGCCCGGGGTACAAGGCGTGCATACTCATCTTTTTGGTATGTAGATTGCGGGATATTTACGTCCGTCGAATGTCACCGCATCGAACTGCCCGATGGACAAAGGATCACGGTGCCTAACCTCAGAACCTTCCTCCCTAACGGGCAGGCATCCGTCGTCCTGCATTTCAACCGCGACAGGCAGAACCTCGACAAACCACTACACGTGATCTATTGCACGCATTCGTTTGTGGTTCACACGAACTGGAACATTGCGGTGCAGTCGCTCATGGCTGATAGCCCTGACGGTCTACCAGCACGGTACTTGGCATGGCCGGGAAACATTGTCGTTATGAAGTATGCGGACAACTTGTGTACGGACTATGAGGACTTAGTGGACGGTGACTTGGACACGGTTAGGGCATACTTCGAGAAGGTCGGCATGTGGCGTTAGGAACTGCGTCTATCTAGTATCGAACTACACACCAATACATCCGCAATAGTATTTGGACCGTGCTCAAATACCTTCATTGAATGCTGGGCACTAAGTCTAATAGACAGAGAGGGCGAATGGCGAAAGCATGATATCGTCATCCTCACCGAGCAGGAAACCCAAAGAGTAACATTCCCGTACGTTCTCTCTCCTATGCGGGTCGAGATGCATCAACCTCGAGCACATCTCGAAGTACTCGTTATCATATATCAGCGCCTGCAGATGTGTCGGCATAGAACATGCAGCGAGGATTAACAACCGAGGGCGTACCGAGAGAGGCTTCGCAGTGAGGATCTGTCGAGCGCTGTGTTCGTCTTGTTCTCCAATGCTGTACTGCAGTCTGACAGGGACGTCGATAAGGAATATACCGGGACGAAACCTATCCGCGCGCTTGGCTATGCTAGTCGGGAAAGGCCCGAGCACGCGCTCTAGCAGGGCGAGTCGGACGAGATCGTTCTCGTTGTATGGAAAAAGAGCGCGACCGAGGTATAGTTCGGCAAGGACGCATCCGGCACCGAACGTGTCGATCGCAAAAGACCACGAAAGACCTACAAGGTTCAGCAGACGGTGTCAGTGTATGCCATAGACCAGACGAGATCCGGATCGTGCTCTCACCTATCGTGACCTCGGGGGCGCGATACGAATTTGCACCCACGCGACCCCTGCCTGGGCTTTCCAAAAGTTGAGCTTCGCCGAGATCGGTGATCAGTAATTCGACGCTGACAAGTTCGAGCTTGATGCCGGAGGAGAGGAAAAACAGTGAGAACAAGCTTTTGTATGGACTACACGACTGCGTTGCGTACCTTGTCCACGAAGAAGTCATCCTGGCGCATGCGACGGAGGTTTACAGCACGAGAAGAGCGCAGCACGATGTTATCAGGCTTGATATCCGTGTGCGCAATCGAGTGCGAGTGTAAGACTTAGATCACGTTCAACAGACAGGAATCTGCGGTTGAGCAGGACGACTTACATTGTAACCCCCGTAGGAGTTGTATCGCAATCTCTCGAAGATGCCGCCGGGGGAGCGGATGAAATTCGCGCCGCTCGATCAGTGTCTGGAGATCCATCCCCCCACATTCAAAGACAATGTATCGGAATCCTTCGTGATCTCCACTTTCGAGGACCCGGGCGAATAAGCTGGGTTGTGAACGATCTATGGGACGCGAGTGACAATACTGAAGTTGAATACGTACTTGATGCAAGGACTAGATTTGCGGATGAGACGGCGATACATTGCCTCTTCATGTATGAACTTCTCCCTGAGGACTATGGAGTCCGTGGCGGTAATCTTGACTGCGACTCTGAGGAGAGACGTTCGATCGCAGGCGCGCATGACCACGGCAGATGCGCCGCTACCTATGTGTCTTTCCACCTTATCTGTGTATGGAGCACCGTCAGCCTTGATCGCATCAGACACGGAGCCTCGGCTTCATGTTCACTCACATCTCGCACCAATGTAGGTTCCGACGTCGATGGGGAAGCTCTTGGTGATCATCGAGGAATGCTTACCCACCGACATAGCGGAGTTCTTGACGAAGCAGTCGCCGGTACTACACGCCGATGGGTAAGTTATCGTATACATGGAGCTTCAGGGACAATATCGCGACCTACTGCCACCGACGGTGGAACTGAGCGTCGAAGAGGAATCCTGAGATCGCATCTGGACAAGAGAACCGCGAAGGGATTCGTGTGAGACCGACATCAACATCGCGAGGACCCAGGGCGGCGTACCTATGCGTGAATGTGATGGAGAGTATGTATACGTATGTACGTTGAGTACCCAATGCCGTTGGATTGCCTTGACTGTACACGGCTGCTTTATATTGTAATACGGGTCCCTCTTCGACGATCTATTGCAGGGTATATCACATCAGATGGCATCGCGGATGAGGCAAACACGATCGCGTCCACCAGGACCCACTGATGATGAACAGTCCGTTTGATCATCGTATAACGTGTTTGGCGATTGTTGCGTCTGTTCGCCGATGTCCGGCCGGACGCGCTCACCGAAGCATGTTGTTGAGGTCGCTGTTGTACATACTCGAGGCGGCAGTCGCTCACTGTTAGGACCGACGACAGGTGAGTGAGTAACAAGTGGACCGATGATACAACCGATAGGAGCTCGAGGAACATAAATACTGATATTAATACTGATATCGACAGACGGACCAAATGAACATCCCAGATACCGGACAGAACGACGACAGTCCGATTGTGACCATCCGAGCGATGCAAGACCGCTCTGAAGGGCCTTACGTCCAAATGCTGCGAGACGAGGAATTCTGAGTCCCGACAACATGCGCGAGGATGACGACGTGCACTCACAGGCCTCTCGAGAGACGAACGCTACCACGTACGATGCGCTCGTCCGTATCCGTACGGCTCACATTCCAGGAATGGTCGGCTGGCGCTCTTTCAAAGGCAAGACACAATAACAAAACGCGCCTTAAATTGACCCTGTCTGAGGAAGCTGTAGCGACCTGGTCCCGCATCACGGCCACGTCCGTTCCAGACGAACAGATACACCAGCGGGAATCTACGGAAAAGACGCTCATCTCGGGAAGTAGGAACTTGCCGCATGCAATTTCCTGGAGCGAGATCTGTCGGGGATTCCGTATACACCGATATGCTTCAACAACGCGGCGGAAAGGAAAGAGTACCACACTTACCTCAATAGCGCGGAGGGTATCACGCTGAGCCATCTCCGGGTACATCGGAACGTGAACTCCAAGATAAGACAATCGAGAGAACGAGTGGCCGACGGCGCGGATTACGCCCGCCAGGTCCTCTAGTTGCGCGCAACATGTGAAGGCCTCGATACGACTTGCCCACGGATCGGAGCCGAGACGATCTAAAGCGCTGATGATCTCGGGTCGAGATGTTTCGTCGTCCAATATGATGGCACGGAGGGACCGAAACTTCGCGAGCGCACAAAGGGTGTCAACGTTGGCGACACGGAGAGCAGAGAGGCGGGGCATGGTGTAGGGGGAGGATCTGCTCCGGTCAAACTGGAAAGCAGCGCTCGCTGGGGAAACGCTGGTACGAGCGAGGCCCCTCCGTTTGAGTAAAGCAGTGAGGGTACCCCAACCGTCCCCGCAAATGTTGATGTGAAGGAAACGCAGGTCGCGAGCATACATCAAGACGTCGCAGAGGAGCGGGAAGAAGCGGAGATCGTCTTCGAACGAGGAAGACTCGTATATGAGCGTCCGGACGGTGAACACCGGCGGGAAGCGTTTGTGGCTCGCTGACCCCGGTCGTAGGCGTAGAAGTAGGGCTGGGAGGCACTGGGCGGCATTCTTCTCCGTGACTTCGACTGTGTGGTACAAAAACAGACTGCCGATGTCATGGAGAGTCTTGCACGTTCGGACTAAGGAGCGTAGTTCGGGGACGGACAGCAAGGAAGCGATCTTCATGTGTATCTCGACGGGAAGGGCAGCACTTCGTTTGGGCAGCGCAAACGACGGAACATCAGAACGCATCATGTTCAGTCCAACGGACCTGCAACGAAAGGAGTATGTAAGCGGGTGGCATGGGCGTGACGTTCAAGCATACGCACGTCGGAGCGACTCGTTCCATTAGTACAGCGAATGTGGAGGGTAAGTTTCGTGGTGTCCTAAACGCAGGTGTGTGACTGGGGACGACGTATCAGCGATCGCGACTGGACAGGTGTGGATTCTTGTATGTACATGCCAAGAAGGCGAACACAAGGACCGACATGGTAAGTCGACACACATCGCGCAGGGGATCATCTCAGCGATCCGACCACTTTCGCGATCAAGATGAACGCGACCGTCTTCATCAGTGGCGGGACATCACGATGCAATACCTACGTCGTCGAGTTCGATCGACCAGCCATACATCATGATGGAGATTATCACGCCGGTATGGCATCCACAGCGACCCGTGGAGAGCCAGCATAGTAGACCACAACCGTGTCATCCGTACGGGCGACTCTCCCTTGCTACACGCATGAAAACAATCATCCGTGAAGAAGAGTTCACCACCACTAGACTAGCCGACCACGTCGGTCTGTTATTCTAGCGACAACAACCCATGCTGTCCGCCGGATAGAGAAGGTACATCATCAACCTACCAGCCCTGTTGATGACGAAGACGTACATCGCGGATGTATTCCGGAAACCGTGCTTGGGGCAAGGTTCCCTTGAACGACCGCGGGCCGCGCTACTGTTGCAGAGGTGGGTGATGTGCAGACTTGGCTTTGCGCACTGCGTGGTCCTAACCAAAAGACAGTAAACTACTTGAACGGCAGGCATGATAGCAGCGCCGGAAGAAAACGCGGTCCACTCCCGACCTATAGCGTACTCACATGGAGGGTACGATGAAGCTGATCACCTAACCGCATGCGTAGGGCTGCGAAGCGCAGACGTACGATGCCCGATGCCTAGCAGGACAAGAACCTTCCTTGGTAGTGTGAGAGCATATCGAGCTGTGTCAGGGTAAGAAACAATACGCACCGCTACGAGCGACGTTGGACTGCGGATTTGTGGGGAACGGACCGCCCCTCTGCCGACCAGCGCGCGGACCATGGATTGGGGAGGATGAACTCTCGGACGATCATGACACACACGGGGGTTACTACGCGAAGAAGACACGCAGCAACGGCGCGACGATACTGAATATGAGAGGCATAAGTCGAGAAGGACGAGCGCGGGACACAGGTGTTCACGACTTACGGTGCGAGATTGCACCCTGCAGGGTGGAGATGTCGCATGCAGGTCATGCTCCCCTCTTCGTGACACACCTGAGTAGTACGCTCTTCGGATTCCAGAAAGCAAAGGTGAAACGAGACAGTGAGGAACAAATTCTAGATCAGTGAACGCTTCCTAGAGAACTGGTGTCGACTCGAACAAGGAGGCGAGGACGGTCTCGCGAAGGTCTGAGTTCCGACGGCTCCTTTCAAACTCAGCCAGTGGCATACCTGCGGATGCACTCGTACCGCTCAAACTCCGCTCAACTACTCGTGCGGGATTCCTCCAGCATCGTAGATTCTCATCTCCTCCGCTTTACTACTTATGTCTTCTACCCTATACTCCAGCCGCCGAAGCCTGCGCATACCCTGCGAATACAAATGTACAACGTTGTCGCGACTCCCTGTCCATTCTGCCCACGCGCCTCATGGGATCCACGGTGGACACTGAGGAAGGGAAGGCCGCTGGGCCGGGACAAGGCGTCGACACTCGTCACCGAGTGAGACATGTCACTGGGGACTAAGACGATGGAACGTGAGGCGATGGTACGTGCAATGCATCCTCCAACGATGTCCTTGAGTCATGGAATGCTCTAGTGCGGACCCGCGGATCTTGTTCCCGCGGAGCTTTTTCACGCACGCCACCTCGACTGGAAGCACGCTCGAGGCACCTAGGCCGCTCGCCGTAAGTACATGTCGAAGTCTATTACGATGCGGCGCATACGACTGATCACTGCATTCGATTTCGCGACAGACACGTGTGGATGTTGCCGAACTCTACGACAAACAATTGATACCATACCATCACCGACCGCAACGCTATCTACCGTTTTCCTCTGCCCGCCCCCCGTCGTCCTCGCTTCGCCCTGAGATCGTCACCAGCATCTTTGTCCCGAGAACTGGAGGTACCGACTGGTGAGTTGTGAGGCGCAGCAATCCCGCTTACCCGCCTGCGCTTAGGAGACGGGATCCGGACGGTTATCTTCCCAGGATCGCCTTCATACCCGGAGGAACCTATCGACGAGCGATCGTTGTCGTCCACGGACTCAGCGGAGTAAGAGGACAAAGTGGTAGACTCCGACTCGGCCTCGGCGACCGCGACGAAGTTGTCCAGTTCGTCGAGAGGATCGGTGAGGTGCGTGTTATCAAAGTCTAGGCTCCCGGTTCCCTCCGTGTCGATATCCATCGAAGACGATGAAGTGTTTGCCGGTGAGGTCGAGAGGGGCCCCCTCACGTATCGTCCCACTTGCTGACTACTTGGGCCAGGTTCGATGTGCCCTTCCGCTGGAACCACCGTGCCTCGCACATCGTCGCGGATGCGGCTAATGGTTGATGGATTTGGTGGGGCTGCCAGCCTGTGCACCGCGACAGGTGACTGCGCGAGGGCGTATTCGTCCTTGTGCTCGTCTCGAGGCACTACAAATGCTGTTAGTCGTAGTGCACGTACTCGTCCAATCGCAAGCAGAGTTTATTCAGTACCATTGATTAACTCGCCATCCATGAATCCAGGTCTCACGGAGTCGTCCACAGAAGGTAAGGCATATTCTGCCGCGTCGGATGTTGAAGTATAGTTCGCTGAAGCCACTCGAACAATCTCGAGAGGGAGGATCTGTGGGTACCATGCACTAGGACCCACGACGAAGGAGACGGTGAACGTGAACAATATCACATCACCTCTCTGAAGGGTGTTCGGAGCACACTTCCGGATGTCCCGCAGCCGATTGTCTTCCAGTGCGAATACCGAAGGGCGCGCAGGGTTAGCCCGATAAATCCTCGACCTCCGATCGGCAGATATGACCCAGGGATGCAAGTTCGAGGGAAGAGGGGGTTTCGTTTCGCCTTCGTTCATCCTGATGAACATCGGAACGCGCATCCAATAGCGCCACGTAAGGGACGGATCTTGGCCGGTCTGATATTCACGCCGCGGCAAGTCTCCGGGGTTGAATCCGTCAACGTATCGTACATATTCTTCTAGCATCTGCGAAAGCTCGGCGGTCCGCTTTGAGCGCTGCAGAACGAGCAGAGAACGTACCTGCTGCAGATGGAACATGGACTTATCGTGGCTGGTATCGATAGCATACGCATAATTACATTTGTAGTTCGCGAAGCGTTCGCTGTGCTACGAGTAAGAGCAAGATATATGCGGGTAGCATGTACCACTTACATCCGTTCGTTCACTAGCCCTTCCGGTGGATCATTACCAGCCGGTACCAGATTACCCGTGTAGTAATCGTCGGCGAGGGAGAACAGACCCGCGTAACTGAAGACAGCTACAGAATCACTTCCCGGGATGTAGAACTGCGAAAAGGGCTTGAGTTTCGACGCGAGGACCCGATGTTATAGAGATCCTCACCGTCCAGCGTGTTGCCGACTGCAGCTTGAGTTCCACCATAGGCTCGTCCGTGTTCAACGAGCGTACGGCTTCTTCGAAAGGAACATCAGTTTCGCGGATGGGGTTCGAGCGCCAGTACTCGAGAGTCTCTTGGGTAACGGAATCCATTACAGCGCAAGCGGGGAAGGACTTGGTCGTATGGAGTGGTAGGGGGAGAGTATTCTTACGGACCTCAGAAGTCGTCAGTATGTTCGATGGGGTCGACAGCAACGAGGCAAGCCTCATTTATACTCCTCGCAGATCAAAAATTGAGAGAGCACTCCGTTGGTATCAGGGAAGTCCAAGCCGTCGATGCGCGTAATTTGCGGTCAACGACGAGACCTGCCTATCTCGGAAGCACACCGGCACTGTAATGGTGGCAAATCCAGATCATTGAGCGCCTGTACAGTTGGCTCACATTCTAGGAGCGGCCGACGACTCGGAATACTCGTATGATACTGTGAACTCGGCCTTTGTTCACGTCCTTGATCGTTTCGACTCGAAGTTCCGTCGTCCATCAGCTGCATCTAGTGACTCTCTCGGCACATATCTAGCCCCGGCGTCGCACTTTCTACGCCGGCCAACAAGTCGATCTGCTCCGGTTGCTCTCCCTAGAGACACCAACGGATTCCTGTCGCATCGTTTGGGCAAGCTCCAGGTGTTCGTGCGCCGTGCCATTACCCGTACTTTCTTACATATATAATGCGCCAGTAGAGCTTGAACCCACTTCGAACCTCCATTCGCACCAGTAGCACGACTTACTCCACCTACTCTGTACTTTCCTCGCTAGTCATTATCAGCTTACCCCGCGCTCACATGCCCTGTCGACGACACAAGGACGATGCCGATGCGACGTCACTCCGGCCAATCCGAGAATGGAACGCCTCCGTGCGTAAGTCCCGCAAGACGGTAAGTCTATTCACGTAGCCCATCATGACAACTGCATGCGTTGACGTCGCGACAGGGCGGGTCTGCATCACATGCTGTCCGAGGGTTGCTCTACCCGGCATATAGGGAACGACCGACCACGATTTGGATCACCACGAAACCCGAAGCCTCACCAGAATGTACCCAGCGTTCCTGGTTCGACGATCTGGACATCAGCAGGTGGCTGCCCTCCGGCTTTACGATGCATCGCATCAGCTATATCCCGGGAACTAAGGTCCCCTTGAGGAACCACTACCTCGTCTACATTTCCCCCCCGAGTGAACCGCCGCGACAGCACCAAGGGCTCGCGCGACTCGGCATCCCTTCTGATACTGGCGACTTCCTTGTCTTTCGATCCGCACTGCGAAACTGTCTAGAAGCCACCAACGTGAACAGCGCAGAGCGTTCGTTCATCGACACTATCCTCGTAAAGTATGTATGTCCCGTGTTCCGGCCATACTACGTTGACGCTGATTCGACCTTATACTCCTAGCTTCTTCAGGTCTTATGATCATACAGAGAGCACGAGCGAACGTACGACCTGTCATGATGTAGAGATGCTCACATCCGACCTGTCCGCTGATGGAAAGGATTCTGAGACAGCGTGATGGCGTCACCGCCCGAGGGTTCTTAGGGACATTGTAGGATCTTCTGACTGCTGTACTAGCCAAGACGAACACCGAACGTGGTTTCGCATACATCAGCTAACCGTCCACTGCCGATAGTGCGCCGTCCATTGGTGCGAGCATCGCAGGCTGGAGATCTAAACAAACGAGCGACGAGATTGAGACGATGTCACCTACAGATCCTTGGTCTATCAGAACTTCCCCGACGATCCGCGGAAGTGAGGAAGCATCCGAGCACGCCGGCAGTACCCAAGTAAGGTGACACAGTATTTCTATCAATGCAGCGGTCCCTATCGGTGGCTACGAGTGTAGACGACTGAGTTGCGTGGCGCATAGTTCAGGACAGTACACACTCGAGTCCACGCGTATGACCCTCGTACCGTCGCGCTTGAGAGTAACTCATACCGTAAATGCGGGAAAACGGCGGCGGATTTGAACAGACGTACGATCAGATCGACTCTCCTCATGAATCTCACCATACATAGCCATTCCCAGAGCTCACACGCCGGTAGTCTTGTCAGAACATACGAATCGAAATCACGAGCTCGTCTTACAGAACGTTTCTTGTTTCACTCTACATGATGTCGAATCCCCACGTCTCTCCGCCGTTCCCTAGAATGTAAGCGCAAGAGCTGGCAAGTCCGTAGTAGAGTCAGCGCACTGTCATCACGGAACAAACGGTTCGGGAGGTGCGCACCTCAACGAAAAATGCGGGGCGAGGTTCATGTAGCAGCCCACGGAAACCGGGCCTCGACGGCACGTCACTACTTCGAAACGCAGGTCCTTCCCGAGCGGCTGCAAAGCACGCTCAGGCGCATCTGTATAAGTCATACTCAGTGCTAGAATGCCCGGCACTATTCTTGGAATGACGCACCTCTATCCTCGAATTGAATAATCCAAGTACCAGGATCTCCGATCCAGCGACGAGGACGGAATTCGTTGCCGCGCTCACGCGGAGCTCCACTTCTGTCGTCTACCACCCGAAACCCTCGCGATTCGTACTTTTCTCTCCAAGACATCCCGTAACCACGATACCCCTTGTGGTCGTTACAGACCCAGCTGACGTTCTCCACGAAGGTCGAATAGGGGAAAAAGGACGCGGCATAACGTCCTGTTATGATGTTCATGACGGCCGCTGGGAAAAATTCAGCCTTACAACTGGAGAAGAAGCCTGACCACTCACTAGAATGGAAGGATAGAACCTGCTCGTATACGTCACCAACCACCGCGATCAACTGAACACGCGGTGCGCGAGTCCAGTCGACGCCGGGTCCGTTCCCTAGGTGTTTGAAGAAGTCGAAAACGGCGAACTTGGCGCCAAAGGAGAGAGGGTCGTCTGCTTGGGCCCCCCCTGCCAAGTGATCTATGCGCAGAGGGATCGACAGAGCGGCGAAGTCGAAGGAAGTGTAAGGGCCACGCCCTCTTGGTTTGTAGACATATCCCGCGACGCGCTGAAACCACCTTCCAAACCCCAGGACCGCTCCGTACGGTACGAGTATGTCGAGATCGGAACCCTTGATTGGGGGTCGACGAGCGAGGAATTGAATGGCCGAGGAACCTGTGACTACTGCACCGAATTCGTCCAGCTTGTCGTAGAATTGTGGTAGGACGAGATCTGTGAACCATTCCGACAGGAATGCGTCGATGTTCCAAGCCCTCTGCCGGTATGACTCCATCGCGTAATAGCTGCGACGGCTCAGCGCACGCACGCGGGCGATGTCATGAGGCCCGAAGTAAGCGAGCAATCTGTCCAGAAGAGTAGGTTCAGCGGTAAGAATAAACAGTTCGAAGAAGGAAACGTCATAGAAAGCGAAGTCCACATGCTGCATCGTGCGATCCATTGTATCGACACGGTCGACCTGCCACGGTGCATTTAGAGCCGGAGGCCCGTGCATCGCTCCTATGCGTGCAATAGTCAGTCGAATACGGCTCGAACCATCTCATCACGGCCGTTCGAGCAATCAGTTCCGAGATTACACGGCGAGTCTAAGGCAAGCCCCGTACCAGGGGTCTGATGCCTTAGCCTCGCGCCGAGCTCGTTGATGTGATCCCTACCGTGTTCCTATGTTACTAGACATCGCAGAAAGCGGAACTCAACTCATCCAATGCCGTAACAAACCAACAGCATGGGTATCAGAGATGAATTAGCGGCGGGACCAGAACTTGATGTCATATTCGTCAGTCAGACTAGTGGTACCGCACTCGATCGGACTTACGGCACGGAGGAGAGTTGCACACAGACCAAATCTCTTCGGCATAAGCAGTACATGAAAAATTCGACAGGCAGGATGAACGCTTGCGGGGAATGAGGAGGAGAATTCCAGCTAGAGCGAGCCAACCGCACAGAGAGACTATTATGTAAGCTGGACCCACAACCACATTAAGCCAAACGCCGGCAAACCAAAATAGACGCTCCTGCAGGGCTCGCCTCGCTGACCTCGTCCAGAGCTTGTACTCGCGCTCACGATCACGCATCACAAGATTTCGATGCGCGTATGGCTGTTCTACTACTACGCCTTTTGCTTATGGCAAAGACAGGCGACTAGAAGTACTGGAAGTACCTGATCAACCGATCAAGGCTAGAGCTTGGTACGTCACTCCCTTCACGCGCGTATTGGACACTTGCACGAACCAGACTTGTTCGGAAGGGTCCTTGTCATCGGATTCGGGTGCATATCAGAACCACCCGTGCATGGTCTGATACTGTTCTGAGACGAATCATGTTCTTGATATGCATACTACTACGAAAACCATTGTCTCCTCCAGATATGACCCAGCAGCAAGTGCCGCCCGACACGTACAAGGACGTGGTGCGGCGAGCGCAAGACATTGATTTCAGGTGTATACTGTGCTTTTACGCGCTTACCGGACCATGGGATGCCCTACTTTCAGCCCTCCAGGCTGATCCCACGCCTGTGGTGAATGTCGGCCGTATCAGTACGCGGACGTCTCTAGAACTTGCCGCAAAACTCGTTCGTGCTAGCTCTCTGATGCAATCAGAGAACAGGGCAACTGACCACACTTCGACTAGGACAGACTAATGTCCGCCGAACCACCGGAATCATCGCCCGACACCGGCTTTCGCCAACACGCGGTCTGCGCGTACACAATCACAGATGAGAGCAACGGATTTTCTGTTCTTTGGTGCTGATGAAGCTGACGCCAGAACTCGATGGACTGCCAGGCAGGAGGTATATATACCCGCCACTCTTCGGCACACTACATTCAGCCACATTGCACACGTCGCTAACATCATCTATCTCCTTTCACCCCTTAGAATGGATCGTAACTCTACCGTCTGTACCGTTCGCAAACGCGGTGCGTATCCTCCCCAGCTCTGGAATGGATCTATTGCTCGTTCCTGCCACTAATGGCGTTCGCCTTACTTACTCATTGACAGATGGGTGAGTTCCAATAACCTTTCAGGACGTACGACATGATTCACTGGCATGCACAACAGGCGTACAGAGCCATTCCTTCCAGATAAGGTGTGTAGAAGTAGCGGATTATCCCCTCTCTAACACGACGCTCACTTCCTTCTGCGCGTCTTACCAGCTGCTCTCTACCTTGCGCAAGGCAAGTGCATCTTGATGGCTCAGGAATGCACTCGACAAAATATCATCTGACACTCGAACAGCTGTCCTTCGATCTGCACGTCGAGCACATGGACCTTGGAAGGTACTGTACGACGCCGCATAATCGCCTGTGTGTCTCAACCGGCCTCCGCAGGATCATGTGGGACGTCGAGCGCGGCAAAGTGCCGAACATGTCGTCAGACGAGATCCAGGTAGTCATCTCTTTTCTTGGCTCTACTTGTGCCGTGTACGCTAACCGAAGGAATTGCTACCACCTTTTCTAAGATGCAAGCGGCACTTGCTGCGTCCAACCTCACCGGTATCCACCCCGACCACGCGAGACTGGCTGGACGGCTGGAGATCGCCGCACTGCATCGCCGCACCCAGAAGTCCTTTTCCCGCTTCGTCATAGGACTTGATAAAGGTGAGCTATGCCCGCAATACACACTCCATTGCTCAACGACCAACTCGACCTCTAGACTGTCCGGGTTTACTCGCAAAGGAGTTCGTCAACGTTGTCCAGCAACACTCCGATGCGTTGGACTCTGCCATACGTCACAGCCGAGATTACGACCTCGATTAGTACGTGTACAGCTCCCCAGTAAAAGCATGTGTACTGATCGGGTTGAACTCTGCCTCGTCACCGCAGCTCTTCTATCAAGACACTAGAACATTCCTATCTCTTTTCGATCAACGGGCGAGTCGTCGAGCGCCCCCAGTGCCTCTTCATGAGAGTAGCGGTCTCCATACACCTCGACGACATTCAGTCTGCTCTCGAGACGTATGACCTGCTGTCGCGCTCTCTCTACATACACGCCACTCCTACGCTCCTGAACGCCGGCAAAGCATCCGCTCAACTCAGCTCCTGCTTCCTCGCCCGAGCTGACACGTCCACTATATCAGCTACCTATGAAGGCCTCAAGGACGTAGCAGGTATTTTCATGCAAGATGGCGGCGTCGGGCTTGACCTACACACTGTGCCAGCAAGACGGTAACGATTCACAACTCCATTCCTCATTACGTCCTCACAAACCCCTCATAATAGGTCCGACCGTATCCACCCGCAACCAGGCGTCGTCCCGTATCTCCGTCTCGTTGACGATACGGTGAAACTGACGACTCACGGTCGTCGCTCTCGCCCGTCCGCGGCGACAGCCTATTTACCCATATGGCACGCTGATGTCCTTGAATTCATCGACCTTCGCTCGAACCGCGGACAAGAAGAGCTACGGACGAGGAACATTTTCACCGCACTCATGATCCCGGACATCTTGTAGGTTCTCAGAGGCGTGCATGCGACGACCAAACACGAAGCGCTGACGACAATCTCAGCATGAGGCGTGTCGAAGACGGCGGAGACTGGTCCTTGTTCGATCCCGTAGACGTCCCAGAACTGCTCGGGTTATGGGGCGATGACTTCGCTGCCGTATACATCGCTCTCGAAGCCACGGACAAGCGCCATACGTCTATCCCAGCGCGCGACTTGTGGAGCCACGTCATGTACGCGCAAATGGAGACCGGAACGCCTTTCATTCTGTACCAAGACGTGATAAACGGTGAGATGCAATGATCGCTCCGTGTCCTTCCCGCAGGCGCGACTTACTACGTCCTCGCCACAGCGAAGAGCAACCAGCAAAACGTCGGGATGATCACATCGAGCAACCTTTGCACCGAAATCGTGCAGTACGTCTCTGACGAGGAGACCGCCGTCTGTACATTGGCGTCCGTTGTCCTCCCGTCTTTCGTGAACGAAGACGGCGAGTTTGACCTAGCAGAACTCCACCGCGTCACGAAGATCGTCACACGCAACGTAGACCGTCTCATCGACCGCATCGCGTACCCCACTCCAGAAGCACGTCTTTCTGCAACCCGGCATCGCGCGATCGGCGTTGGAGTGCAGGGACTAGCCGACGTATTCATGATACTTGGGATGCCGTACGATTCCCCGGAAGCGCGGTTTTTGAATCGCACTATCTTCGAAACTATCTACCACGCCGCCCTCGACGCCAGTTGCGACCTCGCCCGGACGTACGGCCCGTACGAGACCTGGCAGGGCTCCCCTGCCTCCCGCATGTGTCTTCAGTATGACCTTTGGGGCGTACAGACACTAGGCGTCAACGACTTCGAGTCCCTCAAGATGCGCATCAAGAAGTTCGGCCTTCGCAATTCTCTGCTCGTCGCGCAAATGCCTACCACGTCCACGTCGCAAATCGTCGGAGTCAATGATGGGACGGACCCGTACATCAGGTTCGCTCTTAGTTCACTGCCATCTTCAGAGATCATACTTACACAAGCAAAGCAATGTATATGTTCGACGCAGCCTCAGCGGTGAATTCCAGATTGTATGCAAATGGCTCGTCCGGGACCTGATAGCTGAGGGGCTTTGGACGGAGAGAGTACGACGCGCAATCGCCGAGGCACACGGTACGTTCACATACTCGTGATCCCATACCCGACGTCTGTCTGTTCGTATAGCTGACGCGCACGGTATACTCAGGTTCCATTCAGTCCATTCCCGCAATACCTCAATCCATCAAAGACCTGTACAAAACCGCATGGGAGATACCACAGCAATGCGTAGTAGATATGGCCGCAGATCGCGGTCCGTATATCTGCCAGAGCCAGAGTCTGACCATACACATGGCCGCACCCACCGTCAACAAATTGGTCAGGATTCTATTCTGCTTACCGCGCGTGCACACTTCTAACCGCATCCGCGGACAGACATCTATGCACTTCCACGGCTGGCGACGGGGGCTCAAAACAGGCATGTACTACCTCCGCACGCAGCCCGCAGTGTACCCAATCCACTTCGGACTGGAACCTGCGACGCCATGCGCAGAGGACTTCAACGACGATCCTCGCGTCAGCACGCCTGCGAGCACCGATTCAAGTGACGACGAAAGTGACACTTCTTCTGAGGGGACCAACAATCTCTCTGGCTCCAGTTCGTACGCGTCCTCTCCGCTGACTTGTAACCACACGCTTCCAGGGAACGGGCACCCGTTCCAAAAGGAGTGCGGTCACATCACACAGATACAGGTCCAGCAACCCGCCTGCTTCATGTGTTCCGCGTAACCAACCCACCTACCTCACGTTCGCGACTCGTATTTATGCATGACACTTTCCGTGTCCTATCTAACTTCCTGTATTTATCTATATCAACCCCACTGAGGATATTCTGTCTGACGGTTCGCGCCACGTACCTTGCACGACGCATACCTTGATCTGCGGTATCCTGAGTGCATCGAGGTCGCGGGTGACAGCAAGATGCGTAGCTATTAACTCTACCCGGTCCGGAAAATTGGCGGAACGTGATGGAACGCGTAGTGACACGCCGAAGCGCAGCCTGCTGTACGCAAATCCTGCCCTACCGTGACGTACTGCCAGTCAGCAATCGCGTCTGGTGCGAAGCACAGCGTCTGCGTGTTCAACCACACGACTGCGATATCCAAACAAGCTTGCCAGATACAGACATTGGGTACGACTTCAGCGGACTGAACAACTATATGCAGCTCGACTGAACACGAGCACGAACAGAGACCCGAAGGAAAGAGAAACGATGCCTGTAGTTGATGTCCGAACATAGAGCGGTACCATGTACGCGTTACGCACGCATAATATACGAGACGTGTGGCCGTGACACGCGTCCAATGCGTGCCTGCGTGGGGCATACGTGTGTGTTGGGTGGTCTACTGATACGCGTTCGAGCACGAGATAGGAGAGACGCAGGAGGAGAGGAAATTTGAGGCAACTCGAACAAGAATCAGCGGGGCACCAATGATGCGGGAGCTATGAAGAGCAGAACGCGCGAGGTACGAACAGCTGAAAGCAATAGTATCATGAACAAGTAGGACAGGGCGTTGTAGCGACCACTCAAAAATAATAGTCCGGAAAGTGAGGATGATCGCGAGCGGGAGACCGTCGCGGCCCCGCGGAGCCGGAATGCAGCGAAGTCCGGGAGTCGGCCTAACCGTCCGGCCGGAAGTCGGGGATTACGCACCGTCCACACTCTACTGCAAGACGCCGGCGTCTACTAATTCTGCACCGTGAACCCTTCCGCTGCCATTCGCCCCTTCTTTCCACTGGACGTATCGCTCGATGGTTCGTTCATTCACGCGTTCTAAACGTGCAAGCTCGCTACGTAACTCCTCTGAGATGCGGGTGTTGATCTTCTCCGGCGAAAACGGCCTCAAAATTGCCAGACCACTCAAAGTGCGTACTCTGGACAACATCACGTATACCCCCTGTAAACTCTGCGCACTCTCCAGATCCACTATAGCGCGGTCCAGTGACTTTCCCTGACTTTTGTAGTCTGTATACGCGTATGCGGGAAGTAACGGCAGTTGCACGCGAGTTACCGTCCTGTATCGACGGACCCCGTCCTGTTCCTCAGGTATTTTGAACGTCACGCTTTCAGGAAAAATGGGCACGATATCTTCCGGAACGGTATCGCAAATTTTCCCCGCCCCGGGAATATGCACATAAGCAACTAACGGGTACCGCCTCCCCGATTCGTCTACGGAATACTTGATGTCAGTCACTACGCCCTCCGACCCGTTCACTACGTTATTGCTGATTGCCAGGTTCTCCTGTATCATAACTCGCATACCGGGAAACAGCGGCAGCCGCCCCAAAGAATCCTCAGTAGCACTGGAGGGCAGTCTCCACAGCTTGTCACGCATACTGCCTTGCACCGGCTTTCGACTAACAGCGTCTCTGGCGTGGTACAGGTGAACGTCTTGTTGACAAATGGCTGCATGACGGCCAACTAACTTGGCATTCAAAACATCCCGAATCTTTTTACGGCCGACAATAACGGGCGCATCAGCGAAACGCCTCAACTCCTCAGGGTCATGCGCTGCTAGCCGTACAAGCTCGCGCCGGCGCAGGATCTCCAGATCGCTACACGCCCCATCCGAAGCATCTCGACATTCTCCAACACGAATACGGGACAACAACTCGGCATACACCATGTCGCCGCTTTGACGCTGATTCTTTTTGAGCAGTACAACGGTGTCAACACAACGCCATAGGTATGCACCCTTCAATGCGCTCACCCCATCTCTATCACGACAGGCCTCCAGTCCCGGTGAACTGACTAGCTTGTAACTATACAATGCCGCCTGCTTGACCGGGCGTAGCTGACCGAAATCTCCCAGGAATATCATATTGACGCCTCCGAAAGGAGCATCGGCAACGGCACCATCGTCGCCCTTAGCCTGCTGCATGCGCACCGACCATTGAGACATGAACTTGCCCCCCACCATTGATATCTCGTCAGCTATCATCCAGCGCACACGTCTCCACATATGCACCAGCTCACGCAAGTTCTTTCCTCTCCTAGACTCCGGCAACAACGTCAATGAGTGGATGGTATTCCCTCCTATCAGCGTCGCTGCTGCTCCAGTTGGAGCGCCCACCACAATCTCGTCGCTACGGCCCAAACATTCAAACAATCGAAGGATCGCTTTCACCACGTACGTCTTTCCCGTCCCGCCAACACCCCCAATGTACATCAGCAACTGATCGCGACCGAAACAGGCATGGTGAGCTACAATCTCGAATGCACGGAGCTGCTCCGGATTCCTACTCAACGACATCTCCTCTATAACCTGCCGGATAACTAACTGCAATGTGTCATGACCGAGATCTGCAGATCCCCGCGCGATGTTCCCGAAAGGAAGGCTCCGAGACGATGTCGATTGCAGCTGGTCGATCTCCATCTCGGCCTCTCGATGCACACGCTGTCGACGAGACGATGGCTCCTCCCACGAGTCGTCGTCCCGCACGCGCCGACGCTTCAAGGATCTCATGACGACAGCCTCTGTGTTGAGACTGTCACTCTGGCCCTGCTCCAGGCATACCGCCACACCACGCGCGCTATTATCCGATACAACATCTGTAGTGCCTACGCACAACTCGAAGGCTGCACGGACCCTGGGACCGAGAACGTGATCCAAAACACCATCCAAGGTATCTGTCGCTGAGACATCATCCTCCAGATTCTGAAGCACAGGCTCAAAGCCGTCCAGATCATCTTGCTCATAGTCAACAGAGCCTTCGTCCATCGGCGCGCGTCCGCATGCACCGTCCGGCATATGCCCTCCAACTCTCGCCGAAGCCTCGTCGACGTCTATCCTCCTCATCGCTTCGTCACGTGCATCCTTGCACTCAGTAAGTACGTTCATGTTCCCGATAATCACGCGATGTATCGGCTGTATACGGTCTCCCAGTCGCTCGTATGCGTTCCACCATGATTCTCCAGGTGACTTCAGATCTTGCGGTGATCTCCACGGCACAAACAGTAGCAACATGCAGCGCGCCCACGCCTCCCGCTCTTCCGGTCCACGATCCGCGCGGGGTATTCTGCCCCCAAGCAAAACGGGTACCACCCACACCGTGCGCTTCCTGAGGATGTGCGTCTCGTACTGGGGATGTCGCTCATCAAGTCGGCCACGGGCCTCCTCCCTACGACCCCTGCGAGCCCCGTCCGTCGCGCGCGACGTTCTATGTAAGCGACGATCTTCACTTCGGATAGTGATTTTCTCGACCATGCCCACGAATTCGTAGAGACACATAGACTCGAACTCACTTGCAGCGCTGCGGAATATATAGTCTTGCTGCTGAGTGACACACGCGATAGACCCGACGCCGAGTCGCAAAGTCACCGTGTCATCTTGATCCTCCGCCCCAGCCAGAGAGGAACCATCACTATCATCAGACAATGTACGGTCATCTCCATCTGCTCGGGGATCATTCATCCCAAGTAATGGGCTCCCATCACACATTCCAACGCTCCCTCCCTCCCTCGTATCTATGTCACGCCCGTCGGGAGCTCCCACAAACACGTCACCACGCCGACTCCCTGACAGCACATTCTCGACAAATCTCTCAAAGGCCCCCAGATACAGTACCCTATAACGATGGGACGTATACTTGTCGCCTCCGCCGATCAGATAGCTCATCACCTGCTGGTGCGAAATCTCTTGTCTAGCCATCATACTGTTCACCGTAGTGATCAAGGCGCCGCGCGTCGACCTCTGCTGGTCTCCAAACATCTCTCCCATCCGTTCGTTCGCGCGCTGAATCGCGTACAGCAAGGCCGACAACCCTACATGCGTTGGCAAAGACGCCTTCGTGATGTAGTCCGTAACATAGTAGATGAGAGCTTTCGCCCCTTGCCCAGATCCTATATGCTTAATGTCCATATTCGCTCTCATCAGGAACATCACTAAGTCATTGTAATTCGCGATACGTGGATGCAACCTCCGCAAAAGGATTGAACCCGTGTCTTGGTCGATCGCCGTCTCTGATCGAGTGCTGCCATTGATGCGCATGCGGCAATGCGCATCGTCGCGCTCTGCCCGCCGGCGTACATATTTCCAGCAAGTATCCGTATGCTCGTGCCAGTTAAACGCTTTCACTAACTCGTTCACATACCACTGGTACTCATAGTCAAAATCGCCTGCGCTAGAGAAGGAGGCCAACAACGGCGGCGGTAACAACCCCGGATGACAACGGCCTTCTTCTTCATAACGTGGACGAGGCAGCGCAATCCCGTTGGGCTCCCTCACCACCTCACTTGTTCCAAGGAGCTCGCATTTGATAACCGACTCCAACCACGCGAACATATCACGCTGGTACTGCTCTGAGTCGAGCATGAGCTCGCGCATCCTCTGCGGAGAAGGATGGCCTTCGAGCCAGATGAGCATATGACAATGCAACGTCCCTCGACCTTGAGCCTCGACAGTACCGTAATACGCACTACACCTCCCGAACAGACCACGCCCAGGACGCCCGTACCTCAAGATCACACGTATGAATGCCGACATCATGGTGTGAAAGAACATTGCACACGGCCCAGGATTCTTCGCGACGAGAACCTTCCTTTGCCATTCCGTAAGTTCTTGACCATGCTCCATTCGCTCCAGGGTGATGTTCTCTCCAGCGTACAATCGTACAAGCGGATGATGTACGTCAGATGGATTCAAGGTCACGAAGAGAGCCGGGGTCCCTTTAAAATATATCAAGCTGCGTATCTCGTTCCTCATCGTCTTCTTATACGCTGCCGTACCGGGCAAATCGCGGCCGATCATACTGACTTCATTCAAGAGACGGACGATGGTATTCTCTTTCTCTGTTTGCGGCTGGTACTGCGGATCCCGTTCGTATCGCTCAATCAAGTTTTGCAGAACGCTCACGTCCACATGCATCAGTCGACGCACAATCTCCTCCTGTTGCGACGCACGTACACGAAAATTCACGGAGTCACATACCGCCTTCTTCTGACATATATTGTAGTACACGAACGCGAAATCCGCATCACGAACAAACGGCGCTCCCTCGATCTGCAGCAAATGAGCCAGCTGCTCCTCAAGCGTCAGAGGTACTTTGCGAGCAGGCTCGAAGAACCCGCCGATACCCCATGGGTCCAAATGCGGGAACAGCCAGCTCAGTAGACGAGGATTCTTAAAGTCCGGCACAAAGCGACTTCCCGCTTGAGAGCGGACGAATCGACCACCCGTGAGACAGTGCGACAGCGCTTTCATCTTCATCTGACGGTAAGTCTGTGGTGTGTCATCGCATTCCGTGTAACCAACGTTCTCCATGATCAGTTCATCGGACGTCGCCGGACCTACGCCAACCGTGTCTCTACCCGTGTAGTCAGACGTAGCACCTCGCAACGCGTCGCAATCCTGCAAGAAGCCAATCTCCATCGCACACGGGACCCCTTGATCCTCGTCGACCTTGTCCTCGCCAAATAACACATCCAGGTTTCGTTGACTGAAACCCAAGAACTCACCGTTTCTTGCGTAGTGCACATTGTTATCCAGGAGAAACTGTATCAGCAGACGCACCCGGGACTTTCTCACCAAAACGGGGCCAAGCCGTGCAATGTTCTCACGCGTGGGCTTTGATTGACCCACGAATACAGCACACACGGTGTCCCGCAAAACATCGAAAGAGGGCGGCAGTAACTCGTTCAGGTGCGTCGCATCCTGGGGCATCACCACTACATTGCCCTTGATACATCTTTGCGAAGTCAACGCATCCGTTCCATACATTGCGTGCGTCTTAATCTCGCTGAACCTAAAGGACACTTTACTAGCACGCGCCCTAGATATCAAAATCCTCTCGAAAGGAGTACTATCCGCAAACGCTCTCCGTACGTCCTCCGGCAGTTCCTCGTGCCCGTAGTAGAGCCAATTTGCTAGAGCGAACTTAGGCATACGTTTCTTCACGCGCAGCTCGCCGTCACAAGTGACGCAGATCAACAGGTCCCCCAAAGCCGAGCGATCCGCCATGCCTTTGGGGTGCAGAATAGCACCACAGTACACATCCAATGCATACGTGGTCGGAAGTACGTGCGCCGGTAAATCGTCGTTCCTCAGCAACGATAACTCCACTTCTGACGCATGGACGCGATTGGTATCTCCAGGCTTAGTTCTCTTTCCGCATACCGCACAGACTAGCAGTCGCATGTTACGCGTCTGAAACATGTCCTGCCACTCCGCAATAATCGCCTTCCTCAACTCGTCGCTTGCTATCTCCAGGTACGAAAGCCCTTCTTGATCAGACTGCAATCGGCGATACCTTTCCTGAGCCTTTCGCACTTGTTCTGCAGTGCGCGGACATCTCATCGTCCGGAACACGATGGCACCGTACCGGCATTGCTCTCCACACATATGCGCACGCAAGCGATCCTGCAGTTTGCGAACATTGTCTCTGGATTGGCAGCGTACACCATGGAACTCACACACGGTTCGTAGGTCAGAAGCGTGCCACATGTCATATACATCAAGTGTCGCAGAAATCGGACCTTTCACAAGTACATCGTCCGTATCAAGCTCCAGATTAACCAATGTCACCATGTCGACATCACGTATACAGCTACCAAACATATGCGTCTCATTGAAGTCGAACGACCCGTCTAGTGCCCATTCAAGAGTAAGAGCTCCCCTACGACTGCGAATAACCCGGACTGAACGATACGCCGCGGTTCACTCATCCACTGCCATACTTTCACAGAGCACCAAAGGGCTACACTCACCGAAGGCCACGGTGTCATCAGGGTGGGTGGGTCCGCTCATTGCATCAAGAATATCTGCGATAACCGGGCACGTGAGCACATACCAAGCACGGCTAGGAACGACGACACATACCTTCTGTGCGACCTCCGAAACCATCTCCGGGCGAAACGCCATCACTGGTATCGTTCACTGCAATGCATCCGTCATGCACTATCTCATGCCAAAGAGACGTCACTACATACGGCCAAGCTGGGAAAACGCGGCAGAAAGGCCCTCCAACATTTCCCGGTATGTATGCATAGCTACGTCCTTCACTGATTTGCCTCGGTCAAGCGTGGAATGAGGATGTGTTCTCGGCAGGTTATACGGTCACGTCTACAAGGACAAACCGGCCCATACTTATACCCCCACGCCCACCACAATGATGTCCCATCGTCTCCTCGGGGATAACTAACATCCGCATCCAGACAAGCAATGAGATCTCGGCGTCTCGGTCTACACACAGTCAACGCCGTGCAAATCAACCCCGCGCCGTCCCGCATCACATCAGACGCCGGTGGGTCGGTGTCGCGCACCCGCCGACGACATACATCAGGGTCCTCATCCGCACACAGGGTGCAACAAACAACACTAGCACGTTCCGACATCAAAGATCATCAGCAACGGTACATCCACATCCCTGCTATCAGTTATCCCCCTGATGCTGACACATTCAACCACTCAAGCCCACGTCCCACATTCCCGAGTTCCCCGTACACGCGCGACAGTCCTCATGCTTCCTCACGGAATATATATGTGCACTCACTTCTACGAACTTCGACCGACCGACATCACTCATAGCTACTGTACGCTCGCAAACATACAACCCCTACTCATGTCTTCCCTTGACCCGCTCCTCCACGCGGACAATTCGCGCTTCGTCCTCTTTCCAATCAAATTCCCCGACGTATGATCTCGCCATGCTTCTCCACTCAATTCTGAAGCTAACCCATCTTCACTCCGGCAGATTTGGAACGCGTATAAGGCCGCACAGTCCTCCTTTTGGACCACCGAAGAAATTGACCTTACGGCCGATACCGGACACTGGGCGAATCGGCTCACATCCGAAGAAAGGAGGTTCTTCTCCCAAATCCTCGCTTTCTTCGCCGCGTCGGACGGTATTGTCAACGAGAACCTAGTACAGCGCTTCGCTGCAGAGGTTCAACTTCCAGAAGCACGCTGCTTTTACGGCTTCCAGATAATGATGTACGTGGTTCTCGTCGCATATCGTTGGCGAGGAACGGTGTCTCAAACACTACTAGGGAGAATATCCACGCCGAAACGTACTCTCTTCTCCTGCTGACACTCGTGCGCGACCCAGCCGAACAGCGCAGGCTCTTCCAGTCCATCGACACTATACCGTCCATTCGGGCAAAGGCAAACTGGTGCTTGGAATGGATCGAGAACCACGATATGCCCTTCGCTGTCCGTCTCATCGCTTTCGCTGCAGTAGAAGGGATCTTCTTTTCTTCGTCATTCGCCGCAATCTTCTGGCTCAAATCACGAGGACTCATGCCCGGATTGTGTCACTCGAACGAATTGATCTCCCGCGATGAAGGGCTACATACCAATTTCGCCTGTCTCCTCCATCGACATCTGCAACAAAAGGCTCCGGAGGAATTGGTCCATGTTTTGATTCGCCAAGCCGTGGTACTCGAACAAACGTTCTTCTCAGGTACGCTCGATTGTCAGCCCCTACGAAGGAACCGCCCGGCTGATGAGATTTGTGGACATTATATAGATGCGCTGCCAGTCCCTCTACCAGGCATGAACGCCGAGCTCATGTCGGACTACGTGGAACATATCGCGGACCGCCTGCTCATCAGCCTCAACTACAAGCCGCTGTATAACAAACCCAACCCCGTGCGTACCTCAGCCTGACACGACCCAATCAATTCTGTACTTACTCCTCCGGCAGTTCCCATTCATCCAATCAATCGCTATGGACGGTCGGACGAATTTCTTCGAGCGACGAGTCTCCGAGTATCATCTCGGACGATCTGCCGACTCCACCGACCCAAACAGCGCTTTGTACGTCGGCCGTTCCTCCGTGATCGAGTCACCGCGACTAACCCACAACCAATCAGTTCCACTCAAGAACCGTTCTGAGTATCGGCACCTGGCTCGCTTTGCGACGACCCTTCGACCTACATTTCCCATTTAGTTCGCCATCCCTTGTCAGACCACCCTCCTTCCTCTCTCGCCTTCGCCTTTGTCCTGTATAGGCGATCTCTGTCAGTGTATGCACGCTTCATACGTAAATACAACACCCGACAACACCGTAACCTCAGCTCCATGCACTAAATTCTCGCGACCCAACACTGGGGTGGCGAAGACGCAACTGCCCGGCCACACTGGTACGTCAACTCGCACATACTACTTCTGCATCGGAACGACATACTCCCCGTGGAGGTCCCACCACCATTTACCACCAATCACCCTCTCCCCTCGGCCCATCCTCATTCCCGAGACCTGAAACGCGAAGCCACGTGTGATACACGTGGATTGATGCCCCTGGTACCTCTGCAATTGCGCCGCTCAAGACCTGTACACTACCGTGTCCAGGAATAGTAATAAGGAGACCACGATGTCATAGAGAACGAGATGAGAGCGTGCGAGGCTGCGTCATGATAAAAGCTGTACGATGGAGGGAGATGCGGAAGTGCTGACGGAGAAACACCAGTTCAAGCCTATGAAAACAGACCATGACACCAAACGTCCCTCATCGTTCACAGTTCCTCCATAGGTTGCCGTCCAACGAGCCAGCCGACCTTCGATACCCACCGGTCGCGAATCTCCTTCATCACCTCCATGCCAGTACCCTTCGCTTGCGCGAATTCATCCAGCCCTCGCTCCCACGACTGAACAGTCTCCCTTCCGAACATCCCGCCGTGCATGTTGACGAACGCATCAACGTGATCCACCCAAGCCTTCCATTCTTCTGCTAAGCGTGGAGCCAGCATGGGCGCCAGCTCAGCTTGGGTGAGGGGTGGCTGTGACAAGATGTGCGAGGTGAGGGCGGCAAGGAAGAGGTAAGTCTCGGTGGGATGGAGCTTGTCCTTGTGCTGCTGTCGTAGCGCTGTAGCGTGCGACTGCGTGGCCTGTGTCCTGGACGGCGAGGAAGCTTCTGGCGTGGCGACGTTGGAGAAGTAGGGGAGGTACGAAAGGCAAGCCGATACGAAATCTTGGATGTGAGGGCGAATGCGTGAAAGAATATACTCGTCGCGCATCCCGCCGGGAGGATTTGAAGAGGCGCCGAAAGTACCGTTACCGCCTGCCCGCCCGCCAAAGCCAAACCCGGCCGAGAAAGATGATTGCCCAGCGCGTGCGCTCCCAAATCCTGCGGTGTTGCCCCATGTCGGACCTCCCTGAGAGAACATGGAGTTGGAGTAGGGGTATGCGTCCTTCAGTTTTTGGGCCGAGTTCGCCAGGCTGTTCAGGGCAGCTTCCAATGTGGGACGAGGGATGAGCGACAGAACGGTTGGTTTGAGAGAGGGTTGGGCAGTCAACAGGGAGGTCAAGAGCGGCAATAGTGACTGGGGAGGTAGAGACGCTGAACAATGAGTTAGCCACAACGCACAGGAGCCGCAGGTGGCGACAGGGACGTACCAAGTAGGAATCCAACATCAACATCGCTCTCATCGGTCGCAGCCGGCTTGTTCTCCTTGCTACCTTGCTGCTCCTTCCCGATCGTTACGAGCGTAGGAGTGGTGCGGGCACGTTTGGGGATAAAGCGCTTGACTCTCTCCGGAGTTGGGCTCCTCTCCATGGCCTCATCACGATCGCCTTCGTCCGGCTCATGTCGCCTCTTGGCCACTCTCGGAGGTGCTTGCGCTGTCTGCTGGTGAGTGGCCCATTGAAAGGATTGCGTGGGCGGTGCCGACGGCCAGTTCTGTACCACTGGCGCCGCTGAAAGACCAAACCCGAAACCGACTGGCGTGGGAGAGTGACCGACAGGCCGCGGGTGGAAGCCGACTTGAAGGTGAGGATGTGTTACAACATTGGCCATGATCGTGGTGGTCGTCGAAGAAGATGGAGTTGAATACGCACGCGCGCGCAGGCGAAGTAAGGGCGCCGCGCCAAGGATCCCCTACGCGACTCGCCCTGACCTGCCCTAATCCAATCACGTGGGCGAAGGGTTATAGCGAACGACTTTTGCTGTCTCTTCCCTTCGTCCTCTTTTCCTTCATTCTCCTCCTTCGTTGCTGTTCATACGCCCTTACAACTGGTGAGTATGCTCTCTTTCTTGCTTTGCGGTGACGAGAAAAAATGAATCGCTACTTCGAAGCCTCCGGGCTGATGAACGTAGAACATTATACCCAAATTTCCGAGCTCTCCTCGTCACGTCCACTGTTCCAGTACTGACCAATTTTTTGCTAGGTACATCCCTCCGTACTTGCCCTGTTCTTTCGCTATTTGTCTGCATTGGTGAGAGTCATTCCTCGTTGGTCTGAGTGATGAATAACATAGAGTCAAGTCCTGACCCCGTCTAAAGGACGGGGACTGACGATCATTACCATGCTAATACTGACTTCTCGTTCATAAACGCCCTTGATTGCCAGAGTGTGCCAGTGCTGACAATCGTTTTGTTCTCAGGTCGTGGTTTGCTCCTCGATATTCCCTGCCTTCTCATGTGCACGCACGAATTGTGTCATGTTCTATCTACTATGTGTGTGTACGGTACATAGAAGCAAATTATCATCGTCATACATTCCTCCATGTCACTGGCCAAAGTTCTATACTGTAATGATTTCAGGGTTTCGGCCACATTATGTTCACCAGCCACATTATCCCAAGGCCGATCAGGAGCTTTGACCTTAGCCCGGGCTTCCACTCTGAATCGCCGTACCACACCCGGAAGCCGGGCGTAGGCTGCGGCGAGGAACCATCGGCAAGACGGTCTATCCAGCGACGTTGTGGTCGTGCAGGCGTGTCTGGCTCCCGAGGAAGGGGATTGCCCTCGCGATCCTTCCCGGACTCCTCGTCTTCCTCTTGCGGGACCATGAAGATGACTTCCTGTCCTTCTTCCGACTCCGGCGGTGGAGGTGGCGGCCTCGGCGATGAGGTGGCATTCGATGTCTGCGACGTCGGCAACGAAGGTGGTTTGGCAGATCCGCATATCCAGTTGGTGATCTCCCCGGTGGCTTTCGCGACGAGATGTGAGACGTATATGAAGACAATAGTCGTGAGGAGCAGATTGAGCGGTCGGGAATGACGGCCTGGGATGACAATGAGGATGCCCTTGGTGTCGCCCGCGAGCCACAAGTGGTACTGGATGATGAAAGTCTCGAGGGAACAGGTGCCAATGAATGCGAACACGCGGGAGGAGGCCGAGCGCAGAATCGCGTTCGCATTCCGGAGTACCACGAACGCGCCCACCGGCAGGAAGGAAATGTACGGATGCCAGAGGTTGTAGGCGAACTTGTCGGGTTGCGCCAGCTCGAACGCGAAGAACCAAAGCAGAATAACCGCGGAGACAGCCGAGGCGACCTTGACAACGAGAGGCCATCGAGGATGGTCGGTAATGCGGTGCTCGCGAACCTTGATGACGGCGAGTGCGGAGAACATGCCGAAGTATACGATCCAGAGGTCGAGGTTGACGCGGAACGCCCACTCTTTAGCAGACCAATGTATGTTGCAGAAGCGCTCCAGGAGTTGGAAGATGCTTTCCAGTAGCCAGGGCTGGTTCATGAACCAGGTCACGACGCCCATCGAGAGGATGACCTTGCCTACCAAGAACGCGAGACGGTCGTTGTACTGCGATCCGAGGGCCATGGTCGCGTAGATGATCAGATACCACTGCGAAACTAGGGGAGCGAAGTAATACGAGATATAGTCCGTGTTCATGGTGTATGCCAGCAGCAGAGTGAGCAGATTGAGCCGCACTAAGACCTACCAAGCGATTGGTTCAGCGGTATAATCGCCTGACTACAGCGAATCCCTTACCTGAGCGACCCGTAAGAGGCCGAAGTCAGCCTTTTTGACATAGAACGTGGTATGGCCATAGCCCGTCATGAAGAGATATGCCGCTACCAATACACGGATAGGGTTATATATGCCAGATATCTTGGAAGCCCCGGTGTAGTGGTAGATCAAGATGGCGACTACATGCACAAGGGTGAGTTGGCAGTCCACGAAGTTAACACAGACACATACTTTGCATCCAGCCCTTCCATTCGTCCGTCTGTTCCCTGTTAAGAAAGCCGAGGTCGTTGTCGGCGCGTTTCACCGTGACCAAGCCCAGGGCAAGACTGAGCAGAGACAGGAATCCGAACGTCCATGGGTCGAACTGCTTCTGTTCCTTAAGCCAGAAGCCGGTGCGATCCGCGAGGTATATCACGGCGGCAGCAAAGCTGAGCGCGAGGCCGGGGACCTCATCTTCCCTGAGAAGCGGCATGCCTGACGAACGGGGACCTAGGACATGGTCAGCGTAAGCCTGGTCAAGATATCCGCTAACATACTGAAGCGGCGAGCAAGAAGCCAGTTGACAGGTGCCCACAGGAACGCCCCAGCGAGCACCAAGAGATGGAGCACCGATGGCCACGGGTATCGATTGCAACATGTCTTAGCCAGCGGGAACGTCTTCGGGAGAATGTCGTTGCACCGTAGGTTGAGCAGTATTTGAGCTTGCGTGCTAATCACGAGATCCGAGAAGTGCAGCCCGTCCTCTGTCTGAGAGGGGTGCAGCATTTGGTTAAACACCAGAGGCAAAGCAATGGGAAGCCCCACGGGTCGACGCGAGGGCCCGGGCAGAAATGCGAATGGATCGCGCAACGCAGGTGGCCGAATCCTATGCAGGAGGTCTGAGTTCATGGCGTCGATGTCGGAGGCGTGCATGGAAGCGGCTCTTTCTGCGGAAAGCTTCGACGGCACGACATCCTCCACAGGCAATACGACGACTACGTCGGCGAGAGGGCTTGGCACCTGCGATATAGCTCCGAGCGTCGCCTCCATCTTGGCTTCCCAAGCCGACAAGCCACCTGAGTCAGCGTACCGAAGATACCATAAACCGGATCCAAGCACTAGCAAGGCAGGAGTGTCCGAAGAGGGCCGGCGTGAAGCAGGGTGTAAGAGGGTATGGGTATGTGTCGAGTTGAGGTATGGGTCCCAGAAGAATTGAAGTTGGATATTGGAAGCAGAGGTATACGTGTGATCCGCATGCTTTTGCTCATCCTCGGGAGGGTATGTCGGGAGACTTTGGTCTATGACATGGGCAAACTGGAAGAACAATTGTCGCGTGACCGAGTCGCCTACGAACACCACCCGTTTTGAAGCCATGCATGTGGCGGCGTCGACTGGCTTGTATTGGTGCATCATGCAGCCTGTGGTCGTACGTCTCAGAGACATTTAATGCATCCTGTCGGTTCATTACGCACCGTCCGGCTGCCAATTCCTGAACTGAGCGTCCAGCCAGCGACCTTCGGTGAGCAATGCATTGCAGTGCATTGGATCTGGTCGGTCTGACCAGATGCATGAGCACAAGCTTGTAAGGGTCCCAAAGGCAACACTCACCGAGTACGCCATAACGTACAAGTCCAAACCAAAATGCTATTCCGATGCATGCCCACGACAGATAGTGTGGCCACAGCGGATTGAGGGAGAAGTGAAAGCGCCTAGGAGGCATGACGTCTTGACGTCTGTAGAACAGTACTCTAGCCTGCTCCTGGTAATGGCACGCGCTGTGAAACGTTCACTGTCGCAAGAGGGGGATAGTCGAAGCCCAGGTGCTACGTCGGACAGCAGTGCAGCCCGTACCGGGAAGGGTAGAGCAAGGCAAGCAGGCGACGTTCAAGCGGACGCA
This sequence comes from Trametes cingulata, assembly GCA_022385765.1. Lineage (NCBI taxonomy): Eukaryota > Fungi > Basidiomycota > Agaricomycetes > Polyporales > Polyporaceae > Trametes > Trametes cingulata. The sequence goes on along the minus strand of MU277982.1, from coordinate 908,511 downwards.
GCGTCTTCTATTCGCTGCTGCGGACGTAAGCCGAAGGTGGCCGAGAAAGAGAGCCTCGCACAAGCCGGTTTCGAGGTAAGGTGGCCAGGGCAGAGATGAGAAGATGGGGTGGTGAATAGAACGGGAGGAGATTACATTCTCCCTGACGGTCTGGGTTGGGAGGATGCTTCAACTCCGTCCATCTCAGGCGCCTAAGGTTATTCCTTCGGACTGCGCCACCTCTGCATCCGTAAAAGAGCTCGACTCTCACCCATGTAGCAGGTCCAGTACTATCACATCATGAGCCCCTATTCCGGTTCGTTTTCATGATGCAAAGTCCTTCAATTGCTACGTGTAGGGTCCAAACTCACTAACAAGGAGCGGTACAGTTCTACGCTACTGCATAGGGAGTGAGATGTCATGTCCTCAGGATGGATTATGTACTTTGAATATGCATATCGAGAGCAAGTGAATGCAGTGTACTGTCCGTGGCTACTGAAAGCGGTGGATGGAAATGATGCTGAGCAGATTGCAACGTAAGCCCGTCTCATATGCTCGACGAGCCTGACGATGTCGTGAACCCTGGAGGACCATGTGAGTTACACTGCCGATGCTCATCTACAGTGAGTACATACCGGTTCTGTTGGTGCAGAAAACAGCCACGAATACGGTCAATGAGCCATTCTAGGACTTGGAGGTTCACTTACCCTTTGCAGTGGTTGTTGGCTTCCGTAGGAATACACGAAAGGTATCGGCACCAGGTACACGCTATACGATGGGTGTTAGCTCAAGTGGCCCATAGACATTCTATACAACAAACCTGCATAGGGATCCGCCTTGTAGAAGTTGCGGATCAAAACGACAAACATGACAATGGCTAGCGGGATGGCCGCCAGTCGCAGGCCAATTACGATCATCCTATGACGATTTGAAGGACTGATAATAGGATAGAGCGCCATTCCGACCAAGAGCCCCATCGCAAGACCGCCAAGATGAGCTGATGACAACCGAGTTAGCTCAGGCTTTTGCTATACTCCGTGGAAGCCACCAACCGAAGTTGTCCACGTCTACCAGAGTAGCAGTCAGTGAACGGGTGTATCCCAATGCTTGCGGGTGCAACTCACAAGGAATAAAACCAATGGCAATGCCAATGATCAGCTCAACAATCATGAACGCCAACTGCCAGACATTGTGAGGGTAGCCCGAAGCCACAAGAGGGACAACTAACCTTCCTACCAGGGCGGTACTGGTATCTCCAATGAGCGAATAGATCTACCCATGCGACCTAGGGCGCTGGTTTAATGCTACGGCCTTCCGTGCCTTTGCATAGGACTCACCGCTACTGTTCCGAAGAGAGCTCCGCTAGCACCGACCGATGGCGCACCAACCAACGAGAAGTTACCACCCAGCACATTGCTACAGATACCATCAGGACGAGCACCAAGCCGCGCGGCGGACACTTACCCGAATATTCCTGCTGCCATGTAGAGGACCAAGAAGCTGAGGGTTCCCATCTCGCGCTCGACCTGGAGGATATCCATCAGCCCGATGAGCTCATACAAGGTCAGCATAGTATGTACTTGTGCGGAGGCTGTCAGCTGCGCCACCATGTTGAGCAAGAAGTGGATGATGCCGGCATGTAGGAAGATGGGCGTGATGAATCTATGAACGACGATTGGCATTGGGCCCGCAAGCAGTGTACCGCTGTGGCGTACCTGAACCACTGGTTGGGTGTCTCGCCGTGGAATCCACCGAAGTTGCAGATCTCCTCGAGTGAGCAAAGCTGCGTCGCGGGGTTCGCAGTATTGTTGAGACCTGTAAGTCACGTATCAGCTGCGGAGAGCTTGCACGCGACAAGCACGACTGACAAGGAACTGGTGTAGTGATAGTCAGGCCCGTCACGCTCTTCATGCAAGGCGGAAACCGTGCGCCAAGCTGGATGAGCGCAGAGGTCGAGGGGCCTAGCATGGGGTTCACGGTCGGCTGCGTCAAGCTCAGTATTGTATGACCAGGTAGCGTTGATTGGCCACTCACCTTGAATGAGAACGGTGATCCTTGAGCCTTGGCGTTTGTTACAAGCTCGTAGATGAGCACTCCCAGCATCGCAACGCTCAACGCATAGCCTGCACACGGTCAGAGTAAGCTATAGAATGGCGGAATATGGCAGTTACTCACAAGCAATAGGGTGTCGTTGCACGCCAATACCGCGCTTCTTGTCCTCTATGCGCTGTTCCAGTGGATACAGTCCGAAATACCGCTGGAACATGTTAGGCCTCTTCGTCATCACAGGCGAGGATTTGGCCGCAGGGGCAGTGAACGGCTCCGCGTAATCTGCGCATGCTCAGAAGAACCGTCTGACAGACTCGCGAGCCTGCGACGTACCGAGCTGCTCATACTGCGTCTGGCGGGCGTAATCTTCGGGCTTGGGCGTGAAGGGATCATCTAGCTTTGTTTGGGACTGTGAGGGACCACTGGGATAGTAGTTGAAGTGCTCGTCGGTGTAGCTGTATCGATAGTCCGGCTCGTAGACGGGGTTGATCGCCGTAGTCGAAGACTGAGCTGAGGGTTGAGGATGGTCGAGCAGTGGCTTGGAATCGGACTCCGAGTGGTCATGGTCGTGGTCATGGTCGTGTTCGCGCTCGTAGGGATTAGGCATCGAGGCCATGTCGATCGTTAGGTATAGAGCGGTAAGATAGCAACGCTAGACGCAAAGTATGGCAGACAAGAGGGGTATGAGAGGATGGAAAGAGGATGAGAGGCTGAGGGTTATATTCCGAAGCGCAGCGGGTCGTGCGCATCGCTTCATGGTTGTGTTGTGACACATGCCGTCGGCGTCCTTGGCAATTCAAGCAGGCGCGTACTGCCCCGCGGTGTAGGCGCTCGCCTCTGATCCGCGTGAGTTTCACCTGAAAGCCGCGTTGAGCCAGACATCTCCGAGCTTGGTATGCCGACATTCTATCCAGCAAAAGCTGCGTTGATCATACATAAAGAGAGAATTTCGATAGTTGTGACCTTACGGTCGGGGGCAGCTACTATGGACCGTACTAGGTTGCTCACGGCGGACAGCCTCAAAGCACGCTACTGCGGATGTGGTATTCGGAAGTTGCGAAGGAACGCATCTGCGCTGCGCGGACGCTCGAGCAATCATAGATAGGATTGCAAACGTATAAGGGAGATTGAGTTGCTGAGCGGATTGCCGGACGTCGCACAACTGAAATTCCCGGGGGGTCCCCTAGTCGATCGAGAGACCTTCACTTTCCTTCCACTTCTCCAGCAGCGCGTTGCTAGGCTGACCGAAGGGGTCAACGACTTTGCGAGCAACTTCAACCCCTGCCACAGGAAGTCCCCTGGAGTCAAGGAGGCCAAGCTGCAAGAAACCGGTTCAATTGAACCAGAAATATCTCAGGGGTACATGGCTTACCTGAACCAAGACGGATGCTTGGTCCCAATAGCTGGAGGACGAACAAATATGCTGAGCATGAACGCCTGCAAAACCGAAGGCGCGAAGACATACATGTGCCTGCATATACATGAGCAACATTGGGAGCGCTGAACGAAGCACAGGCTTACTCAAATGTGAGCTTATCTCCTCGAAAGGCGACGACGCCGACCAGGGCTATTTCCAATCGTTTTCCGGTAGGTTTGATGCCCGGCAGAAAGTAGTCGATCTCCTGTGTGAGCACATAGTTTATTTCATGAATGCGGCGGTTCACTCCGGAGATGAGACTCACCGTTGTATGAGTGCACTTGTAGATCATCTCTTCGATGATCCTATCGGCGCCGACTGCCACATTGTGAGTGGAGCATCTGCCATGTTCTGTGCGGCTTCCTACTCACTTGTTCGAGATATCGTAACTAACTCAGTATCCGGAGGAGTGACCTAGATATGCGCCAGTGGTGAGCACCCCGAATCAGGGAGAGCAAAGACTACGCACATAATCTTTCGTGAAGTGATACTGAGACCGTTGTTGGTCAGCGTCACTCCGCCCCGACGTGTATCCTAGCTCACCTTGTAGAAACGCGCCAAATCCCGGTATCCTACTCCTCCCGTCATGGTAGGGACATGGTTCACGTAAGGCGTCGAGACCTGCGTTGATGCATGGTCAATGCCGCCTATGCGGGACGATTATGGGCCCTACCATAGTCTGCATGGTCTCTACGCGTCGACGGAATTTACGGGTCAGCTGAGTACCACGAGAAGATATAACTACGCACTAGACGCATCTCGCTCCACAAATTCCTAGAACACACACGAGGCTCATTAGTAGATTCGCGGGAGGCCTGAATGCATGAGAAGTGACATAGTAGGTGTGCTTCTCCCATAAGGCTTCCAGCGGGAAATGAGGGCCGAGTTCCCTACGAAGGAGCTCCAGCGTCCTGGTATATGACAGGTTATTTGCCGAGCGTAAGTGAGGGTCAATCGTCCCGATTTTCCCGCTGGCATGATCGATGGGTGGTCCCGCCTGGAACGGGAACGGCGGAGATGCCGGTATGAACGGGTACGCATGCACGTCGATCGGCGGGTAGCGCGACGTCGGAATGTCCGTCGACTTCTCCGCTGCGAGCGCCAGCAGAGACGCGTGAAGAGTCTCCTGCTTCGAGGACAAGTGAACGAGGGTCCTGTAGGCCACGCACTGAGCGGGTGTTCGATCTCAGAGGTTTCCACAAGAACTCACGGGACGACCGTTCCGTCGGCGGCCTCGTGTAGGAGCACATCGCCGGTTTCTACCACCGGAGAGTAGTGTACTAGGGCCCGCAGCTTCTCCGGAACCAATGCCTGGATCGCGAAGGAGACGTTCCCTGTGGTGAATCCATAGGTCACAAGAGCCCAGTCGTCCACATTCTGGAGCTCTTTCTTCGCCTCAGATAGGCTCCGCCGCAGATCGCCATCTTCCCGACTAGGGTAAGGAACCAGTATCACGCTGTACCCTTCTTCACTGAACTGGACGAGGAGCGAATCATGACTGGAGGTAAGCATTTCCGGCCAATCGTATCTCGGTACTTGTTCGTACCTGCTGGCACCACGACGCTTGGTCTTGCGAGATTAGAAACACCAGGAAGGGTGGCTTCGCGACGGAGGCGACGGCGTTCGGAAAGAGATGAGGCATAGCTCCGAACAATCTGGTGCTCTTCACAGTGTGGATACACCACACCCCCGGCTTATGAAAGGGCTCTGCTGCTCATACTACCTGTGGGAAACGACGGATTGCGAGTCGAGATAACGGCGACCTCCCGGAGTGCCGGTCCTCGCACGGCCCGCGCACCACTTGCAGACCATCGCCGTGCCTCAGTGGACGCGAATTGAGGTATACCATTGTTGAGAGGATCTGTGGTGCGTAGGCACATCCCGGGATAGTATGTACCGACGAAGCCGATAGAGCAAACAAGATGGTGACGGCAGCGGAACAAGCTGGTGGACCATCTGGCGCCCACAAAGCACGCACTGGTCGTTCCACTGACGCCCCCTCTGCGACAGAAGAGCAGGTAGCCCAACGCCGAGATGTCTGGCGCACGATATCCTGCATGCCCTTGCTCACTCAGCCACGATGTGCCCCTGCGACTGAACCTGCTGAAGGACCAGCCCACACGTGGCTAGTGATCCCGGCCAGGCGGGCGTGCAAACGAATAAACAGCAGTGGTATCTACATGTGACGACAGCAATGCGAGGCGAAGGTCCGATACCCAAACCCTTCTGTTACGATATCAATGCGTCCCCGTTCTGATCTATGGGCGTGCCGTTAGCCACGCTCGCCCTGCCTCTACTTCGTCCGGACGGCGCTCGGGTCAACGCCGTCAGGTGCACGGCACCCGTGTCGATCTTCAGCTCCCCGGATTCCTCGTTTGGGTCGTCAGATGAGTACGGCGGCGGAGGCTTGTCCGCGTCGTCTTCTTCCAGTTCGACCGGCCTCGTCCAGCGTGCCGCAGCCCTGCTTCCGTCGACGTATTGCAGCGTGCTCGGCCCGATCTCGCGGAGCTGCTTGCTGAACCGCCAGCCCATGGCACCCCGGTTCCCAAAGCTGGCGCGGCTTTCGCTTCGGCTCGAGCCGTCCACGCTCAGCCGGACCCCCACGCGCTTCTCGTCGTCCAGGCTTGACGGCTTCGTGGGGAGCGCCCCGAGCATTCGCGGGTCGGAGGGAAGCAGGAGGGGAAGCATGAAGCGCGAATCCAATAATTCGCCGAGGGGGTCAGGTGCCTTGGCCGGTTCCCAGAGCAGCTTCTCCTGCGTCCGGTCGAAGAGTGCGTCTATAGAGCGCTGGGCGGCGCTGCCCTCCTGGGATATCGAAGAGGCCTGGTCTGAGCCTATGGGAACGTCGTGGAGAGAAGGGGACGCGCTGATGCTCTCCTCCCTTTCTCGTTCCCGTTCGCCAAGCTGCGATACCCAACGTCGGAATGCACTCCCAACAGACCAGAGTGACTGCTTCTCACCTCCTTCCGCAGCTGCTCAACGCCCATCTTGACTCGATGCCGCTCCCAGTCCTTTTGCAATTGTGCAAGGTACTGATTGCACTCTTCCGTCATCCGACCTTCGTTCACCTCGTACTTATAATCTCTGACCGCGCGACGCATCTGCGCGCAAGTCAATGCAAGGGGGCATCTGGGGTGAACAATCAGACCTACCTGTAAAGGGTTCAGATGCTTCATGGTCTGGATCGTAGCAATGAGGTTCGCGAACTCCGTAATGGACGATAGGCACTATCGCCGGGGTTAATAGAGCGTCATCAAGAAATTAGGGACAGATCGTACCTGGAGCCAATTGAGCAGATCATGCACAGGAGCAAAGTGCGATCCCACGCCCCGAGGGAGCTCCATGTTGCTGATCCACTCTTCGATGACTCCCAGATTCATGCTGATCTGCACTGCTCTTGATCTGGCTGTGGCGTGAGCATTGGGGCCCTCGACGGAAGTTGTCGCGTGACATACCGACAGAGGTACTTCTTCCGCGTCAGGACCCGGTTGAAGATCTCGCCTTTTCTTAACTTCAGCACCCGCGTCGAGGAAGAAGCAAAGACAGGACTTCTCACATGCGGTCCAATACATCACTTGCGACCAGAACTGTGTCACAAGCGCCGGGTTGATACCTGACAGTATGAGCAAGGTGTGGAGGGCGGTCATGAAGGAGATCACGTCTTTGGGAGACGTCGGAGGTGGTTGTTGAGGGTCGCCAAAAAGGGACTGTATTGGAGTGGAGGTCGACGGAGGTCGAGTGCGCGAGAACGTCTGCCGGAACGAAGCGAATGTCCGCACATCAGGTGGTGATGTCGAAGGCTGAGCCGGAGGAGATGGCGGTCGGCTCGACTGTGTTGGCGACGTTGGCGGAGCTCCGCGTACGGTGTTCGCGTTTGAAGCCGTTCCGTTCGCCTTCTTCTTGCCGGCGCCGAATGACCGGAGGAATGACCACTCGGACTCGAACTGAATTGCTTCGAACTCGCTGGATAGAGGTGAATAGTCCAGCAACGCTGCGTCCAAGAGCGCGTCTATTCTCCGCTCCGCGAATCGGATGATGAAGACTGGTCTGAAAGTGAGCGAGCTACAAGAGTGATGCAGCTGGAATACTGCGCATACCGAAGACAGAGTTCAAGATCTCCTCTATGAGGGCCAATGAACCGAGGTTCTCGCATGTCCGGCTAATGGCGTTGTCACATCGCATCAAATGCAGCCAAACGGTCGTGTTGTACAACCAGAAGATCAGGTAGGTTGGATCTTCAGCGTGGCTCTATCGTGGATATTGTAAACCCGTTTGTACACGAGCAGATGCAGCAGAACTCACAAAGAAGACATCTTCGATGGCATCCGTAGCGCCAATGACAAGGTCTTCTACCCAGTTGTGATCGCAATTCAGGCAAGCAAACCGCGCCAGCATATACAGAGCGTTCGCGGGTTCCGCATTCCGTAGCGATGGCGGAAAGTCGGTGATTAGCGACTGGAAGATGTCTGGTAATGACATCGGGGAGAACACGAGCATTGACGAGAAATCTGGCGGCGGTGTCTGCAGCTCGCTCTGAGAGACACGATGCGGCACAGTGCCGGACCAACTTACGAGCACAGAGTCCGGGAGGGCGTCGTCCTCCGCCTCTTCCTCCGAATCCAGGGAGAAGAAGGTATCGTCGTCCCCCCACCATTTCGGGTTTATACCGAGCGTCCGCTCGATGTCTTCCTGGACGTGGCGTCGCTTCCGGAGACGGCGCATGCGCTTCTCTAGCGATCGTCGCTGCTCTTCCATTCGACCGCCTTTCCACCCCGCCTCCCGCATTGCTTCCTCCAGCAGCAGGGCGACATCCTCTCGCCCTGGGACGGTAGAATGCGCGGTGACGATGTCCAGCGGGGTCAGCCGCCGTCTCGTGAGCGCCAGTGGTGACGAGCCATGGGTAAGCAAGTAGGATACCAGCGTAGGTGGGGAGAGTAGTGAGGCGTAGTGCAGCGGCGTCCAGCCGGCTGGAAGCAGCCGCTGTGAGATCGACGACTTCCAAGCCGCTCAGAGGACACGTACCGTAATCCGCGGTGTTCACGTAGCAGCCCTCGGACACGAGCAGCCTGACGCACTCCTCACGCTCGATGTCCCGCTCGGACTCGGAGCCAAAGCCCAGGATTGCGATGCTGATCAGGCCAAGGCCGTCCTCATCTTGCTTCGACAGATCGACGAACGCCTGCGCCTGCGGGTCCGAGAGCAAGAACGATAGCAGGGTGATATCCGCGAACACGCAGGCGCGTACTAAGCTGTGGGTAACGAGCTCCGCCTTCTGGGAAGGCGAAAGGCCGACGTTGGGTGATAACAGATCCGAGATCTGGGCGGGTGTGGGGTAGAGGGGCTGCAGGTCGGGTTCGACGGTGAGGTCGACGGGTCCAATCGCAGAGGTGGCCATCTAGAGAGGAGTGCGTCGCTGCGGGTGTCTAGTTGGGCGGTTGCTAGAGATCCCCGGACGCTGCTTTAGAGGCCGTGTAGCTTATATTGGGTGCGCGGACCCGCAGATGACCGGCGAGTTCCGTGTGCAGCGGACGACGTCAGGAAATGGACGAGGCTCCAAGCAGACCGTGGAGCACAGCGTCGACGGCGCAAAAGGTGGCGGTGAGGATGGAATGGACGGCGGGGTATGCAAGCACGGACGGTCTGCAGGACGCGATCGCGCGACGGCTGTCCGCGCAACGGGGCATATGGGCGTCTATGTACCTCAAATATATTGAGGCCACGTGCGCGCATCGCAGGCCACTTTGCTGGGATAACCGTTCTTGAAAATCCTTAGTTTGAACCGCACGAGAACGGATCGGATTTCACCGCATGAACCTGTATTGGGCGATTGGACCCAACATCCCAATCGGGATGTCTACGGCGCTTCACGACTTGTCGCTTCGCTCGCTTCGGCAAGTCGCTCGCGCCCATATATACCTCTCTCTCCTTTCCTTTCTCCTCGTCGACCCCCCGCTCCGGGGACGTCGTGCTGCCTGGCGGCGTCGCTGCCGGGCATGCCTCCGACGCTCGTAGCGGCGGCCTCCCGTCTATGCGTCCGCGCCGCGTCCGCGTCTCGCCTCGCCTCGCCTCGCCTCGCCTCGTCTTGCACTCCTCGCACTCCGACTCGCGCTCCTCGCGCCTCGTTCCCGCCGGCCGCGCCCTCTTCGCGCCCTTCCTCATACCACCTGCGCGCAATCCGCCTCTCACGCGCCGCTTCTCGCTCCGTCGTGCCCTTTGTGTTGCGCTGCCGCTCTTACGCGCCTATTGCGCGACCCTGGCCTTGCGGGACCGTCCACACTCCATACGGTATGTGGTCGTGCATCGTCTGTCCCGCCCTCTGGATGACCCTTTTACTGCCTTCAGAAACGACGTATCCGCAGCCTTGCGCTTGGCTGATATGCCGTGTATATACGGTTTTCGTTGCACAGCTAATCCGCTGCTGTGCTCTCATATTCACGTATGCATCTTAGGCATAATTCGTCGGTAAGTCCTATGACGGTATGTCATGGAGTTGCATGCTGATCTGTGGCCCTACATCATATTGTTTACAGAGGAGCAGTCGTGCCAGCACAGCCCCTGTCTGAAGTTGCGGCAGGGGCGACACTGCGGGTATAAGTGGCTAGTAGGTATGCCATGCCCCGGTTCCCCAAGGTAAGCAGGCGGCGAAATGTCGTGTTAGTAGTACACCTCTAGTATACCTGTATGAGTACAGTGTATTGTGCATGCTTGACCGTATGTACTTACTGTACGGTATCGTCAAAGTAGGATGTCATAGGCTTGAATAATATCACTGAAGTCATTAAATGACCCTTCCATGTGTGACAGCTTGCCCGCATCCACAAATGAATATGCAGTTCGTGGGTTACGCTGTAGTGAGCCTTCCTTGGGTACCGCTGCATCCACTGGGACTCTGGCTGGTCGGGGTACGAAAGCCCTTCGGAGTGCTAGATCTGCCATCCTCGACTATTCCGTAACGTATCTCCTTCTGTCTGGACAGTCACACCTAACACATCTCAAGAGCGAACAAAGATCGACGTGAATTGTTGTGCATATAGCCTGCGAGAGCTCGTTCTTAGTTCTGTGTGCATGTACATACTTTTTCCGACGGCTTTATCCTCTTCTCCACCATCTCGAGTGTCGGTCTCGCGCCCTTCACGACATGAATGAGTGTCCGACGTGCCACCCGCTGGACGGGAACAGTATGTTATACTTGACAGGAGGGATTAGTCTACGTCGAGCTTGTTTTTGCCCATACTTGCCCGGCTAAGATAGACAGACGTCGACCGAAGTTCGAACTGTCATTGAGACGGAGTCGACGTCGAGATTATCGAACATTTACAGTATACGCACGCGGCCGTAATGCTGCCAACCTCGCTCTCGCCCCGGAAAGCTCATGCATGCATGTAACGACTCTGCGTCCCATCCTGGATGATCATGATCACTAGTACTCACAGTATGTAGCCCTCACAATGTGCAACCAAGGTGTGCTTCTGCATCCCTCGTGAATTGGCTAGAGATGTGTGTGCAATCGTCACATGCCATTGATACTACTAGCTAGTACCCATCCTCAACGCCTTGGCTAAACACCCCCGCTGGCCTGGGAGGGGCACAGTAGTCGCACTACTACTCGCTCACCAACTACAGTCTTGGCTGCAGGTTCTCACAAATATGCGCTCTGGTAGAGGAATGGGGATGATCATGCCCCAACAGACCCGTATGATACATGGAGCTACTGCAGTGATATCCGCAGCGTCCGTGAATCTACATGTATGAGGTACGCGCTCGCTGGGTTCATCGCGTTGTTCAGGTGCTACGTATTATGAGTACTATTCAAGTTTTCCCGGAACATGACACTGCTGTCACGGTGATGCCAATACGATGCTACGATGAGTCTGGCGGCTCACAGTACGCCGGCTCCAGCGGACGCGCCGGGGAGACCAGATAATCGACCGCGGAGGTATGTACCTCATGTCGACGTCGGATGGACCCGATGCATGTTCTGCGGGCCAGCGATCTCTGCAGTACGGAGTCATGATCGTAGTGGCCACAATATCCCTTGAAGGTAAGGGAAAGCCACTGGCATATACTAGTAGTGTGCGAGACGAGTTAGACATGTCGTAGACACTGAGGTACTAGCTCAGGCTCAGGCTTGAACGGCATTATATTGGTGCACTGGCGCGAAGAGACCACAATACTAGAACAGCCGTGTATATGGTGCAATTTTGTATCATGTCCAGTTTTGCACAACTCAGGCAATGATATCTCTCGCCGATCACGCGTGCACAAGGTGTCGATACAGTAGCAAACTACTCATTTGATTGGCACCGTCGTAATGCATACACACAGGACATACCGTACACTAGTACATCCTAGCCAAGTAACTAGGAGATATCCTGTTAGGGGGACGTACCGGGGTCTGAAGGATTCATGCACGGCATGATTACCGTCAAAATACTGTACAGTGGACAAAACCCACGGAGCCGACCATGACCCTCAGCGCATGACACAGCGCATGCTTTTGCACACCTACGTACCCTGATCCCTGATCATTCTCCAACCCCGCACGAAGAGAAATAATCAACAGAGGCCCGAAGCCTGGGTCGTCGCCGATGCAAGAGGGCTGCTTACCACAGTATCCCAAGAAGGAATCATGCTCATGCGCCCTGCCTCGACGCGACTAATGCCCAGCTTGCGCCCATGACTGGGTGAGGCAATGAAGGAGGGCACCTGCGCGCGGAGGGCAACATGTCTAATAATAGAAAAAGGCGTTGTATCAGTGATCACGCTATCCAGCGGGACAGGGCAGGCGAAGGGCACTCACCACATATGTCAAAGGTCCGTGCGTAGAGTGCGCATATAGCGCGGACGTCACATAGAGGACCCGAGTGTGACAGAGGGCGCGACGGAGCGAGAAGCGGCGCGTGAGAGGCGGATTGCGCGCAGGTGGTATGAGGAAGGGCGCGAAGAGGGCGCGGCCGGCGGGAACGAGGCGCGAGGAGCGCGAGTCGGAGTGCGAGGAGTGCAAGACGAGGCGAGGCGAGGCGAGGCGAGGCGAGACGCGGACGCGGCGCGGACGCATAGACGGGAGGCCGCCGCTACGAGCGTCGGAGGCATGCCCGGCAGCGACGCCGCCAGGCAGCACGACGTCCCCGGAGCGGGGGGTCGACGAGGAGAGAGGGACGGAGGTCGGGGTATATATGGGCGCGAGCGACTTGCCGAAGCGAGCGAAGCGACAAGTCGTGAAGCGCCGTAGACATCCCGATTGGGATGTTGGGTCCAATCGCCCAATACAGGTTCATGCGGTGAAATCCGATCCGTTCTCGTGCGGTTCAAACTAAGGATTTTCAAGAACGGTTATCCCACTTTGCTCAAGTCTTCTCTGTAAAGACTCGCCATCACCTACTTACCACTCGTGTCTCGCCTGCCGTCTGTCCGCCATGCCTCCCGCCAAACGCCAAAAGACCGCTGAGGACGAAGTCTCAGAACAGGAGAACGACGAGGAGATGATTTCTGGCTCCGGCTCCGGCTCTGATCAGGAGGACGGATTTTCTTCAGACGCAGGCTCTAGCTCTGCTCCTAGCGAGCCCGACACAGAAGATGAAATTGCGGAGGCAAAGCTAGCAAAGTCGAAAAAGACCTTGAAACGGAAACGGCGCGCGACCGACGCAGTGAACTTCGGTGCGACTTTGCAGTCGTTGCTCACCACCGATGCTCCGGAAGCACCATTGTCCCTGAAACCGTCCATCGCGAGGAAACGCAAGGAGGAGAAGCTCGAGGCAAAGGGGAAGCAGGTTCTGCAAGTTGAGAAGAAGGAGAAGGAGGACAGAGGGCGGATAACGGACGTGATCGGTGGGTGGGGAGGAGAGGGCGAGCGAGCGTTGAGGAAGGTCGCACAACGAGGAGGTATGCTCGGACGTGCTGTCTCACTTGCTCAGACCATTGACGCCTTGCCTAGTTGTCAAACTCTTCAATGCGATCCAGCAGTCGCAAGTTGCTTCGGCCGCTGCAGCTGAAGAGCTGAAGGCGCAGAGAGGAACGGGCAAGCCTACGCTTCCTGCACCCACATTCCATGACAGGAAGAAGAAGGGGAAGCACAAGGAGGCCGCGGTTGCGAAGGCGAAAGAGAGTGAGTGTACTTGCGCCTGTGCGTATACTGTTGTGGCTGACGAAATGTCCAGCGAATTTGGGTCAGGACGATTTCCTGGATATCATCCGCTCCGGCGGCATCGTCTCAAAAGCATGATACATGTTGACTGTATTGTGTACTGCACACTCATCTACTTGCTTTACCGCTGGACTGCCATGAACGTGAGAGCCGAGTGCCGCGGGTCCCTATTCCGTGCCAGGCTGAGGCGTTCCGATATTCTTCCACCGAAGGTAAGACTGCGAGCGTCTCAGTTAGCATGCCATGTTGCTAGTGGGTTTGCTATAATGCGCTGGATGCCCGATGCAGCGTACTGTGCATGGACTTGAGTCCAAGACTCGATGCAGACACTATGCAGACGCGCTTCGCGACTTTGAGCAATCTGCAGTTAGCGCTCGCGCCAAGTGGGCGCTTCAGACCGACGTCGCCTGCGAGCTTGCCCTGAAGTGACCGCGTTCCTTGGTATAAAACTTTTCGCTCACGTTCCTCGTGTTCCTCATGGTCTGTACTTCTCGTCCTATCTAGCGAGCTCATGAACTAACCGTCTTGCGAAAATCAGCCTGCTCAGCAGAAGGCGAAGATCTATCAGGAGGAATGGGAGCGGCGGCTTCATGATGTGCAGGTCTCGAAAGAGTGAGTGTCACGTTCTCCCTGTTCTCTGGCGGCGTCGTCATAGGATGAGCAACTTCAATGGGAATCTCTCTGAACTCCTTGATGAGCTAAAAAATTGCATGTATTATCTGAATCTCGACGCGTCGCCTCATTAAATGTCTTGCGATGTGAACATGTTGCTGACTCCGGCGACTTGCAGGGACCTGAACCGGCTAGTCATGGACTACCTCGTCATCGAGGGATACAAGTCGGCCGCGGAGGAGTTCAGCAAGGAGGCTGGGATGGAGTCTCCAGTGGATTTCGATTCCATCGAGAATAGGATGAACATTCGGGAGGCGCTGCAGCGCGGCGACGTCGGGGATGCCATCACGCGCGTCAATGACTTGAACCCTGAGGTGAGTTGCTCTTGCCACCTTCGTGATGCGCCGCACTTGCGCCGCTGAAAGGATTAAACCTTTTCATGCACCACGCCGAGTCCCTCCGGGGTCGATGGTGAGACCAAACACCAAAACTTCAGTCTTCAATATGATCCCCATTTCCGCGTCTCCGTCGAGTTGGGAACAGGAGGCTAATAGATACACGCGTGTATAGATACTCGACACGAATCCATCGCTCTACTTCCGGCTGCAACAGCAGAAGCTCATTGAGTACATTCGTCAAGGCAAGGTGGCCGAGGCGCTGCAGTTCGCTCAGGAGGAGCTCGCCCCGCGCGGGGAGGAGAGCCCGGAGTTTCTATCCGAGCTCGAGCGCACGATGGCGCTGCTGGCGTTCGAGTCGTCACCCCTGATGCCAGCCTCGGTGAGTGAGCTGCTATCTCCTGCGCAGCGCATGAAGACGGCTGCGGAGGTGAACGCGGCGATACTCGAGAGCTTCAGCCAGGGCAAGGAAGCGAAGCTGGTGGGGCTGCTGCGGCTGCTGTGCTGGGGAGAGGCCATGTTGGAGGAACGTGCGGACTTGCCGAAGGTGTGTGTGTGGTTTCTGCTCTACGCTTGCGCCGCGTCTCATGGAGTTGCGCCGCACAGCTTGACCTCAGTGATGGGACGTTTGGTGAGCGTGCGAGCAGATAGGCGACGTGCGGCGCGATGATGTTGGCTGGCGTGTGTGGAGTGCGGGTGTGCCTGCACGCTGATATCCTGTACTTTTACGCACTTCTTGTAACATGGAGGGATTCGTTATTCTGGAAGCCACGAACGCGCAGGGCTGCGTGTGAAGGGGGTGAGCTTGGAGGACACGGATGCGGCATGTCGAGCGTCAGTGAACGGTAAGTAAGAAGACAACAATCAGATGATCGCGAGGGGGTAATGACAGGACGATGATATTGTCATTGCAGTGCAATGAAACTTCCGCGCAGGAGCAGGGTAGATTCGCACATTACGAGGGGGTATTAGGCCGGCGCGCAGCGGACAAGAAAGGCTGACGAACGCGCGTTTGTCCGGGGAGGCCGCACGCGAGAGGGATGGGGCGGCGTGACCGGGTGCGCAGTTCATATTGGCGTGTAATTAGGCTGGCGCGAGACGGGGAGTTGGGTGTAGGATGTGCGATGTGCGGGTCGGAGAGCCGGAGAACGAGGAGGGACATGTGCTGGGGGGAGGGCATGCGGCGAGCATGTGTGGGTTGGGGGAATGCTAGAAGGCGGGGGGAGGGCGCCATGAAGACGGAGGTAGAGAAGGAGGCGATCGGGGGACGGGCGTCGAGTGCTTGTGTGAACTGCGAAGCTGCCTCTCTCCTCTGAATCCCCGTCCGACTCTAGCCACAACAGGCTGCCGGCCCTGCTTAGTCATCCGGCGGTAGCGTTCACGCCCATTCCCGCTGTGCCTTGTCCACTCGCCCGGTCCTCCTCCTCCTCCCTCCTCCCGTCGTCCTGCACGACGTCCCCGCACCCGACCACGGCCCTCTCTTCTCCGTCGCTGACCCCCCTGCCCCTCGCCCCGGCTGATCAGTGTCCCACTCCCACCCGGAGCACGTCCACGCTCGCTAGTCTCGGTCAACGCGCTTGGATCCACTCCTCCGCTCATTCACCAAGGCTCTAATCATCGCTACCACTGATCGCACGCGCACGCCCGCTCTCTCGACTGCACGCCTCTCTTTCTCTCCCCCACGCCTCTCCGCCCGCCATGTCCGACGATACCAGATCCGTCAACCACAGGTCCCGAAGGCAACCGCGGCGTGTCCTGATCGTCAGCAACCCCGAGCCCGGTTCCAGCAGCGAGGAGGGCTCCCCGCCAGCAGTGTGCAAGCCACACCGTCCTCGTCCTCTGCCCAACCCCTCTCGCCCGCTTCCGCTCACAGGCTACGCCGAAAGGTATCACAATGGCCCCACCAACCCTCACATCCCGCCCTTGACCACCAATGTCCATTGTTATCCCTCGTCCCGTTCAAATCCGTCCAACGGCACGCTCTCCTCCCCGTCCAGCAGCAGCTCGCCTGCAGTGGAATCCACCCCTCCGCCCAGCACTCCCGGTCTCAGTGGTCCGGGTATCCACCTCTCAGAGGAGGGCACCATCAGACAGGACACGATCAAACCCCCGCCCCTCGACCGCAACGATGTCCCTCCGCAAGCCCCTCAAAGGCAGAAGACGGTTGAACGCCCGATCACCCACTATGAACTGCAGGGTCTTCCTCGCCGGGGCTCTCTGAGCGGTTCTCGTCCGGCCACGGTAGGTGCAAGCGCCTCTCCAACATCTCATTTGCTGACCTGTCCCGCAGTCACCTACTGTTCCGACGCCCGATTCTTACGTCTCCCCCGCGCAGCGTATGTTCCGCCCAAGCCCCATGGAAAAGGTCATTGTGCTGGTGACCACCGACGCGGAAAATCTGCAAGTCGTGGATATCACGGGTGCGATGACTCCCGCTTTCATTCGGGAGCGTATCTTCACGAAGGTGCGTGCGCGGCTTCACTGAGCTCCGTCCATTAAACCTTAATTCGTCCTCCCTCAGCTGCAAATCCCGGACGAAGATCAGGCCAAGTATTCCATCTACCGAACCGAGGTCGGCCAGTTCGCCATCGGCGAGGCCTTGACGGACGAGGAGCTCTTCAGGCTCTACACCGAGCGTGGCGATCACTCCGGAAACCTCAAGCTGCTCGTGTCACATTCGTCGGCAAAAGTGCACGAGCCTGTCTACGAGCAGATGTCCACCTCCACCGTCATCACCATCCCCCCTCCAGTCATCCCACGGCAAGATATATACGCGCCCCTGGTGCCGGATCGCTCGAGGATGCTCCGGAAGAACAGCCAGTCTTCGGCCAGTGAGGCACCCCATGGCGAGGTCGGATACGAAGCATCGGTGTCGGATGATCTGGACCATGGTGATACTGACGCGGCGCGGGACCCCCGCGAGTTCGGGCGTCCAACTGTTCACGCAAGGACCCTGCCGAATCCAGCCCATCGTCCGCCGTCCCCTATGGGTCGACATAGGTCACGCTCTCCTGCTGGCATGCTGTCCCCGGAACGCTCGGTTCTCGGGAGTCCCAACACGTATCCTTATCGCGCGGAGCACTATTACCCCAGCGTCGGTATATCTCCTCTCCCTGGTACCTCTCCGAAGAGTTCGCGGTTCGTCGATGGCTCCCATACGCCACAGTCCGCCGAGCCATACTCTAGCCATCTCCCGGAGCCTCCAGTCGAGCGGGAGAGGAGCCACACGAATGACGGTCAACCTTCCAGCTACGCGGAGCGCCCGTGGAATGCGCATCGGGAGGAAGAGAGAGCGGCGTCTGACCGCGAGCGGAGGCAGAGGAACCTGCAGCGCGAGCGGGAGCGACAAGCCAGGAAGGAGAGCAGTTCGCGCAACCTGCGCAACGTAGAGCGGGAGTTCTCAGAAAGCAGGTACCGCCCCGACCCTTGGGTTAAAGTGCCCTCCGACATACCGTCCAGCGGCTACAAAAAGGACAGGCCGACTACTCCTCAGGATCCCCGCCGCTTCCCGATAAGCCCACCATCGATGAGTGCGCTCAGCGGCTATCGCCCTCACGCGAGCTCGGGTGCTGGTTCAGGCGAGTCCTCGCGCAAAAAATCCAAGCAGGTACCGTACACGTGGGCCGTGACTTGGAAACATCCGGAGGGTCCCAGCAGCAAGACGGAGCAGCGCCCTCCCCAGCATAGTCTCGTGCGCGGGGCGGCGAAGAGCATGAACAACCTCAAGGAGGCCTATAACAGGCACCCCGCGAGTCTGCAGCCCGGTCGCAACACCCGGGGCCCGCAGCCCCCTCTGCCGTTGATCACCCGTCCTTCGACCGGTGGCAGCACGTCGGGAGGCCCCTCTCTGCCCAGCGCTTCGTCTCCTGGAGAGGCTTCGTCGGCGTACACCGAGCAGGCTGCGTCCCCCGACGTCCCCCGTGCTGCGCCGTCGCCAGGCTACACTCGCCAGGTCGCGACGTCCCACACTGGCAGCCCTTCCGGGGCCCACGCGTACCTCGGTTTGTCTTCTCCTTCGCAGGATCCCTTCCCGCGGCCGCATTCTGCGCTCGGCGAGACCTCCTCGTCGCCGTACACGCAGCCCCGCTATACCCATTCGCCGCAAAACTCGGAGACCTCCTACGAAACCGTTGCCCGCCGCCATCCGTCCGGACCTGCTCATAGCTACAGCACATCCGGTCCCGCTGCGCACTCGTACCCCAACCGGGATGACATCGTCCACACCGGCACCCAGATGTCGCGCTCGTACGTTGAGTCCCACATGCAGATGCCGCCATCGTTGCAAGACCCTTCCACGCGTATTGCCAATGGTCCGCGGACGCCACCTCGCAGCCCCATCGTCTCTACCACGACCGGGTCTGGGCCAAGCAACGTGCCGGAGGCGTCCGCGGTGTCTCCCAGCACCCCTGGGGCCGCGTTCGCACAGCGAGGAGCGATCGACGAGGACGGAAGCTCGCATACAGTCAGGCTGGATGACCGCGTTTGGCAGGGCTTCATCGACGAGACAGCTGCTGAGGGTACGATGCGGCCGAAACCGAAGCCACCCTTGCCGCCGCCGACGACTCAGCTGCCCACGCCGCCTCTCACTGACATCTCGACGTTCTCCACGAACGTCACTCCCACGAATGGGACTTCGTACGGCGAATTGGAGGGATCCGACACCGACAGCGATAACGAGATCTGGGTCAGGCCTCCTACGAAGCAGAACACGCAGCAGTCGTCTTCGTCGTCGCAGAACCAACGGACCTGCATTCGTCCTCCACTCCCTCCTCTAAGCATCGAGAGCTCGCCAGCTTCCGGTCCTAATGCCCTGCCCCCGACGAGCTACGGTGAATACGGCAGGTCTCCCCCACCGAACTTCCCTGGTCCGCCGGACTTCCCTCCGCCGCCGCGGACTCCTAAGCGAACGCCCGCAATCACACAGCCTACGAAGAAGCTCAAGGACCGCATCAGCAAATTCGACAACAACTTCGACGTGACATGGGCGCCGCGCCCGCCTCCCGAAGTCATGTATGAGCGCCTGGAGGAGTACTTCCCGGAGCACGACCTCGACAAGCCCGTCATCGAGACGCCGTCCGGCGGCACGTCTCCGACAACCACGGACGCGCCTGCCGTTCCGCCGCCGCAGCGCTTCAAGCACAAGAAGTCCATTCGGGTCGTCGCCGCTGAGCACAAGCGGCAACTGGACCGCACGTCACGCGGCGATGATGCCACCATCGCACCGCTGTCGCGCAAGCGACACACGAAGCTGTGGGGTAGCAGGCTCGAAGAAGTCACGACGGAGCAAGGGAAGGGTCCTGCATCGTCCGGGTCGTCCGACGCTTCTCCGGGCGGTGGTGCGAAACGTGAGTGTTGCTTCCCCGAGCTGATCGCATTGTGAGCTGACGTTCGAGCGTTCGTAGCCATCTTCCGGTGGGTGCGGGGCGAGCTCATCGGCAAGGGAACGTACGGCAGGGTGTACCTGGCGCTGAACGCGACGACTGGCGAGATGATTGCCGTCAAGCAGGTCGAGATACCCCGGACGGCGAGCGACAAGGACGACTCGCGGCAGGTCACCGTAGTCGAGGCGCTCAAGCTAGAGAGTGAGACCCTCAAGGACTTGGACCACCCGAATATCGTGCAGTATCTCGGGTTCGAGGAGACCCCGACGTTCTTGAGCATGTGAGTGTGCATTCTACCCTGTGCGTGGATGTGTGACTGACTTGCATTTGATAGCTTCCTGGAGTATGTCCCTGGTGGTTCGATTGCCAGTTGTTTGCGAAAATACGGCCGCTTCGACGAGGAGGTCACCAAATCGTTCACTGGACAGATCCTGAGCGGGTTGGAGTACCTCCACTCACGAGGTATACTGCACAGAGTACGTATTTTCGTGTGGTTCCGCCGAAGTACGTTCACCGACTTCCTCTGCAGGATCTCAAGGCAGACAACATCCTCGTCGAGACCTCCGGCGTATGTAAGATCTCCGACTTCGGAATCTCGAAGCGCACGGAGGACATCAACATGGCCGCCGCGTATACCTCCATGCAAGGGACTGTGTTCTGGATGGCCCCGGAGGTCGTCAACTCTAAGGGCAAGGGTTACAATTCCAAGATCGACATCTGGAGCGTGGGATGCGTCGTGTTCGAGATGTGGACGGGTCAGCGGCCGTGGCTTGGTCAAGAGGCGATGGCCGTTCTGCTTCGTGTAAGTAACACTCGGTTCCGTCGGCGATTTCGAGACTGATGGGACCGTGTGCAGTTATACCAGACCAAGCAAGCACCTCCCGTACCCGCTGGCATTGAACTGTCAGCACTTGCAGACGACTTTAGGCTCAAGTGCTTCGCTGCGTAAGTGCCCATGACAGCCTTTTGATAGTTCACGTGCTGACGTCTCCACGCCAGCGACCCCGACGAACGTCCGACAGCATCCGAGTTGCGCAGGCATCCATACCTCGAACTCCAGCCGGGCTGGACTTTCAACGGTTTCAAGTAATCGCGCGTTCATTCGTTTTCTCCCGGCCTCCCCGTAGTCGCAGGTTCACCTTATCCCTCTGGGACTCCCCATTATCCATCACACCGTTTCGTCTCACATTACTCGTCCCTCACCCCAATCTTGTTCCACCATCATGCTCAGCAGTATCATGACGCACCTCTGTTCTCTCGCCTCGTCCAACACATTCCCCGTATATCCTTGCAACGTACACCCTTGTAGCACTTTAATAGTATCAGGATCACGCCTGGAATGCATGGACTCCGTTATGCCTATGGTCTCAACTCGCATGTACAGCATGGAAAACTGCAGCTTATCGCTGGAAATTCATGGCCATTTTGGTCCGTGCAGACTTTGCGTTCGGCATGGTACTGTGCATGACGTCATGGAGATATAAGAAGTCCATGCCAACGGCGCTTTTCGCTGAAGCTAATCCGACATGCAAGCCTTGGAGGATACCCTACACAGGCCGACAGAGGAAGAAGAGCTCGAAGACAAGAGAAAGCAAGATGCGGCCATCCAAATACAGAAGGCTTGGCGCAAGAGGATGCGGAAACGATATCTTGGCCCAGAGTTCCTGTGGTCAGACCTCGCCATGCACGCGAGGATGAAGGTGCGCCACGACGCCCGATCAGGTACAGCTGTCACTACTCTCCACGCTACGCCGTTGCGTAGGTCGACCAAAACGCCGCGGAAAGTGGCAGGAACACAAGTCGCGACCGCTGGCGACGAGGCGTCTTCTTAGCTGGAAGGCTTCAAGATGGCGACGACATGCTGTCCAAGGGGAAGAACACCTACCCCGATGCGGCAAGGAAACACCTCGAGACCCAGCACTGGCTCGAGCTCATAGACGGGTAGGGATTTGGCCTGCCCAACGCGGCTTATTGGCTGACTATCCATTCCAATCAGCAAACATAGGTACGGCTCAAACTGTGAGTATGGCATCAACTGCGCTTCGTGCGGTGGTACTGAGTCCGGGCGAACTGTCACCGAACGCAGTAAAGGTACCGTAGTCGAACAGGCTCAGGCTTCCTAGGCACCGACTGAGCTTGGTGACGCAGTACTACCACGACCGGTGGAAACGAGAGGACACGGAAGAGAACTTCTTCAGATGGTGACGGGAATATCTGCCCCGTCCGTGCCTATCGCTGATGTTTCACAGGCTCGACCACGGAGGCGGAAAGAACCTGTCCTTGAAGGAGTGTCCGCGCGAACAGCTCGAGAAAGAAGTGCGTGCCTTCCGTTCCTATCTGTTGGCTCTCAGTATCATTGACCGCTGATGCCAGAGGATCACGTACCTCTCTCCTGAGCAACGTCCGTCCGACATCTTCGCCATTATGCCTTCTTGACGCTCAGCTCACGCTCTGTCGCAGGCCTCAACTACCTCGTTACGATCGACAATGACGGCAAACTCCGCTGGGCACGCAATGGTCAATTAGTGGATACGACCGCAGGTCGATGGAAAGACGCCGGAGGCGGGAGAGGCATCGTACCATATGACGAACCAGGCGGCGACTCGGAACCCCGAGACAGCTTCAGCGCTCCATCTCCTAGCTCCAGTTCGAATTCGAGCTCAAGCTCGAGCTCTTCCATCTCTCGCGATGCAGATGCCGAGATGATGCACTACGTTGGCCTCCAGCGGCAGCCTAAGAACCCCGTTAAGAGGGTACTGTGGAAGAACTTTACGCTGCGAGGCTTGTTCGACAAGATGCTCAGGAAGACCATCAAGCGCAATACCTGGATCTATGTCTCCGTGAGTACCGCGAACGCCGAGATCTCCCACAAATGTTGATTTGGTTCAGGACAAGAATTGTTCGTAGTTCCACAGAAGCATTCCGTATCTTCGACGTGTTCTGACCATCTATCTATGTGTCATCTGCATCAGTCAACATCTTCATCGGGATCAAAGGTAAGCATCGACGCGCCTAGTGCGGCGGGAAGGGCCTCATAGTGCCGTAGCTCCAGGGACTTTTCAGCACTCGTCCTTCCTAGCTGGTGGTCTGGTCACCTCGGCGGGCTTGATATCAGTGAAAGATGGCCTCATCCACACATTATCACCGCTGTCAGGTCATTATAGGTGCGTTTTAGCGCGCATGAGCCAACGCAGAAATTGACTTGTTCTCCTTGCAGAACGTCTATAGACGTAAGTAGTGGCTGCATGCGAAAGGTTCTCCTCGCTCATGTGCAGGTGCACTTGAGTAGCATTTCAGGCGCTTCATATCAGTGCTGGAAGAGCGCGGAGTTGACATGAGCAAGGTTGAGATTAGCAAAGCCGAACTTGCCTTGTGGGGGTACGTCAAAATGTGGCATGTGCCATAAATCCGGCTGACATACATGTCCTCTTCAGAATTGAACACCTGACGAAATTTAAGAAGAAGCAAGGCCAGATGCTAAAGAACGCCAAAGACGAGACCGCGGCTATCGCCAAGAAAGTCGCTGGCTTGGTTCCCGGGAAGGAAGACGCTGAGGATTGTGATTGGAAACGCGAGATCCTGGAAGGCAGGAAACGTCGGCGCGAACGGCAGGAGGACGCGAGCGACGATCACGTAGCATCTCCACAGACTGAGCCCAGTACAGGACACGACTCGAAGGCAGTCCTGGAAGGCCCGAAGACTACATCTGAGGGATCACCGAGGCCTGAGGAGCCGGCGAAGGAGGTACGACCTGAAGAGCGTTCCGACCATCCTCCGTCGGACAACAATCCTGACGCCTGATGCCGGTCTCCGAGGGGGGAGGCGAGTGGACTCACGATACTTGGCTCGATACCCTTGGATACCCTCGGATACCGATTATAGCGTGAACATACCTTACATCTACTTACCACTTACGACACGCTCCAGCAGACATTGTGTTGCACCTGATAATCATACCCTCCCGCGCTGTACATATGATCGTGTTGTACTCCCCTTCATCCAGACTATGCCCTTGCCCACTTGCTCTCAAAGTTGGATACACCGACTGGCTGAGCTGCCTGGGGGTGAATTCATCAGCTAGTATGTTTGATGCACCGCGTGCAAGGATGTCCACCTTCTCATCGTAATCGACCCATTCGCCCTCCTCCAGATCCACCTCGGAGAATACGGTACCGGATTCAATCCCAACACACTTCCAAATACCCTAGCGGAGGTTCGGTATACTTTCCGGACGCATCAGTAAGATAGGAATGAGCATACCCTTGGATCAAAGCCAACGAACTCAAGGCCGCGACAGTCGATTGTAAGGAAAGGCGCGAACTGGCCATTCGCCTCGGCCGAGTATGGCTTGGGTTTCTCGCCGGGCTCGAATTTCGCCGATGACTCTCGTTTGCAAAGGCCACAGCGCCAAACAAAGTGAGCAGTGCTGCCTTTTCCCGCAGTGACTTCGCGTTCCTCCTAGCATTGAGAGATACATCAGAGACGTCCTCAGTTCCCGGGCATTATTAGCACCCACTAAGCGATTCACAGCAACCATCTTAGGGTGTTCTTCGTTGCAGCTGGTGCATTTGACCTGGAGCAGGGACATCGTGTCATGGTCTTGGGTACGATAGTGCGGATCACTATACCTTGAAGAAGTACTCGAAGCTGTCTGAGGCAGGCTCGAGGTCCGTGACATTCTCGAGATCGGCTTTGATAGACAGAAGTAGACGCTTTCACGCATACATCAGCCATGCTGATCGCCTCCTCCTTCCTCCCCCACTCACAACCATGTTGGCGGACGGTAGCCTGTGGTGGCGAGAAATGAGAAGCGTTATAGGCAGGACTTGCCATATGCGGTCTTCAGCAGCCTCCCGATCCGATCTCAGTCACATGCCTCGGCCAGCTTTCGAGTTTCTCTGGTCTCGCCGTGACCTTGCACTGGCCCTCCTCGGCGCAATGGCTCTCGCGCGTTCCTGCAGGGCAGCGTTCGCGCCTCTCTTCCGCGCAAATCACCTGCACACTTCTGCTGTCCTTTCTGCTCGTCAAAATGCTGCCGCCGCCCCTGCACCTGCGAAGACAAGACGCGCTGTACCGGACCTGGAGCCTCTGGAGTTTGACGAGGAGATCTTGGACGACCAGCTCCCTGCCGAAGATGACGCACCGGAACCCATGCACAAGTACCTCCAGCAGCAGCGGGACATGCTATACTATCTTCGACTAATAGAACACGAGATGCCTAAGCTCGTCGGTGCGTGAGCTTGTGCACATCGGGATGGAAACTTGCTAAACTGCAGCATGTCCAGCATACCGCAAGCCATTTGTCGCTCCCGACGCATCACTACCATTCGTTGTCCGCTCCATCTCCTACGGCGGAGAGGCACATCCGGCTGCCGCCAAGCGAACCATTGTCGTCCCGGTTGCCCGTCTTCCGTTGAAGGACGAGGCGGCAATCCACAAGTTCAAGGTGCTGGCGGGCGTTCGGTGGACCCCGGACCCTCCTACCGACTCTGGCATCAATCCGGGAGAAGGCGGGGGTGAACATGGGTATTTCAAAATCTCCTGCGAAGACTTCCCGAAGCCCGCCATGAACTTGAAGTGGGCAAGCGACGCTATCGACCGACTACTGGCTGCTGCCAACGTAAGTGCTGCCTGCGCCGTCCTATATCCAAAGGCTCACAAACTGCGTCAACAGGACACCAGAGACTCCTTCTCTGACGTCCCAGTTGACACCCGGCACATCGAGGCACGGACCCGCAAGGCCAAGAAGGGCGGCCACATATACGGGCGGCAGACACACCGACCAACTCTGAAGGACTTCCCGAAGGAGTGGCTTCCAGCACCAAAACCTCAGGCCATTGCTGAGCCTGGTGCGAGTAGCACTTGACTGTCGTAGCTTCCAGTGTCACTTCTATCTTTCTAGCTGCATTTTCTCGAAGCCCAGCGCCGCCCGATATCTTCCTGTACGCGCCGGGTTCGAACGCGCGGTCTTACTCATCCTGAGAGCCTTCCGCCGAGACGGTAAAGCACGGAATGCGTTCGTAGCGTCTCGTGAGAATGACTCCTCTGTGAATACGAGCTCGGCTTGGTGAGAAGGTACCCGTTAGGTAACCTCGTGATGCGTCTGGGTCGTATATATGACCCCCCAGAGCTCTACTCTAGCTTCCACACTCACCATATCCTTAGCCCTGGGCGCACATCATCATGGCAAACATTATCAGGGCGTCGGTCGTGCAGGCTGCCACCGTGGCGTACTCTCTTCCCGACACCCTGGACAAGCTCGAGACGCTGACTCGCCTCGCGAGAGAGCGCGATGGTGCTCAACTGGCGGTCTTCCCAGAGGCATTGTGAGGCTGTTCTGCAGTTCATGGAGCTTCGTGTACTCATCGCGCCGACGTGGTTCTTATATAGCATCGGGGGTTACCCTAAGATGTCAACATTTGGTATGGTCGTAGGTGACCGTGATCCAGCTGGGCGAGACGAGTTCCTCCGTTACGCCAAGGCGGCTATCGAGATCCCCTCTCCTGCCATAAGCAGGATTGAGCAGATCAGCAAGGACACGAACGTATTCCTCGTCGTCGGGGTGATCGAGCGCGACAATGGCACGCTGTACTGCACCGTGGTGTTCGTCGACCCCGAGCAGGGTTACGTAGCTAAGCACCGAAAGCTCGTGCCGACCGCGATGGAACGCACCATCTGGGGCCAGGGCGACGGTTCCACACTTCCCGTTCTCACCAAAACGTTCGAGAGCCATTCAAATCCTGGGATTTCTGTGAAGACTAAGTTGTCTGCAACAATATGCTGGTGAGGGATGGCAGTTGCGCGCAACTTGAATAGGGCTGACGCTAGTACCTCAGGGAGAACTACATGCCTTTGCGTGAGCAATTGAGATGATATCATAGCTGTCAGCTTCGCTGACCTTCTGCCCAGTGAGAACCTACTACTACTCCCAGGGCACTCAGATCTATTGCGCGCCCACTGTCGACGCGCGGCCAGCATGGCAGCACACCATGACGCACATCGCTCTCGAAGGACGCTGCTTCGTCCTTTCCGCGTGCCAGTTCGCACAAGAGAAGCACTACCCGCCCGATCACGCCGTAGCAAACGCCAACGCGCGCGACCCCGACAACGTGATGATCGCGGGCGGGAGCGTCATCATCAATCCTTTGGGGAAAGTGCTCGCTGGCCCCCTCCTCAACGAAGAGGGCGTCATCACGGCTGACTTGGATCTGGACGACGTGTTGCGCGGCAAGTTCGACCTCGATGTTACGGGGCATTACGCGAGAAACGACGGTGAGCAGCTGCGTACTTCTCGATCTGTCTAGTGGTCTGACGTACATTCTGCGCTAGTTTTCGAGTTTAAGTTGCGTGAGCCTCCGAGCTCTGGGTCATAGCTCCCACTTGTACGGTATATCAGAGCAGTTTGTAACAGTATCTGCAAATCGCATTTGGGAACAAAATGCCGATGCATACCCGATGACTGGGGCAAGCATAGCGAGTCGGAACTCTTGGGCCTTCGAACGAATGGACAACCCAGGCTTTTGGCGCTAGAGCCTCGAGAGCAAACGCTGTAGTCATCCCTAGTCATGCGTCATCTTGTATATGGGATACGGATGTCCATACTGGTCCATCGCTGCGAAAGAGACGGTCTCAAGGGCTTCCCTCCGTCAGATGCACCCGAGCCTGCTTAGTGCAGAGAATCACACACTTCGATAATTCATTTTATGTGCAGCACCGCACCATGCCGGGCTTGCATTGCGCAGTATCTCCTGCAGCCCCGGTATAGCCGCAGATGCTTGACACTTGCCTCGAGCGCATTATGAGCGCCAAGCTCCGGAGGGGGCGAGGCCGACGGCACCGTCGCGATGTGTGGAAGGCGGCTCGCGACCTGGCTTCGGTTTCTCCTCTACATCTTCGCAGCAGTCAAACATTCAAGGTTAAAAAGGTGGTTAGGTCATTGGAAGGTTAGAGATAGAGTTTCCCAGCTTGTACTTCGCAGCCGCACGCCGCAAACGTGCCCGGATATCGACGGAGGCATATGAAGGGAGACGCGGCGCGCACGTTGCGGCCAACGACCATGACGACCCCCAGCACGCCCCCCTCCATCCGCGGTAGTCCTCTGCAATGGGTAAGCCCCATCTACGTAAAAGCTCGGGTCGAGTATGTGTTGAAGCGGGGTGGGTGTGTTTTGTGCAGATGGTGCTGCCCAAGCCCGGGTTGCGGTTTGGCGCCACAAATTCAAGCAGCAGCAAACAAGAGCAGCGCTCGCGGCCAGCTTCGATTTCTGCCCCCGTTCCATTCCTTGCGGCCATCCAGGTATCGCAGGCCTCAGACTCCTCGTCCCCTGCTTCCCACCCCCATCCCTCCTCCACCGAGCCCCTTGCCTCCTTCGACCCCTCTTCGTTCCAGATGTCAGACTACGGCTCAACCAACGGCGACGCGTCGCTCTCCCCCAACGGCAACGGCAGGATGAACAGCTCCAGTCCCTCCCTCCAGCAGCCAGAGCAGGGCCTCTCGCCCATCATCCGGAAAAAGCTCATGGGCTTCGTTGGCTTCGCCAACCTGCCCAACCAGGTTCACAGGAAGAGCGTTCGCAAGGGCTTCCAGTTCACCGCTATGGTCGTTGGTACGTAGCAACACGTTACACGCGTCAACTGTACATAGCTCATCTCAGCTTTCTAGGCGAGTCTGGCCTCGGAAAGTCCACCCTCATCAACACCTTGTTCAACACGACGCTCTACCCGCCGAAGGTTCCGCTCCCTCCCAATGCTGAGCGTCCCTCAACAGTCGCCATTGAGAGCATAAGTGCTGGTGAGCAATCTAATGCGAAGCGTGTCGCGACGCGTGATTCTAACACTCGTGCTATCAGACATTGAGGAGAACGGTGTTCGCCTACGCCTCACCGTCGTTGACACTCCCGGTTTCGGTGACTTCGTCAACAATGATGAGTGGTCAGTCCGTCTGCTTCCTCGCTATTGCTTCCGCCGCTAAGCCTTGCTGCGTAACAGCTGGAAGCCCATCGTGGAGAACATTGAGGCGCGCTTCGACTCTTATCTCGAGCAGGAGAATAGGGTCAACCGGCAAAAAATCGTGGACAACCGCGTCCACGCGTGCCTCTACTTCATCCAGCCCACTGGTCACTCGTGAGTAGCTTCGTCGTATACGCGGTTATGATTGGGCGCTAAGCCGCAATAGGCTCAAGCCGATTGACATTGAGTTCATGCGCCAACTTCACACGAAAGTGAACTTGATTCCGATCATCGCTAAGGCGGATACCCTTACCGACGAGGAGGTTGCCGAGTTCAAGGCCAGGGTACGTTGTACAGGCAGGCTCATCTCCCGCAGTGGGCTGACTACTGCGCCATACAGGTATTGGCCGACATCCAATACCACAACATCCACATCTTCGAGGCACCCACCTACGAAAACGAGGATGAGGAGGCCCTTGCTGAGGCGAAGGAGATTGCTAGCAAGATTCCCTTCGCTGTCGTCGGCTCCGACAAGTTGGTGAAGACGCCTGACGGTCGCGAGGTCCGTGGTCGCGCGTACCCTTGGGGCGTTGTCGAGGTGGACAACGAAGACCACTGCGACTTCGTCAAGCTCCGCCAGATGCTTGTCCGGACGTACATGGAGGAGTTGAGGGAGTACACCAACGACGTTCTCTACGAGAACTGGCGGACGGAGAAGTTGCTCAGCATGGGTGTTGTGCAAGACTCCACAGTATTCAAGGAGATCAAGTCAGCATACCTTCCTCTCGTAGTCGTGATACGCTGCTGACTTCGACCTTCTACAGCCCCGCCATTCGTATCCAGGAGGAGCGTATCATGCATGAGGCGAAACTCGCCAAGATGGAGGCCGAGATGAAGATGGTCTTCCAGCAGAAGGTTCAGGAGAAGGAGGCCAAGCTCAAGCAGTCGGAGGAGGAGCTCTACGCCCGGCATCGTGAGATGAAGGAGGCGCTCGAGAAGCAGCGTCTGGATCTCGAGGACAAGAAGCGGCGGATTGAGAGCGGTCGTCCGCTTACACCCGAGAAAGCCAGCGTAAGCTATCATTGCACCTATCGTCAGGCCTCGCTCTCTGACGCGTCCTTGACAAATAGACCGGAAGGAAGAAGTTCCTGCGCGGCGGCTGAGGGTTCTCCGGCTTGTGTGTCCTCATATCTCGGTCTTCCTTGCTCTGTTCCAGTGGTGTTGCCCTACTTAGTCGCTTCTACTCGTCCTCCGCTGCGTTATCGTACCTTCTCCGCGTCTCATATGTTTGTCGATTCTAATCGCTCGATAGTGTCCTCCCTGAACACTCACCCACGCTCCTTACTCCTGGATACCACCTTGTCTCATTGTTTCATCCGTACTACGGTCTGTTCGCTCCCTACTACTCAAAAATCTTTGGACTGTAGCGGGCCCACGAGTCTCTTATGACAATACCCTATACTCTACGACCTCGGATTTTTGGGATGGATAATGATGCAAGGGTTTTCTCGCGACTTTATCGGCATCAACATCGCCAAACATCTCGCGGTGGCGTTGGCGCTGTCTGCGCATCTGCTTAGATTTGGACCTATACCACACTCAACTCACGTTCTTTGTCTGTCTGTACACTACTCGCCATGGCCAGCGTTCAGGCTGTCCTCTCCGCACTCGAAGTCTTCAGCCGTGCTCCAGAGAAAGCGGCGCTCGAGCAGGCCAACACCTGGCTGCAGGATTTTCAGCACTCTGTAAATACCCGTTTCGCCTTGGTGCTTCCGGAGGACGGCGACATCTGACGCTCCGCTCCCAACCCTTGCCAGTCCGAAGCCTGGTCGACGTGCAATGTCCTGCTGCTCTCCCCAGAGGCCCCTCCAGCGGCGAAGATATTCGCAGCGCAAACGTTCAGAACAAAGGTGCGTAGGCCCGATGCCTTGAAGCGCTGCGGTCGCCTCATAGCATTCCATAGGTGACCTATGATCTCGCGGACATGAGCACCCCAGACCTCCTCCAGCTCCGAGAGACACTGCTGAAGGCTCTGGAGGCGTACCACGCTGGTCCTCGCAACATCCTCGTTCAACTCTGCTTGGCCATCTCAGGACTCGCGCTCCAGCTCCCAGCATGGGAGGATCCTGTGCAGGATCTGATCGACGCGTTTGGGAGGAACCCGGCGACTGTACCAGCGCTCTTGCAATTCTTGACGGTGTTGCCGGAGGAGGTCACGACGAACACGAAGATCCCGATCACGGTGAGTGGCTGTCTGTGTGCGCCGGCACTAGGGTAGGGGTCTGAATGTGGGTGCAGGATGATGAGTACAAAGAGAGGGCATCGAAGCTGCTTACCGCGAACGCGACGAAAGTGACGGATCTGCTTGCGATGTACCTGCAGGCACCAGGTACGCCACTACGTACCTCCTGCGTTGGACTGAGCGGCGAATGACGCGTTTCATGATTGGCCAGGCGTGACTTTCGCTGTCCAGACGCAAATTTTCAATGCTCTCAGTAGCTGGCTGGCCGCTGGAGAGGTTGTGGCGATGTCTCTCGTGAACTCTCCTCTACTCCCGTACTCCTTCCAGGCGCTCTCTTCTGACGAGCTCTTCGAGTCCGCGGTTACGGCAGTCTGCGATCTTATCCATGAGACGCAGGAAGTCGAGGACAACATGCCCGTGATCGAGCTCATAGTCCCGCAAGTGATCGCGCTGAAGCCGAAGCTGGCGGAGTACAAGGACGACCCGGAGAAAATCAGAGGACTCGCACGCATCTTCGCTGAAGCGGGAGAGGCGTACCGCAGCCTCATCCTGCACCACCCGGAAACGTTCTTCCCGATCGTCGAGGCGATTGGCGAATGCTCGGCCTACCCAGACCTCGATATCGTGCCAATCACGTTCGGCTTCTGGATGCGCCTGGCACAGAGCATAGGGAAGAAGCCCTCCGTATCGCCACTCTTTATGGACGCGTACAGGGCATTGATGGACGTCATCATCCGCCACCTCCACTTCCCTGCCGACATCACCTCGCTGACCGGGCAAGAAGCTGAGAACTTCCGTTCGTTCCGCCATGTCATGGGCGATACCCTGAAGGACTGCTGCTACGTGCTCGGGACGGAGCAGTGTCTCATGGCTGCATACGAGAGGATCACGAACGCTCTCTCTCGGCCGAATGTCTCATGGCAAGAGATTGAGGCGCCGCTCTTCGCGATGCGCTCGATGGGCGCCGAAATCGACCCGAATGACGATAAGGCCGTTCCAAAAATCATGGATCTGATACCCTCTCTTCCCGCCCACCCTCGCGTTCGCTACGCTGCCCTACTCATCGTCTCTCGGTACACGGAGTGGATCAACAGGCACCCTACCTACATACCCTACCAGCTTCAGTATATCTCTGGCGGTTTCGAGGATGCCGATCAGGAGGTCAACGCGGCTGCGGGACAAGCCCTCAAGTACCTCTGCCAGGATTGTAAACGCGTAAGTACACGCTCAATGTATTACCCGCTGGAGATTTACTGATCGACCACTTGCAGCATCTGGTCGAGTTCCTTCCCCAGCTGCACTCGTTCTTGGCTACCATGGGCTCCAAGCTCGTTCAGGACGACAAGGTGCAAGTATACGAGGCGATCGCGTACGTCATCTCCGCTATGCCGATGGAACAAGCAGCGCAGTCCCTCCGCACGTTCTCCTTGGATATCCTTGAACGTATTCATGGGCTCACCGCGAAGACGACACCAGCTACAAAAGATGAATTGGTCAACATTGCCCGTACGTCAATTATTCAGTGATTGTCATACAGCCATCTGATCACAATGGGCAGACGACCTCGAGAACCTCGAAGTAATGCTAGGGGTGATTCAGTCGTTTGGGGAACAACTTCCTGCGGCATGTCAACACACCCATCAAGAAGCCTGGGCTGTCTTCGAACCTTTCCTTGCCAAGTACGGCTCTGAATATCCTATTTGCGAGCGGACCACTCGCGTCCTGCGGGTTGGCCTCACGTTCTTTGGTGCCACCGCTCTGCCGATCATGCCTTCGGTCTTGACCCGGATGGCGTCTTGCTTCGAGTCGACCGGCTTCTCTAGCTACCTCTGGATGGCCAGCAAGATTATTGGTCGTTTCGGGAATGAAGAAGACCCCGCACTTCGAGCAGCCTTCAAGGATGTGTACGAGAGGTCGTCAAACAAACTGGTTTCAATCCTGCATGAGAAGCATCCACAACAGATACCCGACGGTGAGCGTTTTTGTTCCAGCTCGATACGTGTGCGACACTAACCATAATCAAACAGTCCTGGAGGATTATCTGCAGATGCTCCTTCAAATGATAGAGTTCACGCCCGACGTCTTCTTTCCCTCACCTGCTTTCGCTGTCGCATTCCGCGTGGCCATGGCCGCGCTAACACTTGTGCACTCTGACATTGTTTTCGCAGCACTGGACCTCCTTCGCACAATCTTCTCACATGATTGTCTCGTCCCGACCTCCGAACCCCCGCCGCCCAAGTTCCCTATCTATGCTGCTGCGATCCGGCCGGTCGTCGAACGAGAAGGCCAGGAGCTGATTAGCCTTCTCCTGTCCGGACTTGTCGGCGACTTCCCAGAGGAGGCCATCGGCATGGTCGTCACCATCTTCCGTGTTCTGGGTGGGCTGTGGCCTACTCAGCTTCGCGCCTGGTTGCCCCCAGCTGTCCAGCAGCTCCCGTCCACCGCCGCTCCTGACCAAGTGAAGTCTTTGTTCCTCACAGACATCAATAGGTATGCTTCATCGCGGCTTCAAGTACCTACATCCTCTCACGCTTGCTTCTTGTAGTTCTATTCAGTCTGGTGACGTCGACAAGATCAAGTACGCCATCAGGAACCTCCATCGTGCCTCACGAAAGGC
The DNA here is from genome assembly GCA_022385765.1 of Trametes cingulata. Lineage (NCBI taxonomy): Eukaryota > Fungi > Basidiomycota > Agaricomycetes > Polyporales > Polyporaceae > Trametes > Trametes cingulata. Next base: position 874,727 of record MU277982.1, on the reverse strand, counting down.
GCGAGAACGGAGAAGGGCAGGCCCGCTAGAAGGCTGAGGGGGTTTTGTAGGGATAGAGTAGTCAAGAATGCTGTATACGTACCACCACACTGCAGTACCTTTGCATAGCATCTGTATCACACCTCGTATGTTCTGCCTCAACGACGGCGCGGCATCTGCACCTGCTGCGTGATTTCTGTGCGCGAGCGCCGGTAGTAGCAGTCGCGAAGATTGCAGCACGTGCGTTGATTGGATCTTCCAAAAGCGGAGCAGTGCAGCAGCTTGACCCGGACGCGCCAAAGCCAGCCAGCGCAACTCTCTTCCTACTCTACCTCCCCCATGCTTCGCCGTGCTGGTCAGTCTTTCTCGTCCGCAGGTAATGCCCAGTTCTGTTCCGTCGCTTGTCCGAGCCTGGTCTGATCGTTTGCGGGTAGCTGGGCGCCGGGCGTTCTCCCAGTCTGCGGCCCGACAGAACTATGAGGCGACCATCCGGAACCTGCTAATCCACAAAGACACCAAGGTGCTCTGCCAGGGCCTCACTGGAAAGACTGTGCGTCTATCTCCTCTTACACTATGTCATTCTCCTGAGGTTGTCGTAACAGGGTACTTTCCATGTGAAAGAGGCACTGGAGTACGGCACCCGTATGGTCGGTGGTGTCTCCCCCAAGAAAGCTGGTCAGACCCACCTCGGACTGCCCATTTTCGGTACTGTCAAGGAGGTACGCTAGTGCTCAGCTCGCTTCCCGCCTAGGACTTACGCGTCATAGGCCGTAAGGGAAGTGCAACCGGATGCGACCGTCCTCTACGTTCCCCCACCCACCGCCGCGGATGCTATCATTGAGGCGATTGAGAACGAGATTGGCCTGATTGTCTGCATAACGGAAGGCATCCCACAGCAGGACGAGATCAAGGTGCGTGCCCCTACTGACCATACGGTCAGGGGGGACTGTTTCAAGGCTCACGTTCCCTCGACCCCTCGGTATAGGTCATGAACGCGCTCAAGAGCCAGTCTAAGTCGCGTCTCGTCGGCCCCAACTGTCCTGGTATCATCAACCCTGAGGGCTGCAAGATGGGTATCCAGCCCGGAGCTATCCACAAGCCTGGCCGCATCGGTGAGTTTCGGATGCCCGCCCGTGCTTCTCGTATTCATTCCGCCCAGGTATCGTGTCTCGCTCGGGTACTCTCACGTACGAGGCCGTCGCGCAGACGACTGGTGCTGGCCTGGGCCAGTCTCTCGTCGTCGGCATTGGCGGCGACCCCTTCCCCGGCACGAAGCACATTGACGTCGTGAAGCTCTTCCTCGAGGATCCTCGCACTGAGGGTATGTGTATACCTGTTCGGGTGATGTGGACAGCACTAAATGTCTTGTCCAGGTATCGTTCTCATCGGTGAGATTGGCGGCGGAATGGAGGAGGAGGCCGCGGAGTACCTCGAGAAATACAACAAAACGCGTAGCAAGCCGAAGCCCGTTGTTGGTTTCATTGCTGGTCGGACTGCGCCACCCGGCAGGCGTATGGGTCACGCCGGTGCTATCATCTCTGGTGGCAAGGGTGAGTCCCATGTTTCTCTATGCATGTACAATGCACTGAACTTATGACTCTAGGTGCGGCCTCGGACAAGGTCGCGGCTCTCGAGAAGGCGGGCGCTATTGTCACCGATAGCCCCGCGAAGATCGGTTCGACTATGCTCAAGGTCAGTGACCCACCTCCTTCGGCGATAGAGCGGTATACTCATGGTCTTCTCAGGCTATGCAAGCTGCTGGCCTGGCCTAGACTACATTACACGAGATGAGAGTCTCGGCATAGCATATAAGTAGCAGCGATTTGTGCTTTCTTTTGGCCTGATTACGTAATAGACTACGGATACGGTCGTTGTAACTTGCGGGGCTCTTGCATTCCTGACGAACGCTGCGTTCTGTATACCACTATGTCCACCGCCTATAATCCATCTCCCGCCTTCCGCGAGGCTGCTGACTATCTCTCGAATGCAACTGCGCTGAACTCCGTGTCGAACGCGACGAAGCTGGAGGTTCTGAGTCTACCCGATCCTGAGTGAATGTCTGGACCTGACCCGTATCGGCTCAGGACAGCTCTATGCCATCTACAAGTATTTAACCGTCTCTCCGACGCCCAACACGTCCAGGCCCTCGATTTTCGACTTCACCGGCCGAGCGAAATGGGATGCATGGCAAAGCGCTGGCGAGACGTACAAGGATCGCCCGGCAGATGCAGAAAACCGGTACTTGGACATCGCGCGGAGTTTAGGATGGACTGAGGGTCTGAAGGCTGAGCCGGCGCCGGCGTCCTCACAAGAAGCTGCTGGTGCATCAGAAGAGGACATCTGGGACAGTGAGTCGGAGACCGCAAAGCACAGAGGCAATCAGAGCGGGATGGCCGGTGTGATGAGCACCATGACCATGGAGGATGAGCAGAGTGCGAGTGCGCTCTCGAATTTCGCCATCTCGGGCAACGTTCAAGGCCTGCTCTCGTACTTGCAGGAGCACCCAGAGGTGGACGTCAACGCGCGGGATGAGAACGTGAGTAGTGCGCGACAGTGTGGTGCATTTCCACTCATTTGTGGTGATGCAACGCAGGGGTATACCTCCTTGCACCTAGCGGCCGACCGGGGGCACGCGGAGATGGTTCGTGTCTTGCTAGGGAAAGGAGCTGACAGAGAGATCAAGGTACGGCAAGCTTCGTTCTGTCGTCCATGCATGCGAGTGACGTTGGGCAGGACCAAGATGAGTTCACGGCAAAGGAGCTGGCGGAGGTCGCAGGTCATGATGAGATTGTACACCTGCTGTCGGATACACATAATCCAAGCTCATGATTTCCCTCCTCCCGTACTATATCGACCACTGTGGGTGACGCCTCTCGCACGCAAGTAGCTTGCGGCCGCCGTAGCTTGTGATGGGGCCCGGGTATGGATGGTGCCAAGGAGGGACCTCTATGTGTATTATATACCGTCGCGGTGCGATTAAGCGAGTGTCTGTAGTAGATGTAGATGTTCCTCCGCTCGGTCATGACGCGGTCGCTTGAGGTGGAGGGGTGCCGTCTTCCGACGAAGGAGCGGGAGTCTCCGACTTGGACTGTCGAGGGGCATCTGGCGTGAGTGAATGGTCGGGTCGGAGGACACCACCCTGGACACAGTTTAAGCCTTAGCTACCCACAGCGAGAGGACACCACGCACCATCTGCAGCAGCTTCGTCACAGTTTTACTGGGCGTTGCGCCCACCTTGAGCCAGTACTTTATCCTCTGAACACTCCACTCGACGGTTTTCGTTGTCTCTCCGGGCTTCAGGCGCGGGTTGTAGACACCGAGGAGCTCAATGGGCTTCGCGTTTCGCCTTTGCCGTTGGTTTACGGCGACGAGGTGGAATATGCGGTTGTTCCGGACGCCATGAACAGCCATACGTAATCTGACGGCCATGGTGGAGAGGAAGAGGGAGACCTGAGCGGACCGAAGTGGATGGTGGCTGAGCGCAAGATTCAGAGGGAACAGGTGAAGTGCCTTCCAGCACCGCTAGCGCTCGTCAACTACCATACGCGCTTCAACGGCGGGTCCGGTCCCTTCAGCTCCGAGGGCCCTCGCTCTCAAAACGAGTGCTTTGCACACGGCATGTGTGACTCCGTAGATCTGAGTTCACGAGGGAGAGATGTAGGAGGGCCTGTCAAGTTCAATGGCTTCACTTCTACTCTACATTCACTCCGTAATGAAGTAGCAAAGTTGTTTGCGTGGCACTAGTTGCCGACTACATGCCAGCCTATGCAAGTATAATCCCTGAGCATGCACGGGTGGTACTCAGGAAGTATACGAGTGTGAACAATGAGCACATCTACAGCTGCGAAGTTTTGAGATTGCAGTATGGCGAAGCGTCGTCCGCCGTTCGGACCCTTCCGTATTCGCAGGGAGCCGGGAGAGGGCGGCGAAATTTACGGGCGACGCATTCGCAGAGGAGGATCCAAATACGATACAGAAGCCTCAGAGACATCAGGAGAGTGGATGAAAACAGTCGAAGTACAAGGCCCGCTACACATCCTCGGGTCCCGAGCTACCAGGAATTAGCTGTAAACGTCTGTAAGCGACTGAAAAGCAAATTTTCCGACCGCCTATACCATGCATATGTTGTTGCCGTTGAGCAAGGTCTGATTCAGCTTCGTCTTCTTGCGCCCTTGAGGGGTACTTTCACTACCACAAGCCATGAGACAAAACAGAGACGGCCAGAAGGATATCCGCTCACTATTCCGTCACGTCCTCAAGGACCATGTCTGCGCAAGGAAAGGGTGGATGTCATCCTCTCTTGATGCGAGCGAGCGTATGTGCAATTCACTCACTGACGAAGTCATCAAATCCGAGCAGAGTGCCCGTGAACTCTCGTTCACTCTTCATGATGACCCAGATGCGTGAGCCAATGCATCTGTCGATCAATTCTGCAACGTAGAGGCTCAGTAAGTAGATCCTTCCGTTCGGGACGCATTTTGCATACCAAGCGGTAGAATTTGGGAGGCCATGTCGTGTTGGTCTTTGGTGAACCGCACCTCCCTCAAGCTCGACTTCCTAATCGGATAATACACCTCTCTGCGCGTCGAGCGCGCGTTACCGCAGTCGCGCCATATGCATGCGGTCACGTCCTGCCATTCACGCTGTGCGCATCCGAAGCTTCCATATATCCTATGATTCACAAGAGAGCAGACCGATACAATTAGGGAGGACCGGCATGCATGACGTCTCTAGCCTAGCAGGGAGTATACACATAATCGTTCATGGGAATATGAGGCCGCACATGATAAACCAGTCGAGCCTACTGGAAGGTGGGAAGAAATGATGCTGAGGAAAGGACGCGATTGACATTCTGTATGGTGTTGCAAGACTACATGATGGTGGGGAATGGTGGGATGGACGAAGGAGAAAAGAACGCGGCTACAACTAAACACCCTTTACTGCCCGAAGCTGAAACCGCCCGGAGGGGGCGCAGCACCCTCGGCGTTGAACTGCGTAAGAGAAGTCAGCAACTGAGGCATATATGGCAGCGAAGCCTCTTCTCACCTGGAAGCTCCCAGTGGCATCGACGGCGGGTTCGGCTTCCTCGTCGTCGGGGAAGTACTTGTCCATGATGTTGAACGCCTTCTTGTAGATCTCGAGGTTGTCGTGCTGCTGGAGGTTGTGGATGGTGACCATGCCGCCGGCCTCCTCGACGTAGACAGCGTATTGATTGACGGCGCCGGGGCCAGCGGCCTGCTTGTCCATCTCGCCAACCTTGAGGATGTTGTCGAGCCCGTCGAGCGCAACTTGGATGATCTTGTTGTCCATCATCGTCAGGAGATCGCAGAGAGGCTTGATGCAGCCTTGGGAGACCAGGTAACGAATCTGCGATGGCTCCTGGAGACCACCAGAGGTGGCATTCGAGATCGCCCAGCATGCCTCCTTCTTGGTCTTGAAATCGGCGTTCTGGAGGATGTTGATGAGAGGAGGGATGATGTTGGCGTCAATGACAGCCTGGATCTGCTGGGGGGAGCCGGCAGTGATGTTGGAGATCGTCCAGCAAGCCTCCTTCCGAATACCATCCTTGGGAGACGACAGTAGGGAGAGCAGGGCAGGGAGAGCGCCAGAGGTGATGACAACTTGCGTCTGGAGGTCGTCTCCAGTGACGATATTGCCCACTGACCGAAGCGCCGGCGTCTGCACAGACGTCGACGGGTGCATGAGGAGGTCCACCAAGCGCCTGCAAACGCCAGACTCGATGACAGCCTGGATCTTATCGTTTGAGCCGTCCGACAAGTACGAGATTGCCCAGCAAGCGTCAATGAGGATCTCATCGTCCAGAGAGTAGATCAGCTTCGTCAAGACCGGCAGTGCTGGCGAAATCTGAGGGAACGCGTGAGAAGATGTGGGAAAAACCCCAGGAATAGACGTACCAGGTCCCAGTCGGGCTGTGGCGACTTGCCTCGGCAGAAGTTGCTCAGCGTCCAGGTGGCATTGCGGAGCATGCTGAGCTTGTTGTTCTCGCTCAAGAGGTTCAAGAGCGGCCTCAAAGCACCCTGCTGGAGGACATAGTCGCGGCATTGCGGGCTGTCACCGGCGATGTTACCCAACGCCCATACAGCTTGCTCCCGTACGTCAGGAACGGGAGAAGACAGAAGCTTGATGAACTCCGGGACGGCCTGGGCGTTGATTACAACCTGGGTATGTTCGGCCGTGCCGGAGGCGATGTTGGTCAGGGCCCAAGCGGCCTCGAACTGGAATGTGGCGTAAGAGGTTTGAAACAGACCAGCGACACACGAGCATGCGTACCTGGAGCATGGGGTTGTCTCCCCGGAGGAACTCGACAAAGCGAGGCACGACGCCGCATTCAATGACGCGCTCGATCGGAGGGTTCTTTTCTTTTGAGAGCAACTTGCGGAACTTGGTGGTCGCGTCCAGCTGACGATCGGGGTCATCGGAGAACACGCCCGCAATCATGTCCTCGGCGAGCTATGGACAACGATTAGCACAAAGTACACGATGAGCCTAGGGTGATAAGACGTACCGGGGACTCCCAGCTGCCCACACCGCTCTCATCGTCGGACTCGGGACCAGTGCTAGGGAGGAAGTTGCGCCTCTTCGAGATGTTTTCCTCGCGCTTTTGCCTACGAATCTCCACCTGCTGTTCCTCGCGACGGCGCCGGAGCTCATCCTGCTTCAAGCCGCCCTTGCTCTTGTACTCTGGAGAGATTGCCGGAAGTCAGCAAGGATCGCAACGAGCGGCTGCACGAACACGCGTGTATAGTTCGAATAAAACGCACCGTTTCTGCGATGTGCCACACGGGACTCCATGATGGTGGGTGTAGGAAGGAAAGATGTGTTATGCGTAAAGAAGAGCTCGACGCGCAAAGACTCCTCCGACCAAGCAGTGCACAAAGATCGTGACAACGCGTGGCTCGGTCACAGTCACGCGTTTCCCTTTGACTCGAATACTCCGGAAAGCCTTTCTTCTCAGTGCTTACACATGGGCATACATTTTCCTCTTTGTGCGTACAAACGACTCTATGCGCGCATAGTCTTACAAGTGGACGTAGAACAAGACGCTGCTATTTGTACGAGTATCAATCCTTGAGCATCCCGTCATCAACCCCTTACCCCGATTATGCGCGTCGGGCGCCCGTCCAAGAAGGCAGCGATGTTCTCGACCGTCTGTCCCCAGAATGCCTATGTGTTAAGATCAGATTTATGCCAAGATCCGTATGAGCTCAGGGAGGCACCTCATAATTGTCATCGCTAACGTAGCCCATATGCGGACTCAGGGTGACATTGCTCAGTTTCCGAAGGGGATGGTCCAGAGGCAGAGGCTCCTCCTCGAACACGTCCAGTCCCGCTCCAGCGATCTTCTTCTCCTTGAGCACCTGTACCAGTGCAGGTTCGTCCACAAGTGGCCCTCGAGAGGTGTTGATAAAGAAAGCGGTGGGCTTCATAAGAGCGAGGTCGGCGGCAGTGATCATATGGTGCGTCCGATCCGACAGGACCATTTGAATGGACACGACGTCGCTTCGTCTGAAGAGCTCCTCCTTGTTAGAGATGAACGTGACCCCTGCGCTTTCTGCGCGCTCCGGCGTCAGGTTGGGGGACCAGCCTATGACCTCCATTCCGAAGGCCTTCGCAATCTGGAGGAGAAGTTGTCACATCCAGCGTGCCAGGCTATACGGGAATCTGTTACTCACGCGTCCAGTAGCACTTCCAAGTCTACCCACGCCCACGAGCCCCAAGGTTTTCCCAGCAAGCCCCATGGGAATGGTGCTCTGCCAAGGTGTAGCACTAGCCTTGGTACGCGCGTCTTCAACGACGATATATCGCACGGTGGATAGGATGAGTGCCCAGATGTGCTCCAGAGTGGAGTTGCCCTTGCCACCGGTGCCGGACACCACGACGCCCTTGTTTTTCGCGTATTCGACGTCGATCCCCGCATTGTACGGGCCTGTCGTGGCGATGAAGCGCAGATTCGGGAGGCGGTCAAGGAGCGATGCACGGAACTTCGTCCGCTCTCTCATCGCGCAGATGATCGTGTATGGTTCCAGTCTCTTGGCCAAAACGTCCTCATCAGCCGTCGTGTCTGGGAAGGAGTCAATCGCAAGGCGGTCCTGAATGCTCGACCAGTCCGCAAATTTGAAGGCGACGTTCTGGTAGTCGTCCAAAATGGCTACACGGATGCGTCCTGAGGACATCTTGTTGCTCGTCGTACAAGCTCGAGGTGCGTGTTCGAGGAGTCAGACATGGCGATGGTTTATAACGGAATACTTGATCTATTTCCAGGTGCGGCCCGACACTGCCGGCGAACCTTGTAATGCGTCAGCGGACAGTCGTATGACGAGATACTCACCTTCCCATGAGGACACTCATGGTACGTTCTGGTGAAGAAGTGTCGGGGAGCGGAAGGGGAGGAGAGATGCATGCGAATTGTATAAGTCCGAAATATGAAATACACGACGTCCCTGTCTACGTATCATTATCGAAGGGGTACTACAGAAGCAACAGTCAGTAAAATCCTCCCCAGAGAACGGCAAGTCACTTACCTCGAACGACTCTGGAGGGTCTGCCTCGGGCGCGTTCTCATCGAGAGCGATGTGGCGACCCGCGGCCGTTGCGGGCGGGTTTTGTGCTGCGGGTGGGGCACCTGCCGCGGGTGCCGCAGGCTGGGTCTCGAACTCGATATACTCGGTCTTCTCGCCGGGACGGGTGTCTGCCATGATCAGGATACCGCCTCCGCCAGCGTAGCGTTCTGCTGCCAGCGCGGCTGCAGAAGCAGACTTGGGGTTCTTGCTTGGGCCGGGAGGGGGGCGGGTGGAGACGACGCGCACGGGCTGGTAGCGATTCTCGGGAGGGAAAGTGATGTATGCGAGCTGCGCCGGGGTGACCCTCGAGAAGTTGCTGAGCTTCTCGAAGGACGGTTCCGACTTCCTGGATTTAGGCGTACTCGTACCCTCTGCGAGAGAGATCGGAGAGACGTCCTCGTTGCGGGTCGTCGAAGGCTCGCCAGACTTCATCTCGACATCACCGTCCTTCTTCTCGTCCTGCAGAAGAGCCGAGTGTGAGCGTACTTCACCTCGCATGAAGGACTGATTCTTACAGTAGCTACAGTCTCGCCCTCAGCAGCAGCCTTCCTCTTTTCCCGGGCCTTGGCCTTCGCCGTAGTCGAGAGAACAGCAGTCGCCACTTTCGTGACGGTCTCCTTCTTTGGCGGCTTGGTAGGCGAGGGGTATGCGAAGAGGCTCGGCTTGGCATTGGAGATGAACTCGAACTTCGGCGCCTGCAGAACTCCCTATCAGCTCTCCGCTTCCATGTAGCGCAAAAGAAGAGGCTTACCTTGAGGTTCTCGTCGAGACCAATGATACCGGTAGGCTCGAACGCCAGACACGCGCAGTGTGCAAGAGGGTACCAGTACCAGAACTGGCAGAACAGCACCATACCGACAATCGCGCTGGTGTTGCGGCTGCCCGCACGGCTCTGGAGGCTGATGGTGACGTTGCGGCCGCCAGCGTCGATGAGACCCTGCCCGAGAGCAGCGCCGAAGCGTGCCATGGGGTCGTCGTGCTTGTCGGAGACAATTTTCGCGTAGAGCGCACGAGTCGACGCGAGCGAAGGGGATGAGGCCTCTGACTGCTCGACCAGGATCATGCCCAAGGCGATGAGCGCGCCTTGGCGGACGAAGTCGACGCTGTCGCGAGTCATGGGCTCGAGGATATCAACGGCATCCTGTGAAGAGTGGTCAGGTTGGCCGCCATTATGAGAAAGACGTGCAACTGACCTGGAGACCTGTACCAGCGCAGGCAATACCCAGTGCAAGTGTCGCACCGCACCGGACGTGGGGGTTGTAGCTCTCGGACAGTAGCTGCACCATCCTTGGTACTTGTGCAGGGTTCTTGAAAAGAAGGAACGCAAGACTGGTTACAGCCGCACGACGAACGTCATCAGAGGTGTCCGAAACAGCGACGTGCAAGAGTTGCCGGACGGCAGCGTTGTTCGACGTGCCGGCGTATGCGAGAGCAAGGGTGTAGACACCACCGTAGCGGAGGATAGGATCCTATCGAGATGGAAGATCAGCATCCTCCGGTCACCTCAACGGGGGAACCAGTACCTTCTCCGCCATTAGCAGCTTGACCATATCGTCGGCCTCCTCTTGTCGTCCATAGAAGATCAGGGCTAAACCAATGGCGAGACCGCGGATGATCTTCTCGTGCTGGGTCTCCCTCGCATACGTCAGCATCTCCTCCGCGCTCGTCGCGTCCGCGGTGCCCAGCATGATGAGACCCATGGCGTAACCCGCCGCCTCGCCAGCAACAGCCGAATCCGTGAAGAGCGTCTGCTTGAGGTCGTCGTATGCCTCCGCGCTCTTGCCACCCATGCCCGCAACACCGAGACCGAGAGCAGCACCGTGTTGGACAACTTCGCTCGCCGCGTTCTTGAGCAGGTTGCGCAGGTAGTTCTCTACTTCCTGACCGCTTCCGCATCCAGCGTTCACGAGACCGAGTGCGTACAGGGCACCACCCTCAGAGTACGCCGAGCTACCGGTACTACTCTCGGCGCCCTGAGCTGGGAGGTAAGGCCCGAGAATGTTCATGCTCTCCTGGAAGTGGCCCTTGTGGATGACACCGATGGCGGCGGCAGCCGAGAACTTGGACCAGTTGTTCGCAAGCGCAAGCCACTCCAGATTCTCCCGCAGGAAAACGTCTGAAGTGGTTCCGGCATGCATGAACGCGTTCTGGAGCGTGAGCGCGGTGTGGTAGATCGAGGAGCGAGGCTCAAGCGCGTCCTAGCAGAGGGTTGAGACCGGGCACCAGCATCCATAGAACTGCCACACACCTTCGTGTTCTTGAGAATAAGCATATCCACCTTGTTGTTCCGCTTGAGGAACTCCAGGTAGAGCTTGATGGATTCTTGGCCACGCAGAATCTTGCGCAATTGGTCGTAGATAGGCTTCGACTCCTACGACCACAATCAGCATGCTAGATGTAGGTAAAAAAGCCTGTACTGACCTCGTTGCCTTCCGGGAGGTCCTTCCTGATAGCCTCAAGGAAGTCCTGGCCGCCACCCTCGACCAAGTCGAAAGCGAATTGGTATGCGAGCAGCTTCTGGCCAGGTACGAGCGAGGTGAGGAAGTTGATGGTCATCTCGGGGGAGTTGAGAGTGACAAGAATGCGGGTCAAGGAGTATACGTGAGGTGACTTCGCGTCGCTGGTCGGTGCGGGGAAGAGAGGGAAGAGGAATTTGAGGACCTGGTCGCGGTACGCCAGAGGGAAAGCCGTATCCAGGACAGCTTCCATAGCATAAGAGAGAAGGGAGGTATCGTGGGTCTGCTCGTATATGTGCTTGATGACGTCTAGGCGTCTTGATTCAAGAGCAATACCAATTGCCTATACGTGCAGTCAGTTCTGGTACTTGAAGCCATACCACAACGAGTAACACGTGCCTGCCTGTATTCTCCGTCCTCTATGCATCGTCTGAAGATCCCCTCGATGATGCCTTGTAGTCTGGGGTCGACCTTCCCGTCTCCGGCCTGTTCCGCTGTCCGGCTCTGGATGTAGCGGTCGATAGCCTTGGCTGGACGAGTATATCGAACGTCAGTCATGCGAACGCGGCAATATATCTAGCACGACTTACAGACTACAGTCTCCACGTACTCTTCGTTTCCTGGCGAGCGGCTATCCGCTTCGAACGCGCTCCCGGCGCCGAGTGCGAAAGACAGAGCCTCGTCATATTCGCCGAGGTAGTAGTAGACCTTGCTAGCAAGGAGTGCAGCCTGGTCATGCGCCTCCTGAGGGAGCTCCTCGCTCTCGTACAGAGACTCACTGTCGTCCGGAAACGCGTTAGGATAGCAGGGAGCAGTGCGGGGATGGCGACGTACATGAGAGCAATATGCTCTGAGATCTCCGCCCAGAACTGAGGAACAAGCGAATTGAGAGACTTGAGCGCGTACTGTTTGAGCAGAGGCTCGGGGTCAAAGAGCAGAGCAAGCACGCCAGCGGCGGAGGACTGAGAAAGGGCAACCATAGTTGCGGGTAGAGGAGAGAGCGATGTCCAGGCGTAGTACGCGTCTCGTCCACTTCGCTTTTGGGACGCGTCAGCGACGCATGTGGGCGCTTCCTGGCAGACGCCCATCGACGCCAGCGCTAAGCAAGTGACGCCACGTTCCATTACGTAATCCAGCCCGCGCCTCGTCCGTTCCGACTCGCCCCTGCCAGACCTCGCCCATCCGCAAAAGCCAGGTCGCGACTCGTCTCTCCCGCTTTCATCCTATCCATCACCACCAACGCAATGTCGATGCTCGCCGCCCGCCGCGCTGCACTGCGTGCAGTTCCCCGCGCCCGCACTTTCGCCAGCACCGCTGGCAAGACCAGCTACCGCGAGCAGCAGCAGGCTACCATCGCGCACGCTGCTGGTATGTTGTTCATTTTGTCCCGTCGCGTTAGGAGCGGGGAGTGATATATCGCCCCGCGCATTTCAGAGACGACGGAGCTCTGGCGTAAGATCAGGTATGTTCTCTACACACGAGTAAGAGGAATATAGAGCGTGTGTTGACGAGGGTCATGCAGCTACTTCGTCTGCCTTCCTGCGAGTCCGTATATTCGTCACGTTACATCATAGTCCGTCCCTGTCCCTGACATCAGTGCAGTCGCTGTCTGCACCCTCTGGGTTCGCAACGTCGAGAACGAGCATGAGGAGCACCAGAAGCACCTCATGGAGGAGAACGGCGGCAAGCTCCCCGAGCCTCCGGCGTACGAATACCTCAACAGGCGCGGTGAGTCGCGCATCCACACCCTAACGACGACTTGTGGACGCTTAACTGCTATGTGCCAGCATCGGGTCCTTTCCCCTGGGGCATGAACACCCTGTTCTTCAACCCCAAGGTAGGCCCGTCTACCACCTTGGTGACATCGTGCTAATCCGGTCAGACAGGTCAACAAGGACATGAGCCAGGCTGCTGAGGAGTAGAGTAATCTTGTCTTGTCCAATGAACACTCTTTCGAACCCTCTTTCATATGGTTTGATAGCCTAAGTCAAGTTTGTTCGGAAGTTTCTTGATCACCTCCGGTCGAAGATTGCGTAGTAGTAATTCCATTGATTAACTGTTCCCATGTAATAGGAGAGAAAGCTACGTCAAACATTATATGGGATGTCCGATAGATGAAGCAAGCACTACAGCAGATGAACGAACGAATGGAGTGGTATCATGGTCGAATATGTCCGTGAGGTGGGGCATCAGCTAGATCAGAGGACCGCCCATGCGCCAAAGAACATGCTCGCGAATACTGCCGCGAGGCCAGTCATCAGGGGAGCAGAAACCGCCAAGGCATGCCGGCCAAGAGCTGCGTTGTTCGCGTTCGTCGGGGTGGAGCTCGTGCTGCTGATCATGACATCAGGGAACCAGCATCAGAAAGCAGAGATGGTTAAGACCTACCCAGTCGACTGCGAGTTGCTAGCGAGCGAGCCGGCAGCACTGGTCGCCTGAGAGAAGACGGACGCAGCATCGCCCGTGACCTCGGTGTAGACGGAACCGGCAAAGGAGGTTGCGACACCAAAGCCACTGGGAGCAAGCGTGATGGCCTCACCACCAGCCGAAGTAATAACAGTGGCCGCATGACCAGCAATCGCTACAGGGTGACTTGAGAAACACTCATAGCATATATTGCGACCGAGACTTACAGGTCACCACGGTGCCGACACCCGCAGCGATGGAGGTGATGTCGCTGATGACAGAGCCAGCTGCACGGCAAGGAGTTGAGCCAGATGCAGGTTAGAAATGTCGTTCGTACAACGTACCTCCAGCAGTGCCTTGGGAGAATATGGACCCCGCATCAGAGGTGAGCGAGTCAATGACACTGCCAACTGCAGATATTATCAGCCCGATGCTCGAGGAGGGAGGTGGGCTGACTGACTCTGCCGCTTCTCAGCGCGCTCTTCTACAGAGGCAGCGCTGACGACGAGTGCGCACGCAGCGAGGAGGTAGAATACAGAGGCGACAGACTTGGTGAACATGATGAAGGATGGAGCAGGCGAGTAGATGGGACCACTCGCAGTTGACGACGAGGATGCTTATATATTGCTCGCGAGCGGGGGTGCTTAGGCAGTACCGAGCACTTTAGCACCCCCGAAATTGCCCATCCGATCCATCTTCCGTCTCCAGGAAGCTCCGACTCCCGAGCGATGCTCCTCAGCCTCGCGCAGCCGCACAGCCGCATCGCCACGCCTGCGCCATCACGTGTTATGAAGACGTCAGTGTGCCCGATCGATCTGTGGCATATGATTGGCTGCGAGCTGCACCGGTATACGCTGCGAGCTGTGCTTGCACTCCTTTACCTTCGGTCCGACAGCTTTGCTCAAAGTCGCTGGCGGAAAGGACTTATGGCCTTCAGTGCGAAGGATTCGCAAATATGTCCACCCTACCGCTTTACCCGCTGGGACCTCCTACGTATGCCCGGCTACTAGTACTGAACCGATCGATGCTAGGACGCCTGAAAACATTCATCATGGTGACAAGCACTTGGAACCTGCTGATTTTGAGCGGCAGGTCATTTTTGCGCCATCTGGATACCTATGGCTCAAAGTTGTGGGACTTCAGGGATGTACACATGAATCGCGGTGATCAGCCCGTACTTCAGACCGGATGAGACCGACTGAACGGCCAGCGCATCGGCGGAACTGAACTCACTGCGGTCGATGCTCCAATACACGGTCCACTGTGGAAAATGATACGACGGTCCTATGAAATGCGAAGTGTCATAGTCGGAGATTGTTCGTCCAGGGTGCAGTCCGCGCGAAACTACACGGACCGGGAGCAACCTGAGGCAGGCCGTACGCACCACTTGTCAAGTTGTGCGCAGGCGTACATCCACTGAACTAGACATGGTAACTCACCTCAATGGACCTTGGGAACATTCCAGTGAGAGGAGCTTTGCGGAACGATGGTCGCTTCGCTCAGACATGTTGACTCCTCTTGACAGAGGCCCGTGAGTTGAAACCGCGACAGGCGTCAGGGTACGGCGGTCAAGCGCATTGCCTTGCGCGCCCATACGACGTTTGGACAATCCATGCTGCGAGGGCCTTGATGCTGACCCAACCCTGCGCTACAGTTGTTACACTTGTCATACCTCCGCCGTGGAGGAGGAACCTCGACTCAGGCCAGACTCGGAGCTGTCCACCTGAGTGAAGCACTGTGAAAGGTTAGCCCGCGAGTACGTCGAACATGCGATTGACATACGTCCGTCAAGTTGCTTCCAATGCGGATAAGAAGTCATTTCACACAGCTAAAAGATGGCAGTGGTAGGTCGCGCAAGACGACCGAATGGTGACTGGCACTCGTATTGAACTTCAGCTCCAAATGGTTAGCATCTGAGCGGCCAAATACACCCCTTTCGAGTCTCTACTCATATTCTGCGCCAAAAGCAGCTCCACATCAATGCGCGACGAGACACAAGCTCAAGGCGGGTTGGGGGCCACGGCTACCAGTACTTACCATTTCCAAACGGAAGGGCCGGGAGGGCAGCACCGCCACTGCCGAGGCATCACGTGTCATGACAGCATGCGGCGGCCCGATCGATCTGGGATCTGCACTTCGCCTTAGCAGCAGCTGCGAGTGCCTTCGTTTGCGTTCTCTATCGTCGACTACTCCCACTATCCCTCAACAATGCCTCGCGCAATCATTTCACCCTCCGTACTTGCCTCGGACTTCGGCCAGCTCACTGCAGAATGCAAGCGGATGATCAAGGGCGGCGCAGAGTGGTTGCACATGGGTACGTTCTCCGGATCTCTGTCTCGCCTGTTTGCCTTACGCGTGTTCCGCCCTTCTGCCAGATGTCATGGACGGGTAACGGAACTCGTTTAACAGTAGCGAAGACTAGCTCACGCAATACCGAATACATTCAGCCACTTCGTGCCCAATATCACCATGGGTACGTGCAGTACTAGTCGCCCGCCTTGGACATATCGCTGATCGCGGTCTCCGTGCGCAGGTGCGCCTGTCCTCGCCTGTGTCTCTAAGGGCGTCCCAGGCATCTTCATGGACTGCCATATGATGGTGGCCCAACCAGAGAAGGTGCCGCATTGCGCCCCGCTGCTGGCTACAGCACTGCACATCTGCTAACGCGAAGTGATATAGTGGGTGGACGATATCGCCGACGCGGGAGGCTCGCTCTACTGCTTCCACCTTGAGGCTGCATGTGAGCATATTGCTCCATCTGCGAAGGCTTCTGCGATTCGAATGCTGATGATCCACCGCAGCCGACCCCCTCGCCATCATCGACCACATTCACCAGCGGAAGATGAAGGCCGGCGTGGCCATCTCCCCGGACACCCCTTCCACTGCGATCACAGACGAGATCGGTCACGCAGCGGACATGCTCCTCGTCATGACCGTCTATCCTGGCCGTGGTGGCCAGAAGTTCCTCGACCGCTGTGTGCCCAAGGTCGCGGAGCTGCGTGCACGCTTCCCAGACAAGGACATCGAGGTCGACGGCGGCGTGGGTCCCAAGACAATCGATGTATGCGCGGAAGCAGGTACGTGGGGAATCGATGGTCGTTCTGTGTTTTTCTCATACCGCCGCACAGGAAGCAACGTTATCGTTGCCGGGACGGCGATCTTCAATGCGCCAGAGCCCGAAAAAGTCATCTCGCTTCTCAAGTCGACAGTGGACGCCGCGCAGGCCAAGGCTGCGGCGAAGTAGGAATTATACCAGTAGGCGAGCAAATCAATGTACACGATGTAGAACTAGCAACCTGCACTGTATCCCATAACAATTGCAATTCGAAAGCACAATGGAGCGAACGGGACGTGGACGTGAGGGAATATCTAAGAGTCATTAGGGGTGGCATGATACATATACTTATGCCCGTCGTCCGAGCGGCGGGTGGAGGGGTATGCGAGGAACCTGCTGAGGAATAGCCTAGAATCGGATCCACTCGCCATACATATTCGGCCGCTCGCCGCGGATGTACGCCTCGAATGTGCGCTTGAGCACGGTCGCCCAGTCAAGGTCGCGCTTGTCATGAGGGATGATGCCAACAGGGAACGCCGTGGACTTGTTAGCAACGGCCTCCCGTCCCATCTTCTCCGACTCTGCGAATCTCGGGCCGAGGTCGGGCCAGAAACGGGCGGCATCGAACGGCTTCCACCTACAATCAGCCTGTCAGTGGGCACCTCTGGGTGACACGGGACAAGTGAACTCACCACTCGTTGTGGTAGTGGTACAGGAACGCGCCGCGGAAGAAGCCGTCGAACCCAACCACGCTCGGAGCGCCGCTCATTTCTGGAGGGGTGTTGAAGAAGTTGTCGAAGCTGCAGAGAACACACCATCAGTGAATATGCCCTGCATACACCGAAGACAGGGGACATACTCCGTGAAGAACGGCTGCGCTGGCCGATCGCGCTGGAAGTACTCGACGCTCGACCACGGGCGTGCCTTTTTGAGGTCGGTATTGAGCCATGCTGGGTCGAAAAGCGCGTCGGGCACACGGTACAGCAGCCGCTCCATATGCGCTTCCTTCAGGTACCGCGATACCGTCGATGGGTGGAAGTCGAAACCATTCCGGAGCGCCGTTCGCAGCAGGAACGTCCCGAGCGCAGACCCGCGGCGCAAGCGGAGCACGGCAGTGTTGTACCTGTCCTCGTGCGACCACCTGTACGAGAACGCGCCCGGCCATCCCCACAGCTCCTCCCAATCACGGAGGAAGAGCATGTCAACGTCGAGGTACACGCCGCCGTAGCGGTGGCAGAGCACGAAGCGCACGAGGTCCGACAGGATGACGGGCAGCTTGTTGTACGTCTCGTGCGTCTCCTTCGTCTTCCCATCGAGCGCGATGGACGAACCGACCTGCTTCTGCGCCTCTTTCTTCACGTCCGCGTCCTGCGACTTGAGCAGCTTGTCGCCAAGCCGCCGCCAGTCGTCCTTGAGTTCCTCGACGCTGTCCAGCTGCTCGGTCGTGTTCCAGAGGTGGAACTCGATGATGCCCTTGAACCGCGGGTGGAGGAAAGGAGACGCCCAGGGATTGTTCCGCAGCTCCTCGAGCATCTCCTCGTGCGCGGTCGGGCTCGGCAACGCGTCCGCAGGCCCCCGGCTGACCCAAAGCCAGAGCTGAGGGCGGCATACGTTGGTCTCTGAGGCGGGGTTGTCGAGATGCAGTCCCACATTCTGCGTGAAGAGGAAAGCCATCATGGCCATGTACGGCTTGTCTGTGAACGGCCCCGCCCAGAACATGTGGAAGATGCGCGGGTTGTCTTCCGCGCATGGTGATGATTGGCGGTTTGCAGAGCCGTACTGTGAGTGGGACGGAAGGGGTAAGTCGTGTTCCCAGTCAGTCGATGCTCTCTTCTCTGGGGGAGAGTCTAATGATGCGGTGGTGTTTTCGTCGCGTCGCGTGATATGGTCGCCTTCGCCGTCTAGAACGTAGATGTAGCGTAGAAATTCAAGGTCTTCTCTTCGTAGGCGAGCATGACTATCGAGGCCTGCTCCCAATCTCAAGAACTCATGACAGTCCCGGACATACTGCGAAGGAATGAGATTCTGCGCTGTTGCGAGTACGACGCGCCTGTACGCACCTTGCCCGTGCTGAAGTCACAGTTCTCCAATATAATGTCCAAATCCGCTATGCTTCCAGGTATAGGCCTGGGCGGATGCCCGAATTCTTCTGGTGCGCGATTCTTGACCTCA
Organism: Trametes cingulata; assembly: GCA_022385765.1. Classification (NCBI taxonomy): domain Eukaryota; kingdom Fungi; phylum Basidiomycota; class Agaricomycetes; order Polyporales; family Polyporaceae; genus Trametes; species Trametes cingulata. Next base: position 856,077 of record MU277982.1, on the reverse strand, counting down.
GGGTATATCCGCTCCGCGCCCGTGCCCACTGTGTAGGTCACAATCCCTCCTTCCGGAGCCGTAGGGTACTTGAACGCCGCACTCGAAGGCAGTGCGGGGTTACTTGGTGGTGTGGTGAAGCCAATCTCTGTAGGTACTGCAAGGACACACGGCACTCGTCAAACGCGCCCACCGTTACTGGACAAGGGACTACTCACTCGGTCGCGTGCTGGGATAGTGCCCGGACAGAATCTCCCACTCCCAAATCTTCCTCAGCTGCTCCCTCCCAAACACGACCGTGCTCGCCCCGCCGACCAACGGCCAGCTCCTCCTGCTCGACACGAACCGGCTGTGGAACGCGAACGACGTGAGGATGAGCGCGAGGCAGCAGAAGCAGAGCAGCGCGGGCCCCCTCCGCCGCCCGAAGCGCGTCACGCTCGTCTTGTAGAGGCCCATGGGCGCGGCGGCGAGCGTGGCCCACGGCGAGCGGTGCCGCGAGGCGGCGTTGTAGAAGTCGTCGCTGAAGGCGTCTGTGCTGATGTGGCTGTAACGCCCGCGCGAGGCGTCGTGCGCGTCGCGGCGGGGGACGGGCGAGCTGGAGACCATGCCCGCGCGCGGCGTCCTGTGTCGTGGCGAGGGTCCGGGGAAGAGCTGGCCTTGCGCACGGCTGGTGGAGGGGGAGATGGGCGTCGGCTGGGCCATGCGACGGGCGTTTTATAAGGGTGATTTGCCTGGAGGGTCTTGATGGCTTCTTCGAGTCCGACGCGGAGTGGCTGTGGCATATAAGCTACAGCCGTCCGCCTCCCGCACTGGACGCGCCGTCGCGTTCGTGGCGTCGCCCAACGGCACTGCCTCTCGCTTGCCTACGGGCAGATGGGACAGTACTCGCGGACAGTTCGCAGCACTCGTGGGCAATGTAACCAGTTCCGCCAGGCAGCACACACGCAGTCCAGTATACACAGCGAATATATAGTGCTCTGCATCAGTACATTCGATCGAAATCAACCGGATAGCGTTCCGCAACTAACAGACGTGCAAGGATCAAAGCAAGACGAATAACGAAAACCAACGTGATGCCAACGACAATATCATACACTCCGTGGGCTCGTCCGGCCTCCAGCCATTGCCCGACCATCCCCGGCCGGCCGACCACACGTATCGTCCGTTTTGTCTCCCGCAGTCCTCTAGAGGACCTTCAGGTTCCACCCGTGCATGCTCGTGTCCTCCGACAGACGAGCAGCGGCCTGAGCAGCAGCCAGCCAGTCGCCGCCTTCCCCACCCGGCCGCACGGGGTTCGAGAGGTCCATAGCGTGCAGCACGTTGTCCGCGGCGATCACCCGTCCCGAGTGGTAGCCCACGCCGTCGTACGAACGGATGAACAGCAGCGGCAGGCTCCGCCCAGCAATGTCGCGCATCAGGTCGCTCGTTCGGTTGCCAGAAGCGTCCGACTGCGAACTGTCCCCAGCGCTGGCGCTCCCGTTCGCGGGCAGCGCGTCTTCCCGTAGGGCCTTCAGGATGTCTGCCACTGGCGGCAGCTCCACCACGATCAGACAATGCATGTTGCGATTCGGGATCGCCATGACGGACGGCTGCATACCCCGGCGGTCCTCCAAGTTGTCAGCAAAGACTGGAACCTGAGGCTGACCAGGCAGGTGAGGTACAGGGATGAACGCTTGACTCGGGTTGAACTGGCCGTCCATGGTCGCGGGGGTGTTGTTATATAGCCGTAGCCTAAGAGGGCCGATGTTTCCGATGTACACATCAAGAGGGGTCTGGTGCCGAGTCTTCGGATCCTCGTAGAAGAAGTTCGCTGCAGTCATCTCCAGCGTGTTCGACTGCGAACGATATGCCGGGGTGTTGAACAGCGTGGGGAAAGGCGTGATGGGCATCTCGGGGACGTTGTTGTTCAGACCAAACGCGTCAAAGAACGTGTACTGGAACTTGGCTACAGCAGCCGGAAGTCAGTGAGATGCCGGCAAGGGGAGAAGCGGCCTTACAAATGCCCACGATCGTCCAGCACAGATAGTCGTCCACTTCGTCGGTGATCACCCGCGCGCCATCCTTCACCTCCTCTCGCACGCGGGGACTCTGGAACAGCAACGGATGAGTACCCGCCTGGTTGGAAAGCCCTGGCGCCGACGAGCCGGAGACGCCAGGCGTCCCAGCGATCGGGCCAGCGGCAGATAGGTAGTGTCTCGTCCCGTCCGAGTTGACGCGCTGCAGCGCGATCTTCTGCATCTGACTGACGGGCCCGCCATCGTCGTTCACGATTCGACCCTTGTCCACTTTCCGGATGATCAAGGGCGCAGTCTGCACGCCCGTAACGGTATCGGCGAGGACAATCTCGCTACCGTACGTCACCGGCTGCGGCCCGCCTGCACTGCTCGTCAAAATCTGTTCACCGACGCACTACCAGACGCTCGACATACCGAGGGGCTGCTCAGCGGCCTGCGGGCGCACCACGTTCACCGCAAACGCGGACCAGGCGACGTTGCTAGCACATAGCTGATTCTGCTCAATCGTCATATATTTGGTCCGTACAGTCTGCGAGTTGATCCGGTTGAACAGCGACACCGGCCCGCCGGCGAGGATGCACGACGAGATGTTGCGCGTCTTCGCCGTCTTCTTCGACGGCTTCGAGATGATGGTCACCGGCGCAGAGTCGAACGAAGCCCATACCCGCTCGTTCGCCTCGCTCCCGTCGGGCGCTGGCTCCGCAATGTCGAGCGAGAGCAGGAAGTTCTTGCTCTTCGCTGAGCCCGTCACGTGGAGGAATTTGAAACTCGCCGTCAGGTTGTGGTCCATAGGGGCCTTGAGCTCGCAGGTGCGCTCCCCGCCCTCGTTCACGACGGCCATGGACAGGTGCTGCTGCTTCATGTTCCACACCGGGCCCTCGATGTGTACTACAGGCGGCGGGCACAGGAAGCGCTTCTCGCTGCCGTAGGACTTCTGCGCGACAGCGGCGTGCAGACAGATAACGGTCGTCATGGGCATGACCCGCGCGGGATCCTGCGTGATGTGGTCGCGTACAACGCGTCGAATCTTGCTGTGGGGGTCCACTGCTTCCGAAGGATCAAGCTTCCTCTTGGTCGAAGTACGCTGATAGCGACGCGTTGAGCGGGGTTACGGACGCGTCACAACTAGACAAACCTGCGGTGCGGCCCCTGCCGTCGACGGGCCTGCCGCTGCATTGGAGGTGTCGCGTGAAGACGCGTTTGTGCCGTTCCAAGACGATTGTTGTCCGTTGGGCGCGGGTGCAGACGGAGGCGCGTTGGAAAGTATGGACTGGATCGAAACGGCCGGTTCTGAGTGCGGTGGCGACGACGTCTGCGAGGAGCTAGGAGGCTGGGCTACGCCAGCAGGTGGTGATCGGAGGGCAGCATGGCCGTTGGACACCTGCGGACGAGGTCGGACGCGGAACCCTGGCAGAAAGACGCGGTACTTACGAGGAGGCTGAGGTTGGACTGCTGGGGCGAGGCCGAACGGGAGAGGTCCTGGGGGTTGAGAGCGGCGGGTATGCGCTCGTGAGTCTCTGTCGTCGCTGTCGGGGACATGTGGAGGGGGAGGGGGTTGGAGGCGAAGGGGACTATTGTGCGCATGGTGGGCCTCCGGACTAAGAGCAGCGAGCAGACGGGAGGGCTGTGGGAATCCGCTCACTGTGGGAGTGGGAAGAAACGCACTTTTTACCCACGCGCGTCGGTTATAAAGCTGCCGCTTACGACCCCGTGGACTTCCTCCCTGGCCTCGCGGTTCCGGGGTCCCCCGGCACCTCGGCATCCTCCCCTCCCTGGTCGCTGTCCCAACGCAGGCCGCTCATGCGACCGCACTCTATACGCCCTAACGTACATCGTGTACACCCAGACAGAATACAAAACCCATGGAAACAGAGAAAAGCCACAGTCAGACAGGCGAAATATAGTCCGCCACCCTGCTCACGCCCCACGACACCAGCCTCGCGCCCCAGCCGTCTGCCTCGACCTTCATCTTATCGTCAGCCTCCTTCTCCGGAGAAAACAGCTCGTGCATGCCCGCAGCTTCGTGCTTGACAGCTGACCCACGCGGACGACTGTGTGCCGTACGCAGCGCTCGAAGGGCGTCGTAGACAGCCTCGTCATCCAGCGGATCACCTGGCTGAGTGTATGGCGATAACAGCCGGTCCTCGACATAGAGTTCGTCGCCGTGGGACGGCAGAGTCAACTTGTCTGCAGGGTCGCCCAAGATCATATCCGCGTTCAGCTTCCCATCCATCACGAACGCGAGAAGGCGGAGACGTGACTTACCGCTCAGCGCCAGAATCCCCAGCTTGTCCTCGCGTTTGATCGCGTCCCGCGTGAGCGCGTCGCCGGCGTCAGCGAAGGCAGAACAGGGCGTGGGGATGTCCCACTCGTCGTCCTCGGAGATGGGCGAGACGAGCCCAGAGCGTGCGGGCGAGCGGAGGACGGCGCGGTCGTCAGAGGCGTGCAACCAGTCCCACTCGTGTTCCTCGGGGGAATTTTCGAAGGCGCCGAGGTTTGCGGGAAAAAAGCCGCCAAGGCTGAAGGGATCCTCGCGCTCGCTCCGGGGGGTGTAGAGGGACGCGAGGGGCTGGGATGAGCCCGCGACGGCTACGGCGCTGCGGTGGCGGGGCAGTTTTGGTCGTGCGCTGTCGCGCTGGGATGCGCGGGGCACGTCGGTGGTGATCCTGAGCGAGCTGACATGGGGGACAGACTGCGAGCGCGGAATAGACATGATGGTTGATGTGTGCAAGACAGAAAGGATTGAGCGTGAGGGTCGTGAAGTCGGAACAAGTCGTTAAGTACGGTGAAGGATGGACTGGAACAGGCTACGGGCGGTCCAGATGAGTATGACGCGGGGGTATGGAGGGACGGAAGAGAGGCGGGCCTGGGACGTCTAGAGCGCAGTCTTATATGTTCTGGGAGGGCTTGTCGCTCAGGAGGGCGATCAGAGGGATGGAGTGGCTGAGCTGGAGGCCATTGAGTGCGCGGAGAGCCAAGCAGCCCGACGCGGTGGCTGCTGGATCCGCTTCCCCAACTCTCCCACTCTCCCCCACACTTGCCCCAAACTACTTGCGATCGTCCTCCCCGATCTCCACTCTACCAAACGCCGGCATTCAAACCTTCTGGCCCCCTGTACGGTACCATGCTTGTTTCGCAGCACCACATGCCCACCCAATCTACCTCCGCGCGAGCCATGCTGGAATGCACGACCGCGTAGCGTTTCAAACCAGAGTGCGTGCGTAATCATTGGTGAATGGATGACAGACAGTGGTATGTGAGTGAGGTATTACCGTGCGACATAAAGAATCTGTATGCTAAGTCCAAGTCCGAGAAGATGAACGAGAGTCCAATATCCGTGAGGTGCTGCTACTACCTACGTGCGAACGGATGACATATATGATGACGGGGTGAACAGGGAATATGCAACGATAGACAGGTAGGCGGGCATGAATACGTACGCCCCCGAGTCCATGTCTCGAAGTCGTGGCGGTGGCGGTAGTTGGTGGTGGGGGTAATGGTGGTGGTACACATTAGTTTGGCATGCCCATGATATCACCCTATGGACGCGCCCTTCAGCTGACCGGGTCCCGCGGGACACTCGACATCCGCCTCTTGTCCCTCTGCGGCGACTCGGGGAAGGGGACACCAGACTGCCTCCGCGCCATCGACATCGACGCCGAGGCCGACGCTTGGTGGTGGTGCCGCGGCGACGTCGCGCGCGGGGCCTGCGCCTCCACGTCCACCTGGTGCCGCTGCCAGTCCTCGACCTTCATCGTCGACATCCTTCGCGACGACGCCTGCGCGCCGGGGACGTTCGCGAGCACATCCGCGCTGAGCGACCGCGTGTGCCGCTTCGCCTCCTCCGGCGGCCCGACGCCCGACGCGCCGCGGCGGGCCTCGCCAGACTTGCGCGTCTTCTCCTTGGCCGCCTGCTCCTTCTCCTTCTCCGCCTGCCGCTTCGCCATCGCCTGCTTCTCCGCGTTCTTCGCGCGCTCCCAGCGGGTGCGCGCGTCGTTGACCTCCGCCGCCTCCTTCTCCGCCTGCGTCAGCGGCGCCTGCAGCTCGCGCAGCTTCTCCCGGTGCCGCTCGACGAGCTCCTCAAACGTCTTCACCCGCGGCGAGGTCGACTCAGGAGCCTTCGGCGTCGGCTGCGCGATGGGGCGTTTCGGAGGCAGGATGGTCACCGGAACATGTCCGCCTTGCGAGCTCGTCTTCTTGTGCTGCTGTTGCGGGGCGCGCAACACGAGCGGGACGTCATCTGACGAAGAGGCCTTGGATGCTGCAAGCTCGGGCGTCGCGCCGCGGGGCTGCGCGAGCACGCTCTCCCGCAGCTGACGTTCCTTGAGCGCTTCGACGACCGCTGGCGAGACCGGGATCCGCGGTGCAGGGCTGATCGGCGTCGTCGGAATCGGCGGTGTCACGCCTGCAGGGGGCTGGAGGAGCTTCCGTTCGTGCAGATAGAGATCCCAGTCGTCCTCGCGCAGGGGTGCACTCGTAGGACGACCGATCGACGCACCGACATCCGAGGCCCGAGACAGGTTCGAGAGCTCCATAGACTGCACCCTTGCACGAGGGTCGCGTTGCCGAGGGGGACGCAGGTGCGAGGGTCCGCCAGCCGAGAGAGCGCTGAGTTCCTGTCCGAGCTGCTTCGAGGTCGCAGAGGGGTGACGAGACTCGGACGAGCTGGAGGGGATCGGGACGGGAGTGTCCGCACGCAGCAGCTCGATCGACCTGCGGATGCCCTGGATCTCCGAGAGAAGCTCCTCGCGCCGCTTCAAGTCATCGAGCTCTTCACGCGTGAGAGGCTTAGAGTCCTTGTCCTTGTTGGCGTCCGCCTTGTCCGCGATGAACGACTTCGGTACGTTCGCTTCAATGTCGTCTCCCAGGTCCAGCGCAGGCAGCACGCCGGGCGTCTGCATCTGCTTGCTCGCAGCGCGGTTAAGTTCCTCCGCGGGCGGCGGTGCGGCCATGAACTCCGAGAGGCCGGACTGGTAGCGAGGGCGCGGTGTCCCCATGGGGGAATCAGTGTCCGGCGATCCGAAGCCGTCCTTTTTGAGCAACGGCGTGCCCGAGAGGCCGCTGTCCGCACGACCATGCTTGAGCAGGCTCGGGTGCTCGCGCGCCCACTCCTCCTTCTCCGCCTCGAGCTCCCGGAACCGCTCCGCCGCGCGCGCCTCTGCCTCGTCGTTCTGCCGCTTGCGCTCGGCCTCAATCTCGCGCAGCTTGCGCTGGAGGATCTTCAGCACCTGGAACTGGACGGCGATGCCCATAACCGACACCGCGCCCATCATGCCAAGCTCAATCTGCATGATCTGTGTGACGGGGAACCGGATCCCGTGCTCCTGGTACTTGGTGAAGATCATCTCGAACCCGATGTTCCAGACATAGAACTGCGACACAGCGTGAGGCATGGAAGTCAGCGGGAGTATTCGGGCCGCCGAAGTCGGGACGCATGCAATACGCACCTCCTTTAACCCGGCGGTTGTAAAGCAGTCCACACCGAGCATGAAGGCTGACGCGCCGACGAATGCGGTGGACATGAGCACTACGTAGTAGTGCAGCTTCGGGATGGTGCACAGGACGAAGCCGACCACGGAGATCGCTAGAGAGGGGTTGCAAGCGCCGCTTAGCGGGGAGAAGCAGGACGAAGCAACGCGGTCGCGTACCAATGTACATGATCCAGCGGAACCCAATCGGCCCAATCAACCCTCCGTTCCGGAAGCACTGAATCCACAAGGCGAGGGCGAATCCACCCCACGCACCGATGAAATACTTGGTCGCCTTCCAGAAGAAGATGGCGATACCACCCCCGGCGATGCCTGCGACGCCGCAGGAGAGGACGAAGAGGCCGCGGAGGGTCTCGTTGGGCGGGTTGATCGCGTAGATGACGCCAAAGCGGAGGATGAGGACGAAGCAGACGAGGGAAAGCGTGTAGAAGCCGATGAGGAAGATGGACGACCACCGATTTTTGTGCCCGAGGAATGCGCTGGGCAGGCCGGTCAGGATAAGGAGCGCACCTAGCACGCCGAACCCGGGGTCAATGTGGGTGTCGAGCTTGGTGAAATCCGGTGCGGCAGAGGTGGTCGCAGACGGGTGGGCGGAGGACGTAGAGGATGCATTGACAGAGTTCGTCGGGGTGACCGTGACGTTGAAGACCACAGGGATGGCGGTGGTTATCGGGATGTTCTGGTTGCCTGAGCGGATGGTGGTCGTGACAGTCGTAAAGCTGGTCGTCAGAGAAAGCGAGACAGAGTTGGTGCTTGTCGGAGAGGGCGTCGCCGTGGTCTTGTTGTTCTGGGCGAGCGCGGGAGCGAGGAGTGCGAGGAGAACGAGGAGGCATGGCCAGAGAACGGCTGGCCACGGGCGGGGGCGGGCGACGGGCATGGGGGACGAGGTGAGGGGGATGGGAGGGAGGGGGAGGGGGAGAAGGAGGGGCGGGGATATATATTAGAAGAGAAAGTGATGGAAGAGCACCAGCCTCTGGCAGCCGCCTCGAGCTCGCGACTCGGACTCGGACTCGGGGTTGGGTGGGCCGTGGCCGTGGCTGGACGACAACGTTCGAGATAGTGCAGCAGCGCAAGAGCCACGTGTCGCACAGATCAAACACTACTCACTCTTCCACCGGGCGCACTCCACTTGGTCTGCGCGCAGAAAGATAAGTTACGGCCGCTGGGAGGGAACAGGAGGGCAGGGGCAGGCCAGAAGCCCCCCTGCGAGACATTCTTCCCCGATTTATGCACAGCGGCTACCCGAGCCCCGTGGGAGCACCGGACGCTGTGTCTACCGTAGAGACAGCCTCCTCTCGCCTACCACATCCTGATCCTCCTTCCGCCGGCAGCGTTCAATCTACCCATGCCCTCCCACGAGTCCTCTAGGTTTGCCTTCGCTCGACACAAGCTCATGCGCAACAGCACTCGTGAGCGGCGTTCATAGCGGCCAATTGGGGACTCATGCGTCCATACCATGCATGGGTGGCACTCCACTGTCAATGTCACTCAAACACCCCCACATGCATTGTTGGACCATACATGAGCACACTAGTCGAAAGCTTCGAATTTCGTCGGCTTGATGCCCATCCTCTTCAGCAGCGTACCCATCATCCGGGGTTCGTCCCGCGTCACCCTCTTGCCGTTCTCCAGCACCACCTGGTGCCGATCCGCAACGACAGTGATCACCTTCCCGCCTCGCCCAAACCGCCCTACCCGCCCCGCAACGTGCAGGTATGAATCGACCGCGCCGTCGTCCAGGAGACCCAGAATGAAGACATGCGTCAGCTCAGGAAGGTCCAGTCCCCGCGTCGAAGCAAGCGTAGACACGAGGAGCGTCGGGTTCTCAGCGGCGACGTCCAGGTCCTGCCGCATAAGATGTACCCGGCCGTTCTCGTCCTTGACAACGTCAAGAGCGTGAGCGTTGACTCCCAGCATGCGCAGATCGTATACAGCGCGCTTGACGGGCGCATCCGATGGCAGCACGAGCAGGCCGACAGAGGGCACGTCCAGTGCGAACGCGGCGGCGATAGCCTCCAGCGCATCGGGATTGAATGGAGAAGGCGTATCTGCGAATAAGATTAAACTGAGAACCACCACGTGGGAATGAAGACAGAACATACCAAATTCCTCTTCAACATCGGGTGCCTGTGACGATTCTGGGAGGGGTGGCAATTCGTACGACTTGTCAGATGATGTCTCAGGCGTTGATTCTCCCGAGCTCGCAGCGGGCGCATCAACCGCGCCCTCGATATTTACGATGTCCCCGTCCTCCGAGTATACGACGACGTGGTGTTGGATGCCAGTGCCTCCGAGAGATTCAGCGACGAGCTCCTCGGTAGGAGACTTCTGGCCTTGGATCGGGTTGTGAGGGGACACCTCCCCGGTGATCCTGACCAGCTTCCCGGACTCTTTGGTAAACCATCCGCTGTCCACAAGCAAGAACTTCCGAAGGTGGTTCCTGAGCGTAGCGCTCATCATGACAAGCTGAGGCCTCGAATCAGCGTCGTCTTCGTGTCGTTTTCGGTCCTTCCCTGCCGCATGCGCCCTCCGCAACCGTGCGTCGGCAGCTTCGTAGACGTGGTTCAGGAGGAGGCGGGTAGGACCGGGGTGCCGCTGAATTCGCTTCTCAATCTTCTTCATGGCGTACTTGTCTGCGAGCACGGGCACGGTCTCGATGAGGTAGTCGACTTCATCCACGACGATGGTCGAGAGCTTGTCGAACGGCAGCGCCTTAGGGTCCGTGTTCACGACGTCCAGGAAAGCCTGGGGAGTACCAATGAGGATGTGCGGGGGCGTGTGCTGGATGGGAGCGAGGAGATCCTCGAGCGGCGCGGAGGAATCTCGAACGAGGACCTGGGCCAGAGACGGAAGCGGTTCCTGCGGTGTCATGTGGTGGTGTATGCGTTCGATCCAATGCATGAACTGGTATGCCAGGTCACGGTGGGGAACAACAACCAGGGATGTGATGGGAGGGATGGGTTCAGCAGCACCAGGGACATGGCTTCGGTATGGTTTGCCGCGTTTCTGGCTGAGCAACGCGAGTACTGCAGCGAAGGACCTAGCCAACGCGTTAGCGTGACGCATATCCTCACGCAGAAAGTCACGTACTTTCCGCTGCCAGTCTTGTCCTTCAGGATAACATCCTGGCCTTTCAGAACGGCGTCGATGAAGCGATGTTGAATAGGCGTTGGATGCTTCACCGAAGGGAACGCGAGGCGCAACGCGGTGAGCACCGACGGCCTGAGGCCGAGTCGCTCGAAGCTGAACTCGTCAGGGTGCGAATGGCTGCTGACGGTGTCGCGAGGGCCTTTGTGGAAGCAACGAGTGTTGTAGGTGCATGGTGGTCGTGCTGAGCGGAGGGATGCTCGCCCACGGGTGCGTGGACGCGCTGTAGCTTGGACGAGAAGAGAGAAGGGTCGCATGATGTCATTCCCCCCGCGCGTCCGTCCTATATCATGGGCGCTTAGGTGTCAAGCGTAGGCGCCCATGCCCTTGGCAAGCTCGAGAGCTGGCGAGATTCTTCCTCCTACCACCTCTCTTAAGTGAGTGCGTCCAAAACCTACACGCCTCTACATCGTGGAAATAAGGATAGTCGTGCTACAGGATCATCTAACTACTACAGTGGGCCCGCGATAAATACGACATGTACAGCTTCTTACATGGCCGTAGAGCCGAGTTTGTAGTCAGGCTCGAACGAATCCTTTCGAGAATCTGTTTGGCCATCCCGCTCGTGCACGACCTGGCTGGTGACGTGTATGTCTATCGGTGGTCGAATAGGGACGGCCGTCTGCGAGCCGGCATATATGAGCATCAGGTGTTCAGGGAGGTGGATGCGAATGTCAATCACTCACTCGTCGTGTTGGGATCTCCCACTGTTCGACGGTGACCCCGCTCCTGCCTGTACTGCGCTCGAAGTGAGGACCGCTTGTGGGCATCTCGAAGCCTTCCATGACCTTGTTGTTGAGCGACTTCCGAGAGTTCAGCCTGCGACGAGAATAAGGCGGGTATGGGTTAGTACGTCTCCTTTGTCGGAGGGACACCTCGGGCACATACACGGCCAAGAGCGAATTCGCATATACTACCATCACAGGTGAGTAAAATACGCCCACTAGGGCATGTTCAATACGTACGCTTTGTTCCTACGATCCCGAAGCCGACGTATATCAGGTTGCCTGAGAGGGTGAGAGCCTTTAGAGAATCAGAAATGTTAGCTATACCGATATCGACCTCACACGAGAGCCCTCGAGGACTCACGAAGACGAAGGCAATGACACTAATGATGCTGCAAGCCAACCACTGTCAGCCGCAAGATTCGCGATGCGCCACCAGATTGAAGCAGCGTGGATTTACCCAGTGAGGAGACCTGCAACCGCCGTCAGCCAAGGATAGCGCATGCGGTCTCACATGGAGACGGACGTACCCGTGTTGACCATGTACAAGATCAGAACCTCGATGATGTTGTCGGTCCTAGTGCGATTGAGCAATCGAGCCAATAGGACAGATATAGACGGGAGCCACTCACGTCTTGAAGCCGGTGCGACTGCGGAGCAGCACGAAAATGAGGGTACCCGTCAATGTGACGTCGCAGGCTAGAGCGCAGCCATAGGTCGCGGAGACCATCCACTGCGCACCTATCAATTTATATGGAGCCATAACGAATTTGTCCGCTACTTACGGAGAACTGCCGGAAATCGTACAGCGTGGGGAGGATGAAGCTGCCATGGACATCCGACGGTCAGAAGAGGGCTCTCACGTCAAGGCATATCCGGCGAACCTCTCGACCGTGGCAGCTGTCAAAACCGTGAGCTACGGCATAGGCTACAGTGATCAATGACACACGCACCCATGGTAAACGCTACACGCAGGACGAGACCAGCCGTGAGCACAGATACAGAAGCGGAATGCCATGCCAAACCTACCGGCTTCTCCCAGCATCAGAACGATCTGAAATGAAAGTCAGAACTCGTTCGACATCCAGGACTCCCGACTTACCGCGATGATGACAACAAAGCGGAACCCTCGCCCGACTTCACATGCGGGTCAGTACACATGGCTTACACGTAGTTGTGGATGTTCTCTACATACTGAGCCATACTCGTCTTGCGTAGAAACTACGACCGGCGTCACTGGTCAATACAGCGCCCTCCGTCTTCACAAGGGATGTACGTTACCTCTGCGAGATGATGATGGCAGCGCCCTGGTGCCCGAGGTCGAGCGTCAGAGAAGTTGCGTTGACTTGGCATCAGAGACTGGACTCACGGTTACGACTGTCAGAAGCTATACAGGTTGCAACACATCGACGTTAACGATACCGTCCATCTGACTTCCCGCCGAGGTCGTACACACCCGCAGTGACCTGCACCGTCCATGTTAGCACTCGTTAGGTTTGTTTAGTTGATGAGGGAGCAATTCGTACCAAATATCCTTCGTCAGAGCTACAGGGTTGAAGTAGTTCGTGATCACGTAGTAGTAGCTACAAATCGGCCATGAGCATAGCGGGGAGGTAAGTGCTAGGGATCAACTCACCACACATGGATGCATAGCACGGCGTGGAAGGTCTCCAATACACTGAGAGATCCACCGTTAGCTCCTGAGAGACACACCGCCCTCCGCAGTAGCTCGAGACATACAGGACGGTGAGCACCTGTGTAAGGTAAGCACCTAGCGTTTAGCATCGGCGCGAATAGACCAGGCAAAAGGTGGACGACGCACCAGCACTTTGTGGAAAAGAGTGTCTTTGGCAAACAGCCGGAAGTACTTGTATGTCTGGTACACGGTCAGGCCATACAACCTGCTCACCCTTGAGCAACCTCTCGGCACACGACTTGCCCGGGTACGCACATTTGACCAAAGACCGTCCCCAGGAACATCGCTCCGAACGTGTTGTCCAGCGCGGGGAGCGCCGGGGCTGCTCCCCCAGCTCCTGCAGGTGCCGTCGTGTTCGCGGAGGAGGCCATGGTACGGGAGGACGAGGCGAGACGGCGCGCTTGCTTACGCTCGAGCTCTCCCAGTCTCCTATATGAGACTGTGAAACTGAGTTCGCCATCGCGATCATGATGCGGAGCGTTCTTGGTACAAAGACATGGACGCTCGGGCACTGGGGCGACGGAAGACCCGCCGGTACGGTGCGCGCGCGCATCGCCCTGGCATGGCGCATTGGTCACACTTGGAGGTCCCACGTCCGGACCACATCGAAGTGGTAACAGATCGACAATCCTGCGCGGCCGTGATCGTCTGTGAGTCCGTTCTGCCACTCAAGGAGCTCGCCGCTCGTCCGTCGGGCGGGCATTGCCCCGTACCAGCCGTAGGCGGTCCTTTGCGCAGCTGGCGTAGCCGTGTTTCAGCGGTCAGACATACGTGCTTCTTGAGCGTCAGATTTGAAAAGCTCATGCAGTCACCGCTCAATGACCATGATAGCGTCCATGATAGGAGTACTACGTACCAAGACTTCGACGGGAGTTGTCGCACATATTATCTTCGTAGGTCATGCCGCCGCCACGATGCCTATGGATAGCCCGGGGCGACACAGCAAGGAACCATATCGACCTTAGGCGCGTCGTCCGATCTGCCGTCGGAGAGGGAGCCAGAATGAAACCTAAGTATACTTAGCTTGCTACTCCGAACACCATCATGATGGGGTGACCACATCCTTCTAGTGTAGCATCCGGCTTTCCTCCGGGAACCACATAGTAGTAGACGCGATACCTGCTTTTCAATGCCAGGCTGAATCCTTGTCTTGTGCATGTTGTTGTGCAGCACTCACTGTCCGAGATGTAGCGGTGCAGAGAAACATGAGCCTTATGGTAGGGTGCGGATGTCGGGGAACACTGCCACATGTGTCGAGACAAATGTCGAACGGGACACCCGCAGCTCCCCGGGGCGCTCTGACGAGTGCTGCTACGCATCACGGCTGTGTTTCAATACCCGGACGTCCTTCGTTCATCGTAGTGGTGCTTCTGGGGACTGAATGCGTCACTTGAGGAATCGCAGCTCAAGCCCCGCTCTTCGCTCGAGATCAGAGGTCCGGCGTCGCAGTAGCACCGGCTTTCTGCATAGACATCGAGGGTCTCTTCCCACAACGTCCGTCTTTCGGCCTGCTCCCCGGCCGAGTGTGAGCGCCGCGGTGCTCAAATCTGCCTGCAATGCTGCTTCCACTGGGCGCCCAAAGGTGGCCGAATTTCGAACAGAATGTAGCGTAACACACCTGTTTCGCACAGTTACTGTTGTAATCTGTTCGATGTCCGACACTGTCCGAAATGTCGAACAGTTAGTTTCCGCTAGACAACGTTCGAAATTCGATAAGGCGTCCGGATAACCAGGGATAACCATAGCTATCAATGCACGTGACCAATGGGGCAGTTATTGGAACGCGGCCCCACTCAACTTCGACGGTGATCAAATCTCTGTCTTGTACCACCATGTCCCGCTCTTAGGAGCTAGCCAGCTCATCAACCCTATCCATCCGATGCCTACGCCCGAGGATATGGGATTAAAAACATCCATATGGAGTACGATGGCAGAGGGTGAACAGTCAGAGCAGTTGGAGGAGCCTGCCCAGGTCCACTGCATGGTGAGTCTCATAACACTGCTCCCGAGGCCTCACTGACGTTTCTCTCTAGAGCAAGACATTTTCATCATTACCTCTGTGCATGGTCAAGTGCGTCCGTGTACTCACGGCCTCGAAGACGCCATTCTCACTTGCAGCATAGGGACAGGCGGCCGAGGTGAGTAACCGCCAACTCTCAATCATTTCCCTCTCGATTGCGCCCTCCCCTCCTGCAGCCTCTCAACCCCCCTTCCCTCCCCGACTTAGTGTTCTGTACCCTGCGCGGAGGGCACGCGCAGGCGCGCGAGAGGTCGCAGGCCCGCTCGCGCTGCGCCACTGTACTGTAGTATCCTGTACTATCTCGTTCTCGATTGCATTAGTGTGTGCTCTCTTGAAATGTGTACAATACAGCTTCAGAATGTAATTTCTACATCATAATCCTCTGGGTGTGTGGATGTATTGGTAGCTGTGAGTATAGGATGGTCCAGGATCTGGCCCCGCCAGAATTGGCTCAGATTCGGACAGCAAGTGTCCGAAAACGTGCGACTTTCGACCACTCTGACACTGTTCGAAGTGTTAAATATTCGAGCCTAAATTTCGACTAATACTTTCGACTATATGATGTGCGAAATTTCGACTATCGGCCAGGCTCTGTGCGACTTTTCGGCTGGGAGACGACCGAGTTTCCTGGTCGAATTTCGACCACCTTTATGCGCCCAGTGTTCGACACGGGCAGAGAAGTTAGCGCTGCCTACCACTTCCACTGACAGTTCGCAACAAACAGACGCACCTCATGTTCACCATGGGCGCCGACGCACACATACCCGCTTCTATCCTTGGACAACAAGCAGAAACCCGCGGGCGGGTTGGAGGAAAGGAGAACATATATTGATGATAGTTGCAAAAGGGTGCGATTGAGCGAGAGGGTGGGAGCGAGAGAGCTATGTAACAATATCCATGATGTACAATGCAGCGAGGGGGTATGCTTGTGCGGGGGGAGCGCAGGGAGATTAGTACTGTATGGTGTGGCTAGCGTAGTCTAGCTACGGCACTACGTTGTAGACTGTGTGAGGATGAGCAACGGCGATCGAGTCATGAGGCACAGTCCAACTACCAACGACCACTTGGTAATCATCCTGTCTCACCCGCGCTGGGCGGCGACGGTGCGGCGGCGTGCGCGCGCTTTCCGCCGTCCGTCCGTCAGTCGTCGTCGTCCGCCCCGGCCGCGTGGGCTGGCGACGGCCGACGCGGGACCGCGTCAGGATACTCCTCGACTGCACTGCTGTCCATCCTCGCGAGTTCCTATTCGTCGCCGTCACGAATAGGTTCGTAGCTCGCCCGGCCGTCTGTGCGGCCGAGCAAGCGGCTGACGAGCCCTTGCCCTGCAGCCCCAGGGAGTCTGGCGCTGCGACGGGAACGGCTTGACTGGCGGGATACGAGCGAAGCACGCTCGGACTCCTCGTCTTCTAAGCGCTCTTCTAGCTCCTCTGTATGACCGAGCACAATTTCGTGGTCAGAAGGTGCGCCAGGGTCGCGTATGGTGAGGACAGACCTTCTCCGAAGACAGCATCCATCTCTTCCAGCGGCACGCCCTTCGTCTCTGGGTACACTATTCGCTCATCAATATCAGGACATGTTCTGTGGAACAATGCTGAAGGAGCGGAACGTACGGAAATATACTGTGGACAAAGTGATGAGTCATAAATAGTCATCGCATGTGGAGGTTCCAACGCACCGAGAATGAAGCTGCACACGCAGAAGAACCCGTGCATGGGGTACAGTCGCCATTCGATCAGTTCCTGCAGTTCCGGCGTCATCTCTCCCACAAGGAAGTTGAACGCCCAGTTAGTAGCAGTGGACAGGGATACACCCTTCGCGCGAACGGTCAGGGGCAAAATCTAATCGTGCATGGTGAGACTCTAATATCCGTTTGCCAACATGGCCGTGTGCACATACCTCGGGAGGATAGAGCCTGCCACGCGGCGAAATTGAACGATTAGCTATACAACCCCGATGGAGACTTACACAGTTGAACGTACCAACTGTCAATCGAAGTCAGCACATGGTCTTTCACACATTTCAAACAGAAAAGAAACGTACGGAATAGGGCCCCAGCTGTATCCAAACGCAGCATTGAAGATGATCACACAGAACACGACTGCGCGCGGCGTCTCGGGTACGTCAATGTACATCCACCACCCGGTCAGTCCGAGAGACAGTGCCATCTGCGGGCGATTTGTTGAGAGTACACGTCGAAGAATGCGATGGAAATGCATACCACCACCGCGCCCGTCAGGAGAATGAATCGCCGGCCCCAGCGGTCCACGAGATACCATCTTCAGAGATTCAGTGACTTGGCGCATGAGCACCCGGAGAGAACTTACGGAGGCAGCGTGCTCAGAATATAGATAATCGCGTTGATCCCAGTCATGAGGATGGCGTCGCGACCGACCCAACCGGCCTCTGTCAAACACAACCGTGAGAAAGGTAAAGTGAGCACTGCCGGTTGCTAGCTAACCTTCGAATACTCGCGCTGGCATGGCATTCAGCAATCAGCGGTAATACAAACTTCGGTGGCGCGACTTACGAGCGTAGTAGGAGATGACTGGGCGAACGAGATGGTGAGCGAGGTAGACATGATTAGGGGGTTATTTCTCACCATTGATGCCGTTCTGGGGCGCAGGTAAGTCTATCAAGAGATTTGCAGCATACAACGAGCAACTCACCAGTTGCGCGAAGGCTTGTGAAGACATGGCGAGTAGCACACGCTTCTTGTAACGCTTCCACATCACAGCATATGTCCGTCCCTCACCGGATTCACGCTGCGCGACGTGAGTTCTTGTTCGCTGGTCTACAGCAACAGGCACTCTCTTACCTCAAAGATGACTCTGTCCTTGATCTCTTGGAACTCAGCCTTCGCGACGAGATCCTCGGGGTCGCCACCATGCAGGTCAGCAATGACCCGCATACCTTCCTCATCTCGATCTACATCAATGAGCCACCTATGGAGCCTTCAGCGACCTGAGCGCGCCACCCATACATCAATGGGCATACCGCGGACTCTCCGGCATCACTAGGGACCCCAGCGCGAGAATTGCACCAATGACACATTGGATGAACAGCGGGATACGCCATGAGAGGTCGGACTCGATGAAGGAGCAGAAGTAGTCGATCCACTACAGGCCCTTGTGGTCAGGTCATATTTGCCGGCTGCATGTGGCCTTACTTACGACCGAAGAGGCGTAGCCGAAGATGTTCCCGGTGAACTCCATGCACGCAAGCGCACCGCGCTGAAAGTTGGCGGTGAGTATAGTCCAAATACGCGTACGGCGCACAATCCGACATACATGGTTGGGCGGTGAGATCTCGCTCTGGTAGATGGGCACAATAGTCCTGGCGCGCGGTGGTCAGCTGCGCGCAGCATGCTGTACAAGCGCGTACTCACGAGAGCAGGCCGACACCCAGGCCGGAGATGATGCGACCGACGACCATCGTCCAGAAGCCCGGGGTGAATGTCTGAATGGCGCCGCCGACGGCAAAGACGACGGCGCCGCTGAAGAGCGTCCCGCGCCTACCGAGGCCGTCACCGATGCGACCGGCCGCAAGTGACGTGACTGCGTGCAGTAGGGTCGGTCAGAACTCCGCTCAATTGAGAGTAGTGGTGCCTCGCGGATGGACTGACCGAACGCGCCAATTTCCAAGACAGCGACCATGGTCCCGACCTCTATTGCTGTGGGCTCGTCGAAGTACTTTCGGAAGTAAGGCCCGGTGATCACGCCGGACATGACGCTGCCAACGGAGTCGAATCCAGACGTGGTCAAGCCATGGTTGAGCTGATTGTGCTCACCCTTGATCATATCCGAACTTGGAGGGTGTATGAGCATTGGCGGATGACGTTGCAGAGGCTGTCTAGAAGACACTCACGAGGAAGACACCTAAACTAGCAAAGACTGATATGGCGTAGAGAAGTGGCTGGCCCACGAGCCTCGAGCGCGTGCTTGGGGAAGCTGGAGGCATTCTGCATCTGCTGCAGATGGCGGAGGGAGGGGGGCGGGCGGGGGAGATGGGAGTCGCAGCTGAAGATGCGCGAGGGAGATGAAGACGCTGAGGGCGGGGAGACGAACAGTCGAGGACGCTGAGGCGAGCCGCGAGCGTCGCGTGTGTGTGGCACTCTCTGGCAGCACACCTCTGCCGGACACCCGAGTGAGGTCACCGCCTCTGCCGAGTCCGCCTCCGTCCCCCCTCCCGCCCTCTTTCTGCCACTCTCCTCGACCTCCTCTGCACGATCAGCTGGTCTCTGTTCTGCTCCGCGTCGTGCGCGCAATGCCAGAGTCCGTCCAGTCGCTCGACACCATCTCCGTCTCCTCAGACGCGTCCTACGACTCCGACGAAGAGGACCGCCTCGCAGAGCAGGAGTGGCAGGAGAGCCTCCAGCAACTGCAGCAGCTCGTCACCATCGTTCTCCTACCATACCTGGGCAAATTCCTCGGACGGAGATGGAGTCACTGGGGTGCGTCTCATCCTCTATCGCCCTCTCATCGCCCCCTCGAAATCGCTCATCTGACCGAATCACAAGCCTACGCCCGATATGTGCGGCTTGGACTCGGAAAGTCCTTCTTTCTAGGCGAGAAACGCCTCTGAGGGCCATACTCACGAGCGGACACGTCCCCGGGTCTTGTTCACCCGCCCCATATTCACGCGGAACACTGCTATGATATCAGAGGTACGCCCCTGCCGTCTCCGACCCTCTGCTCGCATTACGTCTACTAACTCTATCGACCAACTTCCGCAGCGAACCAGTAATGTTGTTCGCCCTGTACTTTCGCATGTCTTTCACTACCTCCGCTGCCAACTCCCACTGCTTCTTGCCAATCAGGCCGTTCAGCAGGATGTACCATGTGTCGGTGCTCATGTGCACCCGCCGCCGGCACATGTCCCTATAGTACCTCATCGCGTTCTCCAACCCCTCCGGCTCGCGATTGGCAAGCGACGCTCGCAGGAGCACGTTGTATGTCACTCTACTCGGCAGGATGTCCCTGCTCTGCATCTTCTCCCATATTCGTTTGTTGTGCTCCTCGACCACCGGCTTCTCCAGCCAGTTGCCGCGGTTGATGGCGGTGAGCACCGACGTGTAGGTGATAGCATTCGGCTTTGCATCTCCGAACTCCCCGCGCTCCATCCTCGACAATAGGTCCATCGCGTTCTTCAAGCTCTGCGGCGTGCGTTCCTCGAGCTGGTGGTTGATGATCGCCGTCAGTGCCGTCGTGTCCGGGGCGACGCCTTGCTTCGTCATGAAGTTGAGGACGATCTGGCCTGCGTCCGACCGCGCTTTGAGCAGCGAGAAGAGTAGGGTGGAGAACGTGTAGATGTCGGCTTTCACTCCTGCCGGCTCGAGCTCCTGCAGGACTTGTGCCATGGTCTTCAGCTCGCCCTTCCGGCCATAGTACCGTAGAAAGGTATTGTACGTTGTGATATCCGGCTTTGGTCCGCTGGCTTCCATCTTCTTCTTGATTGCCCTCGCATCCTCTTCCCGAGATACGAAGAGGAGGTGGTTAATCGTGGTGTTGTAGACGGCCAGGACGGCGGACAACTGGCCCTCAGGGACGCCGTTCTTCAGGTATTCGCGTTCGAAGGTACGGAACCGCTCGAGGGCTTCGTCGATCTTGCCAGCGGTGCAGAAGGCGGCGATGAGCGCTCGGTAGGACAGCGCGTCCGGCTTCACGTGCGCCAAGTGCATCATGTCCCATGTCGTGAGGGTCGAGTCCAATGCTTGCATGTTTACGTAGCCGTCGAGAACCGCGTTCCATGCGGCAATCGTGGGCATCACACCGAGCTTCAGCATGTCGTCCCAAACCCGCACTGCGAGGTCTCTCTCCCGACATGCGAGGAAGCTCTTCAGGAAGGATGTCCAGAAGAAGTCTGGGAGCAGGACGACGCGTGTGCCAGAAAGCTGGCTGGGGGTTATGGCTAGCCACGGCTCGGGTTCGCTAGCACCGGCGATGGCGGTCGAATAGAGTCGCTCCAGGGAGATGGTTGCATTGTCGCGAGTGAGGTTCGTGAGGTGCTTCATGAACGTCGGAGGGCGTGCAAGGAGCGCAGCAGTATTGAGGCGCCGCGCGTACAGGTTGACCTTGGTACGCAGAGTCTGGTCGAATTTCAGAAGCGGCGCGAACCTTTCCAGAGTGGTAGGCGCGATCCGCGTGCCAGCTTTGAGGTAGGTTTGCAAAGCGTCCGCGAACGAGCCCATCTGGGTATGCGCGACGATAGCAGCCAGGAGTATTTCGTCCCGGACAAGGCTGGGGGGAGTAGGCGGGGCGTCTCCGTCGGACTCGCCTTCAGAATCTGGGTCCTCCGAGTCTTCGGTCTCCTCGCTCGAGAGCACCGCGTTCTTGTCCTTGAGGAGGTCGACGTATTGCTCGTACAGCTCCAGCGCGTTCTGCGGCTGTCGGTCCTTGATGGCGGCAAGCATCAACGCTTTGAGGCCGTCAGTGAAACCTCCGGCGGCGCAAAAGAGGGCAACGTCGTGCAGAAGTCGCTGGCCTCGTTCGGGTATCTTGGAAAGCGAGTGGTGCTGCACAAAGGTAGCCACGGACGTAGAACACAGGTTGTACTGCGACGGACCAAAGAACGCCAGGAGACTCCGCTTCTTCAGCTCCTCCCAGACCGGTTCCACCTTGGATAGGTCCCCCTGAACGAAGGCGGCGCGGAGCTGGGGAATGGCGTCGTTGAAGGCTTCGATTTGAGCATGCGTCATGCTCGCAAGTATCCCTTCGTTGAAGGTGCCATGGTCCCGCTCGAGCTGTGTTAAGATAGTCCCTGGTGTGAGGGAGGATGAAGGCGGCGTAGGCTGCCGTGAGGCTTGCGAAGACGACTTCCTACGGTTAGAAGAGCTAGGTATGTGCTGTACTGTCCTGGGTGCAACTTGTGAGAGGCGTCGTGAAAGGATTGCTCGAGGAATTAAGAAGTCAAGGGTGATGGTCGGTGGGATCCCATGGCTTGCTGTCCGTAGAAGCATGCGAGGGATATGACGAAGACGCGGACTGCGCGCAGATTGTCCAGTCAGCATTGCCATCTACCACACGAGCGAAGAAGTTTAGACCTACCACACACCGGTGCTGTCTTGTACGTGGTGTAACTGCAAGGCGTTGAACGAGATCGTAGGCTCTGCGGTGAGTTATGGGCGCTTCCATATTTGCCCAAAGTATTCGGGTCACCTGACTCGAAGCCTTAGTGGCGGCGCGTTTCTAAGCTCTCCAACCCGTCCTACACTGTCCTCTCAGCCACCACTACCGTAAACACTCTAACTGCCGCGCTTCTAGGCAAAATGGGACACGGAAACTCGAATAAGCTGTATGTGACGCATGCCGAACACTCGGGCATGTTCGGGCAGCATACCGCGTCCTCAGCTGGCTTCAAAGCGTAAGTCCCTGATTGAGGTGTTGCGTGCTCATTCGTCCTGACTTTGGCCGTGTAGGAAGGAGCAGGCGACACAGCGGCGCGCGCAGACTCCATTTGACTGTTGCGCTCTTACTTTCCAGCCATTCAACAATCCCGTATGCGCGCGCAATTCCGACGGGACTGGGAACGTGTTTGAGCTAGTCAGTATCATACCATGGCTTAAGTACGTGCCGCTAATCTGGCCACTCTGTCTCAAACTAACAATGCGTCTATAGACAACACGGCAATATCAACCCTGTAACCCAAGAGCCTCTTCAACCCTCTGACCTCATAACCCTGCACTATTCCCGCAAGCCCTCCGGAGAGATCCATGACCCCATCTCTTTCAAGCCATTCAGCGAGCATTCGCACATAGTGGCAATCGCGACTACAGGGAACGTATTCCTTGCGGAGAGTATCAAGGGTGGTCGTGATCTGGTAGCAGACGTGAAGTTCAAAAAGTGAGTACCCACGTCGTTTCATGCGGTGGGTTCACTGACTCTTTACAGGGAGGATGTGATCACCCTTCAAAACCCTCACGGTCTTCCGCCTGCCTCCGTGCCTACTAAAGCATCACAAGCGACGTCAGCAGCGAAGGAACAGGAAAAGGAGAAAGAGAAGAGCGACAAGTCCAAGGCGGTCACTGCGAAACCCGCAACTACTCCCGCTGTTACGAAAGCCAAGGCGGCGGTGCCTTGTGAGTTCAGACATGCATATCAACGTCTGCTTGCACTCATCGTGATCATAGGGAACGCATCACCGTATTCCACGGGTCTTCCTGGCGCATCGCTCACCTCGACGTCCGTGGACCCACAGACGCAGAGCTCTCAATTGCTCTGGGATGAGGTGCGTCTTACGGAACCCCTGTCCATATATAGATTGATCTTACGGAATGCTCATCTAGGAAGAGCTCATGTTCGACGAGTTCGCGAACCCTCCGAAAGGCAAGGGGAAGGAGAAGGATGTCGGAAAGCGGCGAGCGTACGTGCGGGTCGTGACCAGTCTTGGTGGTGGTGCTCTCAACCTGGAGCTCTATTGCGAGAAGGTATGTATGCTCCGTGGTCTCTCATCAAATGATACTGACATAGATCGAGCAGGCTCCCAAGACATGTTACAATTTCCTGCAGCTAGCTAAGGCTGGCAAGTACAACAACTGCCTGTTTCATCGGCTCGTACCTGGATTCATGGTGAGTCCTTGCAGGGTTAGGTCATCCTGCAGGCGTTCACGGCTGTTCCCCAGATCCAAACAGGCGATCCTACAGGTACTGGATCAGGCGGCGAGTCTTGCTGGGGTACCCCGTTCCGAGACGAGTACGACTTGCGGAACGCTGCCAAACATGACAGCAGAGGCATCGTCGCGATGGCGAACAAGGGCCCTGCCACCAACGGCTCTCAGTTCTATATCACCTTCCGGCCAGCACCGCACCTTGACAAGAAACATACAGTCTTCGGCAAGCTTGTAGGTGGCGAGGATGTTTTGGACGCTCTCGAAGCACTGCCTTTGAAACCGGGCACCGAGAGACCCGCGAAACAGGTCCGCATAACCGAGGTGGTCATGTACGCAGTTTATGTCTATATGTCAAGCGACAGGATGCTCACCCCCACGGCTTCCAGCTTCCAAGACCCCTTCGAGGAGTACAAGCAGCGTGAGCAGCGGAAACGCGAGCGAAAGGCAGAGACGCAGCAGACGCGTGCGAAGGAGGCGGAAGAAAAGGCCAAAGACGATATCAACTGGTTCGGCGTGAAGGTCGGACAGGAGAAGGCGGCGGGAGCAGTGGGCGGCGGCGTTGGGAAATATCTCAACCTAAATGCCAATGCGAAGCGACCATTGGAAGCACCTCCAAGTACAACTGTCGCACCGCCAGAAGAGGGCAAGAAAAAGCGCCGCATCGGCTTCGGAGACTTCGAGGGATGGTAGATGGGAGGTATGGTATATCCGGCCTGTATCAGTAGTGTACATGATAGGTTGTGGTACATGCGAGATCATGCAGCGACTGGAACGCGTTCCTCTCTTTGAGGCTGAGGCTCTGGCTCCGGTTCTGTGCGAATAGATAAAGCCGTCGTCATGATCGTTGAGCCGGAGCACGACTTACCCTTCGCAGGCTCTGCGGGCTCTGTTGTGGGTACAGAGGGCAGACTTATAGGCCGCTCCTCGGCAACACCGAGCTGGTCGGTCGTTAGGAACTGGCGACTCAGGAGGTCGGAAGAGACGCGACGCACTGTCTCCAGCTGCAATTCATGCAACTCGGCTTGGACGGCTTCCTCATCTTCGAGGCTGAGTGAACCAGCCAGCATCATGTCGATCTCCTGCAATGAGAACTGTTACTTCATATTCCGGCCCACCGTTCTCATGACTTACGCGCTGATACTCCCTAGCCTCCGCCGTCTCCTCCAAAATGCGCTCAACATTCTCGATATTCAGCTCTTTGTGGATCTCCTTGAGAACCTCATTGCCCTGTTGCAACCCATGCAATACGGAGACTTCGACTAGCGAGAACTCGATTGTCGAAACCTAGGCAGACGGCGAGTCGGACGGAGGGTCGGACATGGGACCTGAACTGTAGAGGACGAACCAGCTTCTCCAGGTTCTCTAATTGTGCATCAGTCTTCACCAGGAGAGACTCTTGATACTTTCTCTTCCGCAACGCTATGAGGGCGCGATCCTTGCGTCCCGCTGCCAGTTGCTGCCTGGCGATCTCATGCTCGCGGTCGAGGACTGCTTGTATCTCGGGAGACCTCAGACGTTTCGTTGGGCAACTGTTGCGTGAAGCATGCTCACCTTCTTCTGGTACTGCCGTACCTTGTCCCGCTGGAGTTTCAGGCTATGAACAATTACATCTCCGAGGGTGGTCAGAAGTGCTGTGATGCACTGACTCTAGGATCGCACGGTCCTGCTTCGTGATCTTCGGAACGGACTGGTTCCCTCCCATAGGACGCGTACAGGGATTCGGGCCAATTTAGCGGATAGTATTGCTCAGTTTCGCTCAGTTTCGCTCAAAGGCGTTGTCTGAGGATGAGGACAAGCTCGAGAACAGCACGGCGGGGGTTAGGTTACAGCAGGAGGACGGACGACGAAGGCGGAGGCGTCATGCACGACTTGCCGCCGGCGGTCCGGAGTGCGGGGAATCGAGATCACTCCTCCCGATCCGGCAAGTGAGCAAGTTCGCTGGGCCCGGGAGGACTTCAGGTCATTGAGGTAGGTGGGGACACACCGTGTCACTATCATCAGTATATTACGAGTAGAGTACAGCGAGGATGGAGCCAACAAATCAAGAACAGCTATATCAGATGAGATACAGAACAATACAGCAAGTAGCAACCATAACACAACGCAAGGAACAGAGTCTACGTCGTGAACAGTGGGGCCTCTACTGCGACTCACTGCAGCCTATTCTGTTCCCGCACCGGGACTACAAATCAAGGCTGTATTGAAGGGGGCCCTACAGGTGTCGCATACTCCTTTCCGCACGTCTGGACCAGGTAGTCGTTCAACATCTTGCCGTAGTGAACTGGGACATCCGGAAGTCAGACAATCGTAGGTGAGATGATTGAATAGACAAGGACGCACATGCATGGGGAACGCTCTCTCCTATACCGCTGATGACGGAACTGCAGCGAGGTGATAATCAGCAAGGCAGCGAGCTATGCTACTACGCGAAAGGCACCCACCGGAAGAAATTGACTTCGGCCTGCAGAGTGGCGGTATGCTCGTCGCTCTGAGCTTCTATAGCGGCTTTCAGGAAGCGGACGAGTACCCTCCCAGCTCCGAACCAGCACACCTACAGCGGAGATCTCAGATGACGTGTGGCAAGGGATAGTAATGAAAACGGCACCATCGGAAAGACCCCCAAGAGGGCCAGGTTATGGCTTGTCGAGTAGGCCTCGTACAACAGGTTCAAGATTGAGCGCGCAGCGGCTAGGACTTTGCACGAGGAGATGCATCCGGGTCGACCGATGCGTGCATGGCCCTCATGCAGAACAATCGTTGTGCTACGGCGCAAACAGCTTAGACATGGGAGCCGGGGCATATACGGAGGACTATACTCACAAGTGCGCAGTGGATATCGCGGTGAACAGACTCGTGTCGATCACGCCATTTGCCAGTGGATCCTTGTGCCCGGGCGGGAGGGACTGCAGGAAGGCACCGATCAAGCGGTCCAGCTCAACGAACGCCGGCGTGCTCTGGACAAGGTTTGGGAAAGGCATTCCGGGGATGCCTGCTGGATTAGGCACCATGGCGGGGTCGCCAAGGTGCCGTTTCGCGTTATAACGACCGTTGAAGACCTTCACTCTAGAGAGCAGCATGGTGGCCTTGACGTGGAGGATGAACGAATCGACCTGGTCGTCCAAGTGTTTCTCGATCACGTCCGGGTCGTGTGACCACTGGCGTCGACCTGGGGGAACCAAGACCTACACTCGCGTTGGCGACGTCGAGCTGCGTTAAGGGAAGCCGTGTACGTACCCCATGGTCGAACTCCTCGCCACGGACGGGGAGCATTTGGGAGATATCTTGGTCATCTAACATCATCGCGAAGTTGTTGATGGCAGCGAAGTGTCGTTCCATCATGTACGCTACCAATTGATGAGGTATGCTCACGAAAGATGTTAAATAGTTAGGGGGTCACATACCTATCCAGAACGTGTTTCGTCGCATCTCGTCCTCCATGACTGTAGAGGCTAGAGGTATGACGGAGGTACGAGACATATTGCAGCATGAGATGCTTTCAAATGGTGGGCATGCGTTCAGCCCACAAGGCACCGCGTATCGCAAGGACACGGCAAATGCGATGACGGCCTTGCATCACGCATAAGTCAAGGGATTGAGCAACAACTATCTACACTGACCTCTGACCATCTGGTATGACCGCGCTAGCTGTCAGAGCTGTATTCGAGTACGTGTATGTGCGAGACGTGCCTTGCATTATACCAGTACCAGAGCGCCACGATCACCTGGGCTGTAGTATGCACCTTGTTACGGCCCTGTCCAGGATGCAATCGTGAAGACCCATACCTTGCAGGCTACTGAAGAGATCTGCCGTGGTCCGTAGAGCACTCTCTATGGCGTCCCTGGCTGCTTTGATCTGCAAGTCCGCGAAAGAGCCCGTCGTGGGACACGTCATGCCCGGGCCTCCGTCTACCGCACGGTTCAGACTACATCAAGGAGTGGATACGGTGCCCTCTCACCTGGACAATAGACAGGCGGCAGGGGCGCTGGCGTTGGCGCAACGACTGCAGTGTACAAACTTCCCATTGCGCACATCGCATGGAGGATTGCGGGCGATGGGAACTCGGGATGTGTTGGAGGCAATAACAGGGAGCACATAAATGTCGGTGCATGGAATAGACGGCAGGCGGTGGGCGTGAAGTTGAAGAATGCTTCTACCCTGCGTACGGCGAGGTCTAGTACAACCCTGGTATTGCAAGAACATGCTTACAGGTGACGAAGGAAGGGGTAACTTGGCAGATTCTTAGGCCATCCCGGGTTTGTGACCTCCTTACCGAAGTCAGATGGCGGAGAGTCCGTATATGAGGTGGGGATGGAGCTTGTGTCGTTATGGCTGAGCAGCAGACCGTCCAGAAGGGGTGCTGGGGTGCTCAGTTCATTTAAGGAGGATCCGGGGATGTGTGCCGAGAGGTCATGGTCATTGAAAGGAAATTGCCGGTCTAGTAGTCCGATCGTGTCCGCATAACCCAGAATTGAGTTGGACGAGTTCTGAGTCTCATTGTGGGACGTGGACCGCGATCGAGAGTCGGCATCTCTGACACGCTCCCTCTCTTGCAAGAGCGTCTCGAGCTCATCTGAATAGAGGTTAGATAGGTTACATCGTGCGGACAGGTGGATTATACGTACTAATGCGAGTTTCTAACCGTTCAAACTTGTCCTTGGATGATTCCTCGGTATCGAAAGTATTCGGTGGTTCAGAGGCTGTCGCCAACTCAGCGCCCTTTGGAAGGATGGCGGAGCTTGCGCACGCACAGTCATCATATGTACATTCAGGGTGGGGAGGCAAGTCGGCGTCCGGAGACGCATGCGCTACGGCGTAGGAATGAGAACGAACGCAGGTAGAGCAAGGTCTCTTTGCATCGCTGTGGACAATAGCCGCCCGTACACTCAGCACCTCGGGCATCGGGCATAGGCCGAAGTACTGACCATTTCTGCGCGCAGAAGCGACTTAGTACGCTCGAAAATGCACGCTCCGGCTACTCAACGGTACTCACCAGTTTACGCCGACGGCATTGGTGGCAAGCCTGCAGAAGAGATAGCGAGTTCAGCTGTGCAGATCAGTCCGACATAAATCGACCGGCCTTTTACCTGATTCCTTCGCAATACGTGCGCGTTATGGAAGGGCGCCCCTGAAGAGCGGATTGCTGATGGAGTTGAGGTCGGGGATGTCTTTGGCATCGTTGTCGTTGAAGAGAGAGTTGGGGGATGCCCAAGACATCTCGTTTTGCTTCAAGCGCACTTGGATGACAAACTCGAGGTAAGCAATGCTCTTGCACCACCGGTTCGGTTTCCATCGAAGCCGTAAGCGACCATTGCGTTGATCATATGGTCTAAAAGCGGGCGGCAGCGACGCCCAGAAGATGTCGTTTGAAACACCGGGCGCCCTTCGGACTATCGCCGCCTCCTCTTTCATAGCCTTGGCGCCCGCCTCTCCGACATGGACGTGTAAACTCGCGACGCTGCAGTACTACAAACACGATTGCCGGACTAGGCATACTAGTGCCGGTTCAGGTATCTTCTCAAGAGTCTTCCGCGACATCGAGGTGTACGATCCGTATGGTGTACCTCACAGGTGAGCAACTATCGCACAACGTCGCGCAGTGCCGATGACCCCGTTGAATTTGATTTGCAAACGACGCTGGCACCGGTTGCATCGTAAGTATTTCAGACGCTTACGCCGGTGCCATCATTGACGGCACGAGGCTCGACGATCGTCGGGATTCGTCCACGGCTGAGCAGGGGCATAAGGCAGTCATAAGGCCTGCTGGGGAACGGATCCACCTGTCGTGATATGAGCGGCAGCAGTAGAAACGGAAGGGTGTGTCTCACTGATAGGAGAAGGGTTCGCAATGAAGCACAGCTGTTCAGGGGAATCGACAACTCGGCTTTCTGCTCATGGACGGACTCGTCCGAAGTCACCGCCACAATCAGTTGAAGCCAACATACCGGGCTGTTCTTGATGCAAGATACGCGGTTGGAGTGCCAGAATACGCCGAAGCCTGCGCCGAATACCGAGTCCGCAGGGTCAGCACGGATCTTCTTCATCCCCGCTGGGAGTAGGCTTCAAAGTCATGATGGGAGTCTCTGCTGTGATGTTGCGTGCTGTGGAGGCGTGCTTGTTTGTTCTGCGTACGGAGGGAGACAAGATGGAATATAGCTGTACTTATATGCCGGGACGTACTGTAGCTGGGTGGCTGGACTGCGATAGACTGCGATAAGTGCGGCATAAGTAAGATGATCGGCGGGGCTGAGTACGAGTTAGATTACCGGCGCATCTAATCTAATCTTCTCTTCCCCGGCCCCCCTCTGCCCGCCGGAGGTCCGCATCCGCCACCACTTGGGACCTGCACATGCTTGCATGGGACTATCGCTCGACATCACCGTTTATCCATGGCGGAGCGAGCGGCGAAAGCGTCGGCGACGGAGCGCGTTGAAGCCGCTCTCTCACGAGGCCACCTTATATACCGGACAGCAGCAGCTAGGCTGCCCCGACTTCCCTTAGCACACCGACACGCTCTTGGAGCCTCGAGGACTTGCCACTACCGCCCTGGGATTCACACTGTCGGGAGGACAACGCCATAAGAACACCAGGATGAAGATCGACTGGAGCAAAGTGGATCAGCCCGAGTTCGTGCCGTTCCGCTTCCCTAGCCGACGATCTGTCGTATACGGAAGTAAGGGCGTGGTCGCGGCCTCGCAGCCTCTAGCCGTCGAGGCTGGACTTGAGATCCTCAGGAAGGGAGGCAACGCAGGTGAGTACACTGCATCTATCATCTCTGGTCGGGGCGTATGTTGACTTGGAATGCTTCATAGCTGATGCCGCAGTTGCGACCTCCGCTGCTCTGAACGTGACAGAACCTAGCTGCTGTGGGATCGGCGGGTATGTATACCGACCGTATCACTTTTGCGATCCACATGTCTGACGATCGCTGTATAGGGATGCGTTCTGCTTGTTCTATGACGCGAAGACTAAAACCGTCAAAGCACTCAACGGCTCAGGACGATCCCCTGCGAAATTGACCATTGATCATGTCCGGAGTCAGGGCGTCACGGGGGACAAGATTCCCGGTACCAATCTCAACTCCGTGACAGTGCCAGGTGAGTTGGTCGGGAATGCCTCTCCGCCAAGCCGCGTCTGACCAACGTTGTAGGTGCCGCTGCTGCATGGGTCGATACTGTGGAGAAGCTCGGCAGCGGGCGACTGTCAGTAGCGGAGGTCCTGGAGCCTGCTATCAGGCTGGCCGAAGAGGGGTAAGTATGTAGGGTCCCCTTGGTTGTACAGTTCTAACGTGCATGTGATTGCAGCTTTCCAGTGACAGAGATCAACAGCGCACAGTACCATGGCCAGTACGAGCAGCTGAAGACCGCCTCCCCGAACGGCGACGAGATGCTGCTAGACGGCAAGGCGCCGCTCCCGGGACAGTACATGAAGTTGACTAACTTGGCGAAGACCTTCCGCGAGGTCGCGGAGAAAGGAAAGGATGGGTTCTACAAGGGCCGCGTCGCGCAGGCCATCGTGGATCTCATCCAGAGCAAAGGCGGCGTGATGGAGCCCGAAGACCTCGCCAACCACAAGACGGACTTCGTCGAGCCCATCAAGTACACCTTCAAGGATGAAGTGACTGTATATGAGGTAGGTCGGATTGCAAGGTTAAGCCTTGTGGATTTCACTCACGAACATGATGCAGTGCCCTCCGAATGGTCAAGGCATCACAGCCTTGCTGGCCCTCGGGATCCTGGACAACCTCGAGGCGCAAGGGAAGATCGGCCCATTGCTCGAAATGGAGCATAATTCGGCGGAGTATCTTCATATCCTTGTCGAGGCCATGAGGTATGGTTCAGTATTCGTCATGTTCTGTGCAGTCGTCTGACATCGACCTTAGGCTCGCTTTCGCAGGTTCGTGATATAGTCCCCAATATGTATCATTGCTCACGTCTTGTCCACTGCAGACAGCCAGTACTTCGTTACCGACCCTAACTTCTCAAAGATACCTGTCGATGAGCTTCTCAGCAAGGTACGGGCATGGCTTGCGCTCCTACTCAATTGACAGCTCATCGATGGATCGTCCTCAGGAGTACCTTGCTTCTCGCGCAAAACTGATTGACCCAACAAAGTCCAACCCGAAGGTGGTTCATGTACGTGGCAATGCCCTACGAGAGTCCTTTGCCCCGGCCTGACACTTGGTTGCAGGGGAATCCCGTGCACTCCTCTGACACAGTCTACTTCACTGTCTCCGACCAGTGGGGCAACGCATGCAGTTACATCCAGAGTAACTACGCAGGTCAGTAAACCACCAGTATTCTACACTCGCTCCGTCCTAATGCGCATCCTTCATAGGCTTCGGAACGGCGGGTAAGACCTGTGTACCCGTGCCGTGCTTTGACCGTACTAACGCCGCATGCCTAGCCGTGCCGAAGGGCTGTGGCTTCACGCTACAGAACCGTGGGTCGAACTTCAACCTCACCCCAGGCCACCCGAACGCACTGGAGGGCGGGAAGCGGCCGTATCACACCATTATCCCCGCAATGGCGCTGCGCGGACAGGAGCTGTTCCTGAGCTATGGTGTCATGGGCGGTTTCATGCAGGTATGCTCGCATTCTCTCGCACCCTGCGTCCATGTGGAGGCTGACTTCTCCTGGATAGCCGCAAGGACATGTACAGGTGCTCCTCAACCTACTACGAGGATACACAGTGCAGGCTGCACTCGACGCGCCGCGCTTCTGCATCTCCGCGGGTAGCCCAGTCACGGAGAGCGCGCAGAGCAGCGAATCCGGCGACATCAACAGCGAAGTGTACTTCGAGGAAGGTATTCCCGAGCCAGTCATCGCCAAGCTGCGAGGTATGTCCTTTTCTTTCATATCCTCTGAAGATGATGTGAGTCTCACACTGACGGCAGAAATGGGCCATGACGCTCGCCTCGTGAGCGGGATGAAGAGGAGCATGTTCGGGCGCGGACAGATCATCCAGAAGCTGAACGACAAGTCTGGCAAGACGGTGTGGGCGGCTGGGTCCGACCCTCGAGCGGATGGACACGCTGCCGCGCAGATCTGAGGCATCATCCGGGTCGTGAACGGACATCTGGTACACGATGTGTTGTACGCGATAGTATATCACTGTAGCTATGTGTCGCAGGAATGTATGTATACGGGGGTCCTAGGGGGTACAATGTATGCGATTACAGACGGATTACATCAAATAGCGCAGAACGAGGGTGGCTGCTCAGCAAGCTCGACCATATACACCAAGATTAAGCGACCGAGTACGAATGTCAATGATTCCTGGTACTTGGGCACGAAGTTGTTCCTACATCCACCGTCCACGCTGCCGTTCGCTGCCTTGCATATTTTTGAGCCGGTACTCACGCAGCTCCTTCGTCCTGTCAGGAGCGTTGACACGACCCCAGCCGGCGAGCGGGACAATGACTGCGGTCATGTTGTCGTCACCGCCCATGTCCTCTGCGAACGTGAGGATGCGCTCGGCAGCGTGCTTTGGACTCGGCGCGCCCCGGGCGAGGTCGGAGATCTCGTCATCCGACACGACAGAGGAGACGCCGTCGGACAGGAGGGTGATATGCGACCACTTGGAACCTGTCAAGGCGGCGCCGTGAGTGCTGCAGGCGTCCTGACGCACGTGCAAACACACCTTGGAGGAGCACGTTCCGGACTTCAGGTTCAGGTGTCACGCCGAAAGGCTTGAATTTGAGATCTCCAAGACTGTCGCATATTAGCATTATGATATGCGCAGAGGACTATTCTTGCCTACCATCGCGTGTTGGCCAGAGCACCCATCCAACTGGGATGGTGTGTCAGTGGGAGCGCATACACTAAAGTGTCCCTGCTTACCGGACTTCACCAAAAGAGTCGGTAGTCAGCGCGCCCACCATTCGACGGAGCCGTACGGATTCAACGCGAGCCTCGGCATGGTGCGTCTCCGTCATGGGTAGCACTGAACCGTCAATAGCGGTGAGAAGCACTCGCGTATCGCTGGACAGTGGCATTAACTCTTCGTGAACGGGACTTCCACGAGGTGGAGGGACCTACCCCACGTGAGCCACGGTGAGTGCGACCTTCTCGGCCTGAAAGAACCCAGAGGGAGGATTGTCAAGAGATTTTGCAAGAATGACAGACGCGGTTGCGCCGCATTCCTTGGCCTCGCTCTCCTCGGACAGAATCTTGTCCACCTATGCACGGAAGGGATCTATGTGACTTCAGCCCGACTTCGGCAACGTGCGTACCGACCTCGAAGAACGCTAGCGTCGCGCGCGCTTCCAAGTCCAGTTCTTGCTGGAACTCTGGCGACTCAGGATCTACCCATGGTGCGAGCGCGCCGCCGTTGAAGCGCCTGAAGTAACCGCCGAGTTCCTTCAGCCAGGCGAAGAGCTCCGGTATCTGGGCCTTGTTCACATTCTCGAAGAGTCCGTGGAGCTCCTGACGAAGGAACTGGGAGACGGTGGAACCGCCATGACCGTCATAGATGCCGACGAAGAGGACCTGCCGGGCAATGGCCGGAGGTAGGCCTGAGGGGTCCCAGTCGACCTTGTGCGCTCTCTTGAAACTGCGCGCGAGCTCGGCAGGATCGAGCGATAGCGCGGCATACGCGTAATGATCTTCCTGATGACTGCAGTAGATATGCGCCGTGAGATACACAGAGGATTTGGGTAGCGGAGGCAGTGGAGACTGACATACCTGCGCTCACCTCGGGAGGTGGCTACGCCTATGAAGTTGGGATTGTTCAGGGGTAGGCGGGCCGTCCCTCCTGCTGAGCGGTTGGTATTGGCACGATAACAGAAGCACACGCATGGAATAGGTCACCTGGGGTGCAAATACGGATATAGTCATGATAGAGAGCGCGAAAGGGCCGACTGAGGAGCGGCAAGGACCGGAAGGGCGAGGACCTGCGAGAGAGAAGTAGCGCCATGCAAAGAGGCCACGGCTGCCGTAGTGCACATCGAGTAACCCAACGCTAAGCCGGCCAACGTCGCGAGGACAGAGAACGAGATACGAGTAATAAAGTAGAGTCCAAGGAGCCGGAGTCCCGCGACCGCAGGAGGGTACGAACCCTAACCCGAGGGCAGTGTGGGGAAGCAGCGATAGCGTTGACGTCGAGCGCCTATACAGATGCCGTATCCTCGTTGACGGCGGTGGACCGTGGAGGAGGTCAAACGACCATCTCATCAAGAACCCCCACTGTCCATCTGATCCCGCTGTGAATCTGGACACAGCGGACGCCCCATGGCCAGCTGCCCTCCGCTGTATAACCAAGGGCCAACCGATGGCACATTCCATGTGCTCATCTTCAACCGCGCCCTCGGCTAGGGACCCCGTACTCCTAACCGTCTGGACATAAATACCGTCTCATGACGGTAGCGGCTCCCCCGCCGCCTGCGGTCCACATCTTGTCCGGCCTGTGAGGATGACCTTCCCGACTACTCTCCTGCTCGCGTTCTGCTACGCCTCTGTCGCGTTGGGCAGTCCGCACAGTGCCTCCACCTTTGCCGGTGCTACCACCAGCGCCGTGTTCCCGCCGCCTGACGCGACAGACACCTCGGTGAACACTTTTTTTCCCGGTCCTGAGCAGGTCGGCCATGCTGGACCAACTCCCAGTAAGTCTGACGCGTGAGTGGGCGCGTCCATGCATACTGAACCTGGCACGTTTGCTGTAGCGGGTGACGAGGCCTGGGTCCTGCAGACGGCTCCCGCGGCGCCACTGAAGCAGGACGTATACCCCCTCGTGGACCCGGTTGAAGCTCAGGCTACTGTCAAGAAGCCTTCGTTTGACCCTGTACGCTCCTGGGGGAACCTATCTCCCTGGTTCTCCGTTGGGGATGTCTTTGGTCTTCCACACGCGTCCCAGGCAGTTCCTTCCGGGTGCGAGCTCACTCAAGTGCACCTACTGCATCGACACGGTGCCCGATACCCCACCTCTGGCTCTGGGCCCAGTGCCTTCGCAAGCAAAGTGCATGCCGCGGCGACGTCCTCTGGCTTCAGTGCCTCTGGCCCACTGGAGTTCCTCAACACCTGGACCTACAAGCTGGGAGCGGAGTTGCTCACACCGTTCGGTCGCCAGCAGCTGTGAGGAGCATATACCTGTCTTATCGGAGCTGGATGCTGATGAGGGTCTCGTCCAGGTTTGATCTTGGCAGTGCGTTCAGGGTGAAGTACGGTCACCTGCTCAAGGACTTCACAGATCTACCCGTCTTCCGTACCACATCGGAAGGTGAGTTTGTTAATCTATTCAC
The DNA here is from genome assembly GCA_022385765.1 of Trametes cingulata. Classification (NCBI taxonomy): domain Eukaryota; kingdom Fungi; phylum Basidiomycota; class Agaricomycetes; order Polyporales; family Polyporaceae; genus Trametes; species Trametes cingulata. Next base: position 820,165 of record MU277982.1, on the reverse strand, counting down.
CGTAGCATTGTGTTTCCTGCTTCGTTCTGACACTTCTCTCACTTAGCGCGTATGGTTGACTCTGCGTGAGGACCATCCCTTGAGCATGGCCGTCGAGCACCCGCTGATTCATATGCAGCCTGCACTTCGCGGCAGGCTTCTTTGGTGTACAGCAGTACCAGGACTCATACCACCAGCTGATCATGATCGAAGACAGCGGTTTCAACAACACCCTCGCTCCCTGGAACGCGTGCCCCAACGCAAACAACGAGATCTCGGAGATCGGTTCTCAGGCCGCCGCGAACTGGACCCAGATCTACCTGAAAAAGACGGTCACTCGCCTGCAGAAGCATATCAAGGGTGTCAACCTGACGACTTCGGACGTGCAAGCGATGCAAGAGTTGTGTGCCTATGAGACAGTTGCGCTCGGATTTTCCGCTTTCTGCGATCTGTTCACAGAAGAGGAGTGGAAGGGCTATGAATACAATTTCGGTCAGTACTGCATGCCTACCGGAGCTTTGCTGGCTGAAGGACTGACTGGCATGCCGTCTTCAGACTTGGATTTGTGGTATGGATTCGGACCCGGCAACCCAGCCTCTGCAGCGCAAGGGATTGGCTATGTGCAACAGCTCGTCGCCCGGCTCACCCAGACGCCTCTTACTGAGTTTGCCACGAGCCTCAACGCGACCCTCGACGGTAACAATGTGACTTTCCCTCTGAACCAGCCCATTTTCGTAGATGCTACCCACGACACGGTCATCTCAACTAGTGAGTGCTTGCCTAGATCTCTGCTCTCTCTTTACACTGATCACGGTCGATCCGTAGTCCTGGTTGCACTGAACTTCACGACCATGGCAGCGAATGGGCCGCTGCCGACTGACCATATCCCGAAGCACCAGGTGAGCGTGGATTGGACTTTCCCCTGCACTACATGGCTGACTCGTTCTAGACCTATACTTCGCAGCATATCGTCCCCTTCGCATCCAACCTCGTAGGTCAGGTTATGTCGTGCCCAGCTTCGAACAAGTCCAAGGACAAGGAGTCGTTCATCCGCTTCATTTTGAACGATGGCGTTGTACCCCTGACTGGGATCGCGCATTGCTCGGCGAACAAGGACGGCCTATGCCCCGTCGCCGACTTTGTGAAGGGCATGAAGCAGCGCATTGCGGAGGTGGACTATGCCTTTGACTGCTTCGCGAACTACTCAGTCCCGTCGCCCGACCTGATCATCGACGGGCGGATGCACAAGTAGTCCTGTAGTCAGCTTGTCATGTACTCGTCACGACTTCATTTGAATGTTACACGCCTCTGCCACTGGTCAGCGAGATTGAGCTACCGCCGTACCCTCGGGAGGCCTGCCGGGGGGTTACGATCATGTGCGGCAGGTCAGAAACCCTAGGTTAGGGGTCCGGTTAGTCATCTCGGCGCGGAAGGCGATCTGGTGCGATTGCGTGGAAAGAGTGACGGTGAGAGCGTCCAAGTCCGGCCCAGCCTTGCTCAGCACGGCTCAGCGCACATCTTGCTTTCCACCCCCATGCTCTCTCGCTCGCTCCGTGCAGCGGCGCTTTCAAGGCGACGGGCTGTGCCCGTTTTCAGTGCAGCGCGGCTTGCGCGCACGTACGCTACGCCGTCTGACAACACTCCGACGCCCGACCAGAAGCCTCCGAACGACTCCAAGAAACAAGAGGATGGCGGGAAGCCTGCACAGGAGCAGACAGAGAACAAGGAGGTGCAGGGAAAGGAAGGAGAGTCGAAGGAGCCTCTGAGCGGCCTCGAAGGATTTTTCCAGCGGTACCACCAGCAGCAGGAGGCGCGGAAGGCGGCCGCCTCGGGCCAGCAGGCGCAAGGCCAGTCGAAGGACGGCTCCAAGCAGGACAACTCGAACAACAGGCGCAATACTGGCCAGAGCCCGAACAACCCGTTCAATCCGAATCAGCTCGCGCTGCTTGCTACCACCGCCGCAATCTTCTTCGCCCTCTCGTCTTCGGCCTACCCCTCCTCGCGAGAGATCACCTGGCAAGAGTTCCGAACGGCGTTCTTGGACAAGGGTCTCGTCGACAGCCTGACAGTTGTCAACCGCTCGAAGGTCCGTGTCAAGTTGCACTCTAATGCGACTGGGGCGATGTACCCGACCGCTCCCAGCGGCGGCGGAGAGTACTACTTCTCGATCGGCTCAGTAGAGGCGTTCGAGAGGAAGCTCGACGAGGCGCAGAACGAGCTCGGCATACCCTCGCACGAGCGCATACCCGTCTACTACCATGACGAGGTCTCTACCTTCAATTACTTGCTCAGCTTTGGCCCTACCCTGCTCTTCGCGGGTATCATGATCTGGCTCTCTCGGCGTGCAGGAGGCGCAAGCGGCGGCAGCGGAGGAATCTTTGGCGTTGGGAAATCCAAAGCGCGGATGTTCAACAACGACACCGACGTCAGGGTTCGCTTCAACGACATCGCCGGTATGGACGAGGCCAAGGTCGAGATCATGGAGTTTGTGTCCTTCCTCAAAGATCCTGCGAAGTACGAGCGGCTGGGCGCGAAGATTCCTCGCGGTGCTATCCTCTCGGGTCCTCCGGGTACGGGTAAGACCCTGCTTGCGAAGGCCACTGCTGGCGAGGCGGGCGTTCCATTCTACTCTGTTTCAGGTTCCGAGTTCGTCGAGCTCTTCGTCGGTGTCGGTTCCTCCCGTGTGCGCGACCTGTTCGCGACGGCCAAGAAGAACGCTCCTTCAATCATTTTCATTGACGAGATCGACGCTATCGGCAAGGCTCGTGGCAAGGGCAAGGGCTTCGGGGGGAACGATGAGCGCGAGCAGACGCTCAACCAGCTGCTGGTCGAGATGGACGGTTTCGGCACGCAGGAGCACGTTGTTGTTCTCGCGGGCACGAACCGACCGGACGTGCTCGATCCCGCCTTGATGCGTCCTGGTCGTTTCGACAGGCACATCGCTATCGACCGCCCGGACGTCGTCGGCAGAAAGGGCATCTTCCTCGTCCACCTCAAGCCCCTCCGCCTCTCCCCCGACCTGCCCGACCGGGAAAAGTTCGCGGAGAAGCTTGCAGTGCTCACGCCTGGCTTCTCGGGTGCCGACGTCGCGAACGTCTGTAACGAGGCGGCGCTGCATGCTGCGCGTGTCGGACACGATGCGGTTACTGAGGATGACTTCGAGGCTGCCATTGAGCGTGTCGTCGTTGGTCTCGAGCGGAAGAGCAGACTGTTGAGTCCCGAGGAGAAGAAGACGGTTGCGTACCACGAGGCGGGCCACGCCATCTGCGGTTGGTTCCTCGAGCACGCAGACCCGCTCCTGAAAGTCAGTATCATCCCGCGCGGTGTCGGCGCGCTCGGTTACGCCAAGGTGAGTTATCTGAGTGCATCGGAAGTGCATCGTACGTGCATGAAACTGATGCCTACTTTACCAGTACCTGCCTCCCGATCGTTACCTGCTCTCGACTCCTCAAATGCTCGACCGGATATGCATGACGCTCGGTGGCCGTGTGTCTGAGGAGATCTTCTTTGGGCATGAGAACATCACGACCGGTGCCCAGGACGATCTCCAGAAGATCACCAAGATTGCGTTCGAGGCCGTGGCCAACTACGGCATGAACGACGTTGTGGGCCCAGTCAGTTACGGTGGAACGAACGCGACGCAGGAGTCATTGGTCAAGCCCTTCAGCGAGAAGACGGCGGAGATGCTTGACGAGGAGGTTCGGAAGATGATCATGTGAGTTTCGCCGCCCTCCAGGTAGTGCCTTCTCCGGTCGAAACTGACTCTTCTTGCAGCCAAGCGCACCAACGGACAACAGAGCTTCTTACGAAGCACAAGGACGATGTTGAGAAGGTTGCTAAGTTGCTCCTTGACAAGGAGGTGATCACTCGGTGAGTAGTAGTGCGCTCTTCTGTCGTCATCCGCAGTAACTGACAGATCAATGCAGTGAGGATATGATCGCTCTGCTCGGTCCCAGACCGTTCGCGAACCGCAAGGATGCGATGGACAAATGGCTAGACGAGAACAGTCAGGAGCGTAGCGCACCACCACCGCTCGAGCCCGCGGAGTCGTCCGAGGCGAACCCTTCACCAGCAGCGAAGCGGATAGAGGACGACTTGCGTCCGTAGTTACCTGGGCATGTGTCGACGTCTGTGATCTAATCCCTGGGCTGTTCACGCTGGACATATCATACCGCACGCGATCGCTTGTATCCAACATTGTACCTATCCTACATTCCCGAGCACCACTCACGATAATCAACGATTGGCTAATGGGTAGCACGCCCTGGATAGCTCTGGTGCGTGTGAGTCGTCCCGTCCCCCAATCCAGAGTGTCATAACGATAGGCGACGACGTCGTCCTGCCTAGATCATAGCGAGTACCGGAACCCGCTCCACTTGTCGCCCTTCTCGCTCCTCGCCGCCTCTATGCTCTCGAAGCGGCCGTTCTCTTCGCGGGCACATTTGTTCTCTACACCATCTATGATCTCATCGCGCTCTCCTCTCTCCCTGGCGGCGTTCTCGCGCTTCAGGTGGAAGTAGAGCGCGAGCGAGCATATCCATCCGATAGCAATGTAGGCGAGCACGATCCCGTGTCCTAGCCTATACCAAGGCTTATCCACTGCGCGATACTTATAGAAAGAGAGCGTTAGCTAGAATGAACCGCATGCGTGCTCTGGAAGGTGAGGACGCACGACGTTGGAAGTAACGGCACCGTTCAGGTTGCCCCAACCGATAGCCATGCCGAGGACAGCGCTACGCTTGTACGACCCTTCGACATTGCTTGACACCCATGCTCTGTAGCACCGTGAGTGCTGGACTAGGTATCTCAAATGCTCCCTTGACTTACACAGAGTTAGCTGTACGGTTGGGGGAATCGTCCAGGTTGCGTCAGTAACGTCAGTACACAGACGGCGACGGCGATACGCACGAATTGTGGGGTATATAGACCTGGAGAAGCATGTCAGTGAGGGACTGATGTCCGGGTAGAGTACTCACGAAGCAGCGAGATATACAGCAAAATATGAAAGTGACGGGTTTGTCGAGCATATGAGAATGATGTAACCGACGAGGCCTGCGATACGGATCTCGGTCAATATACTTGGACTGTGCAAGCGAGATCGTTGTATCTTACCGCTTCCAAACAGACCGCTATTGACATGTCGAGTTATCAGTCACTAGGTCAAACTCGGGGAATAGTAGACACATACAGGTTCACCCACGCCCTGGTTTTCACCCTGTCGCCCAGGAAGCCGATGGCCACTGTCATTATGCATGCCCAAGCATATACGGGCACAGAAAGCAAGTTGGCGGCGGTGGCTTGGAATCCGAGCTGGTTGATGATCGTGGGGGTGAAGAGCGAGAATGCGAAGAGAGGACCGTCGCTGCGCATATTATCAGATGTGGCAGACGAGACTCATCGGGCACACCTACAATCCCATATAGATGCCCACTGTAGAGCAACTGTCAGCGGAGTACGACTGACTCAGTGCTAGAGAGGTACTCACTCGCTAGCCATGTCTTGACATCAGCCAAGCTCTGCCAGACGTACTTCATCTTGAACTTTTCGCCGCCTGCGCTGAACTTCATATCCGCCTGCAGTCGACGAATGACCCATACACCTGATTACAAGGCAATATACATCAGTGTCAACTCCATTGCAAGTAAACTCAGTGTCATTCACGCTCGGTCTCGGTGAGGAACTTCGCGGTATCCGGAAAGTCCGAGAGGATGAAGAACGAAGCTATTGCGCATATAACCGTGACAAGTCCCTCCAGAATGAAAATCCACGCCCAACCGGGCTTCCCACCGACGCCATCCATATTGTGAATGGCAGCTGCCAAGAGTCCACCTGAAAAGCTGACGCATCAGAGGCTTTGATTGAGGCCGCTAGTGCAAGAGGGACGCATACTGAAGGCTCCCGCGATGGTCGCTGAAGAGAAGAATACTCCTACGCGACTGCCAAGCTCGTTGCGTCTGTACCAGCTGTGCCAGAGGTTGTGAGTCATTGTTGAATTTGTGATAGTGCTGGGGAAGATACATACCAGGAGAGATAGAAGACAATGCCAGGATAGAGACCTGCTTCTGCAAGGCCCAGTAGCACGCGCAGCCCTGGCTAACGATGAGCTGATGGTGAAGCTCGTCCACTCCACGGGACGTACCGACGAGGCCCGCATAGTTAGTCACAACGCCATGCAGAGTCTGTAGCCACTCCTTCAGCGGCAAGAATCGCAGCATCCAGGAGTCTCTTACCATCGCAATACCCCAGACTAGCATGATGAAAGACAACCATAGCGAAGGCCGTAACTTCTTCAGAGCGAGGTTGCTTGGAGGCTACCGATCGAGAACTCAGCCTTAATTTCGTCACGCGAGCAACGGACATACCTCAAACAATGAGTATGGGAAGAAGAATACTGTGAGGGCTACGAGGTATTGCTTGTCGGTAATATGCAAATCATCCGTCATATGGTACAGCTAGAAGAGCCACATCCATGATCAGCAATTAAATCCTCAGCCGAGCCCAGTGAGGTATCACTCACCTTCGCGTTGCCGATATTACCGCGATCCAGGAAGTTCAGAAGGTAAAGAACTGCGAGCCACGGCACCACATGCCAGTCTATCCGCCTCATGAGCTTACGCTCATTGACGCTAGAAGTGTCCACGTCCGGCCGATAGATGTTCTCCGCCGCGTCCTGGACGATGACCGTCTCCGGGTCCTTGTACTCCTTCTGCGACGCAGTCTCTAGCGACATGGTTGTACGACAGAGAAAAGCTGGAGGGCTGTCGCCAAGGCCTGCGGTGAGGTTTGTAAGTCAGCTGGACGGCTAGCAAGCGGAGACGGCAAGAGGATGTACCAGGGGAACTAAAGGCGCTCCGCACATCCCGGTGTAGCTCAAATGCTTGGTATGTATAGCGGAGCGTAGGTCACTTGGTCCAGTGGAGTTCTATTTACCAGACGGCATGACATGCGTTCCGATCTCGAGGTTACATATCTAAGCGACCACCCCGCACTCCTCCGCACGATACGATCGCGTACCTAGATAAGCGTCCGCCGATAGCTCCAGACGAGATATCCTGAACCCTTTAGGATCCGAGACCTCAAGCCGTGTCATCAGCCGTTATTCAAGCCAGACCTCGACTCGTGGCAGCACCATACTGTGCAGGACGGGGCGACGCTCGAAGACACCTTGCCTGTCGTCTACACTCGTTGCAAGATGGGCGATGTCCGCCTGGCGCCACGATTCCGTACTGGAAGACGGGCTGCGCGGGGTGGACGCAAAGCGTGTCGCGAGCAAAGCGCAGCACCCTATCGATACGAGCGACTATGAGATGTCAGGATGGGGACTTTTGAAGGTCACCCGAAGCACTCACCTGCCAAGCTCACGAGAAGGCCCGTCGATAGACGTCCACACCTAGCACGCTCTCTAAATCCGAAAGTGCCCTCCCAAGCCACATTTTTACGTCCTCTGTCTCCTTCGCTGCGACCCTGATAACGCATCCCCTTCCGTCACATATGGCGCTCATGGACCACAGGAGAGCCGGCGGCGCGTGCTGCTTGAATACGGTGATTGCAGCGTACGCCGCGGCGAGATGGCGTATGGTATCTTGAACGAGGTCGCCATATATGATGACAGTGGCATAGCAGGAATATGGAGCCAGGGTCTCCGCGAGCGTTCGAACCATGAGAGGACCGTCCTGAGCATCCCGTTCTTCCAAGAGTGTCGCGTCTCTTGCTATCCTCCGGCCCTCCAACCAGACTTCGTTCACGCTGTAGTATCTTGAGAATACCCATTCCTCCCCGAGAGACTTCCTGCCGGACGTGACCCAATCCAGCAGGACAGCAGAGGCTCCTTGAGCAAGGTGAAATGTCTGGGTTTGGTGATACTTGGCGGCACGGAAACAGGTGACGGGATCCGGGAGGAGGAAGAGCGCGCTACCTGCTGAGATGTGCACGTCTAGTTTTTGGGTGGTGACAGGATGTATCTGTGCACGCGCTGCAGACAGTCTCTGACCAGGGCGGATCTTGAAGACCTTGGTAGAGCCCTAATGCGCCTTCGTGGTCGACAAATGACAAGCCGCACTACCTTCGAATGGCGAATCACCTGAGAGAGCATAGCCAGTCTAGCACCTTCCTGCACCTCGACGACCAAGTGAACCTGATCGCCTCCAACAAGTCCTCCTCCGTAGCTCAGCACGTAGACGATAGAGACGCTGCCTGACGGAAGTTGAGGTGATAGCAGCTTCAACGGATATGTTGCGGAGAGATCGGAGAAAACGTTCGCGAATCCGTCGTTGCGCACAACAACGCGACCCTGTCCAGGACTTATAGTCGCGAGAGTCATGGTGGAAGTGGAGAGCTGAGATAAAGGAACCTGGACATCGCGCTCTGAGTTCGAGTCGATATCAGGGTGCATGAACGAAGCGCCCATTCTCGATCGCCTTGAGCCACGTGCTGCATATCCCCGATCGAGATCTACAACTTTTTGGACCGCACGCTCTCGCAGACTCGTCCTCAGCGGTCTCTGCTCACCTTCGTGGCTATCTCCTTTCTCTCAACGTACTTTCGGACACGGAATCTCAGCAATTATGCGTCCGTTGACAGAGGAGGAGAGCAAGGCTGTATTTGCCAAGCTCGCGAACTACATCGTGCGTTGGAAGGTCTCTCTCCGCGTCTCGTCTTCTGACCCAACCTCCACTCCTCCAGGGCAAGAACCTCGTCCACCTTATTGACCGGCAAGATGAGCCGCACTGCTTCCGCCTCCAGAAGGACCGTGTATTCTATGTCTCAGAGTCTTCGATGCGGTTGGCTATCTCAGTAGCAAGACCAAATCTCATAAGTCTGGGTACCTGCTTCGGCAAATTCACGAAGAGCGGCAAGTTCAAGCTGCATATCACCGCGCTGGACTACCTTGCCCAATATGCGAAGTATAAGGTGCGTCACGATGTACATTGCTCTCGGTGTTCAGTCCTCATGGGCATGTAGGTCTGGATCAAGCCTAACGGCGAGATGCCTTTCCTGTACGGTAATCATGTACTCAAGGCTCACTTGGGTCGGATTACCGAGGACACCCCTGAGCATCAAGGTGTCGTCGTCTTCAGCATGAACGACATACCCCTGGTATGCGCACACGCTTGCCCCTGCGCCCTTTGCTCCGACTCACAAAATGTCAAGGGCTTCGGCGTCACAGCAAGGTCAACAGTTGACACTCGGAAACTCGATCCTACAGCTATCATCGTCTTCCACCAAGCGTGAGTTCTGTATCCGGGCGTGGCGGTGGTCAGTCCACTAACTTCCTGCAATAGTGATGTGGGAGAATATCTCCGCGATGAGGTAAGGAAACCCGCTCAGCGGTTGGACCTGTTGCTCACCACCTCAATCTATATAGGAGACGCTGTTCTGACGAAAATCTTCTTCTCCTGCGGAGGGTACCTGGAAAGGACGACTTGACGCGGATATGAAGTGCTCGGCCGCGATCAGGGCTCGCCAGACGTGCCTGCGTTGCATTGGAGACGTTCTCATCTTGCTGGGTTGTCGCTATTTGCTTGGATGGGTCCCTGTGTACACGTTTCTCGTATGTTTAGTAGAATACAGCCTTGCTCTGAGAACGATGCGGAGGCTTTGAGCGTGCCGCCACAGCGCGTCGGACTGCCGCCCACGTCATGGCAGATGTGCACGTCTGCACGTGTCTCCGCCCCTCGAATATGTCTACCGCCACGACCTCCTTCCCTCCAGACCTCCCCGCGCAGTGGACTGCTCTCTCTGATAGCGAAGTCTCCTTGGACAATGTAGAGCAATTGCTCAAACCCATCCGCGATGATCTCTGGGTGTCTGCCGCATGTGTTGACCGGATACTCGATGACGCGACCGTTCAGCAATCCCTGCTAGACCTTGGGCTCGAGAGGACCGACGCAGCAGCTTCGCGCGCGCGGAGCGCCGCTACACGCGTACGGAGGGGGTCCTCATCAGGCGAAGATGGTTCAGGAGAAGACGAGGAGGTCGTGGACGGCTCGGACGACATGGCACGGCATGCTTCGCTCGTCTCGTACTTCTCCGACGAGACCGCGGACGCCCAACTATGCCGGATCCGCGCGGTCCTGTTGGAGAGGCTGGATCGCTTAAACACCTTTGTTGAGATATGCAAAGAAGCCCCGGTGGAGGACGACGCCGAGGAGGACGCGATCGACGAGGAATGGGAGGACGACCCATGGGCGGACGGCCCCGCCGAGCCCTTTCAAGCATCCGCCTCAAAGTCATCCGGCAGGCCTCCAATACCCCTTTCTACATTCCTCACCTCTCACCTGGCAGAGACAGCATGTCTACTGGCGTCGCAAGAGAACTTCGTCGCTCTGCGGATTCTCCAGGAGCGGCACGGGTCGGGCCTCTGGCCGTACCGGCTCGCGATTCTCGATTGCATACCAGAATACGCACTTGCCTCGGAGTATAGGGATCTCCTCCCGTCATTCGACCTCTCCTCGGAAGCAGAACTGAGGCCACAACACAAGCCGTGGAGGAACAGCGTCGACTTCACGGAGACCTCGCAATGCACGCGCGCCCTCGACGAGTGTGGTGTCGCTGGTCTCCTACCGCTCCCAAGCGACCATCCAACTCTGCCCGCTCGGCCACAGCCGCTCTCCTCTGCAGAGCTGTCATCCTGGTACCTTGGCAGGATCGACTATGTCCTCTCATCTACTGGCATGGTCGATGCGGCGCTCGCGCTCGTCCAGCACGCGGCTTCACAAGGCGTTCCAGGATTGGATGAGGTTGGCGAGGACCTCAGTCTGATTGCTCGACTCGTTTACGATGCGCCTCAAGCCGAGGACGACGCCGCAGACGACTGGTCTCTGGAGCGGTGGCGCACGATGGACCCAGCCGCAGTTGTCCGCGCTTACCTCGCGCACTCAACAGAAGAACGCATTGCCCACGACATCCAACGACTCGTCATGCCATACCTCTTCGTCCTGGAGTCGCGCGCGGAACGTGCAGGGAAACCCGACCCTACCCTAGCTACGCGTTTGTTGTACGACTACATCCTGAACGCTCCTCTGGGCATCGTAGCCGCCATATTCGAGGCGTCGAAGCCCACGCTCCCACAGGGCCAGCGCATCATTCGGGACGACGAAGACATGGCCCGACTCGCCCTTGCATGCCTCTACGGCAGCGATAGCATTGACGAGTGGCCGACGATGAGCCGCATATTCGAGTGCCTTCCGGCTTGGGATACTCCGGACGAAGACGCGGATGAGGCCGACGAAGCTGATACCACCATTGCCTCCCTGGGTGCCTTCGTTACTCCCTCCACAGCCCAACCCCGTGCTACACCCTCAGACCTGTTCCTCTTCTTCAAGCCACTGCCTACAACATCACTCTCGCGCGCCCTCGATGTCCTGGATGTGCACCTCGAGTCCGGCGAGATACTCGCACGGTGGAGCGTCCCGGCGCCCTTGCGTTGGTTCCTCCAGAGTAATGCGAACATATCTGAACAGCGTGCTCGAGCAAATCGAATGGCACGCCGGTCTAATGCATCTGATGACAAGCTCGAGACCCAGGAAGACTGGGAATGGCTCCTAGAGGACATGATCAAGCTCTCAGGCTCGGGCGAGAGCGGCTCAAGAAGCGCGTTCTGTCTACTTTCAAAGGACGACATCGTGCGAATATTCTTCAGCGGTCTGCTGAGCACCGGCAGTAAGTGAACATAGCACCTTCCTTTCAGCAAACATATCTAACACAATGACACAGACTTCGAGATTGCCAAGAGATTGTTGCGGTCATCCAGCCTTCAACTGTCCTTGGACCAGCAAGTCATCGAGGACATTTGTCTTCAATGCTCGCAGGAGTTCTACGATAACGCGACCTCAGGCAACTACCACTTTGGAGACATGAAGTTGGCGTACGACTGGTACGTGCCCTTTCTCCTTTCCAACTGGAATGCCGATTTGTGACACTACGGCTCTTCCCAGCCTCGATGTCCCAGCACCATCAGCACGAGTCGTCCAAGAGAAGGAATTCATCGAGGCTACTTCCCGGCTTTGCTCTTTCAACCTGATGTCTCGTCCCGGCATACCCATATCGCCTATCGAAATCCGCCTGACCAAGGATCGCCTCTCCCTCGTCTCCCGAGTCCTCTCAAGTAACAACGACGCATACAAGCACACGGAGGTGATCCTCGATCTGGTTCACAAGCTCGGCTTCCGTGGAGATATCGTGGCCGAGGTCAAGACTCTTGCCATGCTCGCGGAGACCGCCCTGCAAGTCGACGACTTCACCCGCGCGTACGAGACGAGCGAGCAAATGGTCGATACGGTTCTTCTGCTGCGTTCGTCGAATCCTCTAGGATCAGAAGCCCCGCACATCCAGGAAGCGAGCGAAGTGTGCTGGCTGACATGCTTCCAGCTCGGGCGCCATCCCGAGTTCCTGGACGTGCAGAAGAAGCTCGCCCTGCTCGGGCGTGCGCTGGAGTTCTGCCCGGCCGAGAAGATCCCGGACGTTCTCCCGTCGTGGCGCGCACTAGAAGAGGAAGACGTTGCGCGGCGGCGCGAATCGCTCGCTTCGCGGAAACGTGGCGCACGCCGAGTGAGCGCACCGCGCCAGCGGATCACTGGAGCGGACGCTGTCTCGTCGCTGGCCAGTCGTCTACAGAGCATGCACATGCCCGACCTGCACATACCCCATTCGCCGGACGCAGCAGCGTTGGCGAACAAGGCATTCAGCCATGTCGCCGCGAACATACCTTTCTCCTTCGGTGGCAGGGGCAGGTCTTACATGTCGGACGATGCGGAGCGGTCGCGGAGTGGGAGCAGAGGCAGGGCGGATGGCGCGCACGTTGTTTCCGAGCAGGCTTCCCGTGTTCTTCAGAAGGGCATTGGCTGGTTGCTGGGTGCCGATGACGATGTGTAGGGACTCGAGCTTCCCATGGTATCTATGTAGTTTCGAGGGACTCACCAGTACGCTCGCATGTCGCTCTCACCCCTGACGATATCGCGCACACACAACGGGAGGTACGGTAGAGAGAGAAAGTCGGTCGCAGTACTCTGCAGGCCGAGCCCATGGAAACATGCGCATTGCACAGACCGATACGCCCGCAAGTACAGGTACAACAAGGTGTGAGACGAGTACCCCAGACTGAGCGACGACGAGAAGGACCAAGAGCGAAGGAACGGACGGCGCGAGATCGGGCGGGAGTCGAGAGACCGATGGACGCGCGGAGAGGTGCTATCTGCCTGCCAGGCGGGCGTGGTGGGGAGAGACGAGATGTGAAGGAGCGATGTGTGTGGGGGCGAGGGGGCTGGAACTGGAACTGGAGCTCGACAAAGCGGTACTGGGACATATTATCACATACACAATACTCTATGTGGTATCAAGCGGGTGGCACCCGAGTCGTCGTCGTGAGGATAGGAACGCATAGAATGAGGGTGCGGAGGCGTGCGCGTGCGCGGAGATGAGGCGAGAGAGAGAGAGGGACAGGGGATTATACAGATATTAGAAATAAAAACGAATAAGAAAGGAGATGTGCGAATGAAAACGTCCCTCGCGACCTGCGGTCTCGGACCCGGTCGGTCTAATCCACAAAGCAAGGAAAGGATGGCTAAGAAGGGGGTACGTAGTATGTACGAAGGAGGGTGGGGTGCACAGCTGCACGCACCAGCAGAGACGACAATACGAGCGCACAGTGCGACGGACTAGGTGCCGCTCGCAAACCGCGAGCCGACACCAGTACGTGCGCGAGGCCGGTTGACGACACCAGTCTTCACCCCGGCTTTCTTCAGCTCCTCGAGGTTCCTATGGTCCTCTACACCAGGTCGGTGGACGCTCCCGCGCCCGCAAGCAGCGCAATATTCGCTGTTGCCTTCAGCAGCACGAAGCTCCTCGACCTCTGCCTTGAGGTCGCGCACCTGGCCTTCAAGCTCCCAGATTTGGCGCTGCCACGCCCGACGTGCCGTTAGGATTTGCTCTTGCAGGGCTTGGATAACGCTCGACTGGTCGCGGTCGTCTGCAATGACAGGTCCCGACTTCTCGTCGCTTGAGCGTCCGTATCCAAGGCTCTTGGTACTGGAGGCAAAGTCGGGGCTGAGAGGAGAGATGGCTGTCGCAGTAGTAGTCGGCGTGCCGGTGTCGACTTCAAGCGAGGGCCTGGTACGCAGAGACGAGTCGTCCGAGACAGCCAGCTGCTCCTTGAGCTCGCGGCTGAACAGCGTAGACACCGGGCGTATACTGAGCCCCACGAAGTCTGTCTTGCTCGGAGGCGCGCTACACGGCAGTCCCCCCGCGTTCGACGTCTTCTCCGAGCGCGAAACGGTCGTCGTCGGCGTCAGATAATGCGAGCCTTCGTTCGCACCCGCAGACAGAGGCGCCGTATACGGCATCTTCGTGCTGAGGCTCCCCAGGGACGGCGACGACGTAACGATCGACAGCTCGGGGGCCTTACGTCGGGCGCTAAGCTGCTGATCGCGCAAGCCGCCGCTTGCAGCGGTGGCGGTAGCGCCAGTCGCCGGCGGCGAGTCTGACGGCGAGCCAGAGCCAGAGCCCGAGCCATGCCCAGAGCCGGACCCGGACCCGGACTGGGAGCCACTGCCAGGCGGAGACGGCTCCCCGAGGAGGCTCGGGGAGAGCGACGGGACGGGGACGCGGTGCGTGGAGCTCTGGCGCGGCCGGGAGTACTGTGGGGGCGGGAGCGGTGGCGGCGGGGGGTTGGCCGCGAACGCGTCGCTTGACGCGAAGAGCGACGGCACGGGCGGCGGGGGCGAGCTCGGCGAGACGCGGTCTCGGTCCTTGCCATTGAACAGGCGCATGAACCCACTCTTCTTCCGCACGACGTGCTTGTGAGGCCCGCTCCCGCCCCCGCTGCTGCCACCACCACTGCCTCCTGGCGAGTCTCCGCCCATGGGGAGGGGGTGTCTGCCGCCGCTCTTGCTTGCTCCTGCGCTGGTCGACCGTGCGCGGCCTTGGCCGCGGTGCGAGCCGTCCGAGTCTGGGTCGGCGATCTGGGTCCTGGATGAGCTGGCGTATGGACTGGAGATGACTGGGTGCGCCGTGGCGCTCCGCGAGCGTTCTCTAGCTTGCGCCTGCGCTTCTTCCAAGGAGATCAGCTTCAACGCTCCACCACCACTCTCGTGCCACGCCGGCAAACCACCCATGGGTACGGCGGGCACCGTGTTCTCGCGAGACCTGTAGCCGGGGCTCATCGGTGTCGACTGGACGACGGGAGACTGAGGTACGGTGCTGAGCATACTGAGCGCAGCCAGGGGCAATGACGACTTGTCGACAGGAATAGGACCAGAGATGCCCTTGCCGCCGACGCGGGTGGACGACGTCGAGTCGCTCAAGCTCGGGTTCACCGACGTCATCGACGTGCCGGGCGTCATCGAGAGCGTGGTCGTAGAGCGGAACTGGGACATGCTGCTGCTGGGCGTCGTGTCGGTGAGCGTCGCATTTGAGTCGCCCCTGTTGGCCCCGAATGACGCCTGCAGGTTCGGCGAGGACGGCGGGGGATCCAAATTGACGGCGCGCACGAGGTCCGGGTTGGCGTACGGGTGCGTATACTCTCCGTACTGTGGCGTCGACGATCGCGTCGACGAGTGCCCGAGCGAGTGGTCGTCCGCATCGGCATCCGCGGGGGACGTCAGGCGCGAGACAGGGGAGGCGTTGTTGTTCGGGGTCGAGAGCGCGTCGAGCTGGACGGCGTTGGACGGCGTGCGGGATCGCAGGCGCGGCAGTGACAGCTTGTCTCGCAGAGATTGCGGCGATGGATTGATGGCGAGGGACGTCGACGACATGGAGGCCTGGGCGAGGGCGCTGCGCGGAACAAGACAAGACATGCCAGTGAGTGGGGATGCACGAGACAGGACTGATGATGAAACAACACATACGCCAGGGCTCCTGTGGCAGAGAGGGCGGATGAGGTCTCGAACGACTGCTTGCCCTTGCCTGAACGGGCGGACTCGTTGCTCGGACGCGACTCGTTGGTGGTGGTCCTGCTCAGTCCCCATCCTTTCTTGCCGGCATCGCCTTTCTTCTTCGAACGCTTCGAGGGTTCGTCAATGCTGTCTCGGGCGACCTCCTCGTCACCTTCCTCTTCCCAAGGCGCCGGCGAGTGGAAGCGCATTTTCGGGCCGTACATGCTGATGCGGGGCACCTCCTCGTCGCCCTCCTCGTCCGGGGACGAGTCCTCGCCGTCGTGCATGCTGCTGTACTCTGCGGAGGAGCGCGGGTCGTCTTCGAGGTCCAGGCTGCTGGCGGTGGGAATGTTGAGGCGCTCTCTGTCCGAGATGGGAGAGCGGGGCTCCGAGAGGGAGGGGCTATAGATTTGAGGGCTCTGGGGGAAGCGGAAGGCCTGGACGTTGGCGTCGAGCGCAGATCTGTCGGAGGGACGGGGGGAGAAGTGGGGGTGGCTATATACAGAGGGGGAGTCGGAGAATTCAGAGAGGGAGGGAAAACGGCCGTGGAGGTCAGCGCGGGCAGCGCGCTGGTCGAGGAGGAGCCTGACATGGTCGTCGCGAGCACGGAGGTCGACGGGGGAGTTCATGACGTTCATGAGGCCGCCGACCGCGGCGGGGAGCGGGGGGCGGGGAGGTCGGGAGGGGGAGAGGGGAAGGAGCGTATCGCGGAGGGAGAGACGGCCGCGGGCGAGCGAGACGAGCTCAAGCTTGGGACTCGGACGAACGCAGTTTAGCTCGCTCCGACAAACACAAAACAACAAAGACTCGGTTCCGTTCGCCCAACGCTGAGCCTGAGCTGCATCTGCATCAGAGTGCTCAGTCCATACACGGCTTAGGTTTGCTGCACCCTCTGCTTATCAGAATACCCCCAGCGGATGTTCCCCCTTGCGTCCTGCTTTACGCACGGAACCAAACCGCGGACTGTCGCTCGTTTCTCCGCGAGCGTGCGCGCGAACGTTCGCCGTGCACTCTCACAGACTGACGTCCGCCACAACGGATGAGCCAGCAGCGCAGTGGACGAGGGAACGGAGGAGATGCGGATGGGGCTGTATATGGGAGTGAATGGACCTGAACACGGGCGAGCCGCTGCGAAGACGTGGGGAGGCTCTCAGAACATCCTTCTCTGCAGATGAGCGCCGTGCTGTGCCCTGGCATGCTGTGATATCATCACTCAGAACACGCAGAACGCCTCTCTAGCCGCCCTCGAGCTGCTTGGATGGACAGCGTCGACCACGACGCGCTGCTCGTCGTGTCAGAGCCCGAGCTCGGCGTCGAGTGCGGATTCAAGTGCGCGTTCCCGTAGCGCCACAACTCGTCTCCCTTGATCCCGCCGGCCTCCTATCAAGATCTCCCCCGCTGCCACGTGTCCCTCAGATCGCCGATCCCATCTGGGAAAACTGGCCCAACGGGCGCCTCCTCCCTTCTCGGCCTCTGCAAGCGCCCGCGCAGGTTCTCCGAGTCGTCCGCTCACCCGCCGTCCTCCCAAGTCTCCCCGTCCCCGTCGCTCCTTTCGTCTACTTGCTCTCAAGTACCCTCAAGTACCATGTCTGAAGAGCTGACGACCGTCATCGTGACCGACACCCCTCCTGCGGAGACTCTCAAGACCCCTGCGGGCGAGGTCCCCGTCGTCCCTCTCGCGCATACTTCTGGTGGCCGTGTCTCAGGCAAGGCATGGAAGGTGCCCAAGTCCGCCACTGTGTGCGTCCTCCCTCCCTCTTAGCTCATCCTCATGGCAACCTCTGACATCTTGCGTACGCAGTCGGTCTCACCTGCCGGAGGGCGTGAAGACCAAGAAATGGGAGGAGCGCATGGAGAAGACCAAGAAAGAGCAGGCCATCAAGAAGCTCCAGGAGGAGCTCAAGCAGGAGAAAGCGGACGAGATCAAGCGGTGCGCATTCCCCCTCCCTCGCCGTCGTGGCACGCGAGTACTGATCGAGCATACTGGACAGGCGAAAAGAGATCACGCTCGAGCGCAAGAAGGCTGCTGAAGAGCGGCGCAGACTCGAAGAGGCGAAGGCGAAGGTGGGTTCGCCGCTGTCCGTTGCTACGCGATCGTCAGCTCACCCCTCCGGGAACCCGCCAGATGGGTGCTCGGAAAGCCGCCAGGCTCGCCCGCAGGATGGGCCGCACGAAGAAAATCAACCACTGACAGCGGCTGTAGGCCTCGCCACCGGGGCACGCCTCGTCTGCGTGCCCGTCTTCCCTTGGGATCCGTCGCAAAATTTCCCCAGCCCTCCATGCCGTCACAGCAGCCCCCTGAATGGACGCCCCGTGGGGGTCGTCGGACGTCGAGCATGCGCATCTACAAATTCGCGTCGGATGGAAGCTTCGCGGAGGGGCAGGCTTCGCGTTCTGCACTCCCGAGAGGCTAGAACGCGACACGGTGGGAGAGGACGCTCGCTCCGAGCTGTCCGCAGTATGTCAGTGGGTGTCAGCAGCGTTTGTGGTTAAGTGCTATTGCGTGGTCGTCGCACGATGGCGGGGATGTCGTGTCGCGTCGTCGAGATTAATCAAGGTGTAATATCCGAGTGCGACGTAGTATCAATCATCGTTTGACCACAGCTGCTTGGGGGCGTATGCTTGGCCGACAGGTATATGCGACTGAATGATACGAAGTCTAGATCCAGCATTAGCTCACAAGTCCCAACTCGCGTCCACCTCGCCCGGCTGGACGAACGGCTTGTCGAGCCCCGCGACCACGCTCTCGCACATCGGGCAGTTCGCAGCGAGCACGTCCTCGAGCTCCTTGCGCACGCGCTCCGCCTTCTCCGCGTCCTTCTCCCCCGCGTCCCTCTTCGCCCCGCCGCCCCCAAGCCCGATCCCCGGGATCCACCCCGCGGGCGCGGTGACGAGGTTCGCAAGCGCGTCGGGGATGATCAGGTCCCGCAGGCGGTCGCCCGCGGACAGCACGCTCCGCCCGAACGCGTTCGCGCCCCCGCGCCCGCCGCCCCCTGCTTGGGAGCCGAAGTTCGCGGAGAGCAAGGTCCGGTGCGTGCTGGGCTGGCGGCCTGCGTGCGCCGCCGCCGCTGCCGCGGCTGGCGTGATCAGCGAGGGGTTCGCGATGGCGGCGCGGTCGATGCCGGTCGTGTGCGACGTCTTCATGAGCTCGGTCTGGAGCGCGAGGATGCGCCGCAGCGCGTGTGCGGGCAGGAACTCCTTCGTCTGCAAACAATCAAAGGATGCACACGTCAGCCAGTCCGCCACAGAACCGCCAGATTGACGTATAGGCTCGGCCAGGCCAAGCAAAAGGACAGTCGACGCACCAGTCCGATGAGGCAGTCCGCGTGGAACGTGTGGTGGCACGGGAAGACGTAGAACTGGCGCGCCATGAGCGGGTGCGCGCACGCGGAGCAGCGCTCGTGCGCGTCGAGCGTGATGAAGCGCTTCTGGAGCGCCGCGATGTCCTGCTTGATCGCCTCCGCGTTCTTCGTCGCCTCGTCCATCTCCGCCTTGAGCGCGTCGATGTGCGCCGAGTAGCCCTCGAGCGCGGTGCAGATCTCCTCCTTGAAGTCGTCGATCACGACGAAGTCGGGGAAGAACGGGAGGATGTCTTCGATCTTGAGCAGGTCCGTGTTCTCGAGGAAGCGCATCGCCCTGGGGAGGTCGTCGTCTATCTGTCAGTACTGCGGAGACATGGATAGAGTGAAGTGGAAGGTGGACGTACATCTTGATATCCTGCTTGTCTTGCACGACGTACTTCGCGATCTTCAGCCACAGCTTCTTCCGCAGCTGGTCGTCGTCTTCTGGCATGTCGGCGTTGATCTTGGCAAGCTCGAGGTCCCCCTTCTCGAGTGCGAGGTCGACACTGTTCTCCCAGAGACCCATCTTCGAGTAGATATGCACACAGGGTTGTGTTCGGCCGCCCTGTTTGCAGAGGCGGAGAGCGTAGTCCAAGTCGTAGTATGGCTTCCCAGTGAGGGGATCTGACGGCGCTGTCGAGAGGAAGCGCAACAGAGGTCCATCGTCTTCTGGGTGATTCTTGGATGAGGAAGAGGCGGTGAGGGGTGTGCTGGCGTAGAAGGTGATCATGAGGTTGTGGATGGTCGGCGATGTGTTTCCCTGCTCGAAGATGACATGATTCAAATACCGCACGGCGTGATTAGGTGATAGAGGGTCTCGGGGTGCGTGCTGTAGTCTGAGGAGAGCAGGGACAAGACGAAGAGGATCGAGTGCTCGTTGTCGAAGCCATGAGTCGACAGTCTCCTTGGGTGCTTGTCGCATCAGCACAGGTGCGAAGCGGTAGTACAGCTCCAGGTTTGACTATGCGACAGTGAGAACAGTTCTGCAAGCACATATATGGAGACACCGACCTGTCGGTTGATCACGTCGATCGCCTTGGTCCACTCTTCCTCCATAACCCAATGCTCGACGACCCGCTCATAGTCGCCAATGACCGTAGCATAGTGGAGGTACATGTCTGTCCGCCCATGGCCTTGAATCAGCTCGTATACTGTCCGGGAATCCAGATTCGCCTGCAGCGATCCAAATGAGTGTCTTCATCCGTAGACCCCACGAAAGTGGCGCACCTTGTACGTCTCGAAGAAGTGTCGTAGATCGTCTTCAAGAATAGCGCGTTCTGCCAGGAGGTTGTCGACGTCTTGTGATACGGACTCTGACGCGACCAGATCATCGAGCTCGTTGCATTTGCTGAGGTAAAACTCGACGAGCCACGTTGCCAACATCATTCGTTGTGAGAGATCCTGCGCGGCGTGAGCAAAGGTTATTCCCTTTGGCAAGGTCATACTCACCGTCTTCCGCGTACGCTCGAGGCGCGAGATGAGGTATGACCGGAGGGCATCGCGCTCGCCGGCATCGAGGAACTTGAGCGTGACCTCCTCGAAGGGTACAGAGCATTGCGCATAGCACTGTGCTGCTTGGAAGTACCGGCCTTCGTTAAAGAACGCCTTTGCCTGCGCAGACATGATCTGGTCTCTTTGGCTAGCGCTCTGCAGATACATCCGTGAGCGGTCACTCGGCGAAGCATTTGCAGGCGGCTTACATTGGCGTAGTGAAGAGCCGCGTCATACTTCCCTTGCTCGAGGTAGATCTTCCAGACATCGCGGTGCTCGTTGCTGACGCCAATCTCCCAAATGGCTTGGTCTGTGTACACCCAGTACGTCTTACGGACAGGATCAGATGTAAGCCCTCGGACCTGCTCATTGGGTTTCTACAGAACGAGGTGAGCAAGTAGATGGAGTCTACTGTGTGCACTCCTACCAGCGGCAGCATTTCTTCGTACGCGAGCTGCTCATTGAGGTTCGAGATGCCGAGGACACGGTCCCGGTACAGCAAGAGGAAGTGGAACTCGGTCAGAGCCATCGACACTGGAACGTTGCCGCTCTGCGAGGATACCGGGGGGTATGGTAGAAGCTCAGCGCTGTCGATGAGTTTGTCGGTCTTTGACTCGAAGTCCAGGTTCCCATGGTAGATACCGGCCGCTACGACCTCTCAGCATGGATAAACGACGCATATAGCGGGACAGCCTACCGTTCATCCAAGCCACAATCTTGGGAAGTGAGTATGCTTGATCTGCATTGGGGCTGTAGACGTGCAGCTCAGAATAGTCGACATTCCCAGGCAATTCAACAATCTCTTCGCCATGTCAGCTGATATTCAGATTCTGTGTTGCAACAAGCAGAACCTACTTGGTGCAGTCTCGCCGAAGAAAGCGGTAAAGACACGCCCGCCTTCTTCAGAACGTCTGGCAGGTTTCCCCACAAACTCGTAGATTCGTGTTGGCGTTGTGACCAAGACCAATGCCCACTTGGGGTCGACCGGAGGGAACATGTCATACTTTAAGCCAGTCACTGGATGACGTTCCGGTAGTGTGTATACAGCCTGCAGGTATCGCTCCTGTGACTTGAAGAAGTCCTCTTCTGCGTCCAGGACGGCTTCATATATTGTCCCATTCCTTGCGCCTACCAATATTTCCCGAGTCGAGGTGGAATGAGATGACGAGAGCAGAGCAGCCTTGTTCCAGGCCACGCTCTCGATGACCATCTTGAAGCCCTTCAGCTGTTTGGGCTTCTTCCAGCCTCGGTAGAAGTACCAGTTCTCGCCTTGCAGGGACGTCACCAGCAGGTGCCTGCCAGAGGGGTCGAGGAAGAGTTTGTGGATGGTAAACTCGTTGGGCTTCCGGGGTATCTGTATGCGGATGAACTGCTCTGCTCTTGACAGCTCAATTTGAATGATGAGGTTATTGGCGAGGCCCATGTATAGTGAGTCGGAGGAGACGACGAGAGAGACGAGCGGGGCGGAGAGCGGACATTGGACCTCCCCAAGCTGGAATATTGGGGCTGCAGGCGGCGCTATGTCTGCCTGGTCCTAAGCGCATATTCAGGCAACAAGTACCCAAGAATAAGCATTGTACTCACCTGGAACACGTCCGCACGATTGTCATCCTGGTCATACGGGGATGGCTCAAATCCCTCGTATTGCACTGCGGGGAGAGAACCGCGAGCGCGCGTCGAATCTGCCACCGGAGCGGAAGGGTGCTCCACATCTGTACATC
The DNA here is from genome assembly GCA_022385765.1 of Trametes cingulata. Taxonomy (NCBI): domain Eukaryota; kingdom Fungi; phylum Basidiomycota; class Agaricomycetes; order Polyporales; family Polyporaceae; genus Trametes; species Trametes cingulata. The sequence goes on along the minus strand of MU277982.1, from coordinate 797,764 downwards.
ACATGAGTAAGTTCGTCAAGTACACTTCGGACAGCTCATGTCGTTCACTGACAGTCATCGAACATGGCGTGTCAGAGAGCTCGAGAACACAGTGCGAGTACGACGAAGGCGGCTAAGCGGACGCAGGCTAGGAAGTCGACCTCGGTGGCAGGTTTGAAGAGCAGCCAAGTCTGGCCGTCAGTAGACCCAAATAGTGCCCAGCTCAACAGCCGCAGCCCAAGTAGAAGGAAGAGGTAATGCCGCCAGCCTGCAGCCTCGAGGGAGTGGAAGAGTACGCAGCCGGAGTCGATACGCGTCTGACGCGCTGGGAGGGGGAAGGCAAGCGCCCATAATGCTCGTAGCACGTGGTTTGACGTCTGAGCGCTACGCGAGCATGATCGCGTCGACCTCAGCTCAACGTCCTCATCCCTAGGCCTGCTTATACGTCTCGATCCAGTCTCACTTGCCCGGAAAGTAGCTGGAAAGCCTACATGTGCTCTAGCTGACTGCGAGAATGGCTGCGCCATCCTTCACCTCCTTCCCGTCTTTCACCACGTTCCCCGATCTCGACCCCGGGCCCAGCACGCGCAAGTCTACTCCAGCGGAGGACAAGGAGAAGGACAAAGAGAAGAAGTACCGCAAGAAGAGCAGACGGGATGAAGACCGGGACTCTGACACAGAACGTAATAAGAGGAAGCACAAGCACGACAAGCACAGTAGGCGAGAGGACAAGGAGGACGACCGACACAGGCATCGGCACAGGAGTCGCTCTCCCTCGCGACATAAGAGCTATGGCGCGAGTGAGGACGAGCGCCGGAAAGCTGAAGAAGATCGCCGCTATGGGCATGATGATCCAGAGATCTCCAGCCTGAGAGAGGGCGTGGAACGCTTGCTGTACTTCACCGACCGCAAAGGCGACCCGCTCAACGTGCGGTATGGTGGCTTGCATGCTGGAGACATCCCAAAGTACCGACTTGTGGATGGTGAGTAGTAAGGACTCTCCTGCGGCGACAACTAACGAAACGTAAGGGGGGAGGAAGGTCCTCGGTCTCAGTCCCGGTCTCTCTGTTGTGTATCGCGGCCGCGGAGGCGTGGAGGTCGGCTTCCCTGGGAGGCGGAGGGTACGCTCTGTTCGTTATTTGCACGACAGTCATCCTCACGTGCGCACTACGATAGATGCCCGAGCTCACAGATTCCAGTGCGCGCCGCATGCTTGCCGCCGGTCCCAAGCGCAGACTGCTTGCGTCCTCCGAAGACCGGTTCAAGTATCAGGAAGAAGACGGCTTCTTGCGCATAACCTCAAACAAGCCACACAGAGATGATCAATCATACCGCGAGATCGAGCTCAGCAAGCAGCATGATCCAGACTCAGACGCGTCCGAGTCTTCCGCTGAGAGCGAGAGCTCAGACGAGGATTCGGACACCACACCCATGACGTCGTTGCAAACAACACTTAAGGAGCTCGAGGAGCGGCTCACAGCGAAACCCGACGACATACCAGCATGGCTCTCGCTGCTGTCTCACACGCTCACGACTGTTCCTCCTACGACCAAGAACGCCACGAAGGCGCGTGCGGAGATCACCATCTCCGTGCTCTCTCGCGCGTTAGGCGCGCACCCAGGCAACGCGCGCTCGAAGACCCTGCGCCTGAAGTACATGAAGGCGGGCGAGGAGCTCTGGCAAGGAGACAAGCTGAGGCAGGAGTGGGAAGAGGCGGTCAAGGTCCATGACATCGAGATCTGGATGGCGTGGCTAGACTGGAGAGCGAGGACAACTACCGGCATCTTGACCACACTTGCAGACGATGCCAGGAGAGTTGTGGACGCTCTCGCTTCACGGCAAGATGAAGTCGGGCAGCTGAGGGTCCTATGGAGGGTGGCCGTGGCTCTCCGAAATGCCGGTTCGTTGAGATGGCATACATGCGTGAGCTAGTACTGATGGGCATATTATCAGGATACGTGGAACGCGCGAATGCGCTGTTCCAAGCACAAGCAGAGTTGTAAGGACCGGGCGTTTCAGCTCGTCATAGGCAACTAGCTCACCGGTGTCGCAGGTCATTCTACTCGCCCGCCCACATTCCCCACAGGCCTTTCGAGGAGCAACTTGACAGCCTCGAGGAGTTCTGGGATTCCGAGAACCCACGGATAGGCGAACCTGGTGCGACAGGCTGGGCGACATGGGAAGCGTCCAACCGACCCGAGCAGCCGCCCCCAAGCCCCAGCCGCCTTCCTGGCCTAGACCCCCGGATATCCGACCCCTATTCCAGATGGGCTGCGTCAGAGACTCTGGCTGATCGTGCTCGGGCACTCTCCTTGCGCTCTACAGACGAAGACGACACGGCCGATCCGTACGCGGTCGTGCTCTTCTCTGACATTCGGCCTTTCCTCCTACCGGTGCTCTCGCAGCGCGCAAAGGACGTCTTCCGAAGGATATGGCTCGCCTTCACTGGGTTGCACGTTCCCGGCTTCCTATCCTCACTATCGGAACGCCCGGAGGAGAACACGGACGATCGCTGGGCGTACTCGCACTTCTCGAGTCCGTCCTATCTGAGCTCAATCTTCCCTGCCGACGCTGGTGTGAGGCGGATCACTGCTGACGCCCAAGCTGGAGTTCTGGTAGGGCGAGAAAGGGAGTTCGGGAGCGGCTTTGGCCCCGTCAAGAACTGGGGTTACGGAACCATTGAGCCCTTCGACAATATGGGGACCGGTAGGTGGACGATGTGGACAAGCGAAGATGTGCAGAACATCGATGCTGGTCTCGTGCGAGAGATCTTCAAGCAGTGTCGGATACTCGGCGAGGATACGAAGTGGGATATATTCAACCTCGCGTTCGAGGCTGCAGTCAGTTTGAAGGGGTACGTTGTATGCTTCTCCTGTCGATGCATGATGCTGAAGTCACCAATAGCGCCCTGAAAGTCTCCAAAACCTTGCTCGCAAAACTACGAGACTCACTGCCCCATTGGGCCGCGCACGCCCGCTTGGAGTGTCTAAGAGGGCGGTACGACGACGCACGCAAGGTATACCAGACAGTCTTGGCCTCATCATCTCAGCATCGCCCCGGAGAGGGCGCGATGTGGTGGGACTGGGCGCAAATGGAATGGCTGGCTCGTAACGAGGACGCGGCGCTGCAGGTCATCATACGGTCCTCCGGAGTGGCCGGTTCTGGCGGCATCGCGGTACTGCGGGCGAAACGACACTTCGAGAACCTGCTCATGACGGAGTTGCTTCGGGCGGATTGGAAGGAACGCGCGCCGTGGATCAAGATGGCCGCGCTCCTCGAGCTGCTCACATCGTCGCCGCAGTCCGCGGTCTCAACATTCGACTTCTACCTCAACGCGCTCGAAGTCGGGTCGCCGGCACATGAAAGTCTGACCGTAGCGTCACTGTCCTTGCTGTACAACCACTCGGTCGTCCTCAAGAACCCGACGCCTCCTGCACTGCTTCGGGAACGGGCGGAGCGCGCTATCGAAGAATATCCCAGCAATACGGCGGTGCTGGGCGTATTCCTCGAGGCCGAGAAGGGCCAGGGCATCTGGGGCCGCGTACGTGCTATGCTGGGCGAGACCGCCGCGGACGGAACCGGGCGAGAGAAGGGAGTCGCTAGGCGAGTTGCGGAGGTGTGGGTAGCGGGATGGGAGAAGGGCCGCTGGGAGGCGGAAATTGAGCGCACCCGAAGCGGGCTCTCTGCAGCAGCAGAAGACGAGAGGCGAGTTCCCCATACGATACCCAGAGTCGCGCGATGTGCTGACACGTCAGGATGCTCAGAACGCGGGGGAGCGCGGTGCTATGGAAGCTGTTCGTCGCGTTTGAGCTCCGTGCGGGGCAGCCGGAGCGGGCGAAGAAGCTGCTGTTCCGGGCGGTGGGGGAATGTTCGCTGGTAAAAGGTGCGCAATGAACATGCGATGCGCTCTCCGTAACATGCGACACCAGTGTTTACGATCTCGGACTACAGAATTGTACCTGCTCGCATTCGGCCCGTTGCGGGACTGCTTTAGCGCGCGCGAGCTCAATGAATGGGCGGACACAATGGCGGAGCGTGGTGTGCGGATGCGCGTGGGCCTGGACGAGGTTGTGGGAGAATGGAGGGACAATGGGGGCGAGAGACGGAGGATGGACGAAGGGGAGGAGGACTCGGAGGACGAGATTGAGCGGAGGGCGCGGGAGCTCCGGCGCCTAATGCCGTACTGAGGGATTACACGTGTATTTGTATGTGTTTGTACATGGTGTTTGTGCGCCTGGGCCTGTGGAGACGCTGCTGTACAGACAACACACACTCACTCCCGCACTCGCACTCCCTCACGCTGTTTGCACTCTCCCGCCACGCGGCTTCTGCTTTTTCTGCAGCCCCCCTCCCCTCGCCCCGACCAGCCCTAGAGTCTTCTGTCTGGCCTGGTTCTGCTCTTTCTTCGCCAGCCTTTTCTCCAGCATCCGCCACCTATGCTCGGCCAATAAGTCATTCCGCTCTTTCCCATCATCTCTCTCCAATCCTACCGACAGCCTCACCCTAATCTCTGCCTGTATACCGGCGTAATACTGTGCACTTCCTCTATTGTTCTACCACCATGACTACTATCCCCGCCCCCACAATCGTCCTCCCAAAGGAGGAGTGGCCGGACGCCGACTTCGACTTCCCAGACGGCGACCCCATCCACGCCTCAGACGCAGAATCCGACAAGGACGATGACGAGGACTGGGACATGGAGATGGATCTAGGCAAGACGGGTGGGGCGAAGGCTCAGCTCGTCCTCCAGGGCATGGCTGCAAGGTCAGGATCTACGCAGCCTACCCCCCAAATGTTCACCATCCGTCCCCCTCCCACACCCTCTCCCGCCGACGAGGAGGACGACGAAGGCGTCTCCACTATCAAGGTCGCTGCTCTTCCCAAACCCCAGGCCGCGAAGCCGCCACCAAGTCCTATCGACGAGGACTTCGAAGACGGCTTCGCCCTCCCCTCCGACCTGACAACCTTGTCCCTCCGGCCCTTATCCCTCGCACATCGCACATCCAAGTCCTCTCTTGAATGGGGGGACAAGGACCAGACCTCCTCATCACAATCCTCGGATGCTTACTCGACTCTGGGATTCGCTGACAATTCGCCATCATCCAACTACACCTCGGCGTCCCTCCCGGAGACCGAGACGGAAGAGGATGAGGAAGAGGAGGATATCCTCGAAGGCCTCGATGTGCCAACAGGGCTCTTCGAGTCAGGAAACGGCGCGAAGAAGCTGGGCAAGATCCTGGAGTTGAAGAAGCAGACCGCGTTCGCGGACGATCGGGTCAAGGTCGTCAGTCCCGATCCCGAGGACGATTTCGAAATCGGCCTCGTGATCGACAACGAAACCGAGCTCAGTCCCAGTCGGCTTCTTCAGAATGCTCAGTCCGTCCTACGCCCCACTGCTGCTTCCCGGAGCAAGAGCGCACCGCCACGACCCCCCGCTGCTCTCCGCCCGCCATCGCGGGTCAAGGGCGACCGGGCCAAGTCTCCAAACAACCCTCCCGTCTCCTCCATGTCCCAACTCCGCCGGATCACCTCCCCCGTCACCCCTCCCTCCCCGCCCTCTAGCAGGCCTGCACAGCCCATACGCTCGCAGACGTACAGTCAAGCTGTCGCGTCCCCCTCCACCATGACTTTCCTGGCACCCAAACCGGGGAGCTTGCGGGTCCAGAAGTCGCACTCAGGTCTCAAGCCTCCGTCGCCGCCACAGACGCGGCGGCTAGGGCGGAAGGCGTCGCTGCCGTCGTTGTCAGAATCCAGTCAGTCCCAAGCGTCAGGCTCTGGGTCGGGTTCTGCGGCGGCCCCGTCTCCTTTCCCCGTCGCTCGCTACGAGACACCGACGGCGTCCTCGAGGGCGAAGGCGGCACATACGAGCTCTACGAGCCGAATACACGGCCTGGAGTACAATGTGCCCCCAACAAGACCTTCGACGCCTTCGTCAAATCCTGCGGCGCTCAGACTGACGATGCCGACATCGTCGTCACGTCTCAAATCCCGCGCCCCCATATCCAATGTCTTCCCCACCTCAACAGCGGCGGCAATCCCGCCTGCACCACTATCAGCCCGCTCAACATCACCACTACCCCCACCCCGCCCGCCTTCCGCGACATCAGTCAAATCACTCTCCATCAAGTCCCGACACGCCCCGAGCTCAAGTCTGCCCATACCTGGTGCGCCGAAAGTGCTGAAGAAACCCAAGCGGCAGCGCACGTATGGGGACGGCACGGAGCTCGACGGGTTCGAGGACTTACCAACTGATCGTGAGAAGGAGGGCAAATACCGAGTGCAGCCCAAGGGATACGGAAACCGCGTCCCGGGCGCCTCGTATCCCAAGCCTACCTCCGAAGCCTCCGCGGCTGGTACCATTCGCCGGAAAGCGAAGACGCGCGAGTTTTCCGGGAGCGGCACTGGTAAGTGGTTATATCCTGCAGTGGCAGTAGCAACAGGATAACATGCTGACTTTGTGCTTTTGTAGAATCCAAAGCGCCGCTAGGTCCGTCAAAGACGCTCAAGCGCACCGGCCGGATCGAGTTCCCGTCAAAACCGCCGCCCGAACCGAGCAAAGCGGAGCGGGACCGGCCCAAGGCCACAGATGCGGAGGCAAGCGCGAAGCGCAAGAAGGTTGCGTCTCCTGGGCAGACGAGGCGCAAGCCGACTCTCATTCGCAACTTGGGTGGCGCTGGCCCAGCGAAAGGTCAGTACACGATGCGCGAGCATCTGCGTGCGGCGAGACGTGCAGGTGCTGACGCTGGTTGTCTTGCAGTCGTTGGAGAGATGAAGTGGAATCCGGTTACCCTCCGGTGGGAGGGCAACGATCAAGCTCTTCGTGACTTTGACGCTGCGACTGGCACCTCAACACGACCAGCACTCATCACCCACCTCACTGGCTCGTCCATCGGCTCACCGGTGGGCTCCTTCGCGTCCGGTGCGCGTGTGGTCGGCAACATGATCTTCGACCCACAACGTATGTGCTGGATATCCACACTACCGCCGGACGAGGAAGAGCCGGACGTCTTCGCCGAGCTCGCAGACGACGAGGACGACGATGACTGGGAGGCGCGCGCAAGCACAATACGCGCGAGCCAGCAGCTGCAAGGCAGCGCCGCCTCAATAGCGCCGTCCGACCAGTCTTCGAACTCGTCCGTCTCCAGGGTGGAAGCGCCCAGCCCCGCTCGCAGCCACACACGGAGCATGTCCGAGAGCGAGAGCGACCGCTGTTCGCGCGCGTCGATGGTGTGCGACGTCGACGACTCCTTCGTCGAGAAGTGTCGCGCCGCGGAGGAGCGCCATCGCGCCGAGCTCAAGGGTTGGCTCTCCGTCGGCCACGACGTCTTCACGGACACGGACCGCTCGTACCTGTACGAGATCCGCGCGCTCGCCACCCGGCAATACTAGCCTTCCCCTCCCCCTTCATCACCACTACCTCCACACATATGCACATACAGAGGTGTACAGGACAATCCCGTCGATATGCACCCTCCACCGCATGGCCTCCCCTCCCCTCTGGCATCCTCGCACGACGACTTGTAATGACCTTTTCCCTTCTTTTCGTCCTTGTCGATAGTCTCTCGTCTCTCGCCTCGCCTCGCGCTGCTTTCTCCTGTCCCGGTCTGCACCTTTTCTGCGCTGTTCGATATTGACACCGGCCCCATCCGCACCCCCTACCCGCTACCCTCTGTCGCCCCTCTTCCCGTTCGCTGTGCATACTTTGCTCGCTGTTGTCGTCTTGTGTTGGCCGTCTTCTTGATTTGCCGCCGTCCCCTCGTTCATTACCGTTTCCTTGTCTGTCTATCCTCCTCTCTGATCGGCTCGATGTGTATGAAGCAAAACAACCCATGAATATACACCTATGTTTCCATCTCTCAATTTCCGAGTCGCGCATGCGCATCCGATGTGGTCGACATTGTGGCAGATTCGCGCAGTATGTGGTTGTGGTAAGGCTACGTATGTCATTCGTCCAACATACTACCAGCTATCGCGCTGTGCTGTCTGTTACGCGCTACGTATACTAACGGAAGAGAACTCGGAGGGAGGAGAGACACGGAAACGCCATGGAAACAGTAGAGCCCGGCCAGAAGGGCGCGAGCGACGACGAGGGGGGCAGTCACTAATACATAGTTCGGGGACGAGGCAGGGCAGGCAATAACAATTCACAATACGAATAGATGGGGGGAGAACTCGAGGATCGGCAGGAGGTGGTACTTCACCGGCGGCCCCGCCCCGTCTGAACTAGAACGGGGGGCCGGCGAGGGGACGCGGGGGCGGTGTGACGAACCAAGGCGAGTTAGTCAAGGCGATAAATAGCAGAAGCTGAGAACGGAATAATCGGGGACGCGGTGGCCTGGAATCAGGACAGGGGAAGGGTGGGGAAAGGCAAGAAATACGGGGACATCTAGGGTAGGAAGAGGTGGTGTTACATAGGCGAGGGACCGAGACAAGGGAAAGAGGGAGTGCATAGGATGCGCGGGGCCTCGGGACAGGGGCACCCTCGCCTGCGCGGGGACCCTGCGTCCAATATCTGGGAGGTGGATTGGGTACGGCGTCGCTGGCCGCGCCGGAGGCCCGCGCGCGAGAGGGAGGAGGGATCCAAGAGGTTACGATGCGCGCGATAACGGAAAACGAGACGAGAGGAGAGTGTAGACATAGCGATACGACGACCAAACAGCACAACTGGACGACTGGATGTTCATAGACAGCGAGAGCGAGACGACGAGCAGCATCGGGGAGCATAGGGTTGGCAGAGAGTGGGCTGGACATGTGCGAAAGCGTCGGCAGCGTTAGAACGATCAGGACGATCTATGGGCGACTGGGGCTTGGGCATGGGTGGGAGCGATCACCGCGCGGCGGTTTGATTCGGGGGTTGAGCCCTCGACGATGAGACCGTTGTTCGATGCGGAGGCTCAGTCGCGCCCGCTAATGGTCTTGCGGCGCTTCTTAGGTTGTGCCTCCTGCATCTCGCAGTCCCCGTCGAGGCTGTAGAGGAACTCATTGCGCGACGTCTTCCTGCCAAGCTTGAACGGGCTGCCCATAGCATCAACAGCCACCTCTCCCTCATGGGCGTGGTGGCTCGTCCGACGACGCTGCGGCTTCTCCTGGCGGCCCAGGATCTTGTCCATCAGGCCCGTCGTCGTAACCGACCCGAGAGAACTCTTGTGAGAGCTCGAGCTTCCGCTCGCGCTGGAGCTCGGTCCCGCGCTGGAGCTGCTCCGTTGCCTGCCATGCGAGCCAAAGCGGAAGGGGCTGCTGTCCCTGCGGCTGCCGCTGCTGCCGGAGCTCAGGGGTGCCTTGTCGCTCGTACCGCTGCTGCTGCTCGGGGCGGCGCTCGAGCCGGAGGTGTTCGCCTCGGCACTGCTGGAGCTCTCCGTGCGGCGGTGCTCCGGGAGACGTACCGGGGTCCCGAGGCCGAGGCTTGCAAAGCCGGCCTTGCGGGGAAGGGCGCCGGCGTCCTCGACGCCTTCCATGTCGACATCTCCGTCGCCTTCGCCTTCGCCTTCGGGGAAGACGCGCCAGCGAAGCTTCGACAAAGAGGTCATTGCAGAGCGAGCGGGGCCGAACGCAGGGGTGGGGGACCCGTGGAAATCAGGGATAGCGGAGGCGCCCTCAACTTTCTTGTGTGACGCCGGACTTCCGCTGCTACCGCTGCTGGATGGTGGATGGGCGGGGGATGACTCGCCGCCGACCTTAGGGGCCGGCGAGAGGTGGAGATAGGCCTTGAAAGGGTCCTCGAATTCACCGCCCGGGGTTGCGAAGCCGATTCCCATAGGCCCGGAGGAGGCAAAGTCCTTGAGCGGGGACGGCCAGGCGAAGTCACCCATACGCGACATGATCGAGGGAGTACTGTCTGGCCTATCGACGTCCGCGAAAAGCCTGCGTGGAGAGGGGAAGAGCATGTCCGGCTCTTGTTCGCTATGCATGTCCAGTAGCCCGAACCTCTCTGGCGTCTGGATGGTCGGAGGCGAGAAGACACTTCGCTTCTTGCGCTCGCTCGCGGGAACGATGACGATGGGGCTTACGTCGAGCCCGCGAACGTTGGGGCTCGCTTCACCACGTACGAGCATGCCGAGGGTGAGTTGCCTGACGGCTTGGTTGACGGCAGCGCTCGATGCCCTCCAGGGCTGATCAGACGGGAGGCGAGCGGGCGAATGTCTGAACGCTGGAGTCCGAGAAGGGTCATAAGGGGACTCTGGGGGAATGTTCAGCTTGGTCGCGGAGGATTTGCTAGGCGAGAGACCAGGGGTCTGAGGAGGCGTGCTCCCGCTGAGGATCGACTCGAAGCTAACATCAGCCCATCGGTTCTGCCAGCTGTCGACGTCGTCGAAGGCCTCGGATGGATCGCAGAATGTGAGAGCATTGTACAGCTCCTGGTGAAGCGACGGGCCCTGCGATGGCCCAGGACTCGGCGGTGCCTCAGGTTCGCGCAGGCGTGAGGGACCCGGGCTTGCTTGCTGCGTTGCAGGCTTCGAAGGCGGTAGATCCATAGAGACAGAGCGACGGACAGACTTGGTCGCCGCCTGGACGTTAGTCTTCTCGGTTTCAACCCCTTTCTGGGTCGCAGTCTTGTTTTCCTCTGCAAGTCGTGTAAGTAGGCCGGAAGTTGTGAGAAGAAAAGACTCACTGTTCGCACTGCGACCTCCTCTGCCACCCACTTTCTCGCCAGTCTCCCTCCGGTTGGCCATCGGAACCTTGTGTTTCTCGTACACATGGCGTCTCCACATACTCTTCGCGTTCACGCCAGCGTAGGTGCGCCGGCAGAAAGTGCAACGAAGTCGGGGCTCTTCGCCTTCCTTCCAGCCCTCTTTGACATCCTTCTTCTTCGTGGGACACCAGCCCCGGGGCGGTTCGAGCTGAGTCGGGTAACCGACAGCATTTTCGCCAACGAAGTCCCTGACGTCGAGGAACCATTCGGGGTTGGCAGCCATGAGCATATAGGTCAGGCCACCCTTATGGTTTTCAGCCCCAGGGAAGTCGGTGAAGGGCGGACGTATGAAGGTCGTTCCCTGATCGCCGGGAACGGGATCGAGGTTGATGGTACCATTGTTAGTGACGGAATGGCTCCTGGACATTTGGGCCGGGCGAGCGGCCGACGATGCTGGGGCTGGCATGGAAGGTGGTACGGCGGGATGTGAGTGCGCGGGATTGGCAAAGAGATTAGGGGCGGGTGCGAGGGTGGCCGGCGCAAAAGGCATTGCGAGATCCTGCGGGGGCTGCATTGAGAAGTTTTGCGCCAATATCGATGGGTTTGTGTCTCCAGTAGTCAAGAGATTTGCGAAAGGGCGAGAGGAGGAGGATGTGGATTGCCCTTGCATGCGTCGGAAGATGAGGTGGCTAAAGTTGCAGGGCGATAAGCGACGATGACCAGGCGGGTTCGTTCTGGTTAGATATTGATACCGACCTGCGAATGCAGCTGGGCGTCGACGGAGGATGTGCAGTCGACGGCGGGGAAGAGGAGAGGGGGGATGATGATGGCAGAGAGGAAGATGTGATACGGGATGGGAGGAGAGAGCGATTGGAGGGAGCGAGGGAACAGCTAAGCGAACATGCCCCATCAATTCCGTCCTTTTTAGGACACAACGCGACTCGCGCGTACATCACGTGACCGAGTTTCACCCGCGTCGTTTCGCACGCGCGCCTCGCCTCTCCGCATCTCGCCCATTGTCCCACGAATTAATGCACGCTCATTTCCATTGTAAATGCGTTCAGTTCTGCATGCCAGTCTGTACAGTCGTATACTAGATGCTATGCTCAACGATATACGGCTTGACTTGCTGGACCATCGCCCGTGAACCGTCGACGACGAGGTCCGGCGAGGTCGATGATGTCACCAACGCCTCCCGACTTCCGGACAGCGACCCCTGTCCCGACCTCTGTCTTCCCCTCAGAGAACGGAGAACGGATTTATAAAGACCGACTACGCTACGACAAGTAACTCAGGTAAGTAGGTAAAAACCTAATACCTCGCCGGCCCGGGCAACTAAGTGGTCGATAAGAGCACTAATGTAATAAGTATTGCAAATGCGGAGGGAGGGATAGCCCGTCTGCCGGTGACGCCGCCGACCGGCGCGGGGAAGTACGCCTCTTGTATACTCCCCAGATGCGACCCGCAAGACGAATGGATGCTATATGCCAACCGTGAACGACCCGCGTGAGTAGGCGCTGAGTAGCAGGCATGTTTGAGGCAGTGGTGCAGCGAAGGGGGGGCATGGTGCCGAAGTAGTAACGGCTGGTGTATTGTGGCCAGACGTCGACGGAGTCCGAGAAGAGCGCGGACGTGATCCGGAGGACTACCTCCGTGAGGGGTGGTGTGGTTTCAGCAGCAGCGAGCTGCTCGGACGTGTCACGGATCAGGTCCTGTAGTGCGCTCTGACGAAGGCCGTCGAAACTTGGGCACTGCACGAAAATGTGGTGCATGGTCTCTATCGCGTTGCAGCCTGCGTGGCACCAAGGGAGGCAGTCGCCTAAACGGGCGAAGCGGGTGAAAGCGGTGTCGAGTTGGCTTGAGCGGGCGTACAGCTGCACGGCGGCGGAGTAGGCAGATGAGGCGCGTGTGTACGGGTGAGGTGGAGGGGTGTGTTGGTCATAAAGTGGGCGGAAAAGAAGGAGGTTGGGCCGGAGGCGATCGGAGTGGGATGCAAGGGAAGAGGCGTGGGATGCGAGGAAGGATTGGAGGTTGGATTCGACGTAACCGTGGGCAGGGGAGTGAAGGGTGTAGTCGGGCAGTGTGAATGTGGGGAGGGGAAGGGAAGGTGGACGAAGGGATGGGGAGTGAGCAGCGGGAGAGGAGGCAAGTGCGTCGACATGGGCATTAGCGCGGGCAGGGATGGAAGCAGAGGAAGTGTGGGCCGGGGTGTAGGAGATGCGGGGAGAGTTGGGGAAGCGTGAGCGGAGATCGAGGAGCCAGCGATACACAGAGAGGGCAGGAGTGAAGGAGGAGGTCAGGGAGAAGGAGGGGAGGGAGTTGTGGCTGTCAATGAAGCGGACGGAGTTGAGGTGGTCGGTGTAGAGAGTAGGGGGAACGGGGGAGGAGGCAGCAGGGGAGTCGAGATGGAGGAGGGTGGCGGCGATGAGTCCGAGCACCTCGCCATGAAGGCTGGATGCAAGGCGGTCGGAAGGTGCCACTGACATCAGGACCGCAGAGGTAGTGGAGGCCGCGGCAAAGGTGACGTGCTTGGATGGCTGGGAGAGTGGCGGAGCGATGTCGACGGCAGAAGCATCAGACGCAAGAATGGGAGGGAGGAGATGAGGGTTAAGGGGTGGAGCGGGGGAAGCGGTAGCAGCAGCACGTATCTGCAGCTCAGCGATGTCACGGCGCGTGCTGCGGGGGAGTGCGAGTTCCCAGCGATGATCAAACGGGCCGAGAGGTGGAGCTCCAGCGGCAGCATGGACGAGGTCTGCAAGCGTGCTGAGACGCATTAGCCAGAGCTGCAGCCGGGGCCAGTCACGGCCAGCGGCGAATGGTTGGAGGGCAGTGTGGAGGTGGGCGTGGGGAATGAGCTGGGGCGGAACGGGAGACGAAGTCGAGGGAGAGGTCCAGGAGGCGAGCTGTGAGAGGTGTGTGATGCCCGCACGCTCGAGGTTGGTGATGGAGAGGGAATCGGGGGAGGAGGGAGGGGGTGGCAGGCCGCGGACGATATGACGGAGGGCCACTTCGCCTGTGACAAGGTATGACTGATCGGTGAGGCGGATGCTGAGGCCGAACTCGCGAAGAACGTCATGGGCAGTGACCCAGGCAGCTGGGAGGCGTCGCGCGAGGCGGGAAAAAGAGCGAGAGACGGTGCCTTCCAGTGGGCTGCGACACTTGTTGTACATGCACGTCCAGTCCGCGAGCGTGATGCGGGCCATGGTGCGGAAGGTAGAGACATGGTGATTGAGGTCACGGAGCAGACCTTGGAGGGCTGCCGTGTCGTTGAGGTGGACAAGGGAGCGGAAGTCGAAGCCGAGATCGGAGAGGGGGGCAAAGAGAAGTTGGGAGTTGAAGCGAAAGGGAAAACCGAGGTAGTCATGGACGTGGTGTGCGAGCAGGTGGTCGAGACAGAGTGCGGAAGAGCGAGCGAGCGGTTGATATGAGAGGTAGGGGCGGATTCGAGAGATGAGGCAGGAGGTGAGGACGCGGCGAAGGGCAGTGAGGGGGAGGCGGGTGGGGAGGTGGGGAAAGGAGAAGTTTGAGATGATTTGGCGGATCTTGTCGTACTGAGTGTCGGGGTCGTTGACCTGAACGCGGAGGAAGTCAAAGAAGTCGGTGGTGATTGGGACAGGGTTATTCGTGAGGTTGGGGGAGTCGGGGTCGGAGGGGTCAACGGAGGGTATGGGAACGGTGCCGGATGTGGTAGGGGCTTGCGTCGCGTAAAGCAGGGACTTGGACCAGTTCGTCTCCCATCCGTAGGTAGCCTGGAAACGGTCAGCATGAAGCGCAGCGGTTTGGAGAGCGGTCAGGGTGGGCATGAGGAGAATAGAGTCATCCATGGCCTCCACCATGTGGACTCGGAGACGGAGATGGTCATCTGGGGTGTGCGGCTTACCAATTGCGCCCTGGTGTGACTGGAAGATTAGGCAGTCGTCAGGTGCCATGACGTCGTTGAGCCAGTGGTTGACCATGCTAGTGGTGAGGGTGGACTTGAGCGGCGAGAAGGGGCCGCCCTGCTGCGTGACGCCAGACACTGTGAACGAGGCTGTGAGACCGTACGCAGTTTTTACCTGGTAGGGAACGTGGTCTTGCGCCGACCTGTCGAGGTCGATCAACGCGAGGGGAAGCCCGTAAGCGTGAACCGCGTCGTAGAAGCCCTGAGGCTCAAGGCGGTCGAAGCCCTTGCGCTGATCGCGTCGTAGGACGAAAAGGGGCTGCTTGCGCCGGTGTGCGTACGCGTCTGCTTGAGCGAGGAAAGAAACGAGGTCGCGGGCCTGTACTCCAGGTTGTGTGGCAATTTGCGTCTCGGGTAGGATGCCGTGTTGTGCCGCGTAGGGAGCTAGGAGGTGGTTGAGCCACGCGAAGGGCAGATTTTTGAGGAGGTTGGAGCAGGTGATGCCGCGGTAGTTCGCGAGGTCCGTCCGTGCACCGCGCTTGTGGATGGTGGACATAATTGCTGGCTTGACCGAGTCTGGGAAATGGGAGTGGGAAATCTCGTAGTTGACGAGATCGAGCACAAGGGAGAGTGCTGAGTCGCTGAGGGCCTTGAGGCACCATTTCTCCCAGAGGTCAGGGCCAGGGGAGGGGCGGGGGTTACCTTTGCGTAGAAGCGCGCGGAGGTCTGTGAGGGTCAGTAGTCGAGGCCACACGAAAGGATGCGCCGCAGTGCGCTCGCGGATGCGTACAATGGATGGCGTCGACATCCAGGGCTTCTGCGATGGGGCCCGAGGAGTGCGTTGGAAGAGAGAGGAGAAATATCGTACCGTTGCGTCCTTAATAGCGCCTGCATCAGTGAGTAATGTTGACGGCTCGTCTGGGCTGAGAAGCGCTGTTGGGGGGCCATCGGAGTCGAGCGAGTGCGTATACAAACGCTTGCAAGACCCCCCTAGCAGGGCTGCGTTAACGCGAGCTCGCGATGTTTGTGTAACGCGGCGCTCAGCTTCGGCACGCTCAGCAAGGTAACGCAGTCTACCGAGCGTGCGACGCAGGCGCTGGAGGTGGGAGAGGAGGTCAGGGGTGGGGAGGACAGGATCAGTGAGCTGTGCGGGGTCAGCGAGTCGTTCTGCGGAGTGGGTGAAGTGCGTAATGAGTCGACGTGCCCAGAGGTAGTGGTGAGTAAGGCGGGCGACGGAGCCGTGTTTGACGGCGTATATAAGGCGATTGACTCGACGCGTTTCAGTGAGAATCGCCCGAATGCGACTGTTCATCGGCTTGCGAGGAGGCAGCGTCGCTCGAGGGACAGGAGGGGTCTGGAAAGCTTGGAGGCCACTGGAACGGAGGATCTGGGTCAGTGCAAGATATCGGTAGTCAAACGATGCGTCATCAACGACTGGGTGGTCAGCGAGTCGCTCTGCCTCAATTGCGGTGTCAACGAGGTGAGCGAAGTGGGAGAAGCGGTGCTTGTCCTGGCGTTTCGGGTAGAGGAGCCGGGGAGGATAGGAGGGCTTCTCCGGAGGGTCTTGGAGAGAAGTGCTAGCCCCGCGGCCGACAGAGAGCGGGGCAGCTAGAGCAATCATGGCGAGGACGGGACGATGGTCAGTAGCAGGGATGAAGTCTGGCAGGGTAGCGCACGTTGCGGAGTAGACTCCAAGGCGAGAGATTGCTATGCGGTCAATGACCGAGATGCCCGGGCCGCCGGAGGACTTGCATGTGTATGCATAGCGCACGTCGGAGTCTCCTTGAGAGACCCAGACATCAATGCCGTCCGCCATGTGTAGGAAGTCGGTGTAGGCGAGACGGTTGGCGGTGTCGCTCCGGGCACGAGCGAGGCTTTCAGACGGTAGCATGGTGGTGTTACAGTCACCTATGAGAGACCAGGAGTGGGGCGCGGTGCGACAGAGCTCGCCCACATATCTCCAGAAGTCGCGTGTGGCCAGACCCTCTGCGCCCGGGTCCCACGGCGCGTAAATGCCTAGTAGGCGGTGGACGTAGCCTCGACCACTTGTGGTGCTGATGACTACATCCAAGGCAACAACGCGTCCTCGGAAGCGAGGATCTATGTCGAGCTGTTGGGCGTGCATGCTGGATCTGACCCCGACGATGACACCCCACTTTCCGCCTCGTCCTCGATCAAGCTTACATCCCGGTGACTCAAAGGTATTGTATCCCGGAGCGCGGACTCTGTCGCGCATTGGGTGCGGGGACTTGGTTTCGTTTAGTACCCATACATGCGGCTGGTGGGTAGTTATGAGCGCGGAGACAGCTCCTTGTTTGACGGGATTAGCGAGACCATTACAGTTCAGAGTTAGAGCGGTCAACGTGTTTGCCGCGTATGCAGAAGAGAGGAGGGAGAAGAGATAGAGTAAAAATAGGAGATAGAGGACGAGGGGAGCTCTGCATGGTCGAGCGAGACCGACGGCGGACGCTACCGGGATGCGGGGGCGCGATGTGAGGGGAGCGCGTGGATCATTGCGGGCTCGTATGGCCCCCGGCACTGGCGCTGCAGACGTCGATAGCCCCCGAGGCTCAGTTCTAGACCCGGCGGGCAGGCGACGCTCAGAGTCAGGCCGAGGGAACGCAAGGTATGAGGTACTCACCGGAGCGGTGTCCATGCTGAGGTCGCGCTGTCCCGGAGTGTCGCGAGACCCTGCAGCTTCAGTGGGCGGTATGGCGGGCGCGGGTGCAGGTAAGGAGGTCGGAGGTGATGGGTGCACGGGCTCCGCGGACGTGGGGACCCGAGGGCCGAGGACACCCATGCGCTTCCGTAGCTCCATGACCTGCTGGCGTCGCTCGTTGAGCTGCTCCTCGCATTCGCGCATACGCCTGAGGCTGTGTTGGCGCATCTCCTCAGGGACCCGGTCGCCCAGGACGAGGATCAGCTGGCATTGGTCGTGCTCGCGCCGGAGATCGGCGATGGAGAACTCCAGCTGATTTGCCTGAGTGTCGAGGGCGTGCTGGGCGGCCAAGTTGGTCATCGCCGCAAGGGAATGATCGAGCCTCGAGTTCATTGCCGTGATCGCCTCATTGGTGAGGGCGAGCGTGGAGTACAGGGTGCGGATCTGTTCAAGACCCTGCTGGCGGACTGCGTCAAGTTCGTGACGCAGCTGCTGCAACTCCAGCGACGAACGCTCGCGATCCACCATCCCCTGACGGAGAAAGAGCCCAGACCCGTTGAGGCAATACAGGAGGCCGGGCTGGGGTACAGGGTTGAGGTGTCGACCGAGGGCGTGTTTGCTGAGAAAGGCCTCCAGTGCGGGGGCACTTTCGGCGACCTTCAACGTGCTGTCCCAGTCGTGGAGGACGGCGGTATATACATCGCCACCTAGCTCCATGCGGCTATGGACGAGCGGGTCGAGGCCATCATCGCGGCGACAGAGCTGGCGGATGAACTGATCGAGGGTGGTCTTCGCAGACTGCCAGTCACGACATCCAAGAATGGCGACTTGGTAGCCGTAGGTGGGGATGATGAAGCGAGGACGGGTGGGATAATAAGTGCGGCCTCCGATAACGGGTGGGGAGAGGAAGATCGCATCGACATGCGCGGGGTCGAGGAAGTCGTAGGTGATACGCCATGTCCCGCTGGCCCGCGAGGTGAAGGTCGTCAGAGTGCGATACTTTCTCTTCTCCAGCCATTCGTTGAGCTTGACTCCGACCTCGTGCGCCTGAGCCTGACTGTCCATCGCGAAGGTCAGCCGCCTTGTCTTGTCGAGCCCGGCGTGCGTCCTCCACTGGACGCGAATATCCGGGTAGGTCTCGATCAGGCTCTTGCGGACGCC
Source organism: Trametes cingulata (assembly GCA_022385765.1). Classification (NCBI taxonomy): domain Eukaryota; kingdom Fungi; phylum Basidiomycota; class Agaricomycetes; order Polyporales; family Polyporaceae; genus Trametes; species Trametes cingulata. The sequence goes on along the minus strand of MU277982.1, from coordinate 779,455 downwards.
TTGAAGGAGGTCGGCCCGGGGGTGAGGGACCAGAGCCTGGTCGAAGGACAAGTAGGCGTAGTCCAGCGCGTGCCGGGAGTCGGCCTGCCGGACAACGAGAGCGCGGAGGACGTTCTGAGCTTCAATAGAGAGACCGGGACGTGCCTTTGTCTCCTCGATGAGTCTACGGAGGTGCTCCGAGGCGGACAGGGGCGTGGCGCGGTCGAGGCCGTAGACCGTCAGCTCAATGCCTTCATAGGCCGTAGACGGCCCCTCGTCGTCTTCAGCGGGAGATGACGGACGTTCGAGGTCGAAGAGCTCGGGTTGAGGGGGAGGTGGTGGTAGGGATAGGGGCATGCTTGAAGTTTTCAGGAGCGAGTACGGTGAGGGCTGAGGGAGACTAGATGTGTATAGAATAGAAGCACTAGGGAAGAGTTAAGCGTAGATTAGGTGTGAGTAGCCTTGTGAATAGCAGGGAGTAGCTTAGGACATCGGTGGTGGTGGTGAGCGCGAGTGCGATGTAGCTGGGCGCGCGTCAGTCTCCAGGGACATCCATTCTACCATCTCGCCCGCAGCCACTCACCCAGCGATCATGACAGACCCCCCGATTGGCGTAATGGGGCCCATCCATTTCAGGCTGTCCAATCCATCATTGCAGGTGGCCAGACCCAACCGGCCACGGTCAGCTCTCCATCCTCGAGACCGCCACCAACGTCACTCCACTCACCGGTCCCGAGCCAGCACGAGGGCCATGATGCTCCCCGAAAACACAATGCTCCCGAGAGCAATCGCCGGTCCGGCGAACCTATGGGCCGCAAAGCGGGGGTGCAGCGATACGACTAGCAGCGCAAGCCCGTTGTAAATCTGTGTACGATGTCAGTGTCGTCTAGAGACTGAGTTAAATAGGCACAGGAGTGCGAAGAGCACACTGTGGCGTGTCTAGGATCTTCACTGGCGCACGCACCGCATAGCTAGACGCAGTCTCCCAAGCGTGCAGCTTCTCCGGAGTGATACCACTCCTCTTCTGCAGGCCATGCGACCCGAAGGCACCTGCTATGATCCCCGCCGCGGCTAGTACCACCCTGCTATGAGCGCTCCGTCTCGACACTCGCGCTTGAGTGGCTGGTTACCTAGGACGGCGCCCGTCCTCCAGAGCAGGCTGGAACCAGGGAAGACATTCAACGCGCGAGGCAGCAGAGGCGTAGAAGCAGAAGGGCGCGACATGGTGTAGGTGTACTGAAATGGATGTCGAGTAGCTACGGTGAGAAGGCGAAGGCACTGGACGTGAGCGACACTCTCTGATCAGTCTGCCGCTGCGCGTGCGCGTTGGTACCTCCGGACGGCCGAAGCGCCACCGAGCGTCGTCGACGCTTTTGGCAGTCGACCGCACCGACGCACCGGTCGCCACCGAACTTCAACGTACTCCGCCCGGACGTCGCCCAGGGCCAGAGATTCCGCTCCACGATATTCCAGGTTACATAGGGCCACACAGACGGCAACCAGGAACGCTCTGCTAACTTCGTGTGGACTGTGGTGCTGTATCTACACCTCTGCAAATGCGTCGGTCACCTCTAGCACGCGCTCCGGGATTCTGTTGGAGGACGTCAAATTCGTGTGAGTGCGGATTTGACCCATACGGTATTGCGGTGTGACTCAGCGTCCTATCGAGGTTTCCGATTCATCCTTGCTCTACACGACGCGCTGTTCTGTCATCGGCCAGGCTCCTGTCCGCCCAGTGCATAGGGATGTATCATGGTACAAGGTCGAATTTCATGTCAGGAGCAATTCAGGGCCGTATACGCCAAGCCGGCGGGCGCCCGGGCTAACTTACGCCAGCATCCTCCGAGTTCCCGGCGCAGTGTCCTCCACAGTGACAAGTCTCCTGCACAGCACCCCTTGCGCAATCTTCTTTAATCTCTGAAGGAGTCCCGGACAAGACACGGCACCGACACCTCTGCTACAGACGGTCTGACTTCGTGCGCAGCTTTCGACGCGCTTCCTGGAACCTTCTCCGCCCGCTCAGCTCTATTATTCCCGCACGAGGCCATGGCCAATCGCTGGCCCGCCAGGGGCCCGTCTCCCGGCTCAGCTCGACGCCCGCCGACCTCCCGGGCACCGTCTCCTCCGCTTGTTCTTTCCCTGTCAGCTATGCACGTGCGGGCCAGCGACAATCATCCCATGGAGACGTGGTACCGTGTTGGCTTTCGCCGGTTCGACCACCTTCATAGCGGCTGAGTAAAGGCTGAAGTTGCGTTGAACACCGTTCTTGGCTCTTGACTCCCGACTCGGACTGTGCTTGGCCACTAACCTCCACCACTGGACTCGATGGAGTACTTCGACTTTCCCGTACCGCCTACACCAGGCGGTGCGACCGCACAGGGTGATTTGGGATCTGGCGACACGCTCGCCGCACAATCGACCAAACAAGAAGAGCAAGAAAAGGCTCGCACACCGGTATGTCATCGAGTACTTGTCGAACATGGAACTGCCGTAGAATCACCTCCTGATGACGATGCAACAGGTTGGGACGCCTTCAGACCGTCCGGGCGCAATATCCGTTTCCACCGCCTTCCATCCCTCGTTCAAAATCGAGGAGTCGCTTCCCGACCTCGTCCTCGTGTCGACCGAGGGCGTACACTTCTACGTCCACCAGAGCCACGTCCTCGCGATGTCTAGCAACCGCCTGGGCGGGATCGTCCCTGCCGAGCTCAATGACCATGCTTCGGCGTCGTCCTGTCCGTCAGTAAAGGCCGACCAGTCCGCGGAGGTGCTCAACGTCGTCATGCACGCCATGTACGGCATACCCTGCCTGCATTATTACCCCTCCTTCGAGGTCCTCGATACGGCTTTGTCTCTACTCACTGGATACGGGATCTCCCTTCAACCGCTCGCCACGACAAACCAGCCACTATACCAGCTTATCCTCTCCTTCGCGCCCTACCGCCCGATGGACGTCTATGCGCTTGCTGGGCAGCACTCGCTCGAAGATGCCGCTGTGGCGGTCTCCTCTCATCTACTTGCTTACGATGTATCCCAGCTCCCGGACGCGGTTGCGGAGAAGATGGGACCGCTGTACTTGAAGCGTCTCTTCATGTTGCAGCATTCGCGCGTCGTGGCTCTGCGGAGCATCCTCTTCAGGCCGCCTCCACCTCATCCGCCTTCGCCGGGGTGTTCACCGGAGTCACAGCAGGCCCTCACGAGGTCGTGGGCGTGGGCTCTCGCTGCTGCCCAGCGCGTCTGGGGCGTCTTACCTAGTGAGCACAGAGTCTCATACCCAGTTACCGTGCAGTGACTAGACGCTTCGACAACGTACCTCCATAGACATATCCACCGGCGCGCTCAAATCACTGCTCGAACCGATCGGGACCCGCATAGACTGTCCGCTATGCGCTGATGCCTTGCATCGGCGTGTGCAGGAAGTCCAGCAGGAATGGTCGTCTGTGAAGGTACGTCACAATGTGTTCTGCTTTATTAGACTGGGCAGCCGCCGACGTATAGCAGACAACGATCTAGCGGTGGACCGCGACCGCGCTCAGTGGCTCATCAACTGGAATATGGTGTTCACCTCTCTTTCGCTTCTCGTCCAATCTCGCACCTGCATTTACGAGTACATATACCGCTGTCCTACACGTTGCATAGCATTCCGTAACACAATCATTCCAGCATACGACCAGATTTGCTCAGGTTTGCTCTATGTATGATCCTGATTTCGTCGTCGACCCACGCATTCATTCATCCCTCTGTAAGCAAACGAGTGTCTAATTCCAGTGTATGAAATCACGGTCCTACTCCGGTCCATGCGCAGCACCGGGACCAGTCAGGGAATGCAGCAGAAACGGCACTTCAGAAGCGTATTGGTCCACCTTCCAAGCCGATTAGGTGCAGGATGGTCATGTTGCATGTCACGTACTGACTCGGCCGGTTTTCCGCGCAAGATGCCCTAGTGTGGCCGGTAAGCGCCCGGCGTTGAGTAGCGGATTAGGCCAGAACCACGTGGGCGGAGATCAGGGATTTTTAGTAGGCGCCCGAGAGTGCTTTCCAATAGCAGCCGTCGGACGGTCGCTCACTCGTCCTCTCCCTCCATCCCTACCACCTCCCTCCGCGCTTTGCCAACATGGGAAAGGCACAGAAAAAGACAGGAAAGGGTCGTCTTGACAAGTACTACAAGCTCGCAAAGTACGATCACACCACTTTCCGGAAAGGAGAGCGTTTGCTGAACTTCGTTCCTACAGAGAGCAGGGCTACCGTGCCCGTTCGGCGTTCAAGCTCATCCAGCTGAACAAGAAGTACTCTTTCCTGGAGACGGCGAAATGCTGCATCGATCTTTGTGCCGCTCCCGGTGGTTGGCTGCAGGTCGCGAGCAAGTACATGCCCACGAACAGTGTCATCGTCGGTGCGTACCATAACCTCGCCGGTCTTTGCTCGCATCTCCAACGCTGCATGTAGGTGTGGATTTGGTCCCTATCAAGCCCATCCCCCGTGTGGTCACCTTCGCCGCGGACATTACCACGACGCACTGTCGCAACCTCCTCCGGAATGAGCTGAAAGACTGGAAGGCGGACGTCGTCCTGCATGACGGTGCGCCGAATGTCGGTACGGCGTGGGTGCAGGACGCCTACAGCCAGTCCGAGCTCGTGCTCATGAGTCTGAAACTCGCGGCCGAGTTCCTCATCAAAGGCGGCACCTTCGTCACCAAGGTCTTCCGCTCCGCCGACTACAACAACCTCATCTGGGTCTTCAACCAGCTCTTCGGCAAGGTCGAGGCGACGAAGCCGCCCTCGTCTCGTAACGTCTCCGCTGAGATCTTCGTCGTGTGCCGCGACTTCCTCGCTCCCAAGCACATCGACCCCAAGTTCTTCGACCCCCGGCACGTCTTCAAGGAGCTGACGGCGTCCATGCCGGCGGATGAGAAGGGTGCCGCTGCTGCGAAGAACGCTCAGGCGAACGTCTTCCAGCCCGAGAAAAAGCGCCGTCAGCGTGCTGGTTACGACGACGGCGACTACACCCTCTACAAGGAGGCTGGTGCCGCCGACTTCATCAGGTGTCAAGACGCTGTCGCATTCCTTGGAACGTACAACAAGATCACGTTCAAAACCGATGAAGAGAAGGAGTGGCTCAACATGGACATCACGACCGCGGACGTGAAGGCCAACTGCGAGGATCTGAAGGTGCTCGGTAAGGGTGATTTCAAGACTCTCATCAAGTGGCGGACAGCTCTCCGTGAGGAGGTACGCATACTTGATTCTGCTTGCTTGCCGTGCGGCAAACTGATATCTCTTTAGCTCGGCCTGGAGGTCAAGACCAAACCCACCGAAGAGCTGACGGAGACGGTTGAAGTCACCGAAGAGGTCGACGAGGAGGAGCAGATCCAGAAGGAGGTTTGTACATCGGCCGTTGCGCGTACATCGGTGTCTTATCTGTGCATTGCAGCTCGAGCGACTCAATGCAGAGGCTGCTGCGCGCGCGAAGCGTGAGCGTCGACGGGCGAACGAGATCAAGGCGCGCACGATCCAGCGCATGCAGCTCCGCATGACCGCGCCGATGGATATTGGTCTCGAGCAGCACGACGACGCTCTGCGTGGTCAGGATGACATCTTCGAGCTCGACGACGCTGAGGCTCTCCGTGGCAAGGGTGCGGGTGCGGGCTACGATGATGAGTCTGAAGAGGAGGCTGGCGACGAGGACGACGCGGAGGAAGAGGAGGTGCTGGACTCTGAAGAGGAACGCGAGCGCAAGGTCGCGGAACTCGAGGCTGAGCTGGACGGGCTGTACGGCGCGTACCAGGAACACTTGAAGGAGCGAGACGCGAAGTGGAAGGTGAAGGAGGCGCGGAAGAACAGCAAGGCGCGGGAGGAGTGGCATGGAATCGGCACGGGAGGCAAGGAAGGGGAGAGCGACAATGAGGAGGGCGGCTACGAGAAGATTCAGCGAGCGAAGGCCCGCCTCGGCGACGACTCGAGCGATGACGACTCGAGCGATGAGGAGAGCGAATCAGAGGCGGAAGAGAAGGCAGTCGCTGGCAAGAAGAGGCGCGCGGATGGTCCTGCGGACTCTGGTTCGAAGAGCAAGAAGGCACGGACAGTCGCGAAGCTCGAGGAACCGAAGACCTCAGCGCCACTGAGCCGTGCTGCACAACTTTGGTTCGATCAGGACCTCTTCGCCGGTGCAGACGCCGAGGTAGACGATGACGATGAAGAGGAGACTGAAGAGGAAGACGAGTTGGAGGATGAAGCCATGAGCGGAGTTGAGGAAGAGGTTCGTCAGAGCCTGGCAATGTGTCTGCTTCGTGGACTGATGGTGTTTGGCAGGCTGCCTCGAGCGAAGAGGAGGACGACTATGACGATTTCGAGGTCGTGCCTCAGGATAGGAGCGATGACGACGCTGATATGTGGGATGTCGAGGGCGAGAACGAGGACGAGCTCAAGCAGGCCAAGATCCAAAGTCAGTTAGCATACATTCCGTGTGCATTGGATATGTGCTAACCCCGCTCGTCAGAGCACGGCCTCACCACGGCGGAAGCGATGACGCTTGCGACCCAGCTCGTCAATCGGGAGAAGACGCGGACGGAGCTCGTCAACGAGGGCTTCAACCGGTACTCGCTCAACTCCAAAGAGGGTCTGCCATCATGGTTCCTCGATGACGAGCAGAAGCATTACAAGTCAAACATCCCGATTACCAAGGAGGCTGTCGCTGCACTCCGAGCCAAGATGCGCGCCCTTGACGCGCGACCGATCAAGAAGGTCGCCGAGGCGAAGGCTCGCAAGAAGCTCAAGGCTGCTCAACGGCTCGAGAAGGCCATGAAGAAGGCCGAGGGCGTAAACGAGACTTCAGACCTCACGGAGCGCGAGAAAGCCAAGCAAATAGAGAAGCTTATGGCGAAGGGGATGAAGGCGGCGAACAAGAAGAAGGAAGTCAAGGTCATCGTCGCCAAAGGCTCCCACAAGGGCCTCAAGGGACGACCGAAGGGTGTCAAGGGCCGCTATGTGATGGTCGATTCCAGAATGAAGAAAGAGGTGCGTTCTCACGAGGTCTCTGCAATGAACACTTCCTCAAACGTTGCGACAGGTCCGAGCACAAAAACGGAGAGAAAAGGCGAACAAGAAGCGGAAGCGGTCATAATCCCCCAGGTTCTGACCCGATGTCTGTATCTCGTTTGCTTGTGCCCTCGTTCTTCGACACGCATCCTACGCTTGTACGCTCTCTATGCATTACGATGGATTATGAATGCTGCATTACTAGTGTATACCTCCATGCTCTATAGTATGTCGTTGAAGTCGTTCAGGATAGAATCTACGGTCTTGCGCTGCTCTTCACGCATAACCGATAACCTGTCGCAATCTCTGAGGAAACGCGTCCAGGCCTGGTCCGAAGCAACATCCTCGCAGACAACCTATGCCACAAAAGCCGACGATGTCAGCACTCAAATCTGATCTGCTAGAATTGACAGACACGTACTTCGCAGTGCATCGACTTCTGGTTAGTCTCCAAGTCCAGCGTGCTTTCGCACAGGGCGCGCGTCAGATTCAATGTGCCGGCCCCTAGCTCGTGTGCGGTTGGCCGTCCAAAGTCAGATACCATCTCCTCGCTCTGTCTGACGCTGGAATTCGAGTGCAAAATGTACCGTTCACCGCCATATTCAATCAGCAACGGCGGGCTGGGCTGTTCAGTTTGCTCTGGCGAGCCCTGCAAGCTGGGACGGGAGCGTATCAGCCACGCGAAATGCCAAGTCACGGAATTTGACGCACAAAGCACGCAATTGCTCGACATACTGTCGCAGCTCCGCCGGCTGCTGCGCCTCCGGGGCCGTGGTCGAGGAGCGAACGGTGAACTGGAGATCCATCGGGCTGAAGAGAGTATTTGAATATCGGTCAACCAGACGACCCCTGGAGATAGTGACGATCATACGCACCGGTCGGGGATCATCACGTTGAAGTCGGCTTCTATGCCAGTCCAGCAATGGACGCCGGAGGCATCTAGGGTCGGGATCGGGGGTTCCGCGGGCGGAGGTGTGGACCTCGATGGTGGCAGTGTGCCGTTCATAACATAGTCGAGGTCGAAGTCGAGGTCGCGATCGGAAAGCCCGTCCTCGAGATCGCCCTCTAGGGGGACAGGCCGTGCAGGCTGCTCGGCGTGGTTCGCCTGGGGCTCGGTGATGGTCAGCTCGAGAGCAATCACTTTCCTCCAAGGCGTCCGAAGAGGCGATGAAGATGTGTCAGATCCGGCGGACAGAGTGTGGTACACCAAGCGATGTTTGACCCCCTCCTTGGCTGGGGAAGTGTTCAGGAGCGGCAGCGGGAGGCTGTGCAGCGAGTTGTTTAGCAGCGTAGTCAAGGGCGGCAATCGAGATATGCACTAACTCCGGCACAAACGTCATCTTGACAGGATTTTGCGCGATCCACTTGTGTACCTTACCGAACTTGTGTTCGCCGGTGAGTGGCGGTACTAGCGTCGCCCGCTGTTCGCCGGATGGCCGTGTCAACAAGATGTGGCCCATCCTAACATGACAATGAGCAGTCGCCCAGGAGCAGTTTGGAGTGTACCCACGACGCGAATACAGCTAGATGAGAGCGGTCGAGCTGCTCCAGTTCCGGCAGCTTACTGAGCAGTGTCTCTTTCAGATTTACCCTCTCCCTGAAATGCAACAGTTGTTAAACGAATAGCGCTCGGAGGGTGGGAGCACGCACTCAGAAACGGTGACGACGTGGCCATATCCGCCCGCAAGTCCGCCTGTCTCCTGGACATTCTCTCGGAAGTCGGAGGCAAGCCATTGACCAACGCGGCGAAGGCGGAACACGCCGCTAGTGTTCATGGTGAAGGGCAAAGGCCGCGGCGAGAGGTACGGGTATAGGGCATAATCATGTGGAAACATGACAAGTTGCTCGGCATCCAGAGAGGCTGCACCGGCTGGGAGATAGGTCAGGAGAGGTGTGCGTGAACTCTCTTCAATCTGTGGTATCAACGTGAGCAGGTAACAGAAGCTAAGCACTGGCCGCAACCCACCTCATGAATGGCTCGACTTGCGAGCCGCTTCGCGGCTTGTAGGCCTCGTTCGTCCTGAGCAACTATCCTGACCTAGAGGCAATGAAACGTCAGTCGAGCAACGTGAGGCAGGCGTAGAGAATAATACCTTGCCAGGGCTCGATGGGACGTTCTCGAGGTACGCGGACGCGATACGAGATATGCGTTGTACGAGGTCTGGCGGAATGGCAACTGGCAGCGGTAGGTCAAACGTGGCTTCAATGAAGCTCTGCGAAAGAGCTGAGCATATGAGGTATAAGCGATCCACCTGGACGACATACCTTCTTGAGCGAGTTGATGTGCTCGGTCAGTTTCCGCAGTGAGCTGCGAGTGCCTTCAACTCGCAGGGCCATCGGCTTCTGGCGTAGCGAGATGTGCACATCATAGTCCTTGGAAAGACGCAAAAGGTCCATGCCCTCTGCGATCATATTGAGGCGTTTGGACGCGTGACGAAAGCATGCATGACGTACCTCTACCCAGAATCAAGAAGAGTTCACTGGCAGTGACAGGCAATGCTAGAATGCGGTCAGCAATAGAACGTACGTGAAAGGTAATTCTGCGCACTCTGAGTAACGACCTCTGTGCGGTCCCTCCTTGCCTTCTCGACTTCCTTCAAGGTGGGCCATTTCCACAACTGCTCGATGATCGACTCCGCATACTCGACCTTCTTCCTGTTTGTCGCACAGTGTCGACTCGTGCCCAATGTTTGCACTAGAAAGCCGCGCAGCTGTTCCTTCGTGAACGAACGACATAGGGTGTTGACCAGCTCCGTGTATTTTTCGACATACTGCTCCGAATCTGGAGAGGGTTGTCGATGAGGGCGGCAGCGCTCCAGGTCTTCTAGGGTGGGTTCGAGTCCACTGGCATTGATGGAGGCAAGGTAGGACTGGACACGAGAGAACGTCTCGGAAGGCTCGTCGGCGTCCTGTCTCCCCAACAGCGCAGACTTGCTCTTTTGCCTGTCGCTTGCTTCGCCAGCGCGCTGAGAACTCGGTCCTGCGACTTGCGCATCATCTGGCGATTCACGTTCTGAGCGTGTCTGTGTCTGGACAGCGGCAGCGGAGTAGCAGCGAGTTCGAGATGCAGCGCGACAAGTCGCAGAAAGCGACGCAGGTATCCTGACCTGGCGAAGGAGTGGAAGAGACATCAACGAGCAGACCAAGTCGTAGCGGTACGCGCGAGTCCTCTCAGCCACTTCGCGAATTCGTGCACTTTTTCGGCGTCTCGAGAGCGCTTACACCGGGTTAGGGTTTCACTCTCAGCGTTATGGGCGTCTAACGCCACAGGGCCATTGCGTATCGGGCGCTTCGTGAACTAGCAATCCTTCTCCCAAGTACGATCACACGAGTACATAGCACTGGAGCCTGGCTCCTCGTTACATGTCGTCAAAAAGCCCCAAGATGGACCAAGAAAAATACCCAAAGCCTAGGCCTTTTTCTCGATGGTCGCGTCGTCGCTCGAGGCGTCGTCTTCGGCAAGATCCTCGTCGTCGCCGACCTCGCCCTGCCAGCCGTTGTCCGCGAGATACTTGAGGAACTTCTCGTCTTCGTCCGCGAGATCCACTCCGGTCATGTCCGGAACAAAGAAGTACGTGACCAAAATACCAGTCACGCCGCATATGGCAGCGATGATGAACGTCCACCTGCAATGCAGCGCCGTCAGTCACTTCGCTGCGCCCGCCCGCGTGCCATACGCTGGACACGGTAAACGAACGGTCACTTACTTCTTGCCCAGGTTGTTCTGGATGGGCGTAAAGGCCTGGGTCCCGATCGCTGCGCCAGTCTTCCCGATCGCCGCTGACAGCCCGTAGCACGTCCCCCTGCGCGAGATGCCAGCGACGTCATTTTACGTGACTGCTGCCGGGGGGTGCATCTGCTCACCTCACAGGCGTAGCGAAGGACCTTGATTCACAGCATCAGTACGTCGGACTGCGTGTGCGTAAATTATAGCACTCACTCGGCGCTCACAAGTCCCAGCATGTCTCCGGGGCCCTAGACCGCATTCAGCATCCGGTCTTCAAGATTGACACTACAGCATTCCGAATTACCATGTTGCCGAACGACTGCATCAATCCGTAGCTGCCACCGCTCCCGTGAATACTTGACCACCGCAGAGCAGTCGAGACCAGACTCACAAGATGACGAACAGCGGTATGATGTGCGTTATTTTGTCGTAGGCAAGGCCAATTATCAGGCCTGCAGTATGTCAGTCCGCAGGACGTCCTCCGGCTCGGACTTGAGCTCACCGAAGACCAGGTATCCGCTGAAGCCAAGGATCATCTAGGAACGTGCTGTGATCGGTGGTGTAAAGTCAAACATCGCGGCTTCGATACTCACGGTATTCCGCCGGCCCAGGGGATTGCACAGTAGGGCACCGACGAAGACGCCTAGCCGGTATATAGTCAGGAATAGAATTCGGAATTCAAGAAGCGCCTACCAGGAAGCGCAATCGCCCCGAGAAGGAGCTGCCACTCAGCGGTCGATTTGAGGTCGCCATCCTTGATAACGCTCGAGATGATTGTGCCCGAGAAGACGCCGTTAGGGAATGTGACCTGGACACAAGGGCGGTGAATGGCCATACGGAGGATCAAGCCTGGGCGCGTCTCACGAAGTCGTAGAGGAACCTAGTCAAACCGGTCAATCTACACACCCGGTCGAGGTCGTTTCAGAGTAACTCACCAGGCTCCGCAGGTCCCAATCAAGGGTCTCCAGTAGCGCTTGGCCACAAGCCAGTACGGCACGCGCCCTGTGCACGGTATGAAGCAGCTGAAATCGGGTGCAGGACTCGGACGATGCACTCACGCTTGATCGCTGCCTGCCGGAACCTAATCTCGTAGATACAGCCTCGATCGGAGGGGAATGAAACCATGGGAACACGTACAGCTGTGTCGTAAGCATTCGCATACGGAAGTAGAAGACGGTGAGCGGAAGCAGGACGCCTATGCCGAAGCATACGCGCCACACCGTTGGCAGGTGGTCCTCCCCGGCGGCAGAGAGCACGATCAGGAAGACCGACACTGCCAGAGGGCCACCGAACTGGGCGTTCCGTTAAGACACGGACCATTCAATAATATCGTGCGCACTCACGCTGAGGACAAAGTTGGTGACCATGATGAATACTGGATCGGTCGTGTGAGCAAACGCCCTGCGCAAACGGACTTCTTCTTCGAGAACTTACCAGGGCCCCTCTGCTTCAGGACCTTCTCATTGGCTGCCTCGCTCGCGCTCGTTGACGAGGCGGGATATTCACCGCCTACACCCTGCAATCCGCACGCGCGTCAATACACACCGCCGTTACGAGAATAGGACGATCGCAGACTGACGACTCCGGTAATGCCTCGGGCCACCGTCAAACACCAGAACAGGCCTTGCACGCTGCCGTGTGCACCATGAGCAGCAGTGCCGATGGTTGCCCCGATTATGATGAGGACCGTCGTGGCAACGAGCGCGGCCTTCCGGCCAATTCTGTCGCACAGCAGACCGACCGAGACTTGACCAAGCACTGCGCCTGAGAACCAGCACGGATTATCATCCCACGGCTACGTCACAGAGGTGCGCACCCTGCGACCACGTACCGACGAGGAGAGCATTTGACACGCGAGTCGACACGTCCGACGTGTAGTCCTTCGGATACAGCTTCTTGAAGACGACCTGTTAGAGTGTTGCCGTGGTGAGTTACGCACTACTTGAAACACGCGCTGCGCCCGGAGCTGACATTGCTCATCGTCATGAGGTTGTTCTGGTCTGCAGCAGCGCGGGATATCAGCATTCCGCGCTCCTGCAAGCAAGGAAGCTTGAGCAGGGATTCATACATCCGTCTGATATCAAGCCGAACGCGGCTGCGGCGATGGTCATGTACGCGCTCAGAGAGGCTTTCCTGGATATTTTCTCGGACCGTGCTATGGCCGGAGCACCCTTGGCAGGCTCCACGCCTTCGCGCGAATCGTACGCAACCACCGCGACGGCCGCATCAGGCTTGTCCTGGGGGGCGAACGACATGCTGGAGGACGTGAGGAGTGAAGAGGCTCGCGGACAGCAGACTCGGACGCACCTCTATATGAGCGCGCTACTGTGCGAGCTCCGCGCTCCGCCATCAAACCCACTGCTGATAGCAAGTGCGGCATGCTCAGGCACTCCAGCGACGGTGCTCCTCCTCGAGCGGCTCGTGGGTGCACACGTGCGTCGGGGGCCCTCCTCGTAGGCCGCCAGCGGCCGCCCTTCTGCCCCAGTCTGGCAGGCGTGTGGCCCGCGTCCTCGTACATCGTCCGCCGGGACGGTGTTCCCGGAGGACGAACGCGACACGTGCTGTGCACTGCGCGCGGGCGGAGGACGGGCCGCGCGCCCCCGATCGCCCGAGGGGACAGTCAGAGCGGCGGGCCCTCGAGCTCGTCCAATTCGCGCTCGTCCAACGCTTCGATCCCGACAAAAATAGCCTGCGCTAGTCTGGTGGCGCTGCTCGTCCTTCGCTCTCCTGAGACACCCTCGAGCTCTCTGCGGTTCGGCATGCATCACTCGAGCGCCGAAATGCGGGACAGACACCCACCGGCAACTCGCTCGCGACACAGGCCGGACACCCCGCAGTGTCCGGAGACTGGGGAGCGCCATGTCACAGCAGATTCTCCCTGGCTCATACAGCTCAGCCCACCGCCCTCTGTGCGCATATCTCCCAGCAGCCGCCAATATATCAGGGGACAAGAACATCGACTTAGCCGATACCACTCGCGATGTGCACATTGGGGTCCATCACAGATGCACACGACCATACGGCCGGAGCGCAAGCGGCCTTCCTGGGGCTAAGGAGTGCATGAGCTTGTGCTCTCCACGCTCATGCGGCTATCGCGCTCGGCTGGACTCCTCCTGCCAGCGCAAAGGACGGAGCTGTCAGCGTTACGGCTCATCGTTTTGGAGTAAGTGGCGGCTCACCGCAACCCCAACGCTCAGAGCAAACAACCAACTGTACGGGTCCAATGCCGATGTCGTCGATTAAGCTCATCAGAAGAGCTGGATTGGCATGTATGACAGTATATGGAATATACGCTGATCACATCAGCGGGACGTCAACTTCATCGTGGCGCAGTCTCCCTACGGGGCCTAGTCGTGCAGGACCATGTACCGGGAGCAGAACGCAAGATTCAAGGGAAGGGGCTGCAAGACAGACATGCGGATCCCTTCCAAGTTTGCAGGAGATACGACCGTCGCTGAGGGTGCAAATGGCCCGTCGTGCGATTTCTTGGCTTTGCCACAAGGACGAGAAGGCGGAGGTCGATAGCACCGTCCTTCGCGTTCTCTCTTCATCGGAGCTCCTCCAGTTACGAGATCAAACCCGTCCCAATGATAGCTTTCGCCCGCACGGCCCCGCAGTATAACACGAAGGCGGCGATAGGCCCAGGTTCTGCCCGCCTCTGAGAAAGCTCAACGGTTTGTGGATTGACGCACGTACTAGGGTAGAGTACGGCCTCGCACGAATGGCACTTGGCGGAGCCCTTGGCTTCTGTCAAAAGCGGCTTGCGTGAGTAGAGTACCTGTCCGGATGCCGCTCCCCCTCCGCCGCAGTGCGTCACAGTCAGAGGGGGACCGTGGGGCTGGGCCTACGCGACGGCAGTTTGAACGACGTGCACCGACAGTCGGGAGGTATGTCGTGTTTCCTTTTGGAGTGGAGCCCGAGGGGCGGGGACAGCGCCCTGAACCTATACATGTGGACTGCGATCAGGGACGGTGCCCAAGCATTACGCGGAGCACGGGAGACGGGTACATACAATGAGCTTGGGAAGGGAAACATGATGCAGCACCAGTTGGACGGTATGCTATCATGCAAACACGTATGTGCCCCGCACTAGAAGTGCGAGTGCCTCCACGCGACATCATCGTTGTGCCCGCATCGTCGACAGAATCTTGGGACCTGGCAAACGGCGGACAGGGTCGGTACATACGCACCGAGGACGTCGGTGTTCGGCGTCATTACCCCTGCTCTGGGGAACGAAGCGGCTATGGCTTCGCGAAGGCGGCCCAATGAGGAAGTTGAATAAGCCTCACATCTTTACAGATACGGACCCAACCCTTGCGTGACGACGTTTGGTCAGACTGCCCGTATCTATGGTCCGCCGATGGCGATGCGTGGTTGGCTGGACGGTACACGCTCGTAGCGGGCAAGATACGGGCAGACCCTGCTGGCGATACGAGGGGCGGCCCATAGGTCAGATATCCGCCGAATCAGTGTGGTTGCGGTATGCACAGATTACACGTCTCCTCACTGACAGCGACAGCGCAAACGGGCGGACATACAACCCCTGACGTCATGCAGCCCGCCCAGACGTCGCGCTGGAGGAAGAACATCCGACGACGAGGCGGGGCCGCATCGAGGTTGCTGTGGCAGCTATGTTTTCTGCAGGCCGGCGTACAAAGCGGGCTGGAGACCGACTGCGACCACGTCGCAACCCCATGGCGAGCGCCTCTGCAGCGTCGTACAGAGACGCACGCATGGTGCCTTGTACGCGAGCGTACAGCCAAGTCCGCGTTATCGAGGCGCGTCGAGATGGAGGATCTGCGGTAATGGCCGGGGGAGACGCGTAGAGCGATTCCACGATCCGACACCCACGGTACCGCATCGAGGAAGCCACTGTCCCTAATGCGGACATGTCTCCTGAGGATCACTGCTTAATTTACGCCGTCCAGCGCTGCAAGCCTTGGCGAGAGAAACGCTCGGGCGTACTCAGCTGGCTGACTCCCCCGCTTCGCTTGAGCTCGAGGCTGAAAAATGCGGTGAGGCAGCTCACAGCTCTGCGCATGTCGAGTGTGTTGACCCTGGGCGTGCTGCCGACGTTCGGCAGGAGGACACGGCGCAAGTGTGTTCTCGCGCTCGCCGACGGACAGGCCGACCTGGCGAAACGAGTTGTGTCAAACCATGGGATAAGTTGAGAGAGAGAAAGGTCTGGAAAGCATAACGGCCTACAATGGGAGGTGGTGAATGTCGAGGTGGAATCAAAGAACTGTCGGAAGTGCATCACAGATGGAGGGGCGGCACGAGGGACGCTGAGGGCAATTCGGAATTGTGTCTGGAGACGCAGCTGAACTTCCACGGAGGGTCGGAGCATGGGGCGCAGCTTGCGCGCGCTGGGTGGGGGATCTCGCCAAACGAATTCCGAATTGCAAGAGACGAGACAGAAGGTTGACACCTGAGATACACGCACCGTGCGCGGGAGGTCCGGAGGCACACGCAGCGCAGACTCGGAATGAAGCTCTCGGACAGCGTCGAAACGCGGCCCAGAAGCGGTCACGGTCTGAGTCTCGTCAGTAAGCGCAGCACGTGCAGCAGGCGCGCGTTTTGCCGAGCGACGTCTTATTGCAGCTTCCCTCGCCAAGGCCAAATGGCGATAAAGCGCGTGTGCGGGTGAGGCGATAGAAGACGCGATGCAACCAGCAGCTGCATGGCCCCGCGTGGAGAACATGTCGGACGGGGGGGGGGAGCGGGAGGGGCGGGAGTGGCAGGGATTGTCGCGAAGTCGGACGAGTGGGCTGATGGGAGACGCGCGTAGATCTGGATCTGGACAGGCGCCTGCGATTATCTGGGCGTGATATAAGGAGATGAGATGCGCCCTATCTAATCAGTTAACCTCGCTCGAGATCTCCCCCGGCCCTCCTCCCTGTTCTCATCCTCCATAAAACTACCCGACCTCCCTCCCGCCCCGTTCCCAGCCCCGCACGCCCCCCTTCTCACTCCAGCGCACCCGCCGCCCCGCCCACCGTCCCCTACGATGAGCGCAGCAGCTTCCCCCGCTGCAGTCTCTTCTTCGTCCACCCTCTGGGCTACCGGTATGTTCGACCTCTGCCCACGCGTGGGATCCTGCGCTGACACGCTCCGGCCCCAGCATCCAAGGAGTGGGTCATACCTGCGAAGCCCAAGCCAGGCCGCAAACCGAAGAAGGACGTCGCCCCGCCGCCCCAGGACGGTGCCGAGGTGTGTGCTCCGTGTCGGTCCCGTGTCGGCGCTAATTCCGATCCTGACCCGGTCCTCCAATCCACAGACAGACAGCAAGGGTCGACGCGTGCAGAACAGGTGAGCATCGCCCATCGATGAACTCACGAACATTCACCGATCCGCCGCAACAGAGCAGCGCAGCGCGCCTTCCGTGAGCGGAAGCAGTCCCAGCTCGCCGAGCTCCAGGCTCGTGTGCAGCAGTACGAGCAGGGGGAGATCGAGCGGAACGTTGCCCTCCAGAACATCGCCAAGCGTCTCAAGGAGGAGAACGAGAAATTACGCAAGGAGAACGCGGAGCTCAAGGAACGCGTCGCCCAGTTCGAGGAGCGCGCTGCTCAGAAGAGGTCTCGCGACGAATTCTCTTCCCAATCCCCCTACGATGGGGCCCAGTCGCCGGCGAAGAAACGCAACAAAGTCTCTATCGATGCGCTGAGCAACTTCGCCCAATCCGCCTTCCCTCCTGTGTCCTACGCGTCGAGCCCGTCCGCGGTATCCTCGGCAGACTCCAGTGATGCGCACTCGAGCTTCTCTCCGGTACCCATGCCGCAGTCCGCTCGGGACACGCCTATTTTCCCGCAGACGTTTGGCCTTAACGGCATCTTCGAACTCGCCTCGTCCGGCAAGACCAGCCTCTTCGAGCCCGGCGGCGCTCTGGACACCTTTGACTGCGGGCTATGCAGCGAGAATACCCCCTGCTTCTGCCGCGAGATGGCGCTGCAGCAGGTCAACGAGCGCATGTCGACCGTCAACGCTGTCTCGCCCATGAAGCTCGAGACCGTCGACCAGAATGCAGCCGCTGCCTCGTCCTCCCCGTCTGCCGCCCAGCAGCAGCAGCAGCAGACGTCCTCCTCCATTCTAGACAACCTCCCCGCCTACCAGGCCCCCGTCCCACTGCGCCGCCGCGCGCCAAACCCCTCCCTGCAGCCCATCTTCCCGATCACCCTCCCGTCCGCCGAGCCGCCGAAGCCGGAGGTGCCCTCGTGCACGGGCGACCCGTCCAACTGCGCTGCGTGTGCCGACGACGCCTTCGGCAAGGCGTTCTGCGCAGCCATCAGCAAGTCGGTGTCGAGCTCCACCCCGTGCAAGGACTGCCCAGGCCGCGGCGAGGGTGGCTGTTGCAGCTCCACGTCGGGCGGCGGCTGTTGCGGGAACCCTGCTGCGTGCGGGCGCGGAGGAGGCGACGGGGGTAACAACGGCATGGCAGCCTCGGGCTCAGGGATCGGCGCGAGTTCCGCCGCCGCCACGGCAGCGCCGCTCACAGCGTCCTTGCTCATGTCGGAGCCCCTCACAACGTCAGAGACGATACCCTGCGATGCGGCGTGGCGGCAAATCAAGTCGCACCCGAACGCAGCATTCACGGACCTCTCGCTCCTCGCCGAGGTCGTCGCACGGCGCACGAAGTGCACAGGGCCCCGAGTGGAAATCTCTCCCGCCCCGGGGACGATCACGCCAGAGCGAGGACTGTCACCAGGGGTCGGCCTTCCCTCGTATACCCAGACGCAGGACAGTCAGTCAATAATCCTGACAGATCCTCATGCCCAATATCACGAACGGCAGCGAACACGGGCGAACGGGACGTCATCGCCGCCGCAGCTCGTTCCGCAGGAGGTGCTGGTCAAGTGCGGGCGGCAGCGCGTTCGGGAGGTCATGGCGGACGGCGTACGTGATGCGCTCCGCCTCCTCGATGCGAGGTTCGCAGTGCCGTAGGAGGAAATATGAAGTCTTCGTGTATAGTTTACTTTATACTAACTATGTGTCCGCTCGATGTATAATAGCCGCGCCCATATCCTAGAATGACTCACACATGCTTTCCCCCTCCACACTCGCACGCAGCGCGCAGCAGACACACCTCGATCAGCGATGCTGTACACGGTCATTAACAACTTTTCGCCCTGGTATATTCGGGGTGACGTTTCGAGCGTACAGGATGGACACGGCGATGCACCTCCTTCACCGTCTCCCGCTTCCACCCCAGGGCGTCCTTCCACTGCTGCAAGATGTCCCGGATCTTCCACCTCAGCATCCGCTGCTCCCGGGAAGACAGCCGTTCCGGTGCGTGTCGGTTGACCCCGTGGAGAGCCCGGAAGGCAACAGCCAACTGCCGGAGAGGCGCCTCGACGAGCTCGTCCGATATCGGACCCACTTGCGGCCAGAGTTGCAGCAGGACGCGCCGTGCCATCCCGTACGCCTTTGCACGGAAGAACGCGCTGACGAGGGCGTCGATGGCAGGCACGTCCGGGCGGATGCCCTCCGCGACCATCCTGCGGAAGGCCTGCACGGCCTGTGTGGGTTGGGCCTGCCGCGCGTACCCAGCGATGAGAATGGTGTGGGTCTTGGCGTTAATCCGGACGCCCGCGTCAGCGGCCTCTCGCATGACATCCGTCGCACCCTTCATATCTCCCGCCGCCGTATACCCCTCCATGAGCGCGCCGTAGTGGTACTCGTTGGGGGCCATGCCGGAGTCGACCATCTTCCTGAACGACGCGAGCGCCATCCCGAGGTCGCGCTTGACCACCCCGTCGTGCTTGATACGAATAGCGTAGGCGACGCGGTCGCTCCGCACTCCGCGAGCCTCCAGCGACTGAATGATGGGTCGAATGAGGCTACGGTACCTGAGGTGACGGGGGAACGTAATGCCTGCGGTGGGATGGGCGTAGTCGTCCGTCCCGGGTACCGGCTCGTCAGCAGGAGCATCTTGTGGGGCTTCCCTGAGGGTAGGCTGGTTTGTCCAACCCCTCGGGTGGGCGACAAAACGCTCCTCTCGTAACACAGCGGCCATGAGAACATGAAGGTGTCGCAGGTTCGGAGATATCCCAGCCGACATCAAGGCCCGAACAGCCCTGATCAGCTCCCTTGGGCGGGGACACTCGCAGCGGTGAAGGTATGACATGAGGATCGACAGCGTGGTGGTGTCGGCATCGACCTTCGCAGTTCGCATCATACGTAAGACCGTGTTCAGGCCGTTCAGGCCTCGGGTCTCCAAAACGCCAGAGATGAGCACGTTAAAGAGGTCGATGGTCGGAGAAGCCGTGCGAGGGTACACAGGGTGGGTGGGCGGGCTAGTGGCAGAGAATCCAATGCGAGGCAGAAGCGTGATGGCCGGAGCGAAGCCACTGAGAGCATCGGCAACAATATGGAGGGCATCGTTTGGACAATCGGCGGCAAAGTATAGGCGGACAAGTGCCGTCATCGTGTGGCCGTTGGGAGTGATGCTGGCAGTGCGCATCTGCTCGAGCGTCTCCATAGAACGGGTGAGATCACCTCGGCGAGCTAAGTAGTCGAGTAAGATGTTGTAGGTGGAGATGCCAACGCTGACATGGCGGGTTTGTTGAGGTGGGGAATCCTGACGGGAGTTGTTCGCATCGCCAGTAGACGCGTCGCCTACCAGGATGGTATCTGCCCCAGGGTCTGAGGCATGGCCGCCAGCAGGTTGCGAGACCAGAGACAAGATCTCTACGACGCCAGGCATATCGTGAGCATCTAAGAGGAGTCGCACAAGGCTGTTTAGGATGGCAGCTGCCGTTTCGTCGTCGGCACTCTGTAGAGCGGCAAGCGCCTGCGACTTTGCGGATGGCGGCAAGCCGAGAGAACGGTGGTTGACAAGTATGACAGCCCAGGTCCTTGGGGATACCTGAAACCCGGCGGACTCCATGGCACGTACGCTTGCTAGAGCAGCGGTGAGGTCGTGATTGCGGAGGTGCATAGCGATGAGGAGATGATACGTCAGACGAGACGGCCGAACCTGTTCTTTCTCGAACAAGTCCAGAGCAGCTTGAGTGGAGACGTAATGCTGGCATTCCGTGAGCGCCTGTAACCGCCAATTGAGGAGGCCTGTGGTGGTGTATCCAAGATGCTCCTTTGCCATGCGCGTAAGCCGCCGTACCGAAGGCCACTTCTTCAGTGCAGCCAGCTTCTCCGCGACTTGACCGTAGAACTTCGGTGAAAAGTTGTAGCCGCCTTCGTGGGCAATCTGTAGGACCCAGAGTGCCTGCCGGTGGTCTCTGCCATCCAGGAGGTGAAGGATGAGCGCGGGGGCGCGTTGCGGAAGGCGCAGGTACGTGAGCAGTTGGGCAGCAGACGGCAACTTCCGCAAATCCCGAAAAGTAAGAGGTTGGGTAGGATATGTCTTGAATATGTTGTCGAGATTGGCCAGTACGTCGGGAGGGGCCTGAAATTCCGGCGCACGTCCGCCCGTATCTACTTCCGACCTCTTCCACCTCAGCAAGACCGACTCTACGCGATCGTCGTCCGCGCCTAGAACCTGGAAGTCGTCTGGGACGCCATCCGTCGCTGGCGCATGAGAGTGGCTGCGCTTGAGAGCTACTGCCGGCCTCCATGGGACCCTCGTGGAATGGATGGGCTTCACGATCAAGCATATAGGGAAGGGGGGAACACGACTTCTCTCCAAGAGGTTGTGTGCGGCGTGACAGAGATGCCTGAGATCCCGACCAGCTCTCCAGGGCATGGACAGCCAGGATGACGGGGCGACGATATCCCCGAGTGGCCGCCGTGAGCTGGACGCTGGTCAGGACGTGTGCTCTGCTCGTGCACGTCGGTGAATCTCGTACCTCTGCACGGCCAAGTGCTATGGAGCGAGTCTGGGGAAATTGAGGGACATGCAAAGCGTTGAGGCCGCAAGTCGAGGAAGAGACGTTGTCCAACGCGCGCGACGACGACCTCGACCTCCGAGTCGCAGTCTTTTCGTGTCTGGCCTCAGCCCCGTCGGCACTTTCCGGCCATCCGCGTCCCGCTCATTAGCGCTCATAACCCTGCTCCGGTCCTCGACCTCAACATAACACGCTTCATCTCGTTTCGTCCCTCGTCCGCGCCCAAGGACCGTCTATTGCAACCATTTGCCGAATATCGCAGCTACTAGACCGCTATACGGGTGCCACACACCTCATGAGTCGCCCTAGCAATCACCTTGCTCTCCTCCAGGTGCGCAAGACCTTCGAAATCGTGATGCACGTCCTCCGTGCCGCACAACCTGCGGGTGATCTGTAACACATGCGCACAAATCGCAGTGAGGGACCAGCCTATGGCTAATTCGACAGTACTGTTTGCCTTAAGGGTTGAACCCGGTCTATCGTATGCACCATCCATTGCTCTACGGATATCTACACGGCGCCCGTATCCCCGTCACATATGCTAAGTCCGGGAGCCGTGTAGCAGAGAACAGGCTCCAACATCGCTCGAGTACTGCCCAGCTCAATATAGCTGCATCATGCTTACTACGATAGGTGCGTCAGCCGCTGTCGCTACGTGTTGGATCGCGACTATGTGATCTCAGACGTGCCGGAAGAAGCGAACACCATCGGACACAAGAACGCAGCGGACGTCCGAGGAATTGTTCTCTACGATTTGCCATGCACTACGTAGACGGGGCGCGTACCTGAGTACCATGCTGACACCAACATTGTTTGCAGACAGCTCGAGACAGCAAGAACAGCGGTCTGACGATATGTCGCCCATGGTGCATTTTCTGCAGATGGCGCATGGCATGAAGAGCTTCGCCGGACTCCAAGGTCAAACTGTTCATGGTCACAGGAAATTTGACCGCATCTTACAGGGCCACGCGGAAGAGCTGTGTCGAGGGCAGTGTCAACGGTTGGTGAAAGCGGCCATCGGTGCCGCGAAGGTGGTTTTTGCGCAAACACTTCAGGCTGCTGTGCCTTAGCATGACGGCCGATGCATGCTGAACGCAAACGACGACGCTGAAGTGGGGTAATGTGTAAGGCATGATACCTTCAACCAGGAAAAGGATTGCGCATACTCCGCCGCTGCTCGACAGCCGTTGACCGGTGCCTCCGGGTGATTCTCCCGCGCTCATTTGCGCAGGCATGGCTTTCGCCAGTGGCCGCAGTTCCCGGACAAAGTTTGTTGATTGCTCAGCAGCTCAGCACTCATCTGTCACAGATTTCATCAGCACAGTCCCCGCTGGTGCGATTGCAATGCAAGATGGCTTTCTCTGGGTCGGCGCTGCGCACGCGGCATGACTCGCGAGCGGAAGCGGGTACAGCTGGAGGCAGTGGCTTCAGTGACTCGGCCATCTACCATGACATATTCAATCGTATCTCTCATTTGACCCGTTCTTGTGTAGTTCCGAGACGTGATGGTCTTCGGGAGTCAAGATCTCGCCTGATGCCTCCGGTTCCATCATATAGGGTACCTTGGCACTCGTACGTTTGTTTGCCTGTGACAATTCTTGGAGGATTGCGCTGACACTGGCTGTACTCTACAGAGCGTTTGAGATTGACAACCGGGTAGACCCGTCCAATCACTATGGCTGAGCATTTCGACATTTGCATGTGCTCCTCGATATATAAGCTCTGGAACATCTCGCCTTGCCCCCAATTACTGCCCATCCCCTACCAACCATGACTACGTATCGGACACACCTTACTATCCTCGAGAAGACCGCTACCACATATCCTGACGCGCCTGCGTTCCGCGTACCACGTATAGACTCGGGATCGGGACGAGTACTAGAATGGGAGGTCGTCACTTACATCGAGTTCTGGCAAGATGTCGAGCGGTTCGCAAGATACTGGACGCACAAGCTCGCTTCTAGCGGGGTACCTGCACGCTCCGTTGTAGGACTATGGTAAGTGCTCCCCCTAGCAATGACTGCTGTTCTGCAGCTGAACCTTCTGTGTAGGCTGAGTGGGATGACATACGTCGACGCAGTACATATCTACAGCATCGTCCGAGCTGGTTACATCCCACAGTTCTTCTCACTCCGGTTACCCAATCCCGACATCATCTTCGAGCTCCTCGAGAGGTCACACGGCAAAGCTCTCATTTACGACGAGTCGTACGCGTCAGTACTGTCGCACAACCCCGTGCCGACTTTCAAGGCCGTGGACGCGCGTACATTGCCTTCGGCCGACGTACCCCTACCACCCAATCAGGGCAGCACCAACGGAGACGACACCCTGATGATCTTCCATACCTCTGGCTCTACTTCTGGTCGTCCGAAGCTCGTACCATGTAGCTATGCGTGGTGGGACTTTACGCTCACAAAGACGTACTCCGCGATGAAGCCGAAACCCGCTCGCAACGGCCGACAAGATGTCACTGTCTGGATGTAAGTACATGATACCGCCGTGCTTCGTGATTTGTCCTGACTTTTCTCTCGCAGGGGTAGCCTATGTCACTTCGGCCAGACATTCATGCTCGCGGGGATGATCCAGCACGGGTCCTGCACCGTCCAGTTCACGAAACAGGCGTTCTCTTCCGATGAACTGGTCGACATGATCCAACGCTGTGGACTGTCTCGCATCAACCAGTTCCCCACCTACCTCACGCACCACCTCCGCAACTCCCGTCACAGCCCCAAACTCCTCGCATTCCTCCAAGGCCTTGACGAGATCCTGATCTCCGGGCTGATGATGTCGCCCGAAGACGAAGATTGGGTGTACCGCAATGGCATCAAGCTGATGAATTGCTATGGGAGCACAGAGGTCGGCTCGATGCTCGTCTCGCCAGAGGACGACGCGCAGAACGCCGTGCACACGATCAGCCCCGTCCCAGGGACGAGGTACGCCTTCGTCCCGCTCGAGCCTGCGGCACAGTGCGATCCGGAGACCGGGTACCAGAACGCCAACGCGCAGCTGCTCGAGCTCGTCGTCCTCGCCGAGTCTCCTGATTGTCCAGATCCCTCCCTCCGCCACGCCGACGGCAACTACCACACGGGTGATCTCTTCGTCGAGGTCGCGCCCGGGCGGTACGTGTACCGCGGGCGCAACGACGACTGGATCAAGTCGGAGAACTCGCTGCGGTGCGACACGAAGGCCATCGAGGACAACGTTCAGACTATGTGTGCGGACCTCGTGGCAACCTGCATCGTCGTTGGCAACGGCCGGCCTTCTCCTGCGCTGTTCGTCGAGCCGGCGATCGAGGGCGCGGACCCGGAGAAGCTCAAGCGCGACATCATCCGTCGCATCCGGCCCTTCCACACGCGACGCTACATGCACGAGCGCATCGTCTCTGCGCAATACATCCTCGTGGTACCCCGCAATACCCTCCCTCGTACGGCTACGAAGGGCAACATCCGGCGCAGAGCGGTCGAGGACGCCTTCAGAGAAGACCTCGACCGTGTCTACGGAGTGACATGCTGAGGGCTGAAGGCGGCCGCGCCTCGGTCGGACTTGTAGTAAATCTATTGCTATCTTATTGGCTCGTGACCTCTAACAGTACAGACTCCCACCAAACCTCCCGGTCCTATGTCTACATCTTGTTCCCATTGCGTTCCATCGACGCTGTATCCCTACTCCTGACATAATCGTAACATCGTCTCTCCGTATCCATAGCATGTATTGATACTGTTTCGAGGTGCGATATATACGTAGCCTCCCGTAGTTCGTTTCCCGTCGAAATATAGTCACGTGCGACGCCCATGAAGTTGACCGTGTAGTATTTCCGTCTATCCCAACATACCGTATACCGCTATCGCACCCATAATGACATGCGTCCAGTTCTGAGTCACATCTCCCTCAATTGATCGACCTCGTGCATTACAGAGTACATAGATAAGGAGCCAACAACACTAGCAAGGGGACTACAAGAATACTAGCCTGACAACGACATTTCCTCCTCTTCTAGACGTACTCCAGAGGCCCCGGCCTCCTGGTCTAATCGGCCACCAACGATGAGATCCTTCTCTTCAGCATTACGAGAGTCCTCGAAGCCTAGAGCGAGGAAGCTGAACAGGACCACTACTGCGCCCACCATGACCTGCGCCTTTGCCGGACGGCCCAGCACGAAATCTCCCAGGACGGCCAGGGGCATTGTGAGACTCAGTCCCACAGTGACTACGAGCGGCGTAGTCTTCAGCATCGCAATGACGTAGATGTAGTCGCTCGACAGGGTTATGGCCATCTGCGATTGCGTTCAGTTAGAATACGGGCCAGATCGCGGGGAGAGACGGGGCGCACGTTGATTAGCAGGGCCATGATGGCCTTGCTCGTATTTGGCAGCTCGAATGGTTCCACGCCGGTAAGGTGGAGGATGACACCGATAGGCCAACATGCTAGGATGTTGAATAGACCAACAAACCCGAAGAATACCTGCATGTCTATTCGCTCCTCGGACCGGATCCGGACCTTGAGCAATGTCACGTAGAGCGCATAAAAGAGGGCGGAAAACAAGGCCAGGGCATCGCCCACGATTGGCAGCGATGGCAGATGCGACATGCCAGTGGATGGCGGAGGAGGTATAGATGTCTCCGGCTGCGAAGAATCGGACATCGACACGAGGACCACCCCAACAAAGCTACATGCGCAATCGGGTAAGCGCAAAGGGAGTCATCTAGGGCACAACCCACCAACCTGGTGAACACAGCGCCAATCTTGATGATTGTCAGGCTTTCCACTCGGAAGACGCGCCCGATGCCCAACGTAAAGAAGCCTGTGTCGACTCAGAACTCAGCAAGGCTAGGCCAAGACGGGTTAACTTGCAGATATACTCACCGCTCATGCTGGACAGGATCGTCGCACTAGCTACACTGGTGTAGTCCAGGGAGGCGTTCACTGTCCAGTTCGCAACAAACCATAACAGGCAGAACACAGCCGCAAGGTGGGCAGTTTCTCTTGTCGTGAGAGGCTTGGTCAAGCTATCACCACCCAGGTCCCGCTCTGAACCCTGAAGACCAGCACGGGACAATAAGCTAATGACAGGGCTACGCAGGACGCTCCCCAAGCTCGCGCTTACCGCCAACATGTCGGCCGCATCAACATCTGTCATGAGCGGCTCGTACCCAGCATGGACGCTATCCCAGAATTTTGAGAGTTGGGTCGTGCAATGTGCCTGGAGGACCTACCCACTGCCACCAGACTTCTGATACTTCTGCGCATAGAGTCTGCGGACGATGTACGGCACAAGATAGAGCGCAAAAGCACTAGTGTTGAGATATGTCACGCTATCGACATGCTTGAGTATTCTCAGGCATCCGAGCAAGCGTGCGGGACTCACAGAAATGGCTTCTCATAACCATCCTCAAACAGGTCCTGTTAGAGGTGTCAATTCCTCCTCCACGGCTCCCTCGGATAACGCATTGACCTGTGTCAAGAAATTGGAAGACGTCCAAAGGACGACCACGACCAGGAGCAAGAGGATGCCGACGAGATAGTCCCTGCGGCTCGCGGTATGAGAACGCGTTCGCGAGTGTGACTTGCCTCGCTCTCGAGCAGGAGGAAGAAGTGTAGATTCGGTGTCCATCAAGTCTTCAGCTCGTGCTCATTTCTGAGGCGTTCAAGGGGAGTCCGAAGGAGAAACCCTCTCGGAGGGTGAGGGTGCAGAGGAGGCTGCGATAGCGCGTGGACTCAAACAGACTCAAGCGGACTGGCAACAGCACAGAAGCGCAAGACGCCATCCGGGAACGCCGGTCCGCATCCGATGCCTCTTTTCGTTGTGGCGTCTTATGGGCGCTTCCGTTGTAGCAGTTAGCAGAGACTGCCATCGTCCCTTTAGATCCCTCTGCGCTATAACTAAGCACACTCCCTGAGTCAGGCAACGACCCGCTTGAAATGGTGAGATCATCATATCATGCTTGAACTTCATGCTCACTATCGGAAGTTAGCCCAAGGAAACGCGCAAACGCACCGGAGCCCATCTGCAGTCCGTGAGGCTGCCGAAACGGCAATTCGCAGCGCAAGATAATGCCGTTGAACATGTCGAGGTTGGAGAGCAGGCTGAGCGACCGGTGAGTACTACGTCAAGTATTACAGGAGAGCATCAAGTCAGAACTCAACCTCTGCAGGCGCCAGAAATACTTGCAGACATGGCTGTCGATGAGGAACCCCGGCCCACCATGAAGAAAAAGGAGAAACTAGCTCTCAAGCACGAGCTATTCCTGAAACGTCCGTCTCTGGACCTCAACAATCCTCACCCGCGCTCCTTTGCTCACGCTGCTGCGATCCTTGCACAGGTCTGGAGCAATCTCGGTCACCGTACTCAAAGTCTCACGAACGCCGCCTGAAACGCAAAGCAAAGGAGGAGGTAGCCGGCGGCATGAGCGACATCAAAGCCGCCATCTCTGCGGTGGAGGATGACATACCCATCGCCGTACAAAACACAATCGCCGCAGATACAGAGGCGACCATCGGGGGCGACACCTCCAAGAAGGCGAAGGCGAAACCCAAACCCGGCCAGATAGGCGAGGGCAAGGGCGCACCGCTCAGCAAGAACCAGCGAAAACGCGCGCTGTACGTACCCTCCCGGCCACATACTGCCCCGCACGCTGATAGACCGCACGCACGCTCACGCCTCACACCACCCGCAGGCAAGTGGAACGCATGCGCATCCCCCTGATTTTGGCCACCCCAGAGTTTGCGGCGAATCCATTCCAGGCCATCCGGACCCACGCACAGAATACCCTGGTCAAGCATGAGCCGCCTGCCGCGTCTTGAGCCGTTCCGCATGGGACGTTCAACGACGTGCCGAGGCATACACAGACGTTCCTGACAGCCGCCGGGAAGGCACTCCCGCTCTCCGTGGGCTTCCTCACATACTCCTCGACGTGCTCGAAATTGCTGTCAACCGGCAATTTAAACAACTCCCGCGGTGCAGGAGCACCGCCCCCGCGGGGATTCTCATGCTGACGTGACGTTGCCCTGCGTCGAGGTCGGTAACTGAAGCCGTCATGGACGTTCCTGAAGGGCATGCAATAACATTGTTGTGAGAGGAGGGATTATCTACTCTGCGTGTACAGACATGTTGTATGATACGGGTATGGATGCGTCGAAAAGTATAGGTACGGGCATACTAATGCATAATGAGATTCGAATTTCCGTGACAAACCGTGAAAGACATTGACGAAGGCATAACATGACATATACGACGGCGTGCGAGGTGGTGGTATAACACGCGAGATGGTATAGGTAACGGACGTTTCAACAGCGAGCGACGATGCCGTTGCGCGCGAGACGCGTTCCCAGGGCTATCGCTTCAGATCCCAATTCCAATCCGGTCCTACTCACCTATCCCCAGTCCCCAGTCTAGAAACACACAAGCATCCAAGAATACACTTCAGTCGTCCTCGCCCTCACCCTTGCTCATACCTGCACTCCACACGGTGCTCCCGCTCCCACCGCTCCTCCGGCTGCTCCGCCGGTCCCCGCTCCGCCGCACGATCTCGGTGAACCCGCCAGGGGAGCCCTTGGCGATCTCAACGCTCAGCTGCCGTTCGTGCGCGTCCAGCGCCGCAAGCGCACTCTCCGCCTCGGCCTGCTCGAGGGCCTCTTGCGTCAGGTTCGGCGACCCGGCGCCAGGGTGAGGGCTCCCATGGATAGATGAGTGCGCCGAGCCTGTCTCTGAGGTCATGGAGTTCGCACGCCGGAAGAACGAGAACCGCGACGAGGTCGACGGTGTGGGAGGTGCGCCCGTTCCAGGAGTGATCGTGCTCGCGGTGAGCGGCGTCCGTGCGACCTCGCCGATCGGCGACGAGTAGCTCTTGCCCATCGAGGGCATCGCGGGCGCCGCGGGCTTCTCGATGCCCATGAGCTTCATTGTCGCGTGCAGGCGCTCACGCTCGCGGCGGTCCTCCTCGTCCTCCTCGGTCTCGAGCTTCCGCGCGCCCGTGACGACGGAGTTTGTGCCCGCCTTGAGAGTGAGCGGGCGCAGGTGTGGGTCGGGCTTTTTCTCATCCTTCCCGCCGAACATGGAGAACTTGCTCCAGTCGAAGGAGAGCGAGCGCCGAGAAGCGCGCGTCGAGGCGGATGGCGCGGGCGGGCTGTTCGTCTTCGGCGAACTTGTGGCGCTCGCTGCACGGATGTCGTCGAAGGTGGTGAGGCGTTCCTGGGGTGGAGATGCGGCGGCGTTAGCGGCCCCGGCGAACGAGAATATCGCGGACTGAGGCCTGCTCTTCTTCGGAGGCGGAGCGTTCGCGGGGTTCGGCGACTTGGGGAGGTTGCTGAAGGTGGTGAATGAGGCAGTGGTGGGAGACGCGACCTTGTCGTAGTCGACGGCGAGAACATGCTCGAAGCCCTCTTGCGAAATAATCCTGTCGATAATTTTGGAGGCGTAGAGGGACAGCGCCTTGTTCGCGTCCTTGAGGCTCTTGACCTCGTTCCGCAACGTCTCGATGTCGTTGAGAGAGCCGCTGGGCTCCATACCAGCGGCACCGTCGGACATTGAGGAGACCTTGCGGGCGGTCTCGCTCTTGCGGCCCTTCTTCCCTTTCGGGTTGATGATCGAGCGATCGGTCTCCAACGAGGCACGTCCCTCCAGGAGGTCCTTGTTCTCTGCGCGACCGAGCTCGGCCGCGAGGTCCAATCCCGGTCCCGTGATGGGAAGGTTCGCGAGCGACTCGCCGCGTGGAGCAGGAGAGCGCGATGCCGTCGAGGTCGTGCGCCTGCGCCCGCCTCTGCGTGGGCCCCTGGCGGAGGATCCGTCGTCCTGGAGTTCGCGCTCCTGCTGCTCCATCTCGAAGTCGGGATCGAGTTCGTGCTGCTCCTCTGCACGCTCGTCGACAGGGTCAAGCACGCTCTTCGCAGTCGTCCTGCTCCGAAGGCTCTCGGCATCCCTGCCATCATCCTCGTCTCCGGCCTCGCTGTCCTCGCTCGGCTCCGTCGGCGCGCTGCTCGCGCCGCCCATGCGCATCACGTCAAACTGCCCGCTGAGGGTCTTCTCCCGAAGAAGGATGTTGTACGACTCGTTCTCCTCCTGCAGCTCGTTGTTGACGCGTTTCAGGTCGTTGAGCTGCGTCTGGAGGAGCACGAGGGTGGACTGCAACGAGTTGTATGACGTGGACAGCGTGGACAGCTCTAAGCGAAGCGCAGTCATCTCGGCTGGCTCCTGCTCTGGGTCGTTCAGGTCCTGTTTGGGAGGCTCCGCCGTCTCGGAGGGTTGCTCCTCGACGTCTGTCTCCGACTCGGTGACGGAGACGACGGAGGGCGACGTGAGGATTGGAGGAGGCTGCTTGCGGGCTTGTGTGAGGGATTGTATCCGCGACTTCAGGTGCTGCTCGTTGTCATAGAAGGCTTGGCGTTCGGCTTCGAACGTAGCAGTCTGCGCGCAAACCGTTAACAATATGTAGCCTCGCGCTATGGCGCAAGTCTGCCTACCTGCTCGTTGTACCGACGCTGGATATCGCGCTTCTCTTTCTCTAGGTCGCGCACTTGTGTGCGTAGTTTCTCAATGACCTCCATACGCGCAGCCATCTCCTCCTCCATTCGGTTTTGGTCTGCATAGAGCTCGGCCAGACGAGACTCGGCGGCATGAAGAGATGAGGTGAGGTTGTCATTCTCGGTCGTGAGTTGGGCGATTGTCTGCTCCTTGTCCTGCAGTTGCACGAGAAGCTGCACTGGTGTAAGGCTACGGGAAGCAGTATCAAGTATCCGCAGCACAAACCTTCTCCTTTTCCTCCGTCTCTGCTTTGAGGGAAGCCGAGAGAGACTCGCGTGTCTCACCGTTCACGGCTGGTGGTGGCTGGGAGGCCCGAATGGATGCTCTACGCGCAGGAGACGTTACAGAGGCAGAGACACGCGCATTGGCGGCAGCACGAGCTGTTGCGCCTTTGGCAATGGAGCCCGCTGCGGGGGAGCTTGCCAGGGTGGGGGGCGATCGTCGTGAGGCAGGCGTTGCGCGTGCAGGTGCGGCGGTCGCCATGATGGGATATCGTTACAGAAAGTGGTATGCGGTGAGAGACAGAATCCTGGAGTGCGTCCGACAGCCCCGCCGTCGTCGTCTGTGCTGTGGTGGATGTCGGGGATGAGCTGGCGTCGGGCGGGGGCGGGGGGAGGATGCGGTCGTTAAGTCTGTCCCGCCACTTGATCTGCACAGAAACAATCACAGCCTGGGCGTCTGTCCCACGTGGGTGCACGTCGCACGCCGCTGCGCCACACACGCGACTCTCTCAGACGCGTCTCAGTCCAGAAGCACCTCAAGCATGCTTTGACACGCCCACAACCCACAACCGCTTACCTTTCCACAATGTCCGAATCAGGCCTCAGCGCAGCCGCCCTCCTCGCTGAGATACAGCAGGAGTCCCTCCAATCCGTGAGTTCGACGAACAGCACCATACGCACGCTGACTTCGCCGCCGGGCAGCTGTTGGCGTCCGTCAGGACAGAGAGTGAGCGGTCTTGTGTGCATGCCGTCAAGTAATCATTCTACCAACTGAAAAGCGCAAAGCTTCTGCGCCAGGTCTGACACACATCCCCGCCCTTGACGCGTGTTTCTCCGCGGCAAACGCGCGTCGGACCGCTCGCAACTGGCCTCTGAACAGGGGGGACGTGCTCGAGGTCCAAGGGCCCGCCGCCTGCGGCAAGACGCATTTTGTGTACCATATGCTGGTGACGTGCCTACTACCTGCGAGCTACTCGGACGTAGACCTCGGAGGCTGGGGGAAAGCCGCCGTTCTCTTCGACCTCGACGGCACGTTCAGCATCCGCAGGCTCCACGAGCTGCTCCTGTCTCGCTTGCGTCGATTTCTCGGAGACGACGACCCTACAGATAGCAGGATGACTTCCTTAGAGGATCTTGCTACGCAATACCTACGAAATCTGCACGTCTTCCGGCCAACTTCGTCTGCCCAGCTGGCTGTTACGCTCCTCCACCTCCCTCGATATCACGTAACCGAACCTCGCCTACAGGGTCTGGAAATCGGGCTGCTCGCCTTGGACTCCATGAGCGCGTTCTACTGGCGGGACCGCTACACCCTGGAACAGCTCCGCGATGCACCCGACAGCTCCTCGCGCACTCCACTGCCGCCAAATCCGCTCCTACATGTCCTCAAGGCACTCGCTAAATTCCGCATCTCCCATAGGCCAGTTGTCCTCATGACGAACTGGGGCTTGAACCCCCTCGTGAAGCCCTCCGCGGCCGGCGAGCCTGGCTCCTCCTTCTACCGCCAGCACCTCTACCCCTTTCCCGCGCCGTTCGAACCGCACGGTGCCGCCGATGCGATTTCCAGCATAGAGGCATCTCAAGCCCGCGAAGGGCGTGCAGCGACCCCTCGCAGCGACACTTCAAGAGGGTCACGCTCCGACCGCGCTGGAGCGATACTACCGCTACATTATCACATCACACTGCACCCCTCTCCCATCGACCCGTTCCCGGTAACTTACTCGCTCGCGGATGCGTTGGAGCACGAGGAAATGCGCGGGGTGCTCGTGCAGAAGGGTGAGGTCAAGGGGCTGGTGAGGACGCCAGGGAGTGATGCCGTCGGAGAGTTCACCTTTCGAATAGGAGAGCGGGAGGTATTGGTAGATCCTGACGAACAGCCTTGACATGCCTGGCGTTTCCCTTGTGCCTGGTTTTTCCCAGTGGCATTCAAGCTGAATTTATATACCTCATAGCAGCATCTCTGTCTTCATTGCGCGGCCTATCCTACCTTCACCGGAATCCCTTCGATGAGAAGAGGCATGATAATCGCGGATGACATTGGCAGAGTGAGGAGGCAACGGAGACTACTATACAACAACGCGATAGAAGCGTATAACGGACAGAGAGCTCGACCAAAAATATCCACAAGAAACGAATAAATCAGACACCTCTATACGGAAGCAGAGCGAAACCAGAATGGTCACAGTAACACTTGCGACGTCAGAGCCGAGTCGATAATCCCTAGCTGCTATATATCTGGTCCAGCTCGTGCTTGAACTTCTCCTCTACGGCGCGACGGCGAATATTGCCCTTAGTGGCGGTACGTGGGAGGGTACCGCTGGGTACAACGATCACAAAATCGGTGGACACGATCCGCTCGTGCAGATAGCGGCGCGAGTGGAAGTGGCGGGTGCGCCTGATGATATCGCGCTTGAGCTGCTCGGGGTCCCCAGGGACCTTCGGCTCGACAAAGAGCGTCGGTGACGGCCGCCCGTTCCCCACGACGACGCACTCGGCGACGAGCTCGCCGCAGGTCGCGCGCACGTTGTCCTCGATCGCCTTGGTGTCGCAGCGGAGGGAGTTCTCAGACTTGATCCAGTCATCGTCTCGACCCCGGGAGACGTACCGCCCAGGCGCAACCTCGAGGAAAAGGTCACCGGTGTGGTAGTGCCCGTCGGCGTGTCGGAGGGAAGGGTGCGGGCAGTCGCCGGAATGTGCAAGGATAACGAGCTCGAGCAGCTTCTGGTTCGCGTCCTCGTAACCCGTCTCGGGGTCAGGTTCGCTGGTGGAGGCGATGGGGAAGAAGCCATATGCGGTACCCTCAATGGGCTCGAGGAGCGGTGCATCCTGGCCGCGGCCGCCTACGGAGAGGAGCATCGCGCCGCACTCTGTGCTGCCGAAGAGGTTCTTCAGGAGAATGCCGTGAGCGTACGCCCACGCCTCTTCTTCTGGAGCGAGGGGGAGACCAGAATAGAGGAGCTCGTCGAGCGACTGCAGCACAGCGAGGAGGGCGGGGTTCGTGCGTGAGTTGCGGAGGTGCGAGGCGAGGAACGTCGCAAACTGGTTGAGACGATTCAGGCGGCAGCGGTGGACCATGTCCATGAGCTCCTCCGACGAGAACGCGATCTTAGTCGGCTGGATGGTGCACACGCCGTGCTGGAGATAGCCCATAAGCATGAACGTCTGTCCGATGTGGCACATGCTCCCCCTGCGGAGAGGCGTCAGTGATACGAGCAAATGGGCGGGCGATGGGATGGCACGCACATCCAGACGGTAACATCCTGCCTGTTCGGGTTGTGGGGTCGGGTGACGTGCGCCGCCTTTGACACCGTGGCGTGGACCCAGTCCGCGGTGCACGGCACCAGCTTCGGGCTACCCGATGTCGACCCTGAGGTGTGGTAGATCATGACGATCTCGTCACCCCGGGCGGGTGTCCACAATGCCGGCAGAGGGGTGTCGTGCACGTCGACGGAGCGGACGTCGAGGGCTATCTCTGCGGGTACAGGCGAGTCGGTGACGATGGATGCGAAGGTCGAGTCAAAGACCAGCGCCCGCGCATCTGCGCGCTGGAGCAGCTCGTAGACGACGTCCGGGTTGGGCATCCTGAGAGAGAAGAGCTGCGGGATGTATCCGGCCCTAGCCACTCCGTAAATGTGTAGCGCATCCAGGTATGTCATGCCGTTCAGCCTGCGGATGGATTAGCCTCCGTCGCCGCAGCGGACGATCGAAGGAGTCAGTACTCACCACATGCCGACAATGGAGCGTGGAGGGACCCCATGCGCAGACAGCGTACGCGACCAATACCGCGCAGACTGTTCAACATCCTTGAGGAACTGCTCGTAAGTAATGGGGACCCATTCTTCGACCGCTATGCCGTCATCGGATAGGCGAGGTACTTTAAAGGCTGCAGACGAAGAGAAGAGGGAAGCACTGCGCTCCAGGACGGTGAGGTGAGTCGAGTAGCTCATGTCTGTCGAGAATCTGAAAGGTGAGGTTGTGTTGGACGGTCCCGGCCCATGACTGGGATGCTTTTATACGGATGACGGTGTCCTGGGGACCAAGTAGAGCTATGCGGGGCGGTATACGGTTGTCAGTCGAAACAGTCATAACGTCAAACTAGGCAACTAGGTGTTCCGCTCGCCCACGTAAATTGGACAGGTCGCCCGACAGGGACGTCGAGCAGGAGTGATGACAGCGGCGGGGGAGCTCGAGGCTGGGCGGTGCACGCTCGTGAGTGTGCCCCGGCGGTAGAGGTGCAGACGGAGGTAGGGCAGGCATCGCCGCCGCCTGAGGACGGTCTAAGCAGGATCAGTACTGTGGTGGGTGTGAGACGCCTGATAGCGGATGACATTAGCGTTCCGAACCGGAGGGACAAGACAATTTGCGGACCTGCGACTGCTATCCACTCAGGTACAGCTTGGGCCGCTGCAGAAACCGGAAGATTCAATCTGGACAGATCACCCTGGTGCGTTTGACAGCGTCAGGATGTGCGGGCCACACAGCCTGCTCGTCTTGAGGAATAGCGAAGCGAGTGCCAGTGTAGTAAGAATTGACATATACTGTGCCCAACGCAGCACATTTCTTCCAACAGAAATCGCTGCTACGCGCATGTCATCCCTACTCCGACTCATGTTGACTCCAGCTCGCGACCGTCAGCGTCAGCGCGAAGGGGGAGGACGGGCGAGTGCCAACGTTGAGAAGAAACGAGATGATGAGATGTGGGCGACACACAAACCCCGTCTGATCAGAGTTTGGCGCCCGCGAGATCCAGATCGAATGAGCCATGTTCTCCTGCTCCTCCACCGTACTGCTCTTTGCTCATCTCTCCGGTGTTCGTCCGGCAGTTCATGCAGAGAAAGACAGAACCATTCTTCGCTTATTCTTCAAATGCAGCCCCGACGCAATTTGCACAGCGGAGGCCTGACACGGCGGGAGGATTCCTGTGCAGCGTCGACGTATTCTGCGCCCGCCCCCCGACCAACATCCGGAGGTAGTTGACGCCATACTGCTCAAAGTCTCCGCCCTCCACACCAGGCGGCATGCTTCGCTCGACGGTAGCGAGCAAGAATGTAACCAGGACTAGCCTCACCGTCTTCGGCGGCTTCGAAGCGCTCGGGACCGTCGGTGGACCGACGCCCGAGTCCTCCGCCCAGCGCTGGTCTTAGCAGTACCACCTAGTACCACTAGTCAGCTGCACGTCGAATCACCGAACTGCAGTACATGCATGCCTAACTGCGTATGGTATAAGTGATACTCTGCCCCCTCCACCTATGTGAGGAGGCCGGAGTTGAGCCTCGCTACTCACTGACCCCGCTACTCGGTATACCGTACAAGAGCGAAGAGCGACGAGCTCCCTCCCAACTCCGACGAGTCGAGGTACGTCTGTACGATGTTGTTATTCCATTCGCCTTCTGATTCTCGCCATAGCCAATAATTGCATGTCTCCGCAGTGGATGCCTGCGTCCCAGGGCGCTCTCACGAGTTAAGGCCTTATGAGATGAACCACGCAATTCGCAACTATTGCTGGAGCGCAGTCGTGGAGCATCTGCGACAGTCCCTCTTGTCGTTCTGCATTTGTCTCCCAGCACTCAGGATGACTCCATCTCCTCTCATGCCTCGTTAACGCAACTCCAGCATACGTTGCGCTCAGGGCTCACTTTCTCTACATCATTCGCGCCCGTGCCTCTCAACCTCCTCCCGTACGGATGCCATCTCTCACTCGGTCCTACTACACGTCTCGAGCCGCGAGACAGATTGCCCACCGCCGCCTCCTCCCAGCTTCTCTGTCCCTCTCGCTCGAGGCTGTCGATCCGTCATAGCTTGTCTCTGACCCATGATCACCTGGACGAGCCCCTGGCTGCCCGGCGCTATCACCGGCCCCCAGCTTCTCGCACTATATCACAGCTCGTCCTGTCCTGACGTGCTTGGCTGCGCTCGCATTATGCGCCCTGGACGGGCGATCAGCCGGGGCTGCAGACCGCTCCGCAATAAACGTCTGTCTGCCAGGCAGGCGGGCACTGCGCGCGCGAATGTATCATGACGTCGCGCGGGGTCGGGTGGTCCTCGCGGCTGGGCGTGCATACGATATGTTCTGTTCTGGCTCGCAATTTTGCCAGCCACAGCCTCTGTCATTATGCGGGCGCGTCACCACATACGCATACCACAGCCCACCGCAGACCGGGACTCGGGGCGTGCGCGAGTCTTGCCCAGGAAGGTATGTCATTGCGCGGAGGCGCTGCTTCTTAGTGCACCCGCGCGCACATATAGACTGACGAACTCCCCTTTGCAGCATCCCCTCCAGCGATCCCGCCATCCGCGCGTGCCTTCCAGCTGTGTTGCCGTGCCTGTCCGTGGGAGGTGATCATCTCGCCCAAGTCGACGCGGGATGCGACGCTCTGACGCGCTGTCGCGGCTCGTCCATCAGGCCCCTCGTTCGTGATAGGTCGCAACAGCAGAAGGTGAGGGCCGCGCGATGATATACATAGCAGAAGAGCTCTACTGAACGATGGGTATGGTTACAGGAAGATGCGGATATGAGATCGTATAATGATAGGGCCGAAGGTCCGTGCCTCCGATTGACCGAGTTCCAAGGGTATCATGACTCGACAAGGGCGCGAGCCCCCACGCCGTGCCCCGCCCGTTCCCGTCCCGCATAACATAAGAAGCCCCAGGTAGGAAGACCCAAAGAGAGATGAGGAAGCCCCGCGCGGTTCTACACCCCCGTCCGTCCCCGTCCTCGACGCCCAGCTACGCCTCGCCCGCAGTACTGGTGTGCTGCTGGCCAGGCGCCGACTTCTCCGACGCGACATCGGCCGACTCCTTGGCGGGCGTGGACTCCGCAGAGGGCGTGGCGCCCTGGAGGCGCAGGTCGCGGCAGTACTCCTGGAGGCGCCGGACGGCGTCCGCGCCTTCGCCAGAGAGAGCATCCGGCGCGCGCTTCTGCGAGCCGACGCCGATGTCGAGCGCGTCGCTGAGGTCGCTGACCGTGGTCACGTTGATCTCGCTCAGGTGCTGGTAGAACCCCTTCTCCCCCCGCTCAGCGCGGAGGTTGAGGAAGCGTTCCAGCGCCGAGCACATGTCGACCACATCGTCTTCGTGGCATTGCACGGAGAGGCTCTTCACCGGCGAGTCGGAGAGCGTGGTGAGCGTGTCGACGACGTTCTCGACGGGGAAGAGCGGCGTGAGGTGGACCTTGCGCAACTTCTTGAGCGGCTTCTCGGTGTGCTTGGCGTGGGCGAACGTCTGCGACGTGAGGGCCGTGTTAAGCGCGCACTCGTCCACGGTGTGACCGATGTTGCCCATGATGCGCTCAGTGCAAATGCGGTTGTAATCGTTCGACTCGTGGTAGCAGCTTCCGAGGTCGAGGACCTCAAGGGAGCAGTAGACGGGCATGGTCTCCCATTGCGGGTCACCGAGGTGCGTATCGCGGATGCGGAGCTTTTTGAGGGTAGGGAGGCGGAGAAGGGAAGGCAGACGGAGCTCGTGGCCGAGCGTGGGGTGGTCGGGGATGTCCTCATCGCCTTTGACAACGGGAACAAAGGGACGCGCGCCGACGAGGTCGGGGGCATGGATCGCCGAGCGGGTAATGCGGTCGAGCGAGAGCTGGCGGAGACGCGGGACAGACGCCGCGATAGCGACGACCAATCGCTCGCTTCTGCGGGGGCGGGGCGTGTGCGTGAGCGGATGGCGTCAGACACGGAATGACACGGAGGACGTACAGAGGCGAGCGGGCCTCATCGCCGCAGTGATCGATGCGCAGGGATTCGAGCGAGTGCAGATGCTCGAAGCATGGAATCACCGCCTTTGCCAAAGAGGCTGCCAGGCTGAGCGTCAGCTCCTCCACCTGCGTGCAGTGGGGGAGGATGTCGATGAGGGCGTCGGTTACGCGGACAGGGCCTGCAGTATGCGAGGGCTCGCTGGCGCGTTTTGTGCAGATGGTCAGTTGGCGAATGTGCCGGTTGTAGGGCTTGGGTACGGAAGCGGCGTATTGGTGCAGCGCCTCGGCGCTTGCGATATTGACATTCTGGACAGAAATCAGACATACGCACATTACGCACGGAAGCGAACGAACATACGCGAAAGAGTGCAGGGACAGACAGGTTGTAGGACTCGCGGTTCACTCTTGCGAAGGTTCGTACATCCTCGAGATCGAGGAGGTCGACGATAGCCAGTTTCATCTCAGCCGGGAGGCTGCTCCAGGCAGGAGTGCGGCGTGCGGTGGAGAACATCGCGGAAGCAGAGACAGGTAGTAGAACGTCGACTAGGAGGAGAGCAGGATGGAGAGGGCGATGGTGATGGGAGAGGGAGGGAGGGAGGGGCTTTTAAGAATGAGGAGGACCGAGGAGGTCGGGATAGCGGTGGCTGTTTAGCGAGGAGAGGCTACTCCGGGATCACGGACCTGGCGCGTTCGAGCGATCTTGCCGCCGGCGTCCATCCGAGCGGGCGTCTGTGCTCCAGAGTCGAGAGCAACGGAGGGCTGACACTCCCCGCCCTGCTTATTTTCTCTCCGATGTGCGCTCGTACACACCGATCTTTGACATCCCATCACCAGCCCCCGCGTACCATTCGTCCCTCCACGCCCTAGCACGCCCCTTTGGGATCATCGTCCGTGTCTGTCACGTCGCCGCCTGCTGGCCAATTTCTAAACAGCCGTCTCATAGTCTGAATCCCGACCACGCGCGACCCTGCGTCCGTGTCGCGTGTCCCTGGCAGAGAGACAGCGCGAGTGTGCTTCATGACGCCACAGCGTATACGCGTGCTAGGAGATGTGTGGCCGTGATCGACTGCGACTACGGATGCACATCTCCTTGCTCTCCGGAACAGGGGCTCCCTATCAAAGTATATCGCCGTCTGCTCGCCTTCTGCGGTGCGCGAAGGTGGACGCCATATCTGCGCGCACTGGTATGTCGTCAGCGCTGCGCCAGAGCAGCTTCCCAGCCTGCTCCGGAACACGGTCGTTGCTCTCGCGCATCGCTCCTGGCCACCGTCCGTATGCATTTCGAATCTTATCGTCCCAGTCCCATCAGCTTCGTCTGCACATTGACAGATCGCTACTATGATATCTGCCCCCGTGGGTACCGGCCATCGTCTCCACCAGAGCCCCGCCTCTCAGTTCGCCGGGGCCGTACTGCTCGCCACGCCGCATCTTTCGAGTTGTATGTGCTCTTGTCGATCTCCTGCTTGCTGACGCCGTGCTCGCCGGCGGTATGCACGACAAATTGCGGCTGTAGTTGGGCGTGTGCTGCAACTGGACGCACTCCGCGCGAGACCAGGCGGCGTACCCGCTCTCTGACGTATTGCAGCGTTGGCAGTTGGCACGCTCGTGGCGGCCTTCTCGGACGTGTGGCACCCAAGAAGCCCGCAAGAAGCACCCGCTGCATACAGTATGGAAGCACAAGTGCTCTATCGTCTATTGCTTCCTCGCGCACGTTGTTCTACACCTTCTCACACCTTGTCTCTTTTTATGCAGTCGCTCCCCCTGCAGCAGTAACAAGAAACGCGGAGAGCATCTTGCTTCGAGTCCCCGAGCTATCTCATTCCAATTCAATGCACCCGTCAAACCCCAGGGCATGCCGCGGGTCCGTATCGTCGCAAGTGCGACTGTGACATACCCCCTTCATGTGGCTGACAATACCCGCAGTCGGTCCTGAATTTTCTCGCCCCTACACGCAACGGCTCGACATCTGGACGTTGTCGGGCTCCGTTCACGGTAACCGTACGGGGCGCCGCCCCTCTCTATCTGACAGCGACACCCCAGCGCCTCCCATCGGCCCCTTGCCCGTACGCCCGCCCAGACAGCGCAGACGGCGCTCCGACCGTGCGCGACGCCCCAGCAGCCCAGCGGCGCCGTCGCGAAACCGAGTGCGGCTGCGAGGATCACCCGTTGCGTTGGCAGCGCTGCTCGACCCCGGGCAGCAGCTATCTGCTCCCGGACGCGCGGTCACGCAGACTCGGAGGCGCACCCGAGCGCGTCGCTGCGACGTCCGGTGCGCATCGGATTTGCCCAAGGCCGCCGCAAGCCTCGATTGGCTTTGTCGGCTGGGGACTTCGGAGCTTGCATAATTGCTGCGCACGGAACTGCTTGTCTGAAGGGTGCGCCCGCGCTGCCCGGGTGCGGCTTGAACATACGATGCTGGACATATGGTGTTCCGCAGAGCGCTCGGAACCGTCATGTTGAATTGTTTCCTCCGACATGTCTGAAGAAGGTTCCGCTACGAATCGGCTTCGGGATTTGCATGGTCTCTTCTTCCGTTTGCTCAGTGTTACTCAGAGGACGACTCTGACATATCGTCATTGTATCCCTCCAGGTCCTCTACGAGCCGTCTGTGCACACCGACAGTACTCGCCGCCTCCGACGTCGGATCGGCGCCCGCGCGAAGCGGTGTACGGCGCCGATTTCAGTACGCGGACAAATCTTTCGCAGACCCACAGCTTGCAATGTATCGGCCCACTTATCCTCCTTCCAACCATCTTACTTAGCCTTTGTGGCATGCGAGGACGCCCAGCCGCCGAAGTCCACATACCCAGATAGCGATCCTGCCGCGCAGGTCCACGAGAATCACAGGACGTCGATGGAACGTTCGGACGGGCGCGTCGGGCGCGGAAGAGCACATCTGCCGCCTGATGGCGCATCATCTGCACAGCCGCAATCGGGACTCGGCGATCGACATCACGGCAGGGGGCCAAGGGCGCAGCGGGACGAGGCCGGGGACCTGGATCGCGGAACGGGAAGCACGAGCAGCCTCGGAGCGGAAGACTCGACAGTGGACGCAGACTCGGAGGGCCCGGTACGCGGCCGCCTGTGCTAGCCCCGACGACTCCGAGGTGACAGAATTTGTGCTGGTGCATCGGCCCATAATACGAGCATTTGTATAACAGCACCCGGCCGCGTGAGTCAACACTTCCTGTCGCAGCACCGTATGCGACGCACAAGCCTGATCTCCGAACCGAGTCGGTCTTGAGCTCGCCTCGCTCAGACCTCCACCATCAAGACTCGCGGGAACCGTCGTCTCATTACAAAAGGTCGAGGTCGTATGTATCAGGCTGCAGCTCTAGCGAGGGCACCGCCGTCCTTGGGTATGTGTCTGGTAACCACGTTTCGCGTGAACTGATGTGATCTGGCGTCCCACTACCACTGGCCATAGTACTTGACAGCTTGTGTGTCCACCGTGTGCGTATTGCAGCGTGTGCGCATATACTCATCGGTGATTCACCACAGGGTCGGTCATTTATCAGGACTCGTCTGATCATCCATCGTTCGGTGGATCATACTCCCTCGCTCGGTCCGACGCGTCGAAGGGCTGCAGTCTTGAAACTAGAGTAGCTTACATGCAGCGTAGCGTAGTTCTATACACGCGGTCGTCAGGGCGCACAGAAGATGAGATGTTGATACATTCGTACAGCTGCTCGACGA
This sequence comes from Trametes cingulata, assembly GCA_022385765.1. Classification (NCBI taxonomy): domain Eukaryota; kingdom Fungi; phylum Basidiomycota; class Agaricomycetes; order Polyporales; family Polyporaceae; genus Trametes; species Trametes cingulata. The sequence continues at coordinate 736,747 of MU277982.1, read as the reverse complement.
GGCGATCGTGGAACGGATCAACGTAAGTATGTAAACCGGGACGCAAAATGGACCACATCACGAGAAGACGAGACCCATGTGTCGAACGGGAGACGCGAGAAGACGTAGCGAGACTTGTCCTTCGTATGTACCAACGCCGATACCTGAGGAGACTAGTCGAAGAGTAGCTTGTATCGGTTATACGGGTGGGAGGTAGGGTGTGTGTGTATCGCCGGGGTCGAGTGATAATGATAGGGAGGGAGTGTCGGGAAAAGATGATGAGGATTTCTAGCTGCGCGAAGAGCGCATGCGTTATGCGGTAAGCACGGAAGTGGGGTGGTATTTCACCTTCTCGAAGATGCGGAAGAGGGATATGAAGAGGTTGAAGCAATACATCATGAGACCCACGCCCACCAAACAGATGAGCGCGACCTGGTCATCACACAACGTATCGCCCACGCCGCCCTCGAACCCGTTGACGCCGTTCGGCAGCGACGGGCGCGGGAGCTGGCTGTACCAAGAGATGCTGGAGGCGGAGGCGCAGGGAATGAGGGAAGTGAAGAAGTTGTCAAACGAGAGTGCGAGCGCCGCCGACCAAGTGCAGATGAAGACGACCTCGAAGAGGGTGTAGGCGAGCTTCCAGGAGGTGTGCCAGAGCCCCAGCGGTCGGCCAAAATATTCGAGCTGCGCCCGGGATCAGATATCTGCAGGGTGCTGTGGTCCGTGCAATCACGTACGTATATAGCTATCATGACATGGACCAAGGTCAAGCTGGCGAATATGATGACCAACGTGCTGTGGCGCGGTCTCAATGAGTTGGGTGGCAGCATAGGGGCGTAGAAACTTACGGAGAGGACCCAAGCGCCCCCATGACGCCATTGCGTGCCTCTATAATCCGAATTCGGATGGCGATTGCGAGGGCAGCAGTGGTGAGGACAATGTTACACAGACGGAAGAGCTGCCACGAAGATGTTAGATCTAGCACCTCTTAGGCCCGCAAGACGACATACCAGGGGAACATAGATGTTGTACATCATGTATGCTCTGAACCGTTTTCGTCGCCTCTGCCATGGGGTGAGTTTCTCATCGTCGTGATGAGAGCCCGCCTCCTGCCCGTGAGGATCCTGATTCGTCTCCATCCCGCCCGGATGCGAGGACGTCCACGGCGTGTCCCACCCCGGCGTGCGACTGTGCGAGAGGGTGAACGGAGCATTTGTGGGAGGCATGTCAATGCGGAGGCGGCCCCGGGGATTCGCCCGTGGCGTGCCCGACCCGCCAGATCCCTCGCCGTCCGACTCGCGGAGAGTGGTCGGGCTGTCCTCTTCTTGTTCTTGTTCCTGCGAGCGGCGGAGGTACGATGTGGTGAACCAGGGTATCGACATCGAACGCGAGCCGTCCCGCGGACGCCTAGCCGGCCTTTGTTGCTGCGTGCTGGGCGAGAGAGGCATGGATCCCGAGTCCATCGGCCTGTGTCTTGCGAACGACCACCATCGCGACGGGCCCGGGTCCTCGGGGGCCGAAGACTGGAAAGAGGCTACGTCTGAGGGGCGGCGGGTGTCTGGGAACTGCTTTGCGCCCTCCTGCGGTTCATTGTCGCCGGGCGAGGGAGGCTCATCGCGGGCCCATGCTGGAAATGCAGTTCGTCAGTCGCCCGAGGTGAAGGAAGAGGACACAGCCGGAGGCATTGGGAGTACGGACGTGGAGCAGTATTGATGTAAGTCTTGACTGTGGAGGGCGCCGCGCGGGAGCTGCGGACGCTGTGGGACTTGGAGAAGGTGGAAGCTGAGGCTGAGGGCGGTTGGCCGTCGTTGCTCATCGGGGCCTCGAGGGCGCAGGCCGTGGCGAGGGGGAGGAGTGCGCCGACTGAGAGACGAGCTAGCCTGCGCGCAGTCCGGCGCTGTCAGAGTGGGGGAGGAGGTCAACCAGCATGTGTCACTCCCTCGGCCGTGCCTCAAATCAAGTGTCCCTGCAGCCACTCTCCCTCTCCCTCCCGCGCTCCGTCGCCTCGGTCCGCCCGTTCTCTCCTCCTCCCTCTGTCTACCACCGGTCTTACTTGTAACCACCGCTGGCCGCACGCATGGACGACGTTATTCCATCCATCTCCACCGCCGGAGTCGGCTCGCGCTTCGTCTCCCAGTCCGAGCTAGAGACCGCCAAGGCAAAGCGCGACGAGCAGTGGAAGGCCGCCTACGCAAGGTAGCTATGACGCCCCATTCATTCGCATCCGGATATCTCACAGCGTGAAGATTGGGCCAAGAGCCTCCGCCGCAGCCCGCAGACGATGTGTTTGACGGCAGGAGCCTTGCGGAGGTGCGCGTGCAGCCCCCACATTACTCATAGGCCGGACCATAACACCTTCACCTCCTCCAGAAATTGGCGGCGAACAAAGTAAGCACCACCCCTGGTGCGTGCAGCATGGGGCTTACGCACTTCAGGCAGCCAAACAAGAGGAATGGGAGGAACGCAACAAGCTAGGTAGGGCTGTCCTCGCGTCCCGCAGCATGATCCCCGCCGACTCCGGACCTTCACAGGAAACCAGTTCCGTGCACTGGAAGAGGATGAAGTGCTCTTCCTAGACTCCGTCCTTGAGAAGCAAAGAGAGGAGGAACGCCTCCGGAAACAGATGGATGGCGAAGAGCTCAAACACTTCCGGGAGTAAGACCGCTTTCCCCGGAAACCTGCTACAGCCGGTACTCATTAGACACAGAGCGGTCGCCGCTCGAGAGAACGCCGCAAACAAGCCGCCTCCCATAGGTGCAGCCGCAGTTGTGGTCAGTCCACCATCCGCAGCGAAGCCGAGCGCCCCTCCTGCAAAGAAGGATGCCAAGAAAGCCCTCAAGGGCGTCCTCGTCAAGAAGAAATCAAAACCTGCTGCGTCCGGTGCAACTACTGCCGCGCAGCCTCAAAATTCCAAGGAGGATAAGGACAACGCTGGTGAGAAGAAAACCGCTGAGAAGGCAGATGGTGACGAGCGGGAAGCCAAGCGGCGGAAAGTAGCTGAGAGCTGACCGGCGACCATGGAGGCCCGTTTCCACTAGCATCCCAGCTGCCTAGGCGTCTGACTGGGTTTGTATCATTATTTGCTTTGCAGTCTTAGGTCCTTGCTGTTCTAGCTGTGTCCGATAAGAATACAGTACACTACTACACCTCCGCAGGTATGGATAATCCCGGTACAACAGAATTCACCCTCTCCTCGTAACTGGACTTGGAGTTGGGGTCCACCTAACCTTCTGCAGGTCCCTCTCCTTCGACCTGTCAGAGCCTCCCTCCCATCCGGATAACCGTCCCATTGCGTCCGCCCGCCTTGAAGCAGCGGTGCCCATAGTCGTCCTATCCAGTAATCGTCTAGCAGCAGGCGTGAGTGACCCGGGTGCCTCCGACTTTCGTGGTGTCCATGACGGCGGAGGCATGGAACCTCTCCTCGCGCTGCTGTTGCCCGACGATCGCGACAGACCCGGAATGCCTCCAAGCAAGCCGGCCTTCGCGCGCAGGCTCTTCGCCGCGTCGTTCGACAGCTTATGCGAGAGCCGCTCTCTTGACGTAGGCTCGGCGATACGAAACGGCGTAGCCGGAGTAGGTATGTCGGCTGGATCATCCGACTGTGATAGGACGCGAGGAGTCGCGTTGAGCGTGCCCCACGTCATGAGTTGCTTCACCGCGGCAGGCCCAAGTTCTGACGGCGTGGGGGAGGGGACAGAAGGTACTAGTGAGTGGGTGTCGGTCGTGGGAGAGCGCGGTCGATCTGAAGGGTATCTGTCAGTATGTCCTCTGACGCAGGTTATGACGTTCTTTCTTACATGGAGTGCCGGCGATGGCAGCGTCGATGCGGCTGCGTGTTGGACTGAGAGGGGCGGAGATCGAATGGTCTGGCTTATCGTCTTGCTCGGGCAGCCGGGTATTGGTATGCTTGATAACTTTCGGAGGTGCCTTGGCGTCTTCCAATGCTTTCGAGGCCGGAGGATGATACGGAGACACATCCGCGTCCGGAGGGAACATTAGTGCGTTCCGAGCCTGATGTCAATAGAGCGTTAGCCTATGCGCTCCCCCGCCAGCCTATAGAATCCTACCTTGAACTTCCACGCGTCCACGCCCGCAGGTCGCGTATCCTTCTTCGGGGCCAAGACATCGACGGCCTGCTCCTCGTCCTTCTTGGGAGCCTTGACAAGTGCCGACTGCGCCTTGTCTTTCTCCTTGTCCGCGGGTGCCGGCTCTTTGTGCGTGCCGTCCAAGAGGTCCTCCACCTCGTCCTCGTCCTTCTCGTACACCACCTCAGGCTCCGCTGGGGCCGCCTCGATAAGACCCGCCGGTACTGGTGCCTCGACCCTCAACTTCTCCTTAATCCCCGCCCCGAGAGCCGGCTCGATGAGCAGCCTCTCCCTATCCGCCAGCATCCTGTTCTTCTGCTCCTCCACCTTTCGTTGCGCCTCCCACGCCCACCCGTACTTCTCCTTCCGCCGCCTGTTCTCCTCGTCTAGGATCTGCGTGAAGCTCGAGTTGTCCTCGGAGGTATAGCGCGCCTGGAAGGCGTCGAGGCTCATGTCCGTGTCATAGCGTGCCCGTTTCGTGGGGGCTTCGCCATCGCCGCGAGGCGTGCGCAGAGGTGTCTCGGAGGGTCCTGCAGCATAGGGTGTTGCAGAGGGTGTTTGCCATGGTCGGCCGCGGCGCGAGACGGGTGTTTGGAGGTCCTCTAGACGGCGGACGGACGCCTGGATCAGGGTTGGGTCTTGCGACCTGAGCGCATCGAGATAGTTGTTCGTGGCGTCAAGATGGACTAGAGACGGGAAGAAGTCCCGCTTGATAATGTGCGAGAGGGCCTCTGTGTATTCATCTTCATCGAGTACAACCTGTCGGTTGAGGGATCGTGCAGGCTGCGAACTAGAGGAGGCGCCTGGTGTGGAGGACATTGCGAAGTAGCCGGGTGTGCCCGTATGTCGTCAAGTCCAGCTAAATAGACGAGACCTGAGATGACGAGCGGTCGATGGTCGAGGAACGGGTCAGAGAGTTGTCGGGTCCTGCAAGTGGTGAGGGAGTCGGTGGCTACACCTTGCTTAGACGCCCAAGTGATCCTTTCGCTCAGAAAGGCAAGCGAGAAGGAACGCTGACGGTGCTCCTGCACTGTTGAACTCGCAAAGAGTACGTACCTGCAGAAGTGCCAAACAAATGGAAGAATGAATGGGCTGACATTGCACGCTATGTGAGTCTAATGTACACGACCGAAATCGTCCTCAGCGTGGCCGCCTTGCCCCTCGGGCGCGGCTTGATCATGATCAACGTACAATACTCTACTCAGCCCACACGCAGTCTATCAAGGATAGCGAGGATATCGTCATATAGGCGTCATGGATATAGGAGACATGATGTGCAGCTGTACGCAAGGCCCGACCATGGGCGTGCTACTGCAGGTGCTGTAATCGTCAGTTCGTTATCGCGGTAAGGAGGGAGGGAGGAGGATTATGTATGTACGGCTGTTGTGGGATAGACGCAGCGTAATAATCTCAAGTCAAGTAAAGGAAAACAGCGGAAAGCACAGGTACGTGGGGAGGGGAGGGGGGCAGGAAACAAAAGTACAGGTGGTAGAAGAGCAAGAGTGAGCAGGACATACTGTAGGCATCACCAAACGCAGAACGGAACAACACAGCAACAACTCGAAGCAACTCAGCTCCCGTTCCTGCCATACAGCAACGTCGCGCTACCCGACCGTGGTCGTGTCTTCGCGCCAGGGAGCCCCTCCGGATCACTGCTTCCGCCCCCGCTCCGCCTTCCCGCTACCGACGGCTTGCCGATGCGGCTCTGCGCGAGGGAAGCGGGAACAGGAATCTTCGGAGCTCGGACGGTGACGTTCGAGTGAGTGCTCAGCGTCGGAGAGTCCAACCCTGGTGAATACGTCGTACTCGCCCCGAGAGACGAGCGCTTGGGCTGGCTGTATGCGCCCGACCCGGGACCCGTCGACCGCTTCAGGCCTCCGCCTCCATAGATGCTCGCAGATGGTACGGGGAGGAACGTCGGCGTCGATGGTCGCGACGAAGGGGTGGGAATGGAACTCGTGGTGCTTGTGGTTGCGTTCGTGCTGACGCTACTCCGTCCCTCCGTCGATACCGACAGCCGTGACTGCGGACGCCGTATTCCCGTCGGCATGACACTCTGAGATAGTGCACTTGGCGCTCGGCTGTTGCTACCGGTGGATGAAGGCGAGTCGATTGAGCTGGAGGAGACTGGGCGGAAGGAAGAGGGTGCAGAGGGGCTAGAGGGCCGCCGCCGTTCCTTCTCCTTATCCTTCACTGGCGATGGCGAGTCCTCCATGATCAGTACCCATCCTGAGGTGTCCGCCCCCGGAGTACGCTTGAAGTCCCCATCCGAGTCGATGCTTTCCCTTCGTGACTTCGCAACGACTGGACTGAGTCGTTCTTCGTGTGATGCAGAACGGGAGGACGATGCAACGGATGGGGCTGGCGAGGACGAGGATGAGGCCTTCGCGGGTACAGGTGGTGGAGGCATCGCGTTCGCGGCGGTTCGGTTGGTTACGCTTCCCATGCGCAACCGCGGGACCCGGGTATGAATCTTCTGCTCCAGGACCTTCACGCGCGCCCTCATCTCCGACACCATCTGAACACCCTTGCTCCTCGACGCCGTCGTAGGTACACCGGCTGGGGTGCTTGCACTGCTTGAATTGAGAGAGCTGCCGGCACGGCTGACAGCAGGTCGAGGAACGGGAGTTCGAGGTGGCGGCAAACGCGAGGGACTTGCGCACAGACCCGGATGAGTAGCGGATCGCGCAAGGGAGGAGATGCCGCCTGAAGGGGTAGAGACGTTGGAACGTGGAGGCTGGAAGCCTGCGCGCTGAAGCATGGAGGTCGGCGTAGAGGGGTTGTTGTTCTTGGTTGGACGAGGGGAGACGATGGAGATGGGCGGAAGGGGGAAGTCCTTGGCGGGAGTCTCTGGAGGAGGGGTAAGATCGGCAAGGCATAGATCTGGGGGAGTGGGTACACTGAGGAGGTCCTCGTCTGATAGCGACGGGGTGGCGTTGGGTAGTGATGACGGCGCGGAGGATTCCACGGAGGTAGTCGAGATACTATTAGCACGTAGCTGTGCGGCAGCCAATTGGTCCTTCAAGATTGCGATTTCCTCGTTGGCATCTAGGCGGGAGACAAGGGATGAGAGGACGGGCGCCATCCGGGTCTGGCGACGACGTACCTCTTAGCTCGTCCCTCACTCGTTGGCATTCCTCCTCGACATTAGCCTTGTCCAACAGCTCGTGCTCGAGTAGGATCTTCTCCTCCAGAACGCGTGCATACTTCTGCTCCACATCCGCCAAACTCGATGAGATGGCCCGTTCGCTCCTCTCCAGATCGTCGTTGCCCATCTCGAGCTCTCGTAATTGCACCTTGATCTTCTGGTAATCTTGTCGTAGCTTGTCAAGTTCCCGTTGAAGAGATGTCGTCGTAGTGTTGTGTGTGGTTTGGAGGGACATGAACTTGGCCTACGCCCGCGTCAAGGAAGGGTGCTCTCCCGACAACTCCGGAGGTACGCACCTTCCAGTCGTCCCTCTCCTGCTCAGCCCTAGCCACCTTCACCTTCAGCTCCTGTTGCGCCTTCTCGGTCCGTTCCAGTTCGCGTTCGAGCTCCTCCTCTAGTTCCTTGCTGGAATGGTGGAAGTCGTCTAGTTCGGCGCGAGTTTCTGCCAGCATATCCGCGACCTCTAGATACTTGGCCTTCCAGTCCGTCCCCGAGGAGGAGAAGCTGCGAAAGGAGACGTGTCAGCGCGGGGGGAGGCGCATGCAAAGGGCGCAGCAAGTACTTGATAGCATTGTCGTCCATGGCAGCCATGCCTCTGTCCTTTCGCAGAATGTCTGTCGCTTGGAGGACAGCGGTCATAACGTAAGACAGCTATGTACAGGCCAGAACGGAAGGAGCGGAGCCAGGAGACGGGGAGCCAGGGGAAAGACCAGGAGACGAGCACTGTGCTTGCGGTGAGTGAACAACCCCGTCAGCCCCGAATAGTGAACTTGTCGCCCAGCAGCCACGCGAGCCACCTGCCTATTGTGGCGCACACGTGGTAGGCGCGTAGCACGTGCACCGCTTCGACGCGTCTCATCAATCGAGCGCGTTCCCCAAACTGTGTCCAGTTGAGCAGCTATACTGTAGAAGTATCATGTACAGCGATGCCGGGAGATATGATGAAGAGGCAAGACAGAGAAGACAGAGAATAGCCGAGGGATACTTATAGATGACCAAAGCATCCTCACCCAGGCGGATGATTCTTACCGCAGTGCCGGAGGGGAGATTACGTACTGCTCCGTGAGTCCGAAGCAAATGCAGTCGTCTCATCTGAGGCTCAGGTATGGAAAGCAGAGTGCAGGTCAGAGAATGAGATGGAACTAGCGATACATGGTGTAGACAGGGGTGGCATGGAACAGGCTGCGCAAACGCTACAGGCTTTCTGGTTTCGCACACTTGCGCTTCTCAATTTTACCGGTCTTCGGGCAGCGCATCTCCTGCCAGGAGACGGGCTCCATTGTTGCACCTAGCAGAATGCAGGTCAAGATAGAGGAGGCACGAGACGGACCAGCGGTCTCACCAGCTTCACTAGTTGCGAAGATGACCCCCAGATCATTTCGAGCAGTGGTAACGTAGTAACTCCTAGCATCTCCAAGAGAAAGCTAGTCTGTGGATGAGCATATGGCTCAAATTCATTAACGGGGCAGACGTACCACGAGGCCACGGACAACATCTCCACCACGAAAGCAATCCGCTATCTTGACTTTGTCCTTCTCAGTTGCCCGGACGTCCTGCACTCGGATGACACCAGTAAACTCTTCGCCTGGCGGCAAAGGTACACCATCCACTACGGTTATCGACAGGACAGCCTGGAGGGGCGACAGCCGAGTAACAGATCCAAGGACGACTGAGTTGGGAGCAGGAGGATGTGGGCGTGTGCGCTTGATCTCCAGAGTCTATTGGCGCGACAGATTCACAGCAATCGCACAAGACAAGATTGTTCAGAGTTGTCCAGGACGAGAGCGGCGGAAAAGACCAACAGATCCTGAGTACTGGGGAACGCCGACGAGACTTGCCCTGACGGTGCCGTCGCGAGAGTAAGTGCCGCCGCCGAGCTGAGGCACGGGCCCACGAGGCAGTGGGATTGGCTGTCCTGGCAAGACGATGTCGGACGACATGTTGAAAGAGAGGCGAGTGGCAGGGCAGGGATGAGACGCGATGGGATGGGATGGGAGGGCTCCGAGCCTGCCCGAGGAGAGACGCGCTGCCTAAATTTGTGCGTGTTTACGCTCCCCAACGACGTATCGCGTACCACTTTTCTGCGTCCTGCCAGCTGAGCCCAGCACATCCCCTCCGTCCCCGTCTCCGTCTCGCCCTCGTCTCCGTCCTCCCAATGGCCTCCGCACTCGCCCGCACCGTCTTCGTCAGGCGTACGTACAGTTCCGTCTCATTCCCGGCGGTCACTTGCTCACCACCACACTTCTCCGTTAGGCTTCCACGTCTCTGCCTCCCGCCATGCGCTCTCCAAGTTCGCCATGCCGGCGATGAGCCCTACCATGACCGAGGGCGGCATCGCGTCATGGAAGAAGAAGGAGGGCGAGTCGTTCTCTGCGGGTGATGTTCTGCTCGAGATTGTAGGTCGTGTGTGCGCTCCGAGTAATCCCGGCATGGCTCATGACCTCACGCGTCACAGGAAACCGACAAGGCCACCATCGACGTCGAGGCGCAGGATGATGGTATTCTGGCCAAGATCATCGTACGTGACTTTATGTTGTTGTACATGGCAGGTACTGACGCGCTGGTCCCACCTACAGGCCCAGGACGGTGCCAAGAACATCGCCGTAGGCTCTCCCATTGCCATCATTGGCGAGGAGGGCGACGACATCTCCGGCGCTGAGCAGCTGGCTGCTGAGGCTGCTTCTGAGAAGCCCAAAGCTCCCGCAAAGGAGGAGAAGGCCCCCGAGGCTCCCAAGCCCGAGCCCACCCCCGAGAAGAAGGCGGAGCCTCCCAAGCAGGAGAAGCAGGAGACCAAGTCCGAGCTCCCCGAGGGCGACCGCATCTTCGCGACGCCCATTGCGAAGAAGATTGCTCTCGAGCGCGGCATTCCTCTTGCGAAGGTCAAGGGCTCCGGTCCCAACGGCCGCATTCTCCGTGAGGACGTCGAGAAGTACCAGGCCCCTGCTGCCGGCGCGTCTGCTACTCCCTCCACCGCTGTTCCTTCTCCCTCTGCCTCCCTTCCCGAGTACACCGACATCCCTGTCTCGAACATGCGCCGCACGATTGGTTCGCGCCTCACGCAGTCGAAGCAGGAGCTGCCCCACTACTATCTCACCCTGGACATTAACATGGACAAGGTGCTCAAGCTTCGTGAGGTGTTCAACAAGACCCTGGGCGAGAAGGACAAGTCGGCGAAGCTCTCCGTCAACGACTTCGTGCTGAAGGCTGTTGCGTGCGCTCTTGCTGATGTTCCTGAGGCCAACTCCGCGTGGCTGGGCGAGGTCATTCGGCAGTACGTCTTCCTGACTTTGCAGATCTCACTGCAGAGGGCTGACTTGATTGCAGGTACAAGAAGGCCGATATCTCCGTCGCCGTCGCGACTCCTACTGGCCTGATCACGCCTATTATCAAGGATGTTGGCTCGAAGGGCCTCGCGTCAATATCCGCCGAGGGCAAGGCGCTCGCGAAGAAGGCTCGTGACGGCAAGCTCCAGCCCCAGGAGTACCAGGTAGGTTTCCGCAAGTTAGAATCAGTTTGCATCGAATACACCTAACAGTGTCGTGTAGGGTGGAACCTTCACTGTTTCCAACCTTGGCATGTTCGGTATCAACCACTTCACCGCCATCATCAACCCTCCTCAGTCATGTATCCTCGCCGTCGGCGCGACGCAGCCCACGCTGGTGCCCGCGCCCGAGGAGGAGCGCGGCTTCAAGGTCGCGCAGATCATGAAGGTCACGCTCAGCGCGGACCACCGGACGGTCGACGGCGCGGTCGGCGCGCGGTGGCTGTCGGCGTTCAAGGGCTACCTCGAGAACCCCTTGACGTTCATGCTCTGATTTGACTTGGGTTATGTGGTGGGTGAGGGGTGCCGGTGAGGGTCAGGTCCGGGCTGGGGCTGCAAAATCGTCCGTCGTCGACATGCATAGACTTCTTTACTACCTTGCTAGTACGCTTTCGCCTATAGTTACTCACGATACCGTCGGGATGCTGGAATAACTAGCAGCTTGTAATCTCCTGTGCGAACGCTGTCGTGGTGGTGAGGTCAATGTCTCTGAGGTCGTTGACGCCGGTGGTGCATGGACTTGGCGGGTGAGCGCCTAGCTCGGACGCGTCGCGACGCGACCCTGACGCGTCTTACCTCATTCTGTCCCCAATCCCCCGCAATCCGAAGTCGACGCGTCGTGGTGGTTCAAATTCTGTGCTGAGGGCTGCTTGCCGTCCTCAACGACGACGAACCGTCGCGTGCCCGCGTAGCTCGCCCGCTTGCCTACCCTCTTGCCGACAGCCACAAGGAGCTCGAGGGTGCGTGATGGAGCCAGACTTCATTCGTGAGCAGGTCAAGAATGTCTGGCGAGTCGTCGCGTCGAACGTGAAGCTGATAGCGGAGAAAAAGCTCGCGGTAGAGGTACGTCCGCCCGTCTGTGCGCACGCCAGACAGCATGGCTGAGAACTCGGCGCGGCAGGGGGCGTTTGTCGATCCTGAGTTTGTCCTGAATCAGGCTTGCTCGCTATATGAGGCTGTTACCGACAGCGCAAATATGCACGCTGCGCAGGGGCGTGAACGCCAGGTAATATCTGAGAATCCGCACCTAGGCACAAATCGTTTACGCGAGTCTGATTGTCTCGTTCCTGCAGTTTGTTTTCATGAAGCCAGAGTTCTTGAGCCAACAGGGCAAAGCACTTCAAGCCGTCATCGAAGACAGCGTACAGTTGCAGGGTAACAGTCGGGCCACGGTACCAGCGGTAGGGTGCAAGTCATTCCTGTTAAGGGGCTCTCCACTCACTCCAGTACAGCTCGCGGGCTTAGGCGACAAGTTTGTGCTAGAGCTCGTGGAGAGCCTGCGGGAGATCGTTTACGACAATGCCGTCGCTGCTCGAGAAGGTCAAGTCCAGCCAAACTCGGTACAGTCCTACTGGTTATATACCCCCAGGACTGGTCACCTCTGATGGCGCCGTGCAGCTGTACATGTCTAGGCCAGACTTCGTGTACCGAGTGGTAGGGTCGTTTCACTGCGTGCTGTCTACATACATACAGCAGCGCGAAGGGATATCCTCTCTTCGGGAATACGTGAGTAGGCTCGTCTGTGCTTCTGCAACGTACAGTGCAACCTGATCATATCGTCCAGAGGCTTGCCGCGGAGCGTGCGTGCACGGAGTCCAAGGCGCAGGTGGACGCGATGGCGGCTGAGAAAGCTGCGGCCGAAACCAGAGTCACCGAGTTGGAAACGTTGCTGGCTGCCCTGCAGAGCGAAGCCGACCAGCTCAGGGCAGATGCGAAGGAGGCAGCGGACGCCGCTGAAGCGCGTGTTAGCAAGCTCGAGCAGGCGTTAACGTCACTTTCCGCTGCTCATCTCAGATGCAACCCAATGGTGAGTCTGCGGTGAAGCTTGGATACCCTAGAAAGTACGTCCTCAGCTTGCACTCTACAGGCATCAAACCAGGAGGCCGAACTCGTCAGTCTCAAGGAAGAGCACAAGAGGCTGATCAGAAGTTGCGAGGAGGAACGCAACGCCGCTGCCTTGGCTGTGCAGCAAGTCCTGGTTCTGAACAACGAGAAGCAGCAGCTTCAGGCCGAACATGATAGGCTTGCTGCTGAGATATCCGACCTCCACCAAGCTCACGAGGCATTCGGCGTCGCCCGTGCTCAAGAGCACGAGCGCATGATTGCAGACGTAGGTACAATCATCCCTCTGCTGATAAGTCTTTGACGAACGTTGTCTACGTAGATTGCTCGACTGGAGGCTGCCCTGCAGGACCGCAAAGCACAGGCAGACACTACGTCCGAGGAAAACAAGATTCTCAAGGCAGCCTTGGGTAGCGTGAAGGCCGACCTACATGCTACGAATAACCAGGTGGCTCATCGCCCCCCTCCAGCTCGCAAAGCGACTGAGTGCTGATTTTCTTGCCAGCTATCGGCCACTGTGATTCAATGTGATACCTGGAAAGCTACGCTGGACGACGTGATGTCGCGTCACGCAGCGGAGTTGGATGCGGTTCGGAATGCCGCCGCCAGTAGCAAGGAGAACGCGGATGAACTGGTATGCATTTCCTTTGTACCAGGATTATGCCACTGACGACAACGTGCACAGTTGAAAGGCGCGGTGAAGAAGATCGAGGACCTGGAGAATCAGCTTCGCCAGAAGAATGACGAGGTATGTCTCACTCACGCGCGCAGCGAAGTATGCCCATTGACGCATGATATAAGATTTCGGCCCTTCATGAGGCTGCTGCTCGTATTGCTCAGCAGGCGGCACACGCTGCAGCCCCCAAAGCCCCAGTTTCTCCCCCACCTTCATCAAAGAAACGGACGTTTGGTGCCACGCAGAAACCCGCAGCTAGCTCGTCCGCAACAGGGGGAGGGGTATGGGTAGGCGACCTTAGTGTGCATAGCTCCCCCATGCCTGCAAACCGCATTCAGGAACTGGCCACGTTTCCAGAAGTTGCGGTAGATCTCGGTCCTGGTCAGAATACTCCGGCGGTCTTCACTCGTCAATCGCTCAGCAACATACTCGGAGGGGCCATCCAAGGGCTTATTGTTCGGTGAGGATTGCCACCTTTCAGATTTGGCATCAATTGCTTATGTGTTCCTCCCAGTTGTACCCAGAGTGCAACTACGCTCGCGCGCAAGCATGAGATCCAGGAGTACTTGTGCCCTAACATGGACCACAATGCCTGGTCACCCGCAGGACCGGGGAAGCACGGGTACATGCAGGTCGGCCTTGGCAGAGACCGCAAGTTCTTCAACGAAGGCGACTACCGACATGCGTTTGTCGGCACCGGCAAGCACTTGATCTATTGCGGCTGGTACCACGTCATTCGTGTCGATCCACTGACCTTGGAAGAGTGGGCGACGCTTCCGCCGAAGGTACGTGCTTCAATTTCCTTCTTCCTCGGCACACCTGAAGACCGGCCCTCCGCGCAGGTCCAGAGCACGTACTCGGAGACGACGATGAAGAAGGAGAAGAACAAGGAGCTGAAGTCCGCGCAGCAGGTTCTCGCTATGTACAACTCGGGCGAGCTCCGCGCGCCGTGCGTGCGCCTGCAGTGCGTCAAGTTCGACACAGCGTTCTATCAGGAACTTGTCCGAGCAAACGACCTGTTCTTCGAACACAAGCCCCGCCCAATGCCGCCGTGTTCTTCTGGCGGCAGCTCAACCAAGCGGAGACGGGTCAGTGAGAAGGCGTCAGAAGAGAAGGTCAAAGATGACGAGAGCGAGGAGGAAGTCAGCCTCGCCTTGGCCGTTGGGTTAGCTCACTCCAATAACGTCGCGTCTTCGGCCGCTGTGCCGTCCTCTATATCGCTTTCGGACAGCGCCACGATGGCCGCCTCGAGCGTTACGGCAAACGCGTGGCCATTGCCCCCTCCCTCTGCCGAGGTCGAGGTTGCGCCGCCGATCACCTCACTCCCTACGCAGACGAGGTCTGCAACCGGTAGCCTGACACAAGACTGTCAGTCTGGTCCCCTGAAACTGCGCATACCTGGCGGAAGAGCATTGGAACGCCCTCACGCGGACCACTGGCAGCTGCGATCGGAGCCATCCTCTGATCAGGATGAAGATACGAACGAAGAAGACGAATCAGAGTTGTCCTCCGTGTCGGACGATGATGATATGTACGCGGACTAGTACTACAACGTTCAAGTTAACGTTCACTTTGCTCTCCGTCTGTTAGCCATCTTGCTATCGTTGTGTCATTCCTCGTTGTATATGTTTTGTGCGCATAGCTTGGACCTCTCATACACTCCGTGTAATACCTGCATCTGCTGTAGAATACCCCTTGCATGATTCCTTACGATTCGTATAATGTACATACTCATCTGCATAGCTGGATTCATTGACTAGTCGTCAGTCTGCTCTACTTGTTGGGGCTTCGTCTTCCGTCGACTGCTGTGATCTACTCTTGTTTCCTCCGCCGAGCCAATGCCACCTACAGATGCCGGCGCTCGCGCTCTCAGTTCACTGGTCGCGCTTCGTACCTGCACAATCATCGGCACCAAGTTCGTCATACATATCAAAGCTGGCCCTTTACATATACAGGGCTCGCAGACCCGGCGCACTAGTGGACGTCCTCAGGCCTCAAGGCCTCAAGATGCATTCACGAGACTGTTGTGTCACAGTATTCCGGTCCAATTTGAATCGCCCGTGGATGCATCCTCCTCGCGGTCTCTGCCGCTAAAGGTCATTGCACGACTCCAGGTCACAGGGAGAAGTACGTATCCGGCGTCCAGCCGCCGTCAGGCGACCCTGACTCTTGACTGAAGCCTCTCCGCATACGCACCCCGACGTATCTATCCCAGCTCCGGATGGATTGACTACGATGCCACCTTCCTTAGCGTAAAGGGAACGACATAAGGACGGAGCGCCGGTCATCTGTCAACACTATGAAGCCGTATCGCAGGCCTGGCAGTCTTCCAGCGCGAGAGCTCGGCGAACTTGCATGTTGACCCTGCACGCAGTCCCAGCCCATCGTTTGCGCCGTTACTAGAATGGCCACCGGCACCTCTGCATTCGCTCCGACTGCCCAGCGACCAATACACTCCCCGTGCTCTTGCTCCCAGCCAAGCCGCAGCGGATGGGGCCTGACTTTGTCTGTGAGCAGGTCAAGAATATCTGGCGGATCGCCGCGGCGAATGCGAAGCTAATCAAAGACAGAAAACTGACCCTCGAGGTACGTGGGTGAACCTCCTGCAATCTCACCGGCTCACTCACGGAGATGTCGTATAGAGCATTTTCGTCGAGCCTGCATTCGTGGTACAGCAAGCTGCTGCACTACGTGATGTTGTCACCGACAGCGTAACCATCCTCGCTGAGCAAGGGGCCGGCCGTCAAGTGAGATCTAGTACTTCGAGCAGTCATGACGAACGACCGTACTCATTTGCACAACTTGTAACACAGGCCCTGATTATGCAGCCTGCGTTCCTATCTCGACAAAGCAAGGCCCTGCAAGCAGGCATCGAGGACAATGTACAATTGCAGGACGGCAGCAAGACAACCTACTCGGAAGTAAGCCGCGTTTCGTACTGGGATGCCACTGGAGAGTCGACTGACTCATCTGGCTCCAGCTCTTGACCCTCGGCGATTCTTTCATCCTCAATCTCACTACCGACCTGCGCGACGTAGTACAGGACAACGCTGCCGCGTTGGTGGAACGTCAAGTTCAACGCGGTTCGGTACGATGCAGCTGTACCTATCGCAGTTGTCTGGTGTCTAACACGCTCCCTTGCAGCTACTGATGTTCAGGCCTGACTTTGTACTGCAAATGACGACATCCCTTTTCCGCGTGCTCGGAGCATACGTATACCAAGGGAGGTGGAATGTGGCTTTGCGAGAACAGGTGTGTCCGTCGTTCGTAGGCTCACCCGTCAACACCTGGCTCACTGGACTTACAAGGCGCTCAAAGCCGACAGGGCGCACGCTGAGGTCAAGGCTCAAGGGGAAGCATCCGCCGCAGCTGCGATCGCAGCTTCCGTCAAGATCAAAGAGCTCGAGAAGTCGTTAGCAGCTCTAGAGAGCCAGCGGCAACGCTCGGAAGCGGCGGCGAAAGAGGCAGCGGAGGTCGCCGCACGTCGGATCCTCAAGCTCGAGAGTGATCTGACGTCCGTGCGCTTGGAGCATACGAGGTGTACGGCAGCGGTAGGTCTACGGCTCACAATTGGTGAAGCGCACTTCCCGCTGATACGCTGATCCACAGGCACAAGAACGCGACGCTGCTTTGGTCGCGCTCCAGGACGAGCACGCGAAGGTGATGCTGGTTTGTGATCAGCAGCGCGACGATCCTGACTGATGAGAATCTGCAGACTCAGACCCAATATGACAAGCTCGTCGTGGAACTGTCCGAATTTCGCCAGATGCAACAGGCAAACGAAGACGCGCATGCTCAGGAGCGGGACCATATGAGCAGAGATGTGAGTGTGCCTGCAGGCGCTGCGCGAAGAGACTCATGTCCATTATCATAGATTTCTCGGTTGGAGGATGCACTGAAAGAACAGACGAGGAGAGCAGATGAGCTGTCACAAGAGTCCGTCAGGCTGACAGTACTCCTAGACGCCGTGAAAGCAGATCTCTCCAGCAGAACCGCAGAAGTGAGCTCAGGTCCCCTCTCGCATTTTCTGTAAACTAACGACCTACGTTCTCTGAGCTGTCGACGGCTACAGTCCAGTGCAATACTTGGAAGGCCGCGCTGGACGACCTGATGTCGCTTCATGCGGCTGAACTAGAAGGGATGCGACAAGCTGCTGCCAGAGAGAAGGCAAGCACGGACGCCCTGGTATGTTTCAAAGGCGCGATCAGATGTGATATCTGCTCATGCGGAGGAACGACTACAGCTGAAGGGCGCGGCGAATAAAATTGAAGACCTGGAGCGCCAGCTTCGTCAGAGGATCGACAGGGTATAGGCTAGCCACAGTGGCAGTAGGACGTCTCGATGCTTACAAGATATGCAGACTGTCATTCCTCCAGAGGTGCCCACGCCCGTAGGTCAATCATCTACAGGGACGCCCGAGGCATCGAAGAAGCGTTCTCTGGATGCTTTCCAGGGAAGCATAGTCACACCCTGGACTACTTCCAACCCCTCCGAAGGGTATCTCACCGCCCACGTACATCGCTCCCCCCTACCCCCGGAACGTGCCAAGGAATTGGCTACCCTACCCCCCGTTCAGGTGGTGCTCGGCGAAGGCAACACCACACCCGCCATCTTCGACCGCTGGTCTCTCAACAAGATACTCGGAGGCGCCACCAGGAGGACGGTCATTCGGTAAGACTTCCTCACGATCCTGCGCGATGTTTCGTAGGCTCACCACAGCATCCCGCCAGTTGCACGCAAAGCGCAACCGCGCTTGCGCGCTCGCACAACATACAAGAGTACCTGTGCCCCAGTGTCAGCCATAACCCATGGGCGCCTACTGCGCCAGGGGAACATGGGTACTTGCA
The DNA here is from genome assembly GCA_022385765.1 of Trametes cingulata. Classification (NCBI taxonomy): domain Eukaryota; kingdom Fungi; phylum Basidiomycota; class Agaricomycetes; order Polyporales; family Polyporaceae; genus Trametes; species Trametes cingulata. The sequence continues at coordinate 718,629 of MU277982.1, read as the reverse complement.
GCTTGGCTTGGGGCGAAACCGGGACCTGTTTCGCGAGGGCGCTTACCGCCACCTCTTTGTGGGCGATAAACAGGGACTTGTATACTGCGGCTGGTACCACATCACCCGCGTCGAGCCCCTCACCAAGGAAGAGTGGGCCACGCTCCCTGCGCAGGTCAGCGCCGTTTCTCGCGTTACGATCCTCGCCAGTCGCGCTGACCGCTTTCTCACTAGGTGAGGACCATATACGCGAAAGCGACGGTGAGGGAGGAGAGCCTGCACGAAGGCAACGGGCCGCAGAACGTGCTCGGAATGTACGACTCGGGCGAGCGCCGCGCGCCGTGCGTGCGCCTGCAGTGCGTGAAGTTCGACACCGCCTTCTACCAGGAACTCGTGCGCGCGAACGACGAGCTTCACAGCAAGGCCACGCAGGCAACAGGCGTGTCTCCTCCGGAGAATGGGCCAAGCAAACGGCGGCGCATCGAAGCGACGGGGGGGAAGGAGGCCGAGGGTCAGAGTGAAGAGGAGGCAGATCTGGCTCTAGCGCGGTACAGCGCATCTTCGGGTGTCCCTTCCTCTTCACCCCCAGGCCCCATGCATCAACCGGTGGCGAGCAGCAGTGCACCGTCCACTACGCAAGGTAGCCCTGCGGAACACCCGCCTCTGTCGATCAAACTGCGCATTCGCTGCGGCTTTCGCACTTCTCAGCCGGACGACGACGCGTCGGGGTCATCCTCGATATCAGACGATGACGACCTCTATGCAGATGAGTAGGCAGCTTCGATTCCGCGCGGCTTATTTCTCGTGATATGGCTGGTGGATATATGTCTCGTGCGGGCTGTACTGTACGAATAGTCGTGATTCCGAGTCCACTTCGCGTGTTGTATCAATGTCTCTTTGTAGCTCCGTACAAATCTGCACTGTCGTGCAGCATATACGCGCGTTCACGTGGAGGTGACCTTTGACATCCCATCGTTGAACTGTTGCACTGCTTCCAGCTTGCGGCTCTCAAACTTCTCTACGCCCCCGGCCGCCGAGCCCACAGCGACTTGGGGATCGCCTCGGATGAGCCCTTCCATTGTATGCTTGGTGAACTCGTCGAGCGGCATCCACACCTTGGCCAGTGCGGGCGTGGTGCCTTGGTCTATGAACGCATCGCATGAGTTGGGACCTCTCTACGCCAGGACGAAGGCACTCACGATCGTGCAACTCGGATTCCACCAATCTTAGAGCGGACATCATAAATAGGCACAGAGCTACCCAGACAAGGCGAGCTGACTGCCACTCACGGTGGAAGAATCTCGATGACCTGGACCTTCGTCTTCGACAGCTGGTAGCGCAAGGACATGTCAAGACTGTGCAGCGCGGCCTTGGTCGCGCAATAGTCAGGAACTTTGGCATAGGGCATGATGGATAGGCCGGATGTGATTGGGATGATGAACGACGGACGTCCTTCAGCCTGGAGGATTACACTTTAGCAAGGTCAGATGCTGTGACGCGCTGAGGTCTTACGCTAAGCTTGAGGAAGTGCGGTAGGAACAGCACAATCAGCTTGAAGATGGAGATGTAGTTCGTCGTGATCTCATCCTGGAACTCTACAACGAGTATAAATGAGCAGAGGCTCCGGCTAGCGGTTCAGCCGGACGTACTGCTGGAATCGATTGTCTCCGGCTTGGTGAAGTCAAAGATGTGCTGGATGCCAGAGGAGAAGATGACTGCGTCGAGCTGAAAGGGGATGCCTTGTCAGGGTATGCTCCAAAGTATGGACATGAAACCACCGTACGTCTGTGTATTTGGAGAGCGTATCCTTGACGAACTCTCTGAGCTTGTCCTCGCTCGCGGTGATGTCTACGCGAGCGGTTCTGATCCTTTCTCCTTGCTTGCTCAGTTCATCAAGCCGGTCCTGACGCCGCCCGGAGACGATGACAGTCGGCTTCGTCTCGAGGCCATGAATAGCGAGGGCGAGGGCGCGTCCGATGCCGGACGTGGCCCCGAGGACGAGCACACATTTCGCGTCTTTGATTCCTGGCATGGTGAGATGAGAGTTGGTAGAGAAGCGGGGTGGGGAGCACGTACGCCATGGCTGCTGCTGTATATATACTCGGTAGCAAAAGAGAAGGGATCTGGAAGAAGTAATCAACAGCTTCAACAAGAGCTACGTCCGACGATGGACGCATCCTATGACGTCGCATACACTCTCCCTCTCGATATAGCGCGCAGGCGCTTACTGAAGCGTACACACCTGACCCACTCATCCTCCAATCGTACACTCTCCTTCTGCGTGTGCACGAGTACATCCTCTCACGGATCCACAGAAATGGTTGATAACGCTGCACAATCCTCTGATCACAGTGCGGACAAGCCGGGATCATCTACTGCCGCTGCTAATGCCGGAGAGCACTCAACCAGCCCAGATGTTCGCGAACATATCAAGGTACACACACTACGATTGCGTATGCAATACCATCGACTGTATTTGCTGACATTTGCAATAGAAATGTCTACATGATGCTGACGAGCTAAAGCAAGAAGGCAACGAGCATTTCCGCGCAAAGCGGTGGAATGAGGCACTCGCTTCATACAGAGCTGCCTTAGGACGCCTCCCCAAGCGGCGCGAGAAATTGCACACTAAAGACAAGGGAAAGGCGCGAGCTGAGGACGATGCCCATGGCGACGAAACGGAGGAAGATCCAGAGGTGTCTGCAGCTGCAGAAGAGGAAGACGCCAATATCATCATACCAGATGCCGAGCTCGACGCAGAGTGCGCCAAGGCCAGAGCTGTCCTTAACGCCAATATAGCTGCATGCTTCATGAAACTAGTAAGGGTTTCTCTCACCTCCGACTTGCGCTTGCTGACGAACCTCTGTTTCAGACTGAGCATAAGGAGGTGGTATCAGCCTGTACAGAGGGTCAGCGCTCGTATGCGGGGTACCTAATGCCAGGTTGCTCATCTGTAACTCCTCAGCTCTCAAGGATGATCCGCACTATGTGAAAGCTCTGCAGAGACGAGCGTCCGCCAACGAACAGATTGGCTCATGGTCATCGCTCTCGAGTGCACAGGAAGGTCAGCAGTCGTATTCTGATTTCGGACCTCTCGCCACAATTCACAGACCACCGTCTTGCTAGACTATAAGCTGCTTCTTGAGCTTCTTCCGGCTTCATCACCAGACCTCGTCGCCGTACGCCGGTCGCTAGCAGCGCTCCCACCTCGCATCGAGGCCGCTCAGAAGCGCGAGACGGCGGAGATGCTCGACAAGCTGAAGGGTCTCGGAAATAGCATTCTGGGCAAGTCCTGATACTCTTCCTTTCATCTGTCAATACTAACAGTCCGGGGGGTCAGGGAACTTCGGGTTATCGACAGACAACTTCCAGTTCGTCCCCAATGGACAAGGGGGTTATTCCATGAACTTCGTTCGTTGAGCGGAACCACTGTGCGATACCATACGCTATAGATACCTTTGCACTCTATGCGCCGAGTCTCTCCCTCCGGCACCCGTGATAGCTTGCCCCGCGTATCTCAGTGTGTATACTGCCAAGTGAAAGGCTGAAAGCTGGCCGTTCATTGTGAGCATCGACACTGCACCGGTGGCTAGTCCAGTGGACACTGCCGCCACAACTCAGGTCCACAACTGCAGCCTTACAGTACCTCTCTTCTGTGCCCGCTACATTGTCCTCCGTTCTACCAGATCCAGGTCAACTCACCCACTGCGTTGAGGGCAAGGAGGAGAACAGAGAACAGATTTATTGGAACCGACTACGCTACTAGACGCAGCTCAGGTAATCAGATAATAATCTAATACCTCGCCGGCTCGTAAGAAGATAAGTGAACGGTAAGCGGAGTTCAAACTACGCTAATAAGTAAGCTAAGTGGGAGCTGAGAGTTACGGTTGCGGCGCTCTGTGAGGAGCTCCGGATAGACGGGCCGGTGTCTCCGGCACACTCTTCACCGGCGCTTATGCGGGGAGAGGTCTTCGCGTTATTCACCACCTAGAGTCGTGAACTTCACTACTTCTCATCTGCCATAAAAACGACCATGCACTCGTGTCTTGCCCTAACAACGCTTGCAGAAGGACCACCACCATCCCTCTTGCGAGCGCCTTTCATCTTACAACATCGTCCACGTCGTGTACGTTGCCATGACATGCACACTCTCCCGGACTTGCTGAGCAGCGTCTCGCACATGCTTACAGTGACACAAGCATGCCGATAGCAACACTCAACCCGGATATCCTCGCGCTGATCGCGTCCTACGTGCCGCGCATCACCATCGCGGCGATGATGCAGGTGGGCAGGGTCTTCTACCACGAGTGTCCCAAGGTCCTGCTGCGCGACGGTGCGTCGCTCGAGGACGACGAGAACATCGTCAAGTTCGTGCGGTTCATACGCGCAGAAGACGGGACCCGCGCTCGGTACCTCACGACGCTGGATCTCTCGTTCACAGAGGGAGATGTGATTAGCGACGACTCCGCCCAGCTCCTCGCTGAATGCCTCCGATCGTTGTCCTTCGAAACCCTGCGGGGTCTGTCGATCGCCGCGGCGGAGGAGACCTTCAGGGCCCATCCCTGCCTTCTCGCCGCTCTTCAGACGCTCACGACGGTCCAGGACCTGGCTGTAGACGAGTGCGGGCCGCTCAGCTGTACTCTGGTCAAGGCTCTGGCCCCGGGCATGCACGCCATCACTCTCGCCTACGACAACGACGCCGATACAGACGCCGTGCCAGTCGAGCAAGTCCACCCGCTCGTCCTGCTGCAAGGCTCGCGCGATACCCTCAAGACCGTCGAGCTCACGTTCATGAGCAGGCCTCTCCCGCGCTCGCTCTATCCCGAGCCTTACCCCAACGTGCACGAGTTCTGGATCGGCTGGTGCTCCTATACCGACCTGTCTCCATACATCCACGCGTTCCCGAACCTCCAGTCGCTCACCTTCGACGCGACGTACGACGAGATGGACCTGCACGGCCTCGAACCGCTCGTGCAGCAGCGGCTTCCCAACCGCAAGGCGCAGCTGGAGCACGGCTCGTGGAAAGCCCTGGCTACTGTTTGCGGTGCTGTTGGCGACCTGTATGTGAGCGGGCTGACGTGCCCCGTTCAGCTCCTCGCATTGGTCATGAAGGACGAGACTCACGAGATGCTCCGCGACGTCCTGAACGATACGCGTCCTTCCGTGCTATCGCTACGCTCCGGCAGGGCGGGCGCACTCGATGCGGCCACGGGTCTCCCGGCTGTGTTCGCAGCCTTGGGCGCAGGGAATATGAAGGTGCTGAAGTTGGACCTCGATATACCCCCTGAAGACAGAGACACGGACGTTTCTGCGGGTTTGGTGCGTACATCGTCAGCAGCATGTGATTCAAGTATTCGCCTGACACCCTCCGTACAGGGCAACCTGCTCTCGTCGCTAAAGGGAATGGCTCTGCAGTCCCTGGAGCTCACGTTCACCTGCTTCGAGCTGCCAGAGTGTATGTCGGGAGAGCGATTCGGCATGGAGTCCGTTCTCCCGCTGTGTCCTGTGGAGCGGTACCTGGAGGACGTGGACGTAGACGCGCTCGGTCGACAGTGCCTCGCGGAAGTGCCCACGCTGGAGAATGCGCAGATTATGATTAGAGGGCACCGGACGCGTAGACATGGCACGGCGGTTGTCAAGCGAGCCAACCCTCAGCAGGATTAGAGTCGGCGAGTCGAGGATTCACCATGCCGCGTCCTGAGTGACGCTGTGCAGCGCTCTTGGTTCTATACGATTTCTCGGCCCTGTCCCTCGCGTCACCTGTCTGCTATTTGTGCTTCGTCCGTATAATCACGACCGCCCGAGTTTACTGCACCTACGAGTCCGAGTCGAGTCGCAGGGACTCAAGCGCTCGTTGACACCTGTATGTCAGCGTCTGTACCGCTGAGATAGTTCATAGTCGGTGCCACCAACGCCCCCACACGATCTCCATTCCGCAGTTCATAACGGGTCAAATGCCGATTTGTGGTGTGGTGGTAGGTCGATCAAGGCACAGTCGTTCATGTCGTATACGTACACCCTAAAGGAGGTCTCAGGCTTGCTTTGTCGGGTGACATATATATGAGATCAAGCTGAGGTTCTCTCTTCCCGCCTCCTTTTGTTTTGCCCAAGCTGCAGGTGGACGGAACTTGCAAGAGTTCGTCTCAGACCTGCCCCTTGGTATAGTAACGAAGTTCAACCCGTAGATTGACATGCGAGCTGACGACCTCGTTTCGACAGACGTCCTTCACCATGGAACAGAAACCCGTCCTCAGTCTCGATGTCCTCCTCGAGGTCGCGTATTTTGCCCCGCGTCAGACACTGTCCGCTCTCATGAAGACGTGTCGGTTCCTCTACCACGAGTGCGCGAAGACGATGTTGAGGCGACAGGTCGTGATCGAGAACGTCCCCGACCTTACGTCCTTCCTGGCGTTCTTGAATGCTGAGGACGGCAGTCGTTGCCGATACCTCGAGGACCTCGTTCTTGACCTCGAGCTAGTGGGACCATCTTTGCCGAAGTCCACGGCGCGAACGCTTGCCGATGTTCTCAGCCAGCAGTCGTTTCCATCCCTTACTTCCCTTCAGTTGCACAATGCGGAGCAGATACTACGCCCACATCCCATGCTGCCAGCCGGGTTCGCTTCGCTCAGCGCGCTCACGTCTCTCACCGTTACGTCCGCCGGCTCGAAGGCCATCTCGTTCCTGAAGGGCTTGCGGTCTGACCTTCGCGTCGTCGTGCTCAAGTACAAACCAGGCTTTGACCAACGACCCAACGCGGAGGAGTCCTCTCATCCGCTCATCGCCCTCCATAACTTCCGCTCCACTCTCGAGACGGTCGAAGTACACGGCTACGAGGCGGAGCTTCGTCGCGGGCAGTTCCCTGGACCGTTCCCTCGCGCGCAAGAGCTGATCCTCAACAGCCCGGACAGCCCGCTCATCGCGCCGTACGTACACGCCTTCCCTGACCTGCGGAATCTGTCTATCAGCACCATCTACGCCGATAGTCTCACCCCGGACAACATAGAATTTGAGACGGACGCCATGAGAGCGTTTCGTCGGGAGAACGTGGCGGAGCAGTCCGAGTTTGGATCGTGGACGAAGCTGGAGACGGTGACGGGCACCGTGCCAGACATCTACCTCGCTGGGCTCCGCTGTCCGGTCGAAGTCCTCTATTTGAATGCCTCCACGTGGGATCCTTTCACCATGGTGTCGTCCATCCTCCGAGATGCGTCGGTTACTCGCCTGCACCTCTTTGTCCATACGATCGAAGCTCTAGAGGAGGACGGGCTCCCCATGGCGTTCCGTCGGCTGTCGGACTCGTCTCTTGAAGCCATCTCCCTACACCTCAAGCTCAATGCCCAACTAGAATGGGAGGAGGATTTGCGGACGATTGTGGATCATGCCGCGCTGGTAAGCCCTTCAGTCTGAGCTGCCCGTCGGACTATGCTAATCGCGCGTACCAGGATGACCTCGTCGACTCCTTGGCCTCCCTTCCTATCCTGAAGTTCCAGTTCGCGCTGCGCTGTGAAGAGTCCGGATGCACGGGAGAGCCGCATAGTCCCCGACCACCGACGTCCGATATGGTGTGCGGTGCTCAAGAGCTGCAGGACTTCGACTGTGAGGCGTTCGCTGAACGCATCCTGTCGACAGTACCCGCTGTGGAACATGTTGATGTCAAGTTCATCTGTAGTCGGAAGCAAAGGGCTGTTGTACATAGAAACGACGACGGGCGGAGCCGATAGCTAAGACACTTGTTCGCTGGACTGAGGTACCTGTGCGTGAAGGCCGTCAAAACGTACATTACTGCGGCACATGGACAATGATACTTACGTGTGATATAGGCTCACTGTCACCACCCTTGGGAAGCTCTGCTCCGCAGCAAAAGGCAGCGGAGGCAGTTGTAGCGAACTCGTGAGGGCCTGGTGTCACACAACACATTGACAAACAGCTGCGGAGTGGGAGGTCTTCCGAATAACACCTCTAGCATAGACCTAAGCTGCGTAACGTAGAGTATGGAGTACGATGCACCAGTAGAGTTCAAACAACTTTCAGTCGATGAAGTCGAAGGTGTTGCGAAAGACGCTTGCATGCCGCCACGGCCAGACCTGCGGAATGCTTAGCACATGTTTTGCCTAGGACGAAGGTCACGCTTACCCGTGCATATAGCTTCCCTCTGATGAGGCCAAGTGGCACAGGACCGTAGATGCGAGAATCCCTCGACCACGGCAAGTTGTCTCCGGTCACCCATATATGATTCCGAGGGATGACGACGTGCTCAGTGGAAGGGGCATATTTGCCTGTTGGGTCGACACAAATGACGTCTCCCGGTAGACCTGTCACGCGTTTGCAGACTATGCGGGACGGGTCGGCCGGGGAGACATAGGTGACGAGCTCGCCCCGCTGCAAGCGTTGGGGATTGATCCATTTCAGCTCAAGTACAGCCTCCCCGGTCATGTTCATGGTAGGGAACATGGAGGGCCCTTCAACCTAGGGGGATATATACCGTCAGCGAATTGCATGCCTACTCCTCGGGCTGACGTGCTCACTATGTTGACGCTACAGACGTGTTCACGCAGTAAGTGCATTGCACATGCGAAGTTGACTACCTGATCATGAAGCTCAATGATTTGGTTTAAGCGACAGAATGGAACAGACCTACGTGGAGACCCCAATAGCCTGTTCTACGGGCTGCTCGCGCAGGGTCGGTTCGACATGTTGTCCAGGCATCCACGGCCCAGCCTCTCACGCTCGCGAGGGCAGCGCGTCCGTATCTTGCAGACGCCATAGCCCTCATGTCTTAGAATGATGAGTAGAGGACTGGTGGAGCAAGCTAGTTGTGTTCCGCGCGAGTGAGCTCTGCGGCCATGGTGGACGACTTGCAACCCTCGCATTCGCCGGCGTCTCTTGCGCGCCGCCGGCGCACTCGCGCTTCCACTCGTCGCGCGAGGTTGCGCTCGCCCGCATCCGCTCCCTCTCCTCGACCGCGCGCTGCCCAACTTCATGTCCGCCTTCAAGAGACGAACCACCGCGAAACAGCCACCTTTGCCCGCAGGCACGCGCACCTCACCAGGGTCGACCGCGACGGTCATCACGTCTACTGGGATTCCTTCTCTGGATGACATCCTCGGCGGAGGCCTGCCCCTCTCGTGCTCGCTACTGGTCCTCGCGCCGGATGCGCATTCTGCGTACGGAGAGCTTGTCCAGAAGTATTTCGCTGCCCAAGGTCTAGCATGCGGTCAGCGCGTATGCGTCGTCGATCCGCGCGCAGAATCCTTCTTGGCCGAGTGCATGTGGATTCCAGGCAGTAGTACGCTCGCGCAGCATGCGGCGCCTTCGCAATCCAACGCGGCGGAGGACGAAGAGGACGAGAGGGCGTCTGAGCACGACACCAAAATCAAAATCGCATGGCGGTATGAGCAGATGAAGCAGTTCCAGACCACCGTGCCCTCTTCTAGCCAGTGAGCCTCCAATCCTTCGTGCAGTACAATGATGGGATTCTGAGAAGTGAATCGACCACAGATCGAGCGATGACTACTGTCGCACCTTTGACCTCACATGCCGGATGCCAGAGGCGGTGATCAAAAATGCCCGCGACGAGGGGAGATTCATGGACGTGAGTCCCGCCGAGGGCACTTCCGCGAAGGACGGGAGATCATCCTGCAGGGCAGTGATCCATCGCCTTGCGGGAATACTCTCGACAACCGACTCCGAAACTCCATCTCTGGCGACGAGGATCTGCATACCCGCGCTTGGGTCGTATGATTGGGGCGACCTTTCTCCTCAGGTGAGGAGCCTTGCTTGTGCGGAAAGTGAACCAAGTGAACTCATATCATGACGCTTCAGGATGTATGCTACTTCCTGCATTCACTGAGGTCTCTACTTCGCCGATATCCGCGCGTTTGCGCCTCCATATCCTTGGCTCCGCATCTTTGCCATGAAGCCTTCGGCGGAGCAGGATGGGTGCAGAAACTCGGCTGGCTTACCGACGCTAGCATCACGTTGGCGGCGTTCAGCTGTAAGTCGCCCACCTCTCAGTGGTGTGTAGACACTCATCTCATGGTTCCCTTCAGCAAATCCTTCCCTCTCCGCCATGTTCTCGTCGCACCACGGTTTGGTGCACATACACGCCCTCCCTTCACCCCATACCTTGCTCCCGCCAAGCGACAAGTTCTCTACTCTGCGCGGACTGACCTCCTCGGGCGAGAACAACCTCGCGTTCAAGTGCATGCGCAAGCGTCTCATCTTCGAGACGCTGCACCTCGACGTGGAAGGTGGAGTCAGCGAGCGGCGCACTACGCCGTCCACTACCGCTCTGGCCATGGAATCCAATGCGGCGCATGACCATGCTCACGAACACTTGAGTCCTCCTGCGGCCCGCAGCTCCTCGGTCGCAGCGGTACAAGTACAACTGGAGCAAGTGCAGATTGCGACACCACCTCAACCCGTCGAGGTCACACCGCCTGTTGAGAAGCCCGAGAGCAGCTTCAAGAAAGCGAAAGTCAAGAAGAAGGTTGCGTTTACCTCGGAGAGACCTGATCTGTACGATTTCTAGGCCACTGTGCCTTCCTTACGACGTGGGTTCATCGCTGTAGCCCTAATTTACAAATAGAAACTCGTGTATTTATAGACGTGAAAATGGGTCGATCATAGGCTGGTGTCATTTGCTACTCATGGAGAGCGAGTATCGGCACTAAGGATCAATGCGTTAGCCTACTTCGTACTCCTAACATACCTCCCGATCACGCGAACTGACACACCTCCAGTAAATCCAGTAAATCCGAGGGTATCATCCATAGGAACGGGCCCCCATCGCGGCATATTTGTGCTTTTGGTATGGTACAAATGCGGGTCAGGATCTGTGGCGAGACAGTACGGAAAGCGCGAGAGCGATGTGACAACACAGGACAACTTTGCATGGATGGCGTCACAATCCTCTTCGGTTGTTGTGGTAGGTCATGAGTGCGGAGCGTGGGGCACAGAGGCACGCAGTACGGCCGCGGTGGAGTAGTATCGATCGGTCAGGGGGTTCAGAAGCCGCACTGCAGATGATGGCATTAAGTGAGAGGGCATGAAGAGGAACATGGGAGCGAGATTACCCACTATGGCTATGATAATCGAGAGGTTCCAGCGTATATCATCCGGAGCGCTGGAGGGGTGACGTCCATCTCGCGCTGCGCATTCATCCTCTTGCACTCCATGAGCAGCTCCCTCAGCGAAGAGAGCGGGGGCTCCCCCTCTTCCACCACGCTCTCTGTCTCCTCGTCCTCCGGGTCCATCGGCAGGGTCCCTAGAGTCTCGCCTGTACAATCCTCCAGCCGGACGCCTTCCTTTCGACACTGCCTCCACCACCGTTCCCAGCGCTCGTAGCACTGCTGGCTGGGCCCGTTGTTCGCTTCAAGGTCCGACAGCAGCGTGGTGTTCAAGATGCGTATCCGCTCGAGACGAGGGAAGTTCCGCTTGTTGAGCGCAGCGAAGTTGACGTCGTTGCGGCGACGGATCATCTGCGTGGCGAACGGGTCGACTCGGTCGTAGGTCGCGGCGTATCCGACTCCGAAGGCGTAGAGAAGATGGTGCAAGCCGATCGTCGTGATGTTCGCATGTGGGCGACGGACAATGGAACTCTCCAGGAATGGATGATGTTCCCAGCCGGGAATGCGCCAATCTGGATTGAAGGTAAAGGTGGTCAGGAGTGGACAGAGGTCGAGGATGGCAGGGACGTCGAGGGTCGGGATGATGTTCAGATCGAGGAAGGTGAGTTCCGCGCCGTGCACCCTGAGGAACTCCATGAGGTCGGGGAAATCGTCTCGGTGGTTGACGAAGTCGAGACCCAACGACCTCAGCGATGGCATACTCCAGCCGATCGCCTCCTCCAGGAAGTCCTGGAATGGCCCTCGTAAGGAGAGATGTCGGAGGGAGGGCAGCGTTATCGCGAGGTCCCCTGCAGCGCCGAGATGGATTTGCTCAGGGGGAGTGCCGTCAAACTCTATGTGTGCGGTCACTAGCTCGGGGAGGCACTGCAGCATGAAGATGAATTTGGCGAGGGAGGATGTGGGGATGTTGATGTGCAGGACCCGCAGGGAGCGTGAGCAGAAGGTACACAGGGCATCGCCAATGGCCTGGAGAGTGTTGGACAAAGGCCAGTTGACCACGAAGATCTCCAGGTTGGGACAGTGCCGGATTATCGACACAAGGGAGTTCTGCGTGGTCTCCATCGTCGCTCCTCCTCCTGCGAAGTAGCGTGTAACATGCAGCCTCTTCGTCCACCAGCCCAGATCCTTGTCGCGGTCCATCAGGGCGCATACACGCTGTATGTTGCGAGGGTTGCTGAAGAACAGGAACCGGTAGAAGAACTCATAGCCCAATCGGCGCCATGTCCTACACGTTGACATTATGGCCTGTGGTGTCCTGTCGGATGAAGTGATATGTATGAACGAAGAACGGACTGACCTTCTTCGTGGCATAGCTGCGCCGTTGCGCGTTATTCACGCTTTCCTGAGCGCTGCGCAACGACCAGTCTCCGTACAACGTCTTGAACCAGGAAGCCTCAGAAAAGGCGGTCGGTAGAGCGTGGTCAAGCAAGTCAGCGTCGTCGACTGCTAAGTCGAAGATGTCCAGCCAGAGCTCATCGGGCAGATTCACGACCATATCTTAGCCCTCGAGTGACCGACAAGAATGTAAGTCAGAGTGAAGAGGGGTTGTTTGAAGAGGTGAGAGAGCGAACAGTTAGAAAAGTCACATATGTATAAAGCGGGAGGACGCAGTCCAGAGCAAGGAACGAAAGCGCCCATGTACGGCGACTTGGTCCCACAGTTGTTCCGTGGCGCCCGCAAGACGTTCAATCCGGCCACAACAACGCAGATCGGAGAGCGTAACTCGTTGCGCAGACAGCTGAGACGTACACGCTACGTGAGACGATAGTAAGAGCCCGCGGACCATCTCTGACATGGGTATCGCAGCTCCTGGTCGAGCGAACCTGAGGAGGCGCGACTTGCTGGTTCTCGATGTCAGTGGTCCTTGGCCTTCCCTTCTGGCGGCCTCGTCTTGAACAGCCCTCGTTCGTGAACCTTGCGGATGATCTCTTCTGCCCTCCTTCTCGACTGCGCCAGCTCTTCCTCATTCTCCGCGGTTCGCTTCCTCCCTGACAGCGGTCCGTTAGCCATAGGCTCACTCAAGACGCTGAATGAAAGGATCGGCGTACCGATAATGGCCCAATTCCTGGTACTCGGAATACGCAGGTTTTCACACTCGACCTTCCATCCGCAGTGCAAGCTCAGAGACGCGAGCCAAATGCGGTACCTCGAGTACGAGCTTGTGTTGCTGCCGTCCCCGCCGAGATTCAAGCTCTCCACGAAGTCGTCGGAGGGGACAGGGTAATCTGGCACCCTCGAACGTTCATATTTCTCGTCGAAGGTCCATGCGCAGCAAGGTATTGACAAGTACCCTGCGGTTGAGAATAGGGTTGCCAGTACGGGCGTCCAAGGCGTTAGCTCGTCGGCGTGATTCGCGATGATGAAAACACCCTGGTTCAGATACGGAATATCATGCGTTGAAATTGTCGGGTTGACAAGGAGTGTAGGGTCCAGAGCCTCTGCGTGGAGTCGGCTTCGGGTGCACTCGGGGTAGTGGGACCAGGAGGTACGCGCCCTCACGTCAATGCCATGACCGCTATAGCCTTCTGCAGTCAAGATATGGGTGAGAAGGCCGTTGCCGCATCTAGTCTCCCGCGTAAGTCAAAACTGAACTCGATCAGACTGACGCCCCGAACCCTACCCTAGGTCAAGGAAGCCCCCTGGAGGTCGAGGCCAGTTCTTCCATGGCGCTGCATCCAGACTCTCGACGAGACTACCATGCTCAATGGCGCCTGCGCACTTTTGGCCGTAGCTCTCCTTCCACAACAGCATGAGGAACGTCGCGATACCGATATCCTGACTACGCATGACGTCAGTCGTTCCCCCACGCGATGGACTGGACACACCTCGAAGACATGCTTGAGAGGGTCTGTGACCTCCTGCCACTCGCTCACCAAGTGCTTATGGCGCTCCCGCATTACCAAATACAGGTCTTGGTATGCTTCCCTTGCGATGATGCAATCGTGCTGGACTCGCTTCTTGTAATTTGTCACAGCTCCCCAGCCGTACCTGTGCAGCGTGTCCAGAAGGGCGAGGCATGTCCGGTAGAGTCGGGAGTCGAGATCTGTAGGCGTGGACGGTAGCGGAACGACCTCTATCCGCAGAAGTGGACCATCCGCAGAGACATAACGGAAGGCGAGGTGGGAGACTGCGGGGTGATAGTACGGGAGAGCAGCACCAGGTTCTTGAATGGGGGTCAAGACGAGAACAACAGGTTCAGCATCTCCATGGTTGTCCGCCGCATATAGAGTGCAATGCTGCTCCAATCCATCGTCCCTGCCCGGCCGGCGGGGTAATAATCGCCTGTGGAGGCTACGAACAGGCCGGAACCCTTGCAGTTGCGGGCTCTCTGTCGGGAAGTCGGAGGTCGAGTCCGATATGATCTCTGACCGTAATATGAGGGTCGAGTTGTACTCCGGATGGTGAATCAACTGGGAGACCGCGGTCTGAAACTGAATCAAAGAGGTTCAAGTTGGTTTGAAAGGATTGGGCGAAGAAGGGTGGCACTTACTACGTCTAGGGGAAAATCTGCAGGAGATTGGATGATTGGGACCCACTGCGGCTCCCCGCTGCCCGAATGAAGTGCATTGCCTGCGACTTTTTTTCGACATGGCGATGGCGAGAATCGAGGACGACCTGACATCGGACTACACACATGAGCTTCACGGTTGCAGAGTAACTTCTGTATACTGTACGAGTCTCAAAGATCAGACCTTGCACGCGCCTGAAAGGGCCAGAGGAGAGGGAACGTAGTATGCGACGAGTAAAAGAGAAAATAAATATTGAGACCCGTAGGTCTACCACTCCGGGAAAGCGTGTCATCCTTGTGCAGGGGCCATGCTAATCTTCTCTGTATCGTTCCAATTTTTTCGTATGTCACCCCGAAGGGGACAATTAAGGATCGAGGAGAATCGGTGTATCGGCGGCGGTTTTGCATATTGCTGAGATCGCGGGTGCGCACAGACCTTGAGCGCCTGAGCGCCCACCTCCCGCTACTCCCAGTCGAATGTCGACACGGTACCCGGTCGCTGCATGAGATTATGATAACGCACCACTATCATCCGACTAACGCATCCCAACGCTTGACTGTATGACAGTGGTACCGCATACGCATCAGGCACATAGATGGGATGATATAGGAGACGACAACATTCACGATGAAACAGGTAGTAATACAAGTACAGGCACAACGGCTCCAGTCGTACAAGTCAGTCCAGATTCGAGTTCAGTGATTGTCCAGAATCAGAACTCCTGATAGGGAGGCAGCTCTGCGTCGTCAGAAGGTGGCTGCTTCGCGTCTGGGTGCGGGTTGACATTAGACGAGCCGCCGGCAGCGAGCAGACGTTCTCTCTCCTCCCTCTCCAATCGCTTCTTCTCCTCTTCCGCACTCTCATACTTCGGCTGCTCCGAAGCAGACGACTGCACACTACCGCCCTCGTGGAGGAAACGCTCCCTCTCCTCCCGTTCCAAGCGCTTCTTCTCGTCCGCTGCACTCTCAGGTTGTGCGCTCGTGCCAGCTCCGTAGCCGGGCAGACTATCACCCACGGGCGCGGGACTTTGAGCGGCCGCAGGGCTCGGCGCAGTAGGGGAGGGCTGTTTGAGATCGCGCAGAGAGCCGCTTGCTGGTCCCGGGCCGTCCGGACCAGCAGACTTCGGCATCCCCGTCTCTGCAACGGTCGGTGTGACGGTCGGGACTTTCAGACCAGGCTCGGACGGATCGGGGGCAACTACCGCACTGGGGGACCCAATCTTCAGCGGAATGGGTGCAGGGGCCTGGTTGAGGGTTGCGGGATTCAGGGGCGGAGAAGCCGTACCCTGCGGAGGCGTGGAGGCCTTCGGGACGTCAACGGGGGCAGAACTCTTGGCAGGGAAGGGCGGGGAAGAGGTGATGTTCGCTGTGTGCGAAGGAGCTTGGGGAGGCACGTCATGCGCTGTAGCCGGAGGGGTAATGGGTATGTTAGACTTGGCCTGAGGATCAGCGGCACCAATGCGGGCAAGTTCTTTCGCGTGTGTTACACCGAAGCTGCGTGTATCCGACCTATGCAGATCGGCCGCAGATGGCTCACGCAGATGCAACGTCGAGTTGCCAGTCCGGTAGTTGTCGAGCGCCTGCTGCAACGTCGTACGAACGGATGCGGTGAGCTGCGCCCCCGCGTATGGCCGCGCCTTCGAAGGAGGAAGGTCGGGCAGTGCTGGAAGTACAGCACTCGCGGCCTGAGCAACTAGTGCGAGTTTCTCGCTATACTGTATTGACAGTCAGAGGACCGATCGTCGCGAGTTACGGCGCGGACTTACCTCTCTGATCGCCTCCCACTTCAACTGTTCACTCTCTCGAACGGCCTTCCTCTTCAGGAGCTCGACCTCCTTTTCCAACGGCTCGTCGTCTTCCTCTGCCTTGCGAAGCTGACGCTTCAGCTCGGCGAGCTTCTGCTCCATGCCGCGTTGCTGGTCATGCTCGATGCGCGCGATCTGGTTCTGGAAACCAGCGCGGATATTGCGCCTTCCGCTCAGGTTGTTCTCGGCATCGCGCAGCGCCTTGAAAGGCGCACGAGCCGCATCGAGCTGTTTCGCCAGCGTCGCCGCTAGGGAGCCCTGGATGTAGTTCATCCATGCTAGGCGATCGGTCACTGCGCAGTGCCACACGATAAGCGTCGGTCCTATGTCTCAGGTGACCGACTAGGTACTCACCATCCTTGAGGTCCTCCTCCTCATTCTGGCCCCACATGTAGAGCTCCTTGCTGTGCGAATGTGCGTCGCGTCCGACATTGTCAAAGTCCAGTGCAACTCCTTTCTGTGCGGTAATGATCTTCTGGACCGGCGTCACGGAGCTCCTTTGAGGAACGAATGAGAGGCTGCATTTCAACCAAACGGATAGCCAACTTACGAATACTGCTGCTGGAAGGTACGCAGCTGGTGGTGGATGCTTTCGAACGCGTGCGACTTCAGGAAGCCGCCAGATCCCGACGATTGCCCTGATCCACCTTCAGAAGTTTGGCTCGAACGACCGAGAGGTGTTGCGTTGAGCGCAGATTGCGCCTTGTCAGTAAGCGATGAGATGAATCCTTGCATGGTGAGGGAGAGGGGCTGGCAGATGGCGAAGAGGCCTGCGCGCTGCGCGTCGAGAGTTTATGTACTTGGCCCATTGTGGCGGAGGAGTGGCACTGTAACCAGGGCCCCTACGTCATGGCGCTAGCCAAGGATAAGGTACCGGGGACCTACTGCGCACTGATAGAAATAGCACAGCACATATAGCTGTACTGTACCCTATTTTCGCACTCGACATCACATCATATAGGAGCAACTAGGATATAGGATGTGATAACAGGCGACGAATACTACAATCAGCAGAGCATACAGCAGCTATACATCGTTGCTGAAGGACGGGGGACGACATCGTCCTGGTCCTGGGCTTTACACGATAATCTTCTTTGCCTGCTTCCCCTTCTTCTCCGAGTCCTTGTGCGACAAGAACTCGACCTCCGTTGCCAGTGCGCCAGCGAGTTTCTGCGACTCCGAGTACCCCAGAACGTTTGTCTTGAAGTGTCGGCCAATCGCCTCAATCCGCTCGCGGAGCTTGTCGTCCTCACCCGGAACTGATGAGGGTGCCGCCCGCGTCCAGATCGAGATACGGTAGAATTGAGGCCTCGTCGACACGATCACGCCCGTGATGAGGGACTGGGGCGCCTCGCCACCTTCGCCGCTCGTCAAGAGCGGATCGAAGGTCTCGCCAATCGCAGCAAGCATCTACAAGGCCCATCAGTGGATCTTGGCTCGTGCAACCCGCAAAACGGACGTACGGTATAGAGCCACATCTTGTCGACAACAGCGCGGTTCTTGTCCCTAGGAAGCTGTATGCTCCACTTGCCACCATTCTTGTTGGCCTCGTCTTCCCAAGCAGGGATAATACCCTCCTACAAGTCGATGTGAGAAATCTATTGCGCGCGCGACGCCACGGGGTTCAACAAACCTTGAAAAGGTAGTAGTTGGCCTTTTGGGGAAGCTGCGACGGTGGTACAATGTTGTTGTACAGCCTGGCGAGGTTTCGTCAATATCAAGGCGACAGACAAAATGCACGGTGACGTACCCCCAGAATTCTTCCACGCTGTCGAAGGTGATCACCCTCTTGATATCCTCCATCCATCCCTGGGCTGCGATGCCACCGGGAGTCTGAGGTAGGGGAGTTTGTGGGAAGGAGGACATAGGTGTCTGAGGGAGGTTACGGCCCTTGGTTGCGGGCGAGTCGAACCAGAGTGTCCATGGGGAGTAAAGAGGATGCTGCAGCGAACATTGACCATCAGTTAACGGTGACACCTACCAGCGTGAAACCTTCGAACGAGCCCAAACGCACCTTGACGTTGAAGTTCGTGGGGTCACTGAAGACTGTCCGGATAGCATCGGCCTGCGCCTGCATATCCACTTCCTGGATTTCTCCAGGCTCGAGGTTCTCCTCCCCGTCCTTCTTCTCGTTCTCTTTCGCTTGGTTCTCCGCGAGAGCGGCCGAAAGCGCAGCTTTCGAAGCCTGCAGCGCAGGACCGGGCAAGCTTGACACAGAAGCCATCTTGTTTACTGCGAGCGATTCCTTTATGGACTCGATGGTATTGCGATCGATGATTCCGGTGCAACGGGGGCGACGGGGTCACGAGAAAGTGTCGAGATTTTCGCACGCGAGGAAAGAGTCGTCGACTGAAAAGAGTGCGTTTAGAGACCGATAAGTTGCCTGGTGAGGTGCACAAGAGAGATTAGGTGCGGCAGACTGAGAAGAGATGATAGTAATAACGATGCTTTGTGAGAGACTCCGCTTGATCAGTTCTACAAACTTCGGGGCCGGGGACCTACTAGGGACCCCGAATACCTCCCTCAATGCCGGGCGGGCGGGCCGACGGAGTACGCCCGTCGTTATTTCAAAGCCGTTAGCCCGACCGCCACAGCTCGAGAGCTCTCGAGTCTCTATTCCCCCACAACATGGTCGAGTAGCCAAGTTCATGCAGCTCAGTCTATCTCTAGAACACAGAAACAGGCTGCATATTCTGATGGTGCGCAAGTACCAAGCACTTATTTTTGCTCTCACCAGTTTTGACTGACGCCTGTGCAGGACAGCTCCAGGGCATCGGCTCGCGTGTTAGCCTGAGCAGACGCACGGACGCATTGGTTACTGCATGAAGCTATAACCTGTTGCATCGTCAGCTATACTCGTACGACCGGCTAGAGAAGCAGCCATTGGTGGCCGCTGGAAAAACGGCTTCAGGCGTCAGAGGCGCTTCACATCGGCCGCACCCTGTGAAGGCAGCAGCTCTCCTTGAACGTACGCATACCGCGTTGTACTGTTCAAAGCTTTCCCATGACGGTTCAAGTCATGCCGGATCGTTTTGTGGCGGCCTGCGGTTCGGCGTAACACGGCTCCATGAAGACCCGGGAGGCTGCTCGCGCGCGTAAGTACCACATCTCGTCGACGAACAGCTGGAAGAGGCCTGGTATCAGCACACCTCTCGTTGCCTCCTCTTCTGATATCGTACAGCGGCGACGGTTGCAGCGTAGTCAGGAGACTGTCTTGCTCAAGTGAGTCCCCATCTTTGCTATTGTGCGCTCGCGCATAGCTTGCTGACGGCACCATCGACGTTACTCGGGCTTTCATCATAGTCCTCGAAGAGCACGGTCGCGATCGGTCCACTTTTGCCAGTGGCTGCGCCTGCTCATGTGCCGTCCAGCGCGCTTTACGCACTATCGAAGGAGGATGCTGTATTACCCTCACACCTCAGATACGCACCCTCCCGGACATCTCCAGCCTGCCTCGTCACGAAGAGCGTCTAAGGAATGGGTCTAGTCCTCGGAGACGAGCGCGAGTGGACGCGCTGTAGCTCGCTGCCCCCATACACCGGCACCGACATCAAGCCCACTTCTCAGGTTTCAAGACTGCGTCCTCGTACCCTACCAGGGCTCGAATGCGCCAGGAATCCACGCCGCTGCCCACTAGCAAAAGCACATTTCTGAAATTGCTCTTAACACGGATTTATAGCGGCATTCGACTCGTGTCTCAACGGATACACGATGGGCAGCTGGCTCTAGGATTCCGCAGAGGAGTAGCGGTGTGCGTCATCCCCAAAATTCTGGCGTAACGTGATTACGAATTCCTTCCCGCGCTCTGCCAGCGTAATTCGTGGCAACTCGACCGCAAAAATCGTCGTTCTCATTCATCTCATCGCCCAATGCCCATGAAGACCCTGTTCAGCGCTACGTGTTCCAGAATCTAGAGCTAGAGCCTTGCGCGTGAGGACAACCAGTACGTCTGTCCCATAGCGTGGCCTCCGAACTACGTCTGCGGTTCCAGGTCTGCGATCACCCGTGATGCAATTTCCGACTCTCCTCTGCACCGTGGTGGTCCGATGGACCTGGACTTCATCCCGAAAAGAGTGAGCACAAACGGTCCGCTGCGTCCCCATTGAATCAGCGTCGAGTGCGCTGAGTCCGTACAGCCGTCCCACCACCCTCGAAAAATTCCGACGCCGTCTGGCAGCCCGCTCTACAGCCCACACGCACGACTGAGGCATGATCCCGTTACCGGCGTACGCCCTTGATGCGCATAAATTTTCGGACGCCCAGCGGACTGATGTCCCTTGCTTCTGCGCTTGCTAACCAAATGCAGAGCGGTGTTTTGGACGCGGACCTGCCTCTTGCGGCGCGTCCCTCCGCTGTACGAGAGCATCGAGGGCCCACCGCACGGGTTTATGCCGCGGCGATCGGGAGATGACCACTGAAGCTGCGGTTGGCCGTTCCCGTTCCTCACATACGTAACACACGTAGACGTGTTCAGGGGCGAATGCGTATATGTTTACGCTACTCGCGGCGTTTCGAGGTGCTGTTGCGGAGCGGAAGTCTCCTCACCCTCGGACACTGTGCGTAACACATTTAGTCGCGCGCCTGTTGCGCGATCTTCGTTGTGGTCGGAGCGCTAGTACGACATTGGCCGCTAGGTGCGGGCTATAGGCAACACTGTCACGGAGAGCGGGCGTTGGCAGGATCAGAGAACATACATCGAACATCGACGGCATGGCAAGTCGTAGTCTCAAGATAATCGACGGTCTGGACACGCCACAAATTTATCGCGGTACACTGAACATGATGCGTATATGAGTGCAAACGATGCGGAGAGAAGAGAAAGTGATCAGAGCGATAATGACGAGAAGCTAGGACACGGAGCGCGGGAGAAGGCTGGCAGGTGGTTCTAGCGCGAAGTCTCGTGCAAGACGTTGGGTACCGCGTTGGCCACGGCACCCATGTCGACCGACGGCCTCTTGTCCTGAAGCGATACCTGGCGCATCAGGACGGCGTTCTGCAGGTCCATGAACTGCAAGCGATAATGGACGCGTCAAAATGGCATCAGCGGACGGACATGAAGGTGTATTGACCTTGCGCTCCTCGTCGAGTTTCCGCTGGTTGAGCTTGCTGATATCCTCCTGTTTGCGGACCAGCATGGTCTGCGAAACATGAGAAGGGTATGGTGAGCTCGCTGGCCGATAGAGCGACACTAAGAAAATTTCTCACGCGGATGGACCGGCTTTTTAGGCCGCGGTAGGAGGAAACGCGCTCGAGCGGGAGCGGCTCGTGGCCGACGAGACGGAGCTGCTCGTGCATCCACTGCACGTACTCCTCGAGACACTCGAGGTAGCAGCGCTTCTTGTCGTGCGACGTGATAGTGTCGCTGATGTCGCCGAGATGGCCGTCAGCATATAAGAAGACGCGAAGATAAGTGAGAGTGACCTCACGGATCAGTGATGGAAAAGCCGACGTTGTCGGACACGGAGCGAAAGTACGCCTTGCGCTGATTGAGATTCTCCGGCTCGTCGACCTCGGCCTTGGATCGAGCGGCCGGGGAGCGGTTGGCAGGCTTGGAAGGAGCTTGGCCAGAAGGCTCGCCATCGCTCCGCGCCGTCCCACGCTCGCGCGTGTTGAGATCGGTGAGGAGCTCGGATGGGGTGGGGAACAGGATCTGCGGCGCGTCGAGGTAGACGTCGAGAGGATTAGCCTGCCCGTCGACGAACGGCTTCGACTCCTCCGCGGGAGCAATGCAGTCGTGGGGCGGGAAGCCCAGGTCGGGAGCATCCCCAAGGGCGGACGTTAGGAGTGCAGAGTAACCCGAGACAGGAACAGGCGCGTGGAGCGGGATGCCCGCGTCGACCCCAGAGGGCAGGCCTGAGTGCTGGTACGGGGCGTACTCCTGGTCGTTGTATGTATAGTTCAAAGACCACGACCCTGCGCCGTAGTCGAATGGCACAGTGTAATTGTTCATTGCCGGCGGCTCAGCGACATAGGCCGCCTGGTGGTATTCGGGCTGAAGCAAAGGTGAGCACACGGGAAGAACAGCGACAAGGTGCAAGCTACCTGGAACCGCTCCGAGGGCGCGTCGTACGGCTGCATCGGATGCGAGAGACGGGGAGAACGGTTGCAGTTGATGCATGGGTGGGTTGCGGGTTGGGATATATAAACGGCGAGACCGGGGATATGGACGATCGACGGCGGAGGAGTCGGCGAAGGAGGGCTCTGGCTGTGGGATGGATAGAATGAGATCTGGTGAGCATCTGAGATGCGGCGTTAAGGTTGTTCGACCCAACCCGCGATTGGAGATTCGGGGTGCTCTCCTCAGCCCGGAATCCCCGTCTTGCCGTGTTCGGTTACGCTCGGCCGGACTCCGCTGCGGACAGTGGCTTCCCTGCACAGAACGACCTCATCACCTTGCGCCGCTCGTCTCGTACTTTGGCCCCGCCGTACCGAAACCGCCGCAGGTGCTCGTGGGGCGTTCTCTTCATCCTCACACCGGAGATCTCACACGCCATACGCGCATGTGCTTTGGCTGAGGTTGTGATGGCCCCGCGTCGCCGTCGCCGCCTTGAGCCATGACAGCACCGCGCAGACATCAACATAAGACGTCTAGCATCACCGGTGCTGGCGAGTTGCCTCCTCGAGACCAACGCCGTGATGTGCTATCCGAGCAATCGGGTCAATTTGACGGCACAGCACAGTGGGCATGAAGCACTTGCCTCCACAGACGGTGCCGGCTCAATGCTCCTGTTTTCGTTGCCTTTGCATTACAATGACGCTACACGATGCGGCATTAATCAGAATTCGCGCAGGTCATTGGCGAGCAGCCGTAAGGATGCGACCGAACTCGGCATATCCCTCCCCGAAAGCGCAGTAAGTAGGCTTCGAGTCCGAGGGGAGCGTGCGACAAAGGGATTCATTGGGCAGTATTCAGCCAGCTGAACCGCTTTAGGGAGTCGGAAACCGTGCTCGAGTAAATGGCACCCGAGCTGTACGTCGAGCTCCGAAGTACCGAATTATCCGAATCTGTGCAGTGCATACGAGCATAGAGCAGGTGCATGTGCACGGCGGACCGGAGGCAATTGGCAGTGGGACGCGCCGCGGAGATGACGGAGAGAGGGCGAAATTGATCTCAGCAGCTGTCTTCGGCGAGTTGAGTAGTCCGTTTCCCACTCCGATCGAAATACTGTCTTTACTGGCATCTGTCCTGATCGGTCAGATTTATGATTGGAATTTGGCCCGAATCCTTTGTTGATGCAGTGCATCCGGAGGACCCACAACCGTCAGCCTTGGCAGCCGGGGATGCGAGAGGCCACACGCACTCGTCTCCACAGCATGTGCGGGGTACGCAATACGCGTGGTGGATGACAGAGGGCTCGGGGCATCGCATGCCGGGACTGGTTTCGTAAGCGAGAGGGCTGCGGCTGAGAGAGGAAGGGGAGTAGCCTGGCGAGGAGGATAGGATGATGGAGGTATGTCAAGCTGTCGAGTGTGCGGCATTGCGCGGCAGACAATATCGTGCATGCAGTCGTCAGCCGTGTTTCCCGAACAGAACAACACACGATCCCTCCGTAAGCTGGGGGCACCGATCGTCCGGGCCCGCACCACAGCGTTCTCCCTAGAAGGTGAGTGTAGAGTTTGACAGCACAGATCGCCGCTCATTTCACGCAGAATCTCCTCCCTACGCGTACCGGGTCACTCTTGTCCTAATGGTCCACCTCCCCGTACTTGTTATAAACGCCTCCGTGCATCTCCGTCTACGACATCCCGCTCCCCGCGCTTCGCTTCCTCTCACCAGCGCCCAGCCATCATACCCTCGCCTCACCACCCATGTCGACATACCCCGCACAACACGTCGAATATCCCGCGTACTACGCGCCGGATCGTCTTGCAGAGGGCTTAGAGTCTCCTCTCGCCGTAAATCCTCCCTTTGTGGGTCCGCTGCATGCTCCGCGGCCGCAGCTACAGGTATCGACCGACCATAGCTCCACATACCAGGTTGCTGGCGAATACCTTGTCCGGGACTTCTTCACCCCGTCCCCGACATCCAGTTCCACCTCTGATCGCACCTCCCCATCCCTTGCCTTCAACCGCGATATTGTGGCTCCCAACCCACCGCTTTCTTCCTCTGGGTCCTCTCGGCGAGAAGCCCGGCGACGCAGCGTAGCGTCTACGTCCACCTCTGCGGACGAGGGTCTGATCGTCAGAGGCTCCATCGCGCACCCGTACGCGCGCTTGTACAGCAAGAAGCACGGTGCGGGCAAGCGACGGAAGATGTGGAACCACGCCCTCGAGAAGATGCTCTTCTCGCCGCAGGAGATGTAAGTTGACTTTCCTCTTTGCACTGCGCCCGCGCCTCAACTCACGCATCTGCTCCCAGATCTACCATGGGCGCTCCCCACCGGCGCACCATATATACGGCTAGCCTGGAGGCGCATGTCGACCGCCTCCACGAGCAGCTGCTGAGCCTCTCGCTGTTCCCCGTCCCGTTTGAGAAGCTCGAGCCCTACCGTGGGCTGAATTCAAAGACGGCAAAGGTCCGTCCTCCTGCTCCTCTTGCGTGTTACTCTTCTCTGACAACCGTTGTAGAGCATGGTGTCAGGGTTGCACCACGATGCTGCGGAACTGAAGCTGAAGATCCTCGAGCTAGAACGAGCGGTGAGCGCCTGTCTCGTAATCGCCGTCAACCCTGTACTAATTGTCCGCTGTGCCGCTTGCAGAACCGCAATCTGGAGGAGAACCTGAACGCACCCTCCATGCCGTACAAGTCGTGCCTCTGAGCCGCTTTGTTCGCATCTGTCGCTGCCATAGGGGACGCTGCGCTAAGTTGTTCAAGTCGTCTCTTCCCTTCGTCTCTTTCGTTAGTCTTTCGTTGCTTCGGGTTATTTGCTGGTGTTGACGGTACGGGTTTACCGCCGCGAAGATTAGTCCTAATATACTACTAGTTGTATACTACCACAAAATGCATGCGTTTTCATTATTCGTTCAATGCGTCAGCCGGTACACCATGCTAGAGCCAAGTTCCATCCCTGTCTTGGCGCGACCGACGTACGGAACGACGGGACGGTGGCCGAAGCGCCCACTCAGCGCCCGTAGGCGTGTGGCTGCGCTCGGTGTCCTCAGCCTGGGCTTCGTACGTACAGAGCCCATCTTGGTCGCCGCCCACAACCTCCGTCCGCTCCGCTGCTCCTGCTTCACCCCTACTGCCTTCATCCGCCCACACACGTAGCCTACCACAGCCACCATGGACAAGACCGACCTGGAGACATACCAAGTGCAGCTCTCGCAAGTTGAACTCGCCCTCTCCGCCGATCCCGAGAACACCGAGCTCATCTCCCTCCGCTCAGAGCTCAAGGAGCTCATCGAGCTCACACAGGCTGCGATCGCCCAGCAGGAGGCCGCCGCGTCTTCGTCCAAGGCGGAGGCGTCCAAGAAGGCCGCGGGCGCCGCCACCGCGTCCTCGTCGTGCGGAGTCTGGGCGGCGGGCGACGAGTGTCTCGCGAAGTACTCCGGGGACGGGCAGTGGTACCCCGCGCGCATCGCGTCCGTGGGCGGGTCCGCGGACAACCGCGTGTATAGCATCGTGTTCAAGGGGTACAACGACACGGAGCTCGTGAACGCGGCGCAGATCAAGCCGCTCCCGCAGAACTACCAGGGCCCCGCGCCGTCGGCGTCGAACAAGCGCAAGCTGTCGAAGGCGGAGGAGGAGGAGCGCGAGAAGAAAAAGAAGAAGAACGAGAAGAAGCTGGAGGCGAAGGCGGCGAAGGCGAAGGAGCAGCAGGAAAAGCAGCAGTCGTGGCAGAAGTTCGCGAAGAAGTCGGAGAAGAAGGGCATCCACATAGCGGGGGTGACGGGCACGAGTATCTTCAAGACGCCAGACAACCCACTGGGCAAAGGTGCGCCGGTGTGCTCTCGTGTGCGGGTGCGTGCTAATGGTTGCTGCGTGTCTTTTGCAGTGGGCGTCACCGGGAGTGGGAAGGGCATGACGGGTGTAGCTCCTCGAACCAAGCACAAGTTCGAGATCACTGACGACCCCAATGCCTGAAGACCTCATATGTGAGTAGGCCGAGCCATTCACTTCAGCATCCACGCTAACTTTCCCCTCAGCTGCTGCTTAGCTGCTTTTCCACGTTCCGCTCGCCTGTTGTAATATTTCCCTAACCCGCGCACGGGTATACTTACGGACGTTCGCAAGAGAAGAACTTGCGAGAGTATCCACATGGACGCATACATGAAGCTATGGCATACGTTTCCGTTCAAACTTTGGAATTCCGCGAGTCTGACGACCATGCGCTTTGGCTCCCTAAGCACAGATGTGATCCCTCCTCGACGTCCCCTGCGCCCAGGCGTTGCGTCATGTGGTGACGCGGCTGTACGTGTAAGACGTCCTCGTCTCTTCTTCTCATTCTAATGCCAACAACCCATGCACGGCGACGACCGCATCGTCGACGTCCACATTGGAATCCTAGCATCTCAGCAAGTGAGGAATTGAGCTGATGCCCCTCTGTCGCACTGAGTAGGCGCACTGCTATAGCGTGCGCACACGATGCAGGCTTCTATCCGGCACGTCAATCCAAAGTCTCTTCTCTTCTGGACGCGTTCGGGGCCTCGCGCGTCCGGTATGTATTACGTGCAACGCTCCCAATTCCACCGCAATAGACGATGCACGACGTGCGCTCGTGTGGCTGAGCGCGCGACGTATCGTGACATCGTGCTGTATCGACCTGCGGCGTCGCTGGAGGACCGGGGGAATCCGCCACACCGTCCTTGCCGACAAGCCGGCCGCGGAGATGCTGGAGTGGGAGCCCGTTGGTCCAATGATCGGGTCGCCCGTCCTGGGCCGACATGGTTCGATGGCTACCCAAGTCGGGCCGCCCGACGCGCCGCTCTCGTCCGGCGTCCTTCCATGCCTCCTTTGGGCTGCTCCCCGAGCAAGTAGGTCCCTTCCCGATTCCAGCGCAGGAAGGTTGCCCCGCACGACCGCTGCCTCGGTTGCTATTTGTCGTCATTCTCCTGGAATCCGGCTTACTCCGGTATACTAGCATTGACAGAAGCATGCTGCGCAGCTGGTTGCGCATTTCGAACGGTGCGCACCGCTCGACATTCAGGGCGAGCATGAGAGCGACGAAGGGAGCCATGTTGCGGGGTGGTGACATGTCGCTCGGCCCGGATTGAGGATGGACCAACAGGTGCGTGGCGATCTCGGTCCCTTGGGGAAGGCGCTGACGGATCTGAGGATCTTGTTCGGTTACCCAGATTCCTTGGCGGGCTCTAAAATCTGCTGTGGCTGGCTCAATCTACCGACAGAAGCCCTGCAGTGGCAGGCTACCAAAGGGACTCGGAGCTCGCTCTCGATCGGCGGTCAGCATAATTGCGTCCATCGTCATGGCCTGGGCTCGTCCACGCCGGCTTCCCCGTCGCCGTCTCCAACCTGCCCTCCTCGTACTTTGGGGTGCTCGCGATCTCACCAGGGATCTGCGAACGGGCAGGCACAAAGATCGTCTAGCTGTGTGCTCACTTCAGAGTCAAACCACTAGCTATCGCCCGAATTCTGTGGAGAATTTCAAGCTCAGCCTTCACCGGCACCGTGCCTTGTTGCACTATTCGTCAGGATCGCCTTCGGACGATACTTGCCCGGCCCCGTGATTTTTCAGACCAAATAACGACACAAGCACGTACTCCGGCGCATGCTAGGCCTGCTGTCCCACCCTGCCAGCACCCATGCCAGAGCGTAACCCCGGTTCTCCGGAATGATGGCGTTCAGGGCGATATTGCCAACAAAGCCAGCGATGGGTGTGGGGAAACCGCTCGCTGCTTGCACCGACTCATTTACCACTTCGCAAGGCATCTAGCACCAGATTGGACACGGGCATGCGCTCTCCCGGAGCGGTGACAGTAGGTGACGCCTCCGAACCACCTCGTCACGAATATGATCATATTGGTCCTCTGATAAGCAGGGCTATTTCCCGTTATGTGCGCTGCTTGTCAAGGACCACTGGAAGACTCTGTACGGTGTTCCCACCGCGAGGCACTCGGAGCGAGCAGTCTGAGGGTCCTCGGCGGACGCCGTGCTTTATGCTTGTTCTAGTACTTCTGACATGTAGGTACCTCTCCGCGCCAGGGAATGCAGTGTCTGCGGTGGTTGCGAACTTTCGTTGTGAACTCGGAAGCGACGTCTGAGTTGACCAGGTGCTCGCATGGGCCACTGTGTACCATGCGCCCGGTCCCCTTCGAAGGCGGCCTGACAGTTGCAATGTCCAAGTCCTTCCAGAAGTCGTGTGCGATGGTGTGGAGGAGCTGGTGCCCATGCTTCCCGGAAGATTTAGTCGTCACATCTGGGAGGCCGGAAGATCTTTGCGTCGAACGGAAGACATGGATCGATCGCAAGAGCTCCTCCCCACGGCCCGGGGGAGGAGCAGGGCTCTTTTGACCGGCTCTTCACATGTTCAAACCCTCGCAGGTGTCACAAATACAGAGATCTCGACAGCTAGGCTACAACAGAGGGATCGGAAGCACGAGCAATGCATGACCAACAGAATTGTAGAACACCGTCTAATCCCAGAATCCACCGCTGTCGACCTTGATCTTGGTGTCCTGTTTCCTTTTGCTGCCGCGCGGCCTCCCACCCGTGCGCTGCGCGCCCTTCTTGGAGTGGTACTTGCGCTGCTGGCGCGCACGCTGCTTGGACACCTCCGACTGAACCTTGTCCGAGATGTCCTTGGATGCGGTCGGCGGCTGGCGGGGCGGCCGCGAGGAGTGGAGGGACAGCGCGGCCGTGCCGTCGGCGAGCGACGAGGAGACCGACGGCGAGCGTGATCGCGTAGATCGCGGCGAATCTGGGCGGGAAGACACGTCGGACGCGTCAGAGGCTGCATCGTGCAAGTCACCTGCGCCGTCCGCGTCCCCGTCGCCCGCCAGTGCCGAGCCATGCGGCGTCGGTTCTCCAGATTCATGAGCGCGTTCGCGAGATTCATGAGCGGCCGCTGCATCTGAGCCCTCGCCGGGCGCGACCGGCCCTTCCCCGTCCGCGCCCTCCTCGCCTTCGTCGACGGCAGCTGTCTCTTCTTCGTCTCCCTCGCTCAGCTCCTCTTCCTCCTCCTCGTCTTCGTCGTCGTCGCCGCTGCCCTCGGACTCGTCCTCCTCGGATCCTGCACGCTCCTCCTCCTCGGATCCTGCACGCTCCTCCTCCTGTAGCATGTTGTCCATGTACTGCAGAACGAAGACCGCGAGTCAGTATGCGTGCCTGTCGCACGCGTAGCCGGTGCACCAATGCATGTCTGGCTTACCTCCTCCAGCACCTTCTGTTCGCCCTGGTTCCACCCGCTCGCTGCGACCACGAGGTCGAGATGCCATTCCTCGGACCCATCGTCGCTCTTTTCAGATTTAATTGTGCGGAATCGGGGATAGATGCTGCTCTCGTAGCGGAATCTCCGCCTGAAGAACCTCCTTATGCACTCAACGTCGCGGTTGAAGTACCTAATATGTCCGCTCGATGTGAGAAATGCGGTATGCGATCTGGCCTCTGCGGACTCACCACTCCGCGTTCTTGTGGGACGTGCTGACCATCTGTGGGAAGTCAATGACGACCGGCTTGCCGGTGTCTCGTCGAATGAGGATGTTGAATTCGTTGAAGTCTCCATGAATGAGCCCAGCACGTGCGAAGCGTACAATGAGGTCCATCAGCTCCGAGTAGAGTGCCCCTGGTGACGGAATGTCCGCTACTTGGCGGCTGATTCGCATATATTAGCAAGATTATGCCGTCGAGGACAGAACGCTACTCACAGAGGGTATGCGTCAATGAACTCCATTAGTATACAGTGCCGTGCCTGGTCGACAGGCCGGGGGACGGGGAAATCGTGTTCGTACAGCACCTATACATGGTATGAGACGGGGTTGCGGATCAGATTGGGTGGTTCACTAGTATCTACCTTCATGAAGGCATATTCTTTCTCAGCGGCGAGGCGGGACATGTACATCCACGACGCCGATTTTCTCTTGCCCATATAGTCTCGCTTGGACTTGATCGCACGGAACGATATCCGGCCAAGTCTGCGTCCTCCCTGTCAGAGCTGCAAAGGAGGCGTTACGGTTTGGAACGCACCGGTGAAGCTTCAGGACCAACTCCTGTCCGTCCTTGTCCGCAACGATGTAGATGTCTGCAAGTCCAATGTAAGTACGCAGTTGCAGCGGTCCACTATGTCTGAAACGCACCCGACTCTTTCCCCACACCGATCTGATTGCCCACAGAGTATACAGAGTCGCGTTTCGACATCGCACGCATGGCGAGGAAATCGTATCCGCCGTAGGTCAGCCGATACCCGTCGTCTGCAGAATAGCAAAAGCGCGCGAGTGCGCCCCGTTTAGTGGATCATATATCGAGGCACGGGAGAGAGCACGCACATCTGCTGTTCTGCACTCTTGATACGAGGTTGCGCTTTGCGAGGGAGCCTAGCAGCTTGTTTACACCGCCGTTCCGCAAGCCAGAAATCTTCACGATGAGCACGGTCGGAACCACTTCGTGGTTCTTCGAACCCATCTCGACCTTTGCCCGCTGTCAGTACAGTCCAAGCATCACAATTTGGAGAGTACATACCGCGGTCAAGACACGGAACTCGTCCGACGTAACATAACGGAGATCGGTTGCGTCGAGCTTCATGGCTTCTAGGGTGCTCGAGGTGCTCCGAGACGGGAGAGTACACAGTAGCAGCAATTCAAGGAGCGGCCCCCAGCGGTTTGACAGTAGCTCAAAAAGTACAGCAGTACGCTCGACCTTAGTGGGCCAAAGTAGAGATAGTCGTTGAGAGACTCCAGGGGACGGAAGACGGTGGACGATGAGGACCGCAGAGGAGGCGGAAAAGCAGTAGATTGTCATGTGATCGAAGCCTATTTCCCGATCATCTATGCGCGCTTACGCGCTCACCGCGACTGTGGCGGTGGCTGCGCGGCCTTGCCAAAGACGCGTCCCGTCCATGGCTGCTGCGATGCTGTTGTGATGAAGTTCCAGACATGACCGCTTCTAAAGCAGTCAGAATAGCCAACAAGGTGAACATGCTATAGAGGTCTCTACACTCGAATGATGAACACTGAACTCGCCGCTATAGGCCTCCGCCGAGGAGATCGCCGCCGCGGCGTGCATCCCGGCCAACAAAACCTTCAAGGACAAGTCGTGAGCCGCTGTTTGCAGGGTAGTTGGACTATGTGCTGACATGTTTGCATCCTAGGCTGAGTCTACGTGTGTGCGCCGCTCCTTCACTATCGGAGAGCGAACGAGAGCGCATCTGGGAGTTATGGGAAGAGAATATGCGTGCATTGTACGTCGCGCTTTGACGACAACAACCGTCCACTCCTACTCATTTATTCGGCGCAGGGTTGAACCTTCATCGTTTGGATGGAACCCGGAGACGAAGAAAGAGGAATTGTTCCATCGTGACGCTCGGTACATCCTTGTATCCGACCCGGCCGGCTTCCAAGAGCGGGGTCCGATAGCGTTCTCCTCGTTTAGATTTGAAGAAGAGGAAGGAGAAGATGTGC
Source organism: Trametes cingulata (assembly GCA_022385765.1). Classification (NCBI taxonomy): domain Eukaryota; kingdom Fungi; phylum Basidiomycota; class Agaricomycetes; order Polyporales; family Polyporaceae; genus Trametes; species Trametes cingulata. The sequence continues at coordinate 686,698 of MU277982.1, read as the reverse complement.
TGTACTGGTAAGCTTATGCTCCATAGATGCGAAAGGCGCAGCTGACAACCGACCATCGCTAACACGTTCAGCTATGAGCTCCAAGTGGCAGGGGATTTCAGGAACCTCGGTCTAGGACATTTCCTCATGGAGAAGCTCGGCCGCATTGGGAAGCACTGGCATATGGCAAAAGTTATGCTAACAGTGCTGAAGTGTGCGTCTCGTCACTCGTCACGCATGATGATATTCTGACCAGCATCTCAGCCAACGTGGCCGCTCGCAGGTTTTATAGTAGAAACGGGTTGGTTCTACTCTTTGGATGCATCATTAGACCAAGCTGATTGCCCTCTCCAGATTTGAAGTCGATCCTACCTCCCCTGAGTATCAATCTCCATCCGACCAGGAAGACGAAGCAGAAAGCTGGGAGGACGACACGTATGACTACGAGATCCTATCGAAGACACTCCTTTGACCGCTCGTGGACCTCGCAGCCAATGCTGCCGGAAAGCTGCGACTTGCATGCGTGTACATCCCGCAAAGTGACGGAGAGATTAGGCAGTGCATAGCAGTACAGATAGTGGACAGGCTAAGAGGTGTCTGTGGAATCTGGCGCCGCGACCTCCTTCCCCTTGCCGTTGGGTATATACGCGGGAGCCGGGCTCGGCGCGAGTGGTGCGGGGGTAGGGGGTGAAGAGATGCTCGAGGACGTAGGAACGCTTGCCAGCTGCCATGCTGGTATCGAGGGCTTTCCCGGGAGGACGGGCGTCGTGGGCCCCGTAGGTACACTGGGTCCCCGACTCAAGAGCAAGGTCTTCAACGACTTGAGCTCCTGTTGTAGTTCTGCTAGGGACTGGTTTTGGCTCTCCTTATTCTTCTCGATTAGCTGCAACCCCACGGTCAGTGACGCGACACCAGCTATGCGTCCGGAGTGGGACCGACCTTGGGTAGCATCTCCCGCACAGTGTTGACTTCCTCACGGATCTCCCGCATCTCGTCCCTAGTCCGCGCTTCGCCTTCCCGCATGTCCCTCACCGCGTTCTCCACATCCTCTGTGACCTTCGTCACCTTCTCCTTCTGCTCCTCAACAGCACTTCGAACCGCCGCGGTCTCTGCCTCTATCTCCTTCAGAAGTGCCTCCGCGGCATCAAATTGAGCGGTCATAGCATCCTTATCCTCCTCGTATGCAGTCGCGGATGGAGGCTTGAGGTGAGGCATGACATATTTCTGTGAGAGGACACATGAACAGGCGATTTCCTGGCGTTCAAGGCGGGCAAGACTCACCCTGAACAATGATGCGGCGCCATACGCGATCGTGCCAGAGACAACCGCAGTAATCTTACGGAACAATGCACTCAGTACCGATCACATTGAGATATTGAAAGACTCACGAAGTAGTCTCTCCAATCCCACTGGTGTGGCAGGGGTTGTGCTTGCGAGTATGGCATGGGACCGTACACAGGACCGTACGGGCTCGGTGGATATGCTTGTACTGGAGCCCTCGGAGAGCTCTGGTTCATAGCTGCTTGGCGCATCGCTTCCTCTATCTCCGGACCAGTAAGACCCTTCGCCTCCAAGAACTGCACGCGTTGTGCGAGAGGCGAAGCTTGCGTCTGGGTACCCTCGCGTTAGCACGCGCAGCGGTCCGTAACACTGGTCACAGATCTCACCTTCGGGTCCGCAAGAAATGCGACCGCATTGCGCACTAGTTCTTGCCTATCTGGCGTCGACATGTCTGAAGAGAGAGGAGTGCGAGAGGTTGCTGTGGCCGATGCAGAGCTGCGTTTCCCCGCAATTGCCGGAGTGAGGCTCGGCCACAATCACGGTGACCCAATTGGGCGCTTATGCATGCCACGAGGCGGGCGCCCGGCGAAAGGCCGGGGGAAGCCGTGCCGCACGCCCGACGCCGGCGCTCAAGAATTTTGAGCGCGCGACTGGCTCACGCAGAGGAGTGCCATCGTCTACCTGTTGCCGCCATGTTCAAGGCTCAGCTCCCCGCTACCAGGGTCATTGCCCGCCGTCTCTACAGCTCGCGTGGTTCGTATCTTGCGTTTGGGACGTGAATTTGCGACCGTGTACAGAAATGCTGAGATTTCACTGCCAGCGACGCAAGCTCTGTACAGCTGTACTCGGAGCTCGGTCAGGTACCCTACCACTTCGCACTCGACACCCTGCAGGACAGTTGGTCGTAACTTGAGTGAGTCCTCTCCATAGCGCTATGCACGGAAATACGATACTAGCATCATGACCGCTACAGTCTTCTCAAGAGGGTATGCTGAGCCTGCCTCCTCCTCCAAGTTCTCCCGGGCCAAGCCTCACTTGAACATCGGTACCATTGGTATGTATCTCTCTCATGTCTTCAATACTTCCGAACTGAGCTTGAACTGTTGACAGGTCACGTCGACCACGGTAAGACCACCTTGACGGCCGCCATTACCAAGGTCCTCGCGGAGAAGGGTGCTGCTCAGTTCACCGACTACTCCCAAATCGACAAGGCCCCTGAGGAGAAGGCCCGTGGTATCACCATCAACTCTGCTCACGTCGAGTACGAGAGTGACACTCGCCACTATGGCCACATTGACTGTCCCGGTCACGCCGATTGTGAGTACTTGTCATCTGTCCTGGAGGCGGAGGTCCTCACGCATTCGCAGACATCAAGAACATGATCACTGGTGCGGCTCAGATGGACGGTGCTATCATTGTCGTCTCTGCGACGGATGGTCAGATGCCCCAGACCCGCGAGCACTTGCTCCTTGCCCGCCAAGTCGGTATCAAGAAGCTCGTCGTCTTCATCAACAAGGTGGACATGATTGCGGACAAGGAGATGCTCGACCTCGTCGACATGGAGATGCGGGACCTGCTCTCGACGTACAACTTCGACGGCGAGAACACCCCTATCATCATGGGCTCTGCTCTCGCCGCCCTCGAGGGTCGCGACCCCGAGATTGGTGCGAACAAGATCCAGGAGCTCATCAAGGCTTGCGACGAGTGGCTCGAGATTCCTCCTCGTAAGTTCACGGCTGAGTCCACGGACGTTGTACGTGGAAAGCCGAATATAGCTCACACTCATGCTAGGTGACCTCGACAAGCCCTTCCTCCTCCCTATTGAGGATGTGTTCTCCATCTCCGGTCGTGGCACCGTCGCTACTGGCCGTGTAAGTACCTCAGCGGTCTTGGGGCAATCGGCGAGCGTTACTGAACTGCGTGCAGGTGGAGCGCGGCGTTTGCAACAAGGGTGATGAAGTCGAGATCCTCGGCTTCGGCACGAAGCTCAAGTCGGTTCTCACCGGCATTGGTCAGTGGCGCCCGATTGTGACATTTCTGATACACGAGCTCATCGTGCCGTACAGAGGCCTTCCACAAGGAGCTCGACCGCGGTGAGGCCGGTGACAACATGGGTGCTCTGCTCCGTGGTGTCAAGCGTGAGCAGATCAAGCGTGGTCAGGTCATCATCGCTCCGGGCTCCATGAAGGCGGTCAAGAAGTTCCAGGCGCAGATCTACGTACGTCCTTTAATTGGGTGGTAGGATCAAGAGCTCCCGAGCTAAACATATCTCTATAGGTTCTCACGAAGGATGAGGGTGGTCGTTACACTCCTTTCATGGCCAACTACACTCCTCAGCTTTTCATCCGCACCGCTGATATCAGCACGCGGTTGTCGTGGCCCGAGGGCACCGCGGACGCGGAGGAGAAGATGGTCATGCCCGGTGACAACGTCGAGATGGTCTGCACTCTCCACCACGACGTTGCGGGTGAGGTTGGCTCTCGGTAAGTGCCAATTTGAAGGTCGCGTGCATGACATATCTAAACAGCGGTTTGTTCTCCAGCTTCACGCTCCGTGAGGGTGGCAAGACCATCGGCACGGGTATCATCACTAAGGTCCTGGAGTACGCATGAGCGGGAGAGGATTGCTTGCATCACTGTTACATAGACACGTCTTAATGCTTTGTGCTTGTATATCCTACTCCCCACTCACTCTGCAAAAGGAGACCTCGAGCTCGCACACTCGACACTCGCCATATCCGCTGTATGTTATTCCCGCATGTCTGCATGTCGCTAGATAGATGCTATTCAATATCCATTCACTTTGGGTGGACTCGACGCGCAGCTCGAGGTGAAATACGCGCTTAGAGGGGCAATGGCATGATCTGCGTACAGTACGTAACGGTGACAACCATAAGAGGGAAGGGCAAGCTAGGTGTGGTCCGAGACTTTCGAGCGGGGCTCCGTCCCTTCGTCTTCGCCGTCTCCCTCCGTCTCCTTCAGTGTGCTGAACGGTACCTGCTGCAAACTATTTCGGAAAAGATGTTCGCTGCTGTTCGTACTGCGTCTCGCTCCGGTTCAGTCGCTCTGCGGGCGGCGCATCGTGCTAGCCCCTCTGCACGCGTCTTCCGGCCTACTCCTTACGTGCGGACCCTCGTCAGTGAGTTGCAGAACTTCTACACTCGTGTACATGGGCTAAGAATGCGTCAACGCAGCCAAGAGGTATACGGAGGACCACGAGGCGGTCCTATATGATGACCAGACGCAGATCGGCACGGTGTCTATCACGAACTACGCTCAGTCGAGTCTCGGAGATGTGGTCTACGTCGAGCTGCCCCAGACAGGCACGGAGATCGAGAAGGGTGGTAAGTGATTCTACGATATCAGGAGGCCCTCGAGGGCTACTTGGTGCTGAACGGATATGAAGACCAGATTGGTGCGGTGGAGAGCGTGAAGGCTGCCTCTGACATTGTGAGTGTGCTATAGATCCATCCCCCCAACTATGGTGCTCAGGCGATATCACCCTGCAGTTCGCCCCGGTCTCCGGCACCGTCGAAGAGATTAACGAGAAGCTGAACGACCAGCCTGGCCTTCTAAACAAGTCGCCAGAGGAAAAGGGTGAGTGGGTGTTGCGCTTCCCGTTTACTAGTAATTGACGAAATGGGATTCGTAGGATGGTTGTGCAAGATCAAGGTCAGCAACCCCTCTGAGGTACGTTCGTCTCCTACGTCACCAACCGGTTTGAGCTCAAGGTCAACATTCTTCAGCTCGAAGACCTCATGACCGAGGAGCAGTACAAGGCGCATTGCGAGTCGGATCACTAAGAGACGTTGGTCGGCCGCGAGCTTGATGACCACGGCATCAACTGCCGCACGCTAGGGAGGTGGTACGGGGAGTGTAGACAATCTTAGCAATAGTGCCCCTAGTGCAGCACGTAATGAAGGGATCTTAACATCCAGCGTTGCCGACGAGTTTGATACAAGGACCTGAGCATGAATGGAGAGGAGGATGCGAGAGCACGGTCGGAAAGCGTTGGATTGACGTTATACGAGACTAGCAGAGGAAAGTCACGGCTTCTCGCCTCGTGCCTCCATCCGCGCCTTGGCCTCTTCCAAAGCCCAGCTCTTGATGCTGAGGAATCGTGGTCAGTAGCGGACCAGGTAGACAGCAAAGGCGGTCGTACCTCGTATCGGGTTTATAGTAGAGCAGGACCGCGGCCACACCCATGGTGCCGTACATCCCGATATACCAAACGTTCTCCCAAGCCTCCTTCTTGCGCTTCTGACCCGGAGGGAGAGGCTGAATTAGGCGAATGTTTACATGGTGAGCGGTCGTTCTGAACGAACAGGAGAGCTCGTACCTTCTCGCCAAAGAGGTAGCCAGTGGGCTCGTTATAGTGAGGGCCGGAGCCATGAGAGGCATACCGCCGGCAGCTTGGCGCGCTGCGGACGGAGCAGGCCCGTCGCTGCAGTGTTCGTAGAGAAGACAGCGACGGCATGGGTGTAAGGTGGAAAGGTGTACTGTGCGGTCGGCGTGCAGGCCTCGGTGGGCGAATCCGGACAGCGCGCGACCACGGGGTTAGGGTTTCCATTTATGGACAGTGCATGGCCATGAGCGGCTTCAGCAGCCTTGCACAGCGGCGTGATACTGTACTGTATCCCTCTCTACTTCCTCTCCCTCCTGGACTAGCACGCTACTTGGGCCCGTCAAATGTTCACACAGTTGCGACATGCTGTAGAAAGTATCGCGCAGACACCGAAGACCACGGGCTCGCCAGAGAGCGGCGCGTCAGGGTCGGAGGCTCCGGCGCGGTCGTCATTGGACTCGCTAGGCATCCGGACTTCACTATCATCCTCAAGCCAGCTCGCGGAGACGGCTCTGAGTAGTCTCAGGAAGACACTGGTCACACAACGTCCTGCGAGCCCTGCCAATAATGCACAAGTTGCCAGTAGTCCTCCCGAGTCCGCAGCTACGCCCGCGCCTAAACCACGTCCTGCCACACGGACAACGCTGGAGGACAGACTCCGCGCCAAGTTCGCCATAGGAGATGCATCCAATGCATCCACACCAGCGACGTCCTCCAGAGCATCGCCTGCTGCGGTGGCCGTCGCCGACCATCCGCTCGCCGGGCCGTCCAGTCGCAGCTCTACTCCAGACATTCCAGTGGTCAAGGGCCCGCCCAATCCTCTCTCGCCCGCATCGACACCTCTTCCAGACTCTCCGTTGGTCTCTCCATCTCTCGAACCTCCACTATCATTGGCTGCTTCTGCTGCGAGTATCTCTGCCGCGTCCCCACCAGAACCGCTAGAAACGCAATCCCGACCTGATCCCATCCCCTCGGTTCCTTTGCCTGCTGATCCAGAACCTGACACTCCCAAGCTCCTAGACCCTCGAGCTCGAGAGTCAGAACCTGTCGCCGAATCTGCGCAGGGCGATTCGAAGACTTCGTCTCACCCAGAGGAGCCATCAGATACGGTGACCACCTCTGTACCGGAAGAAGAGGCAGCGCTGGCGTCCGCACCCCCGGAGGAAGCTGCAGCCATACCCGTAGAGCTAGAGTTAAATCCGGAGGCGAGCGACGCTGCTGAGGTTGCTGAAAGGCCACCTTCTTCGGATGCGCCTAGAGAGCCGGTTCCCTCCACACAGAATACCCCGGAAGAGCTACAGTCCGACGCTCCGAAGATAGGCGTTCTTCCAGAGCCTGTCCCTCCTGCGGGAACATCACCAGAAGAGCCGAGTGCTGTTCCTGAAGTCACTACGTCGGACCCTGACGTCCCACCTTCGGACGCGCCTGCATCCCAAGTACACCCGCAGACCGACGCAGCTGTCTCGCGAGGCTCGCTTGATATACCCTCTCGCTCCGCCACTCCGGACGTGAAGGGTTCGGACAAAACCGATGTAGAGGCTTTGCAGAAGCGCCTGAAGCTCGTAGAGCAGCGGTTTGCTGGCAAGCTCACCTCTGTTTTGCCTCGTATACTTCGTATTCATATACTTGTCAGATGTTTCTACCTCCTTCAAGCGTCTTCAGGCTGAGAAGTTGGCTGCGGACCGTGTGCTCCGCGAGCTGACATCGGTCGAGAACGTCACTGAAGTCGATGCTCTGAGGGACTTCCTGCAGAACATGGCGCTCAAGAACGAGGTGAGGTGGATATCCCTGCGGCGGCGCCCGACAATGTACTCATGAAGTGATAGATGGCCCAGGACGAGATCAAGAGGCTCAACGGCAAGCTGACTCGTATGTATCTACCCTGGTCGTCTCGGGTTCGTGTAGTGACGGTTCCTCTTACAGGCCAGGATGAGCGCATCGAGGAACTCCGGGACATCCACCGACTCGAGTCCAAGTCGCAATCGGACCAGATCGACAAGCTGAAAGCCCAGGTCGAAGAAGCGGAGAAGCTCCTGAAGGCAGCGCAGAGCGCCACCTCACAGGTCGAGCAGGAGTCCGCTAAGCGGAAAGCGGAGATAGACCGGTTACAAGGGGAGCTCGACCGCGCTACGAACTCCGCGAAGGATGAGGAAGAGAAGCGGACGAAAGCCATCGCTCTGCTCAAGACGGTACGCCAGAAGCTGGTCAAGGCGGAGAAGGAGCGGGACGATGCCGTGAAGGAAGTCAGCACGCTGAAGGAGGCGGAGAAGTCGGAACGGGAAAAGGAGAAGGCGGAGAGGGCGAGATTACAAGGCGAGATCGACAAGGTCAATGCAGAGCGGGAGACGGCGGTGCAAGGCTTGAGAGCGCAGTTCGACAAGGAGGTAGCTGCGTTAAAGGACAAGCATGAGAAGGAACTGGCCGCCCTTCGAGGACAGTTCGAGCTCGAGGCGATCACGACTAAGGTCTGTCGCACAAGTGCTTCATGTCTTGCCCCTGGTGCTGACTGTGCATGACAGACAACTCACGTCAGGGAGCTGGAGCACAAGAAGGCGCGTATCTCCGACCTGGAGAGCACGGTCAAGACCCTTGCTAGGGAGAAGGACGAGCTCTTCGACCAGCTCCAACTCCGACAGGCCGAGCTCGAGTCTTCACAGTCCGCTCTCGAATCGCTCCGAGGTCAGAACACAGAGCTGCAGTACCAGCTGCGTGAGGCGAACGACCGCATCGCCCTCCTCCAAGAAGAATACTCCGACGTCCGCCGTGAGCAGGAGATCAAAGTCCAGTCCCCGGGCCCTTCCGCGGAAGAAGTGACCCGCTTGCTCGCCGCTGCAGAATCGAAGTACGAGTCGAAGCTCAGCGACTTGCGCCGAAGGCTGGCCGACGCGGAACGCGAGCGTGACGAGGGCGAGGCACACTGGAGCAGGAAGTTTGCTGAGCGCGCGAAGGAAGTGGAAGAGCTCAAAGCGATCATCACTTCTTCGCAGAAGAGCAAGGAGGTCGAGGTCGAAGGCGTGCAGGCATTGAAGACGGAGATCGAGAGCCTGCAAGCAGAGATTCGGTCGTACCAGAAGCAAATCGTCGACCTCCATACTCAGCTGGAGAAGGCGTCGGAAGTCGAGGTGAGTGACACTCGGGCCGGCATCTTAAGAAGCATCCGTCTTATAGCACGAGAAGGTGGCTGCAAAGGCACAGCTGGCCGACATCAGCACAAAGGCTGCTGATCTCCAACAGCTGATCGACGAGGGGAAGAATCGCGAAGCCCAACTCCGCTCTCAGAACAAGGTCAGTGCACGTCCTCTCGCATATGGTGGGTGAGGCTCACCACTCGGCAGACGTTGCGCGACGAGCTCCGCAAAGTCCAGTCCTCAGTGGCCTTGCTTGAGAAGCAACGCAATCCGGGTGTAGGTTATTGGGCGTCGCGCAACGAAAGCACGTCAGAGATACGCTCGCCCAGGTCCTCCGTCTCCGATCTTGCTCGCGAGACCCCTTTGCGACCGTCGACTCCATCCACAGTCAAGTCCGATGAGGAGGTGAACTTCGAGTACTTACGCAACGTCATCCTACAGTTCCTAGAGCACAAGGAGATGAGAGTGAGTGATTGGGCGCTTGACTTCCAAACGCTCCGATCCGAACTGACGCATGTATAGCCTCACCTAATTCGCATTCTCTCGACCATCCTGCATTTTACACCACAGGAAACACGTCGGCTCATTGCCAAAGTCTGATGTCTCCGTCACCCTCTCGCATATCGCATACCTGACATACCATACCATACCACACCATTTTCCGAGTACATAGGACGACTAATGCATATATTCACTCTTATTATGGTCAATCGAGTGCGATGCCGACTACTACTTACCTGGGAAACCTTGCCCGCCATCCTCAGGATGCGCAGATCTAACGGGGGAGCATGCGGGCAAGACTCGCGTACAGTCGTTACAAATGTGCGTTCCTGAGAACTTGCCATTTCAGGCGGCGAAGTTGTGGGTGTTGTACAAGCGCCTGTGCCACACTGGTTCGTTCAGCTGGACACCCACGGGGACGACCTATAAGCGTCACGCAATACCCAGAGGTCGCATGTCGCTGAGTGAACTGACGAGGAATGCCTTCCAGAGCGGGATCACGGCGCGCAAGGTAAGGCTCATAGCACTCCACTTAATGGCTTGACTGAAGCGCACGATGAGTAGTGGATTGGACTGTGCAAGCTGTTCATCTCCAAAAACCTCACTCACAGCGGCGCTCATAGCATAGAAACTGACATCAGCAGTTGAGCTACATCTTATTCTGCTCGCTATATGAGCTCCGCCTGACGGGACTGCATCTCTAGATTCCGTCCTAGTTCTCTTCCGTGATTACCCCGGAGACCCCGCACTGCAAGCGTATCTCAGACAAGCCATACAAGATGGTGTCTTGTCCTTGCCTATATTCTTGACGACATTCTTGGCTGCCGCTCAGTCTCCAGAGCTACACAACCCTGCCACCCTCGACATGCTTTGCAGGGTCATCCTGGACCACCACTATGCGACGGGAATGTCTGCTATTGGTTCGCTCGTCCCGTATGGCGAGCCTACGAACAGGCTTCTTAACACTATACAGAACGCGATGAGACTATTGGGCACCGCGTACAACCTCCCGATTTCCCACTTCCACCAGCTGACAACGTCCGCCTCCGAGCTACTCATCTTGCTGCTCTCGTGCGTCACGGACATGTCTCAAATCACCACAGCACAGGCCATGGCGCACTTCGCCGATGCGACCGAACTGCTACAGAACGTCCGCCTCTCAGCGGGTGTGCGACAAGTGCTGGAAGCGTTCGCCTTCTCCCTGAGTCTGCTCCTAGGGGATGACGCGAAGATCGCGAGAGAAGCCCAGATCATGCATACGTCGCAGTTAACGTCAGGAAAAGGAGATACCGTCCTCGGCTCGAGCTCCGAGACAGATATTGTAACTTGCTCCCTTGTGCTCAATCACTTGGTATGTTCGCAACGATCGGTCACCAGGCGAAGAAAGCTCATCGTACGACATGCAGATCTTCAACAGAGCCAGCGACTTCGGCTCAGGCGACGGCCCCCATGTAGTGGCGGTCCTCGTAGCTCTCCTCCGATGGTCTTCTTGGACACCGGCAACATTCTACTCCCAACTCATCATCTCTGCCTTGACATGTCTCGCCCAAAGTATCAGTCCTGCAGGACCCACGCGTGCGTCATCAATCTGGAGAGCATTCACAGTTGGCCGAGTAAGTTTCTGAGCGTCGCTCACTCTCTCACAGTCGTGGAGATAGTGAGTACTGACCAGTACTCTAGCTACCACACTTGCTGGCATTGTTCCAAGAAACTGCGCAATCTGAAGGTATTGCGGAAGCCGACTGGGTAAGCCTGAAGACGTAGCAACGCATCACCCTGCTCACAGTTCATAGCATACAGCGTTGCAGTTCGCATTGCCGACCATCTTTCGTCGTACCGATCTCCTAGAGAAGGTGGACAGCGCTGGGCAAGCTGGGGTGTCTGACGCGGCGAGCGAGAAGTCCGTAATGTACGTGGTACTAAGCAGCCTCTAGGGGAGTACGTGCTCACCGGTCCTAGGCCACAGAATTTCACATCTGAGTTCCTCTACCAATTGCTCCATGTTGGTTTGGTCGAGCAAGCCATCGTCACGACCATCAATCCCAATCTCCCGAACGACTTCCACCCCAGGGTCGCGTCAGAAGCTCACGAGGCGAGCCTTGACCTTCCTGTAGGTGCCTCAACCATAGCTTCAGGAATAGTGACCTGTAACTAAACCGCATGATCAGGGCTACTTCGAAGTGAAGCTATCCCCAGACGCGAGCCCTGAAGACATCGAAGTGCTCCTATACCGGGCTTGGCGAGACCCGTGCTGCCATGCGGCATTTTCAGAAGTCGTTGCTAAGGTGCGCTATATGTCAGCCCTGCCGACACCGAGCGTTGACCCAGGTAATACAGAGGTTCACGTCTTCCACCAATAACGTTGATACCGAAACACTCAGCCTTGTCTGCAAAATGCTATGCAAGCACGAAATGGCTCTTGACATGCTCTCTCTGCATGCGAAGATAACAGACCTTGTAGCGCATGCACTGGCGTTCGTAGAAGACTACGACTGTGAAACAGTCGGTGCGTTTCTCCTATTATGACTATTGTGGAGCAATCCTCAGTCTTCCAGCAGGTGACCCCCAGACGGCAGTAACTCACCTCGGTGATGTAGTGCTGTTCATCGAAGCGACCATAGCTCGCTTCAACGTGAGCATGTCTAGCGTTTCACTGCCTGGATCCATACTCACTTCCAGTGACCAGCTCGCCAGATACACCTTCACCATCGGCGAACGGAAACTGAACGCCGAATTCCTGCGGACAGCAGGCTTGAGACACAGGGTGGAAGAGTTGAAGGAGGAGGACCAGTCAGCCTTCAACTCGTGGAACAAGGCGCTCTTCGATCCTTCAAGCGAAGGCATAGAGGATACGATTCTCAGGTACCTAGTCGGTCTTGCCTCACCGCTTAGCAGGACTAATGTGCTCTAGGGCGACACGACCCAAGGTCCTGCTGAGAATCGCGCCGGCACTATTTTCCTACGCAATGTCACAATGCATCGAGCGTAAGATGGACAAGGAGGTGCTCAACAACGGGATCTCGTACTTCTTGGGTCCCCTCCTGAACTGGACGCTTGCTGGGGTCATCAGGTTCCTGCTGGCCGAGATACAGAGGCGAGGGTGAGTGTCGCTCCTCTGTTTCGACTCGCTTCACAATGCCGACAATCCTCCATATCCAGCTATAATGCGCCGGTCCACCTGGAAGTGCTGAAGACGCTCCTCACCTCCTCATCATGTCCGCCCGCGGTGCTCGCATTATCTGCGGCGAATACACTGCGCACGTTCCCGGACCGCAAACCATCACATATCCAGAGCGGCCTTGGAACGTTCGACCTGAAGCCAATCCGCCAGGCAGCACGACAAGCGCTGGGTCTGCCCGAGGAAGGTGAGACGGAGCCATATCTTCACAGAACTTCGTCTCACTCACTGCCGTTACTGTATCATAGAACAGCAGGAGCAGCTCGTCATGCCGACGTCGAACATCAACTGGTCGGAGCAGGCTCACCAGCTCTTCACGAACGCGCTCACGGCGGCGCGTGGCGGGCGAGCGGCGGCTTTGGACGTCGATCGCTGCCTCCTTCTGTCGCCCCCGACAAAGTTCCTCACGACGATCTTCGCCGAGCTTTCCCTCGCCGCGACAGTGGACATGGAGGTGCCCCGCCGGCTGGCGACGTTCGTGCTCACGATGCCGCGCACACCGCGTTCGCCACCGCTGCTTCCCATCTTCCTGCACCTCGTGCTTCCTTCGCTTGTCGCATCCGCCGACGCCCTGCCACCAGCGGACCAGACTATCAGAGTGGAGTTCCTCGTCGCCGTCATCTCGTCGTCGCTCACATCTGCGCTTCACCTGGAGTGGGCGATGCTGACGACGTGCGGAGAGGAGCGCAACGTTTTGGGCCAGTCTGTCACGTCTATGGCCCGGCGACTCGCAGGAGATCTCAGGAGACGAGGGAGTGGCACCAGTGCCGGGATGATCATGCAGCGGCTCACGGCGATACAGCCGTTCGTAGCCAATTTCCCCACCTTCGCTGCCGAGGTATAGATGTGCGAAGTGGTGATCTCGATCCTAGGGCGTGTATTGAAACAGGCGCGATTACTATTATATGTCTGACACAATATACAACTGGAGTTGGGGAGCCCAAGAGCGTGCATAGAGATGGAATAAGGGAACCAAGATGATGCGGCAGTGACTAGACGTCAGTGGGCGGAGGGGCTGGGAGAAGAATGCAGACGCCTCGTCAGCGTCATCGAAGACAAGAGAACGACGTAATAGACTTACGACAGCAGGCATTCTCTGACGGGTTGCACTCCCGGTCAGGTGGGCACAGGATCAGGCAGGAGGATGCCGCCGACCTCTGTAGAAGCGCGTCGTACCGGTTAGTACGGCACAAGATGCGGGTGCGCCACAAAGGCAAACTTACCCTGATGTCGTCTTCGGGTGGTGCGTTCCGTGGCGGGTGATACTCGGGCTGGATCGTGCTCGAGTGGATGCCCCGCTCGTGCAGCACCTTGCGGATTTGCGCCGCAACTGGCATGAAATCGTGCTTCCGCGACGCCATGACATGCACGGAGGCCACGATCTTGTTCTCGGACAGCTGCCAAATGTGAAGTTCGTGGACGGACAAAACTCCGTCCACAGCCAAGATGGCCTCGCGCACTTCTTCCAACGAGATGGTAGCTGGGACGCCTTGCAGCAGGATGAAAGCAGTGCTGCGAACTACACAATTGGTCAGCATCTCCTCAAGGAGGAATCTGGATAGTCACGTACCAAGAGGCAGCGCGGACGAGAAGATGATGATCGTGATGACCAGACTGATCATGGGGTCGAAGTAATACTTCCAGCTCCAGGTCGTGAGCCAGATAACAAGACCGGTCGCGATGACGCCGACATTGCCCAACGCATCGCCCAAGACATGCAGGAGTAGCGCGCGCATGTTCATCGATCCATGAGAGTGGCCACCGCCATGGCTATGTCCGACGTGACCCGGGAGCGAGTGCGGAACCGACTCCTCAGAGGCACGGTCGGGCAGCAGCGGCGTCGTCTCGTTCATCGTGCGCTGCTCATCGGAGGACGAGTCGCCGGGGCTTTCGTCGCGGATTTCGTCCATGCTCGCGCGGCCGCCACGGGACCTAGACCGACTGACGCGAGATCTCCGTGATGGCGACGCTGAGCGCGCACGTGCGACTTCGTTCGCAGCCTGGACGATGGATGCACGCGTGGCGGCAGGATGGCCGTACAGGGACGAATACGACTCCGACCGTTCGCGAGACTTGGGCCGAGGGGAAGGCGAGGTTACGTTAGGCCTGGGCGTCACCTGTCCGTCTTCGACCGAATGCACGCTGGGGGGCTTCGAAGCACTGGGACTGCCTTTGCCATGGTCGTGGCTGTGGTCGTGGCCATGCTCTGATCATAATCGATGAGCAAATTGCAGAAGAGGAAGGGGTGAAGATTACTTGCCATGGAACAAGAAGAGGCCTACAATGTTCGAAGCCAGACCGAGCGAACCCACGAGAACGACAAGCTTAGGGTTCGAAATTTCTGTTCAAGCATGCTTGAGCAACTATGAAACCAGCATGGAAGCAGAAGGAAGCGAACCTGGCGTGCTGAAGAACCGCTCCATCGCCTCCAAGAATATTGAGAAGCACAAAGCGAGCAAGAAGACGCCATTGACGAGAGCCGCGAGAATTTCGGCGCGATGCCAGCCGTACGAGTACCGGGAGTCGATGTGCGTTTGGTTGGTGAGCTGTTCATGACGGACAAGGTGAGCCACAAAGGTTGGAAGTGGCGCGTAAAAGGCACGATACCTTGATCGCATAGAGGGCCACTATGAGGCTCAGTACATCACTGCGGCGCCACGGTTAGTCCTCCCTACACCTCACACGGCATACGGTGACGGCGTGCTCACTTCAGCATATGAAAGCTGTCCGCGACGAGGGCGAGCGACCCCACTGCATAACCTGGAAGCAGCATATTCAGCAAGCCACACACCGGGGTGAAAGAGCCGTGTTACGCACCGACTATGAGCTCGGTGAAGAAGAAGAACACGTCGATAACGAGCAGGAGTATTATGCGTGTCGTGCGGGACATGGTGGGGACATGCATGCCGCGGCAGCTGGGGTGGGAGAGCAGGGAATGGTCGAGGCAAGGGGAGAGTTAATGTTCAGGCCGCCTTCCATGGCCATTAAGTCATGCGCCGGCAAACCCCGCTTGGGGCCCAACTGTGTGATAAGATAAGATAACGAATTAGATCATCTAAGCGAGCTGCGCAATTGATGAGGTCGCGCGCTGCGACCACGCTCGCCACTCTCCTTTTGACCATCGACTGCCTCTAGTCTTTGCCTGTCTCCCCGTTGTGGAACCATTCTGCGCTGCTCTTTCACTCAAAAGTGCGGCAAGGTCGCGCGACAGCACGGACGCCCATCTTTGCTCCGACTTTCTCCTCGGCCGGCGCGCAGTGAGACGTCACTGTCAACATGGTACCTCCGACTGACCGGATGCCGGTCATCTGCTGGGCTCTGGGCCCTCTGCTCCAGAATGAAGCTCTCTCACTCCTTGAACAGGTTCTATGAATATCCCAAACTCTTTGGACTAGGTTGAGGGGCGGGTCTTGCTACTGGTCGTGTGATCATTGCGTGCTTGCTCGAGAATCATTGGAGGCAGGTACATCAGATGTTCAGCTCAGTCGAGACAGTTTGTATGCGCCGTTTAGGAGCCCGAAGATCTCTCTATGCTGTCTGTTCATTGCTATGTCCTCCTATCAGATATACAATGCTCTGGGCCTTTATACTCTTCACTGCTGCGAATCACTACCAGTATAATGACCCTAGGCTACCAAGCCATGCCGGTCATGGTAATGAGCGGATGGTCTCATCATATAAGCTACATGAACAACATAGCGAGCTGAGACAGCTGCATGGTCGTGTGGCTGCGAAGATGCTGTCCTGCGCGAGGAGATTGTGCGGACACCACTGGACACCACCGAGATTGAGAGAGACAGTCACGTGACTGGGAGGAGTTTTGACGTGTTTGGCAAGAGCCTCTGCGTGCAGCTCGACTTTTCGTCGGCAAGCGAGTGTTCTGCTGCATCTCTCCGGCTTCTGGTCTTGCTTGCTGCTCCGCGACTCCAAAACTATCAGTGCACACTAGACTAGAGTGCCAAAATCCCTACAAATGGCGACCTCTATGGCAGCGGCCCTGGCCGCGTCCTTGCCCGCACCCCAGGCTGCACCTGCGCCGAGCGCACCCACCTATGAAGCCATCCCTGCGTCGATGGCGCAGGTGATCGATATCGAGGCGGAGATCCCAATTACGAGCGTGCAGCTGGATGCCATGGTGAGTAGCCCGTCTGCTGCAGGATGGGCGGTCATTATTCCCTGCGCCTGGCGAGGCGAGCGCGGCGCGAGCACGAGCAAATTGCCCCCGCGGGCGTCCCAGGCTCAGGCTCGAGGGCACATGTCCGCACACGCCTTCGTTGACGTCCGCGCGCGGCCGTGCGCTCCGGGGGTTTTGCCTCCCTCCCTGGATCTTTTGGGGTCCGGGTTACGGCCGGACGGCGAGGCTCTGGATGTTGTGCTGACGGAGTCTGTTCGCGTTTGCTTCTCGGGCGTTGTCTCCGCTGTGTTGGGCGGATGCATCAGGTCGTTTCGAAGATTATCAAGCACGCAAAAGAGGCCCCGGGCTCTTCTGCGCACGGGCTGCTGCTGGGCCTGGACCTCGACGGGACCTTGGAGGTGTCGAATTCGTTCCCGCTCCCGCACCACTCGAACGATGAAGACGAGAAGTCCGTCAAGGGCGTCGGTGAGCACCGTTTCGTTGCGGGGGCAATATGCCGTATTAATGCGGTCCGGACGGCCACCAGCACGGTACCAAGCTGCGATGCTCCGCTCGCTGAAGGAGGTGCAGGCGGACGACAGCGTGATCGGCTTCTACCAGGGCATGACGCTCGGCTCGTTCTTCAATCAAACGCTAGTCGACACCCAGGCCATCCACCAAGAACAACTGCGACACGGCGGTATTGTCATCGTGCACGGTGCGTCCACCCACCGAGCCCCTTGAACGTGCTCCGTGGACGTTGCTAAGACACATCAATTTCCCCTACTAGACATCTCACAGACCGCACGAGGGAACGCGTCTTTCCGGGCGTTCCGTCTCACGAGGGCGTTCCTGGACGCGTACAAGAAGAGCAACTTCAGCGCCACGAGGTGACTAAAGTTTCGTTTATGTCCGTCCGATGGGAACGCCGCTGAAGGGAGGGTTTGCAGCCTAATTGACCACCGGCTGACGTTCTCCACCATACTGGAGGAAGTGCCGCTGAAAATTCGCACAAACGCGCTCGTGAGCTCGTTCCTGGGCACGCTGTCCGAGACGTCCGTTCCGCCAGCCGCGCAGACGAACCCCGCGCTGGCCACGTCGTCGGCAGCGATACCTCCGTCGTACTCGCGGCTGAACCTGGGAATTGCGAACACGCCGCGGAATCTGGAGCTGATCGTGGAGGCGCTGGACAACTACAAGACGGAGGAGGGCAACCTCGCGTACCTGCACCGGCAGATCGCCCGGGAGAAGGCGAAGGCGGATGCGTATGTGGCGAAGCGGAAAGAGGAGAACGCGTCGCGGGTGGCGGCGGGGCTCGCGCCGCTGCCGGAGGAGGACGTGAGCAGGCTGTTCAAGATACCTCCGGAGCCGAGCCGGTTGGAGAGCATGCTGCTGCTGGGGCGGATCGATGCGTACGGGAAGAGCCTCGAGGAGACGGCGAGCACAGGGCTGGTGAAGATGTACGCAGCGAAGGGGAACGCGGGCAACTGAGGCGGTGTAGGCTAGGACCAGTATTACATGTTGTATTACACGCAGCGGGGCCTGTTGACTGTGAGACTGATGACGACGGGCATGCATCAAGCAGCGGGCGTCGAGCGACGAGCGCGTCGTGAACACGCGGGGAAGGCATGACGAACAAGAAGGCGAGCAGGGGAACGTGTCTGTGCATGTCAGCGCGCGCGGGGACGTGACGAATTCCAGTCCGGAGTGTGGAGGGACGTCGATTTTTTGGACGCGCCGACCGCTGCGCCGAGGCCGAGTGGATCGATAGACGCCCGGGCGCCAGGGAGCGGCCGACGGGGGCCTGGGCGGCCGGCGGAAGGGCTGAATGGGGAGCGCCAGGGCAGGCCGGCGATTGGCTAGGGCGTCTTGTGAGGGAAAATTGATCCGGAGGCCGGTGTGCGGCCGGTGGTGCGCAGCTGGGACCCTGGAAAAATCAATTTATGAGGGTTGTTGCATCTTTACGTGCCCCATCCTCTCCCTCTCCCTCATCCTCTCCGCCAGAGCCTCGCCTCGCTCGCCCGACGCGCCTGCTCTCCATTCCCCCCGCCCTCTGCATTTTTTGCAATATATAAGCCCGCTCCCGCCCTCCTTCGAGCAGGTCCCCCCAGTCCTTCCCCACCCTCCCTTACTGCCCCGTCGGTCACTTCCTCATCTCAGTCGCCATGTTCTTCTCCAAGACCCTCGTCGTTCTCTCCGTCGCTCTCTCCGCCCTCGCCAGCCCCCACATGGCTCGCGGCGTCCACCACCGTGACGTCGCTCACCGCGCTGCCATGCCCGTCGCGCAGCCCGAGCCCGTCCTGGCCGCGCCCCCGCGCAGGCGTAGCGACTCCAAGCGCTGCAAGGTCCGCTCCAGCTCGGCCGCGCCCTCTTCCACCGCAGCCGCCTCTACCTCCCTTGTTGCGCCCTTGAACGTCGCGAGCGACCCCGCCACCTCCGCGGCCCCTACCACCAAGGCCGCCCCCACCACCAAGGCCCAGCCTACCACCACTCAGGCACCCACCACCACCCAGGCGCCCACGACCCATCACACCTCTGCGGCCCCTGCGCAGACGTCGCAGGCTAGCTCTGGCGGCAGCGGCGACGAGCCCAGCTTCCTCGTTGGCACCCAGACTGGTGAAGGTAAGTCGATGCACGGACGTGGATAAAAATGGACATCACGCTGATCGCATCCCTCTGACAGGCACTTTCTACGCTACTGGCCTTGGCTCGTGCGGTATCACCAACACCGACACGGACTACATTGCTGCGGTCTCGCACCTGCTTTACGACTCGTTCCCGTGAGTACAATTGCTCCCGACCTCTTTGAACCTGCCAGCTCACAGCTCGTTTGCAGCGGTTACAACGGTGTGAACCCCAACAACAACCCTGTCTGCGGCCGTAAGGTCAAGGCTACCTGTGAGTCTTCGTCCATATACGATGCTTGAAGTCGGATTCTGACATCTCTGTTTTCTCCAGACCAGGGCAAGTCCGTCACCGTCACGATCACCGACCGTTGCACGGGTTGCGCCATCACCGACCTCGACTTCTCCCCGTCCGCCTTCAACCAGCTCGCGGACTTCTCCGTCGGTCGCATCCACGGCATGACCTGGACCTGGGTGTAAATAACGCCCACTCCCGGTGTTCCGCGCAGCACGCGCCTCGGGCGCGTCTCCCCGATACCATGCAACCTCGCTCTATCCCTTCCCCCGGGGTTGCTCTTTGGCTTTGTTTATTGCGTTTAATATTGGTCCACCGTTCTCGCCCTTCGACCTCCCTCGCCTGCGGCGTCGAGCTCCGTTCCGGCCCCTGCTTGCGGAGGGCGGGACGGCCATGGGAGGGTATCATCCGCACCGTGTTGTTGTATTGCATGCACATGGCACGTTGATCGGATTTGTTCTGCATCGCCTACTACCACTACGCCCGTCACACCTCGCACACACTGGATGGGGCCGCGCCACGCGCGGCCGGCGGTCGTCGTTCTGCGAACTGCGGCCGCGTGTTATGTTGTGGATCACAGCTCTCACTCTCGGTCTATCGGTACTTATACGTTACGGCTGGCGTCGTTGATGATGATGTGAATAGAAGGGAAACATCTACTATATAGCATAAGTAGCGAAGGCTATTCGCCGCCGTGTGCCGCGTGCTGTGCGCTGTGTGGACTGTGGGCGGAGTGCCGCTGAGTGCGGCGACGGTGATGCCGGGTCGCGGGTCGCATGGCGACCGGTCGGACGAGCCCGACAACGGTCAAATCGCTGGGCACTGGGCAGGGCGACGGCGCGGCACAGCGGGGCACAGTCTCCCTTGCTGTGGGTCGTGAGCCTGAGCGTGAGTGCGCAGTCCTCCGGTGGTGTTCGTGAGCATTCGTGCATGTCGGAAACGTCAAGGTGTCCATATGAAGCAGCGGAGGCATCCGGCGTTCCCGCGACATAGGGCTGGGACAAGTGTTTGAAAGCCGGCGGTGGCATTGTATGTGAATCGATGGATGGCAATACCATCTAGGCTGGGCGGGTAGCAACTCGGAATGTGGAATACGTCTGATCTCTGGCAGGCCAAGCTGCGTGGCATCGCCGCGTCCAAGGCTGCTTACAGGGCGGGACGCAAGGGGACGCAGACATTTCGAATACGCTGGCAGACACTCGCGCACTCGAGTACTCGACGCCTACACACGGCTACAGAGGTCTCCACGTATACCCATAAACCAGCGAGATAACACAGAGCAAGCGCATCACAATCCAAGTACAGACCGCCTGAGCCCAGCAAAGTACACCTCCTCGGAAGATCCGCGAACGGCTTCGTCGACGGCGAGCACGAGCTCGTCTTCGCCAAGGCTTATTTGGCGGCCGCTCTGGCTGACGAGAGTTGCTACCAAGTCGAGGACAAGACGACGCAGCGGTGAGTTTGCGGGGAGCTTGGCGAAGGGACCCGGGAGCTTCCCGCGTGTGGGGTGCGTGATTGTGAAGTAGGGGATGAGACGGGAGCGGAGGGCGGCGTAGACCTGTACGGCATCCAGGTCAGTCATGTCGGCCTCGAAGTGTAAGAAGGCTTGAACACCGGGGACACGATGGCCCTTCAGTATGGATGAGCTACTCACCTCTGAATGGAGTAGCCGTGATCGTCGTTGCGAGAGCCGAAGGAGAAGTCGGACGATCGTCTGTGATAATTTTCAGCATGGTACACCGCTGGGGGAAGTGCGTGTCCTACCTCGGTTGTCGCCGGATGATTCGCACCCAGTTCCCAGAGCGTCCTCGGAAGTTGCAGGATCCACTCTTCCAACTTCGCATCCTGCTCCTGACTACGGCCGCTCCTGAAGGCGCCCACGTATTCGGGCTCCCGATCCAGCTGAAGAGCTCATGAGATGCGATTCATACTCCAAGATCAGGACGACTTACCAGGACGAGCCTGCCAATGAAGTCTATCGTGTGCCTCTTCACCGCGGATGTAGACGAGGCCTTGGTAGCATGCTCCACGACAGCCGAGAATAGTGTCGCTGATGCATCCGCAACCTCCGAGTTCCGGCCATTGAGCAGGGACCAAATCGTGGGCAGAAGGGAGACGTAGGCTTGCGGCGTGATGGGGCGTGGTATTGACGATGTTACGCCAGGCGTCGGTGCTTCCCCACGGAGCAAATGCACAATGTACTCGCTGACACGCTCTATCTGCCGAGCACTGACAACGGACGGAGAGGTCGAGGACTGTAGAGAACGAGCCGCCCGCGGTGGACGGGTTTTCGGTCTTTGCGCGCTGGGCAAGTGCTTGTCGTTCCCTTGCGAGGCCAACACGAGGAAAGAGGACAGCTCGCAGAAGATCAGGTTGAGGTCTTGGAAGGCCTGTTCCACCTTGATGTCTCGCCTTGCGGTAGACGGGCCGCTGATGGTGAAGGGAAAGTATGGTGAGAGGTAGGAGAGGATGGTTTGCAGGTCTGATTCCGCAATGTCGAGTGAACGCCCTGACTGTCATCAGCGTTAGTATGGGGTCGGATTTGGGTGAATGCCAATAAACCTACCTCTGCAGCGTTTTGCAATATCCTGCCATACAGACCACGGCATATCCGGCACACCACGAGCACCATCTGCAGCTCAGTGTCTGGCGGGGCTGAGCTAGGTGAGAATACAGCAGGGGCGCAGTCGAGGAAGGTCGCAACCAGCGTTGACTGCAGCGCGCGAGCCACATGCTGATTAACAGATGAAGGTCATCAGCAGCGATTCCCAAAGATACCCTGGCGAAGAACTGACCATTGCTGACGCAACTTGCGCATCAAGCCCGCTCCCAGTTTGCCCGTCTTCGACTGACGCAGCGACAGCGCCCTCGATGCCGTCAAGTTCCTGAACCGAGAACGACGGTACGCCTGACGTGGCAAGGCTGAATTGTCCCACGAAGTCTTCGTCCCATTCGTCGGATACCTCTGCTACCCAATTCCTGGTAGGGGCAGAGTGTGTGCGCCTCGAATCCGCATGCGGAGAAGAGGTGCTGGTAGGTCGAAGGAGAGCATCGAAGGCGTCGAACGCCGAAGTCGAGGCAAAAGAAGACGAGAAGTACCACGTCGGTGTCGGGAGCGCGCCAGCGCTCGCCTCTGCGGTGACGTCCTGCGGGCCCCCAGCTGCGGTTACTGCATAGCTCAGGAAGGATGCGAGAGACTTGAGAACAGTCAACTTTGACTGTGCAAGGTCGTTGCGTCAGTAGCTGTTTACGTGGCTGGGTGCCCAGACGTTCGTACCGAAGGAGACAGTACCACGCTCGCCGTAGACGTTGCTTGTATGGGTCCTGTGTCTGTGACGACGGCTATGAGGATAAGATCACGCAGGGACGAGCATGAGAGAACCTACCGCCACCCTCTCCGAAGCTGGTTCCGGCATTGAGAATTCCGAGATATCCCTCCAGGACTCGTCTTCCATGGCTGCCGCTTCCTTGTGCTGTCCAGCCTTCCGTGACGACATCCGGGATATACTCAAGGAAGACGTCCAGGAAGCGCACAGCATCAATGCGGATCTCGGGGAATATGTGTGTCTGTGCCGAGGTAGTGAAGAGTAGCAGGACCGGCGAATGTGGTAATAGATCCTCCTACGTAGGTGATTAGCGTAACTCCCACGGTGCCGAGACGGAAGACATACTCGTGGTACTTGTCTGAAGAGCCAAGCAAAGAAAGACAGCAGAGTCTTGCGTACACTCGCATCCTGAACCACTGTGAGGGCAATTCTCATGAATGAGGTGTTTTTCCACCTACCTCATCCCCAATTATGCGGACACAGCTGTTGACCAATGTGGTCAAGTGTGTGCCGATAAGTTCGGGATGCGCTTCTAGGAGCTCACGAAGACCAAGGATAGCATCTGCACGAAATTGTCAGTCCATCAGTCGATAATTTTGTACGATCATCTGACGCAATACCTCTCCGTGTACTTGCATTGTAATGCTTGAGGTGTATGATGAGAGCGTCAAATGTTAACCTCCTCTTCGTAGTGGGAGCATCCCCATCCTTGTCGGTCGCTATGCTCTGGGTGGGTAGTGCAATCGCTTGGGGTGCCGGCTCAGTGTCGTTCGTTCTTGTTATAACTGTTTACCTACATCTAGCCTTGAAGGAGGTATCAACCGCATTACTAGCCGCCTGCTTGCCCTTGCCGAGCTTCAGCTTGGCTTTCTACAAATGCAGTCATTAGCAGTCTTCTTCGTCGTTCT
This sequence comes from Trametes cingulata, assembly GCA_022385765.1. Classification (NCBI taxonomy): domain Eukaryota; kingdom Fungi; phylum Basidiomycota; class Agaricomycetes; order Polyporales; family Polyporaceae; genus Trametes; species Trametes cingulata. The sequence goes on along the minus strand of MU277982.1, from coordinate 663,020 downwards.
GTCTTCTTGCTTACTGAGAAGTCGGCGGCCTTGTCCTTTTTCTTCTTGCTACTCTTGGGCATGCTCGTCGCCTGGCCGACCTCAAGAAGTTCGCAGTTCGCAGTAGTCGAACGGACGAACTCTTTGGCGAACTTACTTCCCAACAGGCGCTTACTCCGAAAATGCGTGCACCCGGAAAAGGCAAGAGGAGGACCAGAATGACCTAACTCTAGCGCTCATTACACAGTTGTGTCCCGGCCCGCTACGACTGGCATGCCGCCATGAGTTCTCTCAGTTGCGAGCCTTCGACGCGATACGTACGCATGCCTGTCATCATGAAGAACCCATGCTATAAAGCGAGACCAACCGCGCGCGGTGATCCATCCGCAACCCGGGCGAAGTCACCTGGGATGGATGGTGATTTGGCGCCAGGCCCGAGAACGCCGCATCCCGGTATCCCGCGGGACCCGTTGTACCTGCTCCTCCATCCCGCGGTACCACCTCTTCAGTGACATCGCCTGCATAATGGCCGCGATGCATCTGTAGAGCGTCACGCGCCCAGCGTTCCGACGAACATGACTACACATCTGACCCTTCGCCGATGTTCTTCCGAGGAGTCCATACTGTCGACGCGTTGCACGCGCCGGTACGCCTCGTACGGATGCTCTGCGGCGATATAGCTTCCAGTGGATAAAGAGCTTGACCGTAGTGTCAGTCGACCGTGAAGCTCACGATGCGACCTATACTCGCCGCTTGCGTGCTGTCTCTTTGGGCTCTGCTGGTCTCGTCCTCGGGAGCGACTACGGTACCACAGAGGAGCTCCAAGGTACCTCGTGGATTTGTGACAACCAAAGGCAAAGAGTTCCAACTCGACGGGAAACCATTTGTAAGTCTTTACGTGCGACGTTCTCTGCGGCTAGCAACGCTCACGCCCTTCAAACCCAAGTCATTTGTCGGCGCGAACTCTTATGTGAGTATCGCTGAGACTCTGAGAACTCATCACATATGAGCGGAGGTGCTAACTGGAATGCAAGTGGTTGCCTCTTCTTCTTACCGCAGAAGATGTAGAGAGGACGTTCACGACGATGCAGCAAGCCGGCGTGAAGGTCCTACGCACCTGGGTATGTCAGGTTGACTCGTCTGATTTGGGAACTCTGACACGAATATCGCCAGGGCTTCAATGCGATCAACGCTACCGAGCTTCCAGGTGCACTGGAGTCCGGACTGACCTACTACCAGGTATGGACTGCCCTGTTGTACTGAAAGCGAACTGAATCCAACCGCCGTCGCAGGTTTGGAACAGCAGCCAATGGATATTGAATGAAGGTCCACAAGGCTTGCAACGCCTTGACCATGTTATATCCACTGCTGGGAAACACGGCATCAAGGTCATTCTCGCCTTCACTAACAACTGGTGAGTTCGTGCCCCTACTTTAAACGGTGGTTTTGCTGAAGACCATCCTACAGGGTCGGATATGGCGTGAGTGCTCTAGTCTGAGACCCCGCATGAATATGTCTGAGCATCTCCTTAGGGTTCAGATCTCTACGTCAACTGGATCGCTGGCCCTGGACAATCTCATGACGTGTTCTTCACTGACCCCAGGATCATATCTTCCTACCGTAAGTTCCCAGCGTATTATCGACACGGGCGCCCCAATCACCGGTTTCTCCAGAGTCATATGTGAAAACCATAGTCGAGCGTTACAAAGACTCGCCGAACATCTTCGCCTGGGAGTTAATGAACGAAGCCCGGTGTCTCAGTGACACGCTTCCCGCAGGCCCGTCTTGCGTGCCAGGTTCCAACACGCTCAAGACATGGTACAGACAGCAGTCAGATTTCGTTCGCTCCCTGTAGGTGTTCATGTGGTGTTGCGTGGCTCGGAGCTGACGAGTTGTAGGGACCCAAACCACTTGATCACCACAGGCGGAGAAGGCCACTTCTTCTGGAAGAATCCTGCCAAGTAGTAAGCAGAAGTAGTCAGCCTTCAACCATACCACTGACCCCGCACTTTGCAGTTGGTTCAACCATACCCTCGTCAGCGACTATAACTTCAATGGCCAAGGTAGATTTGTCTAATCTGGACTAAGACCGATCGCTCAAGCCATTGCAGCCGGAGAAGACTTTGACCATGATTTGTTACTTCCTAACATCGACTTCGGAACCTATGTAAGCACAATGTCAATCAGATCGCCATGCGAAGTGCCTGAAGCTGTTTAATGCACAGCACTTGTACCCTCAGTCGTGGTGAGCTCATCAGATAGCGCAGTGTCCCGTGCGGATTCATCATGCTGTCGGACTGCTCAGGTACCCTGAACTGGTATGTCCCTCGATACCACGGCGCAAATGTCTGGTAGCTGAAATACCACTTCTTCGCTAGGATTTCCCAGGGTCCAATTGGACTGTCGAAAGCTGGGGTTTGGAATGGATCGACGACCATGTTCGATGTATGTATGCCCCAGGCTGCGTTGCTTGTCAGGTTGTCACTCAGCTCTGCTCTAGCTGCCAACAGGGCGAATAAGCCGGTTATCTTGGAGGAGTTCGGCGTCAGCGGATTGCGTACGTCGATCGCTATTGTACCCTCGACTACGGCTCAACTGTCTCCAGAGAACAAGACCGATATCTACCCCTCCTGGGTCCAGCGTGCACTGGACACGAAGCATGCGTAAGTCGCAAAGCCTTTCATTCCCCCGTATCCAACGCTAACAAATGTGCTGTAGCGGGTATATATGATCACTCTCGCGCACCGAATGGTCCACTGAATCATATGCTTCCTACCGTTACAGCATCATGCCGTGGCAATTCGGCGAGCTTGGTCTAACCGAGAATGGGGGTAACCGTATCATCAAGTACGCTGACGCTATCAACCACGGCGTAAGTCACGCCTCCGTCGCGATCTTGTACAGAATCTGACCGATCTCTCTCCTCAGGCTTCTCCGAACGACGGTACCACCGAATCTCGATTGGCATCGCTGTGGAAGCTAATTGTTCTTCCTCTCAGGCAACACCTTCTACATCAACCAGACCGCCGTCTGGGATATCTTCACGTAAGTCCGCTAGTCCGCGAGGACTCCCGCGAAGCCGACTGCGAGCCGACTTATTGACCGCTCATCTAGGAGGGCCGCTAAGATCCAAAATGCGCGATCTGGCTAGGTGATCTGCGAGAAGTGCTAGGGAACTATGGTACAATGTAAGCGACAGCATGAGAAGCAATGAGGTCAACATATGCGTCCGCATCCGGCAGTGGCAATTATGCCCGACGAGAGTCGTTCTCCGTCATCATCCACCCTCTGCCTTATCGCCGGTACTGTGGATTCCTTGTCTGACGATGGGTCAGTATACCAGGTGCGGTGAGTCCCTCCCGCCTCCAGAGCGGTACTCACTGGCGCTGTCTGCCTCTGTAACGAGTTCACCGGCGAGGCTTTGGGCGCAACTGTGATGCCATCTGTGACGACAATACCGCTCCCAGAGCTACAACAATGTGGTGATGACGGCGCCTTGAAGACGTCGGAGAGGCTACATTGCGTGTCATTCCAGATCTTCACCCTGTGCGCGAACGGTATCTACTTCAATCCCCAGCCACGAGAAGGAGGGGGGATATTCCTCACGAAAGCTCCGCGTCTCTGCGAGGTTGTCTGATGGCATACTTGTATGCCACGCCGGCGGTGAGCACGAGGGAGATGTTTTCTCTCGCGTCCAAGAAGATGACAGGCCCCGCCTGCCCGCCGTCTTCTCTCCGAAGCACCTGCAATGTGACGGCATCGGCTGTGTCGTTCGCGAACTCGAGGAGGACCTCGTAAGGAAGTGTGCACGTCGGGGACATCTGTCGCCTCGTCCGCGTGTCTCGGGTGTGTGTGGTATGCGCTCGGGGAGCTGGATGAGCGAGGGTGTTGTGTGGCCTTCGCGCGTCGACGCGCCCTCGCTAAATATACGTGCGGAAGCGTCTCATCTCGTCTGTCGCCAGTTCGCGGATGGCACAACAGGACAACCTGGTTGCCGGGCCAGTAAGTACAAGAATGGGGGACAATGCAGCTCGCACGGGTCGGTGCTGGCTATTGTTTTCTGCATGGGGAACGCTCAAACGATGGTTGGGAGTCGCCGGATCGAACGGGAGGAACTCCGCGAGTGGGCGCGATTCCTGCATGCGGAGGTGTGGGCTGCTGACTCGCGAAGATATCAATGCCTGTGGCACCAGGGAGGGAAAGGGGAAGACCGCGAAGAGCAGATACGAGCAGAGATCGCTGACTCGCCGGACGATGTGCATCGAGAAGTTCTAGCGTTATTGTCTTCGGCTAGTCATCGGACTCGCGCTCGTGTGTAAGTAGAAGGAGCCACACTGAATACAGGCGCGCGCTCACGTCCCGAAGATGTTTGCGGATGGATCCAGAGCTGCATAGCATAACAAGAGCGGAGGGCGTCGACCTGGTGGCTGCAAATAGATATAAGTGGTATCGTACGTGACTCGGTCAGTGCGGCACAGCCCCATGGACTGTCGAGTGGTACGTAGATCTACGTAGGTCCAACATCATCCTGCAACAAGAGCCCAGCTAGGTCGGAAGGTCGTTCTCGGGCTTCCAACCATCATGCAGCAGCTTGCGTACGAGCCGCAAGATGTTCCTGCAATCGTCTATGCCCGAATGATGCCTCCCCTCGAGCTCCATGTGCGCATGACGCAGCATACCCTCCATGCCCTTCGGATATCGCAACCCGTAGAAGTACTGGTAGGACTTCTTGACGTTGATCCAGCGGTTGTACGGAGGGACGAGCTTGCCTGCGGGCGTGAGCGCCTCAGTCAAGCCACTCAGTCGAAGCTGCAGAGGGAGCATCGTCTTGAGGTCCCAGTCTCCGCAGGTGAGGTATGCGGCAGAGGAGGGCTCGTCAAGGATTTTGTGAGTTCGGAGGAACTCTCGGTAACGTTCCCATACGGCCGGGAAGGGATCCGCAGCATCGACAGTAGTCTGAATAGATGAGGATCAGTCAACCTGTTCATGTCTGCATATGAACCCATCGCGCATACCTGCTGTATCCCGGTGAGATTCGTGCAGAAGTCGGTCAACTTGGGATGGAGGGTAGGCCGGACATATTCGTGGAAGACAGCTTCCACTTGGTCCTTCTCGAGGTCATAGAGGATTGTCGGGAACTCGATGATCTCCATCTCCCTTCTCGGAACTATGCGCTCGGTATCGTCGCAGGTTGCTTCGAAATCAAGAACAAGCAGGTAGCGCAGAGTGGACATGATTGTAGGGGGCGAAGTGGTCGTTGCGGTGCTGAAAGCCGCTGCATGAAATGCATTCCTATACGTCCTTGTGATGACTCGACCTCGGAACATATCATCCGCCAGACGGTATATGTAGTCACAACGGGTCCGATGGAAATATGGAGATCGTGAGAGTAGTGACAAGAAAGAAGGAACGTTGCTTCGACACCGACCACATGGGCGCCTACTACGGAAGCAGTTGACGACTCTAATAACTCGCACTAACACATGTAGCTCAGCGGCAGGCCGACACGAACTTTGTCATGAGGATCCAAAAAGTCTTATCCGATTCGTCGCGAGGCGTGGCAGAAGTAATTACATCGTGTACGTACAATCATCAGACAGATGTGGCAGTGTGCAAGAGAGCGCAACGGGTGCAGCAAACAGGAAACCGGTACGGGTCTCACCAGAGGAACGAGTTGCGCTTTGGCCTGAAGTCCATCATGAGATCCAAGCAAAGCAGGTCATCGTCCGAGTCCGTGTATCCCCGGATGTTGACCTTGAATTGTGCTGCGGTAGGAGTCAGTTATGAACCGAAACGAGGAGGCAGGGCGAGAGCACATACCGGGAGGGATCTCCTTGGGGAGCGTGACGGTCTGAGTGACCTTGTGCGTGCCCTTCTCGACGGGGCACTGGATGCTCGCATTCGCCTTCGAGCTGTCAAATTGTCAGTCTGCGGCTGCTGTGTACTGGGCTGCAGCGGAACTTACGCCTCCTCGCAAATATCGAACTCCTTCTGCAGGATCTTGATGACTCCCACCTTCACAGTAACGTCTGCGTATGCACCGTCCTGGTTTACCGATGAGCTACGGGGACCGTGAACACCCGGTATGAATGGGACGGACCTCGACATCCTGAGACGCGACACCTTGCACCGTTATCGACAGGTCCTCGCCACGCTGAGGTGGGTCAGGAGTGACCTGGATGCTATCAATGCGAACAATGTGCGAGTCGGTGCCTGCATTGAATATCATTTGATCAGCTGGAGACCGCGAGAGGTCGGGGTGAACAGCCTACCGCAATCGGTCCAGTCCCAGTCCTGACCGAGCGCCAGCGACGAAGGGTTGCTGAGCAACTCCTGTTCATCAATAGGAGAAGCTACAGCACTACCGAGGGCAGCAGCGAGGAGCAAGAGAAAGCCGAAACGCGCCATGAGGTTGTGAGCGAGAGCAGGGGGTATCGTCGTGGTCGATAGCAAGAGTCAAGGAGGACGCGAGTTCAGGGACCCATGTACGGTAATGACCACTGGGGATGGCGTGAGAACGACCTGCCGAAAGTATATCCGGGGAGTGTCGGGTTTCGGGGTCCGGGGTCCGGGTACGGCGGCTTGCGAGACGCGCTGCGGAGGTGCGCGTAGGAGGGTGGCGCTGGCTGGGAAACACCGCCTTGTGTATATTTACCAATCCTGAGGCAGTCCTGGCCTGCGTCGGCGCTGCGCTGGTTACTCTTTACTCCCACTCCTCGACGCTGGTAGTCCGTCAGCCCTCCTTTCTTCTTGCTTTCACGACGTGCTACCTCTGTCGCCTTCCACGACCCTCACGACCGGTTGCTTAGAGCTCGATTGAGCCGATCCATCCCTCCACCATGAAGCCTAGAGAGTACTGCTGCTGCGCCATCCCCGTCGTTTATGCGGGGATCTATACAGCGCTTGTGGAGCAGCTTGCGCTCGGGATCATAGCTGGGACGCTAGCTATAGGGACACCATCGAGTGAGTAGGATCCGTCAGCCACTAGGGGTCTCACTTGCTGACTTCTGTTCAATGCAGTTGTTGGTGCATCGACGCCAGCTTTCGCCAAGTGGCTGTTTGCGATCGTGTGCTATGCGGGTGCAGCCATTCAACTCATGGGCCTCATCGCAGTTCGGCAGGTGGGTTGCTGGATGTGTCATACGACCCCTCTTCTGCGTAGCTGACAAGCTCTCAATAGGAACGGCCCATATTCTACCGTCGATACGTCACCCTTCACATCTTGGTTACACTCGCTGCCTTCGCAATCGCAGCAGCGTGGATCATCATGTCCGCGACCCGCCACAATCAAGCGCAGGCCAAGTGCCTCAGCGACTTCTTCGGTGGCACCGTCTCAGAGACGAACGGTGAGGGTCAGACGCTCTGCAACATATTCCCATGGGCAGACGTCGGCATCATGGGTGGCCTCTGGGTGGTGCTCGCTATCATGCAGGTAGGCTGTCAGCGCCTACTGGCCCTTCCCGGACTAACGGCGATCTATCTCCCCAGACCTACCTCTACATAATCGTATCATCGTACGGCAAGGGCCAGCGCCGGGACCACTCCAAGTACCAGTCGCTCTACGACTCTTCGCGGTCGTTGAACAGCATTCCGCTTATTGACCGTGGTGCGTGGGACTCACGCATGTCTATGGATGCCCTCGTTCAGCCTGGCGGTCACGCAAGACACGACAGCGACGCCAGCGTAGCGACCGTCATGGCCGACAAGGTCCAGGGCTACACCGACTACGACTACTCCGCATACCCCCCGCCCGCTAATGCACACACCGAGGATCCCGGCCCCACTCCCCACGCGTACGACCCCTACTACGATTCGAACCCCCCTGCTGGCGTCGGCTACCCGCAGCCCAGTCAGGCACATCCTGGTGAGTCGTAAGCCAGCATCGAAGGCGGTCCGCTCTCGGCTGTCCTCGGACGGCCAAGATGGTCCGTGAGTCACGCTGTGTTCAGCAGCAGGTGCTGAGGCTGTTTCTATTCTAGCGGAAGGCTCGTTCCGGCGCAAGACTCCGAGGGTGCAGAAGCCGGGATCCATGGATTACAATGCCTCATCTCGTCAATATGGTTCCCAGTACTAGCCTACTCGTCGTCGTCGCTCTAGTAGATACCTTGCACGGACTTTGCTTTTGGACAATGTTTCGCTCTATCCTAGTTATGTATGAAAAGACATTGCTCGCCTCGATGGCCGTCTCCTCTATCGGTCTGTACAGCAACGTTATAACGCTACCAGCAGCGGCGTAGACCGCCGCTATATCTCGTCCATCATACGACTTTCCCATGGGCCTATCTCTAGGTTCACGCCGCGGTCTCTGGCTATGTTCTCCCAGCGGTCTCGTCGCCCGTCTTCCGTCATCAGCTGAGTCCTGAAGCATACGCATACATGGCGGTATCGCGGTTCGCGAAGCAGGACTGCGGTTTCTATCGCATCGCACAGTCCCCGCTCTTCTTCCTTCAGCGCGATGGCATACCATGCGTTGATGACCTGCAGCTTGAATACGGTGAGCTTCGGCGGCAGAGACAGTACGAAATTGCTGCGGAGCTCGTCCACGGTGACCAGATGCAGTGCAAAGTACTCCAGCACGGGCAGGCTCTCCAGGCACCGCGAGATATTCGTGCTCGAGAGCCGGCTGCATCCGAGCAGGACGAGCTCGCGGAGGCTGTTCCCGTACACGGCGGCGAGCGAGTCCAGGTGGTGGTTCCGGAGCTCGAACCCGAGGCGGTGGCCGAGCGCGTAGGCGAACGACTGGAGGCGTGCGCCGGGGAAGCACTCGTCCACGGTGTGTCTGTCGAAGAAGTTGCCCGTGATGCCGTGCAGGGTGAGGTGGCGCAGCGCGGGCACTGGCATGGGATTTCGCTCGCCTGGTGGCGCGACGATTTCGCCTGAGAGACGCAGCGCCACGAGCGCACGGGGCGAGAGTGCGTCGAAGAGCTCCACCCTCGTCTCCGGGCTGATGTGCAGCTCGTACATCTGCAATGCGGGGGCATTTCTAGGGAACATGGCCCGCTCGAACCTCAGCCCCAGACGGCGAGACCCTACAAACGCCATCCCGAGTGGTGTCAAGAGAAAATTCAGCACATCGATCAGGCTGTCTGTATGGAGACTGCGCACGCACTGTGGAGGCTCATGGTGTTCTGGAGATTGATCGGCAGGCCTTGACGGCACTGGAAGACGCGCAACCGCCGGAGGGCGGTCATGCGGTCGAGGGCGACATGCAGGCTTGACAGCGGCTTGTCTTCCTTCGAGCGTGCCGGTGAGCCCACATTCTTACACAATCGCACACTCTATTCGTTACCTGATCTGTCTCGCCGCCGCGGAAGACGCGCCCGTCATTCGCGACGTCGGCCCACTCGACCTGGGTGCAGAGGGACGGCGGCGCGTGCAGTAGGAAGGTTTGGATCTGGCGCTCGTGCAGGAGAGAGATGTATCGTCTGAGGACGGGTGCGGCCTCTTGCGCGATTTGCCTGCATGTGTAGAGGAGACGGATGTGGGCATTGGACGGCTGGGTCTTCCGCCGGACCTGCTGGTGGTCGACGAGAAACTGCTCGTAAATGACGAGGCGAAGCTCGACCGGAAGATCCAGAAAATCGCTTTGCTGCGGTGTACTATCCATGCCCCAGTGCGCCTGCGCAGTACGCCCAAGGGAGTCGGTCACTGCGAGTGAGCAGGAGAGAGAGGACGAGGGAAAGCCGGCGGGAAGGGGGAGAGATCCCGATCATGTGTCCCAAGTAAGAAACCATATATGGCAGTCTCAAGACACCGAGGGTGAAGCGCCTGTGCCTGGCCTGCGGTGGGAGCGAGAGGGCGTCGGTTGCAGTAGCCGCCTTCTGCCAGTTCCCGTCGCCCGCTCAAGCCTCCTCTGCAGGCAGCCTGCCCGTTCATGCATGCCCTGCCCCAGTAAGCACCGCTCGGCCCCCTTCGCGGACTGACCTCCCGCTCGACGCGTGGCCAATTCAGCAGTCTGCGTGCTCGAGACATCATCGTCGCTCCATCGCAGATACCGCGCACGCGAACGCCTGTCATTCAACACAATAAGGCTGCACAACGTGGCAACGCCGCCGGCGCTGCTCCAGCCCTCCTCAGGCTAGCTCCGAGCTGCTCGACATATCGCAGCGCGGGCTGCCGCGAGCCACTTCGTGCTCGAGCACTTCTCGTCCCAGTCCAGGTTGTCTACTGCCACGCACGCCGCCCCGGGGAAAGAACGCTCGTGCCGCTGAGCGTCGCAGCAGCAGAGCAACAGGCCCTCTCGGTCTGTGTACTGCCGTAAGTTGCAGCAGCAGAGCGTGCAACGGCCCGCGGAAGCTCCTTCGAAGCAGTTGCCAACCGGAGCGAGCGATATTACCCTGTGCCTCTCTGCTGGCGTTACCCTCCCTTCCTTCTCGCGCACTCTCCTTTGCTGCCCTATTGCCTCCGCTTCTCCCCACATCCGCTTCCCTGTCTCCTTCAGGCTCAAGCTCCTCTCCGCGTCCGTCCCTGCCTGCCTGCCCAAACCCGACTTGTCCCCAGCGACGACCTGAACGATGCCGGGCACAACGCAGTATGAGGTCCTCCTCGACTTCACGAACGACACCCACGACTGCGCCACGGTCCAGCTCCAGCGAGACTACGGCCGGAATACCGGCGCAATCGTCTTGCTCCATCCAGGCGAGAGCGTCACGCTTGTACTTGATGCTGGTGAGTAGCCTCGTTGCGTGCGTCGCAACAGTAGCAGCAGCCACAGTCGCAGGGAGGGCTGACGGCAGACTCGTAGGCACGGTGTACAAGTATGCGCTCAAGACGAGGTCAAGAGTGGCGAACGTAACGTGAGTGCTGCCTCCCGAGCAGCTCGACGCATTACTCACCGATTACGTCCTCGGCACGGCAGAGCGCGAGCGTGGCGAGACGTCCGCTGTACGGTCTCCCAGCTGTTCCCCAGCGGCGCCCCGCACGCACCACACTCGTCCGCGTCGTCAGAGCCGTTGCGTCCGGTCCAGGGGATCACCGTCGACCAGCTCTGGCGGGATATGCGCTTCTGCATATGGAACGACGCGTAGCACCGGCCGCTGCCACAGTGAGTGTTTCGATTGAAAGATGCATGGATTGCTGTGTGTCGGGCGACCGCGGTGCTTATTGTCTATCGCAGCGGCGGTCAGTCACGGGATACCCCGTACGTGCCCGGTGCCAGCACGCAAGGCACGCACGGTACTGCGACACTCTCAGTCTGCGGAGTGAGACCCCGAGCGCCTGGCTATCAGCGCATGCCTGTGCATGGTGCGGAGCTGCTGCTGCTGCTTCGGGCGACGAGAGAGGGCGAGGCGTCGTGATCGCATGCGATCGTGTTAGGACTCGGACGATGTGTTCACTTAGGTTATTAGGCCATACCACCATCCAGCGTACTCATCAGGTTGTAATCGCCCGTGCTCGCGCCAGCGCCGCCGGTCGCAGGTCTTACATTATTGTCGCACTAGGTACCGTAACATTATCATCGATGGTGCACCCGCCTCAGCCAGCGCGCGCGATCGCTGCAGGCTGCAGGCCTGGGGATAGCACGTACAACGGCGTGTGTCTGCGCAACGCCGCATCCGCGTGTATCACGCAAGTTCCTCGGATTGGCACTGCGGCGTTACAGCGAGGGCCGCTGACCAACTTTGCAACTTATCGACGGACGGACGGACAGACTCGCACTCGCAACGCCTGCTGCTCGTGTTCGCCGCGAGGCACGCCCGTCCGCTGCCTGCCACGGTGCAGCCCCCGGCCTTCGTAAGGTTGTCTCAATGAGCCGCTGCTGGGAACCCATGCGCGTTCTGGAACGGCTCGCCGCGTCACAAGGGTGCTCGCATTCTCACCGCACGGGCAGGACAGCCGCAGGGGACCGGGCATATCCAAGTCGCTCGTTCGCCGGCGCTAGCGCGCGTGCCGTGCGTGCGGAGGGTGGGGGATCGCCGCTGAACTGCGCCCGCCGGGACCGAGCGCAAAATGAAACGCTTCCCGTTCCAGAGCGAGAAGCCATCGGGCGTGGGGCGAGCCGCGTCATCGCGGATGGGTGGGCGTGCGCATCGCTCGGGATCGTGCGCGCGCGGGCGAGGTAAATCTCAGATGCCCGATGACGCGGGCGCAGGGGCGCACCGACGGTGGTGCGCGCGAGTCCGGCGCGAGCAAGGGACACTGAGCAGTCAGGGGACCTCCCCCGGGCTCTCGTTGCGTGCCCCGTGCCGCTCGCAGCCTATTACTGAATGCCGGCTCGGCGTCCTCCACGGTTTGCTGTGGCCCTGTTGGTAGCCTGAAGCGCGGGCCTGACTTGCGCGATTCGGAGGAGAGGATGAGCGATACGTTGGCCGCCGCTGAGGGCCAAGGGATCCACCGGTGAACAGAGAAGAGACTCGCTTGTCATGTGTTCTGACTTGGAAGCGACTGATCTCCCGGGGGACGAGACGAGGCCCGGCTCGGGTGACATCGTGAGGGAAAACAGGCTGTAGATGGCCAAGTAGCGGTTTGATATCTGGGACGTTATTAGCAATTGACTGCGGTGAACTTGAATGCAAACCTCTTCCCCTTGAACACTGATCCCTGAACCATGGCAGAGGCCGAGACAGATAGCCGGACAGCTATCGCTGCTATTTAGGCCGCCAGTCCCTTGACGAGCTGGCGGCTGTCTTCTATTCTCGAGAGTGCAGTAAGTGTAACGAGTCGAGATCATCACTTGGTCTGTGGCCTTTTTGAGTTCAGACAAGCAGAGAGGGGAAAGGCTATACAACATGAAGTTTCGGACGATAGCGGGTCAGTCGAACTCCCTGAGACAGAAGGGCTGATGAACGCATTGGATCAGCCAAGGCGTTCCCGTCTGTGGCATATAACATATCACTTCCTTCACCCACTCACCTTGAGTAATTGAGACTGTTGGAGAGAGTACACACGCCCACAACACTGTCAGCCAGGGCTTCGAGGTGGTCTATACCAGTCTGTCACACACCGCTCAGTAGAAGCCTAACATTCCCCGTAATGTAGCTTCACGAACCTTACTTTTATTCTCCGGGTCCTATAAAGGTGAAGACGAATTTCGGGCTAGAATTACATTCGAGTCGGACGACATCCGGAATGTCGACCCCAGCACGCGTCGACCTCGGACTTGCAGGGCCGCCTTGAAGTATGGTAGCGAGGATGCTTAGTGAGCGAGGTACGAGAATAACCGCGAAGTGCTCCAGGCGTACGTCCCTGGCCAACGCGTCATGATACAGACACGGCGGCCACCGAGAGTGGAGGAGAGGGAGAGAGAGGGAGCAGACGATGGAGAAGATACGGAAACACGGGCCACGTGACGCAGAACGCGTCGCGTCGCGTGATGTCATTGGCCAATGGGAGTGGGTTTGTGCCGTCATAGGCCTCTCATCCTCCGGTGGGACACAGCGCCCCGGAAAGAGCCAGCGATGGAGCGGGAGCGTATATAAAGCCCCTCTCATCTGCATCCAGGCCCCACCAAGCTTTGTTACGACCACTTTACGACAACACACCGCAAGCACTCTTCACGATCAACTTTACTCAACCCAATCATCATGCAGGCTGCTTCTAATGCTATTCAGAACGTGAGTCGACTTCCCTTCTCGAATACAGGACGCACATACTGAATTTGACGCTTAGGCTATGGGTGCCATCCCCACCGTCGTTCACCCCGAGTACAAGACTCGCCCCGACGGCGCGACCATGAAGGCTCTCGCCTGGTTCGGCCCTCGCGACGTCCGTCTCATCGACGCACCCATTCCCGACATCACTGAGCCCGATGATGTTATCCTCAAAGTGACGGGTACCACCATCTGCGGTTCCGACCTCCACCTCTACCACGGAGAGATCGTTGCCCTTCAGCGAGGCGACATCCTTGGCCACGAGGTACGACCCTTTCTGTAGCATGAGTTCTTTGCACACCGTACTCACGAGCCTTCTCCAGTTCATGGGTGTCGTCGACAAGGTCGGTCCCAATGTCACGAATCTGAAGGTCGGCCAGCGCGTCGTCGCCTCCTTCCAAATCGCATGCGGCGAGTGCGAGTACTGCAAGCAGAAGCTCTCGTCGTTCTGCGACAGGACCAACCCATCAACGTGAGTACAGAGTACTGTTTGATAGACCGACCGTGTGCTTAAACACCTTGAAGGCTCCAGAATGCCATGTACGGCCACCGCGACGCGGGCTTTTTCGGCTACTCGCACTTCACTGGCGGATTCGCCGGTGGTCAGGCCGAGTATGTCCGGGTACCAAAAGGCAACGTGAACCTCCTACCCATCCCGGACGAGGTTCCCGACGAGAAGGCCTTGTACCTCTCTGACGTTCTGTCCACGGCATATCACAATGTTATGGACACCGGTGTCAACCCTGGCGACGTTGTCGGCGTATGGGTAAGTATTCCTTTGGGACGACCAATAGAGCTGTGTACTCACTGGTTGTTTCAAGGGTCTCGGTCCAATCGGTCTTTGCGTGACCCAGTTCGCCAAGCTCAAGGGAGCCTCGCGCGTCATCGGTATCGACCGCGTACCAGAGCGTCTCAAGAAGGCGCAGGAGCTCGGCGTGGAGGTCGTCGACTTCTCGCAACACACCGACGTCGTCAAGCGCCTTCAGGAGCTCGTCCCCGGCGGCCTCGACGTCGCAATGGACTGCGGTACCTTCCACCAGCCTAAGTCGATCATCCACAAGGTCGAGAAGGCGCTTATGCTCGAGACGGATGTGTCGGAGATTGTCAACGAGATGATCATGTCCGTTAAGAAGGGCGGCCGCTGCGGTATCATTGCTGCCTACGCGGGCTACACCAACCACTTCAACATCGGCGCGCTCATGGAGAAGGGTGTCCGCCTCATCGGTAACGGCCAGGCTCCCGTCCACAAGTGGTGGAAGGAGATCCTGTACGACCTGATCATCCCCGGCAAGTTCGACCCCACATTGTGAGTATCCCTGCAGAGCTGTCAGGTTCGGACGTGTTACTGACAAGCATTCTCAGCATGATCACGCACCGCGTCGATATCGAGGACTTCCCCAAGCTCTACGCTGCATTCGACAAGCGCGTCGGCGGCGTCGAGAAGGTCTTCGTGCAGACCAAGTTCTCCAACCCGCCGTCGCCCGGATGCCCGATGCTCAGCAAGGTCGACGACTGGGCTCAGTAAGCTGATGAGCTTCTTCCCGCCTTCCATGCTTCCCGGACTCGCTCGGTCTTCTCTCTTTCTCTAGGGGGTGTTTACGGCAGTAGTTGTACCAAATGTACTTGTACGATGGCGCAGACGCGCGGAACCTAATGTGTACCATCAGTAGCTCTCGACATCGACAACGTAAGGATGCGGCCGCACCGCGCCTCGACGCCCGCTTCGCGCGGTGTCGGGGGCCCGAGAAGACGTGCTTGACGGAGGAACGTGCGTCGCGTGCGGGCTCATGACCATACGGACGTCCCGAACGTGGCGTAGCGGTCCCGGAGTTAGCGGAGCAGCTGTAGATATAAGGATGCATCAGAGTGCTATAATGTGCAGCCCGGCTCGGCATCATGAAGATCGTCAATAGTGTACTGGCAGCACTCTGCGTGCTGGCGACAGCTGTGGTGGCAAAGCCGAGCGTGGACCAGCAGATCGCGCAGCTCGAGTCGTCGAACTCGAAGCTCCTGCAGTACCCGACGCAGTTCACGCAGAACATCATGCCCAAGATGATCCACTCGCACAATGACTGTGAGTGTGCTCTTCTCGGGCGGGCGAACACATAGGACAGTGCTGACTGTGTGCGGCGGGAGAAGACTGGAGAGACGTGCCGCTGCTGACCGCGCTCAGCTTCGGCGTGGCGAGCGTCGAGGCGGACGTTTCGCTGATCAACGGGACGCTCTTCGTGAGTCGCCCTCTCTTCAGTTGAGTGCCTGCCGCAGCGCTGATTGTGGGCACTGGGTAATGCGCGTTGCATGACGGTTGACGGCGGTAGGTGGGCCACGAGAACGCGGCGCTGACGCCGGACCGCACGCTCGACTCGCTGTACATCCAGCCCCTGCTGCAGATCCTCAAGAAGCAGAACCCGAGGAACGCGTTCACTGCTGGGAGCACAACGCCGAAGTGAGTTTTGGCAACAACTGGGTTCAGGGGCGGAGGCTCACCCGGATGTGAAGTGGCGTGTTCGACGTTGCGAGCGACATGCCGCTGCAGCTCTTGATTGACATCAAAACGGATGGAGTCGAGTGCGTATCTCACTAACAGAGGCGCAACATCAGCTGAACACCTGTTGCAGAGCGCTGCCGTTCATCCTGAAAGCCTTCCAGCCTCTGCGCGAACTTGGGTACCTCACGACCTTCGCAAACGGCACACTCACAACGTCCGCCATCACCGTCGTCGGGACGGGCAACTCCCCCCTCGAGCAAGTCAAAGCGCTCTCCCCGCGCGACTACTTCTTCGACGCGCCGCTCACGCAGCTGACGGACCCGTCGCTCAACACGACGTGGGACCCGACGCTCGCGCCGCTCGCGTCGACCGACTACGCGAGCGCGGTCGGCTGGAGCGGAATCGGGAACATCACGGACGAGCAGCGCGCGAACATCACGCGCTTCGTGGGGGATGCGCACGCGCGGGGCATGACGGCGCGCTTCTGGGACACGCCTGCGTGGCCGGTGTATGCGCGCGAGAATATCTGGAGGGCGTTGCTGGAGGGAGGGGCGGATTGGCTGAACGCGGATGACCTGGAGGCTGCGAGTTCGTTCTGAGTAAATAGGACTAGTTCAAACTTGCTTACCAGTGTAGACTGTGCTTGCGAGTCGATCTTAGGCTGTAAGGGCATTCAGTATCTTCAGCGCAAGGCGACTTCCATCAGATTGGGGGCTTGAGGGTATCAAGCAGTTCCATAGCAGGGGAGATGGTGGCGACATTTGCAGGGGGAAACGTATGCTGTGACAATAGACACGGTAAAGGGGAGGAGAGAATTAGTATTATACGATCATATCTGGTTCCATACAGAGCTCTTGTCTACGCCAAGTTTTCGGCGGGTGAACCACTGCCAGCGACCTGGGTTCTCCTTGCCGAGCGCACCCTGAGCAAGATGGAGTGTACTCCTGTTGCCACCAGGGAGAGTCTGACCAGCCTTGAGGCGGATGCCCGCGAATGCAGCAGCCTTCTCCTTCTTCTCTTGCTTGGCCGACGCGATCTCCTTGAGCGCGAGGGGCTGCGCCAGCAAGGTGTCCTGTTGGAAGCATTCGCTACCAGTCTCAACGCATGTCGTAACGCATGACTTACGACGTGGTCCTCAGCAATCTTGCTCATCTCCTCCACTGCCTCTGGGCTCCGGAACCTCAGGACCTTCTGCAGATTCCTCCGGGTGAAAGTCCGCAGTGCGCCGCGTTCCTCAAGCGAGACAGTCTTCTCTTTCGCAATGACATCTTGGATGTCGGGAACGCCAGTAGCAACCAGTGACTGGGGGTCCTCCTGTCCCACGCGCTTGCTCAATAGCTCCCACCCTACAGCACGAGCTGTCATCTGGAAACGAAGGTCCCTCGGGTTGTCGACGAGCTCAAGGATAGCATGCGGGGCGTTATCGCCAGGTCGGTTGCCGAATTTGTGTATCCTGGTGTATCCTCCAGGACGCTCCGCGTAGCGTTGTGCGAGCTCAGTGAAGAGTTTGGGCACAAGGGACTGGTCGAGCAGGAAGCCGGTTGCACGGCGGAAGGCGGGCAAGTCGCCCTTCTTGCCCAAGGAGATAATCTGGAGAGGCTGTTCATGCGGGTGCCCAGTTCGACGTCAAAAGGTTCACGCACCTTCTCAGCTAGCCTCGCCGCATCCTTCGCCTTGGGCAGAGTGGTCTTGATTTGCTCGTGTTGGAGGAGGGATGTCACGAGGTTCCTGCAAGACATTGGGGGCAAGACATGGAGTATGCAGTTGCTTTACATACCGTAACATGAGCATCCTGTGCGAGGATGTCCTCGACAACTTGCGGAACGCGACCCCATGCTTCATGGCGGTCGACGGGACAGTGGTGGTACATGGGCGCCTACTTCACCAGTTTGAGCTGTAGCCAGAGGCGCCCATCAGCCGTCGGCGATCAAAAGTCACTGAGCGGAGTCGCAAAGTAAATGTCGCGGAGTCAGCTCTCAACTACACACCAGAGCGGTATCGACACTGCCGGGTTCGACTCCCAGTGGTAGACATCCTTCAGTGCACGGCCATGGTCATTCGTTCAGTGTATTACCGGGTTTCCTGAATGCCATATGCCGTGCGCATAGCATGTGGTAGAGGTCAAGCTCCTGTCAACAGGGAGATGGGACCCCTTGTGAACCATAGCTTCCAGGAAACCTTCTCTATACACTATCAGGTGAGACATCTTTGTACGACCCTAGAAGGCATTGCAGCTGATAACTTTGAAAAGAAGCAATAATCTTTGACAGAAGCGGACGGAGAACCTGACGTCCAGGAGGCGGCGTATAGGTCAACCTACGCCGTCTAGGGAGCTGATGATACGCCTGAGTTGACCGCATGCCGTTGCTGGATATCCGCAAGGGAGATACGGGCTCTCTACGTCAGTACGCACGCCTCGTTCACCTCCAGAAAAGCAGAAACTAAGCTACATGGTGTGCGCGGACAGCGGCAACTGGTGCAGCGACTCAATAGCCAAGTGGACTGCCAGTCCTGCATCCTGCTGCACCTTGTTCGGAATACAGGAACGTTGATGCTTGCCAGCACAAGGAAGCTGGGTGACGCCGAGCCCGCAGCACACGTTGAGTAGCATAAAGCTCTGAACACCAGTACGGCATCGGCAGTGCTGACGCTTCTCGCGCCCCGATTGCTTTTTCGTTGCGGCTTCCGCGCTTCTCGGGTCACCCGTTGATCCTTCATTGCCGCCTTCGAACACCTCGCAGCAGATCTACGTCGGTCACCGCACCTTCTCAATACCGTGCAATTGATCCCGGCGTTTGAAGGAGGTAATCGTGCAGAAGCGGATTGTGTGCGACGCCACGGCGGACCCTGCTTTGGTAGTGAAGGTCTGCGCTCCTGACTGATCCTATGCCTGCTGCTTAGGACCCTCGGGCATGCTATCGTTCACCTGGTGCACTTCTACTCGGTTACGCGGAACAAATGCAGGGGCTCATCGACGGCTGCGCAGGGGTTCGGTGCCTATCCCAGAGACCGATGCGGTCTTTGGGCGGCCTGTCAAAGAGAGTACATCACCTTCACACACATACATTCTGCTATGCAGCATTTGACCTGTCCTTGGCTTCTTTGATATTGAGCAAATACTCAGATCACTTCCCAGTTGGTGCTAGGGTAGAAGAGCCCCGCTACGTCTCTCGGTCGATACTAGCGCGTCGCCCGGTGGCATTCATCCACTAGCCTGCTCGATCTCGCGGGCAGTTGGAGGGGCCACCGTCCTGGAGACTATCCTCGGTATCAATAAAGTACAATTCATAAGATGGGCACAAGCATTAGCGCTTACGTTGAGGGAGCGCAGTACTGACTCAAAAAGACCACGATGCGATTGAGCAGCCCAGAACTGTCCGCTTCCTAGCCTGAGACTATGAGTGGGAGGATGTGACCTATTGCGCGAGAGATGCCATTGAACCGTGGCGTATGGCAGCAAGCCCTGAGCGGCGGAGGAAACTCACAACGCCACGCGCGGCGTTCAGGTCCAGGGCGTACACATCCCGCAGCCAGCCAGCTTCATGCCTTCGATCCAAGCGCCACGCACTACGTGTGTTGACAGTACAGGAATAGATACACGTTGGTACTGAGGAGCTGCTACTAGCACCGGGGCTACAGTACCCTGCACCAATGACGAATGCACCCTGTCTTGGAATGGGTTGACGGCACGACGACACCCTCATGCCACTCTAGAAGCTAGATTTCCCTTGCCCGGCGTGCCCCGTGGACCCTTAACCCCCGAACTCGAACCTCCATTCGCCGCCGGCGAATGCACCCGATAGGTCGACGACGAACAAATTTCCAGAATCAGGGTAGTCGACCTGCCTGGAGGCATCGCCGCCGCACGCACCACAGTGCGCCGAGGTCACGTAGAGCTGGTCGTTGTTCGGCCCTGACCGCGGTGGGTGAGCGAAGCAGCGTAACAGCATGCGAGAGGCCTGCTTACCTCCGAACGTGCACGCTGTAATGTTCAGCGCCTTTGGGAAGAAGACCTCGAGATCCATCTCCCCGTCTCTCGTGTACCTGATAATCCTGGACCCGCCCCAGCTATGTAGGAGGGCGATTATCAGCAACTGCATATCTGCGCGGGAATGCTCAGTCAGGACGCACCGTGCCGACCATACACCGCCGTCCTTATCGATGCAGAGGCCATCGGGATACGTTCCCTCGGGCAGACCTTGTGACAGTGCGTCTACAAATACCCGTTTGCCGGACACCTTCCCCTCGCTGTAATTATAAGCGTATATTTTGTTCTCGAAGGAATCGGTGAAGAACCTAACGTCAGTAAAAATCTCAGATCCCCGTAGGCGTCGCGGAAGAAGGCCAGGAGCGCTCACATGGTTTTGCCATCGTTCGTCCAGCCCAGGCCGTTGCTGTCCTGGGAGCCGGCGCGCATCTGTCAGCCGAAAATCACGGAATTAGCAAGCAGCACTCACAGTGAACGGGCCGGGGTCGAGGAGCGCGCAGGTGTCCTTCTTGGGATCGTAGATGTAGAGCTGTCCCGGGACGTCGTGGCCTTTGTTGTACAGCGTTCCGGCGACGAAGCGTCCCTGAGGGTCACAGGCACCGTCGTTGAACCGAGTAAACGGCTTAAAGGTGTCTGGGATGGGCCGGCTGAGGTATCTCAGCTTCGAGTTCTCGATAACGGCAAACCCGTGTGTTGTGGCGCAAGCCAGCTGCAAGCTGTCAGATGGCACCATTTGTACCTCAGAGGGGAGGGTGCTGACCCCTCTGCGCCCGCGCCGAAGAGCAAGGCAAGTGACCGACTCTTCAAACTGCTCATAGTTTAGAGCGCCCGATACGGTGTTATAGTGGTAGACCTGTACAAGATGGCGTCAGCAACCTCTGAAACCATTGGGTGGTGCGCACCCTCCTTGTTCTGCTCTATGTCGACGAAGTGTAGAGTCGACGTGTCCGGGTCATATAATGGTGCTGAGAGGGGTGCATCCGTGACGACCAGGACTACATGCAGAAACGAGCTCATACCTTCTCCTAGACTGCAGTTAACGTGCAGCAGAGGCTTCTCTACGCGGATCTGTCGGAGAGACATCGTCCCAGGTCGTTGAACGAACCGTACCAGACCGCCCCATTATATACCGTAGACGGTCGAAGAGACAGGGTACGGATAAATGCTCAAAAGAGTATGACATAAGCGGCGTGCCATTATCACAGGGGCTAGGAGAGACGTAAAGAGACCACGCGCAACGGGAAGCGGTGCAGCTGGTTGAGGAAGAGCAGAACGTAGTTGCAGGCTTCACTTCTGTATTGAAACCGAACCTAACTGCATTGAGCGGCGTTCGGCTGACCGAAATCAGGGGGAGTCTTGCCATGCGCAAGCCATTGGAGATATAGGAGGAAAAGAAACGTAGCGGCGAGTGCGATTAACGGATGGGAGCGGTACAGTGTCATTACTACTACAGACTAGTGAGCTGCAAAAGGGCGGTAAGTTCACACACCTCCATCGCGAAGGAGGGACGAGAAACTCACCCTCCGGCGTCTTGGCAATGTAGTCAATGGCTGCATTATCGCGCGAGGTCAGATGGCTCGAAACGTGGACGAGATGCACGTACCCTGCTGCACAGTCTTGATCTCATCCGCCTCCGCGTCAGGGATCTCGATGGCGAACTCCTGTAGTTACTTCAGCTTCGTATGCGTCAACAGAAGGCGCGTGACACGAACCTCCTCCACGGCCATGACGACCTCTACGGCATCCAGACTGTCAAGACCGAGGTCTTCCGAGAATGACGCTGTAGGGGTGAGCTGGACACGTACAACCAGGTCAGACTCCGCACGTCGCTGAAGCCTCATGAGCTCTAAAACGCGTACCTTGGAGGGGTCAACCTTCTCGAAACCCTTGAGGACATCAAGGACGCGGGTGGTAATCTCCTCTTTTGAGAGGCCCGCCGCCGCAGAGAAGGCTGCACAAGGGACGATGCGGCTGCGAGCTGCGAGGGCAAAGCGGGGAGCTGCGACTGAGCGCACAGCGATGTTGCGAGCAGCAAAGTTTCGTGCAGCGAGGCGGAACATGGTTTTGAGAGAAAGAGGTGGATGCTGGAACGCGTTGAGCTCAGACTCGCACTCGTCCGCCGACACACGTCAACTCCGCCCGCCGGCCATGGCCGAGAACGCAAACAGGCGCCCACTCGCCGCGACGTCAGATAAATCAACGCTCACTTATTGGTCCCGTTAACCCCATACTTACTCGGCTAGAAGAGTTTATATTATATGACTAGGGCGGACTTCGAGAGCAAGTAAGACATTGTAAACGACCGATCAAAAGACTACTATCCACTTTACCGCAGTCTTACGGACTGCTGTAAAGTGTCGCACTTCGTCCCCACTGGGCGGACGATTCGCATCTAGCGGTTCAATCGTCTTCGACCGCGTCAGCGGGCACATTCGCGACACCGAGTGCCCTGATACACGAGAGGCGGACGTATGTCCGTTGCATGATCATTATAGGAGTACGGTACAGATGCAGAGTAGGTTTCCCGGACCCCGCCGGTAAGGAGAAACGGATGACGTGACAAGAACAATGTCTGATATCGTATAGGGCTAAGAGAACATAGCGCGGGATTGTGTCGTTTCAGGGCTACGGGCGTAGCAGAGAACATGCGAAGCAGGGGGCAGGGAGCATCGACGACGAAGTGTTGTTTGTGAACTGGGGGGACTGGGTTCGGCAGTCTCGCGGACATGCCAGGAAGAGGTTGTTGTCAGAGCAAGGACGTCAAGAAGGTACCAGGTCAACCAAAGGGAGTCGAAATACCGGGATCCGAGTTTCCTGCAGAGCACTCTTCAGAGAGAACAGAGGTCAGTTAGGCGCCCACACGGTATGGAAGGCGGTGGCTGAAGAGGGTTTCGGCAGGTGCCGAGCAACTGTGCAGTCCCAGTCACGGTGGCTGTCACCGTACCAGACTGCAGCCACCATTACCGACTGCAGCAAGATCGTCAAGGTGAGAGCTTCAAGTATTCAAGCTGGGTTCTTGCTGAAACCGCTGTACGTGATTCGTACGACCCCCCACCTCCAGGTTCGTCGTCCCGTTTGACTCCAGAAATTTCGCCTTCATCGACTTAAACCGTTCGTTCTGCAATAGACGCGCCATGGCCACCTTCTCCTCCACCCCCATTGTCATCGACGGCAAGGGCCATCTTCTGGGCCGACTTGCTTCGATTATCTCGAAGCAAATCCTCAACGGCCAGAAGATTGTCGTCGTCCGGTGCGAGGAGATCAACATCTCGGGCAGTTTCTTCCGCAACAAGGTGCATACTACCAGTCGTATCGCTCCAGAGGGACAATGCGGTTAACAGGGCTATCTGCAGCTGCGGTACCACAACTTCCTCCACAAGCGCCACATCGTCAACCCGAAAAAGTCCGGCCCCTTCCACCACCGCGCACCGTCCAAGATTCTCTACAGGGCCATCCGCGGCATGGTTCCCCACAAGACTGCCCGCGGTGCGGCTGCTCTTGAGCGCCTCAAGCTCTTTGAGGGCGTCCCTCCCCCCTACGATCGCAAGAAGCGCATGGTCGTTCCTGAGGCTCTCAGGGTATTGCGGTTGAAGCCTGGCCGGAAGTACTGCACGGTGAAGGTACGCTTGTCCAAATCCTATACTCTTAGCAGCCACCAAACGAGTATGCCTGGCAGCGTCTGTCCCACGAGGTTGGCTGGGGCTACAAGGACGTTGTAGACCGTCTGGAGGAGAAGAGGAAGGTTAAGGCCCAGGCCTTCCACGAGCGCAAGGTGCGTCTGGTTTACTCTGCGGTAAAAAGCACTGGCTTATGTAGACTTGTAGACTGCGGCTCTCAAGCTGCGCCAAAAGGCCCTTGCTGACGCGACACCATCCTTCGAGAAGCTGGCGCAGCTTGGCTACTAGATGGAATCACTTCACGGCACCTCGCACTCGCAGTCTGCGCTCCTCTATGATTAGTCGCCATGTCTTATTCCATGTACCACGCGTATTGCTCTCGTATGCCTGTTCCGCGGGGACGACACTCCAATATGATACTAGCGTTGCCGAGAAGGACGCCTCCCGGTTACTTGTACAACACGACTAGATATGCACGAATGTGTGGGATGTCTTCATGTCGACCGTCGAGGTCCTTGTGCTGTATTCGATGCGATTGCCATGGCTGATACGGCAGAGTGGTCCGAGTCATTTAGAGATACCGCCGGGAGGGATTGGCCGCCGACGGTCCGACCGTGCCTCCGCAGTGCGGGGTCCGGGCGGAGTTTGGACGAAAGCCCTCCGCGGCCGGCATCCGCCGGGACGTGCGGCCGGTCTGGGCAAGTCTTTCGCACCAAGCTTTTGCTTGCTCACCTTCTCATCCTCTGTCCCCTTTCTCCCCTTCGTCCCCATCGCCCGTCCTCGCCCTCCCCTCGCCGCCTTTCACCCCCTCTCACCCCCCCGCTTCCCCCCTCTTACCTCGCCATGCCTTCCGACGCCCCGGCTTCCCGCGACAATGGTGCGTTCACCTCTCCGTGGCGGATTTTACGACTTTTGTCTGACCGAGCAAACGCCCGCAGACTCCCCTCCGCAGTCCCGTTCTCCCTCGCCTGTCGGGAACGAGACTTTGACCCTCCGCGCCCTCGTCAGCACTAAGGACGCAGGGGTCATCATCGGGAAGGCAGGAAAAAATGTCGCCGAGCTCCGTGAACAGACGGGCGTCAAGGCTGGCGTCAGCAAGGTCATTCCCGGCGTTCATGAGCGGGTTTTGACTGTGACCGGTTCAGTGGAGGGTGTTGCGAAGGTGTGTAGAGATATGTGCAACGCGATCGTGCATCGTTCTAACGTGGTTTCAGGCGTATGCTCTCATTGTCTCCCAACTCGTCTCCGCCAGCCCCTCCTCCCCGGTCATGTCCCCTACCTCTTCGCCGACTACCGCCATCCGCCTCCTCATTTCCCACAATCTGATGGGAAGCGTGATTGGTCGTAATGGGCTGAAGATCAAAGCCATCCAGGACTCCTCCGGAGCGCGGATGGTCGCCTCCAAGGATATGCTGCCGCAGTCGACCGAGCGTATCGTTGAGGTGCAAGGTTCCTCCGACTCGATAGGCCGTGCTATCGAGGAGATTGGTCGCTGTCTCTTGGAGGACTGGGAACGCGGTGTCGGTACCGTGCTCTTCCACCCAGGCGCGGGTGACGAGCGGTCGGGCCGCCGCACGCATCCCACCAACCGAAGGAGTAACGGCGACGTGCGTCGCACGTCTCCTTCACCAGGCTCCCCCTCCTCCCCTCCCACGAACCTCCGGACGCAAAACATCTCCATCCCCTCCGATATGGTTGGCTGCATAATTGGCCGGAACGGAACCAAAATCACCGAGATTCGACGGCTGTCGGGCTCCAAGATCTCTATTGCGAAGGAGCCACATGACGAGACGGGCGAGCGCATGTTCACGATCGTTGGCACCCCCGAGGCGAACGAGAAGGCTCTCTTCCTCTTGTACAACCAGCTGGAGAGCGAGAAGGAGAGACGCGTGGGCCGTGACCAGCAGCAACAGGAGGAGTTGCAGGACTAAACGCATGGACGCGTTTGAGGTCCGCATGCTTGATTTACCCCGCGGCTCATGACGTGCCGGGCCACCCACCTCTGCCCGACGCGTCGTCGAGCCTCTACCACTCCCCCTTTCCTCCCTCCTTTTCCTCCTCCCTCTCTCCTTCGCATCGCCGGCCCCAACGGCCCAGCTGTCTTGTCTCTCCCTTCCGTACTTATCCTCGCCGACCTCCAAAATCCCAAAATACCGATAGTGTACTCTACACCCTGAGTTCCTCCTCTTGACCTCGCCCGCCGTTGTCCCAACCCCGCCGATGTAGCTCACCCCTCCGTTCTCCCCTGGCCAACATGATGCTTTTTCCACTCACGGGTTCGCTGACGTTGCTTGGCTCTATCCTACTGCTTTCGTGCATACGTGCGCCCCGCGCGCTCATAGACAGTAAAAGTATGCGTACGTTAATTGCTATGCGATGGTGTTGGTGCAACATAGACCTGCTCTCGAGTGTCCTTCCGAACATCTGCCGCAAAGTCCGAGTGAAATGAGATCACGTTTTCTGGAATCTGAACGCGTCGCGTCCAAAAGTTTCGCGGAGCGCGCAGAGCGCTTATTCTCCTTGTACCCTCTGCGCCATGCAGCCAAATCGCCCTCAGCGAAACCAGCCATACTCCGCCGGCTATCCGCCCTCTGCGAACAGCGCACTTGCGGCACATGCTGTCGCTGCCGCTCTCTCTAACCCGTACGGCCAGCCGTATAGCGGACAATTTGCCTACCCTCAAGCCTCCCACTATGCGCAGGCCTACTCTCAGTACTACAACGGAGCCGGGCCCTCGAGCGTAACAGCGGACGGCTACACCATCTCCTCAACATATGTTCCTGGAACACAGTTTAGTGCGCCTCAGCAAGGAAGGCCCCCTGCGCAGAGACCTCAACACCATGGTGGCGGCCAAGGTCAGCCGGGCTGGTACCAGCCAGGGACTTCGCGGTGTACGAACCCTGGGTGCTCCTTCACTGGCTCGAAGAAAGCTGTCGAGATCCATATGATGGATAGGCATCTCATCTACCCGCCTGGATGGGAACACAGGAAGAAGAAGAACGACTGGGACGCGGATCCGAGTCTCAAGGGGTGCGCTCCTTAGACCATTCATCAAGTGTGGGACGTGAAGCTGACATTGCATGCGGTACCGTACAGGAAACCTATACCAATCCAAGGTACGAGCGTCAAGCTCGACACGCCCGAGGCCATCGAGCAGTGGATTGCGGAGCGGAAAAAGCGCTTTCCTACCGCGCAGAACGTCGAGGATAAGGAGCGCAAGATGCGCGAGGCCATCCAGCGCGGACAGCTCCCGTTCGATGATGCGTCCCACAGGAAGAAACGCCGACGAACAGACGACGGACCCGGCGACCGCAGCGGTAATACTAGAGGGGGCCGAGGGAGTCAGCGCGGAAGAGGCAGAGGGAGGGGAAGAGGCCGAGGCACGGACGGTGGCTGGGAGGGTCGCAAACCCGCCGGTCAAGCTCCTGAGGGCGCAGGTACACCTGTGGTTACGGATACATCAGCCGCAAATGCCCCACCTCAGACTAGCGCTCCTGCTCAGCGAGACGAGGAGGCTTCATCAGGCGAAGACGCGAGCTCGGACTCGGACTCTGACGGGGCGCCGGAAGTCGTATCCTCCAAGGGACCCCCTGCCGCTTCAGAGCCCCAAGACGAGAATGCCATGGACATCCAAGAAGAGCATGTCCCGGAAGACGATGCTGCACCCGAGCCTTCCTCAGGAGCCCGTGCGCCGGAACCAGTGAAGAAGCCTCGGCCAAAACAGCCTCGCAGACCGCTCTACAACCCTTTCGCACAACGGCCCTCACTTCTGCGTAACGTAAGCGCAACTACTATTAGAACCCCAGAGATGAGCTAATATATGCTTCAGTTACTGCTGCCTGAGATCCGGATGACAGTGTCGAACCTCTCGCAGGCGATTCACTTCCTGGTAGATAACGACTTCCTCGACAACGTCGAGCTCAAGCCTGGCCAGGCGAACGAGCGCATGATCGAAGTCATCGGCGAGCAAGCTGCGCCGTCTGCACCCGCACCCGAGGCGGACAACTCCGTAGCTCCCGTAGAGGTCAGCCAGCCACAGCAGGGCACTCAAAGCTAATGATGAACTGGATGCTACATATCGTCTCCCACCCTATGCCTCGTAATGCTACATATTACTAGTGGTGATGATAGATGCTATGGATGGGTACTAGGTACTACCGGTCGCTCTCGCTACCGCTCTCACTACCCTCACTGTCCGAGTACTCGCTGTCCTCGTCTGCCTCGACCTGCAGCGTCCTCTGCTCGACGTCGAAACCGATCTTGCCCAAGTCCTGGGTGACCTGCTCCGCCTTTGATGGCGCAGTGACGACGACCGCGACAGAAGACGAAGAGTCGAAGAGGGGGAGGAAGTACTTCTTGAGGACGTGAAGCACATCCTCCTTGGTGATGGCCTGGAACTTCTCCAGCAGGTCGATGTTGAAGTTCTGAGGGACACCCTTCAAGCCTTGGTTAATGAAGGACATGAGTGCCTAGTGAACCGGTCAGTGAGTTCAAGACTCGAGATGTAGAGAACAGTGAAGCTTACAGCCCGTCCTGGCGTGGAGACACCTTTCGCAACACCGAAGACGATGCTGCTCTTCGCGGCGTCGAGAACCGTCTCATCCAGCGCAATCTAGCGAGAACTTTTATGAGCATACATCATGGACGCCGAGAGGAGAGATACGCACAGAACCGTCCGTGAGGCCCTTGATCACGTTGGCCGCCTGCTTGAAAGCCTCCATGCTGTTCGAGCTCTGCAATGCGCCTTAGCAAATCAAACAGAAAGGATAAGGGAAAAGAACATACGCGGTACAGAGTGAAGTTCACGAATCCGGCCTCGAGATCGAGACCGCAATGCGCGCCATAGGCCAAGCCGGAACCACGGATGTACCTCTGCAATGAGATGGCCAGTCAAGCTGCGATTCAGATAGAGAACAAGAGCTACTTACCCAGAGGAAGCTCTCCGTCGCGTTGAGAACCTCGACGGCGACACGCATAGCAGGGTACTCAGGGTGCGCCCAGCCTTGAACACCCTTGGATGTATGCGTGGCAAATGCGCTCTCGATGGTCGGGAGGCTGACAACGACAGCCTTCTTCACCGGGTTCTTGCCGACAGAGCTCAGGGTGTCCACAGCTAGACGGAGAGGCGCAAGCTCGCTCGGCTAGGCAAGCACATTGAGGGAAAAGGCTCAACGATTAGCAATTGAGTCAGCTTACCGGCAGTGCCTGACCAAAGTGCCGTGCCCATGCGCTACGGGGCTCTTTGAGAGAGAGAACATTGCCGTTGACCGAGATGCGGACGCCGGTCGGGTCGGTCACTGCAGCTGTTGTTAGTGACAGGGAACAACTTGGGATTCAGCGGCGACGTACGATGCTGGCGGATTTCCTCGAAGTCCTTGAGCACTTCCGCGGGAGATTCCTGCAACTGCTGGGCGAGCTTGGGGATGAACTCGATTTGCGGAATGACGCTGCCCATCCGCGAAGTCGAGCTCTGGTCGTAGAGTAGCTCCGCGGAGATGGAACCGAGGACAGTATCACCGTCACGCTTCATCTCAGGAAGAGACTGCTGGATCTTCGCAATGGTGACTTGTAGGCTACAGGACATGCATCATCAGAATGCACGGGCGACGGATTTGCACGATCGACCTACCGCTCCTTGTCGAACTCGCTGCCATACACGAGGTCCTTCAACCACGCGATCGCGTTCTCGTACTGAGCGGTCTCGACCTTGATGCTCACGCGCATCGTCTCGGTAAAGGTGTTGTTGACGCCGAGCGATACTTCGTAGGAGACGGTGTCGCTGTCCAGGCGGTGCACGACCTCCTCGTGGTTCAACCTCTCGCCTGTGCTCCTCTTCACGGGAAGAGAGAAGAAGGCCGACAGATATGTTGACAAGTATCTACAACACAATCAGTAACACTTTATTTCGGAGGGTCCGAAGGATACTCACGGACGCAGACGCTCAGGGAGCTTCGCTAGAGAGAAGTATGCGTGAACGGTGACGAAGTCGGACTGTCAACCAGGTTAGCGAGCGCAGAACACCAAGACAGATGACCACACGAACCTTGACATGATCGTACTGCACGAAGAACGGCAGCGGGGAGCCGTCCTGCTCAATATGCTTCGCGAGTTCCGAGTTACCCGACAAAGTCAGTGGTGCGCGCTCCTTGCCCTTGACTGACTCCTGGAAGCTCTGTACGGGGATCCACGAGATGCTCTTGACGGAGGGCACGGGGAACGAGGTCAGAATCTCTTTCGGGATCTCCTTCTCGTGCTCCTTCTTGGCCTCCTCGAGCACGCGCAAACACTCGGCAAGCCCTTCGGGGCCGAGTTTCTCCTTCTGGGCGGCGACGCGGGCCTTCTCGGCCTGGTCGAGTCTGTCCGCCATCTCGCTGGAGGGCTTGCCCCGCACGACTACGCACGGCGGGTCAACGTAGTACTTGCGCAGAAGGTCCGCCCACTGCTTGCTCGTCCACTTCTTGAGCTCCGCGTACTGGTTGATCTCGTCCATCGAGGGTGCCAGCTCCGAGCCGTCCTCCCGACCGTACAGGAAGTCGGTGATGACGTTGCCGGAGAAGGTGTCGCCTTGCGAGGACTCGACTTTGCTGCGGAGCTGCACCTCATAGTGAGCCAATAAGTACACAGCCGTTCATCATGAGCACTGACCTGTCGCTCGTCGCGGTTGATCACCATCGCCATGCGCTCCATGTCAAGACCCTCGTCCGCAACACGACGGAGGCTGGCTTTCAGCTTCTCGTCGAACGTATCCAGGTGCTCAGTGGGGATAGAGCCGACGTAGACAGGCAAATCCACATAGGTCGCACGGGTATCCTCGCCAAAATAGATATACGTGCATAGCGGGTTCTCGATCTCGACGAACTCCTTGTTCAGAGGCGCCACGGGGGACGAGGTCAAGTACGTCCCGAGGATATCGAGCGCCTTCCTCTCGAGGAACGCGTTTGGCGGCGGACCAAGGAAGCCGATCTGGAGCTCGCCTACGCTCTCGTCCTTCTCGGGGAACTCGACGGTCTCCTTGATCGTCTGCGCGATAGGCTTACGCTGGGCACTGGCAGTCTCCACGAACGGCCGTTTCCAACCAGGCGGTTTGGGGCCCTTGTTCTGCCCGTGCGCTACGATGCTTGGCTCTACCTGCTTCTGAACGACGTCAAGGAGGGACTCGGTTCCGGACGCGAGCTTCCCAGTGATGATGAGGGAGAGGTTGTGCGGGACATAGTAGGTGTGGTGGTAGTTCCGAACTGCGCATATACGTCAGAATCTGGTGTAAGGTCAGCGTGATAAAGCGCACTTTGATCTATGGTCAGGACGCGGAGTGCCTCCATGAGACCACCGGTCTCGCTACGGTATGCGCTACCTGGCGGGTTCAACAACCGCTGCATCCTGTTGCAGTCCATCAGCATTCGCGTCCAAAGGGATTATGGTGGTACAAGCGTACCGCAGCGCCATCAGATCCCCAGACGTGTTCTCCCGACCCTGCATTTCACTGTAGACCACACCGGAGTCTTGGCCATTTGGATCTATGTGATGTACCTGCTACCGTGAGACGCGAGACATCACGCAGATGCAGAACAGATCCACCTCTGTGATGAAGCCAGCCTTAGTCAGGGTGGGGTAGAGTATATGGTCCACGTAGATTGGGAGCAGTTGCAGAAAGCCTTGCTCTCCAGCGGTGGAGACGGTGTACGCGGTGTGGTCCGTGTCTGTCCATGCGTTCGTGCCGTTGGAAAATCCACGATTCGCAAGATGGTCTATGATACCCTTGTAAGGGTATTTCTCAGAGCCCATGAATACCAGACTGGCAAGCGGTCAGTCACAGCGCCCCAAGGTGTACTAGACGCTTTGCTCACTGTTCCAGTGTATGAGGGCATCCGCTGTCATCGAAAACTGATATGACCGCATGTAAATACAGAAACCCGGCACCAGAGGATAATATGCACGTACTTTCGGTCGCGACGACGAAGTATCCATTCACAAGGGGAGCTAGGTATTGTGACATGTGTGAGTTGGCCATTATCGTACCTCATGCGTCCTCCTCACCATCATAGTCTAAATGCACCACGGACAGACCGGACGATCGACTCTTCCACTTCGATACATGGATATCTGCGAAGTCTAGCTTGAACTTCTTGATCAAGTCAAAGTTCCCGTGAGTCGCGAGAGGCTGAGGTGTCGGAGACGCTCCGTTTGCAAGAGTAGCCATACTAGAACGGAAGCCCAGAGGCGCAGAGAGCGGACGAAATCTAGATGAAAGCGCAAGAGGAGAACGGGCGGGCGTGCGAGGGAGCGTGCGGAGAAGCCTGCTTGTCTGGCTGGTGGCGGCAAAGAGACGAGAGAGATAGGGCATCCAGCAAGAAAGATCGCCTGATAATCGGCGCGACCCAGCAAGAGACCCTAGTAGACCAAAAAGACGAAGAGGGGGACGGTGGCTGCTCCGCGAGACTCACGCTCAGCCAGGGACAGTCCGAGTGAGAGTGGCGAATGACAGATGCGGTCCGCACAGGCGCCCAATATTTCTCGCACCACGTGGCCGATCGAGTAACTTCGCGGAACAGCACCGGCGCTTACCCAAACTACGTTCTCAGCCACTTTCCTACAGCACTCCGAGGTCTGAGTCAGTGAGTACCACCGATGTCTGACACATTCACACTGTATTGACCACGCGGACTTGCAGAAGACGATCTCAATACACGCCATGAGTGAGACTGCGCCACGATTAGCGTTCCTGGGCCCCCCAGGTTCATACACCCATCAGGTGCGTGTGCCGACAGCTACGCCACCGGAGGCATCCATGCTCATCCGATCTGCAGTGTGCACTAGACAGGTTCGAGTCATCTGTACAATACGTTGAGCAGAGCAGCATTACAGGCGCGTCAGTCAACCTTTCCCTCGCCTATCCCGGTCCTCAACTGACCCCATCACAGAGGTCTTTGGTGCCGTCTCCGCCGATATACCCTTCGCAGTGATACCACAAGAGAACAGCGTTTACGGCACCGTCATTGACACCTACGATGCTCTCCGCCGTCCGGAAGCCGGCGAATCCGTCTTTGTGCGCGGCGAACTCACCCTCGCGGTAAAGCACTGCTTGGTCGTCCGGAAAGGCGTTCAGCTCGAGAACGTCCAGCGGGTGATCAGCCATGAACAGGTTTGTGCTGCTCGTGCACGGCGTTCACAGTCATGTCTAACCCCAGTACAGGCTCTCGGGCAGTGCTCACGTTTTCTCTCGGAAACCCTACCAGGAGTTCCGCGTATGAAGGTACCCTCAACGTCCGCCGCGGCACAGACTGTGTTATACTGCGGCGAAGGCACGGACGAACCAGAGAGTGCTGCCATCTGTTCATGTCAATGCGCTGAGATGTTCGACGGGCTCGAAATTCTCTTCAAGGATATACAGAACGAAGCCTGTGAGTCACAGTCGCCGATCAACTTCCCACTACTGCCCACTTACGCCCTATTTTCAGCCAACACGACGCGCTTCTTCATCCTCGCAAACTCTCTTGACGCTCCGCTACCCGGGTCGAAACGAGAACCTCGTCGTCAGCGAGCCCTCATCCGTATCAGCAACCCGCCGTCTCCACCACGAGAAGACGAGGCACCACCGCCCAATCGATTATTGCACACGATTGTGGGAACACTCCTGACGACCTTTGGTTGCAGCCCTCTGCGTATAGACCGAAGGCCGTCATTGACGGAGGTGCCCTTCGACGACGTCTACTTTGTGGAGGTCGGCGACGTGACGTTACCGCTCTTGTCATCCACTGCGAACAAGAGCTACGAGAAGGACTGGCTGGAGAGGCTCAATGCTGGCATTGACCGTATCCGTGCTGCAGGCGGTCAAGCCACGATCCTGGGGTTGTGGTGAGCGGTGTTGTAGAGATTGTCCGGATGCTTCGTTTCGCCTTAACCGGCGACCATTCTTCTCTGCGATATACATTTATATCCACGTCCACCTATATTATACCTGTATCAGTTGGATCTATGCCTGTGTTCTTCATATTGGTCGCAAGGCTTTGAGATCAGCCTACGGCTGCACCAGTGAGAGAGCACCGTACTAGGCGCCCGACTTCCGCGCTGCCGGCGGCAGCTTGTAAGGTGTCGGATGAGTAAGCTAGACCAAACATAGTAATTCCCGCCCTTCTTGGTGCCCAACCTTTCGCAGCAGACGCTCGTGAACATCTTGCACGCAGACGTGCATCTGCGTAATGGCCAGTACACTCAGTCTCCCCCTCAAGGACATCATAAGTCCGCAGTTCCACCAGAACAACTTTGCTGAGGAGCTATTCGTGAAGAATGAGCTGGGTATCAAGCTAGACAAGGGTGCGCATGCGGTAGCCGCGCTCACACATCACATTTCAGCCACTGACTAGCGTTCGTCTGTCCTGCTCGCTCGTGCAGACGACCAAATATGCAGACTCTCACTTACCGCTACCGGTTGCCCCCTCGGTCCTCTACACTGCCCCCTTCGACATACCACACCGTCCGTCCAAAACTTCCAGCCACCAAAGCAGCTGCCCACACATCCCCGGGAGCGCGAACGTCTCGCCACCGTCTGTAAGCACTGGCTGCGCGGCCTATGTAAGAAGGGCGACGCATGTGAGTTCTTGCATGAGTACAACCTGCGGCGCATGCCCGAGTGCTGGTGGTATGCCAAGTACGGCTACTGTTCCGCGGGCGACGAGTGCTTGTACGCGCACCCGAAGGAGCGCCGCGTAGAGTGTCCGGACTACAACAGAGGGTTCTGCAAGCTCGGTACGTACTGTCGTTTCTGGATATCGGAGCCCCTCTTACGCTTCTCGATGTCCTCTTGGTGCACTAGGGCCCAACTGCCCCCGTAAACATGTGCGACGGGTGGCATGTCAACTATATCTCACCGGATTCTGCCCCTTGGGACCCGAATGTCCCCGTGGCCAGTGCGTTGCTTCCTCTCCTCTTTTCACCCCGTTGACCTCCTTAACACGTCTTATCTAGCCCTAAACCCGGCATCCCTCCGCCCAAGGCGTATGAGCCGCCCGAACCGCCATCCGTGCGCGACCTCGGCCCACCGCCTCCGGGATACGGTAGGTATGCCGACTTCGACCGTGGAGGCAACTTCCCTGGACAGCACCCTCCGGGGCTCGGGGGATCCGGAGGACCACCTGGTCCCCGCCGAAACCTGGAAGACGTGGTGTGCTACAAGGTATGTGGTTTCATGGAAGCTAATGCTAGGAGAGGCGCGCTGACGTCGTCTGGGCAGTGCGGAGAGAAGGGCCATTACGCGAACCACTGTCGCCATCATGCGCACAAGCCGTACAAGCGGTGATAGGAGTGTTCGTGCTACGGCTGGTGGTATGGGGGGATTGATCTGTACTTGCTGTCGCTATCCGCGTCTGTATTCTATCCGTTTCGCATAATGTCCATGATGTGGCTGAGCCACCGCTCTCGTCAGATACCCACCTGGAACGATTTTCACCAGCGTCCTACCAGGGATAGTAGCATTTCACGAACTCATCTTACAACAATCTTCTAAGGCTACCATGATTGCGGTGCGTCTGACCGACGCAACAATGCGTTGAGGACAGGCCGACAGGTGATGACGATTGTGAGTGAGGTGCAATGGGTCTGATAGTCCGGATATGAATCCTACAGAGCAGTGTGAATTGCATCGGTACCGACGGAGAAGCAGCAAGCTTTTGTACACAGTATAGCAGGTGGCAGCTAGCTATTTATACAGTCCTTCCGTACCACGAGAACCATAAGTCCGCGGCGAGAGGCCCAGTGTAACCCGCCCTACGAGACCAAGAGACAAGTAGGTACAACAGTGTGGACGGTCAGCCCATTCTACGAATGTCCGGGACGCAAGCAAAGGAAAGCATTGGAGTGACCAGCAGCGAGAACAAGGGAACGACATTCATTGCGGGTAGGGCGGGACGCCGTGAGAGTAGGAGACCGAGCGGATGGTCGGCGTCGCCCAGCTGGAGAGCATCGTGGGCGAGGATGTCATGGACCCGACCATGCCCGTCAGCGCGGTCGGTGAGTCGGACGTCTCGTACTGCGTGCTGTCCGGCAGCGGCGCACCCGTCCCGTCCGTCGGCATCGTCTCCTTCCTGAAAACACCGGCGTGCGAGAACGGGTAGAGGGGCACGCCGACCTCGAGGGGCTGCATCTGGGTAGTCATCCTGACGATTTCGGTCATGAGCCCCTGAAGAAGCTTCTCCTGCCGAGCTGCGACAGATGGAACGTCAGCACACGCGAGTAAGGAGGAAAGCGTAACGCCGCAACGTACTGCCTATGGGAGACCGGCTTCCATAGGTGAGCATGGCGAAACTGTAAATCGGCAGCTGTCAGCAAAGTAGGTCCACTGCGGAGGGTTCGCCTGGAACGCGTACCGAAGGGCGTTGATCTCTCCCCACACTGTCTGCTCTCTAGCGGTGTCTCCTATCTCGATGAAGTACTTGCACAGCTGCGTTTGGACGACGGCGGCTAGATACCAGCAGATCTGTACGAACGGGGCGGTGAGATCCCGGGAATCTGTGCCTGCAGTAGATTCGCACTCACTGTCGCAAACGGATGCAGGCGCGTGATGTCGAGCGAGGTTTCTGAGAGCCTGTAGTACGCCGCCAGAATGGACCGCGTGGCATGGATGCACCGCCTAGTCGAGATGCTCGACGAATCTGAGAAGTTCAGATAGGGGTTGTGCAGCGTAATCGTCGCACTAAGGAGAGCGACGTCAGCTCAACTAGGGCCGGATCGAATAAGGTTTGCCTGGGAACATACGCGTGCGGAACGAGGTGGACCATGTACAAGTCGGTATCCAAGGCCCCATCGCTTGTGATGTCCACGTTCTTAAACTCCGGCGGAAGGCTCTGCAGAAAATCTTGTGCGACCAGCCGGTCGAGCTCCTTGAAGCCAGGGAGGACGAATGGGTTCTGGTTCTTGGACGGTGGGGCGTTCGCACGGAGATTGCTGCGGGTGTTGTAGTCGGTAACTCTACCAAAGAGCATCACCGCCTTCAAAAATAGAATGAACGAGTCCGTGTACATGGGCGGATGCCGCACGAACAGGTCCTCGGTCAGCAAATGTTGGGGGTTCGGCGGCACATTTGCCTAACAATAGCCGTCAGCTGCGCACTGTCACCTGGGAAGGTTGAGCTTACGCTCGTCTCGAAGTCAATGCGTCGGAGCGGGAATTCCGTGCCAATGTCCCGCTCGTCGACGCCGTGCAGCCACCCGCCGACGGACACGATGCGGTCAAACATGATGGTCATCCACCACGTTCGCCGCCGGCATTCCAAGTCGCGGTGGTCCTTGGGCGGCGCAAGATACGCGCCCGGCGCGCTCGCTCCTGTGGCAGAGAAGGTGCCGGGATAGTTGAGCCGCAGTGGGATGGCCGCGCGCGTTTGGAAACCTGCGAAGATCCAAACCTCGACCCACCGACCCTCCTGATAGAAGTACCATGAGAGAATGATGCACGCCTGCATGACCGGGAAGATGTCCTGGCCCGTTGCCATCGTTCTGTCGATATAGGCTCTCGTCTTGCTGACATGAATGTCCGCAAACTTGTCCCGACGCGTGCCGTCTGGCAGCGTCACGATCTCCTGGGACGCCCATCGAGACGCAGAAGCGCACTGCGGCAAAGTCTACGTCAGCTACGATCCGAGTAAGACAGCGCTCAAACTCACTATAGCATGCAGTATAGCCGGATGCGGGTAGTTTGGATCTTTAGGGTGCAGGTGCATGGAAGCAAGGAAGGACGGCCGGTGGAGAACACGAGAGCCGCAGGGGTCGCATTTGAAGAACACGTCGATGCTAGTGCGAGTCAGTCAAGCCACCGCAAGCATGCTGCTACGACAGATAGACGCACTAGTGATCAAGTGTATCCGGGTCAGGAAGATCAGGATCCCAACCAGCGAAGAGCATGTCCATGAGAGGGTCCGGCATCGGCTGGTGGTTGCCCTGTCGCAACTCTGGGCTGGACGTGGAGCCACGAGGTAGAGAGCCTGAGCTGTCTGGCGAAAGCTGGTGGACGGCGTCTAAGGACGCGTGCGGGAGTACGATACCACCGCCATTCGGGCTGCTGTCAGGCGTATGGCCGTTCGACGAGCCTGATGCAAATCTGTGGCCATTCTGGTTGAGGTGAGCGTGTCGGGGCGATGTCGAGCGGGAGTCATAGTGCCTCGTGTCGTTGAGTTGGCTCTTCAGCTGGGCTATGGTGACGGCTCGCACAACGTGGGACAGACTCGGCACGCTCATGGGGACTCACATATCTGTTCCTCGAGCATGCGTATTCTCTCACTCGGGTCGATGTTTGGGGCAATAGGAAGGCCTTCTACGGGATCGTACGAACATTGCGGCTCCGTCGGGTGCCTGGTGGCCGCGTCGTCAGGGTAAGAGTGCTGTAGGAATCCGGTGTCTACTTACGCGTATCCTACAGGCGGAGGCACGCTGATGAGAGATTGCCATTGCCTGTGCCGAGCATGAGTGCGATAGCTAGGCGAAGACAGGCACTGCGCACTCACTTGACGCAGGTTCCACAGTGGGGTCGAGCAGCGTCGCATTTCTGGAACGCCATATTCGCGATTCAATGGACTGGGACGGGATTAGCACGAATGAATACACTCACGAGCTTCCTCTTCCTGCAGGAGAGGCAGGCCTGTTTCAAAAATAAGAAGAAACACGATGAGCACGGGGATGTCGGGCGCCATGGAGGCGGTAATGAGGAGGAGGGGCGTACCTGATTTCTGCGGAGAGCCGGGCGTGCGGAGGTAGCGGGAGCCTTGGGCATGCCGCCGGCGTGTTGGGGTGGAATGATGGGGGACGGCGAGGGTGAGGCTGATGCCGGGGTACGGTATATAAGAAGCTGAGGTGGGAAGAGAAAGGCGCGGCCGGGAACTTGCGAGGGTTCGTGAGCGGGCGTACGTACGCGGGAGGCGCCGTGCCCTTGAGCTTGGATTCTGAATCCGCCGCTGCTGGGGATCTTGTACGATTCCTCCCGTCCGCTCTCCCTCGCCCCTTGTCGACTTCCCGCTTTCCACCCTCTCGGTCCATGCCTCACGCCAATTGCTGTGTTGCCACGAGCGTCGCCTTGACTCCGCAGCGCGTCTCTCAATATCTCCCAGCGTCTCCGACGCGGAAGACCCGTAAGCTCCGAGAGTGCACCACCACGAGCTTGAGCTTGAGCACTTTCTGAGAGTGCGGGGCAGGAAAGAAAGTATGGCTGTGACCAGAGGGTGCTGCGGAGGCCGCGGTGCCTCCTGTCGTCTCCCAGCATCGAACCCTTTCTTGCGTTCAGGAGGCGTGCTGACACCGCCTGCTCACAACCGCCCGCAAAGCTCACACACTTCTGACCCGGAAGCTACCTATACGGCATTCTTGAATATCATCAGCGGCGTCTACACGACTGATGACACCCCAAATGCGGCCATCCGCGCGTTCATTAGGAGAGGCCATTGACACCAGGGGGCCGTCCTCGAGCGAGCCCGACTCCGCGGAGAAGAAACATCCTGCGCCCCCAGTGCGTTTTACGATGGTTTGCACAAGCTTGAGCTGCCGGTCGTCAAAGTGGACAAAAAGGAGTGCTAGACGCAGGACAAGCAGAGAAACATGTCCGTACCGTTGTACAATCCTTACAAGGCTCCTGATAACTGCACGGTATCCAAGGATATGCACCTTACAATAAGTTCCACCATCCGAATTGTTTCTTGCGTCGCAGGGCGCACACAAACCATCCAATTACCTAGCACGGTGCTGCTGTACAGCAAGCTACAGAATGATGAAGTTCTCGGCCGATGCTTCCGCGACTACTCAAGGACGCCGGATTGGTTATGTGGATGAGACGACGATTCTAACGCCCCCACCGGTGGCTTGGCGGGCGGTTCTATGTGGTTCTGCAATGTGCGTCCTTGCATCCGCGCGTCCAGTGTCCGAGAACCTCGCAAGCTGAATTTGATTTCCCTCGGCGAAATGGTGCCTCAATCATTTGGCGACAGCAGTGCCGGACCAATCTCCTGCCTGAATGAAGACATCATGTGTTCTGAGCGCGGGGAAGACGAGCGCTGCGCCCGCAGCGCCCTGAGCGAGTAGCCAACCTTCTTCGCAATGTATCTGCGACCGACCCTCTATTGGTGCTCCGAATCGCTCGGACATCACACTGAGAAATTTGAAAGATGACTCCCCGGATTGTTTAGCCGATGTGGGAAGTGTATAGTGTACAGACTCGACAATGGTGGATGCTGTGCGGGTGCGATTCCTAGTTCGTGACGGAGAACTTGAAGACGATGATACTTGCGAACTCGCTCTCCACGGGCTCCTTTCACGAGCTATTGCCAATCAAGTAGCCGTGCGGTCAGAACAGCAGAGGCGACTTTCGGTGCACGATGCGGACAGCAACTCACAGGATCGTGGCGACCACCTTTCTCGAATGCGGCGCGTGTCTGAACTCGGTGAGGTAGATGCCTGTTCCAACGAATGATGAGCGAACCACAATATTCACAGCGGACGGCGATGCAAGGCCGCAGCAGAGCCCATGCAAGCGTGAGTATATCGTGACCATGGTCGTAAGAGGGTGCGAGGTGAATTTTGACAGACGAGTACATCGCGGAACATTCAGTTGTGGCCAGGAAACAAAGATTTACACGCGGACATACCCTGCCACGTCCCAAGGTTAAGCCGGCCGTCGGTGATCGGGATACAGATGGATGTCCCGACGAGCGAAGTTTTCGTGTGCGATGCCCTAACGAGGCAAGCCAAAGCGAAATTCCATGCAAGGGAAGGGAGGCCGAGCGGCATCGTCAGGGACGCGCATCGGAAGACGACGGTGGCTAGGCACGACTCACGAGTCGCTGTAGCGTCGCAGTACCCGGCAGCGGTGCGACGAAGTTCGAAGGAATGAGCGGATGGAACGGTGTCGATTAGCACTCCCATGAGGCTGTGCCAGTGCATGGCAATGGCGAAGAGAGCACTATGGCAAGTAGCCCTCCGCTGCCGCTACTCACTCTGGTCCTTCGTCCGTGTGCATCCAGTCGAGGTTCTCGGGCACGATCTTGTCGAGCGCCATGTCCATGTCTGCCGATAGAATTGCCATAATGTCTCAGTCGGCAGCCACA
Organism: Trametes cingulata; assembly: GCA_022385765.1. Lineage (NCBI taxonomy): Eukaryota > Fungi > Basidiomycota > Agaricomycetes > Polyporales > Polyporaceae > Trametes > Trametes cingulata. Next base: position 622,285 of record MU277982.1, on the reverse strand, counting down.
GCCGTTCGAGAGAGCCGTAACGTTCTCTCACCTCTCCGAACGTCTGCGTTTCAAGGATGAGCGGGCAGTCTACAGTAGGCGCGGACGAAGGGACGGCAGTACCTTTATCAAAGTTCTCGTTGATCGTGAGCGCTGCAGATGTATGCTGACTGCAAGACCCCGAGGTCGGCATATTAGTAACATCATGTCGACAGCCCTCGTCGGAGGAACCGTGCAATCTGTGCAGGGACCTACATGAACAGGTACAGCACGCCGACCTGTACAGACGAAGTGCGTCAGCTCTCTCTTTCAGGCAATGTCCCGGGGCAAAATCCAACAGCAGCATTCAGAATCCGCCGTCTCAGAATATCAGAGCTCAGCAGCCGTTCTTCTCTCCGACGGACGGCGGAGAAGACGTCGGCGACAACCACAGCGATAACGACCCGCCGGAATGACAACGGCAGCCTCTCATCGACATCGCGCAGTCAGGCTGCTGTGCGGCATGTCGCTGGAGGCTGAAGTTACCACAGAGACGGATGAGAAGGTGATGAGCAGGATGAAGCCGCCGGACCTGGACTCCTCGCAACCCTGCGTCGATGTGGGAGAGCACCTCGTCCGTCACGAGGTGGCAACCCTTGCTCCGGCGCGCGAGCGTGAACGTCTTCTGCCAGCCCATGTTTCGAAGACTTCTGCTGTTGTGTCAGGAAGGGGAGAAGAGGGCGCGCAGAGGTGTGTCTAGGCTTTCTGCGGGGGATTTTGAACTATCGCGGAGGGAACTGGCTGCTGCGAGGGCCGATGATCAAAGTACTTCGACAAGATTGGATTCCGATCGGTGTGTACATGGTCAGTTGGGGGTTAGGGTTATGACCTCATCTGTCACAGCAACACACATCGTACTTAGCCGTAGCACGAACGTCTGCATGCTCGCGAGTTTCGCAATCAGGACGGCACACTATGCTGAAGGGACCGGCGTGGATACATTTCGTTATACTTACTCATCTGAGGTTCATTGCATGAGTTTGTGATCGGGCAGTTGCTTCAGAGATAGAGAAGAGACTCTCACTACGTGCTGCAAACCTTCACAGGGCCGCGAGCAAGCTGCCGAAACCTTCCGACTTCATGCTTAGCAGGATATCGATAACTACCCACGCACTATCCGCCTAGAAGCAGCGGCCTCCGAGGACTAAGGAAAGGCACCCATGGCGTCGAACGTAAAATGCGGCAGACCAGCTGCAGTCATACTGGCTTGCGGGAGCATGTCATGGCGGCCCGAGAGCAAAGTGAGTCTGTGTCAAGCGTATTTAGGTCATCCTGAGCGCGCAAACCCGCCGTGTAATGTGCATCAGAATTCCATGATGCACACGGAAGGCACGGAACAGACGCAAGAGATATGCCAAGCCAGCAGCAGTCCAGCTGGGTTGTAGAAGGTTCCTCAGACGTCTGCGGTCGATTCGACATCGATGTGAAATGCGCGCAGTGGCTTGACGTGCAGCCGTGCAACTGTGATTTGCTTACAGCCGGACGGCGAACGGTCTGCAGTCTTCTGGTTGATTTCTTGCAGAAACACGTAGATTCGCTATGTTACAGTGACTGTGAGATTGGATCACGGTGAGTGAGCTCGTAAGACGCGTCGAAATCCGAAGACGTACTGTATGATACACAAGGAGCCAAGCATGCTCTCGGGTCCGGGAACACGGCGATGTTGCTCAAAATGCTCCCGTTCACGAAGCACGAGCAGCCTTTCGCTCCGCTTCGAGAATAGCATCGAACTCGGCCTGCGCCTTAGCGCGGGGATCCTCGACCTCGGCAGGCTCAGCTTGCTGGACGCGTCCGGCGGTCCGCTGGCGTTCGTGCCGCTGACGCAGCTCGTCCCACGAGGAGTGCCTGCCAGCATTACGCGCGTTTGCTTCCCGGATCGCGTCCCAGGTACTCTTCGGACGTGCCGATGTTTCTGGTGACCCTGTGGACGACAGATTGGCGCGTCAGCGGTCCAACGATCAACCTCGCGAGCATGGCCGGAACGGAGGACGACGTACCGATTGAGCGCGCGGGATTGGGACTGTCTGTGAGCGCGGTGCTGTCCGTAGAGTCCCCGACGTCGGTCACGATCTCGATGCCCGCATCGAGGACCTCGCCGCTCTCTTCCCTGCGCTTCTTGATGCGCTCCAGGATCCTGTCTCTGTCTACCTGGGGGAACAACGGCAAGCTGTTGCCGATCCTCCTGTTGACATTGTCGAGCACGACAAGGAATGCTTCGCGGTCCTGCAGTTGGCGCGCGAACTGCTTGTGTTGTTGGAAGTAGTGGACGATTCCGACGCCGTAGCCTGTCGCCGCGGACACGCCGACTACGGTCATCGGAAAGCGGATGCGGGACTTGAACTTGTACACGGCGACGCCCGCGAGCGCGCCCCAGACGAAGGTGTGGGCATACTGAGGAGCCGCAGGGATGAAGATGGGCGGCGCCGCAGTGACTCTGAGAGTGGAAGACGCACGGGAAGGTACCGGGTTGGGCCGGGGAGGAAAGAGACGGCGAGCTCGTAGTCGTGGGGGGTGAGGAGGCCGCTCTCGAGGTCAGGGCGGAGGAGCTGTTCTGTGCGAGTGCGGGAGGCGAAAGCGCGGTCGAACCAGCCCTTGGAGGCCATCTGGATGGCTTGGCGGGAGGGAGAGAGGGGAAGAGCTTGGGAGAGAGACGCGAGGGCCGTGAGCTCATTGGGTCGCGTGGAGCACGTGACTGTGTCTGGGCCATAGGAACGTGCAAGCGAGAAGAGAAGACGACAGCGACAGCCAAAGCCAGGGCCACTCTCCAGAAGGCGTCTTGCCTCGACATCGGCGGACACCGACTCTCCCTGTCCCGCCGTCGTCCGTCTACACGTCCTCATCGTCCACGACGTCCCCCTCCTCGCTTTCCTCTTCGTCTTTCTTTCCGCCTCCCACTTGCCCTCGCGCGTCCACGTTCCTTCTAGCACGCCCGCTCCCTCATGGCTGTCCCAGACGTATCCGTAAAGCCGCTACCCCCGCCCGCCAAGGACGAAAAGCTCCCCTCGCTGCCCCCGCTCACATTCGACGACCCCGCCATCCCCCCGCCGCCCCCAAAGATTGTACATGACCTCGCACCGGATGCACCCCCGCCGCCTCAGAAGTCGTTGGCACCCATCGATGTCCAGGCTTCTCTTGGCGCAGGCGAACTCTGTACGTGTCCTTTGTCGCACTGTTATACATGGTATCTCACAATTTCTCTCCAGCACTGGGGTCTGCTCCCCTCACGCCTGTGACCCCTGCTCCCGGGTCTCTTCCGAGCGCACCACCGTCCCCTTCTTCCGACGGCAAGGCGAAGAAGTCTAACCCGCTCACCGATCTCATCGACACCGAGAAGGCCTATGTCGAGCTACTCACAGGAATCATCCGCGTAAGCCCTCCGTGCCCTTCTATTCCGTCCCCCTGCCGTAACACCAATCAATATCCGCATGCACGCAGAAAGTCGCCGCGGCCTGGTCAAGGTCCAACCTCCCACCGCCAGAATTGGATACCATGTTCCGGAGCATAGAGAGCATCTACAAAGCTAACCGGTCTCTCCTCGCGGTGCGTTTCGTTTCGTACATCGCCGCGCGCGGCCGCCTTCATAGCGCGATATTTCTGCCCCCTCCAGAAACTCAAAGAAATCGGCACGAACCCGTCCTCTCCCAAAGCTCTCGGTGATCTCCTTATGCGATGGGTAGGTTTGGACGTGCGTCCGCTCTTCTCGTCCCTGCTCATCATCCTTGCAGATCGACGATCTAGACGGCCCGTACACCAACTATGCTGCCAAGTATTGCAACGGCTTCGACACCTGGGATCCGGTCCAATCCAATCCGCGCGTTCGCACTGTCCTCGCTATGTTCTCGTCGTCCAACCCGCCGCCTCTACCCGCGTCAGCCCCGGCGCATCCCGCGGAACCGCCCATATGGACGCTCGATGAGCTGTTCTTACTACCCAAGGGCCGCATAAAGTATTACAAGAAGCTGTATGGACGGCTGCTGAAGAGCACCACCCCGGGCCGGAGCGACCACCGTTTGCTGAGCGGCGCGCTGGAGAAACTTGACAGACTGCTGGCGACGCTGGATACTCGTTCGGAGGTTCGGGTGGGTGGCGGCGCCCCTGCTCCGGAGGCGGCGTCCCCGCCCATTGAGACGGAGGACGAGGTCGTGATCGACATGCGCACGCGTCAGAGCACGTTGGTGCCTCAGCCGCGTGAACCCTCGACGATCAGTGCCTCACCGTCGCAACGAGCGAGTGATTCTACGCGGGCAAGCGGGAGCCTTTCGAGCAGGTTGGTGCTCTATACTGCAGGTGAAATTGCGCGAGATGCTTACCGGCGCACTACAGCGGGAGGAGGTCGGAGGATACGGCACCTACGTCGGACAGTCGAGGATCGACATCGACGCTCAACATGCCGATCACTGACCTGGAACGGCGGCTCTCCACGGAACGCACCCTAGACATCTTCTCCATGAAACCAAAGGTGCGCCTTCCCTCCGCCCTTCCACGCACGCCTCCCCTTCTGACCCTCCCACGTCCGAGCACAGCAAGTGCGGCTGCAGATCGCACCCCCGAACCTACACTATACCCGCGAGCTGCGCTGCTCGACCCCCGTAGTGATCACGTTCACGCCGCGCTCGACCGGCGTCGAGCTCGTGCAGGAGCGCGGGCACATCCTGCTGCTCACCGACCTCATGCTCGTGTGCGAGCGCATGGCGCCCGAGGAGCGCGCCGCCGCCGGCCGCGATGGCCCAGACATGTGGCTGTTATACCCGCCCCTTACGGGCAAGCATCTGCGCGTGGCGCCCGTGGATGGTATGTAACGTCCAGCGTCCGCGCGTTTGCTGTTCACTCACCGCGCCGGTTGACTGACTGACTAACGGTGCTGTTTGGCAGATTATACACTGTCTGTGACCATCCTTCGCAAAGAGACGCTATTCTTGCGCACGGACTCGACGTCCGCGCGCGACCGGCTCATAGCCGATTTCAGGGACTGCATCGACACCGCGTCCTCACGTACGTACACTTCGCTTCGCTACTCGTTCCCGCGTCTGGCTTGGCTCACCGCCTTTTAGTGTTCCCTTCGCCCTCTTCTAAGAATCCCCCGCCGCCAGTCCCCGCTCTCCCCTCCATGGGCAGCAGCATGGGCAACAACACGTCGCGACCACCTTCCGTCCCTCTCGACCGGAGCCATCCGCCGTCAATGGTCGAGACCCCGTCCGAGCGCTCGAGCGCGAGCATGAGCCCGACCCGCGCGCTGTCCCCCGTCAGCGTCTCCTCGTCCTCCCGCCGCTCGAACGACCCGACGTCCGGCCCGCCGTCGCGCGCCAACTCGGCGACCATGGCGCTCGCGGATGCTGCGCTGTCTGGCGCGATGGGCAGGATGGACATCGGTGGCAGCCCGGTGTCGCCCGTCAACGGCCCTTCGCAGCAGGGATATCCTATGCGCTCGACGTCTGCTGCCCTTCCGCCTGGTGCGGCCCCTCCTGCTTTTGGTCCTGGGCAGGTCATGCCCCCGCAGAGCTTCGGTCCCGGGCAGACGATGCCCCCGCAGAGCTTTGGCCCGGGACAGACGATGCCTCCTCAGGGTCAGCAGAACTTCTCCCCAAGTCGGACGATGCCCCCTCCAGGACCCTTTGGTCCTGGGCAAGTCATGCCCCCGCAGAGCTTCCAGCCAGGCCAAGTTATGCCCCCACAGCAGTATGGACTCGGCCCTGGACAGGTTATGCCGCCGAATGGTGCTGGTCCACAGGGAATGGGCCGGCCACCGCCCTCTGCCTATGGTCCTGGACAAGGCATGCCCCCGCAGCGCAACACGAGCCTCAACCAGGGTCCTCCGCAAGTCGGGCAGTCATATCAGGGCATGCCGCCGCCCCAGCAGCAGCGTCCGCCCCCACAGGGTCTCCCGCCTGGTCCTCGGCCGGGAATGGGTCCTGGAGCGTACCCGCCTCCACGTCCGCCATCGGAACCGGCGATGGACACTGGCTTGCGGAAGTCGCCGTCGTCCCGCTCGCTTGCGTCTCAATATGATAGGCAACAGCAGTATACCTCGCCGCCTCCAATGCCGGGCTATCCTGGCGACCTGCCTCCGCCGAGACCTGGGTTCCTTCCAAGAAGCGATTCGTCGAGCTCGTTACCTGCCATGCCTAGCGCATCGCTACATGCGCCACAACCTCGTCCACTGCTGCCCTCTGCTCAGATCAGCATGCGATCCGTCTCGACAGCCGGCTCCTTCTCAATCGAAGAACCCAGCCCACCGGGTTCGCCGGTCGAGGAGCGACGACCAACCGGCCCTGTCACGTCCGTGATCTCCGCGCAGATGAAGTGCAAGGTGTTCCTCAAGCGCGAGCACGCGCAGTGGAAGTCGCTCGGGAGCGCGCGGCTGCGGCTGTACCGCGAGGACCCGACGAACATCAAGCAGCTCGTCGTCGAGGCGGACAACAAGGACAAGACGGTGCTCATCTCGACGATCGTGCTCACCGACGGCGTCGAGCGCGTCGGCAAGACCGGCGTCGCGATCGAGCTCAGCGACAAGGGCGTGCGCACGGGCATCGTGTACATGCTCCAGCTGCGCAACGAGAAGAGCGCGAGCGGCCTGTTCGACGAGCTGCTCGCGGGCTCGGACCGCGCGGCGCGGGGATGAGCGGGCTCAGGCTGGTACTACTGACTGGCTTCCGAGCAAGGCGGACACTGCGAGGCGACGTGGACTCGTAGCTCTCGGTTCGTTTGATCTTCCTACCCACCTATATCTTCACGCTGGACCAGCAGCAATTCGCTGCTCGCACTACGCACACCTTCTAGCTGGACGCGCCTTGGGAACCCCCACTGATTGTTCTACCCACCAACCAACCGTATCGCCGGCTTCGACATCGTCCACGTTCACATTAGCGTAGAACCCCTCTATTAGCATATCTCTGTTTCTCGCCTTCATCCCAAGCTCTCTCTTGTCGCACGGCTGTAGCCTTCACTGCTCGTCAACTCTAATGAATGTGTGCATACATACGACCAAGCGCTCTATGCTGTATGACTAGGGTGGAGGCCAGTGCAGCTCTGCCGCAAGAGAGATGTGGTCGCTCCCGCAAACGCCCTTCCGTGGTAGTCCTGCGCCAAACGCCTCCTTGCTATGCGGCTTCGCGAGGCGCATGATGGAGACTTCGCGCTCTGGAGCGTCCAGCACGAAGATGTAATCTGAGCATGAAAGGGGAGGGGGTGCATCAGCGCTGTTGGCATCACGAAGAAACTGCACGACATATACCTAGTACAGCCTTCCAATACTGCAACAACATTCAGCTCAAGCCAATTTGCAAGAACAGTGGGAATGTCTTACATGCGTATAGCTCGTGTAGATGGGCTCGAATGCACCTCGGCGTTCTTGAGGGACGGACACTCTGCTCCCGAACGTGAGCCCGCTCTCCGAAATGCCCGGAACGAGCCTTTGCCCGGCATCGTATGCACTCGTCACTCTTCCAGACCGTCTGAATAGCTGTTCCAGCTCAGTGTCCGTTAGAAGGCCATCAGACGGCTGTGCGGCGCGCGCGTTGACGATGACTCTGTCTGGGTCGTTCTCCCCAGCTTCGGCGCCCTCGTCTTCCTCTTCTACCTGTGCAGCGTCTTCTATGGCGATGGAGGGGTCTAGTGTTGCGTGTACGACGTAGGACGAATCCAGCCGCTGCTTCTGCTCAGGGAGGAGTGCATCGCCCATCATCAGGGCGTAAGCAGGGTCATCCGGCCCAAAGTTGAAGTCTGCGGACATGTCAGACAGGCATGACGGAAGCTCATGAGAGCATGTTCGGGAGACCCGCTCACCGCCAGCAATGATGGATGGCCAGCGTTGTTGCGGCTCTGAACCCTCATCTCGGAACTTGGCGACTTCTCTCAGCAGGATGGCGGCTTGCCTGACGGAATCGGTCAACCATTCCTGGAAATCGCTGCGCGTTACTTACCTTGCGCGCTCGTATGCATATCTGGGGATAGCAGATGTCAGGAACAGAACGTACAATATTATCGAGAGATCCACATACGCTGGGTGCCAGAAGAGATGCGTCGTAGCGACGATCACGCCGTCGTCCTCTCCGTCCAGTTTGCGAAGCGCGACGATGGAACCAATGTTCTTTGTACGGAAGCTGGAGCCCCGCCGGGCCTTCTCTTCGCCCTCTTCTCGCACTTCCTGTTCGTCGTACAGGACGACCTTCTGACGGACGCATTCGTACTTGTCCTTGCGGAATGCGATAAGGCAGCCGTGCTTCTTGCGGGGGCCGGCGGCATATACCCAGGCATATCCCGCCTTCTCTAGTTCGGGAAATAGCTTCTCTGTCCTGTCCACTTCCTGCAGGAAAATTGAGCATCAGAGTGGTTCGTAACGATTGCAGCTGAGCAACGAACCTGTAGACAGCATATGTCGGCCTTGTGCGATGTAATCTCACGGTAGAGCATATGCTCGCGCTGGTGCGCTTTCAGACAGTCGCTCGTAGGGAACAGCTCGCGTCCTACCGCAAATGAGCCGGATGTCCGCACAACGATGTCTGAGCAGCAAGGCTACTCACGCACAAGACTTTGGGCGAGGACCTACATCCACACTTCGTCATGAGCCGGCTCATCATGTAGTAGACACCGTACCGACATTCCATGTCATGACCCGCAAGGTCTGTCCGGCCACGGACGCGCTTTCCGGGGCGAGGTCTACCCACTCGCGGGGCAGGATGCGTCCCCGTTCATCCTCTGCTTGCGTTTGCGCTTGAGTCGGGTTGTTCTTCGCCTGTTCCCGTTTGAGACGACGTTGTTCGGCCTTTGCAATGTCCTCCGGTGTGGGCTGGTAGGCTCTAGGCATGATGCGTAGGGATCCTGCACCGACGCGTGCTGGTTGCAGCGGGACCGGGATGTGAAGCTTTCTATGCGGAGGCGTACAATGACGCAATGGCCTGAAGAGACCGCGGATTCCACAAAAGACCTTCAGCTTTCTATGTCGAGCTCTACGGGAAGCAATGGGCGTAAGTACGGAGTACTGAGCGAGCCAAGAGGACACAGAGGCACTGGAGTCGAGTGAAGTGAGTTCAAGTTTCGCAACTTGCATGTATATGTAGGTCACATGACGACATCGAGCATGGAGGATATCCAACGGTGATCCAGTGAAACGTCTGCATGTTGGGAGACCACATCTTACAGGCCAATGTGAGCAAATTTACATGGCATGGGGAATCGGCATCCGAGCATGGGGCTCAGGCGCAATGCAGAGGCCCGTACAAAATGCGATATGATATCTCCTGAAGACACTAGCTAGAACGAACACCGTAGTAAAGAAGAAGGGTAGACGTGAGCAACCGAACGTGACCGTAAGCCCCGCGCGTGTGGTGAATTAGAAGGCGAACAACGACGGCTGGCCATGGACTCACAGTATCCCAAGGCGGCGACGGAAGTGATATGCATGGCGCGAACGGACGGACGGGACATACGCAAGTCGTAAATGGTTGCAAGATCGTAAATGGTATGATGATGGTAGTCGTACTGGCAAGTCGTGGCCCCGCAAGACCCCTGCGCGAACTCAAGCAATGATGCACTTGGAGCCCTTGCTTCCCTTCTTGGCGGGTTGCGGAGGGGGGTTGACTGAGAGCGAGGGAGCGTGCGATAAGTGTCCATGTCTAGGCCGTTCGAAAGATGCCGGTGATACTCACGGACTGCGCGGATTGCCTCGTCGAAGACGGTCTTAAGGCCCTTCTGGGTGAGCGCAGAGCACTCCAAGTACTTCACGGCACCGATATCCCGCGCCATCTGGACACCCTGCGAGTACTGGATGGGCGCCATCCGACTATGACCACTCAGAATCACATCGCTGAATGATTCTGAAGGAGACGTACCGGTCCCTCAGCTTCTCGATCGTGGCAGGGTCTTCGCGCAAATCGAGCTTCGTTCCCACCAGAACTATGGACGTTGAGGGCGCGTGGTGCGAGATCTCGGGATACCACTTGAAACAATCAAGGCGACGCGTCAGGATCAAATGGCCACTGCTGGCAGCGTCGCGTGCCACGTACCTTGGTCCGCACGTTCTCAAAACTGGGAGGGCTGACGAGGGAGAAGCAGATGAGGAACACGTCCGTCTGGGGGTAGGACAGCGGCCGGAGACGGTCGTAATCCTCCTGACCGGCGGTATCCCAGAGGCCGAGGGAAATGGTCTTGCCGTCAACCATGACATTTGCCGAGTAGTTATCGAATACTGTCGCCACGGTCGTTCACAATCGGGGCCTGCCTTCTGTGTGACGTTCGCACTCACCAGTGGGGATATACTCTCCCTGTTCACAGGTCTCGTCAGCGAAGCGCTCACTTTCGCAGAGCTAGTGTTACGTACGGGGAAGGCATTGGTGGTGTATGAGATGAGAAGACAGGTCTGCGGTGGCAACAGCATGAGTTTCTGGCCTCTGCCGTACTTCCGGGGGGTGTACTCGCCTTTCCCACCGCACCATCTCCTACAACAACACCTGACTGCGTGTCAGCGCACGGGGGCGAGTGAGCTGTTTTGCGCGCCACGACTCACATTTAATGGCCTGCATTCTGTGTATTCAGGGTCGTCTAGGGGTTCTCCGGGTTCGTGGCGGGAAGGGGGATATCTTGGTTGGCGTTCGCGAGAGGGGGATACGGGTGGGATGGGGATACGCGGGCAGTGACGACGGGATGGCAACGCGGGTGAGATAACCGGAGCGTAGGAATGAGACGTGTGGACTGTGCGTTACCTGGATAGATACAGAGGAGAAGAAGACGAGGCGTAAGAAATGTGGGTGCAGGAGGCAGGAGCAGGAAGGAAGAGGAATGGAGGAGAGATTGAGCGTAGGCTGTACTGATCGTCTTTACGATGTTGGTTCTACGCCAAAGTAACCATATCCGAAATCATCCTCCTCCTTTCTCACGTCCTCCTCCCGTCCCTCCCCCGCTCTCCTCCCTCTTCCATCCCCACAAAAAATTGATTATAGTCGCCACACCAGCAGGCCGTCGGAGGGTGCTTGTGTGCGACGCAGCTGCGTGAGCACGTCCGTCATGCGTAGGGTACACGTACCGCCCAATTTGCACATATAAATGCCGGCCCCGCGGACAAGCCGCGCCTTTCCATCGGACGTTCTTGCGCCCGTTCCCCTGATGGCGCTCTCATGTGAGGAGATCTGCAGGTCGTCCTCGCAAGCCTTGACAGGAAGAATCGACAACCGCACCAGCAGGGATGAACGGTTGATGCATGCTCGATATCCTCGTCCGACTCGTTATCAAGATGTCTGCACGACTCTGCACCCGGCCCTCTTTCTGGCGGCTCGTTCGCACGTACGCCGGCCACAGCAGAGGCGTCAATCCACTTCATCCAATGACATCAGGCCGGGTTGTTCGGATTCCATTCTACCAGCCACCACAGGCCTACTCCTGTGTCTTCGGCCTCCTCACATATAAAATCTGCGAAGACTCCCTGAGCACCCTCGTCGTCGTCTGAGTTTTCAACATGTCCGAACGGCCTATGCCCCGTCTCTTCCTCATTCGTCACGGTAAGATTCACCAGAACATCTGTGCGATCGAGGACTCATCCAAGTGGATACCGTCGTGCTCAGGTCAGACCGAGTGGTCCATCAACGGGTCAGTCTGTGCACCACAATGTGGTCTTGTTCTTCCATGGCTGATGAGTTTCTTCTGACAGTCGACACGTCCGTCGCGTTACAGTCCTTTGTCTGATCCATGCAAGGCTGACGCGACTGATGTCATCAGACTGGTCGGACGGACATTCCCCTCACCGCTCAAGGTGAACAAGAAGCAGCGGAGCAGGCCAAGGTACTGGTTGGCGAAGGCAGTGAGTTACACGCAACATCTGATCCACAGCGAACGCTCGCTCACTATCACTGACTGACAGAGGTCATTGACCCCAAGAACATCTGCACGGTCTTTGTGTCGCCCAGGATTCGCGCGCACAGGACGTTCCACCTGCTGTTCGATCATCTCCCGGAGATCCCACACCATGTCACTACCGAAGAGGTGAGGGAATGGGACTACGGCGAGTACGAGGGTCTCCTGTCCTCGGAAATCAAGCAGAAGAACCCGACTTGGAGCATCTGGACGGACGGGTGAGTGATCCACTGCGGTTGTGGCTGCGGGCGAATGCATGCTGGACTGACGCACGCTCTACTCTAGCTGCCCTGGAGGTGAGAGTACTGAGGAGATGTGCTCCCGTGTCGACACTGTCATCAGCAAGGTTCACCAGCTTCTGCGGCGCGCCTCTGACGGATTCGCTGACGGTCGTTAGGTCCGTGAGCATCATCGGGCCTGGAAGGAAGAAGGCAAAGGATGCCGCGACGTCGTGATTGTTGCCCATGGGCATTTCAACCGCGTCTTTATCGCACGTTGGATCAACTTCCCGCTCGCGCTCGGTAAGCCCAGAGTCCAGCCAGAAGGTTCACATCATCTTGACTCCCTCTTGACCAGGGACACACTTCAACGTTGAGCCTGCAGGTGTAAGTGCTGGCCACAGACAATCCACACGTTGAAATCTCACCCTCGACAGATTGCCATCCTTGGATACAATCATAACAACCTCGCGGAGCCTGCGCTCAACGCGCTCAACCTGTATGCGAAGCCGAGATAAGGGCCCACGATTTCGCCGCGTATTGCATACGATGTGTAGGGAAGCAGCTGCAGGCAGAAAGTAGTATGGCTATCCAATTGTTTTAGATCGTTGCTAGTCAGATGTATTCGGAGGTTTGGAACCCTTGAGCATGGTCGGAGACTCGAGTGCGAGTGGTATAGCGCTGTGGCCCAACTGCTGCCGCGTCAGAGCCAGCGACGCGTCGGCGTAGACGCGCCTGTAGACTTGTGTTATTGTTTGCTTGTCGGCCCCGGGTCTATCACAAACTCCCATCTTGTGGTGATCCCACTCTGCGCACTGTGCTGCCCGCACAGTTTTCTACTCTTACTGATACTACTCTAATGGCCGAAGTCGAAGCCCAGCCCGTCCCGGCACCCGACCCTCAGCTCCAGGAGGACGAGGTGCGTTCTGAAGGGTCCGGCGCGGTCGAGGCGACACAACCGGAGACGGACGGAGAACATGAGGCATCTGACGTGGTAGAAGGGGATTCGGATGGAGGGGCTGCGGAGAGCGTGGCGGAGGACAAGCCTGCTGAGGACGCACCGACCGCGAATGGAGAGAAGGACGCTGAGCCCGCCGACGCCCCCGCACCCGCCGACATGCCCAAGGAGAACGCAAAGGAAACTGCGTCTCCTCCTGCCTCCCCGGCGAAGAAGATCACAGCCAAGTCGTCCATTAATGTCAAGCCTCCAGCTGGAAAGGCCGCGGGTGGGCCCCCTACCCCGCTGGTGAAGAAGGTACGTGTCACCTCCGCGGACGCCACGATGAAAGCCGCCTGCGCCAGGCATGCTCAATCGAACCATGAACGCCTTGCATAGATCATCAACTCGGGCACGTTTGGGTCTGGCGCGGTCAAGGCTGCACCCACCGCAGCGAAGGCAACCGCTGCGCCTGCCGCCAGGACGCCCTCTGCTACCGCTGCTCTCAAGAAGACTGCCAGTGCTGGCGCCGCCGCCACAAAGCCTTCCACGACCGCATCGAAAGCCATGCCGCCCCCAAGACAGAACTCGACGTCCGTTGCGCCTCCTGCGACCACCGCGGTACGGCGGCAGTCCCTCGCCACCAAGGCGCCGGCTGCTGCTCAGGGAAGAACGCCGTTGTCGTCTTCCACCGCAACCAAGCCCGCCCCCACTTCCCGTGCTTCTGTCCCAACCCCCGATTCCACCACCGCACTCAAGTCTTCGACCACTGCGCGTCCTCGTGCTTCCGTGACTGAAGGTGTCAAGAGGACGGTTTCTGGGTCCAAGCCCGCGCCTGCCACATCGGCTGCTGCGAGGCCACCAAGTACTGCTTCTACTCGGGCAGGGAGAACGCCTGGAGCTCAGTCTATCTCCTCCATCAAGGAAGTCCGGGATGACAGTAAAGCGGTTACTGAGCTTCAGAGCAAGGTACGTCACGCATTCTGCAGCGTTGATGACTAGCTCAACTCGGGACTGCAGTTGGACGACGCCAACAGTGCGCTCAGCTCTAAGACGGACGCCATCACTGTGCTGGAGAGTGAAGTCGCGAGCCTGAAGGCTTCCCTGGAAGCTGCACAAGCGGAGGTCGAAGCCAAAGCGAGCGCCGTCGCCGAACTACAGGCCGCCAAAGCCAAGGCCGAGGAGGAGCTTGCGGCGATCCGCGAGTCTCTTGAGCAACTGCAGTCTGAGCAGACGGGCGGATCCACGCAGTTGGAGGCTGTCCGTAGTGAGGTGCGTAGATTGACGTTGTGTGCGGGTTTCATGCTCATCGCGTTTCACCCACAGCTCGAGGCGTCAAAGGCTGCCAACGCCGCTCAAACCGAGCTGGTCGCTTCCCTGCAGTCGCAGCTCGAGGCGCTCCAGGCCGAGGTCGCTGCGGCTAAAGAGAACCTCGACGCTCTGCGTGCATCAGGCGACGCTGCTGCGACCGCCGCGGCTGCTGCTGAGGCTGAGCATGCCGCATTGCTCCAGGCTAAGGCAGACCTCGAGGCCATCAAGGCGGAGAGCGATGCGCTGAAGACCGAGCAGAACGAAGCCCTTGCCGCTGCTCAGGCGAAGATCCACGAGCTTGAGGAGAAGAGCTCTCGCGTCGATGCCCTACTCTCCGAGGTTGACGAACTTAAACGCGAGAACGAGGAGAAGGCTAACAAGGTATCTGAGCTCGAAGTCGAGATCTTGGAGCTCAAGGACGAGCAAGAGACCTCCGGCGATGAGCACTCGAAGACACTCGCTCGTATAAAGGAGCTCGAGGAGCAGCTTGAGAAGTCTGCCGCCGCCGTTCAGCAGGCGCTCGAGGATGCTCAGGCCAAGGAGACCGAGTTCGCTAGCAAGTCCGAGGAGACCTCGAAGGCTCACCAGGAGCAGCTCGACAAGGCTGCTGCGGAGCACGCCGAACTCCAAGCCCAGCTCGGTGCTCTGCAGGCCGAACTTGCTCAGGCTGTCGCGGCTAACGAGCAGGCGAAAGCTGAAGCACAGGCAACCGCGGAGGCGCACCAGAGCCAGCTCGCGGAAGCCGAGAAGCTTCGCCAGGAGGTCGAGGCCAAGCTGTCTCAGGAGATTGCCAGGATCACTGCTGAGCTCGAGGTGCGTGTTCCGTCCGTAATGGAAAGCATACATCTAATGACGAGTGCCTATGTCAGAGCCAAGAAGCGAAGTACAACGAGAAGGTCGACGCTGTCAAGGCTGAGCACGAGCAGCTCCTCCAGGAAGCGTTCGAGCGCGCCAAGGTGAGTGAAGTGTTAGGCACAAAGTTCCCCGATCGATGCTGACCAGGTGTAGAACGAGGCCGGCGATGCACATAGCCAGGATCTGCAGAAGCTTCGCGCCGAGTCTCAGGCAGCCATCGAGCAGCTCCGGGCGGCGCACCAGCACACGATTGAGGAGCTCAAGGCCGAACACCAGGCAGCGCTTGAGAGCCAAGTCAAGGCTCTTGAGAAGCAGCTTGCGAACCAGGCTCTTGAGTTGAAGGCGACTCAGGAGGACCTCGCGAAGGCGAAGTCCGCTCTCTCAGCCACCACCCAGGAGCTC
Organism: Trametes cingulata; assembly: GCA_022385765.1. Lineage (NCBI taxonomy): Eukaryota > Fungi > Basidiomycota > Agaricomycetes > Polyporales > Polyporaceae > Trametes > Trametes cingulata. The sequence goes on along the minus strand of MU277982.1, from coordinate 606,703 downwards.
GAGTCGACGAAGGCGCAGCTCGAGGAGGCCCGCCAGCTTGTTGCGTCCATGGACAAGTCCGACAAGGACGAGGTTATCGCGCAGCTTACTCGTGACCTGGCCAACCTCCGTGAAGATCACGCCTCGCTCAACGAGATGTTCCTTGCTACGAAGGGCTCCCTCGGAGAGATGGCTGACAACCACGTGAAGGAGCTGGAGGAGGCTGCGAAGACGCGTGCCGAGGAGGTCACGAAGCTCCGTGCTGCCCACCAGGAGGAGGTTGTCGCGCTTTCTCAGGAGAAGTCGCAGCTCCTCACCCGGCTCTCCGACCTCGAGGGTGAGCTCGCGACGGCGAAGGCAGCCCTTGCTGCGGGTCCCGCCACTCCTTCGAAGAGCAACGGCTCTGCGCATCAGCGCACCCCCAGCATCTCTCGCGATGAGCTGCAGAAGCTGCACGAGGCGCACAACGCGAAGATGCACGATCTCGAGGCTGAGCATGAGCGGGCGATGCGCGCGTTGAGGGAGGAGCTCGAGATCACACGTATCAAGGCCGACGATCTCCAGCAAGAGGTGGCGCGCAAGACAATGGAGATTCAGTACCTCGAGCAAGATCAAGAGGAGAACCAAGATCAGATCACACGGTATGTCAAGGTTTTCGGTTTCAAAAGTTTCGTTGGGGCGCTGTTCACGCTGGCCGTGATATACGGACTCTTCTAATCATCCCGCTTTCGTTCGTTCTACATTGTTTATTTGCTTACTTTCTCGTTGCTCCTCGTTCATCCATCGCTTTCATTTCATATCATTCGACCTGGATAACGCCCTCATTCGTTTCACACCTATTTTAATCACCCGCGCACGTTGATCTAATACTCATGCCACGCTCTTTCCCCGACTGCGCACTTGCGAAACAGATTGAAGGAGGACCTCGAGCATCTCCAGGAGCAACTCAAGGCCAAGGAGGACGCATGACCGGCGAATCTCGGTAGCCTCATGGCGCCCGCGCGGAATACGCGCGTACGCCCGCCGGCTGTCTTCGCATCGCCTCCTGGAAGCCGCCGCGAACCCTCGCAACTACAGGACGCTCGCCGCCCGGACTCGTCGCACAGTACGCAGCGACTCCCCAAAGTATAACGCTGGGTATAACATCACCTACATTCTCGCCATACCCTCTCGCCCCTACCGACACGACTCTGATTGCTGGTTCCGCTTCCCTTGCACTCGCTCCCTCTGACTTTCAGCCTATCATCGTCATCCTCCCTATGTTACCCGCTGCACTCCTATACCCGTCTGCCGCTCCTACACCATCACCCATGCCTGCTACGGACGTCTTGCTAGTCTACACCCGTACTGTCGTTGTCGCGTAATTGAAGCTGAGGTTGGCGAGAGACAGCGGCCTGTAGGATGAGGGTGAGACCTTGAGACCGGCTAAACTATGCTGCCCCGCAAGCGGAGCGTCGCCAGCGACGTTCTTGGCAGCCGTTTCTATATATGGACGCGTGCACATTGTGGCGCTGTACGCGCCAAGTTTGACAGCCCGGGCGTACTCGTCGGCCACGTTTGCTCTCAGACGCACATGCACGACGGTGCTGAGTGACCGCCACATTCATATATTCCTTGCCGTTATTCAGAACCATCGCAAGGAGCTGCGACAGAATTCTTGAGGGCTGCCGCGGGCACAGGTGGGTTGAGTGCATTACGAACAACGAGCTACCAAGCCAATTCAATGGCGGCCCGCCCCGACGGCACCGAGTTGTGCTTGCCGACTCGGAGCTTGACTCGCACCAGCGCTACGAGTTCGGCAATCGCTGTGCTCGATATACATAAGCATACATGGGAACCTGCTAGTTCGCAAGTTCGTTCTCTGCAGCATTTTTCTCTCCTCCGCGTCCCCCAGCCCCCGCGCATCCTACGCCATGGCGTCCAACTCGTCTCACCAGTCCACGGGGGCGGGCGAGGCCGCCTCAGACAACGTAACCGCGCAAGTAGTAAGCCAGCCGTCTGCTCCTGTAAAGAAGAGCTGGTTCGGTCGGCGGAAAAATGCCACGTCTGAGGTAGCGCAACCTGAGGAAGAGAAACAAGCCGAAGACACTGTAGTTGCGGAAGTGCCAGCGGTAACGCCTCCAGCTCAGCCAAAGCCCGTTTCAATCACCCAGCTCTTCAGGTAAATATCATTACGAGTAATGCGCTGTAATGCGTCGACTGAACCTCCCTTTCCAGGTACTCTACTAGGACCGACATTCTGCTAGATTGCATTGGTCTTGTAGCAGCAATGTGTGCAGGAGCCGCGCAGGTGCGTTGTGGACGCGCTTTTAACCGCATTGGTCTAACCTGTCGGTTCATAGCCTCTCATGGGTCTGCTTTTTGGCCGTCTCACCCAGGACTTCGTAAATTTTGGCACGGCGCTCACAATCTCACGGGATCCCAGCGACCCGCAGGCGCAGGCGGCGGCCCAAGCGCAGCTTCCTGCCGCGACCGCGGCGTTCAAGCACTCCTCCGCCCTCAACGCGTCGTACCTAGTCTACATCGGTATGTTTGCCATCGGTATATCTTCAGTAGGATTACTCACGCCGTCCGCAGGCGTTGGCATGTTCGTGTGCACGTACATCTACATGGCAACCTGGGTCTACACGGGCGAAGCTAATGCAAGGCGCATCCGCGAGCGTTACCTACGCGCCGTTCTCCGCCAGGACATCGCGTACTTCGACAATGTCGGCGCTGGAGAAATCGCCACTCGTATCCAGGCAGACACGCGTACGTTTGTATCGACTTCGCCGCTGCGTTGACGCTCAATTGTTCCGGTCTCAGATGTGGTGCAGCAAGGTATCTCGGAGAAGGTTGCTCTTTCTATGAACTGGATTTCCGCCTTTGTGTCGGGCTACGTGGTCGCGTACGTCCGCTCCTGGCGACTCGCGCTTGCCATGTCCTCGATTCTGCCATGCACCATCATCGCGACCGCCCTCTTTGGCGGGGTCATCTCTAAGTACGCCATGACTTCGCTCCAGTACGGCGCTGAGGGCGGTTCGCTTGCGGAGGAGGTCATCTCGACTGTCCGGACCGCTCAGGCCTTTGGCATCCAGCGCGTCCTCTCGGATCTGTACAACCAGCACGTGTACAAGACTCACGCCGTGGAGGTCACGTCGGCCATATGGCAGGGAATCCATATCTCGTTCTGGACCTTCCTCCTGTATTCTGCTTACGCGCTGGCCTTCAACTTTGGTACCACCCTCATCAACCACGGAGAAGGTACGCTCTCACGTTTGTTCTACAGTGGCGCGCGCCTCGGTATTGAAGTGCCTCCTACTTGTCAGCGACGGCGGGAGAGATTGTCAGTGTCATCCTGTCCATCCTTGTTGGCTCACTCTCTCTCGCGTTGCTCGCACCAGAACTGCAAGGTCAGTACTATCCGACCGCACACACTTGTGCCATTGATTTAGCCCAAACGTCCTCTGCACAGCCGTCGCGCAGGCTTGCGGTGCGGCCGCTAAACTCTACGAGACGATCGAGCGTGTCCCGCCCATCGACTCTGCCTCTGAGGAGGGGTTGAAGCCCGACGCCTGTGACGGAGAGATCGCTTTCGAACATGTCGACTTCAACTACCCTTCTCGTCCGGACGTCCCTGTCCTCAAGGACCTCTCGATCACCTTCCCAGTTGGCAAGATCTCTGCGCTCGTCGGCGCGTCCGGCTCCGGAAAGTCTACGATCATTTCTCTTATCGAGCGTTTCTACGACCCGCTCAAAGGGTCCGTCAAGCTTGACGGCGTCGACGTCAAGGAGCTGAACATCAAGTGGCTCCGCTCGCAGATCGGTCTCGTCTCCCAGGAGCCGACCCTCTTTTCTACCACGATCAAGGCAAACGTCGCGCATGGTCTCATCGGTACCCGCTACGAGAACGCCAGTGAGGAGGAAAAGTTCCGCCTTGTGAAGGAGGCCTGCGTCATGGCGAACGCCGACAGCTTCATCTCGAAGCTCCCCTCTGGTTATGACACCGTTGTCGGTGAGCGCGGCTTCCTTCTTTCCGGCGGGCAGAAGCAACGCATTGCCATCGCTCGCGCCATCGTCTCGGACCCGCGTATCCTCTTGCTCGACGAGGCTACTTCCGCCTTGGACACCCAGAGTGAAGGCATCGTGCAGAACGCCCTCGACAAGGCCTCTCACGGGCGCACGACCATCACTATCGCCCACCGTCTGTCGACCATCAGGGACGCTGACCGCATCTACGTGATGGAGAACGGCGTCGTCGTCGAGTCCGGCACGCACGAAGAGCTCCTCCGTGACGAGAATGGAGCTTACTCCCGCTTCGTCTTGGCTCAGAAGCTCCGGAGCGCCAACGACGATCCCGCTGTTGAATCTGCCGATCATGAGGTCGCGGCTCCGCACCAGAACGGCACAGACCCCGAGAAGCAGCCTGCAGCGGAGGATGTGGGGTCCTTGCAGCGTACGAAGACTGAACTGTCTATGGCCAGCCAGGGGGCAGGGGCAGCGGATAGCCCGGACAAGGTGCACAAACACGACTACTCGATGAACACCGTTATTGCACGATTGGGCAGCATCAACCGCGATCAGTGGAAGCGGTACATAATCGCCACGATTGCGGCCATCTTGAACGGCGCTGCGTACCCGGCCCTCGGCGTCATCTTCGCGCGGGGTATCAATGGCTTCTCGGACACCACGAATGCGCAACGCCGGTTCGACGGCGACCGGAATGCGCTCTGGTTCTTTGTCATCGCGGTCGCGGGAATGCTCGTCAACACTGTCCAGCACTACTGCTTCGGTAGCACGGCGGCTCTGCTCGCGGCTAGGTTGCGCACCATGAACTTCCGCGCCATCCTGCGTCAAGATATCGAGTACTTCGACAAGGACGAGAACAACACTGGCCAGCTTACCGCTTCGCTGAGCGGTAACCCGCAGAAGGTCCACGGTCTCGTTGGTGTCACCCTCAGCGTCATCGTCCAGAGTGTCGCGACGATCGTCATTGGTGCCGTCCTCGGTCTGTCCTTCGCGTGGCAGCTCGGTCTTGTCGGCATCGCCTGCATGCCTGTCATGCTCTCTACTGGCTATGTTCGCTTGGTATGTCCATCGCAATTTCCCTACGGGCAACGAGTCTGACAACTTTCGTAGCGCGTCATCGTGCTCAAGGATCAGCGGAACAAGAAGTCGCACGAAGTGTCTTCTCAGTTGGCTTGCGAATCGGCTGGAGCTATCCGCACCATCGCCTCCCTTACGCGCGAAGAGGAATGTTGCAGGCTGTACAGCGAGTCTCTGGAGGAGCCCTACCGGCGTACCAACAGATCCGCCATCTACTCCAACGCCATCTACGCCTTGACGCAGGCGCTGACGTTCTGGGTCATTGCCCTCGTCTTCTGGTATGGTGCGCTCCTCGTCGCTGAACAGAAACGGACCGTCTTCCAATTCTACGTCGGTCTCATGGTACGCTTCATGTTTCCTCTACTGCTGGACGTTTGATCTCACCTTTGCCTCAGGGTACGACTTTCTCCGCCATCCAAGCCGGTAGCGTCTTCGCCGTCATTCCCGACATCGCGTCCGCGAAGAGCGCCGCTTCGGATATACTCAAGCTCTTGGACTCCAAGCCCAAGATCGACGCCGAGTCCACGGAGGGTGAGGTCCCCAAGGACGTCCAGGGTCGCATCCGCTTCGAGAACGTGCACTTCAGCTACCCCACTCGCCCGAACGTCCGCGTCCTCCGTGGTCTTGACTTGACTGTCGAGCCCGGTACCTACGTCGCTCTGGTCGGTGCGAGTGGTTGCGGCAAGAGCACGACCGTCCAGCTCATCGAGCGGTTCTACGACCCTGCGTCCGGCGCCGTCTACGTGAGTGGCATAGGCGCATCTCAGGGCAAGTTGAATCATTACTCACCTTCCTCGCATATTAGCTCGACGACCAGCCTATCACGAAGTACAACGTCTCCGAGTATCGCAAGCACATCTCCTTGGTGTCGCAGGAGCCCACGTTGTACGCTGGCACCGTCCGCTTCAACATCTTGCTCGGCGCGACGAAGCCGAAGGAAGAGGTCACCCAGGAAGAGATCGAGGAGGCTTGTCGCAACGCCAACATCTTGGACTTTATCCAGTCTCTGCCCGAGTAAGTGGCCTGTCCGCCTTCGCTGTTCCCCCTGGTGCTAATGCGGCCTTGTAGTGGCTTCGACACTGAAGTCGGTGGTAAGGGTTCCCAGCTGTCCGGTGGTCAGAAGCGTACGTCCCCTTGCGCATCCCTTCCTCGAATGAGTGCTGACTTGCTATGCAGAGCGTATCGCCATCGCCCGCGCCCTCCTCCGCAACCCCAAGGTGTTGCTGCTCGACGAGGCTACGTCCGCACTCGACTCCACCTCGGAGAAGGTCGTCCAAGAGGCCCTCGACAAGGCCGCCAAGGGCCGCACGACCATCGCCATCGCCCACCGTCTGTCGACCATCCAGAACGCCGACCGCATGTACGCATACGCTCACTCCCTCCACCGCTATGCTTCTTGTACTGACGGATTGCTCTGCAGCTACTTCATCCGCGACGGCGTCGTGGCCGAGGCCGGCACGCACGAAGAGCTCATCGCGCTCAAGGGCGGCTACTTCGAGTTCGTCAAGCTGCAGTCCCAGGGGCCTACCTAGCACCGGCTGGCGCGTCGGGGCATAGCCGCCCCGAGCGAGCTGATACCCGTGGGCTCTAACCTCTGACCGAGCGAGCCCACACGGTCTTACGTTATACCTCTCCTCGACGAATGACGTCGGATAATCGTTTCTTTTCCCCACTCTCTGCGTTTGCTTTTACTCCTACTCCTTGCCTTTGCTCTTGATGCTGCGACTCGCGCTATAGATGATGCCTCTACTCCCCTTGCCCTTACGGCTTTGTTTCCTGTCTCTGTCTGGACTTTCTGCCTCCTACGTAGGTGTGGTAGACCATACCCGCCGCTCTGATCCGTGTTCTGCTATAGTGGTCATGGACGCCGCTCGCAATATGATGCCACTGTTTCCTCGGTCCGTCGTCGACTCGACCTGGCCTACACACTATTCCTCGATTGTGGGACACAAGACTGACCAGAAGCTGAAGACGTAATTGCACTGACCGAGATCTGGTGAATATGGGGTGGATTATACAACAAGACCCTGTGGTACTAAACTCCGGATAGAACGAAATGCGACTAGCAGATACCGACAACGCAGCAAACACGAACACGATCCTGCTCATGCTGAGATCTTCCCGAACCTCACCAGCCCCCTCTCCTCGATCGGCCGCAACGCCTCCCTAACGATCCCCTCAACCTCCCCCAAGCTCCTATGCACACCCGGCCACAAATTCACCCTCACGTCAAATTGCTCCAACGTCCGGCACGCCTCCGACGTCGTCAACACCCCAGCGAGCGCGCCCCAGTCGAGCGCGTCCACGCCTCCGACGAGCCGGATCTCGAACGCGAGCGCGCGGAGGGCGGACGCGTCGCTGAGTGTCTGCAGGAGGTCGACGACCCACGGGAGGCGGGTGCTGTAGTGGATCGGGAACTGGAGGTGTAGCCTCTGGAGGGACGTGCACTCCGCGAGGGTGAACGTCGGGGGCAGGGCGATCGCTGCAGAAACAAAGGGATAGCGAGTGTTAGGCGGCGAATGCGGCAAAACACAGCACGAAGAGGCTGAAACAGATGATAGGGACGTACTCTTGTCACCGGAAAAGCTCCAGTCGAGCTCAAGCTCGCGCAGGCCGGGGCCGGCGAGCTTCAGGAACGGCCCGACGAGATCGGTGTCGCGCTCCGACGCGCACCGGGCGGACAGCCGCTCGACCGTCTCGTGGAACCCGGCCGCGACGAACCACTCGAACAGGCGCGTCGCGTCGGACTCGCGGCCCAGCACCAATTGCTTCAGACTGGGGATAGCTTGCACTTGAGGAACACGGGATTCTTCCGTCCAGGTGAGCCCGGCGAGCGCGAGCGTGGCTAGACGGGGGAACGAGTGCACGAGCTCGACGATGTCCGCGAACTCGGCGAACTGGCAGTAGGAGAGCGTGAGCGCGGTGACGCGCGTGTGGCGCAGTGCCCCGAGGTCGTTCGTATTCTTGAGCTCCATGTGCGCGAGGGTGAGCGAGCGGAGGTGCGGGAGGTGGGCGAGGATGCGGGGCAGCGCGCCCGCGAGGGGGGACGCGAGCGGCTTCGCGGCGCGGAAAACATCTGGACTGCTGACGAGCTTGGCGACGGTGAGCTCGCGGACGTAGTGCCCGAGCTCGGGGGAGGAGCTGAGGAGACGCGTGAAGGCGGACGTGAAGCGTTCGTTCTGGAGGACGATGGTGCGGAAGAGGTGGAAGCGCGCCGCGGGGGTCCATGTGCGGGAGACGCGCGCGCAGGAGGCGAGGGTGCGGGCATCCTTGTGCAGGAAGTCGATGATGTAGTCCGAGAGCTCGGCAGGTACGATCGACATGGTGAAAGCTATACGCAAACTGAGGTAGTGGTCAGTTGACGAAGGTTCTAAGAGACTACGAGCGCATACATTACGCACCTCTGAGGGTATAGGGAGCTGCCAGCGGGTATATGAGATTCACCGCGTAGAGGTACGGGCGAGTCGGAATCCGGCAGCTCGGAGACTATATAGCAAGAGCACCCAACTGCCGACGGGGACGTCCTCGAGGAGTGGCGGCGCTAGGCTCGGTTACGAGAGAGGACACGCCGCGGCCTGCGCCCGGACGTAAAGTAGCATTTTGGCTACCAGCCTCGTCGGCTAGCCGCGAACGTTGCAATGCAGCCCGGGGACGCCAACGCGTCCCGCCCGCCTCCTGCCAGGCCGCAGCCAAATTCGGCTGCAGACACGGCGAGGCGCTCGGCGCTGCGATGCATTGAACAGTCTGTTGTGTCGGGCGGGAATGTTGTAGTGCAGGGTGCGCACATCAGCCCGAGGAGATATGTCGCGTTCATCGAGGGAGTTGTGCGCGCGATTCGGAGACGGTGGCGTCCGCCTGCCGCGTAGGACGGCGTCAGAGGGCCTAGTGTGTGACCGGTGCTCGTCAATGAAGTGTACCAGATCACCGCTGGTGCTTGACGTACCCAGTCCTCAATCAAATACATGCATCTCCGGAGAGCAATGCAGCAGAATTAGGCTGTGTGGAACGCGATCCTCGACGTTTCGTATGAGGGTCTGTAATTGGACGGCCGGTGCCGCGTGCCTGGAGAGCGGGAGCGCGTCAGAGTGGATTGGCTTGCCATTACAGGCGCCGCTGCTCCCCAACGCTTCTGCAGCTCGCAGCCGTGCCAGCTTCGCGAGTTCTGGGTATTTATCGAGTGCGAGCGTGAGTCCCTTGGGGCTGCTGAAGATTGCGAAGGGCGTGGTTGGACGAGGAGAGTTGCTGTCGTACCATGTCTGGGCTGCGAGTGGTCCGAGGCGGGCAGCCGCGTCTCCTGCGATGCGAGTGATGGGTACGCGTGAAATGGCGCGGATTCGCGTGTTTGCCCCGGCCAAACACGTCCCTTAGCCGCCACCCCGCCCCAATATTTGGGGGGCGCTACTCCAGTCTCACTCTCCTTCTCCCCCTCCCCCTCCCCCTCCTCCATCCCCTCCTTCGCCTTCTCCCCTCACGACCCCCGCACGCGCAGCCATGGCCATCGGAAAAGAACCGGGACAGAAGGGCGTCTCCTGGTCCAACATCGCCGTCGGTGAGTCCTCACAAACCACGGCGCGTCCGCCCGACGCGGTGGCTGCTGAGCTGGCCCACGTGAATGCTAATCCGTTCTCCCCGCTGCAGGTGCGATCATGAACATGGTGCGCCCTCCGCCGTCTGCTCACACTCACTAGGTTGCTGAACGACGCGTCCGGATTGGCGTTTGCGATGTGTAGTTTGTGAGTACTCGTGTGCATAGTCCACCTGGAACAATACTGACTACCGTATGTAGGAGGCGAGTCTATGACAGCGCACACAAGTCGCGTGTAGTATAACTTACCGAGCATGTCCAGGTTACGACACTCGGTCAACCACTAGAGGTCTTGAAGACCCAGATGGCCGCCAACCGGTCACAAACCATGTTCCAGGCCATCCAGACAGTGTGGAGTCGCGGTGGTGTCAAGGGCTTCTACCAAGGTCTCATCCCATGGGTATGCGTCTCCCCCTACTCTCGCACACAGCTCGTCCGACTCACCTCGGAATGCAGGCATGGATTGAGGCGTCAACAAAAGGCGGTGTCCTCCTGTTCACCGCATCGGAGATCGAGTCTGCGACGACGGCGATGGGCGTCAACCCCGCGGCGGCCGGTCTCCTCGGCGGCATGGGCGGTGGCATTGTACAGGCATACGCGACCATGGGTGCGTCTCCCAATCCTTCGCCACGTCTCAATTCCGCCCGTTTCAAGCTAACATACCTGGCGCGCACAGGATTCTGCACATGTATGAAGACCGCGGAGATCACGCGGCACAAGCAGATGGCGTCGGGGATCAAGCCGCCGTCGACGTGGGCCGTCTTCGCGGACATCTACCGGCGGGAGGGCCTCGCGGGGATCAACAAGGGCGTGAACGCGGTCGCGGTGCGCCAGTGCACGAACTGGGGCTCGCGCATGGGCTTCGCGCGCCTCGCGGAGAGCACGATCCGGAAGATGAAGGGCAAGGGCGAGAACGACAAGCTCACGCCGTTCGAGAAGATCCTCTCGTCGTCGATCGGCGGTGCGCTCGCCACTTGGAATCAGCCCATCGAGGTCGTTCGTGTCGAGGTGCGTCGGTTCTCGGTGTGGGGTGAAAGCTTGAAGTGGTACTCAATGTTGCCGTGCAGATGCAATCCATGGCCAAGGGCGCAGATCGCGGAAAGAAGACGATCCTAAACACGCTCCACTACATCTACAAGGAGAACGGCATCAAGGGCCTCTACCGCGGTGTCACCCCGCGGATAGGTCTCGGTATCTGGCAGACGGTCTGCATGGTGTCGTTTGCGGACTACGTCAAGGCTTGGTACGTTGCAGCTCTTGACTCGGCCTTTACACAAGTCACTGATACAGGGTGGTTCGTAGGGTCAAGGGTCGGTGACGGGTGTTTGCTGTTTGAGGCTATGGACGTGCTTAGATACCTACCTATAGAGTGCTCTGGAGTTCTGCTGCTTCTTTACCCCGTGTTTATTTCTACCTTACGTTCATATCAATGCATGCATGGTATATGCTTCTTTCTGCAGGAGCAAGCTGCGACCTCCACGGCGCACGCCTGGCCTGCGAGCCTGTGCCGTGCGCCATGCTTCGCTGTCAGGGTCATATGCAGGTGGTTGGCTGCGCTGTTGGCCAGCACGTCCGGGCCTTGTCGTACGGCGCTCGGAGCCATCTTCGTTGGGCAGGGTTCTTCTGATGGATCGTAGTTCGCGAGTCGAGAACTGCTTTCAACTTTGCGTTCAAGGAGCACGGGTGTCCTCACATACCCGAGTACGACCAGCAATTCAGCTAGCTACACTGCGATGGAAAACAACAAGTACACCGGATGCTGAGGTGTGGCAGTCCGACAAGTACGGTCCCGTGGAGGCCTCTGTGGCGGGGAGGATGCGGGGGCGGAGAGAAGCCGGAGTAGCCGGGGCGCTAACAAGCGCGCGTGCAGGTACTATAGATCGTGATCGAGATCTGGGTTCAGCGACGGCCGGGGCTGCTTCTCAGTGCAGGCGGTATATAACATTACACTCATGATCCCTTCTCACACCCTCCCTTCCTCCTCTCCCCTTCCTCCGCCTCCTCTTCTACCTCCTCGCCAGGCCTCCGCACACCGCCAGCAGCAGCCATGAGCGCAGCAGTCGCCCCCCGCCAGATGCACCCGCTCCTGGCTGCGTACCTCCGCAACCTCTCGACGCACCCCCTCCGCACCAAGGCCATCACCACAGGCACGTCCCACTCCTCCCCTTGCCCTCCATTCCCACCCTCCTCCTCAGCCTGAGTGTTCCCACTTCTCCCGCTTACGCCACGTCTTCCTTCTCTCCAGCGGTGCTGCAGTTCTTCCAGGAGATCCTCGCGTCGCACCTCGCGGGCGCGCCCCCGCCGCGCGTGAGCAAGGACGCGCCCTTCCTCGTGCACGTCCTCGCGCGCGCGCAGGTGTCGAGCAAGGCGTTCAAGATGGCCGCCTACGGCTTCTTCGTCTCCGCGCCCGTCTCGCACACCCTCATCAACGCCCTCCAGCGCGTCTTTGCGGGCAAGGCCGGCCTCGCCGCGCGCGTCGGCATGCTCCTCGCCAGCCAGCTCGTCGTTGCGCCGATTCAGATATTCGGTGAGTAGTTCACCTCAGTTTTGGAGCTGGGTACTGGGACAGTTGCGAGGGGAGGAGCTCGAGGCTGATAGCGACCGGCGTGCGCAGCGTATCTGAGCTGCATGGCCGTGATCAACGGCGCGAAGTCTGTCGACGAAGTCGCGAAGACCGTCAAGGCCGGCTTCGGCAAGGTCCTCCGGGTACGTACGCCCCCGCTCCCTCCGCGCTTCGCGCAGGCCTAAATTCATCCTTTCCGCTCACGCATGGTGCCCCTCCCCTATCCGTCTGCGCTGTACAGATCACATGGATGACCGCGCCCGCGTACACCGTCTTCGCGCAGCAGTTCCTGCCCGCCGAGATGTGGGTCCCGTTCTTCACGTTCATGCAGTTCCTCACAGGGGTGAGTGCTACGTTCCGCACCATACAAAGCGTGCCGCCGAGGTTCCCACAATTGACGCCGCGCGCGCCCACAGACGTACTTCAACACGAAAATCAAGAAGATGCGCCTCGAGGCCGAGGCGAAGGAGAAGAAGGACAAGGAGCCCAAGCGGGACTGAGCCGCTCCGCCCGCCTGCCCGCCCCTCTCCGCCCATCTTCACTACCATGTCCTCGCTCTTCGTCTTCTCCCCGCGCCGGGAATTTGCACATCCCAAGGTTCTCCTCGGTTCTCTCTGCTTGGGCGCACCTTTCTGCGCTTCGCCGCAGCCACTATGCATACCCTTCTGTGCTCTGCTCGCTTGGTCTTCCTGGGATTGGGATTGTGTACAGTACGGTATGGTGCATATATACACGCTCTCTACCCGACTATCCGACTGTCCGACTATGCGAGCCGTCCAACGTCCACGACCGTCACGCACGCCCGGTCGCCCGCCTGCGGGCGCTGCAGGTAACGCAGTTGGCGCGATCGCCACGCGGAGCCCGCGCTGGGCTGTGGATCCGAAGCAGAAGCAGATGGAGGCTCCCCGACTTCTGTCTCGACTGTCCATGAGTCCAGTGCGTAGCAGCCTGGTCGGGTCGCCCAGAGCTTTGCTTGCGTCGTGTAGGACTCGAGTGGTTGGAGCACCTTGCGTTGGGTGAGGCGGCCCGTGTATGAAGGAGGCAGCAGGTTGCTGTGGTCGTGCTCAACACGTGGAGTTACCATGCCATGAGCTGTGATACGTACCTCGATGGATCGCCTTCTGGGTTCTCGGCAAGCTTGAGTGTCACCCGCGCAGGATGCGTTAGCGAGAGGTTCCGGAAGGTAAAGGTGACCGGAACATGACAAGGCCTTCTCGGCGTCCGTCAGCCTTTCCCCACGGAGATGAAGAAACGTAAGTGCACATACCCTTGCCTGAAATCGTGCTCCACCACCATCCCGTCCTTCACAAACACCGCGACAGGGTCGTCCTCCCGATTCCACTCGCACGTCCTCACAGCCTCCAGGATCGCCGCGCGCTCGCGCAGCGTCTCCGCGTACATCGAGCGCTTCACCTTCATGTTCTGCGCGCCCTGCACGAGCTCGCGCAGCGCCGCGTGCCCCGCGCCGAGCGTCGGGCCCTGCAGCAGGATGTGGCCCGCGCGCTTCTGCGCGGGGAGCTCCCAGAAGAGCACGACGTCGACCGTGGCGGGGTTGTATAGGGGGAAGATCGAGCGGTGTAGGCGCGAGGGGATGTCTGGGTGCGCCGCGGCGGTCGCTTGTGCCGTCATGGTGCGGCGGCCGCAGTGGATGAAGTGGCGGGTGGCGGGGGTGTGTAGGGGGACGATGTCCGAGTCCTGGCAGCCGACAGTCAGCATGTAGTACGATGTAGCGACTGGGGTGCTCACCGGAGCGACGTGCGTGCAGCTCAGATCCAGTGGTGGCGGTTCTGACGGGTCAACCGGGTCCTCTTGTAGAACAGCACGGATTTTCCGAGTCACGAACTCCCTCGTCTCCGTCGCTCCAGCGCCACCCGTCCAAGGCCTAGCACCTAATGAGACGTTCGCGACCTGGTGTGGAGGAATGACCATGCTGCAAGACGTTATATGAGTTAATGCAATTCGTACGACGCTCCTCTTGAAGTGCGACTGACCTCGAAGGCGGGAACATCGGTGAGCACTCCCATGAAGCGCTCATCGTGGAGATCTGCTTGAGCTCGATATTGCTCATGCCGGTGATGTTCTCGACCTCCACGTTGACGATGTACGTCTGGTCCAGGGACGCGCTCGGGCGCGCAGAAGTTGTCGCCTTGAGTATGGGCCTCACTTCGTATCTTCGCGTGACTCGGGTGGAATGGAACGGTGCGTCTCCCCTCTACAAATTGATAGTCAACACCGTTCATCAGCAGCGGAAGGGGATGGAGTCACGCTCACCTCCCGGAACACGATGAGCAGAGACAGGTCCTGTTCGCCATGATGGGCGGCATGCAGGATGAAGGGCAGCTGCACTTCTTCCCCAGGCGCAAGCTGGGGTGCAGAGTGGATCGCTTCTAGAGACACCCGATACGGCTGCCTGGGAGCAAGAGAGTTGCTAGTCTGCAGGAGCTCGTGTTTTGGCGGTGATGACGAAGACGCTTCTGCGCATTGACCCTGTCAGTGCTCAGTCGCCATCTCACCAGGAAGAATACATACCGGGAACATCCGCGGCAGAGCCGTCGATCCACAACTCGTCCTCTTCGCCAGCCAAGACCCACAGCTCACTGATCGGCCGGGTGCCCGAGTTGGTAAGCCAAACACGCTGATGCTTGTACTCTCCTTGAGCAAGCACGAGATGCCTATCGTCAACAAAGTGTGCATGCAGACGCTGTCCTGCCTCCTCCACTTCCACTCTGATCATGACATCAGGTGCGTAGACCTTGCCTTGCCTCTGGACAGGGGTATCATTGAGGCGACGGCCGCGGACGGCGAGGGACTCCGTCACGGGAAGGAGGGAGATGAAGTTGTACACTGCGTGTGTCACAGTGAGTGCGGCGGGGCGCCTGCACTTCACTGCTACGGGTATCTGACAGAAACGTTCAGTACGGACTCGTGGTTCAGCAGGGCAACGCGTACTGTGCGGGTATCTTTGGCTCCAAGCACAACATCATCTATCACCTCCACTTCTACGAAATCCGGGTTCATTTCGGCATCGTTTGCGGATGCATCCCTCACGGCTACAGTCAGACCCGAAAGCGTCACCTCTGCATCCAGAGGATTCCTCAAGACCAGGTCTACCCAGAAGGTCTCTGCCGAGAGTGTCAGTCCCTGCATCCTAGTCCCGCAGCACACAAGCTCACCGTTCACTGCGGCCTTCCCGCTCTTGCCGAGCTTTTCCTTCCCGCGCGTTGACCAGAATGCTGCCCAATCCTGCTCGAGCTTCTCCCATGCAGCCGAATCCCCCTCCACCGCATCTCCGGGAGACCTGATGCGAGTCTGCTTCGCCTGACAGAGAGTTATAGGGAGCTGCAGTCCGAGCTTCTTCCATGCATCGCCTTCTGTCGCTTTGAAGTGCTGCAGGCTGCAGGTGAGCAAATTTTCTTTGTACCCAGGGTTATGGATAGAACCTTGAACGCGACTCGGAAGTCCTCCAAGTAGACCTTATCTCGGCTCGGGGGAGGCAGCAGCGGGGACGCTGTTCCATTGGCAGCTTGAGGAGGATGTAACTGTTGACCATGCTGTGCGGATGGTCTCAATAATGCAAGGAAGAACCTCACGGCTCCTGCCGTATCGCCAGTGGTATAGAGTAGCCGCCCTTAGTACCATCTCTCGTGTCAGGACCGCACAAAGGACGATGGACAAATGAGGCATACCTAGCTCGTGCTCGATAGATGGTAGAACCGAGGGGAAGCCTGCCCATTGGGTCGGACTACGGTCCTCACTTTCCCAGAACGAAGGGGAGAGCTCCTTGGGTGGCGGATTCTGATACAAATCGTGCGCCTTGCGGAAGAAGTACATTGCGAGGGGTTTCTGTGAAGAGCACGAAAACGTCAGTGTAGCCAACGCATGGACGCAGGTATGCGTACAATTCCTGTCTTCTCCAACTTCTCCGCAGCGATGAGGTACCAGAACGCTGCCCTCCGTCGTCCGCCCTTGAGCTCGCTAAGGAATGCAGCATGCGCATACAGAATGGCGGTTGGAGGCTCTTCTGCCTTGAGGAGTCCATTAGTACTTCCAAGGGTCACTCAACACACGTGCAAGACGTACACTAGAGGCGGCCTTCACCAGCCACCTGTCGCCCTCGAGAGTGCTGCCCAGGAATTCCTGACGGTCAATGCCTGTCTCCCATCGTACCGCATAGACGAGCGCGCGGTACTGGGCATTCGCTGGCGCCTCGAAGCCTAAACCTTGCCGAGGTTGTGGACCTCTCAGAGTTGAGAGTGCGTGATCGGCATGTAGAGCAAGCGCAGGAGATGGCGCGGATAGGAGCGGCAAAATATCCTGGAAAACAGTATTCAGCTGTGCTGTACAGGCTCCTGATGATCGGAGTGAAGACATACGGAGCCCCCTCTGCCCTCCTTCCTCAGGGTTTCCCAGACGGAGATGGCTAGCTTGTAGTCGCCCAGGATTGTAGCGAACTCGGCGAGCCTTCGCTGCTGGTTGACATTCCCACCACCCATCGTTGATACTGACGTGACGGAGGTGATCGAGCTAACCGAGCTATTCGGTCCATGCGTGAACCTGGAGGTTACAGAGGAAACCGACGGGCTTGAGCCATGCGTAGGTGTTGCCGGTGATGACGCCGTAGCAGAAGCACCAAATAGTCGCCGCGTCGACGAGAACAGTCGGGACGGCAGACGTCGTGACGAAGAGTACTAAAGGAACTCAGCACGGCCCATAACCCTGAGCTTGATCAGACATACGTTCTCGTTCCACTCGACCACGCATTTCTCCATCCACGGCACTAGGCTCATGGTTACGAACTCGCGAACGAAACGGCCAATCTGTTGGATGTCATCCTGCGTGAGCCGAAGTGTGCTGCCGGTGTGCACCGTGGGTGAAGGTGGACGGTCATCCGGTGATCTGTTGGCGAGAGGTGGGGGTCTGGATGCCTGCGGCATGGGCGAAGCAGAGTGAGGGGGCGGTGTGGGGGAGGGAGATATGCTAGAAGCGCCGGGGCCAGACGGTTGTGGAGTGAGCGAGGGTGAGTCGAGTGAAGACACTGTAGGTAGTCGGGGCGGGAGAGCGGGTACAGGTACCGGCGCCGGTAGAGGATCCGTAGGGAGATGCAGAGGGAGCAGGAAGCTATGTAGACCATACTGCTTCTTAACAGCATTGAACAATGCTTCTGCTCTGCACATATCAGGTCATTAGCAGGGGTTTGACACGACGCAAGCCGGCACGCTAGCACATACATCGGGTCCGCAAGAGGGGAGTTGGAGGGATGGATGATGAGGAAATATCGCAGCGAAGTGATATCCACCCATGGTGGAAAGTCAAATGCACGCGAGGCCAGGTCTTGAAGGGCTTGTAACGGGTTGGCCGCGGTCGTCGTTACAGCGAGTATGACTGCGATTATGAGCGAAACCTGGGGTCAGCAGCAATTCGCCAATGATATATCTTGAACTGGCGTACGCGACACAGGATGATTCCACCCCTCCGAGCTGCTCGGGACATGGTCGCCCTCGACGCACCTCTTGACCTCCTCCCACCAAGGCGTTCTGTCCCTCCACATCTTCGCGCCTTCAGCGGACGGTGTTTCCAGCATGTCCACCCATTTCTGGCAGCGCTGGGAGATGCGCGAACCCATCCAGTCCATCATCCTCCCGGCGCGCTGTTCTTCATCTTCGTGGACCGCGTTCTCGATCTCGACGACGTCCGAGAAGCGCAGGGCAAAGGACGCATGAGGTACCGAGGTCAAGGAAGTAGTCCTGGTAGTGACTAAACAGAGCACATGAACAAACGTGCGATCGAATGCATGAGATATAACGCGGTAATGATGCGCGCACGTACTTTGAGGTAGCGGGGAGAAGCATTGCAGTATCTCTGGTAGAGGGGGTAGCCCAGCTCCCTCTAGGACTTGCTGAACGTCCGCCGAGGCCAATATACAGACGTGAGGACTGAGAGAAGTTGGCAAAGTTGGCGGCGCCATGTTCTAGCTCCTCGGGTAGGATAAACCTTGTAATCTGTAGATTCTGGAAAGAGAACTCAAGTCTATGTTCATGCAAGTCTCCAGACAACAATTGAGACCATTGACCAAGACCGGATAGACAAGAGGTCCAGAGATGCCAGGAGCCTGACGAGTACGCGCAGCTGAAGCGCGAGAGCGCGCGAGATGGTCGTGGTCAGCGCTGAGAACGCCGTCGCGTCAGTGGACACTCTCCTCCGCTCCTCCTTGGCTTCAACAGCACGGGCTTGCACGACTCGTTCCTTCGGACTCGTTGCTACAGTTGCTTTCTTTGGAGCTCTTGAGATTGGAATTTCTGCAAGTGTCTATGTCATTCAACTGATAGGACCGAGAATTACAGCGACTACACGGTGAGAATCCATATCTATGCTACAGCATCGTGTATCAGTGATGGTACAGTCAGTCCGATCCGGGCTACGGGGCAGGTTATTGTACAGAGCTCATCAAAACAGCAGCAGCAGCAAACTAGCGTCCAGGAATGCAACGGCAACCACCGCTCAATTCCAACCGCCGTCAAAGCCTCCGTCAAATCCTCCGCCGTCGAAACCGCCGCCGTATCCGTCACCCCATCCTCCTCCCCAGCCCCCTCCGTAGCCGTAGTCAGGACCGTCGAGGATATCGCCTAGCAGAAGGCCTCCGGCAGCTCCAGCTAGCAAGGGCATGCCGATTCCTCCTCCGCCGAAGCCTCCGAGGCCAGAGCCGCCGTATCTCCTACCACCTAGAAGACCTCCTCCACCGAGGCCTCCGCCCATGGTCCATGGATTACCCATCGGCGCAGCGTACACGGGCTGGCTGTACATCGGGCGTTGGCTATATCCGCCCAGGCCTCCGCCGAAGGGTGACGACGTGCGTTGCTGCTGAGCGCGTCGTCGTTGCTCAGCTAGCTGCTCCATATACTACGGCACAACCTCGTCAGTAGGTGCATATTGAGAAATCGTTTCTGATTCACTCACCGCCTTCTGCCGCCTGATCTCCTCTTGCCGCTTTGCCTCGCGCTCCTCCTTGGTTCCGATCGCCTTGTCTTTCAACTTGCCGAAGAAGCCCCTCTCATGCGCTGGACCAGGAGTGCCCGGCTGCGAGTATGCGGGCCTGTCGTCTGCCGGCACGTTCAAGCGAGAACCGGACGATGTGCCAGAGTAGGAGTGACGCCTAGGCGAGTATGGAGGTGGGGCTTCGCTCGGCGTACCACGACGTTCGCGCGCGAGACGATCCCTGATGTCCGGGTGCTCGCGAAGGAACTGCTCGTCTTCGTACGGATGTACCCAGATAGAGCGAGGCGGCTTAGCTCTGGTGTCGACCTATTGAACGCAACCTGTGAGTATGATCGTCTCTTCCTCGCATGGCGAACAATTCGGCCGTACCCAGAACGGATGCTTGGTGTTTGGGTCAAACTCTCTGACCCATCCTTCTGGCAATGGTTCGTTCTCGTAGCTCATGGTTGTTTGTGGTGGGATGAAAGCAAGATGGTTGTGCCCAGCCTTGGCCTGCGGGGACTGTGTATAAGGGGGCACCACCGCCACAGAGTAGGCCCATGGCAGTGACGTCATGACTCATTCACGATCGAGATCTCCGCACGCGCATTCAGCAACTCCTGCGCTTCCGTGCAGGAACAGGAACGTCGAGTCTGCATTCAATGCTATAGAGATGGATCCGGAACGTGGATATTGTACAAGGTCCTGGTCGCGACGTCGATTCGGAGGTATCGTCATCCTGTGCTGGTATCAATACTGTGTGCTCCGAGAAAATAACGAAACAGCCTGAAGCAACTTCACGAAGCTTGTACTACCTTGAATACGAAGATACGATGGATGGTAAGCAGGTGCACTACGAGGGGGAGCGTGCGATGAAGGAAGGAGCATAGATCCTGCGGGATATGCGAAAGACACGATGAAAACGTGTGGGTGCACCATATGCCGGCGACGATCTGAGGGGGACCTTCGTGGCATACACATGACCTGCTCGATATGTCCACGACGGTCAAGGCACGTACTAGAAGCCAGTTAGCCATTGAGCAGGCGACGCACGTACACCATGATGTACGATACCTGATGCGTTTAGTACATCATCGCCCAGCGATTCCTCTGAGCCTCGACCCGCCGCGTCGCGCTATCGGGCACGTGGGCCTCCTTCTCCTTGGCCGCCTGCTGGCCCTGCCCACGGCCACGACCGCGTCCGCCCCTGCGGTGACGGCGACGCCGCTTGCTTCCTTGGGATGCAGTCTTCTCCGAACCCTGGGAGGCGACCTTCTCCGCCAGCTGTTGTTGCTGCGGCGGGGGCGGCGTCGAAGGCGGGGACGGCGGCAGTTCTGGTTTCTGCTGCGAAGTCATCTCGGAGTCCTGCTGCATCTTCTCGGCGTCCTGCTGCGTCCCCTCGGAATCCTGTACCACCGGGGGATCGACGGGCACTGGCAGCGAAGGTTCCTCCCATGTCGCTGCTGGCGCGGCGCCCCACGGTGTTTGGGAGTCGTCAACCACGTCCCAGACCTGCCCCGGGTCGGGGGTGTCCGCCCACAACGCGCATCTCCGGTGGATCTCCGACGGGGATATTGGTGTCGGACAGGGGGTCCATTCGTAGGACTCGACCTCCGGGAAGAAGGAGCCCCCTTGGTACCAGTGCCCCTCCACGCCGTCCCACTCTTCGAGCGGCCACTCCTCCTCTTCGTCGTCCCAGTCCTCGAACTTGAGGCCCCACTTCGCCTCCTGGTACAATTTATCGTATTTCTTCGTGAAGGTAGCCATTCGCGGGGGTCTCTCGCCCCTCGCGGCGGCCACGATGCCGTCGAGCCAGAAGTTTACGTGCGCGTTGAGGCGCTCCGAAGAGAGGGGGTCCAGCTCCCAGGCGGACGCGCCTTGAGGCACCTCCGGGGTGGTCCAGTCGGGCTGGTGCTGGTAGCTCCAGTTCCAGAGCGCCTCCTCCGCGATCTTGTCCTGGTGCTTTGAGTTTTCCCGCTCGTGGCGCTGAGCGGCGGCGACGGTCATGGCCTGGCCTATGGGACGATCGGGAGGTGTGCAGATCTTGCAATATACCCTTCCGGCTCGCCCCTTGATAGGAATGAAGTCTGGCACAGTCGCACAAATGTGAGCCACTCGACGTCGGCGGGGATGTGGCTAAGCCACTCACGGTCGGGATTCTTGAAGTCGGAAGAGGAGGTCGCAGGGGAGGGAGGAGTAGTGTACTTGGCCATGATGTCGAGTAACAGAGAGAGGGGTCGGGATGTACGGGTGGAACAAGGGAGAGCTGGTGGCAGAAAGGTGCAAAGAGTGCTGGGATGGCGGGGGCTCGGGGCTATATACGCGTGCCACAAGCCCTTTGTCCATTGGGACGCGAGCGCCGCCACTCAGCCATACGCATTATCACGGATTCAGCAGATCTAGCCAGAGATCCCATTGTAGCCATGATCGGCGAGTCCGGATTGGCTCCGGAGCTGATGATCTAGACGCCAGAAGCACTCACCGCTGCTGGCCGCTGCGAGGACGACTAGACGGTTCGCAGCAGGGCCCGCTGCTGCACGTCGCCGCTTCTCAATCACACGTCGAGATGCTGCAGCGCGCGGGGCGCACGGAGTTACGGCGGTCGTTGCCGGAGCTTGAGAGTGAGAGTACAACTATAGTTCAGCGTCCATGCATACCAGTATACTTACAGGCCCGACCGAGATGAGAAGAGTACGCTGAGATGTCCGAACCGTCCAGGAAGCTCCGAGTCTATTACGAGGGCCCCGGAAGGGGGTCTACCCACGTTCCGTTGGGATAGAGCGTGGCTGGCATGGTGAAGTCGCCGGACGAACCCGAGCTCGTGAACTGCGGCAACAAGCAACGTGGAGTCAGCCGACGTCAAAACCTTCCGAGCATACAATCGCGGGTGCGATGGAACCCTCCAGCAGGGCAAAGCACTCACCGCGAGCCGGAAGAAGTGGATGAGCCCGGGCTCGAGAGCGGCGAGGGAGTAGTTAAGAGCCGTCCCGACGTATCGCTCGACGTCGTCGACCAGGAGTGCGAAGCCGTCCCACCCCTCGCCGTCCGGAAGCGGGTTCCAGAAGATAGTTTGGTTCAGGAACGGCACGGATGCATTGTAGTTGGTCGAGTTCGTGACGAAAGAGGGCAAGTCCGAACCAAGCGGAGCATCGCGCCGCAGCTACCGGTCCAGGAAGAGAAGTCAGCTACCGCAGTCGGTGCAGTGTGAGACCCGCAACTCACGTCTGCGGGAGTCTGTAGTATAGAGTCGAAGCCGAAGGCAGCGACACCGTTGAGAAACATGCCTAGCAGGAAACCTTGGTAGATCGCGGAGAGACGGGTCGGAAATCCGGTCCCCGGCATAAGAACCATGGCCAGGATGTAATGGTGCAGCCTCAGCTCTAGCCCCGGCAACTGTGAGAGGACGAGAGTGACAAGACCGCCCGCGATGTACCAGCCGAGGTACCACGGGAGCCATCCCGTCTTCCTGATCACTCTCACCTGGTTGATCACGATGACCAGGAGGATGATCACGATGATGATGAGTGCGGTCAGGGCTCCCGGTCGCGAAGAGATGTCGGATGCGACCAGGCGGTCGATGGGAATCTTGTCAGTGGTTAGGTTGGTCAAGACACCGGCCCAGAACGGCGCAAGATACCACACGCTAGCTTCAATTGGGCTTCTACGGAACGCGGGGAGGACGAAGCGGAATGCGAGCCGCCAGAATGCATATGCGACGAATAGTGTTGGGAGGAATTGCTGGAATGCTGTGTCTAGAGGAGGCGGGCTTGCTTGCGGTTGCGAGAAGAGTGTGACATGCCAGAATCCGATGCAGACAAGGCACCAGTACAGGACGATAGGCTTCGGTCGGAGTACGAGGAAGAGGAGTGCAGTGATTATGATATTGAACGCCAAGGCTTCGTTGCGGAGGTCCGAGCAGCTGTGCAGAGATGTGGTTGGAAGGAACCGGAATGAGAGTGGGAATACTGTCGGGAAACCAATTGAGGTGAGCCCGTGCGCGCTGTAGGGTAGGAAGTTTGTGAAGTTGCCGGTAAGCTCTAGGGTTGCGCAACCGCCCTTGGAATTACTGATTAGGCCTCTGGAGTAACGTTAGCTCTGCCGGTCGCAGACACCAAGACGGCCCAGAATTGACACTCACGCTTGCACAGCAGCAGCACAGATGAAGCTATCTCCTCGGTACGTTCTATTCTCGTCGCCACCTCCGACGATCAGAGGGACGAAGTCGACCTGTTCGTCGCCCACCGTCCGTGGGTTCTGCAGCACCACCGAGCTGCACTGCGCCGGGCATCGGAAGTCGAAGGTCGCGTTGTCGAACGGCGCACAAGCCTCGCCGTCCAAGCCACAGCCGTCATTCGCCGCCCAATACGTCGCAGTGCATCCGATGAACGAGTCCGGAGGCGTCAAGAACGACTGCGCACGTGCGAAAAATGCAAAGCCGATGATATATCCTACGGCGAGGACGACAAACAACCAAGGGTTGGTGAAGGCGCGGGTGAGTCGTATCCAGGCCGGCTCGAGCGCAATGCTACGGGTCTTGTGTCCCGCATAGAACGTCAGACTCAGGAAAGGGACCGGGTCTGAGAACAAGGTTGAGCTGCAAGGTTCTGTCGGCCAGAGATGCGGTTAGGTTTGCGTACCTGGTAGGTCCACTTTGGGACGAGGTCCCCGGATGTAGAGCCATATACGGCGCACGCGCGGATGGTCCAGCCAGAAGGCTCTCTGCAGCCGACGTCTCCAGATCTTAGAACCTGTCGCGGAGGGAGAAAGCGCGGCTTCCTCGAGCTCGAAACTGTGCTCGGGCGTGATCTTCGCGGGCCGCTCCGAGTCTGTATGGGGCGAGTCTTCGCCAACACGGGTCAGGCGAGACGAGGAGTCGGATCGTGAGGTCGAGGACGACGCCATCCCGTGCATTGTGTCGGACGACTTGCGTCGGCAGGGGGTTCAGGAGAGTTCAAGGCAGTCGCATGAGGGGGAAGGAGGTTGCCGTGAGCGGTGTGAGCGGGTACGGTGCGTCTGCGCAGCGGTTGTGAGATCACTGCAGCTATTCTCGGCATGGAACCTGCCGGGCTCGCAGACTCGGACTAGCGCTCTCAACTCAACACCTACGATCATGCACGCTTGCAGTTGCGGTCATTGTGGCATGCACAGGCATCGGTCGAGTACAGCTCCCGCTGTGGTCGAGTGATCGTACGGCGGCGACGTAAAGACCGGTGTTCAAAACATGAATTATCATACGTTACTCGTCTTGATCCGGGAATACGACTGGCTCTCGCTGCATGCATGGGAAGTCCGCCCACCTCGCTCGATTCCTTCCTCACTTCCTCAGCCGTCCTCCGACGACGGCCACATGCATGCGGCGCCGTCCGAGGCTCGACGGGTCGCAGTCATGAATCTGTCTTTCCCAGGTCAGATGCTTCCCGCTGTCCGTTTGCCATGGATGTATTGAGCATCCACCGGCACCATCTTAGCGTGCTCGGGTGCAGTAGCGCGGACGATGATGCAGTCGTCCGAATGCAATGACACATGCATCGCGGAGGGACCTTTGGGGCAGATCTCCATGTGATAGCTGCGACTGTCTCTCAGGCTTCACGCCGCTGTCTGCATAAATACGCCTCTATCAGCATCCTGGATCGCACAACGCCGCGCATTCTTCCCGCCCAGTCCTCCAGCTCCCTACAATCACGATGGCCGTTCCCGCAGAGATGACCACCCGCGACCTCAGCGGCAAGTTCATAATGGTTCGTTGCCCGGTCCATATGCGTTCATGTCATTCGAAGTCTGATGTGGCCGCCGTATGTTAGAACAAGCAGCTGAGCGATGACAGCGACGAGATCCTCCGCCTGCAGGGCGTCGGCTGGTTCACGAGGAAAGCCATCAAGATGGCTACTCTGTACCTCACTGTCAAGCACTTCAAGGACGACGGCGGCGTCGAGCACATTGACATTGACCAAGTTCTGTCCGGAGGCGTCGGCAGCTCGAACGAGCACCGCATTCTCGACTGGCAGGAGAGGCCGCACGAGGACACCGTGTTTGGTGCTGTGCTCTCCAAAAGCAAGCGCGTACCGCTCGCTGAAGTCGAGCACGAGTGGCTCCGGAAGGACTGGCTGGACGTGTCGCTGGACGACGGCGCGATCATCTACACTTGCGCGAAGAGCGATACGGCGAAGAGCGGACGGACCTGGTTCACTTCGCAGGTGAGTCTCAAGTGCGTCTCCGCAAGATTCGGTCCATTGACCCTCGTGGCAAGACTTGGGGATTCGAGCATGTCAACGGCGAGAAGAGGTATACCAGACACATCCACTTTGAGGGTCCGGAGGGTCAAGTGATTGAGATTCGCCTGGTGTACGACTACAGTGAGTAAGCGGCCCCGCGTCCGTAGAACTATGGTCTGACGTGCAAGCGAACAGCCGGGACTCTGTAACGTCGCATGCGCTAGAGTGAATAAGTGAGACGATGTACTACATACCTCTTGTACGGCCAGCCACTGTACAGTGCGAGACCTACCTGCGTGTCATGAGTCCTTCGGAGGGAAGATGCTGATCACCTTCCACACTGCGTCCTTGCCGCGTTCCCAAGCCTGCGGTCCCCTGCTTTCCTCGCCGCCGAACTCGACCATGACCCCATCCTTTGACCACTCGCACCAGATCCCGATGGAGCCTGACGAGGGTCCCGCACCTCCGCCCTTGCGATCCGGCTCGCCCATGCTGAGCACAAATTCCTTGCCCGTCGTCTCTGGAGTAATGCTGATGGAGTCGGCGCGCGTCTTTCCCTCTTTGTCTGGGGGCAGGGGGACGAGACTGAGTACGATCGGGGAGATGGGGTAGGTGGTGTAGGGCGACTTGGTGGCGCGCGACGCGTTCGCTCCCGCCTTCGGCTTCGGGACGTTGTAGATGTCGATACCGTCGAGAATGAGGTTGTCATCCTGTAGTTCTTCGCGCTTCAGCCCTGTCTTCGGCTTGTAGCCATTGACTGGCTTGAAGAGGATGCTGAGACCGAGCGGGTAGTAGTTGAAGTAGACGGCATCGGAGTAGGACTTGACTTCGGGTTTCACGGCGTCAGGCTTGCCCGCGCTGGACGCAAGAGCAGATATGTGTTCAGCAAGAGTAGAAGAAGAGGGCTTTTGCCCAAGCAGCTGCTTGAGGTCGCTTGCCATGGTCGTGGTATGAGTGCAAGTTCAGAATCACGTGCGGATGACGTCCATGACGTCGAGCACACGCGCGCGGCGCGTCCTCGCCCGCTCTCACTAACTGCGCTCATCCTCTGCCTGCCGCTCGCGCATACCGTATGCTCAGTCTTTGCTAGCACCAGCATGGAACCGCCAAAGAAGGAGAAGGAGACGGAGACGGAGGAGCGCGACAAGCTCCGCAAGAAGGTCGTCGAGGACACTGGCGGCATCCTCAGCTACTTCTGGCCCCTCCACCCCATCCGCCTCTTCGTCGACCTCATCCTGGCCGCGCTTCGTCTCGTGCAGCCGTTCGCGCCCCAGCTGGTCCCGCTTGCCGTGTTCTCAGCGTGTATCCCTCTCATCTTGTTTCTCTCTGTGGGCTCGGGGTATCTGGTATGGAAGAGCGTAGCAGTCGGGTGGGAGACCGAGATCTTCCTGCAGTATGGGTGCGTTTAGTGTTCCTTGGACGAGCGCGCTCAAAGTTTCTGACTATATGCGCAGCGACGGTCCCGTGCCATATGCCGAAGTGGCCCTTCCAAGCGTCGTAGCGCAACAGGCGTACGACATCTCACTGCATCTCGTCGTTCCTGCGAATGAAGCGAACTTCGCCCTGGGGAACTGGATGGCGTCCCTCTCGCTCATGACGCCGAGCAATGGCACGATTGCCACTGCTCGCAAACCGGTGCGTCTAAGCGCAGTACACGCTGTAGTGCATACACTGAAGTCAGTTGATGTAGGCTATCGTACTACCACCATACGCGTCTCCCTGGTCGTTCCTATACAACAGGCCAGGCACGGTCGACCTGAACATACCCATGCTGAAAGACTTCGTGCTCGGGGCGACTCGTGCGCTTGCGCGAGTCGAGCTTGGTCGTAGAGACCAGTGGAAGACGCTCGGCGAGGGTCACGGACGCGAGCTCTCCGTTCTCTCAGGGTACATTCGTGGAGTCGTACTGCATCATGGCGTCCGGTAAGCAGCATTCACCGCCGTCCTCCGAAGCCTGGGCACTGACATTTGTCCTGTTACGCTCAGTGGTCTCATCTCGCGATTCCCACTCGCCTCAGCCCTGGCCGCCTCTGTCGTGTTCTTCGTCATCCTCTTCATCGGGATGATCACCTGTCTTATGCCCGCGGTCGAATGGCACTTCCCCTCCGACGTAAATGAGCCTCCCAAAGTCGATGACAGGCCGCGTAAGCGTCGGCGGTCACGCCGACCCCCAGAGGGCGAAGGTAGCGAGCACAAGTCACGCCCGAGGACTCCCAGGGGAACCCGCAGCGCTGAGGGCAGCGGGTCGAGGACAAGACCACCGGTAAGCAACCGTTAAATGTTACCTTCGTTGCAACACTAACGTCGCTCTGCAGAGGGAGGAGCCGGAAGTCAAGACTGAGCCCGAGCTGGAAGATGAGTGGGACTCGCCCCAGCTTCCGGCGGGATCCACCAATAGTGGTGAAGGGCAAACGTACGGCCAAACACCGCCTCCCATGCGTCGACGGTATCCGAAGCCGCCGCAAACGGACTACTTCGAGGATTGAAGGACCTGAGTGAAATATTCCTCTCATACTTGGGACTGGGAATGTTGTACGTTGGACAAGACTCCGGATGGACGAAATCTGGCTAGTAATATCATAATGGGCAGAACGGGCCCTGTGTAGAATGCGGAGCATTTCGTTTGCCTGTCAAAATATACGTTGCGGGCGTCTTCGTGAGAGGTGTATATTGTGATCCATGCATCCATGAGTCGACCTGAGCTAGTGTACAACTTTCCATGTGCAGGCTCCGATAGCAATGGTGACGAGATGAGAAGAGATGTCGGGTATCTACGCATCCTTGGCCTCAGCGCTGGGTTTCTGTTGCTCTTCTGTCTTGGCCTCGCCCGCCTTCTCCTCTGCCGGCTTGCCTTCAGCCTTCTTACTTGTCTCCGTCTTCCCGGGCTCCTCAGCCTCCGCATTCTCCGTCTTGGTCTCCGCCGGCTTACTCTGCGCCTTCGACCCGCTCTCGTCCCCACCCAAGCCCTTCACCAGATCCTCCGCATCCTTCTCGCTCAGCCCCAGCTCTTCGACGAGCGCGAGCAGGTCGTCCTCCGTCACGTTTACTCCGTGCAGGCCCGCATCACCGAGCTTCTCGCCCGCGTCGAGCTCGCCCGGGCGCGGTTTCGTCTTGATCGGCGAGGGGGCGGGCGAGACGTGGCCGGGGTTCATCTGTGCGGGCGAGTATGCGCCGGGGATGCCGACGGGGACGGCGCGCAGGAGGGGCTTGTCGTCTTCCAGAGGCTCCCATTCTTCTTTGAGCCGGAGGAAGGTGTCGAGCTCGCCGAACTCGACGGCTTCTTCGCTGTACCTCGGTGAGCCGAGAGGTCCGGTGGTTACGTGCTGAGACTCACAAGTCCTGGAAGGTCTACCACCGCCATTCAGCAAGCGCGTGAGCAGAGACAAGGATGATACGTACTCCAGGGAACTCGCCGCCGATGAGGATACCAGGTAGCTGTTGCTTGTCTATACAGCACAGGCGTGTTAGCCCCGTGCGCTTCACGAAGTGCGCAAGGTGAAGCGGACCAGTACTAGCCTAGTGGGGCCTTTCTCCGCCATAGCTTCTTCGCCTCCTCGTCCGATGCGAGGTCGTAGGAGGTGAAGGGCACTTCCTTGACCTGCAAGACGCGTAGCACATACTCTGCACGCGTCATGATCAGTCTCGATTCCGGTCAATCGTACATCACAGACAGACCTTGACGCTGTCTAAGAGCGGGCTGAGACGCGATAGTAGTCAAGAAGACCTGTATCGGCGGCGAAGGCATCGTAAGTCTGGCTACAGTGGTCGAGGATGAGTTGTAGCAGCGATCGGTAACAGCACTCAGCCACAGCGCATCTGGTGACCGGGCGCGGCAGTGGCGCGGCTCGGCGGGAATAGGCGCCCGGGGCGGATCAGGGACGGTGGCCGACGCGCTATATTGGGCGCCTGTTGACCCCACATGATCAGCGCGTCGTGAGTCCGGGGCACCGCGCTCGCCTCCAAGAACTCCCTCCACGAACCCTCGGCCGGAACGTCTGCCTAGTTCCGGGCTATAAGTACAGCGACAGCCCTCCCTCGCACGCCCCCGCCTTTCTCACCCGCGCAGTATTCTTGCACGACCGGGCACCGCTCGCACTCGCACGCAGACGTCATGCCTATCGCCAAGCTGCCCCGTCCTGCCAGGCTGCGAGTGCGCTCGTATGCGACGACCTCGAGCTCGAGGCCGCCTCTTAGCGGTTTGAGTGCGACCGCGAAGGCCAAGGCTGAGAAGCTCTCCAAGGAGTGGAAGGGCACCAGTGCTACTGGGGAGAACACCAAGAACTTCATCGGCGGCCAGTTCGTCGAGAGCAAGGCCGACAAATGGATAGATGTCGTCGACCCGGTACGTATTCCGGCACTTGAAGTTTGAACGACGTGCTCAACATACATTGAAGGCGACGCAAACGCTGCTCACAAGGGTTCCTGAGACAACTTCGTCTGAGTTCGAGCAGGCTGTTGGTGCTGCTTCTGAAGCCTACAAGACCTGGAGCCGGACATCGGTCTTGACGCGCCAGAGATTCGTCATGGAGTGCGTATTCTACTCTTTGCCGTGTCTGGAAGAACGTGCTTAACCGAGCTGCCTAGTCTCCAATACCAGCTCCGGCAAAACGGGGATGCCATCGCGAGCAGCATCGTCCTTGAGCAGGGCAAGACGTATCCTGGTACGTTCCGGTTTGTACATCTACCAAGGCGCAGCAGCTAACGTTCGCACAGATGCTCAGGGTGACCTGCTTCGTGGCTTGCAGGTAGTGGAGACTGCCTGTGGCATTCCCACTGCGCTCCTGGGCCAGACGATCGAAGGTGAGTACATTGGCACTTTCTGTACGGCTCGGAGACTTACTATGGAGCTCAGTGTCTAAGGATATGGACACTTCGACTCGTCGACTGCCGCTGGGTGTATGCGCAAGGTAAGACCAATGCGTACTGCCCGGAATATACGATGCTCACTTACGTTGAACAGCATCGCGCCCTTCAACTTCCCTGCGTAAGCCTCGCTCTATCTCGAATACCTTCGCCACCCTGAGCTCACACTCCTGGTGTAGCATGATCCCTCTGTGGACCATCCCCATGGCTCTCGCGACCGGAAACACCCTCATCCTCAAGCCCTCAGAGCGTGACCCAGGCGCTGCCATGATCATCGCCGAGCTGTGCCAGAGGGCAGGCCTCCCTGAGGGCGTTCTAAACGTCGTCCACGGAACTGTGCCTACCGTGAACGCCATCTGCGACCACCCTGCTATCAAGGCGATTAGCTTCGTGGGCGGTGACCGTGCGGGCAAGCACATCTATGAGAGGTGTGCTGCAATGATCATGAATGACTAGGTCATTGTGCTGACATCCTGTACAGGGGTCGGGCCACTGGCAAGCGTGTGCAGGTACGTTTGCCTGACAGACAGGAAAAGGCTGCTCGTGCTGACACGCCTTCCCAAAGGCGAATCTGGGCGCGAAGAACCACGCTGTCCTCATGCCTGACGGTGAGTAGGCAATTCCACTCGTGTTTCTCCGGTCACTGACTTACACTTCTTGCAGCTAACAAGAACCACGCGCTTAACTCGATCATCGGTGCTGCCTTCGGCGCGGCAGGTCAGCGGTGCATGGCTATCTCTGTCGGTGAGTACATTTGCCACAAGAATCGGAGCCTGGTCTGACCCAGTACAGCCGTCTTGGTTGGTCCCACGCAATCATGGGTTCCCGAGCTCGTCGAGCGCGCGAAGAAGCTCAAGGTAAACCAGGGCTTCGAGCAGGGCGCTGATCTGTATGTATCTCCGGTCTTGCCTCGCCCTCGCTATGACCTGGACTCACGACACGACACCAACAGCGGTCCCGTCATCTCCCAGGCAGCCAAGCAGCGTATCACCAGCTTGATCGCCTCGGCAGAGGAAGAGGGCGGAATTATCGCTCTCGACGGACGCGGCTACCAGGTGCCCGAGTACCCCGACGGCAACTGGGTCGGACCGACCGTCATCGAGGCGACCACCACCATGCGGTGCTACCGGTACGTCTCGCTCCCCCCCTCCCCCTTCCCTCCTCTCCAATATATCACCTACTCATCACCCGCGTGCCCGTAGCGAGGAGATCTTCGGGCCGGTGCTGATCGTGCTGAAGGCGGACACGCTCGACGACGCGCTCGCGATCATCAACGAGAACCGGTACGGGAACGGGACGGCGATCTTCACGCAGAGCGGCGCGACGGCGCGCAAGTTCGAGCGCGAGGTCGAGGTCGGCCAGGTCGGCATCAACGTGCCGATCCCCGTCCCGCTCCCGATGTTCTCCTGGTCCGGGAACAAAGCGAGCTTCCTTGGGGACGTGCCGTTCTATGGTAGGCACGGTATCGACTTCTACACGCAGAACAAGGTGGGTAGAGTATGGATACTACCGTGGAGTGTGCGGACGCTGACGCTGATTCGGGTTATGTGTAGACGACGACTGCGCTCTGGAAGGCGGAGGACGCTATCGGGAACAAGGCATCTGTGGATATGCCCACACACCACTGAGCGTCGGAGGGTGTATTCCTCATCTAGGATACATGGAAAACATTGTACTATAGCAATGCATGCTTTCGTCTTCCCCGCAAGGAATCCTTGTAAGCGAAGTGAGGGACTATCTATGTAAGGGCGCAACGTCTACTCTACCCCTTGTGTGCTTTTCCCGACAACCTCGTCGAGGAACGCGTTCGAGAGCTTCACACATTGGTGGTACACCTCCTCAAAGCCCTTCTACAAAGATAGCATTCGTGAGCTCATGTATGCGATTGGAGTGTGTGATACAGTTACTCGCCATGCCGCCGTAGTACGGATCCGCGATGGGCTCGTTATCGAGGTACGAGCCCCAGAGACGAACCTCGGCCGTCGCGTCGCGCGGCTTCACGCGATTCAAGTTGCGCAGATTTGCCTCGTCCGCAGCCAGTATATGCGTGAACCGGCGGAAGTCCTCCGTCTGCACCTGGCGTGCGCTGTGTTCGATAGGCACGTTGTACTGGGTAGTTTATAGCAGATCGTCAGCCGGGCGACCTGGTCCACTCGGGACGTAGCGGTACCTTGCGGCATATCGCCACGGAACTGCGGTGAAGAGCATACAGTCAGCACTAGGATATCCGGAGAGAGACTGCGGTACCAACCGATGGTCGGGATCCTCGCCGATGTGGTAGTTCGAGGTGCCCGCGGAGTCGACGGTTATGTCGATGCCGCGCTCTTTCGCGACATGCTTCAGGACCGCCTCGCCAATTGGAGAGCGGCAGATGTTCCCCAGGCAAACAACCAAGACGGACAGATTCGACATCACTGCGTGCTATACGGATTGGAAGCAGTTCTACAGCCAAGTCGTCTGCGCAGGGGATGCGAGAACATGCCTGGGAATTGCTAAATGCGACATGCGTAGTGTTCACGCGCCCTCGAGCAACGAACGCGAGATCGTTTGAGAAGGCCTTGTTTGCATATTCTTCGCCGGGAGTAAGCCAAAAGGATACAGCGGAGAAGTGACGAGCTTATCTACGGGGTATCGTTCGGTTGTCAAGAGGGGCGGCGCACTACATGAAGGTGGATGCGTAGCTATGGGCGTATTCGAGCCTGACCAGGAGGCGTCAGGGAGCGTCTCGCGTCGTCGTGGAGTAATCCGAACATGCAGTAGAAACCCTATCCAACCTCGCGCGACGCAAGACAAAAGAACCGGACCGGATCATGAAGGAGGCGGGTGATGGGAAGAGTTGCTGTCCAAACACCGATACTGGGACGGGCGGGCGCATTACATCGTATTGGGCTAAGAGAACTAGGGCTAGGTAGGATGATAGCACGGTGGACGGAGTGGGAGACAGTGTTGAAGTTGGCTGGACGTGGGCGTGGATGGACAGCAGGCTAAAAGAGGTCTAAGCGGCCGATAAAGAAAGATATATACACCGCGAAGAGGTGGTATGCGAGAGCGCCGCGGAAGGGCAAAGGCGAGATTGCGTCGAGAGGAGGAACAGCAGGAGCTCATTCACCACTTGATCCACTCGCCGTACATGTTGGGGATCTCCCCTCGGATGTACGCCTCGAAAGTCCGCTTGACTACGACGGACCAGTCGAGATCTCGTTTGTCGTCCGCTACCAGGTCTTCGGGGAACTCATTGCGGTCAGCCTGGCCGCCGTCGGCTTGTGCGCGCGCAATCCGCTCGCCGTTGATGAAACGAGGGCCGAGATCGGGCCAATTCCTCGTGGGGTCGAATGGTTGCCACCTGCCGCGACGGTAAGCCACGACATATCAGAACAGCACTGGTGTTACATACCAGAAGTTGTGGAAGTGATAGGAGTAGGCTCCCCTGAAGAAGCCATTGAAGCCAAGCGCGTGAGGCGCCGCACTCTTTTCCCGAGGTGTGAAGAAGAAATCACCAAACCTACACTTCAAGTCAGTTATGGCATCTCGGACACGCAAGACAATGTACACACTCGGTGAAGTAGGGCTGTGGCGGGCGCTCGCGCTGGTAGTCTTCCGTGTTCAGCCACGCAGAGTCGAAGAGCGCGTCAGGCAACCGCAGAAGCAGTGGCTCTAGCGCTGCATCCTTCGTATACCTTGACACGGTCATCGGGTGGAAGTCCAGACCGTTCTTCAGCGCCGTGCGGAACAGGAATGTGCCTAGCGCGGAGCCCTTGTTGAGCTTCAGCACAGCCGTGTTGTACCTCTCCAGACGCGACCACCGGTACGCGAACGCGCCCTTCCAGCCCCAGAGCTCTTCCCAATCGCGCAGCAAGATAGTGTCCGCGTCCAGGTAGATGCCTCCGAAGCGATGGCAGAGCACGAAGCGCGCCATGTCCGAGAGAATGACAGACAGGCGGTCGTACGAGGACGGCGACTTGGAGCCGACACGGTTCACCTTGTCGTCCTCAACCGCGGACTTCGTCTGGCCAGGCTGACCAGCCGCGGCCGCACCATCGCCCTCTGCCGCGGTAGAGGACGAGTCGACCGGCTGAGGGATCTTCTCGACAACACCACCAGAGTTGAAAAGAGTATCCCGGAGGTCCCTCCATTCGTCCTTGAGTTCCGGAACGCCGTCCAGCTGCTCAGTCGTGTTCCACAGCTTGAACTGGATAACATCCTTGAAGCGCGGGTGCAGGAACGGTGATGCCCAAGGGTTGGACTTCAGCTGTTCGAACATATCCCGCATCGCCGTTGGGTTCGGCACTGAGGCGGCAGGTCCAGGGTTGATCCAGAGCCAGAATTTGGGCCTACAGATGGTGGGATCATCGTGCTCGGGGTCAAGGTGCAAGCCGAGGTTCTGCGTGTACAGGAAGGACAGCAGTGCGAGATAAGGCTTGTCGGTGAACGGCCCCGTCCAGAACATGTGGAAGATGTGCGGGTTCTCCTCGCACGCCGCGGGGCGGTCGTGGTGCGCGATGTACTTCGGGGGCGGGGGGAAGTGCACATGGGGTTCCCAGTCAGCGTTGCGCTTCTTGACGAATCCGGCGTTCGGGTCGGCTACGCCTTGGCTCTTGAGCGCGAGCGCCGGGTTGACCTGGGGCGCAGTCTGGGTGCTGTTCTGCAGCTCGCCGTCCTCCACGTAGATGTACTTCCATTCGTCCATCTTCCCTCTTCGGACCCGCGCACCGTTGTCCAGCCCGCCTCCAAGACGGAGGACCTCAAGACAGTCGCGGACATACTGCAATCCTCGCATGAGATGACGTCTTGCATCAAACCGGACTATCAATCACCTTGTTCTGCGAAAAGTCACAGTGTTCCATCACCACGTCCATGTCGGCGACACTGCCAGGCATTGGCCTTGGGGGGTACGCGACATTGGGAGGCTTCGCCTGGATATCGAGGTAGACACGCTTGGCACCAATGCCAACGGTATTGGTGACTGATGGTGGGCGGAACCTGGTGGGGATAGTAGACGATTTCCTAGGTGGCAGGGCGGGGTTTATGGGAGGGGTCGTCAGACCAATAGTCTCGGGGACTGCAGAAACGCGTCAGACAGCGAAAAGGACCAATCGAGAGTGCCACGCACTTTTCTGCCCACTGGGGTAGTGTCCAGCAGCTACCTCCCACTCCCATATCCGCTGGAGGTCTTCGCGCCTGTATACGAGCGTCGGGGGGTCCTGGTACGCTGGCCATGACCTGTCCTCTGGCACGAAGCGGTCGCGAAGAGAGAACATCATGACGACGGTGAGCACGACGGCGAGGAAGCCGGCGGCGAGCAGCATGCGTCCTCTTCTCCTGCCGAACCTGGTGATGGTGCTATGGTGCAGCTTGGGGAGGTTGGGTAGCATGAGTCGGAGGCGACGTGTCCGGACGCCGGGGATAGGAAGGGAGATGGGCACGAGCCATGAAGAGCTGTGGTAGTGCCGCTGCCACTTTTCGCGGACGGCGGAGGAGTGGGTCGGGAGGCCGTTTGCTGGACGCGCTTTTTCGGCGTAGCCGTTCCCGCGTTGCGGGAAGTATATTGACGTTGCCATTGAAGGCCGCGACGTCGGGCGGGTGGCGACTAGGAGAGCTATAGGCTAGGACGCCGTGGTGGAAGGAGGAAGAGGAGATGGAGGGGGCGGCGAGAGAGACCGCGCGGGCAGAGGAGGACACTCGCACTCGCACTCCGACTCGGTCGTGAACGCGCTCAGCCAAGTCCAGCAAGCACCGCACAACATTCTCCCTCCCTCCCCTGCCACGTGACACTTCCCCATTCATCCCCGCAGCTTCCCCTTCAGCCTCCCATCACCCCCTCCAGTGCTCCCGCACCGCTTCTCTCCCCGCTTTCTCGCCACGCTGAGAACCGGAAACGTCTATATGCATTGCAATTGGCCCTTGTCCTCCTACAATTACACTGGTCGTACATCTACAAGCAGAACTGCTGCGCCGCATCCCAGCTATCGACTCCAGTCTCTCAGTTGGCGCCCAGAGGCTGCTGAGCGAGGTCCGCAGGGTCGGTCGGCACAGACAGGATACGAAGCGTGTTCGTGTGGCCGAGACCACCCTTCCAGCCCTGCACGGCAACGACAGTAGTGCCGGTCTTGATGATGTTGAGCTTGAGCGCGTTGCGGAGACCGAACCGAATGCGGTTGTCGACCTAGCAGCACTTTTGTCAGTATCTGCTCACACACGTCAGAAAATCGCGCTAAGTGCTCACATCGGTCTGCCACTGGTGAGGCTCGATGCCGCGGGGCTCGGGGTACCAGAAGGGATAGCAGCCCCTGTGAAGGTGAATCTGGCGGGCAGTCTGCTGGTTGCGCGTAACTGACAATGATCGACAGCGACGTCAGCGGACAATTTTCCCACTGTATGAGACCTTTACTCACCAGTGATGATCGGGACGGACGGGCGGTACTTCGAGATGAGGCGAGCAGTGTTGCCGCTCGTGGACAGCACGATGATCGCGCTCGCGTTCTGCTCCGAAGCAGCAGCGACTGCTGCGATCGCAACGGTCTCGACGGTACCGGTCGGGCGAGGGGTGACGGCACGGAGTTCGTCATAGAGCGCAGGGTAGCAGATTGCAGCCTCCGCGAGCAAGCACGTCTCCGCCATCATGAGCACTGGAGGCTTGTTAGACGAAGCTCAGAGGGACGCGTCATGATACATACCAGATTGGATGGGGTAAGCACCCTTAGCGGTCTCGCCAGACAACATGACACAGTCCGCACCATCCATAACGGCGTTGGCGACGTCGCTGACCTCGGCCCGAGTGGGACGGGGGTTGTACTGCGTCAGAAATCAGCAAACATCCCTCGCTTGCGAATTGATCATCATCTACTCACAGTCATGGACTCGAGCATCTGAGTGGCAACGATGACCGGCTTGCCAGCCTTGTTGCACTTAGCAATCATCATCTTCTGGGCGAGGAAGACCTGGCTGGCGGGGATCTCAATACCGAGGTCACCACGGGCGACCATGACACCGTCGGTCTCAGCGAGGATCTCGTCGAAGTTCGCGACACCCTGCTCGTTCTCGATCTTGACGATGATTTTGATGTTTGCGCCGTCGGGGCCGAGGACGCGGCGGATCTCGCGCACATCTTCCGCGCGGCGGATGAAGGACGCGAAGATCATGTCGACGCCGTTCTCGACACCGAACTTGAGGTCCGCCTTGTCCTTCTCGGAGAGAGCGGGGAGGTCGACATCGGTTTTGGGGAGGTTGACACCCTTGCGCGAGCTGAGCGTGCCGTTGTTGAGGGCACGAACGCGCACGTTGTCGCCCTCGATGCCGAGAACGAGCAGGGAAAGAATACCTGTGACAACCCTCAGCAAAGCTCGCATAATAAGAGTGGATGAGGCACGCACCATCATCGACATAGATGAGCTTGCCCGGCGCGGTGACCTTGGGCAGGTTTTTCTGAGCGAGGACCAGTTCAGCAAAACGTCCGAAGATTGCAGAGAACTATGCATACGTAGTCCACGAACATGACCTTGTCATCGCAGTTCTCCTTGTACTTGGGATCGGTGGAGACAATGAATTCGTGGCCAGCCTTGATGGCAATCTGGGAGGTACATTGGTGAGGTTATGCGTTCGGCGCATACAAGCAGGCGACTCACGTCCATCTGGTCCCTCATGACACCAGTACGGATCTCCGGACCTTTCTGTAGAAGGATTTGAGTGATCGCGGCGCACACTGGTACCTTCGCGGAGACTTACGGTGTCCAGAGCGATCGCAACGGGGCGACCCTCAGGGTCCACTGCAAGTGCATGAGAAGGCGGATCCTTTCAGAAAAGTAGACGGTACGTACGAGACACCATCTTCCTGGTGTTGTCGATGACACTCTTGTGCCACTCATACTCGCCATGGGAAAAGTTCATCCGAACTAGCAGTGAACCATGGTTACTATATACCGGTCATCCAGTCGAGACGGAAATCACACGCACCGATGTTCACACCCGCGCGACGCAACTCCGCCAGCTTCTCGACATTGTTAGTCTTGGGTCCTAGTGAGTTCCGGGGACATCAGCCACGAGATCTGGGTCGTCGGGATGCGTTTACCGTACCGATAGTGGCGATAATGGAGGTCTGAAGGCCGGATGTCAGTGTTTCTGGGCATATGACGGCGCGTCGATCAGACTACAGACCTTGCGGTGGAACTTGGTCTCCTCCGTGGGCACCTGGGCCGTGGTCGGGTCGAGCGACGCGGACCATTCGATGCGAGAGGTGATGTTGGAGGAGGACATGGTGGATGGGCGGACCAGAGGTGCAATGGAGGGAGAGAAAAGTCGGCGTTGGGGTATTTAAAGAAGGAGCGGAGCTAAGGGGGACGATGATGGCCACTCGATGACAGCCGATATGTATATCGTTGCGGTGCGCGGCGCGGCGCGTCTTGCGCTGCTTTTCGTACACGCCCATCTCGTATTGGCCAAGCCATCGCTCTCTGCTCTTACGTCTCTACGAACGTGTCCAGTTCTTCCGCATGCCCTCGCGACGATCTCTGAGCTGCCTCGCTGCGAACACTTCTCGACACTGGCCTGCTTGGCGGTCCGGAGAACACACCCTCGTATCGATCGCGGCGCCGGCGAATGCGGCATTGCCCAACAGGGCAACGCGGACCATGGCACGATACGAATGTTCCCCAAAGAACGTATCACAAAAATTCACTCGTTCAGCGGCTCAGGGCCATCGCGTCTGCCGCGGTTCAATGTTTATGACCATTATCTTGGAGACCTCCACGTTCCTACACGCTGAGTGCCTGCGGCTTTGGCTCCTCCTACAAACCCAGGTCTGTGGTACTTGAGACGATGTTTGACCAAATATGTTGGTCTTCCGAAGCTTCACATATGTGAGACACTGCACCGTCACTTAGACGTGAAGCCATGGTGTCGCAAGTACTTCCTGAGCTCCAAGGTGACAAGGAATGCACCAGTGATGCGCTCCCTGCCATGGTGGTTCAGGCGAGTTATACAGATTCTCACCTGCGTGCGTTGGTTGACATTCACCCATAATACAGTATGTGCACCCCGCAGTCCATAGCCGTGTAGAAACGGACTAATGCACGCATACCATGTTGTGCATACTCGGCATCTTGAGCGCGCCTCGACCTCCGCAGCGTCATAACGCCATGTTGACTGCGGATATGTGAGTCCTCACTAGCCGGCTGTACATGCTTCAATGCTGAGGATCGACGCCACGCTTCCCAAGTTCATGAATTTGCGCAGCCAGATGACCGCGTATGTTCGCGCTCCTTCACCATCTACGCGCTTGTGCGTCCATGACTTTGAGCCCTAATCCCGCAGTCGTTCGACGCAATGTCGGTGTGGACTGCAGCATGGACAAGCTGCCGATCTCTCACAACTGTTCAAAGCGCTCTAGTCACAGTGCACGAGAGTCTCGAACAGACAGCAGTGTATGATGCGTTTGTGATGCAGGACTGATCCTCCACCTCAGATCCGAGTTGTGGCATTGTGTTTAAACAGGAGTGTTCACGAATGTTAATGGCAAGCCTGAGCGCGAACGAGGTCCCATATGCGCGCTCTACCCGTCTGCAGCCGCTCAATAGAAGTGTCCGCTCATCTTGACATTGTCAACCAGGATACAGGGCTCTCGAGGATCGACCAGTAAGCATTAAGCCCCTCAGCGCAGCCCACGACTTACCTCCACATTTCCCGAGCAAATCGGACATTCAGCGAGGAAACTTCTACTCGGAAACTAAGAAGGGACTGCGCCCATCGCGAATACTTGACATGACTTGCAGGTGACATCTGGCACCCTGCATGACCGAGCGCTCTGCACTTGCGTATACCTCTCCGCAGGCCCATGACGCCTCGTCGCGCAGCGCGGTCATCATGACTCTTACAGGCCAGGAGCTTAGCGCGTCGTCAGCCTGCTACGAGCCTCCCGAGAATCGCCGCCGTCGTATAAAATGGCAGGCCATGTCTATGCCTTCGTCACTCCGCTGCCTCTCGCGGTCGTGCAGCCTCCCTCCCCGATGCATAGCATGTTATACACCATGCTCTGATCCCCGTCACTCGACACTGACCTCTTTCAGCCATTGTCTTACGTCGACGGATACCGCTGCCACCCCGAACGCCTACAGGAAACCGACTACCCGCTCAACGCATGGATGAAAACGCCGCAACTCGCCCGCGCATACCGCTGAAACCGCTCAACCTGCGGCTGTTGACACACGTAGGAACCACCGATGGCTCGTCGTAAGCTCCCTTCTTCTCTTGAGGATCAGCTACAGACCTTTGCCGTAGAGACGGCCGTGGCTCGAATGCGCCTCCGAGGCCACCAAACGGCTCGAACGACAAACAAGGCTCCACTGTCTCGCCCGCCGTCCCCGCGGTTGTCGTCATCTGCTGCCTCGTCGGAGTGGTGCTATTCACTTGGTGGTTCCTCAAGCGAGCTCGGAGGCATAGAAGACGTTTTGCTTTGCTTGGACCGTTGGGGCTTGTGCCAAAACCCAAGCTTGTCGAGGTGAGGATGCAGAGGCCGCGCAGCCTCAGGGTCGAGGACGGATGGGCGACGCTCTCGGTGAGTGTCCGGTCCATATTGCTAGCCTGCGGTGACTCAGGGTGCCACAGCCGCTAGCCGCCACGAAGCTTCCAGCTATGGATATATGCAACCGTAAATCAGCCCGTGCTTCACCTCCATCACCTTCGGCACCGAGCCTCGGGAGGAACCGCTACACTGACCTCCACGAGTCTTCTGGACACGACATCGAGCTGACGGTTTTGCGACATCGCTGGAAAGCGCGTCGTTCGCCGGAGCGGGCTGCGGACACCCTACAGGTTTCGTTTTTGGTCGCTATGCCTTCGTCCCGTGCGGACAGAAAAACGAATGGATATGACGGACGTAGCGGAAGGGGAGCTGCAGGCTTACCGGATCTCTGTATTGGCGTGGCGGACGTGCGGTACGGATAGGGCTAGTCCGACTCGTCCTGACTCCCTCGGGGATGACGCGTCGCGGTTCCCATCAGTCGATTGAGCACCCGGTCTCGGTGCCGTCGGCGACTTTGGGCCTCGTTGGGGCCGTTGTCCTGTTCGTCCACGATCTATGCGATTTGATTCCTTGCCAGGGTCGGCAAGCACGACATCTGTACCTGCAACCCGGGACTGTCCTCAAGGCCCTTGCAGAGCGTGAAGATCCGGGGCTACCTCCGCTCGAGCTGCTCGACCACTTGGCATGAATCCCTACTTGAGGAGTCAGGCGCGTGGCGACCGCAGCGGTCGTTGACCGGTTATTATGTGCCATGCAGCTCTAGTCGTGGATGGTATGTGATCAGGACAAGCACAGAGCCTCTGACTACTCCGAGAACGGACGTCGAGTTTGCTGCTGGGACGCTTGCACCGCTTTCTGCCAATCCTCGATGACGCCGAGGCCACACAAGTAGCGCGAGCCGCGCTAGATCGTCGTCCTCCCTGCGGAGCTCTGCTCATCATATCGCATGGGAAGCAGTGCTTGAGTATTCTGAATAATCGCTACTGAGCGCGAGCAGGCACTGTGGTGAAACTGAGTTGCGTCCGAGTGTACGGTCAAAGTGCAGAGGCGTCGTCGATCGGGAGGTGGATCTTGATGAGGAGCGTGGTGTAGCCATGTTACCGCACGTGCTGGATCGATGGAACATATAGCAGCTCGCGTCTCATCCCGCTCGCGACTCTCCTCTCCGCCCTCATCATCTCCTACATCGTATACATCTCTCGCAGACCGCAGCCATGGATGAAGAATACGATGTACATGTCTCCTTCGACTAAGCGGGTGGCTGTAGCTGACCAGAGCAATGACGCAGGTCGTCGTACTCGGTACTGGTCTGACGGAATGTATCCTTTCGGGTCTCCTGTCCGTCGAGGGCAAGAAGGTCCTCCACATGGATCGAAACGACTACTATGGCGGTGACAGTGCCAGTCTGAACCTCACCCAGGTCAGCGCTGCGGAGATGAACCATCTGACTGCGATTCTCATACGTGATATGCACCCAGCTGTACCGCAAGTTCAGACCTGACCAGAGCCCTCCCGCTGACCTCGGACGCGACCGCGACTACGCCGTCGACCTCATCCCCAAGTTCATCATCGCCTCGGGAGAGCTCACTCGCATCCTCGTCCACACCGACGTGACGCGCTACCTCGAGTTCAAGCAGATCGCCGGCAGCTTCGTGTACCGCGATGGCAAGATCTCGAAGGTCCCGTCTACGGAGATGGAGGCGGTCAAGAGCCCCCTCATGGGTCTGTTTGAGAAGCGGCGGGCGAAGAAGTTCTTCGAGTTCCTACAGAACTGGAAGGACGAGGACCCGGGTACCCACCAAGGTACGTGCATCCTATCCTTCGATCCGCATGTGCGGGTTTTGAGATTGTTTTCGGAAGGCATCGACTTGGACAAGCACACGATGGCTCAGGTGTACGAGAAGTTCGGTCTCGAGCCCGGAACCCAGGACTTCATCGGTCACGCTATGGCGCTCTACCTCGACGACGAGTGAGTGAAGTTCAGGGTCGAACTGGATCGTGTGCTAATGCTCCGCAGCTACAAGACCAAGCCTGCGCGGCCAACCTATGAGCGTATTGTCCTCTACACTTCCTCCATGGCCCGGTACGGCAAGTCGCCCTACATCTACCCCCTGTACGGCCTCGGCGAGCTCCCTCAGGCGTTCGCGCGTCTGAGTGCCATCTACGGCGGTACCTACATGCTCGACAAGCCCATTGACGAGATCGTCACCGACGCTGACGGCAAGTTCATTGGCGTGCGGAGTGGTAACGAGACCGTCAAGGCTAAGCAGGTCGTTGGCGACCCCAGCTACTTCGGTGCTGGAAAGTCCTCTGAGGGTGGCAAGGTCCGTGTCGTCG
The DNA here is from genome assembly GCA_022385765.1 of Trametes cingulata. Taxonomy (NCBI): domain Eukaryota; kingdom Fungi; phylum Basidiomycota; class Agaricomycetes; order Polyporales; family Polyporaceae; genus Trametes; species Trametes cingulata. The sequence continues at coordinate 563,594 of MU277982.1, read as the reverse complement.
AGGAAGGCAAGGTCGTCCGCGCGATCTGCTTCCTCAAGCACCCCATCCCCGGTACGGACGATGCGGATAGTGCGCAGATCATCATTCCTCAGAACCAAGTCGGCAGGCGGAACGGTACGTGTTCGTGACCACATGCTGGTAGTCATTTGACTAAGTGTCGCGGGTAGATATTTACATCGCGATGGTGTCTTCGACGCACAACGTTTGCGCCAAGGACGTATATGTCGCGATTGTCAGCACGATCGTCGAGACCGACCGGCCTGAGCAGGAGATTGCCCCTGGTCTCCAGCTCCTCGGCCCCATTTACGACAAGTAAGTCTCTGGTAGGTTCTTCTATATGTTGCATCTCCTGACGCGGCCTGTCCAGGTTCGTCTCGGTCTCCTCCATATATACCCCCACCTCCACCGGCGAGTCCGACCAGATCTTCATCACCCGCTCCTACGACGCGACCTCGCACTTCGAGACCGTCGTGGACGATGTCCGGAACGTCTGGAAGAGGATGATGGGCAAGGATCTCGAGCTGAAGAAGCGCGAGGTTGAGGTCGAAGCCTAGACGCGTTCGCACTTGATCGCAAATACTGTCACGTCTCTTTTTATCCTTTTCCCTTCCGGAGTTCCTTTTGCTCGGATACGCCTAGTTGAGTTTACTGTGTATAAGAAGTAGGAAGACCATCTCATCGCTGTACTTGTCGTGCAATGCATCCGTTTGCCCGTTCTGCCGGGACCCTGTCGAAGTGATCAAAGAAGCGCTTCCGATCTACAATTGTGAAGTCTACAACAACTGCTAGGGTATCAGAAGAATGCATTCATGTCGAACTCGGGCACTTTGACATCCTGCTTCGCGGACTTCATGAGGCTGCCAATGCCGGCCTTGCGAGCGACCAGATCCCCTTCGTCCTTCAGTTCTTCCTTGGGCACCTGTGGCGGTGGAGGTGATGCCGCGCGCGAGGGAGAGCGAGAAGGCGAGGCTCTTCGCGTTGGAGGTGCGGTGGTGACGTCGATGTCGATGAGGATGGAGGACTTGCGGCGCAAGGCAGGCTCGAGTGCGAAGCGTGTCGATACCGGACTTGGAGGACGCAGGGCGGCTCGGCTGTCCCGCATCACGGTGGACGGTCTCTGGAAAGACCACGAGCGGACCAGGTCCAGCGCAAGGACATGGCAGCCTGTAAGACCATGGTTGAGTAAGTCTGTAAGGTCAGGAGCGAAAGAAGACCTACCCATTCTGCAGAACACACGCGCTATCTGGAGAACAAAGTTGAACTCGGTCCGTCCGGAGATCTCACTCGTGCCCTGCGCAGTTTGTAGCGTCTTCGACTTAAGCTGCGAGAATAGCAACGCGAGGCTTGGGTCGTCGTAGTGAGGATCACCGATCTCGGTGATCTGTGCATCGACAACAGAAGCCATGTCTTGAAGTGGCATCTGAGCAGTCCAGTCAGTTGACTCCGGCCGCAGACCGTGCATAGGCAACAAGGCTTACCACTAGTATTCGCACCGCCAAGTCGCGTCTGTGGAGCATCCAGAACGCCCAGCTGGCCAGATACCGATTGCCCTCCTTGAACGCGAGTGGGATCACTGTGTCGTTCAGAATGCCACGCAGGATGGGTCCGTCGTCGCCTTGCTCGACAACACGTGCTAGCGCAACCGCCAGTTGCCAATCTGAGAGGTTCCTGAGACAGACGTTCACCGCGTCCTTGAGACTGCCACCGAGCAGGAAAAACGCTGCCGCATACTCTGCGCGAGGGTTAGAAACTGAAGAGACAATCATATGTAGATGAACGCGCACCAAACCGCCGCTTGCTCAGGAGGGCGAACGCGTTCTTCAAAGCCGCAGTTCGCCACCGAGGCTCCTTGAAGTCGTTGTTCAGGAACTTGAGCATGAGCTGCTGTTCCTTGTGCCAAGCCGCCTGCCTCCATAGTCCGTGCACGAGCTTGACCTTGCCTAGCGCAAAGTAGAACAGACTGCATGCCGTTGGATCGCGCACATCGCCCGCCATGTACTCGTTCCGAGCGATCACTTCCATATGAGCACGCTGGTCGACCCATAGATCAGCCCTCCTGTTCGAAAGGAAAATAAGGAGACGCAATGCAAACCATAGCATCCGTAGAGTGCATCCAGATGAACACCCCTAATGCTCGCGCATCGGGCCAGCACATCTTCCCGCCACATGCCGCCACAGAGGTAGACAATAGGACTTCCTGGCTGTCGCTATGGAATGCCCAGATCATGTCGCGATATCGCAGTCGCTCTCGCCGTTTGAGCTGCAATGTAGGAGCAGTGCCATTGGTAGGCGAAGCTGGGCTGCTGGGCTCGGATGCACGGCGGTTGAGGATGTAGAAGCTGCGCATGGAGATGAGATATCGCAGGCCGTTCGCGTCGAGCGCGCGACGCTGCTCTTCGATCTAGAGCGGGGTCAGACTAAGCTGCGCATTATGAGATTGACGAGAAATACCTCGAGCGCAGTCTGGATGAGCACAAGTAGCGATGCATTCTCGCTCGGAGTCAAGTGCGGTATGGGCTTCTCTTCGAGGTGGTCTAGCAGCTTCCGTATGGCGGATGGAGAGAAGGGATCCTCTTCCTCCCTGTGAATCATGTGACTGAATGCGCATATATGCACAACGCGTATGTACTACTTACTCATCTCTTCCCTCAGGGATGTCGAAGAGCAAGGAGTACTTCGGCCTATGTGGCGCGTTCGTCTGCCGTATTTCCGATTGGACCCACGGACGAACAGCATAGAAAGAGTCACGTACCGCTTTCGCCTCGTCGTCCCTTCGCAGGAAGTTCTCGAGCGGCAGGTGTTCCCAGTCATGGATGTCTCGCCCAGACTCGATGTTGCGCGCAAGGTTGACGATGATGCTCTTGACGAGCTCGATCTTCTCTGTATAGACAGTCAGCGTCCCCTTTCGACCTGGAATCTTACACCAGGACGCACCCCACAAAAGGCACTGCAGGACCATCTGTGGATGATACTCGTCGAGCGGCCCGTTCAACCTCGCCACATGCTCGAACAAGCTCTCCTCCTCTTTCTCCTCCGCGCCCTTTTCCAACCTCTTCTGCCCGAACATGAAGAGTAGATGTCCTGCACCGACAAGCAACGTCCCCCTCGCCAACCATATCGAGTCGCTGATCGGATGTGGGACGACTCCAGTCATGTCGATCTTCCAGCACACGCTCCACCCTGGGGTCTCGTCGAAATACGTCGCGCGCTGCTGGCAGAGCAGCTCGACGCGGTGCGCGAAGCCGACGGCGAGAATGGATTGTCCGTCGGGCGTCGCGGCCCAGTCGAGGTCGGTGATCGGGTCGGGGAGGACGGCGCGATACTCTAGGCCGAGCGCGAACTCGGACTCCTTTGAGTCCCAGATCGTGAGCTCTTCGCCTTCGGGGGTGGGTACGACTGCAGGTATATGCTTCAGCGGTGAACGCGCTTGAAGTGGGTATGTTTGAGACTCACTGAGCACAGACTTCTTGGCAGAACTGCACCGCGCCATGCTCAAGCCCTTCCTACCCGTCCTCACGACGCCTGTGCATTTCCATGCCACCGTCTGCCCTTCGCGTCCCCTCGCCTTCTCCTTGACGCCATTCGTCGCCCCGTTCGTGCGGCCGTTTGTGACGATACCCGGCTGTCCATCCATGATACCCTCAGGTACCCAGAACGCCAGCTCCCCCTGCTCGGACACGCTCAGGAGCACATCGTGCACCTGAGCCACCCCACGGGTGCCCGAGCCGTACTGCCCAACCCACGCCATCGGGTCTACTGGGAGGATTCTCTTGGGCGGCTTCGGGAGTGGTAATGACGACTCAGACAGGAGAGACAGAGTGGTATTGTCTCCCGAAATGGTCGCAGAGATGACGACGACGGTGCAAGAAGCGGTGATGCCGATGAGGGTGCGGTATGGACTGGAGATAGACGGGGATGAAAGAGCGAACAGCGACGTGAGCGCAGGCACTTGGAGAGTGGCGGGAGGGGTTGTATGCAGAGTGAGGAGACTGGTAGAGGAGGAGTATGTGACAAAACGTCGACCTGTTGTATCGCAGCGTGAGCATCAGAGCGTACGTCCTCTGGGTTGTACGTACCTGCGTCGAAAACGACAAACTGGTCTACCCGCTCCGAATCCGCTGTCCACCGCCCTTTCCTCACCAGCCTCCCCGACCGCGCCCAATCAAAGTTCCAAACCTCGCCAGACCCGTCGGACCTGAGCGCACCCACGCCCTCGCCATTTGGCGTCCTCATGAACCGAACGACCTCCGCCCTCGAGTCCTCCCGCGCATCTGCATCCGCATGCTCTGCGCTCGACGCGACTAGCTTTAGCCCGTCAGCACGGGCGTCGAAGAACGGCAGGATGGCGAGTTCATATGACTTCAGGGGAGGGGAGGTGATGAGGGTTAGAGATGTGCGACCGGGGTTCGGCACGATATAGAGGTGTGCTGGAGGGCCGGAAAGAACTCCAGGGGCCGACTGAAGAAGAGTGAACTGCTTGAGGAGAGTCGGCGGACGGCGATCTATGTTCTGACAGGACGTCAGAGAGCATTCGAGAGCACGTAGCCCATATGGAACGCACCGCGACAGCTTGGACGACCAGCGACCCATCACTCAGCACGCGCAGGAACATATCCCAGCCCTCCTCAGTGATCTCTCGTATGCGCCGCCGACGGGCATCATCCTCTGCGCTCTGCGATTGTTCAAGAACAGATTTCAAGGCAGCATTCAGCACCTCACGGTCGAGGCGGAACACGCTAGAGTTCGTCTCTTGTGAGGCGACTGAGAATGGGAGAGAGGAGAAGGTGTCAAGTGCTGAGTGCAACTGCAGGTACTGTGGCGCATCGAGCACGGGGAGGAATATGCGTAGTGTAGCATCGATCGTGATGGTGTAAAGAATAGGGTCGTCTCTGGATACACGTTCAGCGCCGCGTGTTCACGGTGACTCGTGCGCACTCACCGGCTCGAGCTTGGGGAGTTGCGCCATATAAGGTCGGTCACCGGGCGCGGATGTGAGATGGCTTGGGTCTGGCGTCCAGTGGTTGTGAGGTAAATGTGAACTACATTGTCGTGCTGTGTGCAACGTCGGATGCTATCCTGCGCTTTACTCGACTTGCGGGGCTTACCAAGGAGGTAGCGGCGATGTACATGAGAGAGGGCGAGAACCGCACGCGTGATAGGGATGGCACACTGTTCAATAGGTGATGAACGTACATACATGGTGCTAAATCAAGATGTGATGCATACGTGGAGGACCACTTGAGGGACCATGTGGGCAGGTCATTCTCTAGGATTAGAGTGTAGACAGACAGACTAGAGCGTGTCCCGACCGCGAGCAGACCTAGAAGGGGTGAGGCAAAGGCGGGGAGAAGAAGTGATGTAATTACCGGACATGCAGCTTAGGGCCGTGACATGCTGATCATCGGGGAGAAGAAGTGAAGAGTGCACTCGCCAGTAGTCGTACTGCTTCCCCGAGAGAGACCAGACGACCACCCGATGGCCTAGGGCGGCTACCACCTGCTCGTGTGAGAGGTCAGGGATCCGACAAGGGCGAAATCGCGCGTACTAGTTTCATGCCATTCTCTGCGGTCAAGCATTGCACCGATTGCGCGAGATGCCGAGTAGAGGGAAAGACCTCCCAGAAAGCAAGGGCGCGTACGAAGGCCAGGTTGCGTGCATTGAGCACAACGACGGAGTCTGCAAACGGATATAGCTTTGTGCCGCGTATCAGGACACGTGTAACACTTCCTGAATACAGAGAAGACTCGCCAGCAACGTCTCGCGAGGCAGATGGAGGAACTGCAGGCTGGAGGAGGGGCAGCCGGCGTATGCCTGGGTGAGATCGAGCATTATCCGGCCAAAGCGAGGTGTAGAGTAGTCCCAGATGCAGTCTATTCTAGACAAGTAGTTACCGAGAACAGAGACTAGTGCAGCATTCTAGGAGGACGGAAGTGTCGAAAAGCCACAGCGGAGAGGAGAACGAAGCCGTCCGGGTGCAAGCCAAGCCCTGTACGCGACACCCAATAGACGCCCGATCGGGCCTGGGCGCCTGATGCCACGTGGGAGCCATGCGCAGGCCGGACGTCATTTCAGCGCACTCGGCGAGCTTGCACGGCTCTTGAACGCAGTTGCGCGCAGCGGCACACCACAGCCATCCTCTTCCGCACGCCCACCTCCGTCTCCTCCTCTCTCGCGGCCGACATATATATCCTGGATAGCCTCGTATTTCTCTCCTATCTTACTCGGCGCTGAAGTCGCAAACTACTCACTATGCGGCCGTGGGCGTGCATTCCACTCGGACTTCTCGCCTTCATTCCCCTCGCCGCCCCTGCTCAATTACCCCTACACCAGGCGGCACCGAGCGTCCAGTCTTTCACTGTCTTGGAAGGGCTCTACGCTGATCCCGACTATGAGTCGCTCATCAAGCTCCTGCAGCGCGCCAAGCTCATCCCCACCCTGTCGAAGCTGAACGGCACCACTTTCTTTGCTCCCACCAACGATGCTATCAAGCGTCACTCCTCCTCTAACGCTCTCTGGGAACGTGCACTGGATGACAGTGCGTCAGGCATCCCTGACAATCTCCAACTCCGCCTCCGCCAGGAGCTTTTCTACCATCTCCTCAACTACACCCTCCCGATCATCCCAACGGAACAAACGCCACAGGAGCACAAGACACTGCTCTACCCTCGGGATACCACAGAGCCTCCAACCCAGGAGCCTCCTCCGTACCCTCCATGGATGCCCATACCAAACGGCACGCTGGGCTCCGAACCTCAACGTCTCCGCCTCTCCTACCGGGATGACGCCGTGAGGGTCGGAGTCGACGCGTCTGGAAGGGATGGAGTGAAAGTCATCAAGGACCCGGTCGAAGCCGTGAATGGGCTGCTTCTGGGAATCGACGAAGTCCTAGAAATGCCTCCGGACCTGGGTAAGCCTCGGGTTCTCCCTGCCGGCACCGTGTGGGCGTGTTCCTGAGTACTAATTGTGGAGGAATGTGTAGCTACCGTCATATCTCGTCACCCGCAGCTATCATATTTCTCGAGGATACTCACGCCGGAGATGGCGCGGTTCCTGAACGAGACCCCCACCCTGACATTGTTCCTCCCCGTGGACGATGCCTGGCAAGCATTGCCGAGCTGGGAACGCGTTTACTTGGAGAGCGAATTCGCGTCAGACGACTTGAAACTCATACTCAATATGCACGCGATTGTTCCTAACGAGGTTCGATGGTCGGACTCCTTCACGAAGGAGTCAGTCAAACGTAGGCAATCAAGTCTCGCGACCAAGGTACACTCACTGACCTCGCACCCTTAGTCCCCACAATCCACGGTCGTGAACTGGAGATCGTGCCAGTGGAAGAGAACAAAGTCAAGGTCTCCGACGCAGAGCTCGTAGAACGCGACGTTTACGCGTCAAACGGCGTCTTGCACACCGTGTCATCTCTGCTTATCCCTGAAGGCGCTATCAAGCATACCCCGGAGAAGTATCTGCTGGGCTTGAATTGCACTGAATTCGTGTCTCTCATTCACTCCGTCAACCTGACATACCTGATCAACGACGCGGAGTCCCAATACACAATCCTCGCACCGCGGGACGACGTGCTGAAGCTGTTTGGGCACCACGAACTACCACACCGCGGAAGCGAAGAACTGAAGCGCGTTCTGCAGTACCACTTCATCCCGGGCAAGTGGCTCCCGAAGAAGCTGGAAGACGGGATGCTCATCGAGACTGCGCTGAAGGAGCCCGGCTTGGGAGGGGACCCACAGGTCATGGCGATTGAGGTCACCGACGAAGGCAAGAAGAAGGATCAATCGAAGGCGATACGATTCGCCGGAGCGGGCGTCATGGGCGAACAAGGTGCGCAGCTCGCGCCCTTCCTGCGGTAACGCATACTGACTGCAGTCACAGTCGAGATTAACAACACTGTCATCTACTTCGTTTCTCGACCCCTGGTTCCCCCAGCGGACGTGATGGAGACGGCGCTGCCGAACCTTGACTTGTCTACTTTCGTCGCAGGTATCTTCTCCACGAACCTCGCCGAAACGCTCAAGTCGACGCCCAAGACTACGCTGCTTATGCCGCCGAACCCCGCGTTCGAACGCCTCGGCCTGCTTGTCAGCAATTACCTGGTTTCGTCGTCATCCAAGGCGGACCTTGAGCGCGTCATCCGACACCATGCGGTTGTCGGCGTCGAGTACGCTGATGCGCTAGTCAACGGCTCACAGCGGACCTTCGGAACTCTCGAGGGCTCCGATCTGCACGTCGAGCGGCGCGGGTCGAACCGTACGGTGTACTTGACTCCCAGCGGCGGTTGGGCAGACATGCAATCCGAACTCCTGCCCCTGAACATGCTCACGCAGACGGGTGTCATCCACCAAGTCTCGGACATCATGATCCCTCGATCTGTACACCTCACTGTCGGGAAACTCATGAAGGCGGCGAAGGGCACGACCATGACGACCATGATGGTGAAGGCGGGACTGGGCTGGATCCTCAACGGCACTGCGCCGCCCGAAGGCTCTCATTGGGCGGAAATGGGTCTGAAAGGCGCGGGCTGGACGCTCCTCTGCCCGACAGACGACGCGTTCAAGAAGGTCAACCTCACAGACCTCTACGCGAACGAGGATCGCCTCCGCGCAATCGTCGCGCAGCACCTCATCCCCGTGCCTTCGAAACCTTCCTCTCCTTCCACCGGCTCTGCCTCGCTGGCCGTGATCGACGCGCTCGTGAACAACCGGCCGCTGCCCCTGGACGACTCCGCGACGTACTCGACGCTGCAGAGCACGGCATCTGCGTACGGCGACGTCATCGTGCGCGTGCTCGACGGCGCGGAGGGGGGCACCGTTATCGGGATCAAGGGCGCACGTGGGCGCGACGGCGCGCAGGACTGGGCGCGTGTTATCGCATGGGGCCGCTCGACAACTGGCGACGGCTCTGGGGGCGTCGTGCAGATCGACAGGCTGCTGGTGCCCTATACGCCGTCGTGGTACGTGGAGTACGGTGGGCCCGTCGCGGTGGGCGTGGGCGGCGTCGTCGTGATCATACTGTTCTTCCTGGGCGTGAGGTGGGTGTGGAGAAGGGACACGACGGAGGCGACGTACGAGCCCATCGGCGGGTTCGGGCACGACGACTCGGAGGACTCGTAGGAAGGCGGGCGGGCTGTTCGCGGAGAAGACGTGAAGTGCATGAGGCGCGCGCTTGGACGGACGGACGGACGGAAGGAGATTGGTTACTTAGTACACGTTATCCTGCGCTATATGATAGACAAACCTTGGATGGATGCAAGCTTTCTGGTATTGTAGAGTAGCTAATGGTAGGCAGAATGTCCCTTGATATATATGTGCTATTATGTTCGTTCCTCACGATGAGGTCTTCGAGCGAGGAGCGTCGGAGGTGCAGCAAGTAGATCTCTACACATAGATTTCGGAAGCCGTTCACGCATACATGTCATCCATGCTCGAATCATCCATACCACCCATGACACTCCCGGCAATCGAGCGGAGTGCACGAAGGTGTCTCGCGAGTCCCTCTGGAATGCCAGGAGCTCGCCGCTCGGTGATCGGCGCCCCTTGTCCAGCATCGCCAATTCCGTCCCGTTCCATTGGCTACTACCCCGCGTCTCAACTCTCCCCCCACATTGAGCTGACGAAAAGGCGACAGACCAGTGCGGGGAACGAGCGGAAAGCTCTTGGATGCGGGGAAAGCTCCTAGGCATGCCGGCGGAAGGCCACGATATTGCAAGCAAGCGGTTTGGTATCTGATTAGATAACGAGTGACACGACCGCGGCGGGCGTTAGCGTTGATCTAGGCGCTGCCCCTATAAATCACGCGCCATCGCGCCAAGGCAGGCGCACAAGCTCGCCGGACTCGTCCTGAAGCGCGCCTTCGCTCTTTCCCTTCCTCTCCCGCCAACTAGTGAACCACCGCGCCCGACGCTAGATATACTAACATGGTGAGCAATACAATGCGCGCGTTGATGTGCGCTTGCTGAAGCGCGAGCATAGACCGACTCAGCGGTAGCGGAAGAGGCCCAGCACTCGTCCACCCTCGAGTCCGTGAAGTCGTTCGTCGCGGGAGGGGCGGGTGGTGTCGCTGCGGTGCTTGTGGGTGAGTGTCGCATACTGGTCAGGAGCGCATGCCATCTCTGAACCCAGGCCCCGGTGGGTTGTAGGCCATCCATTCGATTTGACCAAGACCCGGCTTCAAACAGCCCCTCCGGGCACATATACGGGTGCGGTTGACGTCGTGAAGAAAGCGCTCGCGCGGGACGGTCTTCGTGGGTACGTCTTGGAGCTTGTACATATGCAAGGTCTACTCAACGCGACTCGTACCCCAGGCTCTACCGCGGCGTGGTACCACCACTGCTCGGCGTTACGCCCATCTTCGCTGTTTCCTTCTGGGTACGCCCTCTTCGCGGGTCAGTTGTTGTGATACAGTGACCCTGAACAGTTATGTCGCAGGCCTACGACACGTCCAAGCTGCTGTTATTGGGACTTACTCCCAACCGGAAGAGCAATGAACTCTCAATACCAGAACTCGCTGCTGCCGGCTTCATGTCCGCTATACCCACAACGCTTGTCACTGCGCCGGTAGAACGGGCCAAAGTTCTGCTACAGGTATGCGATAGTGATCGACTATACTTGTAGCCACGGCCCTGATCGAGACGTGTAGGTGCAAGGCCAGACTCCAGGAGGACCGCAGTACAAGGGCGTCTTCGACGTGGTGAGACATCTGTACCGTGAGGGCGGCGTACGGAGTGTTTTTCGAGGGTCCGTCGCGACTGTAGCAAGAGACGGTCCCGGGAGCGCGGCGTAAGTGCTCGTTGTCCCTATCCCGCTCTAACTCCTGATCGGACGGCCTGCAGGTACTTCGCGGCGTACGAGGTAACGAAGAAGCTCCTGACGCCGGCAGGATCGTCGCCGTCCGACCTGAACCTCGGCGCCGTCATCGTCGCAGGCGGTATGGCCGGGATTGCCATGTGGTCAATCGCTATTCCACCGGATGTCAGTAGTCGTCGTTTTCCCTTGTCGAGGAGAGCTCACGCAGTCCCCGCTCTGCAGGTTTTGAAGTCGCGCATCCAGTCGGCGCCGACAGGGACATACTCTGGCTTCATGGACTGTGCGCGGAAGACGATCGCTGCGGACGGCGTCGCCGCGCTGTGGAGGGGCCTTGGTCCAGCGATGGCTCGGGTGCGTGCCTCTTTCTCTGACAGCTGATGTGTTCTGAACCGAGTAACACGTCTCCAGGCGTTCCCCGCCAACGCGGCGACATTCGTGAGTGATTTTGTCAGCTCGTCTTTTGTCTTCACTGACATTTGATGCGGTAGCTCGGGGTAGAGGCGACGAAGAAGCTCATGGACAGTCTCCTCTGACATGTCTCGTATATGACATTTGCGATGCATCATGTATCATTTTGGCAATAGCAGTGCCCGATCTCACTCCCCTTCACTCGCAAGCCCCGTCAACGCGGTCACGTGCAGATTGTGCGCGCTCCGTCCGCGTGTGCTTCGGTGGGCGTATTTAATGAAAGAAGCGGGTCCACTCCCACGCACTTCCCTTTCTCTTCTCCCACTCTCCATCATCCCCTCAATATGTGAGTAACGACCGCGACGACTTTCACGACCTCTTAGGAAATCTATGCTCATTCGTTTACACCTCGTGAGTCCCGCTCACCCTTCTCCTTCGTGGGCTGCGTCCTGACCGCCCTCTGTTCAGAAGCGCTACCATGTCCCCTACCAGCTACACGTCTGTTCCGAACGGCTCCCGGAAAGAGCGATGCCTCTCTGCGTCTCAGTCAGTGGACGTGCAACCGCTCTACGTTCGATGCCACTGAACTCTTGTGCAGGATCGCGAAGGACGCGGGCACGTTCGAAATTTGGTCAGCACGGCAAGGCTGCGAGGAGGTCGACCTCACCGAGGACTTCCCAGCCGAGCTCGAGGTCCACGTCGATGAAGTGTTCAATCTCGTCGGCCGGCTGCCCTTCGCGTGGGTGGACGAGGCAAGTTGCGGGTATTTCCCTAGTGTCCCGATTGCTCAAGAGACACGATCCAGGGCTCAAAGGCTCACCGCAGACTCATCCGCGCTGTTGGCCCAGCCTTCTTGGACTTCCTCCGTGCCGCTTACGATTCTAACCCAGACCTCTTCTCATCGCTGGTTCGCCATGATGATGTGAGCAGAAGCATGCTCGGCGCCCTCCAGGCGGTATCCATCACTTGGTCAAGTGCACAAAGGATGCGCCAGTCGAGTCGAAAGTGGTCCGAAGCGGACTACGCCACTAGTGTGTGAGTGGCATGCGAAGTGGCGGTGACGTTGGTGCTCACAGGAGATAGTTACATTCCCCTGCGCGCGGCGGGTGTCCTGTGCAGTGATCTGCGGTGAGCTCCCTTCTACCTCATCGTTCGTGAGACTTCGCTGACGATAGCCTCTCCTCAGGGCGCAATGTAGCATCCCGCTACCCCAACCTCTGGCTAAGCAAGTCACAGCGCAGGAAGTTCGGATTCTCAACGCGCAAACGGCGAAGCCCGACGGTTCTTTATGGCTCCCTACCCGTCTCCTGGTCGACCTCTGCCGAAAAGAGGACTCGCCCTTCAAGATTCTCTCTCGGTCATCTAAGAAACCTGACAATGTCCTCAGCGCCGCGGGAGGCGAATCGTCCTTTCGGTATCAGAGTACGCTGTGCAAGAAACTCCCAGACGAGAGGGTTTTCGAGATCGCGAGCGCCTTCTGGGAAGACAAGAAGCCCTCTCAGGACGAGCTCGACGTCGCGTACAGGCAGAACCGAATGGCGACCACCTCCGCCTTGCGCCAGCTGCACGCACTGAACGTGCGGGCTCCCGTTTTCGGCGTAGTCTGGGCCGAGGGCTGCGTTCGCGCCCATGTGGACTGGTGGAAGCTACACAACGGAGACCTCGTGAGTTGCTTCTTCGTGCAGCGCTGGCAAAGCGCCGTGCTCACCTTTGTTGCTGTAGAGAATCTATTCCGCCGCGTACAGCGGCCCGCCGCCTCAGGACGCCCGCAGGACGAGCACGGCGTTCCACCAGTGGAACCTAGCCAACCCGAGCGACATCATCCAGGTCTATCTGCTCATCAGCAACCTGGACCGCTGGACCACTGGACGCTTCCGCCAATCGGTCATTTCCGGCGTGACAGCGCTCGCAGGCGAAGTCCAGGCAGGGAAGACGTCCGTCACACCGTGGCGCCGCAAAGGCGACGTCGGTCGCCTGGTCAAGAAGGCGGGGCCGGACACAGTGGGCGAGTCCGTGTCCTCTACTGAGCCCGCGAAGCGTGTCAAGACCAAGAGGCGCCGTAAAGCGCGTCGTTCAAGCTCAATTTCGCAGACACACGCGTAGCACATCTTCTTTCTGTACTTACTAATGCTTCATTTCGACACGATGTAATGTTATGATACTTTCGGATGGATGGAACTTCACGGCAATCACTCCGTGCGCGTGAAACCAAGTCCTCTCGCAATGTGCTGCCGTAGCAGAAGGGCAATCCACAAGTCAAGCTTCAGGCTTCAAGTCTAGATGGTGATGTAGAAATACAGAGACGGACTATGGCACAACAGTAACAGTCTAGGTGAGATATAGGCGAACGGGAGTAGGAAGATCAGGAACGAGCTCAGAGTCTAAAGAAGGCACAGCCCAGTCTATTCATGCTTTCGGCTTCCAGCTGGAAGGTATTTTCATCACGACGTCCGACCACGTCGCGAGCCGGCCCTGCTCCCACTCCTCCAGGTACGACAAGCCGGCGTTCGCCCGGCGGCCCTCCTCCGTCTTCAGCCGCACCTCCGCGTCGCACCAAAACAGCACCCAGTCGCCCTGCCGGAGGTGGCCCGTGCTGCGCTCAAAGTACCACTTGTTCACCGGGTTGTCCGCGCGGCTGCGCCACACGAGGTCCCGGCCCTCGCCCTTGCCCTCCTTCCCGCCGTTCGGGTTCGCGGAGAACGGCAGCCCGAGCCCGTACGTCTCGTCGTGCAGCGCGACCCAGAGGAAGTCGACCGTGCCGTCGCCCTGGTGGCTCGGGAGCACGGCGAACTTGTCGAGGTACGTGATCGGCGCGATGGCGGGCGACGTCCCGGGCGGGCATTGCTCGCGCGTGACGATGGCGGCGCCGGCGTAGTCGCCGGCGATGATGGCGAAGTCGAGGTCGCGCTCCATGCGCGTCCAGAACGCGTCCTCGCTGAGCTTGCGTCGGAAGGACTGCTCAAGCAATGCCTTCATCTTCCCTTTGTCGATCTCATCCACGCCCCGCACCACCCGGATCGGCAGACCGCGCCGCAGGAGTGTCGGGGTATGCGGAGTCAATTTGCGGTTCCCCTGTAGGAGCGCGTGCGGGAGGCTTGAGCTTACCGCCGGCTTGTTGGTGATGAGGTTACCGATAAGGTGGCTCGGAGAGCGGTGGGACACCATGACGGCGGACGATGTGGGTGGCATGAAGGCGAGACATGTCCGGGCTAGCTCCAGGTTCGACAACGCGGTGGGATGAGCGGCCTTCCACCGAGGATCGAACGTGTCCCGAATGTATGAGTATTCAGACGTGAGATTGATGAGAAGGTGCGGCATGCCACCGCGCGCGTAAGAGGGCACGCCTCCCTCGCGGTTGATGATCATGAGCCGCAAGGGTGTGAGGTCGATCTCGTCAGGGAACATAGAGGGGCTCTCATCTCCGTGGACCTGCGTGTTGTCGAGAGCCGCCGCCTCACCCATCCCTCGGACGAGGGCGGCAATCACGTCGTTCGCGTCTATCCGGACGCTCCGACAGAACGAGTCCAGGGCGAGCGGCGGAAGCACCGGGATCTCTCCGGCGCGCAGCGCTGAGCGTATGTGGATGAGGTCGGAAGGGAAGGTGTGTGCTTCGGGAAGGATGTAGTCGCGCTGCTCGGTAGAATCCTCGTCGCCGGGTTTAGGACCGAGACGGACTACGGCACCGAGGACCGGGCGCGCCTGGGCCCCTTGTTTCTCGAGGGCGTTGACGACTCGCATCGTCTCCTCGACAAGTGCCACACGCTCGCCGGCCTCGCCTTTCGGGAGCTGGTCGTTCTCAACCACGATAACGCTGACGAGCCCGAGCTTCTCCAGATAGACCATGCCGCGCGCGATGCTTTCAAGCTGCCTGTCCGTAAAGGGCGCCTGGATTTTGACAAGGGCGGTTCGCCTGTACACAGGATTCAAGATGGAAGCCACAACGAGGCTGGGGGAAGGCTCGATATCCGGAGGCTTGGTCTCCGTCTGAGCGGCTACATCCTTATCCGCGAGCAGCGGAGAATGCTCTGGTTTGGGCGCCGGGGGTTTCGGCGGCTGTGGACGTGGTCCAAAGGACGCCAGGTATGATTTTGTGTCTCTCAGTGAGGGGTTCGCTCGCAAGAGCGAAAGGATGAAGTCCTGGTCGAGTGGCGGTGAGCAAGCGCCAGATAGGCCTGGCGAGAACTCAGCGCACCTTCTCCGAGGGCTCTACATCGTCCGGCTCTGGCGGCTCGTACGTCTGCCGCAGACTACGTATCGTCTACGAGGTGAAGCAGAGAGCAGTCAGCCATACTGCGACATTGAGGATTCTGCGAACGCGGACGAACAGCGTAGAACGCCTTGAAGGTCTGCGCAGACCGCGAATGGAGGCTTGTCTGGGTGGCAGCGCTGCGACGGCTCAGGCGAGCGGAGGAGGATAGCATGGCGAGGGTGCGGTGCCCGGGGCCGGGCACTGGCGGAGGGGGAGGAGGGAGGCTATATAGTCCTGAGTCATGTCGACGTTCAAGGCGATGGCTGCAAGGAAATGCGAGGTCGTGTTGATCTAATCAGATATCCCGCGCCTAGATTAGATTTTGCGACCTTGGCGCACTCGGCGTCTATCTGCTATTGGTGGACTGACGGTGGACGGCATGCGCATGGAACACCGTCGACGCACAAACCATCCGGTATACTCACAGCTGTGTCTGCCGGTGGACATGCACGCAATCACATTTGAGCGTGTGAGACTCCTTTCCATTGAAGGTGCTATTGTGTCCTGTGCGTGTCATACATACACCTGGCAGCAGCAGAAAGCGCGCAAAGTAGCGCACAACGCGCCTGTGGCAGCACGCCCAACAGCGAATTCGGCGCCAGAGCCTCACTTCCGACTTCGGGGCCCATGTGGCGACTGGAAGCACAGGTACAGTACGTACAAGAGGCCGCCACCTCTCCGTTGATCATGACACAGACTCCAGCGTGATCGGAAGACGTGTTCACGAAGGAGATCGGCGGCAACGACGATGGGTAGGGCAGCGCTCATCGCTCCCCGAGGTAGGATGTCGGAGGTCATTTCAACGGATTCGAGGGCGGCAGCACGGGGCGGACATGCCACATTTCAATCCCTCTCGAAGAGCACAATGCATCCTGTAAAGGTTATGAGAATCCAGTGCTACGAGCATTGAGTGAAACACGCACCGGTCGCGTCAGAGCGGGATGGATACTAGGTTCATCGGAAGAACACTGAGATGTCCGTCAAACTTACCTGGCTCCAAAGAGGGAGATCTGCTCCCGTGAACCGCCCGCGAAATAGCCTCGGATGGAGGCTGCTTCGCCATAGGTGGACAGGCTTGGGACGCCTGCCGCTCGAGCCGTATTCCCAAATTTGCTGCAGAACGCGCCCCCGGAGAATCGTCGCCCCAGGCTCAAGGATAGCTGGTCAAATGCCTTGTTGTACTGCAGGGTAGGCGTTCGGAGCAGGCACCCGAGAGCTGGTGTACTTCTGTAGGACAGTGAACAGGTTGTTCTCGCGGAAGTCAGAGTCGTCGCAAGCCCAGTTCCACATGGGACACGGCGCACTGCCGTAGTTTGCATACCAAGCTGTCCTGCGAAGTTATTGGTGAACGCATCTGTCCGGCGTGTAAGTATGCGTCCCGGCTGTGAGAACGCGATCGTCGCAATCTGGCTCGGACGACGTCTTAGACTATCCTCGACGCACTCGAGCTCGCCATAGCATGTGCTGAATTGGCACGAACGGCTTTTCTAGTGACGCACCAGTGAGTGAATTCCTCGCTCACGGCAGACCTCTGGGACTCACGCGTACCTCCGTACCCGGCGTGTCGAGCCAATGCCCAAAAGGCTTCACAGTTGGAACGACGCGCACCGTCAGTTACCAACAAGGTGACAGTTACTTTTGCAATTGTACGACCACTGCATTTCCACTCTCGCGGACGCGGACATGGATCATGATGGTTGTGGGCCCGGGAGAGCAGCTCGAGGAGAGCAGCCAAAAGAAAAGACAGGACCATACTAGGGTGATTCTGCTGGAATAATTCTTACATCGCTTAGGGCCTGGTCGGCTGCCTGTGACTTTGAAGTCACAGGTGATTCCGCTGTTTCTCTCCCACTGGAAAATCCGCGTAAGCGCCCAGAAAGTGATCACATGTGACTTCAAAGTCGCACTCACACCCCGCGTTTTGGCGGGGTGTGATTTCAAAGTCACAGGTTGCCGACCAGGCCCTTAGCATCGCTTAAGGCGAATGCCGCCACCTGATTGGCTGGAGCCCATAAGAATTCTTACAGCAGAATCACCCTACTTAGAGCATCTCGTACAGTGTTGCAACGGAAGCAATATCAACAAGTCCCTGGTAGTATATCGGATAGTACACGCGCCTGTCATTCAACTGGCCGCGCGAGAGCGGGGTTCGACTCCCCGCCAGGGAGAAGACTTTTTCTTACTCGTCTTCCCCATGTGGTTCACCGCTCATACGATGACCTCCATCGCGCAGAGTCGAGCGAGCTGCTGCTGGACTTCGCCAACAAGCTGAATGAAGATTGAACTACCGCACGAATGTCACAGAGCTGTTTGTATAGATCTGTGCCACTGTGCGGCAGGATGCATATGATTCACGGAAGTAGCGAAATGAAGATTCTCCCTGCAGGGACGAATATGGCGGAAACCATGAGAGTCCCCCGGCTTCCACTCCAATAGACCACTCGGCTTGCTCATGTATGCATTCACAGGGCGGCATCTCGCTGTAGTATGAGTACGATCTCCGTAACTAACAGGACAATGCACCGGGACATTAACGCGTTGTAACGAGGGGTTCGCACCTCCGGCGAAGTGCCTCGCTTCATATCACGTCATGTAGACTGCAGCCAGTATCTGGAAAGTTTCGATTATACCTGGTACACCATCGGAGCGCGATAGAAGTTCACCGGTCCAGCGTCCCGATACGAGAACAATCCTCTCGCTCTGCGTGCGAGCGGTTGCGTCCACGAGTGCACTTACTGTCGACAGGCCGACAACGTGCAATATGATGACCTGGTGGCCCGATTACTTGATGATTGAGGCCGACGACCGGTGCAGACAGGGTATACTGTACGTCAACGCAGACTTGCACGCGACACGCACCTGGTGCTGCCTTGCGGTGCAAGAACCTCAGCCGGAAGATTGACAATTGATCGCACGTACGAGCCATTCAAAACGCCCTACTCCATGGCGGAGAACGGGGCGGAGGCGTCGACGCCGAGCGTACAGATCGACGGCGAGCACGGTTTAGACGAGCTGCACAAGGAGAGAGCGCGCCCGGGGTCTTGCTTAGGTAATGTTGCGCCCGCCCCCGACGTAGCACAGCGGTGCGCGCCTATACGCCATGTATGACTTCATCGAGGAGCAGCCACATACCCACTTACGCACCTGCGGAATTCCAGTGCAGCGGGGTTCGGAGTGCGCTCATGGTCGGTGGATGTAGCTCGCAGAAGCGTCGCAAGGGGACTGGCTGGAAGCACCCGCTACCACGCTCAGACGGAGGGGTGCCGTGCAAGAGAGGGTGATGATACACACGTTGGAGCGGACTTGCTCGCAGCCCTGTCACCGGACAATCAGTGCAATCATGCACTGCCGATGGAGCAACAAGCCGCACTTCGCACTGAGGAATTGCGAGGCCGGCGTCTGCGATATACTGTCGAGTAGAGCGGCGGTTGTGGCGTAATTCGTGTGGACGAGCGCATGAGGCCGGACGCGTGAGAGGGTGGAGGGGGACGAGTGCCAGGAAAGAGCGGGAGCGGGAGGGCAGACCGGAGACAGGAGCCGCAGGGGGACCCCGTGGCAGGGCGTGTGGAACAGGGATGCCGACCAAGGAGAGGAGAGGATGGAGCCGTTGCGGCGCGTCGCGATGTCTTCATCTCAGAAGCACCCCCGTTTTTGTCCCCCGCCTACAGCAGCCCAAGGAGCCACGGCTGCACGCTTGCCGAGGCGGTTCATAAATTCGACATAGCGCTGAAATGCTATAACCATCCTCGCCGTTCCGTCCTCTTCTGCCCAGTGTCCTCCGAGTCACAGACTCCTTGCCCTGCGCGGTCGTCGAGCCCGTCGCCCACCTACTGCTATAGTCACCGCCCGAGTCGCCCTTACCTTCGAGCCCATCTTGCACCCGCTCCGGAAGTGAAACCCGACCTGCACAACCTACCATCATGCTCGCGACCAAGTCCTCTGTGCCCACTCCGAATACCCCTAACCAGCGCGCGGGCGAGTCCGATCCGTTCGTCCTGTACGCGCGCTCCCTCCACGACTATACCCTCCGTCTCTGGACGGAATCGCGGAGGATCGCTGAGGAGAAGGCCCGGGTCAAGGCAGCCGCCGCTGCTTCCGCGGTCAGAAGCCACGCCAACTCGCCTCAGAGCGCGGGCGGCACCCAGAAACGGCCGGAGACCACCACGGTCAAGGCCTGAGAGTCCAATGGTCGGACTAGATGACGAGGGTGGGAGGGTGAAGGAGGGGTGTCTGAGGAGTTCTTCCTGTCGAAGGTGAGCCGTCACAGCGCGCTAGTCCTGACCTCGATTCTGACCGGCGACACACAGCGACATAGAGACAGCACGCTCGCTGTCGAGCCGCACTACAACGCTACGCACGTAGCGCACCAAATCAGTATCTTCCGTTCTGGATGATCTCTTACCTATATTTTTTTTTTTTTTTTTTTTGGTAGGGCAAAAAGCTTGTGTCCCGCAGTGGTCCCCATTAGGGCTTGTCGTGCGGTATTCAAGCGCGCGATTAAGCATGCCCACCCAGAGGACATTGCCCACCGGGTTTGCCTGCTGTGGTGTATGCGCCATTTCCTACCTCGGGGAAATGCTTTTACGCACGTAGTGTGGGGCTCGAAGTCATCTATGTTTCTTAATACCCACTAAAACCCCGAACTTCGTTACCCAGTTCTGTGGTAGGGCTCCATTGTCTTCCAGAATCGGGTACCAGATGTTTTCGACTTTTCCGGGTTTCAAGGCTCTAGGGCCTAGTGACGTCGCTGCTGCCCGTCTGTCGAGCATCAGTCGGTTGTTTAGCATTGCATACCACCGGTTGAGTACTTCCGGCTCTGTGAACTGCCTGCCTTGGTTCTGTATCACTCGTTCGCACCTCAATTTCCATATTAGGTACGTTGTCTCCGTCCAGAGGATCGTCCACAGGGACTCCGCCGCCGTGAGTCTCCTATCCCCCTCACCGACCATTTTGACACAAGCCGCTCCCAAGGTGGTGCCCCATGACGGCTCAGACCAGTTGTTTCCTGTCGTACCCCACAGGATCCTAAGCCCCTCCCAGAGTGTCCGTGCTTCTACTGCAGTACATCCAAAAAGGATGTGCTCCATCGTTTCTGTGACGCGGCACAGCTTGCACACCGCTCTCTCTTTCAGGGGGTCTGGCATTCCCGGTTTCGTCCAATGCGTTCCTACCATGAAGGCATCATGGGTTGTTCTCCATAGGAACTGTCTGCACTCTCGCGATATGTCCTTTTTGCGGAACGATTTCCATATTTCTTCTGTGCTGACCTCCCTTCTATAGGCACTCCTTACACCTGCCTTTATCTTCGCCAGCATCACTTCTGTGCGCGGCCTACCCTGCTGCGCTGCACTCTTCATCCTCCGGATGGCTCGGTACGCTAGTTTCTGAGTCATTACTGACAGTTTGGCCCCTGTCAGCCGGAATTCCGGAGGGATCGTTGTGTCAGCATCATGCGCAACCGTACTTGCGGCGCCTTCACCCGCCAGTCGGTCCGCCTCTTCGTTCCCCTTATGCCCATTATGTCCCTTGACCCACTTTACTGCAGTCGCAGCACCCCTCGCTCGCAACGTCGCAACCGTCAGGCGCGTTAGGGCCGCGTTCTTCTGCATGAGGTATCCTTCATCCTCATGTCTCTTTCGGTGCTTCGCTAGCATGTCGATTACCGTCTTGGAGTCCGTCTCCTGTAGGAGCACAGAGGTCCGCGAGACACGCTTGGCTGCTAGGAAGGTGGCGTACATCTCCCCAGTTTGGTTTGAGTGTCGGAACTCGCCCGGGAGTCTGGCTGCGATGTTCGCAGGGTGACCGTCCGCAACAAAGACTCCCGCACCCGCTACTGCGTTTGCATCGCCATTGTTGGTGCATGAGCCATCGGTGGCTGTGATGGTGAGCGTTCCGTCTGGGGCCAGCCTATTGACAAGTCTCCTGTTGCACACAGGCGCTCCGTCCGTGAAGATACGGAAGGAGTCTCCCAGCGGTCCATACGTAACAGTCTCTAGGTCCAGGAGCATGGCACCCAGTCCTTCTAGGGCGTCCTGCCCGTCACCCTTATCATGGTCCTCCTGGTGGGCCCCCCTGGGGTCCCACTTGGGCGGGAGAAGATCCATGAACTTCCGTGCCCGGGTGAAGCAACGGTGAGGGTTCGCACACCGTTTCTCTGTTATCATTCGTTCACATTGGGCGCAGGCACAGCGTTGGGTCGGGCGGTGGCTCTCGCCGTCAAGGCACCCTGCCAGCTCTTCAAAGTCCTGGACAGTTCGGGCGCCATGATTCTTCTTTAGGCAGGTCGTGACTGCCGACTTGGTCGAGAGTTTCCTCATTTCTCTTTCTTCCGTGTTCGCATGACCCCACATCGGCATGGAGCGCAGTATGCTTCTCGCAAAGGCGAGCCCTTCTTGCCGTAGGCCATACCGTTTCGCCGCTTTATACAGCGCGGCTAGTTCATTGTTCAGGGCATGGACCTTCGGGGCCCAGTGTTGGAGGAACGGGTTGGTGCGGAGCAGAGGGTCCTTGGGGCTAACATCTTTGGGCACACACCTCGCAAAAAGGTCATCCGCTACGCTGGCCCACAGCGGGCGTTTACAGCCAACCATAAGGTACGATTTTAGCCACATGACATCTATCGCAGCATTTCGGCTTTCGATGTCCAGGACTCCCCATCCTCCCTCCTCGGGAGGGAGGCACATGGTGTCCATAGACACTGGTGCGTGGGTCTTCCCGTCCCATAGGTATTCACGTATCATCCTTGTAAATCTTTTGCAGACCGAATCTGGCATGCGCTGAACTACCGTGAGGAACTGCGTCATTCCTCCAACGGTCATTTGGATCACATGTCGTTTGCCTTCCAGCGTAGATGATCCTTGTTTCCAGTGGTCTAGGGCACGTGCTGTTTTGTCGAGCCTCGTCGTCCAGACGCCACACTGGTTGGCCCCGTACCCAAAGAAAGCGCCAAGGATTCTCGCTGCCTCTCCTTCGCCAATGAAGTGGACTCCCGAGGGGTAGTTCTCCCACTTCCCTGTTGATTGGTACGTCCTAACCATAGTCTTTCTGTAGTCTCTCGTGCCTATCGGTATGACTTCGGTTTTAGCAATGTTGAATCTTGCTTTTGCCGCCGAACACCAGGTATCTAAGACACTCTGCAGCGTGGCAAAATCATCGTCCTCTGATAGGTACACCGTGGTATCATCGGCGAAGAGGGTCGCTTTCAGCGCCTCTTTTGTTCTGGGTATCTCGAAGCCCTTGAGGGGCGATCCTCGTACCATCGCTGACAGCGGTTCGATTGCCAGGTCGAACAGTAGGCACGACAAGGGGTCTCCCTGCCGGACACCCCTGTAGATCTTATACTTGCTGCTTGTGACACCGTTTACCACCACAGACGTCACTGCACTCGAATAGAGCGAGCGGACCACAGCTGTAAAGTCGGCCGGGATATTGAGGCGATCCATGACTCTCCAGAGGTAGTCGTGGGAGATTTTATCGTACGCCTTCTCTTGGTCCAGCGCAACAATTGCTCCATTTACTTCCGCGACCTCCGCCCAGTCCATCATCATTCGTGCCAGCTGTGTGTGGTTATTGAGGAGTCTCCCCGGTACGAAACCCGCCTGGGACTCATGTACGATGCTCGGTGCCACTGACGCAAGTTTTATCGCCAGTATTTTGCTAAGGAGCTTGTAGTCCGTGTTTAGGAGCGTTATCGGACGGTAGTTGACTACCTTGGTGCGCTCCCCTTTTTCCTTCCAGATCGGGGAGACCCAGCCTTCCGCGAACCTCGTGCTCGCGCAGACACCGTAGTCCTGGATGTCTCTGAAAGCGGCATGGAGGACAGCCAGTACATCAAAGCTCGCTCGGTCCTCGTGCCGAGAGTCCTCGACAAATCTCGCATGGACTGCCTTCCAGACTTCGTACTGGAGGCCATCGAGGCCGGGGGCCGTGCCCGTCTTAGCAAACTTTAGGGACAGCTCGCAGTCATCCCACTCAAAGGGGGCAGCCATCTCCTCCGCCTGCTCATCTGTCAGGCGGGCTTCGAGGCTCTCAAGCGATGCCCGAATGTTGTCCTCCCGCCTCTCGTTGTCCGCCGTCTCGTCCCCATCTTTCTGGACGTTGTCGTAGTGTTCCTTCGCCATTTCCGCCATCCTTTTCGAGTCTGTTTCATACACTCGCTCGCCTTCCGGAGATCGTTCACCGACTCTCTCGAAGGAGGGGATTAGATCTCTCGGGACGTGCGGCCTGTTTAGCCGGGTCCAGTATTTCGTCGGTGACTCGCCCAACACTCTATGCTTCGCTCGTGAGTTCTGCTGGAGTTGTTTGTAGCGTTGGGCCTTAAGCGCCTTAAGCTGGTTCGTCGTTGCCAGTATCTCTTTCGCCCTATCCCGGTCTGAACTCATGTTTGAGTCTCTCTGGAGCTCTGTCAGGTGATCCGAGAGCTCTTTGATTTCACGGACTAGCTTTGGGACCATTTTCTTCTCTCGATCCCTCGCCATCTCCATCCAGGCTGTTTTCATCCCCGCCAAGACTGTCTGCGGGTTACGGTCATCACTTCGACCTTCTAGTCGGATAGCCTCAAGCTCACGGACGGCTTGGAAACCCCGTTCCTTGATGTCTTTCGTTAACTTTGCGTCTCTTAGGAGGTGGAGCGGGAAGACCGGGCGTCCTTTCCCCACTTCCGGGGCTCGTGGCGTCGAGATGAGGACTGAGACCAGTGAGTGGTCCGTTTTGACTCCTACCGGTTCGATTCTCCACTCACAGGCCCACCTTGCTAGCTCTTTATGGACGTATATTCGGTCGAGTCGCGACATCGTCGTCGCCTCACCCTGTCCTCGATGGAAGGTAAAGTCGCGTTTTGTCGGGTTCGTATATCGCCAGCCATCTACCATCATGAGGCCTAGAGCCTGCTTCAGGGCATCGAGCTCTTCGATGGATGAGTCAGTTCCCATGTCTCCCACTGGGAATCTGTCGATTTGGTCTTCAATATTGTTGAAATCCCCCGCCATCAGATGAGGACGGGGGCAGTCTGGGTGCGTTTCATAGTAGTTCTTCATTTGTCGGAAGAATGCTCGCCTTTCCGCCACCCCTTCAGAAGTCGGTGCATAGACACAGAGCATGTGCCGCACATCTCCCCCTCGCCAGGGGAGAGAGAGCTGTATAGCTCGTCCTGGGACAATCGTCCTGGCAGTCGCCTCTTCCGCGCAGACAATCCTCTTGTTAAGTACTATCGCGACCCCTTCCTTCTGTGTCGGCGACTCCGGATGCGGGGAAGCGAATATCTTTATCCTGTTCGCAAACATTCTATGGAGCTCAGCGACACGTTCGGCTGTGAGGTGCGCCTCCTGAATGAGCAGGACTCCGATGCGTAGGTCCGACATCATGCGGTACATTTTGCCCCACTTATTGTCCGGGTGGTCCCGCACTAGGGATCCAAACCCATTCACATTGAGGGAGGCAACGCGCACAGCAGTTTTTTGGGCGAGTCGCTCCGCTCTCGTCTTCTTCTTTCCTCTCTTCCTCCGTCTCTGACCCTCAGTCGTCGCAGGCCGGGGTTCCGGTCTGCACCCTTGCCTTTCACGTGCATCCTCCTGCTGCTCCCCTCTCGGGGCCTGCTGCTGGGGGAGGCACGCGCCGCCACCGTACTCGGCGCAACTATCATCAGGCCCGACATCGGCGGTGAGGCTACCAAGCCTTCTAGTTTCGCCGAGGCGCACTTCTCCGTTTGCTGGTTGTGTCTCCCGTGTGTTATGTATGTGTTCTGGTGTGTTCTCCGTGGTTGCTATGAGTCCCGTGCGTTGCAACTACGACGCACGGCTAGAGAATATGTGCCCGATTCTCGCGGGTGACTATGCACTTCGTGGGCGGTCAGTATTTCCAGTACAGTACTTAGCGTCCACTGGCTTAAGCCTCTCGGCACGGCACGTCAAGGCCTAAATAGGCCGCCGTTGTTGTGTTATCAAACACCGCAGCTTTCCTGAGCCTGTCGGCCAGTGTATTTGGGCTGCGGAGGACCTCATGGGATCTGGCTCTGGGCCTCACTGGTCAGGGTGCAGCACAGATCGCACGTTATTACGAGCTTCGCGGTAGGTCAGTGCGCGCAATTCGGCAGGGACTAGCAGGATGCATTCATGCAGACTATCAAGAAACATATCGCTGATACACGCAGGCAGGTAGGCAGGACAGGAGCGAGGGGGGTAGGGGTTCGGTATCGATGTTTGGGTTGCCCCTAAGGGCGCTCCCCTCCTCACGCACCTATCCACCGCGGGGCGCAGAGCCTTGGGCGAACTTCTTGCCGCCTCGACCGCGCATCGTCGAGCCACGCCTCGGGCCTCCTCCACCAGCTCCACGATAGGGGCCTCTTCCTCCCCCACGGAATCCTCGGAAGGCGGAGTCTTCTTGGCCCTCAGTCACCTGCTGCTGGGACGGGGGAGGGGGTGGAGCGGGCGTGTACTTGCCATGCCAGTCGGCGAGGTGCATGTACTCGCACTGGGCAGTGCGGTGGTCCGCGGCGTGACAGCGGTCGCACCGGATGTTCTCTTTGCAGAACTCAAGGGTGTAGCGCGTCAGCGAGAACTTCTTTGCCAGGAGGTCCTTGCGCCAGGCCGTCCACTGGTCCGGGGCCAACGTTGGCGACTCCATGTACACGTGCCCCATGGACGGGGAGTCCTCGGACGTTCCCTCGCGCCTGAGGACGACTTTGACCGACTGGAGGATTCTCGTCGTCGCTCCCTTAACGTCGCCGTTTAGAGCTGGGTTCGCCGCTACGAGGTTGCGGATGGCAGAGTATGTGGGCTCGCGCATGAACTCCTCGCGTACGATTGCCGCCGCAGTGTCCGTGTTGCTCTGGTTGAAACCTTCGAGCGCGAAGACGTAGGTCGGGATGGGTTCCGGGTGGTTGTAGGCGTAGAAAGCGACATCCGGCGTGGCCCACCCGTGCCGTCTGGCCAGGGTGGCGGACGCCGCAGGCGTGATGCCTGTGAGCAGCCAGGCCGTCGGGACTTCCGACGGCAGGTCACTCGGGGCCGGGCGCGGAGGCGGCGTTAGCGCAAAGACTTCAAGGCCCGTGGCCGCCTTGATGATTTTTTCGATGTCACGTGTGATCTTGGTGGCTTCAGCTCGGTCGACTTGCGCCTTGCCATACACTTCAAGGACCATCTTCGTTCCTTGGGGGAGCTTTCGGAACTCATCGAGTGCCTCCTGCGGGATGCCGCGGACGCGGTCGGTCGGGGACCGGACCTGCACCGCGGGGAAACGTCCTCCTTCGCCTGTCGGAGGGACGGAGAGGCCAAGGCCCGCCATTCTATCTACGAGCGCAGCCGTCACAGGAGAGGTCGCTTTGGGGGGAGGCGCCGTCGCCGGGGGTCCGAAAGTTGCCCCACTATGGTGCGCGACAAGCCGGGTGGTGGAGCCGCCCGTCGGAGTCCTCGGGGGAGGGAACGTGTCCGTTCTCGTCGTGTCACGGCTTCCCGCGTCGTCGATCTCCATCTCGTCGGTGGTGCTGCATGTCCGTGACATCGTGTTGTCACGACTGAGGAGGAGCTCACGGAGGAGGCGGCGGTGCTCGGGGTCGTTGAAATCGACTGTGAGCGGGAACGAGTTTACGGGGGAGGCTTGGGCGCTGCGAGGGGGACGCAGGGCCGTTCGTATGTCGATGGGTTGCGCGATGCCTTGCTCGCGGTTGGGGTGGGTCACCGCGTGCTCTCCCCAGTGGTGGTCTTCGGGCACGGCGTACCCGACGTCCTCCATCTGCTGGGCTCCGGAGTCGTTCTGTTTTGCGAGCGATCGGAGGTGGAGGAGCTCGTCGATCGAGATGAGCACTTGCTCACCTCCTCCGACAGGAGTGCTGATAGCGGGTTCGTCGCGGGCTCTTCCCTTCCCCTTCCGGTCGAGGGGGGCCGAGATTGTCACGCGAGCGGCGTGTCCGGCGGGTGGTACCCCGCTATCACTCGCTCTGGTCGCGATCGTGTCGTACGGCGGGGGGGTGTCGCCAGTTGGCTGAGTGGGGCGCATGGCCGCGGCGAGCGGGTCCTCCAGTTGCCAGAGCAGGTCCGCTTCGGGCTCGTTGTCCTGCGGTGTCTCGCCCGAGTCGAGGCGTTGTCGCTTGCGAGACGGCCTCTCTGCGCCGCTTCGCTCAGCGGGGTGGGTGTAGGCCTCCTGTCCGTGTCCCCCATCCTGCGGCCAGGCCATCAGCTGGGTGTCTAGTTGCACTAGGTCGACATCCTGTGTGGCCAAGAGTCGACCGCCCTGCTCGCCCAAGGCGTCGTGGGTTATGAGCTGCTGAGCCTTTATGAGAGCGAGGTAATCGTCGTGTTCGAGAGTGGCTGCCGTGCTCATGGCGATCGGGGTTGGGGAGCGGTTCGGGCTGACCTCGGTACCCTCCTGCTTTCCCGAAGGGAGGGCGTCCTCCATCTCGGTGTGCTTCGAGGACTGCTACGTTTTAGTTTTGTCCGAGGGTCAGCGGACGTGAGAGCTCACAGTTATCATCGTCCTCTTTGCCCATCCCAGCTGTGGGGGGCTTGGGAGCTTGCCATCGCCGCGTGCCAGCGGGGTTGGGGGCGACGGCGTGATCGGTGTGCTCTGGGGTGGGATACACGGCCAGGTCTGGCCCTGCATGGGCGTTGCGCGTTGGGGCATGCTTTTCAGCGGTTTCGGCTGAGACGACGGCGGGAAGTCCGGGGAGGGGGGACGGGCTGCGCTGTCCATTCCGTTCGCTGTCGCCAGTGACTTTGGTGGTGGTGGACGTGGTGGACGAAGGGGCGAGGAGGGGGTTGGTTGGTGGGCAGCCTTTCTCCCTGGGGTCGTCTGACTCCCCATCGATCTCCTCCTCTGTTGGGCTCAGATCGCGCCGTTGCGCTCTGCCGCTGCGTCCGGGCTGTTGCTCGACGGGCGCCATGGGTGGTGGTAGGAAGCAGCGTTCCTCTTTCGGTGGCCCGGCGCGATCTCGCTCGCAGACCTGTTCCGCTTGTCACGTGGCTCGGTTTGGCTCTGTTTTCAAACAGTCGGCAGGAGCTCCCGCAACTCCGTTGTGGGTTGTTTGTACCTTGGCCACCTCTTTGTTTATGCCTGTTTACACTGTGGCTCACACATCCGTTGGAGGTGTTTGTTCTGTGGCGTAGCTCCGCTGTTGTGGTCTGTTGACACTGTGGCCACAGTGACTAGGTGACCTGATGCGGCGTTCTCAGCCGCGTGCGACATTTACCTCAGCGTTGTCGGTCCGAGCTCAGCCGATGTGAGTGGGTCTCGCTTCAGTGTTAGCCGTAGGGCTGCTCGGTCTCAGTTCCGATGTCTTTCCGTCATAGTGTCGGAATGTCATCAGAGGTACGGTCCTACCCGGCGCATATGCTAGCTGGTGGTCTCGTGGGGTTTGTCGAGTATATATCATAGTACTCCTGTTGTCTCCGCGCTATCTACTTTCTACTCTGCGTCTGCCGCGTCTACGCTCTTTCCGTGATATCGATGCCCCTCTCGCTGCCGGCTTCAGCGCCTCCAAAGTGCTCGTTCAGCCAAATCTCGCTTGCCACCATCATCTCGTCCTCCATCCTGCTCTCGCCACCCACAGTCCTACCGCGCTCTCGCTCCGGGCGCAGGCGGGTGACGTTTCGGAGGACGACAGCGTTTCGTTCGATCGGGATGCGGCGAGTACTCGGGAGGAAGGGGCTGAGGGCCAAGCGAATGAGGGATTCGCAGAGGCTGAGCCTCACAGTGGTGCCCGGGAGGTGCTCGACTGCGATGTACGCCGCCGAGACAGGGGACTGGTCGTTCTCGTTTCTCACCACGAACTCTGTGACCGTCTTCTCCATCGCACGGATCGTTATTACTGTTCCGACGATGCCTGTCTCTTGGACGGTGTAGAAGGGGGGCTGTGGGTCGTTGTGGGATGTGATGGGCATGGGGGAGGGTATGAGCCTGACAATCCTGATCTTCTGTCCTGTCTGGACCGGGACATGGGGGACGACGGGAATGTCGTAGTGCAGGATGATGGTGGAGGGTTTGTGGGGGTCATCAGCTGGGGCTGAGCCACGTTCCTTTGCATAGAGAGTAGCGATCATGGTGGATGGCTCTCAGTGTCTGCTCTGGTAGCCAGGTATATATACTGTTTGCGCCAGCGTTTAGAGATCTGTTCGGCTCACCTAGGCTCAGTGGATCTCAAAGTACTTCCCTGTCAGGGGGAGGCGCGCGCAGCGCTTGTTGTGTTCACAAGGGGGATTCACAAGAGAGTGGGTGGGGCTGCCTCTGCTTGGGGCAGCAGTGAGTTCTGAGTTTACTTGCCCATTAAGTAGGTCATGGTCAGGGCTGAGTTCTGCGGTGGGTACTGTTCTGGTACTGCTTACTGTTCGTTGTAAGTCGTCAGGCCTTCAGTGCACCGTATCTCAACAGTGATCGTCCTGGATCACTCTGGATGTCTATCAGGGGGGTGGGAGAAGGCGGTTTAGTGGCCTCATCATGCTCCTCCCCTGTCCATTCCAGTGGGAGGCGGCTATCCTCTCCTTCCCCGGGCCTTTGCGGGCCGCAGGCCTCGCGTCTTGCTCGGCGTCTTTTCCGTTCTCGAAGCGCCCTCCCCGGCGCTTGCACTCGCTGAGTCTGGGGTTGCCAGCTCGAACGGTGTCCTGGGAGCTTGCTCCCTCGCCCTGTGGGCTTTCCTGCTAAGCAGGGGCGCTGCTAGGCAGCTAGTGCATCTGGTCGCACTTTCACTCCTTTCAGGAGTAGGGATGGGGGTTTTTGGGGGGGAAAACGGGTTTCATTGTCGTGGGAAAAACAACCATGGTGGTGGTTGGTGGAAGAGGAGCCCCCTCTCTTACCTATATTCCTCTCGCATCGCTTTCATTTTCTGCTGACGCTGTCTCTGTATCTGTACAGTATATTTCCATGATCAGTATCGATATCATCCATCCAACATACTACTCCCTCACCGCCCTACTTACCGCTATTACCTGCGTTTCGAGGCAGCATCGACCATATGCATTCCACTGGGTTTTTGGTGGTGTTGTCAGTACGTCCTGTATATCCCGAATATATCGTATTTACACCAGGAGGACAGCGCTGGGGGAGGGGAAGAGTAGCACGCCTCCCGAACTACGTTCCTGACTCTTTATAACGCCTACAACCACCCCCGCAGGGGTCTAGACCTCCAGCGTGACAGGCCCAGAGGCGTTATGCGTAAGGAGAGGCAGCGTGTCACCCAAATCACAAGTCGGAGCCTCGGAGGCGTACAGGTGTAGCGGCCCGCAGAGCCGGTCACTCCCAACTTCCTCTCCGACGCTCGTTCTTCAGAGCCTTCATCCTCGTCTTCTGGTGTTCCGGCAGTAATCGCAGGCATGGCTCTAGTCATGCCACCACTCGCCTGGCTTCATCTTCTGGTTCTGATGTCGTTCCCAGGCCTACACTCTTCTGACACGGCTCGCCGATATCTCCGCGGTAGGCGCACTCTATGGCCAGCGGGGATTGTCATCGACTTGCATGATGGGGATACGAGTTTCCACGACTGCCAGTCCAACAGGCACGCCCGCAGAGAATATCTCCATGTGACGCAATTGTATACCTCGAGGCGGCGACGTCGTTCAATCCTGCGCGGTCATAACGATCCCGGGCGCATTCGTGCCAACCACGCGACGCACGTTCGAGGCGCACAATGCGCCCCATCAGCAGCTTCGGCGTCCAGGCGCGAACGTGAGCTAATTATGCAAGGACGCAAATGCTCTTAAGGACGAACTCACCTACGACGACGATGGGATACCCGTCACTCGCCCTCCTCGTCGTTGCGTACACAATGGTGTCACACGGGGTGTTGAGTGTGGTGGTTGTTGCAGCGGCGGTCTTCTCGGTCCCTGGATTTGCAGAACCGGTGACGGTTGATGTGCTCGGGCCTTCTGTGTTCACCGCGCCAGGGCGGTTCCCAACGTCGGTCTATAGGCACTATTATAACTCTCCTACGGCGACGTCCGCGCAACCCCAGCCCGTGATATCAGATCCAGTATCTGTGAGTACCTTGGCAGTCAGTGCGTTCGCCCGATCCGCTCAGCTCACCGGTGCTGGAATGACTTCAGCACAAGATATATCCTTTTGAGTTGACGAACCCTGCTACGCTTCCCAAAGTAAGCAATCGTGCACCGAGCTCTGCTCAACGCCTTACGTGACCCTCTTCTCTCTCGATCAGAACAACACGCAGGACCCGCACATTCTGCCGCCGAGAGCGTCTTCAGGGCAGCTGCTCGAGTCTGCGTTCCAGCAAGTGCTGTCGATAGCCAGCAACCCGACCTTTGGGACCAACAACTGCGCACGCTGTCAGGCGGCCCTTCAAGTCGGCAAGTTCCTTGCATTGGCAGCCCCGGAGGAGGGACCCGCCTTTGCGGTCCGCGTGTGCGAGTACTTCAACTTCAACTCGGACTGCGCGACGCAGTTCGGCATCTTCCAGCTCGGGTCTGTTGTTACCCAGGTCATCGCGAACGCGGATGTCGGCGGTCTCGATGGACAGGTTAGGCTACTTCGTAGTCTCAGGAGTGCCAGTAAAACTCACGGTCCGCGTCTGCCAGGCTATTTGCTCGCACTTCCTCTCAGGCCTGTGCCCGGCACCGACCACGACCCCACTGAACCTGACGGGCTGGTTCGCGAAGCCAAAGCCTAATCCGCTGCCAGTCCCAAAGAAGCCCAGCGGCAGGAGAATGAAGGTTCTGCACATCTCCGATATGCACATCGATCCGAGTAAGCACCTGCATAGGCACAGTTGTGCGACGTCACACAGATCCTAATGCACGACCAGGATATGCAAATGGCGCTGAAGCTAACTGCACGTCCGGATTGTGCTGTCGCGAGAACAACTTCAACAGGCAGAGCCCGAACGAGACTGTATTCCCGGCGCCGCGCTTCGGAGCATACCTCTGGTAAGAATGCAGCTCCTCCGCAGCGCTTCACATACTGACTGCCCTCGTGTAGCGATTCGCCATATTCGTTGATCCTGTCCGCCCTGGAAGCAATCCCCATCCTTGCGGGTACTGAGCGCACCGGCTTCGACTTCACGCTATACACGGGCGATCTTGTCTCTCACGACTCCGAGAACCAGCTGTCTAGGTGCGTGGCGTTGCGAAGATTCGTTGAAATGGTCTGTTCAGCTCGTATCCGCGACTATCAGGGACTACGTGCTTTATGCTGAAGTGAGGCACCTATCAACTCACTCCCTCGTTCTACGGCTGACCTGCTGGTGGTATAGGCCGTGATGTATGACCTCTTCAAGAGGATGCTCGGCACTGGTCCCGTGTATGCGGCGCTTGGGAACCACGACTCCTACAACCAGTGAGTGAGCCGGTTCAAAGCGAGGGTCGTTATGAACCACCGTCTCCCAGGGCCCAAGACGCGCCGCATTCCCTCGGTGGTGTCCTAGCCGATCAATTCAGCTGGTCCGTACAATTGCCCAGCTGGTGACTACATGATTCACTGAAAGTGTCTTCAGGAACTACAATCATGTCGCGTCGCTCTGGGAACACGAGGGATGGCTGCCCTTGTCCGCTGTGGAGACGGCACGCGCGCACTACGCCGCATACATGGTGAGGCGGCAGGACGGCCTTCGTGTCATCACCCTGAACACGGATTTGTGTGAGTTCACCTTTCTCATCCCTTGCGCGCGTTTACTGATTCGCAACGAATAGGGTATTCGTATGTCATTGCACGCACCGTGAGACGGCGAGTGGTTGACATACAGCACTAGTGCGAACTACTTCAACTACATCAACATGACGAACCCGGACGTCTCTGGCATGCTTCGATTCCTCACGGATGAACTCCAGGCCGCGGAGGACGCCGGTGATGCAGGTATGGTCTGCCGCCGAGCACGTTTCCTCATAGTCGCTTAACCGAGCGTTCCTAGTGTGGATCTTGGGTCACGTCTTGAGTGGCTGGGATGGCACCAACCCCTTGTCCAACCCGACCGACCTATGTGAGCAGGATCAGCCAACTGTGGTCCCCGTATACTCTAACAGCTCGTCTGCGTTGATACAGTCTACCAGATGTGAGCCATCATGCCACTGGTCTTCGCGCTCATACATTGATGTCACGGAACGTCAGCGTGGACCGCTTCTCACCCCATGTCATCAAGGGTGCGTCTTCCATGCGTATGCTGGCTCACCGCGGCAATTCTGAGGTTCCACTAGCGATATTCTTCGGCCACACCCACGAGGACCAGGTCATGGTCAGTCATTGGCGCTACCCTCAAATTTTCTGCACCCGCTGATGCCGCTGCAGATATTCTACGCGAACAACGCCACCGTTATCAGCGCACAAACGGCTGGCGCTGTGGGATGGGTGCGTCAACTTCGCGATATCTCGCCGGGGGACAGAATAGCTGATCGTAGAGATTAAGATCGGCCCCTCGGTCACACCCTTGACGAACCTCAATTCGGGCTTCAGAGTATACGAGGTCGACTCCGAGGTACGTATCTCGTTCTTATATGAACGAGCGTCACCTCTGACAACGATTCCTCCTTGTCACTGCGCGTCCACACCGGTGGCGCAGACGTTCGAAATCGTCGACGCGCACACGTGAGTACTCTATCGAGTAGAGTTCGGGGTACGAAGCAACGGATGGAGCGCCCAAGGCTGACGCTTCCCGCGTCCCTCAGGTGGAAGAGTGACGTCAACTCATTCCCGGAGCTCGACAAGCAGATCCGCTTTGGGCCCACGTTTGAGTACGAGTACAGCACGCGCGAGGCGTACGGCGCGACCATCGCTGGCTGGGGTCCCAACGATCCGTTGAATGCCACTTGGTGGCATTTGGTCACGGAAGGTGCGTCCCTACATATCCGGGCAGCTTGCGGCCTGTCCTTGTGTCTGCTGCGCCTGCACTCGGTGTCTCATAAGCCGCTGACGTGTTACGTTATTCGCCGACGTTACTCTCGCCAGCCATGGAGAAGGATTCCTCGCTGGTCACGGTATGTCTAAGCCCGCCCGAGTACCGAATCACACCAACTAATCATGGTCTTCGCTCCAGAAATTCAATACATTCCAAGGGAAGAGCTCGATTCGCAGTCCGCCATGCACAGGGGATTGCGTCGCCGCAAAGATCTGCTACATCCGCAGTGGGAGCGTCCCAATCGCCAAGCAGAACTGCATCCCCGGCTTCGGTTCTGTGCAGTGAGTGTGGCCGGTGCAAGGGAGCAAAAGAGGGCTTGGTCATGTGTGCGTGTGGCAGATCTAAACATACCGTTACGTCGGCATTGTCGCGTCGTGTGGATTGCTCTCATCGTACTCGACATTGTCTTGCCACCCGCTTCCTATATGTCCATGGCTCTGTGCTTCATCGACGCCTCTCGCGAATCTTTGAAGACAAGCTTGACGTGAATCTGAAACACGGCCACCGAACTCTCAGACCTCGTGGGAGCACGAACGAGTACTCTTGTTATACAATCCTCACTACCTCCAAATACACCATGATAATCGACCAAATACACCGATATACTCAAAAGCAGTCTTCGAGTTCACGCTCAGGACTGCGCAGGGTTGTTCTCAGCGAAGTACTCGTGGTTGTCCGCGTTCTGGATTGCCTGCGAAGGGTTGCTCTTCGCAAGGTTCTTCGCCGCGCTCTGGCCGTAGACATAATCCTGGGTGCCACCGTTGCGGGTGAAGTGGCTCGACTATTGGAATGGGTACGCGTCAGCCAAGCTGCTATGGTGAGTTTCATATATTGTGAGGC
The DNA here is from genome assembly GCA_022385765.1 of Trametes cingulata. Classification (NCBI taxonomy): domain Eukaryota; kingdom Fungi; phylum Basidiomycota; class Agaricomycetes; order Polyporales; family Polyporaceae; genus Trametes; species Trametes cingulata. The sequence continues at coordinate 528,460 of MU277982.1, read as the reverse complement.
CGTACCTCGTGAACAAGGGTTCCACCCTTGGAGTCAGTGCCCGTGGTCGGTGCCTGCCAGAAAGCACCGCAGAGATAAATGTGACCGAAGCTATCATCACGCAAGCGTCAGGGTTTCAGCCGCGGCACAAGCGGATCGTAGAACGCACTCGTCAGGGTAGACATAAGCGTAGGTGTCAGCCTCGTCGCACGTGCAATCGTAGGTGAACGACGAGAAGTTGTTGCCGTTGATGTTCGAGTAGTGGCTCTGCACGGTGCTGTGGCGCGAGCTAGTGTACGCACCGAACCACGTCGTGTAGCGTGGAGATGCGGCGGTGTGGCTCTGCAAGTACCTTTGTATGGTTCGGTCAGCATGTTGAAGCGCGGTTATCACTTCAAATCCACTTACGAGAGCGCGTTCGCGACGTAGCTCTGAGCAGCAGGCGCAGCAGCGTCGATGCCGCTCTTCTCGGAGGCGCTGCAGCCGTTGTAGGTTGCACGCTTGGTGACGGTGGGCGTGGGCCGCACAACGGCGAGCTTGCCCGAGACCGCAGCAACGTGCGTCTCGGTGTCCGCGCGGATCTCAACGGGCTGATTCGTCTCTGGGTCGACGAAGTGGAACAGGTTGGACGGCTCGACAGTGTACTTGCCGGCGCCCGGGAGAGTGAAGTTGTATGCCGCCGACACTGTACAGAAATTAATACAACAGGGTGAGGCTCGTCACGGAAGAGCAACGTACGATCGTGAGTGACGGAGACGGACTGGCCAGGTGCGAGCACGGTAAACGACCTTTCGTTGGTGCTCTTAGCAGCCTTGCTGGGCACGTACTTGACCTGTTCATCGGAGCGTGTGAGCATGGTCACTGGTGGAGGAGCACTGGGCATACCTTGACACCGATGAAGCTGGGGGTCTCGCCGGCGTCCGTAGTGATGGAGAACGAGTTCGCCGGGAGCGTGTGCAGGGCACCGCGGGGGTCGTTGAGTAGCTTGAGGGTCTCGTCACCCGTGTTAGTGAGGGTGGTAGTGACCTTCAAGTTGTCGACACCATCGACCGCCTCAGGTCCTGAGACCTTCAGCGAAAGCCCGCGCTCCGCAGAGACCACAACGGCGGAAGCAACGAGAGCGATCAAAGCTGCACGGACAGTGGAAGGGAACATGGCGTCGAAAGGATAGTCAACTCAGCGAGGACGGTGCGACTGGAACACGGAGGAACCGGTGACCGAGGAGCCACTGTGTTCAACCTGAATCCTTTATACCTCGAGGGGATCGACCGCGTTGACGCAATCATGTAGGAGATATAGCCAGACCATGTTGTCGGACCTGGATAAGGAACCTAGAAGCATGCAACCCAGAAGCAATGGAGATGCCAAGACAGAGGAATCGCGTGATGGAGACAAATACGCTCGGCAGTAGGATTCGAAGCACCGACAAGCGAGAGCCAGCTGCCTTTCGCCCAGAGCACGGAGAGGAAGCATGCGCATGTCGAACAGACTATACGTCCCGGCGGTTCAGACACCAGTACCGGAGGTGTAGGAGTACCTTCGCAGTACTGCAACCAGGTACTTATGGAGGGCGCGCGGAAGATGTCAGCGCACTGAGACCCCGCCTGAAGAATGTACCTGGGCACTGAAATCCAAGGCACTCGTGCAGAGGCATGCTGGTGAGCCGTCCCACTAAGTTGCAGATATGCCCGGCTCACCGAACGTCCCGAAGAAGCTTCTGACGAGCAAAACTGCTTCCTCCTGCTGCACGGTCGGAGGTGATGCAAACGTGCCCAACGGCATCCTGGCCCACGGCGCGGGCGCACTGCGATAGGCAACCTTTGACGCGCCGTTCGTGGTGCGACGCTCGCAACTTCGAGGCGCAATATGGCCTAACTCCGGGTTGCAAGTCGTGCATCATTTGCGAACAGACAGGCGATGTGGGCTTGCTGAGCCAGGATTAAGCGTGATTGCTACCACATGCGGGCGGACCACATGGAGGTTGCATGGAGAGAAACATCCACCGAGCGCTAATGCGGAGCTGGCCATCTGGCGCGCTTGGGGAAGCTGACCTCCTTCTCTATCGCGACCATGTGCGGCACAGAGCAGCATCTGCAGCTGATCAACTCAACGACAGCCATGCTCTTGGCATACGTTATGTGGTATGTCGGCTGAACGACGTCTGGATCTGATGTAGGTCCAAGGTGAGTGGCAGGACCGCCATGACCTGTTCCGGGTCTCCGTTCACAGGTCCATCGTATTGAGCGCAGTCGAGCGCATTTTGAACGAGTATAGCCCAAGCTGGGTCCCAGAGAGTTCATTCTTGCACATATAGGTCAACTTGAAGCTTTGGTGAGACAATCATTACGGTTCACACACTACCAAGTCTCACTCTACGTGAACATGTACAGCTTCAGAGGACGTATTGTTGTCGGAACACCGTGGCCAGGAAGCCTGAGCATACGCGCTTGGACTATCTCAGCCAACAGTGCTAGCCGTCACTGCAAGGCCATCGGCAAGTGTGGTAATGACATTGGTCTCAAAGCCGCACTGGCAGGTCCGGGGTGCCACAGCGCCATCCAAGCCACCCTTCTGCAGAGGGCCAATGCGAAGTCAAAGCGATTGTCTGCATATAATGCCTGTCCGCGAGCTGGTTTCTGCATCCAACCTCTTCAGACGACACCATGGCGCCCGCTAACCAGCAAACCCAGTGTGGACTCCAAGTCGAGTTCATGTCGAAGACGTACACCTTTGTGCAACCTTCCGGCGTCTTCCCCGCAGCCAAGGTACTCGTCGTCGGTGAAGCAGAGACCAGGACGTTCCAAGGCGCGCCTCTCATCCTGACATACGACGGCGCGCACTGCGTCTACCACGGCTTCCTGGTGCAGTCCGGAGAGCAGAAGGATCCGTCCGCTCGGCCAGTGGAAGTGGCGCTCAAGTGGGTCGCCGGCAAGGAACGTATTGCTCGCCTCACGCGCGAAGCCAAGTTCTACGAGAAGAACCTCGGGGCGGTGCGAGGCATCGCGGTGCCTCAATACTACGGCTTCTTCACCGGTGTGGTCGAGCAGGTCAATGTGGCCTGCATGGTTCTTGAGTGGTGCAACGGCTTCCCGATCGACGATGTCCGTGAATTGAAGTAAGCTGCTAATTTGCCTCCTCGACAACACGGAGTTGCTGACGTGCCACGTCTCCTGCAGCCGTCAACGCATGCTTGCAGCCGCTCAGCTGCACAGGGCCAATGTGTTCCACGGACAGCTCTTAGATCCCCGCCACTTCCTCACTATGCGGGACGGCACGCTGAGGATCGTCGACTTCTCGTCTGCGAAGGTGCACAAATGCCCTGGTGCGCAGCCGCTCACCTTTGATACTACTGGCGACCCGCGGCCGGAGAGCTGTGGCGAGCTGGACGTGATGGAATCGCGCTTTGGCGTGGACGCTGAGCGGCATGGTAGACAGCTCCGCTGGGCGAACGGGATGTATCCCGAGCTTGTGCGCAGCTTCTACTACAATTACTGAATGAATGGGGTCGTCCGGGTTCATTGATAGATTGCATTTGCTGTATCCTCTAGACTTTGTATTCCTATGCCACAGTCCTTCATGTTCTATGTCTATCCTCTAAGGCTACAATGCTTGGGATGGTAGTGGGTCTCAATTGTCCAGGTATGTCATGAAGTCGTCAGATCTCGTCCTTGTAGATGTCCCATCCCATCCGATGTCCACACCCTTCCACATGGGCGGCATCGCGCTTCGAGCCGGCAATGCACAAAAGAGGACAGGAGAACCCCGTCCTCGCACTTCCCTCCGCAGTATCGTCTCCAACGACGTTGAGCATGAACTCGCCTTCCTCCTTTACGTCGATGAGCCCCACTAAGCCTTCTTCGCCGTACTCCTCTTCTTCCTCCCACTCTGGCGAACCCTTATCCGCGAAGCGTACGACGCGGGATACGCCGTTCCGCCAGCTCGTCAAGTGCCGCAAGCGGATGGCCTGCAGTCGCGCGATTCCCGCGGCCCAACCGCGCTCGAACTCCTCCTTCACGGCCTCATACGTCTCCGGCGTCAGCATGCCTGGAAAGCTTGTCGCCAAAGAGCACAGCGCCGGGGCAGGCGGGAGGACGCGTAACCTCTGGTCCCGCTTCGGTACTCGATTCTGCGGGATGTCTCTGCTGGGTTGCAGCGCTCGTTCCGGCGATGGCGCGCGAAGCGAGATCGTTGCGGTGGCCAGACCTCTTCGACCTCGTTTCGTCTTCTTGCCCTTTTTCAACGTGTCTTCCTCGTTATGTTGAGCGTAGTAGGCCTCCGTCCACGCTCGCAACTTCTTCTCCCGTTCAGTGGCGCGTGCGACTCCAGCCAGTGCCATGAGCTCGCCCAATTCCGCCCACTGGACGAACGGGTCTCCAGCGTCGAGTTGCACATCGGTGCGTTGACTCACTATTGGACATCCGTCAACGACGAGCACTTGGAGCCCTCGGAGGTGTCCTAATAAACCGGCAACGTCTTGACTACCGACGTTGCTGGTTGACAGATCGAGGAACTCAACGGCTGGGAACGAATGCAGAGCCGTATGCAGGTGACGAGCGACTTGACGACCTGGCACGCGCAGACGGAAGTGCTTCAGGTTGTCGGCAAGAGGCGACGCTGCCAGTTCTGAGAGCGGGTCTAGGCGGAAGAACACAAGAGGCTGCGCGAAGTTCGTCGGGGCGATGGCTGGATCCAAGGGGTCTTGGACTATGGATAATACAGGCATGGTAGGTGCAGGCCAATTTGACAATGCCAAAAGTGTCGAGTCAAAGTACGCTCCCTGCTACAAGGTCAGTAGGAAGTCCGTGATCCCTGGGAGCAGACACGGACCTTGAGGAACTGGTAGTAGGTAGCCCTCTGGACGCTGCATTCGCGGTCAGCTTCAAGTGAGCACGCATGAGCGAAGGATGACATACTATGGACGGAACCGCATAGACAAGAAGCGCAATTGTGTTTTTGCCTTCTGAAAAATCTCCTCGAGGTGCTCGGGTGCAAAATTCGGCCCGATGTACATCTTCAAGTAGGTCAGGGAGGGCAGGAGTGCAATGAGGTTCACGAAGATGTCCGCATCGACCGTCCAGCTCTCGAACGAGAACTCGCGCACGCGCGCTGCATCTTCGGGTGCATGTCTGAGACGGCGGTATAGTTGGAAGACCTGGTCTGCGTGCTTGAGGTGGATGTTCTCGAAAAGAAGGTAAGTAGGGGCCGGCGACCTAGGGATAGCTCGGCTGAGGGCGAGAAGCGAGCGCGTCAAGTCGTCCTGTTCGAGATGCACAACAATGGCGTGTAGAAGCTCTCCAGGCAAGGCATCCAAGGAGGGACTCATTACCGACAAGCTCAGAGCGATCGGAACGAGGATGAGAGAAAGAAAGATCTAGAGAGACTGAATGAGCACCGTCGCGCTCCAGTCCGAGCGGAGCGGAGATGTACTTTGCCCGCGGTGCTACTGAAGCGCCGAGTTAACCACACCTTGCTTACGGACTACATTCATTGCCGCCAGTGGATCCAGTTGATCCTTGTCGGTACACTCATCCTGCCAGCTGCGCACTGGGACGTCCTCTCAGATACATAAGGAGTAAGTAGTCGCAATCTGCCAAACGGCACCATATATCACCCAATAAACAAGACGGATATTGTACAACATGAGAAGAAATCTAGTAGGGACACCACTTCACGTTTTCGAGGCCCTCGCTGACCGCCCTACGCCAGTGCCCCTCAGCATAACAAAGCTCCTTGCACTTGTCGTGTGGAGGGTCGTGGAAGCTATCGCACTTGCCCATGCCCCCAGCGCATCTGTGCACCCTGGCATGCTTGAAGCCGACGATGCGTATCGTCCCGTCTGAAGCACGCAAGAAGTGCCGGCCGTCGGATATGCGGAGCGAGTTGTGCCTGTGGTACAGCTCGCCGTGCTTCACTCCTGCCCGATGCAGAAGACGGACCGCGTCCATTCGTTGACGACTGGGATCTCTGGGTCAGCAATGATCCGCGACTGAGAAGCAGGCTAGACAACACGTACAGCTCTTCCTCCGTCGGCTTACCGAAGGTCACCCACTCGTTCGTAGGACACCATTCGAGGACGATGCATCCGACTTCCCTCCCATCCAAGTTCCCCGCAAAGAATCCGTAGAAGGACGGGACGACTGTACCCTGGAGGTGCTTCAGCGGCCCCGCGTACATGCTGGCCTCCCAGCGGAGGGCGCTGATCGCGCCTTCGTCCCGCATCCACTTGATCGCGACATGGGTAGGTCGCGCCATCGGTTCTCCTGGAAGAGGGTAAAAGGACAGGTTTGCGTAATAGAGCCGCCCGCTGTTGTCCTTTCCATGGACGTGGTCGTCTTTCCAGTCGTCCTTCCCGAGGCTCCAGGAGACGTATGGAGGCTGTTCCTCCACATTTGCCACAAGGTTGCGGGCGTACGCATGGCCAGGGTCAGACCAGAGGCGACACATGGCCGCCTTGCCGGTGCTGCGTTCAAAGGTGATGTCGATGCTGCTGCGTGTCTGCATGGTGAGTCGGTTGCGGCGAGAGTGGTGAGTGCTTCGTAGTAGCGAGGTAGGTCTGCGCTCTTCTGCTACGTTTTATACCACTGAGCATTGTGTGTGGCCCGAATTGTCCTCAAGAGTGCGCACGCTTTAAACAATAACCAAAGTCAATGTACCCCCGGATATCGCTTTGATATATCGGATGTGCTTTGTCTGTGTGGCTCTACTCCGGATGCCGGGCTCTTCCTCGCATTACGCACTGATCTATCCATAGCGAGGAACCGTCGCTGGTATCCTCGTGGATCCCTTCTAATGAACCACTGGCCGTCGACGCTTTGCCGGGTGAGGAGCAGTGTGTATATCCATCTGCCTTGTTCGCTGAACGGCCAAACGCGCGGTTTCGCGTCCGTATATCATACATCAAGCATATACAGGAAAATATACAGATACACGTACATCGAGCGAGAAAACATTATATGCCTTCCGACCGTATGACAACCCTTCAGGGCTAGCAAACGGAGGTGCCATAGTCCTGCAATCCCTCACTCAGTCCCAGTCTTCCACTCCGCGTCAAGGAACTGGATGCCTCGTCTCCCCAGTTTCCGTCTCCAAACGAGCATCTCGCCCTGGACTCCTGCCTGCTGCGCTCGCGCTGACATCCCACCTCGGAGCCACTTCACGTCGCGCGCTCGGACGAAGCGCAGGTTCGGCAACTTCGGCAGCAGTCCCTCCAGGATAGTCAGAAATTCCGGGCTGGGTCGCGCGACGGAGAGGATCTCCAGCTCTTGATGATAGTCGGTGGATAGCTTCAGGTGCGGGAGGGGCAACTCGAGTGAGAGGTGCTTGAGGGAAGGACAGGTCTCGAGAAGCGTCGTGGGCGAGGGAAAGAGCGCCGTGGGCCACTGTTTCACGGTATGCAGATAGAGGGAAGTGAGCAAAGCTCCGTGCGTTGCAATGAAGCGTGGTATAAGCGACGCAGGAACGGACACCTCGTCATAGGGTGTGAGGGTAAGATGTCGGAGGGCGGGTAAAGGCGAGTGCATCAGGGCACGTAGCACAGGGGACGTTGGCATAGACAAGACAGCCAACCGGCGGAGGAAGGGAAGCTGAAGTGGATGGAAGTGCGGGGGAGGATGGAAGGTGCCTTCCTGGGCGACGGACAGCTCGGCCGTATCGACGCCAGTTCCGAAGATCTCCAGCTCCTCGAGCCGAGTACAGGCCCTCAGCAGATCGACGAAGGCGTCTTCACTGAGCTGCCCAGATGTTCGCAACTGAATGCCCTTCAGCGCACGCAGGTTACTCGCTCCGTCACGTTCCGCGAAGCTGGACATGACGCGACGGCTAAGAGCTACCTGCGGACTCACAACGAAGTTCGTCATGAAGGGCAGCAAGGACGATATCCGGTTGAGAAGGGAATCGACGCGATACGCGTCCTCGAGAGTACCGCATCGCAGCGCTGAAATGTCGAGGGTCTGTATCCAACGCCCTGGCGCAGAGTACGGGATGCGGCGGATGGAGTCCCACTGCTGGTCGGCGGCATAAAGGCGGGCGGTAAGCTTCTCCAGGACGCGAAGCGAAGACACATGAATGCGCGCGTAGAACAGCGGGAGCGCGACCGCCTAGTGGACAGATATTAGACAAACCACACGGTGCCGGGACGCTGAGCACTCACATGGATCTCCTTCGAGATGAGCAACAGCCCCAGTCTGAGTCGTACTGCCTCTGCTTCTGCGAAAGACCCTTTGGGACCATAGAAGGCGAACGTATGTGCAAGGATGTTAGACCACACTTCGGAGGGAAGAGGTTTGAGCTCAGGCTGAGAGGGCAAGAGGGGGAGCAGGAGGAAGCTGCTCGGGCAGCGCGCGAGCGGCCGTGGCTGCAACCAGACGGCCTGCGGTGCAGCGGCGAGGATCGTACTCATACGCGCAGTCAGATCAGAGTCGCGCTAGTCCATGACAATCGGCCAGCTCAGGACAAGGCCGAGCACTGGCAGGAGGTGAGGGTTTGTGCAGACGAGCTCAATAACGCCATGGTGGTCGTGAGACTCGAGCTTCGGAGGCTGGTCCGTCCAAGTCCGACGCGCTAGCGACCTTGCACATGGCGCAAGCGCCCTCACTTGGCCCTGATCTCATGCGTCCAGGCATGCAATGGCATCCTATAGCTATGCTTCGTGCGACACACGAACTCGAGCTCGTCCCTCGGTCTTTACAGTACATGATCTTACAAGTCAAAATAACCGCTACGATGCCTGAGACCGCTCCTAGAGCTTAAGACTTAAGGTCAACGAACTGGAAGCCCATCGCTTTGTAGAAGGCGAGTTCTTCCAAAGCCTTGGAAGCCTCGACTAGCGAGACATGTCGGGTCAGTGGTCATGAATGAGACGCCTCGGGCGCACCAAGATGGTAGATACTCACTAGCAGCGCGTCCGTTTCCGCCTTGACGGAAGTAATTCTTGGCCGCCTTGATGTCGTCCTCGGTGATGTCTTGGTACTGCTCGTACCGTTCCTCGGGGACAGGCTGTCTAACGAGGATAACGTTGTCGCGCCAACCGTAGCCCCTGCCCCCATGTAACTCCTCGATACATTTGTTGATGGGACACTTCCCGTCGAGGAAGTTGTCGTTGTAGATGAGCTGAAGCTGGTGGCCGAGGGGTTCGCCTGTGTGGAACCCGTTGATCTCGATGCGCGTCTTCGCGGGAGTAACCCTCCCGAGCAGGGGCGAGAGGTCGAGCTGGTGGAAGGGAAAAGTCGGCGTGCAGGAATCCAGCCCTAACTTGTACGGCAGGTCGACGATGCGAGCTTCGCCGCCTGCTGCGGGGAAGAACGCGACTTTGACTCTGAGCGGGAATCCAACTTGTTTCTCGATGCCTGCCGCCAGGACGGCACACTCTCGCTTGTGCCTTTTCCAATCCTAGAAAGCATGGAATCAGGGCAGTGTCAACATATACAGGAGCAAGCAAGGCACCCACCGACCGACTATGCTCAGGAGAACAGTAGTGCGCAGTCTTGCAGACTGAGCAGGACTTAGTGCATGGCTCGAAGCAAACTTGGCATGGCTCGGGCATAATGGTGAAATACCGCGAAGAGCAGAGAGCAAGTACAATGGAGGCGTGAATCGAGACAGTCCGCTTGGTACTCATTATATACGTCGGCGGAGATCTGGGATCTGCTGGACACTCCTATGCGCGACCCTGTCCCTTCTGACAGCACAGGAGACCTTCTTCAGGAGATCCGCTAGGGGCGGTTGCGCGAATTTGCAACCCTGAAAGGCGACCTCATGGAAATAGGTTCATTCATGTCGTCCGCTAAACGTGCGCCCAAACCATAGCAAAGTCGAACAGACAGTTGCCACAATGCATGACGCGCAACCATGAGTAAGCTAGTAAGAAACAAGGTAGCCATCAATCGAGCCATTCCGCGAGGATGACACCGGGACGTTGAAGGAGGGCGTTCCTCATCGCCTCAGCCCGCGGTCCTACTGCTCAGAGGCTGATCAGTGACTGTACGCCTCGTATACAAGTCTCAGTGCTGCTAAGACTCACAGACATCCTTCCCGTCTCCACCCTCCTCGAAGTACTTCTTCACAACGCGTACATCCTCCTCAGTCATATCATCGTACTGCGCAATACGCTCGGCAGGCGGGGTGCATCGAAGGACGAGCACATTGTTGTGCCATTTGAACCCGTTCGGAGCGATGCTCTCAATGCACCTGTTCCGCTGCTGGCCGGGTTGGGCGAAGTTCCTACTGCGTATGAGCGTGAGGCTATGGCCAAGAGGACTCGCCCCGGGCCTGAATCCGTCCCTCTCGATCGTGGTCGGCCGCACTTCCAGATTGCCGAAGAAAGGTCGGAGGTTCGGGGAGTGCTTGGGGAGATCGGGAGTTGGGTTCCAGAGTTCGAGCTTGTACCACACGTCGACAATGCGCGGTTGGACGCCTTCGACGGGGAAGAGGACCGCCTTGACCTTCAGAGGATGGCCGACCTGGGACTCCAGCCCAGCCGCGAGAACCCCACACTCGCGTCTGTGTCTCTTCCAATCGTGCGGAGTGCATCAGGCGGAAGATATGGGCACTGAGTACTAGTGGACCTACCGACACGCTGTGTTCACGACCGCAATAGTACGCCTTGTGGCATCTAGCGCAGCGGGTGTCGGCTTCTGCGAAACAGACCTGACACTGGTGCATGGCTGGACGATGAAAGAAAAGGGCGAACTACGTCGAGTAAGTAGGAACGCATCTCTCTGCTTAAGGGGGCGGGGAGAGGAGTCTTGAAGACATGATCGGGTGGAGCCGAAGCACGAGCCAGAGCGGCGTCCATCAGCGGCCATTGCTGGCGGATGGCCCGGAAGGGGTTGCAACTTGCGACTGGCGAAGCCCTCCTTTCAGGCCGGATGTGAATGCATCGCCACCAAGTCGTCGATCGCTGCGCGCCAATCGGCCGTGGGATTCGGATCGACCTGAGGGGCCACAGATTGGGAGGACATAAACGACTACGGTTCTCAGGTACACATTCCTTGACCTCATCCGCGTCAGCAGGAATAGTCTTACATGCACAGCGGAGGAGCACGCTCCTCAGCCGGAGTCAACGGATAGCACAGGAGGTCTGTCGAATCTCCGTAAACCAAATATCAAATGAAGATGCATGCCGCGACTCGCGAGCAGCCTACAGGGGCACAGGGATCTACGGATGGATATGTCAGTGAAGTCGGCTCCACAATGGTATTTCCGCCGAACGAACCAGGCGCAGCGAGCTAGCTCGGTGGTTTCGCCAAGATGTCGCTCATCTCCTCTAAGAATTTATCATAGTCATCTTTCGGCTTTGCAGGTGCAGTCTTCGCGGCCTCCGTTTCCACCTTCGCCTTCTTCGGAGGGGGAGCGCCGAACTTGTCCTGAAGCGTGCTCAGGAGATCCGGCCGGGCAGCAGGCGCGGCTTCAGGCTCGTCGCTCTTGTCGTCCGCAGGGCCCACAGTAGGCGCAGCGTTCACTTTCGATGCGCCTGCACCAGGCTTCTTCCGCTTCAGCGCAGCGGGCACGAATGCTGTAGCCTCTTTCTTGAAGTCTCGCAACTCTGGCTCCGCAGAGATGACCGCCGATGCTGCTAGTGCTGGCGTAGTTGGGGCTGGACCCAGGCGAACGCCACCAGACGTGGCTTTGGGTGCCGAGGGACCAGCCGCACGAGCGGCGCGATGAGCCTGGTAGGTCTGATGAGGAACGGAGGAGAGCGGATCCTGTATCACACCGGCATTCGGTCCGCGTCGTGGATAGAAACCCGGAGGAGGCGGGGGCATAGGCGACTGCATGTGCGTGGGCGGGAACGGCGGAAAGCCGGCTGGTGGGGGCGGGGGCACTCCAGGTAAGGGTGGACCCTGCATCACTGGGAAACCAGGCGGAGGCGGAGGAGGCGACATGACCGGGAAGCCAGGCGGTGGAGGCGGTGGGGGAGGGACAGCGCCATCAAGAGATGGCGGCATCACTGGAATCCCTGGCGGAGGAGGGGGAGGCATGACAGGTACAGTCGGAAGTATTGGAGGAACGCCCGGCATTCCAGGTGGAGGGGGAGCATAGACCGCGCCTGCAGGCGGTGGAGACACTACTGGGGGAGGGCCTGGAGGTAAGGGTGGAAGCGGTGGCGGGGCTGCGAGATCGTGAGATGGAAGGTATCGCATACAAGTCACGCCGGCTTGCTTTACCTTGTTGTCCTGGCTTAGGCGGCGGCGGTCCCTCAGGCATGGGAATATCATCATCGCTCTCGTCTGACTCCTCTTCCTCGGGAGGAGGCCCTTCGGGCATGACGATGTCGTCGTCGTCTGAATGCAGCGTGAGTGGTGCTGGACGCTAGAAGAGGGTGAAATACATACCGGACTCTTCTGCTTCACTATCCACTTCGTTAGGGAGAAGTGCTGTGCATACTCGTCAAGCAACAGTCTTGACACGCATTGCTTCACAGCTTACCTCGCTCCACGTACGGCATACCGGGCGGCGGCACGCCGTATGGATTGTAAATGGGGTCATAGTAGATACTTCTCTCTGGATGGCGGGGAAGGCCGTTCTTCCTGAACAAGTTACGCGTCTTGGGCGCTGTGCTATCGTCCTTCTTGTCCTCTCGAGATTCAGCCGGTTTGCGCGACTTGAAGACAAGCTTGCGATGTTCCGGATGCTCCTTGACATACTCCTCTTTCTTCTTGTTGATCTTCTCGAGTTCAGCCTTGAGCTCCGTCAGACGCGACTTGTCGGCAGCCGAGAGGTTAGAGGAAGACTCTAGCTTCTCTATCTCATCCTCAAGATCTGCAGTCGTGCATTCAGATGAAGCGGCCTCAGAACATGACACGCTCACTCACCGCGAGTATCCTTCTTCACAAGCGCAAAATCTCTGGCCTTCGCACGTTCCGCCTTGTTCTACTACATTGAACGCTGATGAGCACGAGCACGTGTGGCTGTAATTTGGGAGCCTGCCTTCTTCAATTCCTTCTTACGCTGCGCCTTTCCTGCGCAACGGTCAGCACCTAAGGACTATCCAATTGTTCTGTTACTCACTATATGCGTCTGCTGGATTCGCGGCCTTGCCTTTCGCCATGTCGGACGAACGAGCGTGGATGAGGGAGGTTCGCGTCGAGAGAGTGGTTCGGCGGGCGCCACCTGAGCCGAGGGCGAATTGCCGGTTCGGGAGCGAAGCACGTGCGCGGGTGGACCAGGAGAGTCATGTCATGCATGACCGCCTTGTAACGCCCTCGGTAAGCTTCCCTCACCTTCAGGGAAGCCAGAGCATATCGCAACTCGCACTCATCGCCAACCGACCCGCCTCTTGCTGCTTTCGTTTTTTGTTTGTCTCTTCGCTTTCACGCTTGTACAACGACCGGGAGGACTTAGCTGTCTCGTCTCTGTCTCGCCATGATCACCCCTTCTACCACTACGCCCCACTCTGCCAATAACAACCAGAGCAAACGCGCCGGAAAGGCCCCCAGCCAGTCTCTCAATCATCTTCTCAACTTCTCGCTACCGCCTAGACAGTCTCAGTATAATCAGAGTATCCCCCGCAGAGCGAGGAGAACAGGCAACCAGCATGGCATCTGGAATAAGGAGCGTAAGTAACCATTCTTCACGAGCTTGTATCGATGCACCCTGAACCTCGTATGCGCTCCTGCTAGGCTTCGTCAACGCCCAGTACCGCTTTGTGATGAATCCAACAGGAGACTATACCGTACACTTCGCAGATCCCGACATGTAAGTGGAGCCATCGCGTTATCGGCGTATCTCAAGGTACTCACATGTGGGTTAGTTACTTCCAATGGCACGACATTCTACAGGTCATCATTCCCAGAGGGCACCATCTATCAGGCTCTTCGGAGACCCTTGCGTCTCAAGAGGCGGGCGTACTGACATGTCCAATATGCCTCTCGCCGCCTACAGCCCCCAGGATGACCAAATGCGGACATGTAGGTTCCCTAGGGTTCTATCCGTGGGCCTTTGATTCATGTCTTATCCAGGTGTTCTGCTATCCTTGCATCCTTCACCTCATCAGCACGTCAGAGCAGCCGAAGTGGGTCCGGTGCCCTATCTGCTTCGACTCCGTGAACGAACGTCAGCTCAAGGCCGTTAAATGGCTCGACGAGGTACCATTCCCGGACGAGGGCGATGACGCTCCTGCAGAAGGCTCGTCATCATCAGCGACGCTTGACCAGGACATGCCGGCCACCCCAAAGCCAGGATCTACACTGCGCATGCGTCTCATCCAGCGACCTCAGATAACCACTCTAGCTCTACCTCGCTCGTCGACTTGGCCCTCAGACCTCTTGCCACCCCATCAAGCCCCATTCCACTTTCTGCCTGATGTCTTCGCCTTCTCGAAGTTCATGCTCGCCACTCCCGCCGAATTGATCCAGGACCTGACTAAGGATCTGGATGATCTTGCCACGGAGCGAAGGCTACTCGCAGGCATGGGCGACGAACTAGGCACTGTCTTCATTGACGCTGCGGATGCCAAGGTACGACACCAGATTGAGAAGGCCGCTGCGCTAGATACGCCGCATTTGCGCGAGTCCATAGAGACGGCGCGGCACGTCGCTCAGCAGCTTCATGAACGCTCGACTCGCAATCGCCAACGGAAGGAGGAGCCTGCTGTACTTCCTCCGGAGGAGATACCCCAGGCATTGCTAGCTTCCCAGGGACCTGGTTTCGTGCCGCCAGCCCCAGCACGAGAGTCCGCACCTACTCCAACATCCGGGCGCAACCCTCGCCAACGCCGGAACCTCAACCCGCCTCCCCCATCGACCTCGACATACTATTACTACCAAGCCGCGAGCGGGATGCCGATCTTCCTCCACCCACTGGACATCAAGATCCTCTTCTCGCACTTCCACAGCTACGCCGCCTTCCCGGACGCGATCACGATCAAGGTCGAGTCGTACACGGAGAGCACGGTGAACGACGACCTCCGCAAGCGCTGCAAGTACCTCGCGCACCTCCCCGAGGGCGCCGACGTCGTCTTCGTCGAGGCGGATCTCGAGGGCGTCGTCGGCGCGGACGGCCTGCGCCCCTTCGAGAACGCGCTCAAGCTCCGCCGCGCGCGGCGCAAGGAGAAGGGCCGCCGTGACGACAAGGCGCGTGCGCGGGCGGAGGAGCGCGAGAAGGAGCGCCTCGTGCAGACGTACCACGACTTCGGCATCTCACCCCCTGCACCTGCCTTCGTCATCCCGCCGGAGATCGCCCGCGAACAGTCGCCATCGCCGCCCGCTGCGGCTGAGCCTACGGAGGAGTCCTCAGCTCCCCAGCCTACGGGCGCGTGGGGCGCACGGAGCTTCGCATCCGCTGCGCATGCGGCGCAGGGGCGTGAGCAGGGCCAGCGGGTTTCCGCCCCTCCGCGGGCGCGTGAGCGGGTGGAGGACGAGTGGGAGCTCGACATGGCGTTCCACGAGCTCGAGCAGCGGAGCACCAAGGGCGGCGGGAAGAAGCGCAACAACCGGTTGGTCGTCCTCGGGGGCGGCGGCGGTCGTCGCGCGCGGTGAACCCCAGTCTTGTCATCTCGCTATCTGAGGGAGGGGAGGGTTGCGGTGGTGTGGTAGACGACTCACGGACAGACGGACGATTGAGCCACGTTAGGGCGTGTGCGTGGTGTTTCGTGTGATTTTCTCGGCTTGATTCATAGCATGTACATCTATAGCGTACGCAGGACCCATACTTATCCCCTGTAGCAACAGTAACGCAAGCATAAATATACACATCGCATCCGCATTCGCACCTGCACTCGCTGGGATTGACTTTGCCTGGCCAAATGATTCTCATACGAAGGCGGTAGCGCAGCTGCGTTGCGCTTCTTAGGCAGCTGGCGCCGCACGAGAGTGAGAGCGAGGTCGTGCTGCATAGAATGGCGATTATTCATTCCTTGAGTACTGACTATAGCACACGGCAGGAGCCGGTCCGAGCGTGAGGGAGGACGAGAACCAAACGAGCAAAGGGGATAGATATAGCGGACGACAACACTGGGGTAGCGCGGACAGGAAGAGAAGGGGTAAGTAGTTGGAGTAGGAGTAGCGGCTACGTACACAAACGTAAGGTGCAGACCAGCGAAGCCACGGCGGCAGCAGCAGCAGCAGCGGGGCAGGGAATGCAGAGTTCGTGATCTCTCATCATGATATATACGGAGCGAAGCAAAAGCGTGCGCTGCAGCTTTCAGATGATTTGCAAGTAATTCGACGGTGCGACTGTCGGAGCAGGAGAAGCACGAGGGAGGAAGAGGACGCAGACAGGGAGACACGCGCGGGTCAGCAGAGCGCGGGGATTGCGGTACGTGGGGAACAGACTCACTTCCGACCGTCCCGTCCGCTTTCCGCGCCTGCCACCACTTCCCGTTCTTGTCGAGGATGTCGAGCACGTCGCCCTTCGCGAACGAGATCTCGTTCGGGTCGTCGGGCGATGCGGTGTCTGCGGTGGTGCGAAAAAGCTCAGCACCCGACATGGCACCTGCCACAGCAGCACAGACTCACAGTTGTAAAGCGCCTTCGCGCGGTACTGATGGCTCTCCGCGGTAGCCATGTTCGTCTCCGCTCCTGTCCCTCCCGGCGTGCTGGGCGCACCAGGACCGCCGCCTGAGCCGATGCCCGCGGCGCCGCTGCCCATGAGTGGCGACCCCGGCCCAATACTGCCGTCGTTAGCACCACCGATTGAACCGGGTCCGCCGCCGTTGCCCAAGTTGTTCATGCTGCCAGTGCCACCGAGGCTCCTGGGTGCGCCGCCCTCGACGCTGCCCCCGCGGAAGCTGCCCGTGCCGCCGATCGGGCCAGTCATGCTGCCGCCCATCTTGGTGTCGTACATGGGGCCGATGCCGCCAGTCGAGTACCCGGCCGTGTAGCCGTTCCCTCCCATGTTCATCATCGAAGTCGTGCGGGTCGCACGGCGCCGCCGCGACGGGGGAGTGAGACCGCCCGTACCGAGGGAGTTGAAGACGTGGAGCATGAGCGAGTCCTCCTCAGACGTGAAGTAGAGCACCCAGAGGATGTCTACCATGGCGAGGATGAGCCAGCCGGCAGCCATAGCGTCGAGGGACCCGAAACCGGTGAAGATGCCTTGGTTGACACCAATGACGGCGAAGACGATGGCGATCGAGCCGAATGTCGCTATTTGGAAGCGGTGCATCGCAATGGAGTCGGTGGCGAGTGTGTGCAGGACGCCGAGGATGAGGAAGAGCTGGACGAAAATGGCGAACCATAGAACGCCGACGGAACCGTTCCCGACTGCAAGGAAGTAATAGCTTGAGCACACGAACGACGAATGGTACGACTGAGACTCACTCTGGGCGGTGGCCACTGCCTGGCCGATGAAAGCTACAAACCATCCTATCTGCACCACGTATTACTGCATCAAGGAATGCTCCAGCACTGATGAGGAGGTGATTCGTACCACTGCGAGGATGGTCGTGAAGAGGAAGAGGTAGTGGGTGAGTATTGGCGTGAAGTCATAGCCCTCGCTCCCGCGTGGTGGCATTTTGGGCAAAGAAGGGGTATTTGTTGAGAATAGACAAGAAGGAGAGACAGGGATATACGGCGAAGAGGAGGTCGCCCGGCGGGACTTTGGAGAGAGGAGGGAGAAGGACTGGGCGTGCGCAGCGGGGAACGAGTTCAACGACCGTCACGCTTTGCCTGCACGATGACGATCGTCACGCTGCACCCGTTCCCACGCGCGCGACTGTCACACGCGACACGCGACTCGGCCCTCGCACGACCCCCTCACCCAGAGCGAGAGACAGCGCCTGCGAGCATTCCTCCGCTCCATTCACCGCCCTCTTTCTTCTCAACGTTGTCACGCAGAACTCGCCAACCATGCATCGCCCCAGCAACACGTCCCACATCCCTCCCCATGCCACTTACAGTTCTGGGAAACACCGCCAGCTGCGCACAAGCTGTCCGGCCGAACGCGTGCTTGTCATAAGACGTCAGCATCCTTGTTCTCGCCCAGCCCACCCCTCTAGATACGCTCCTTGCAGGGGTTCCCCCGTGCCCCTCGCCCGTCTACCTTCCAAACATAGCCTGCTAATCATTCGGCATCTGCGTTCCTCGGGGGGAGAGCTCTCACCTGCTGTGCTGATCTACGCATGCTTCGAGCCGTCTACCCGCTGCATGAGTAGCTCAGGCGCTCTGCAGAGCAAGGCTTTGGGCGTCACCTCGGGTCTCGAAAACGTCGGCGACTACCTCTGGAGCGCGGGATGCTGCAACAGTCTCCGGATACACGCACGTCCAGTCACCTCGGAGGCCGCTATGTCTATTTCTCTACGGCTCCGCAAGTTGGGCATCTGAACGCCGTTTGTCACATCTAGGATCATAGAAGGGTACGTGGACAGCCGGCGTCCCCGCTATGTCCCTCAGGTAGATTCGCATGCCTCTTCGGTACAAGTGGTTTGATTCCATTCGCCGCGTGGTGGTAATCCATGGCTGTGGATGCCACAGTATTCTTGTCCTCCCGCGTCCTATGGCCACTCTTTGGCGTCTTTGCCTCAGCCTCTATAACGCCGACTCTGAGTAGATGGGTGGATAAGCCGATACAGTCTTGTGTTCTCTGTGCCATCTCATGACATCGAACTTCCTGCCCCGACCGAGTGACACTGCGGTCTTGCTGCGCTCTCCAGACCATCATCTCGAAGGCGCGTCAGGCGAGGGGCGGGACCAAGCAACGACTTGTGTAACATTCCCGAGTGCTAACGCTCAGCTTTTGCACACGTCCGTTGCATTCATGCTCGTCTCTTGCGCTGTAACAAGCTTTCCTGGTCAACTCACCTCCTGGCACTCAAAAGACCGCTTTCGAAGTGAGATGAAGTGGCTTAGTCTCAGCAGACCGCGCAAACACTCTTTCCCATACAAATCATTGGCGGCCTCGCGCTACAGTATATCTGCATATCTGCATAACTGACCACGCAGACATCCACAACGCATTTGCGTCATGATACGATGGTGAGCCTGTCCCGCAGTTGGTGGCAACCCTGGGTCCCGGATACGCCAACCACAGCACCTGCCATAAACGCACAAATGCCCAGATATCCCGAGCGTGCCTGGCGTCATCGTGATGACTACGCAGACCGCCGCCAACGCCGGCGTCGGGCGCCCGATTTGGGTCCTCCTCCGCGCCACCACGCAAGCACTGCCGCCAAGGCAATTATCTTATTAGGGTTTGTCCGCTCCGACTCCCTGAGTCCCTGACACACCGCCGCGCTCAAACAGGGTCACTCCTGACCTTCGTACACACAGGAGCTCGCACTTGCTAAGCAGCTCTGAGCCGCCCCACCGTACGCACGCCCTCTCGCCTAGTTGCGATCAATGCCAGTCAGACTCTGGTCCAGCCCGACATGGGGAAAGGCACGATGGCCTGAGAGGACGTAGCGGATGCCGATCTTATCGCAAACGCCGTTCGGTGCCCCGGCGCTCTGGACAAACATGCCTCTGTGCGCTGACAAGCCGAGGCCCCAGATCCAACGCGTTTGCTTACGATGGCTCGATCACTTCCTCGGCGCCGCCGGTGCAACACGTCCACCTCCCGCGCCCGCGCACATGATAATATCCGATCCCAGCGGCCGGCCGCTGGGCCACGCACCAGTCGAGTGTTATAAGACACATCCTGCGCTCGCCCCCGCGTCGCCGAGAAATTTATCTGCGCCCGCTCGCTTGCGTCCCGCTCGCCGTGCCACCCTCGATTGTTATTACGCTTCAATGTGCGTTTTCGACCCCGTGCGGCCATGAACTACACCGCCGCTTCGAGGACAGCCTCCACCAGCCGTGCGCAGTCGGTCTCGCAGCTCCTCTTCGTGGCGGTCGGAGCCCTCGAAGACGGCGGGTTCCCGGGTTGCTGTCCCGTAGGGCAGATGTTCGACCTGGTGCGGACTGGGCTGCGGCTTATTTTGGTCGGTGCTGCGAGCCTCGTCCTCGCGCTTGCTGGTATCATACTCGTGCGTCGCGGCCGCAGTGAGAGCTAGGGGTCAAGCTGGCTAACGTTCGTCCGGAATCTCTAGAGCGTCATCGCTGCACTCCGAAGGCTCTACGACAAGTGGCGAGGATCCGAGAGCTCGGTTTCCGTCGCCACCGAACGCGAATTGTCCTCGTCGCCTTTGGCAGCGCGCGAACAACATGCACCTCAGAAGCGAAGGCCTCGCATACGGCACAAGTCAACAGACGCGTCCCAAACGTCAGCACTTCTCGACGACGCTACCTCAAGTCGAACGCAGGCGCGCTCACCGCTACGTGCCTCTCCGGAGCCGATGCTTCCCTCCGAACACAGCTCAATGGAGACCTCGCCACCGAGACAGAGACGGCAGCGCCGTCGAGTCAACCACCAGCTCCCTGAGTTGGGTCTGCCCTCTATCGACTCTGCCTTGGAGGACGTCGAGCCGGTACCGTCACATCCTACCCGTCCGCCACTGGACGTGCGCGGTGGCGCGACGAGCGAGGACGCGGTGCGGACGCTTTCGTCGCCAGGCCCAGCGTCGAACGACCTGTTGCCGTCATCATCGTCATCGAAGGAACCGTCGCTTGCGTCCGAGTCTGCGGAAGAGAGAGCGCGAGCGGAACGCTCGCCGTCACCCGGCCGGAAGGTCTTCCAGCGGCTACGAGAGCAGCACAGTCAATGTAAGCCCCGCGTTCATATCGGCCACTTCATCCGCTGACGCTGCCCCGCAGTCCGCGAGCGCTGCCTCACACGCGTGCACAGCATGCCGAACCCCAAGCCGGCGAAGCAAGCACGGCGGACGGACCCCTACCAAGCACCCTACTACTTCCCCACACCCCTGTCGCCAGACGCCGATACCTACATAGAGCAGGTCCGCAACGAGCGGCGGACTTCCGCCCGGGTGACCGACCCGATCGCGTTTCGCCAGTACTGGGACCCAATCCCGCTCTCCCCGCGTACGTCGCCGAGGTCGAAGGAGACGCCGCTGCCGCCGGTCGCGCCTGAGATCGTGGTGTCTGAGGTGCAGCCGGAGACTGCGGAGGCGAAGGCCGAGGTTGAGACGAGCTCGAGGCCGGCGCTGCGGGATGGCCACCATAGGTGGTCGTGGCACCTTCCGCTGAGACCGCACCTTCCCGGGCGGACGCCGTCCGTCGACTCGGAGGGACACAACGCAGCGCATGAGAAGTCGTCTTCGCATTCCATATCGTTGTTTGGACATAGTAGACGGTAAGTCGCCGAAATTCCTTCGTATGTTCCTATGCTGATTGAGTGGTGAAGCCGTCACGGCACCTCGAGCGAAGAAATCAAGAGCAAGCGGACATCGCTACCTCAGCCTGCCTAGACCAGCATCATCGATGCAACCTGCAATACAGTGCAAACATCCCACATTCCGCATCCTATTTATTGCTAAATACTCGCATCAACATCGACCGCATCATCCCATCCTGCACATAACAGATGTAGCCCTCTCCACTCGTTCACTTTGCTTTCCAAATGTTCAAACCTCAGTAATTCGCCGGCAGCACTTACACCGGAGTCGCGTGCTGACGGCTCTCGTGATACATATTGTACTGTACCAACATGTTATCAGTGTAGAAGACGATCCCCGCAATCAAAGCAAATTCCCAGTAAAGATCGTGCCTATATCGTCATTGCTCACTCCAGTTGAGTGGATTCCGAATTTGACGAGTTGGGCTGAGGTGCTCGAGACAAGACGTGTTATCAGATTAGATAAGATGTGAACTGCAGAGAGATCGAGGAGCGGGCGTTCTGACGACTTGAGTTGCGCTGTGAACGCGGTGACTTGCAGAATCATCGAAGCGAGCCTAAGCGACCGCCGGACACAATGGATCCTGGGCCCTCCAACATACCCCCGGACCGCTCTCTCCCTCCTCGTCATCATCTCCATCCCCGACCTCCCAGCCCCCGTCGCCCAAAGACCGCCGACGACGCCGCCCCGCTCGCTCGCCCTCGCACCCCTCTCCAACACAAATTCCCGGCGCCCACTCCACGACCCGGGCTGCCCCCGCAGTTCCTAGACAGCCACCACACCCCGCGCGCGAGCGCCCCGTCGTCGCCCTCGCGCAACAGAACACCGCGCAAGACCCCCAGACCGCCGCCGAGCCCCCACACCCAGATCCTCGCGATGAGTGCCGCAGACGGAGGCGGCCCCGCTGGCACGCCCGGCGAGGCGAGGGCGCTGAACGTGTCCGATGCGCTCGGCTACCTCGACGCGGTCAAGCAGCAGTTCCAGGACAAGCCGGACGTGTACAACCACTTCCTGGACATCATGAAGGACTTCAAGAGCCAAGTGTGAGTACCTTCTGATCCCGTCTCGCCTCCCGCCTGCTCCCCTCGGCTGGCGTGGCCCACTCGTCGCGGTGCCACCGGCTTCTATCTGATAATCCATCCTCACCGCGCCCCGTTCTTTTTCAGGATCGACACGCCCGGGGTCATCGAACGCGTCTCCATGCTCTTCCACGGGAACCCCTACCTCATCCAAGGATTCAACACTTTTCTGCCTCCTGGATACCGCATAGAGCTCAACAACGACCACTCCGACACGATCACCGTCACCACACCTATGGGCCAAATGACCCAGCGCACCACTATGTACGGAATACCCTCTCTTGCTCGCGACGCGATGGTCGCGCCCGGTATGGTCCCTCCTTATTCTCAGCCACCGTTCGGCCTGCCCCCGCCCCCGGTCCTACCTGTCGGCGCAGGACCCGGGTCGCGTCCCATTACACCCAATCCCATGCATGGCCACCCTCCACCCCACATCGCAGCGGAGATGCCAGGCATGCGGCCATCTCTCTCGCATTCGCCGGCTATGCAGGGTGGCCGCGAAGACAATAGCGCCGTGTCGATGCTCAACAGCCTGAACGCGCGGCAGACGGACAAGCCGCCGAACGGCGAATTCCACCACGCAATCAACTATCTCAACAAGATCAAGCTGCGCTACCAGGACGATCCGGAGACGTACAAGCAGTTCCTCGAGATCTTGCAGACGTACCAGAAGGAACAGCGGCACGTGCAGGATGTGAGCCACCCATTTTGTTGTAGCGCTCGGACCTTCGGCTGAGACCTACTCGCCACTTAAAGCAGTCCCAAGTATATGCGCAAGTCCAGATGTTGTTCAAGGACGCTCCCGATCTCATGGACGAGTTCAAGGACTTTCTGCCGGAAGCGTCCGCTCCTCCGACGCACCCCGCGGGACTGGTAGGCATATTGCCACAGCCTACTGCAGGTCCCGGAGTACCGGGAACCTTCGGTCAGCCCGAGCCCGCGCAAGCAGACAAGGGCGCGAAGCAGCCCAATCGACGGAGAAAGCGTCCGGAGAAGGAGCCTGCCGTTCCTCAGAAGACCGCTGGTGGTCGGGTAAGTGTGCGAGTGGCTCAGCGTTCATTCCGAGTGGCTCATTGGTCTTCATGTCTACACAGGCTCCCAAGCGCGCGAAGACAGGGCAGAAACCGGAAACTGCATCTCCCAAGTACTCTCCGTACCAGGTTCCTCACTCGCCACAGCCCGTCAATGTGCACGTCCATCCCGCGATGACCGCACCTATGCACCCGCCCGGGCCACATCCCATCCGCCCCGCTAGTGTCGGACCGAGCGTGTCAGGCCCCTCGGCAAGTGACGAGCTGCTCTTCTTCGACCGTGCGAAGAAGGCTCTGGAGAGCGGCGGCACGTACGACGAGTTCCTGAAGCTGCTCAACCTCTTCTCGCGCGACATCATCGACACGAAGACGCTCATCGATCGGGCGGAGATATTCCTTGGCGACGGTGACCTCATGGCGCAGTTCAAGGACCTGCTGAGCTGGGACGACAGGGTTGGGAACCGCGACGAGGGCCCGCCTGGCAGCTTGCGCACGAGCGCGCCGGACTATTACACGGCACGGCCGCCAGATGATGGACAGGGTCCAAGTTACCGACGGCTACCTGACAGTGTGAGTAGGCTTCGATACCTGTCAATTTGGGCACCGGTCTCATGACGTGGGATATGCAGGAGGTGCGGCTCGCGTGCTCGGGACGCGATCGCCTGTGCTGGTCGGTGCTCAATGACGAATGGGTGTCGCATCCGACATGGGCGTCGGAGGAGGCGGGCTTCATGACGCATAAGAAGAACTCGTTTGAAGATACCCTACACAAGAGCGAAGAGGAGCGGCACGAGTTCCAAGTACAGATAGAGGCGCTCACCCGGACGATCGCTGTGCTCGAGCCTCTCGAAGCGCGCATCGAGGGCATGTCCGCCGAGGAGCGCGCCGCGTTCCGGCTGAAGCCCAATCTCGGCGGGATGTCGCGCACGATCTACGAGCGCATCATCAAGCGAGTGTACGGGTACGACGCGGGGAACGAGGTCCTGCGTGCGCTGCAGGAGACGCCCGCGGTGGCGGTGCCCGTCGTGCTCGCGCGGCTCCGGCGCAAGGACGAGGAGTGGCGGCGCGCCCAGCGCGAGTGGAACCGGACATGGCGGGAGATCGACGCGAAGAACTTCTACAAGGCGCTCGACCACCAGGGCATCACGTTCAAGCAGAATGACAAGAAGAACATCACCGCGAAACACTTCGTGCTCGAGATCGAGAGCGCGAAGGCGGCGCAGGTCAAGGAGCGCGACCGCGAGACGGCGAGCAGCTCGGGCAGCTCGCGGCGGTCCGCGTCGAGCACGCTCCCCACGCGCTCGCTGGGGTACCAGCTCGAGTACGCGTTCGAGGACGTCGGGGTGCTGCACGACGCTGTGAAGCTCATATTCTCGTACCTCGACCATTCGCCGCAGCAATTCAGCCAGGCCGAGCGCCGCGGAATCGAGCGGTTCCTCCGCGCGTTCATCCCCGTGCTATTCATGTTCCCGCCACAGGAGTTCAACAGCGCGTGTGGCCCGCTTGCGCCCGGGCACGAGGAGGACTCCGCAGAGGAGGCGTCGCCTCCCGCCGATGACGAGAGCGGGGCCACCGCAGCACCTAAAGCCGCACCCGCGGAGGCGGCAAGCACCTCACCTCAGCAAGAGGGTGTGTCAGCACAGGACCTCCGCCAGCGGCTGCTGAAGACAGCTCAGGAAACGGCGCAGGACGCGCCAGACAGCGGGTCATCGATGATGACGAACTCGACGTCTCCGGCGGCAAGCGACAGCCCTCCAGAAGCTGCCTCGGACTCCAATGTGGCGCGCGGTGCAGCAGCTCGCGAGCAGGAAGCCCGCACTAATCCCGAGGATATTTGGGTGAGGGAACTGAAGGCGAGCGGCGCTCTGGGCGCAGGCGAGACGCCGCTTGCGCGACGACCCTTCTTCGCGGGCACGACGTTCTATACATTGCTTCGCTTGCTACAGGTGCGTGACGTCCCGCGTCTTTCTGTTCTATCTTGGTTAGCGCGGTGTGGGCGGTCGAAGTGACTCACCGGTGTTTTCGTCTGTCTTCACAGCTGCTCTACTCGCGGCTACTGGTATGCAAGGAGATCGGCGCGCAGATGGCGGCGGAGAAGCACGCCTCGCTGCTGGCGAACCCGATCGCGGTTGAGCTTGGGCTTGACGAGCCTAACGGGCCGTCGGTCGTGCTGCAACAAGCGATGGAGGCGTTCGGGGACGGACGGGGCGGGGAAGAGCCCAACGTGCTATATCTGTACCTTCTGGACGCCTGCGAGAAGGTCTTCGAGAACGAGCTGGACCAGGCGACGTTCGAGGAGCATATGCGGTGGTTTTTCCGGACAAAGGTGAGGCTGGCCAATGGCGGATTATAGCTGCGTGGTGTCGTGCGGGTGCTGACGCGAGGGCCGCGGCGGTTAGGCATACAACGTCTTCACGCTGGACAGGGTCATCGGGGCGATCATCAAGCAGGTAAGCGCATAGGAAGGCTGCGGTGCTATTTTGCGCTGCGGGCGCGCACGGGCGTGCGGACGGTTTTGGCTGACGAGGGGGCGTGCGTGCTCGTCTTTCTTTATTTGCAAGGTTCAAACTGTGCTCGCGGACCACAAGTGCCAGGAGCTGTGGTACATGTTGCGGCAGGCACGGAGCGCGGAGAAGCCACCGAGGACGCATGACCTAATACGCTATCGAAGAGAGGCCGAGCGTCACGTCGGGTCAGACGAAAAGCTGTATAGGCTGGACTGGGTGCGTGGAGTCGAGGCGGGAGTGAATTGTGCGGCTAACGGACGGATCGGGATTGGCAGGACGCGGGGTCGAAGCGGCTGCGAATACAGCTGATGGGGCCGGAGGACCCTACGGTGGACGAGGACGAGACGGCGGAGGGCCGGTGGCGGGGATACGTTGCGTCGTACGTGATGGTGCACCCGAGCGAGTGGGTGCCGAGCGCGAGCAACTATGGGCCGGTGTTCTTGAAGCGGTATGTGATGTTCAAAATTAGGACGTGAGCGTGTATGAGGGGAGGATGCAGGGAATGCTGATCGCACTACTATTATTAGGAACATGCAGCACGACGCGGGGGAGGAGGGGCGGGACGGGGAGGTTGTGGAGGTGAAGGGGATGGGCGTGCAGGTCGAGCGGGGGAGCTACAAGCTGCTGTACGAGGCGGGGGGCGAGGACGTGCTGGTGCGGCGGCGGGGGCGGGAGGCGGGGCGGTTGCTGGGGGAGCGGGCAGTCGCGCGCGAGGAAGAGCGCCGGCGTCTGTGGCAGCGGGTGCTGGGGCGGTGATTGGGTGGATATTTATAGGGGTGTCCTGTATATAAGTGTAGTCTATTGATAGCTGCTAGTTGACGGATAATAAGTAGCGACTCTTCAGTGTTATATCCGCTCCCATCGCCTCGCACGCTCCCTCGTCCCTTCCTCCTCCTCGCCGTCCCCGTCCTCGCCGTCTCCGTCCCCGCCGCCGCCGCCAAGCTCGTCCCCGCCGCCCTCTGGCTTGGCGTCTCCCACCACTCCCCTCCTTGGCACTCCCCCATCATCCTCCTCACGTCTCAGACAATGCCATGCTCTCGCCTAACCCGCCCTTGCTAGATCCCGAGCTGGCGTCTCCCGCTTCCTCCTCCTCTGCCCGCTTCTTTCAACGCTCTCCAAAGCGACCGTCGCGACTCTCGCCAAAACATCCCCCGGCACCCATCTCCCTCTCAGAACCGTCGTCTGGCATCCTCGCCCTTCTCGTCACCGTCGCCGGCTCTTCATCCGTCGACGGCCGCCCGCTAGACTCCGAGCCGCCCCCAGACTTTCTCTGCCCCCGTCTCCACGCTTGGTCTCTCCCTCAGCCCTCCGCTTCCTCTTCTGCCTCTCCAGAGCCCCCTTCTTGGTATTGGGAACCGTGTGACGCCACCGAGGCCGCCGCGTACGTCGAACTCTCCGTCCGTCGCCGCAAGAAACGTCCTCGCCGAAACGCAGTCAACATCGCCGACAAGTACACGCAGGGTCCGGACGGCCGGTGGAGAAAGGCTGATTCTTGGGAGCTATATGGTTCTTCGTCCTGTCCAGTACGTCTCCTGCCTCACCGCCGTCCCCCGTCTTCCTCGTGTAACCCCCTTCACAGCCGTCAGGGTGCATGGACCCACCTGAGCCCACAGAGTTGCCCGTTCAGGATGACCAGGTGTCGGACTCGTCCGCGACGGTCACCGCAACAGCCTCCAAGTCTACATCACCCACATCACCCACGCTTCCTCCAGGCTGGGATAAGGGCAAGGTCGAGGACGACATGACAGGCATCATACTCGGTCTATCGCTATCGCTAGCCGTCGCGCTCATCGTCTTCATGATGGGCATCGTGCGATGGCGACAGAAGCGCCACAAGCGACGCGACAAGGACGCGGAGCACACGTCCTCCGTGCTCGACGGACGAAGCGGGGAGGAGAGCGAGGATCATAAACGCGCGCGGGCACAGCAGCGCCTATGGGCAAAGGCTTCCGCCAAGTGGGTCGCGAACGTCAGGCAGTCCGCAAGACGACGCCGGAAACGCATGGCTACTACGACGCCGAAGGACTCGGACGGTAGGATACTGAGAGAGGCGCAGGCCTCGACATCCGCCATCTCGCTGGCGCGGACACACACCGCACACGACATTGACCGTCGCTCATCACGAGCGTCATCCCTCCGCAGCCCCTCCAGACAGACACGCTCCCGGTCCCCCAGCCCCACCTCGTCAGACCGACATCGAGGATCGCTGTCAGGCGGAGGGGAGGAACCCTCTTCGTCGCCCCACCCACCCGCATACCTCCAGAGCTCGGGTTCGAATTCTGCATCAGCAGCATTCCAACACCAGCCCCAGCACCACCACGTATATTCCCGCTGGCGTTCCCACCCGCTTGACATCGCGCCGGACTCGCTCTCGCACCACCACGCTTCTGGCGTGCCCCCACCCCCACCGCCATTGCTGCCACTCGATCCTGAGTCCGATTCGCCTCCGCCCTGCTCCGCTGACAGGTCCCCTCCGCCGCCGCTCTCACCCCTGCCGTACGAGCCGCCTGTGCACTCCGCGCACGTCGCCGTCGACGACAAGGCTGTCCTCGCACGCCTCGCGCACCTCGCCAGCGCGCCTCCTCCGCACTCCCACTCCTCGCACCTCGCAGACGGGCACGACTCCGCGGGCGCAGAGGGGGGTGGAGGATCGTCGGAGATGCGGCCCTCGGTGCCAGTGCTCGACGATGATCCGTTCGAAGGGCCCGCGTTGGGCATAGAGTTCGACGTGGACGGCAGCCTTCCCTCGGACCGGCGCCCTGGCCTCGGGCGGGGGCTGGCCAGCCAGGCACATGACGCGTCCCCCGCTCCTCCCCACGGTTCGCCTCCGCGCCAGCGCGGTCTCGCCCCGCGGCTCTCGTCGGTCTCAATGCGCGCGATGGTCGAGGACGAGGACGACCCGGAGGACGGCGAGGTCCCGTCGTACGCGGAGGACGTGCGCCAGCATGGGCCGCTGCTCGTGCTCCCGCCGCCGCCTGCGAAGGTGCCGCTGACGGGCCCGCTGTTCTACGAGTACCCAGACGAGTTCGAGCGCGACGTCGAGACGGTCGACCCTCCCGAAGAACCGTCCGCTCCTCCGTTTGGGGAACCGTCCTCCCCACATCTCCTCGCGCATTCTCAGATGATTGCTCCCAGCGCGCCACCGCTCGAGTATGAAGACGAAGCGCTCCCAGGGTCGGAAGGCCTCCTCCCATCAGCGCCGCCGCTGGATTACGAGGACACCGGCTCTACGTCTGGCTCTCCCATTCCCTCAAGCGCTCCAGCAGCGAGTCACAGCGAGAGCGTGCCAGAGCCACCAGGTGGCAGCGGCGGAGTTGGCCGTAGCGCCCCGCTATCGGCGTCCCCTGACGATCAGGGAAATGCCAGAGCCCGTGGCAGCGCGAGCACAAACGGAGCAGCGGCAGACGCGCACGCGGAGGAAGATGGCGAGGAGGGCGAGGCCGAGCCGGCGCCTCCGCAGTACCTTCCATAGCGGCGGGACGCGCCTTCCTCGACGCGGGACCAGAGCGTCGGGCTCGCCCGTCCACCTGCGCGCGCATACGGCTTCTGCTCGCTGCTTCGCGGCATGTGCCCGCGGGTGGCGGACGGAGCTTGGAGCTTGACGCTGCTGCTGTGGCCTAGCGGGCTTCCGACTCAATACTCGACGTCGAACAAGGACAGATGCTTGATGTTCGCTCGCCGGGAACACGCGTCCATCCGACCATCTGCTCATCCGTATGCCAGCATCGCCGCCATCGCACCTCGCACTTCGCACCTCCTGCCGCTATCCGTGCTAGACCCAAGTATCGTACGTACGCCCGTGTATTAATGGTCTCGCTCTCGCCGCCAGGTCTGAATCGCTCTGCTGCTACTGCCGCTCCCGCTGGGTCCACACGCCGCACAGGTGTGTTGTTATTACTACATGCATACATACACTCGCCTCGCTCGATGGTCACGTTCCAGCTCGCGCGCGGGCTTCGCAGCGGTAATGTCGGACTGTTTGCACTCGCACCTCGCTTCTCCTATATCTGCACATCTGCATAGCATCGTTACTACCACCATCCGGACCATATGCATCAGCTGGCGCGCGCTCCGTCCTGCAATTGTACTCATTAGTGGCTGCATTCCGATCGAGACTTCGCACTCCAGACCGCGCATTCTCCTCCGACTCCGCCAGCAGCCTATCGCTGCAGTCATCCGCGCAACTGTGTCTCGAACACAGCTGTAACGCTAGCAAGTGTTTGGTGAGTGCTTCACCAATGCGAGCTCCACCATTATCGAGCGATAGCTCGCGCGTCAAGAGCAATAACCCCGCGATGATCATCTAGTGATTGAGCAGGTCGAACGCACCCGCCGGCGCAGTACGCTGTTCTGGCAGAACAGTTCATTGTGGGGGAGGCGCTGCAATTGCGGCCATCATCGTCCGCGAGCCTCTTCGATCTGGACTTTGCAGATGGTACGGTATTTCGTCGGGATCCAGAGGCACCTCGGGACGCCATAATTATCGTTTCTGGATCGAGAAGCGTTGCGGCATGCCAAACCTTGGAGCGTCACCGCAATGACGACGACCATGGTGGCGGCATGCCAGTCACTCCTCGGGGCCTCACGTCCAAATGCAGACGTCGATACCTTGCAGGGTCGTGAGCGGCGAAGCGTAGAACGGCGCAACGGCGCCCGATGCCCTCCGAGCAATCGCCGCCCGCGATTTATGGACTCAATGGCGGCACAGCAGGGTACGCGCGAGCCCTGCAGTGTGATATTGTTAGTATGCCGACCTGCCCGAAGCACGAGATTGTTTGCATTGTATGCACACGGACCTATAATACATGGCAGCGCACATGCGTTTCCTGAGTCCTGCGAGGGCCTTTGCCAGCGGGGAGGAGTGATCACGAAGGCTGGGTCGCTGTTTCGTCATCTGGTGTTCAATCGGACAGATCAGCCTGGAAAGGTCAGTACCAATAGGACGCGGAGGAGTCTCGAGGACAATGGACAACGGCATGACGTCCGACCTAGTCTCTACCATGGGGTCTGCTCACGCCGCGCTGGCTGTCAAGCCGCAATGAAGGCGCAGACAGCATACCGGTGCGAAAGGCGCTCTAATGCAACAAAGCGGACGCTAGTGCCAGATGCGCTGCACGCATCAGCGCCCTACGTACGCCTAAAGAGCCGCCAGAGGCCCAGAGTTCGAGGGGTGCCCACAAACAGCATCGCACAGGTACAGCGCCCACGCTTTAACCAGCAGCAGGGCGGATGAGTCAGTGTCCGCCATGAGCGGGATGGCGGAGATAACGCAGGCACGCACCACGTACATTCAGCGCGGCGATGCACTTAGGAAGGTGGATGGTCAATCTGTCGCGCAATGCAATGTGCCTTGAAGCCTCCTCGTATCGTTAGCGTTCAGCTACGCACGAGCCCAGGACCATCTGCGCACCTGTATCCGTACGTCTTCTCAGTGCGGGCCGCAGCGCCGCTCAATAACCAAAGGTCGAGAGGCGAAGGGGCGAAAGAGGCCGAACTGCCCAAGTCGGACACCCAAACAGGACTCTGTTGCCTTCGTGGCGTCGTCGAACTCTATCAGATCCCGTATGCTGAGTACGCATCCTTCTCAACCTACCCCACCAGGCGCACTCCATCGAGCCCCCACCTCTTCCCCCGAAGTCGGGTGACGCAGCGGGTTCCCAGCTCTCGAAAGCCATACGAGTCACAGGGGCCCTCCTGAGGGGAGAGTAGGAAGGGTCCTCTGGGCGCCCTTTCTGCGCCCGCACTCTGGTGTGGGACGCAGAGGAGGACAACGCGCCTCCCTCGTGCGGGCCCTCGAGAGCCCCCAGCGTGTGCGCGTGAAGCTTGAAAGGCTGAGCGTGTGTCCACCGTCCCCCGGCGGAAACTGGAAGGCCGCAGCCGAATACAGTGCCCGCAAGACTCGCGCTTCCGTCCTGTGGTAGCATCAGACTTCGATCGGAGCCCCGGACTCGAACTCGTCTGGGGAGGGAACTGCTCCCGGCGCGCGCCAGAAGCCCCGTCCTGACCAGCGGGTACTTACGTCTCCCAAGGCGCCTGGGCTCGAGAAACACCACCCCGACGGATGGGCGTGGGACGCGCTGCCGTATAGCGCGTGCGCTGGTGTGGGGTCCGACAGGTATGATTGGCAGCGGCGGCAGAGGGACTGGGGAAGCTCCCGACGGGACCCTCGGAGAGTTGATAGCACGCGTTGATTTGCAGAGATCCCCGGGCCTCGAGTGTTCTGCGGCTGAGCAAGACAGTCCACAGCCCTGGTCCTGGGAAACAAACAGGGTCTGCTATCGCGCTGCAGCGGTGATACTCTCTTTAAGTTTCTCAGCAGCAAGGCGGTTGAGCGGCAAGAGCAGACGAACAAGAGATGCAAAGCAGCCTGAACGAGCTCGAGAGTCTCTAGTTCCTTGAGGCTGCGTCAGCAGGTCCCGGTTCAGCAAAGTGCGAAAATACGACAAAGCCGGAAGCAGTACGGTCGTGGTCGCTTGCAGAAGTTGTTACGTTCGCGTTGTGGCGGTGGGACCCAGGACCACGGAATTCCCGGCTGGCGAACCACGATGCCCATATCCGGTGCGTTGCGCAACCACGCCCGCTCGGCTGCGACATATCGGCACACATACGCCCACGAGCGTCGAAAACTCACGAGGAACTGAATAGAGGGCAGATATTCCATGGGGGTGTGCGCCAGGTGAATATATGCGTAGCCATACGCACACACGGCTGCAGAGCATATAATGGGCACGACACCACAACACTCACGACGGCTCCCCGACATCGCCTGGTCCGAAGACAGTGAATATCCGCGGAACGCCCACCATCTGAGAATTCCGGGACCTCGGGGTACCGGATGGCAACAGGCTGCAGGCCAATCTACTGACGATGAGAAGTCTTCATGTGTAACAATATGCGACGATTATGATAACAGGACTATGCAATACAACGTGCGTTCGTAACGACGGCGGAGGGTGGTGGCCGGGTGGTGAAAACATGCGGGTTGGCGGTAGATGCGAAAGGTAGTGTAAGGAGAACATCGTACGATTACAAAGTGTCATTGACAGCTCCACTGCGCGCGGCGGTCCGACGAGGCTTTTCCGGAAGCTATGTGCTGGATAAATATGCGACAATGACCGGAGGCGGCATGGACTGACTCACATCTCTACATGGTGGTCTTTTCGACCTCCACTCGTATCCCGCTCATGGGACTTCCCAAGCCAATCTCGCCGGCATAGACCGCCGCTTCGACATCCGCCTTGTACGCATGCAGGTGATCCAACTCCAGCCCGCTGGTCGTCGCCATCGCGTCTCCGGGGATACTGCCAATCGTGCTCAGCACGACGCCCTGGGGACGCACAATCGCCTTCGAGCCGCCGCGCCCTTGCATTCCGAAGCCAAAACCCAAACCAGAGAACGGCGATCCCGGGCTTGACTTGGAGGATGTAGGGCCAGCGGTGAACGCGATCGTGCCTGTCGATTGGTTGACAGTCTCAGAGCCGCGCTCCCGGAGATCGAGAATGAGTCTGCAAGCGAGTAGAGGAGACAGCATGATGCTCAGAGGTATGCAGATGGCGGAGATCGCTTGACGAGGTCTGCAACGGCGGTCGATACACGGGGTGTGAGGGAAGCGGTTGAAAGACTCACTGAAGATAGAAGATGCCGTTGACCTGTACAGGAGCGTCGTAAGCACAGTTTGGACTCATTGGTAGAAACGGATTTTACCAAGTTGGCGAAAGAAATGAGGATGTAGTAGAAGACACCTGAACACCGGCTGGGTTAGCGGTAGGAGTCTAGTCGCGATCCTGTGACTGTACCTTCACGGAGGAACGTCTGAATAAGACGGCTGCTTGGTCCACCGTTGCGCCGACGAATGGAGACAGCTTTACCGACAGTCATGAAGGTGACGATGGTGTCGTAGAGTAACGGGGCGATCTAGGTGAGCGGCGAGGTGAGGGGTGTACACTGCAGTATACCCAAGGCCAACTCACGAAAAATCCTGGAGAACATCGAGCGGAAATCAGCATAACTGTAGATGAGACCAGCGGGAGTGCGCTTTACCGAGGAGATGCGCAGAATGAGGCTTTGACATGGGCAGACATGGGCCAGTAGCCTGCATAGAAAATGAGAGAAGAAGAGTTGATTGGGATGGAGGGGGCGTACATGTCCGGGTAGGAAGGGAAGGACTAGCAATAGGATCAGCGTCAGCCCAGCACAATGTGCGGTTGGAGGGGAGGAGCCTTACGGAGCATCTGTGACGTGACAACATAGAGCTGGTAGGAGATCATCCCAGCGAGGGCGGTCACGAGGAAAATAAGGACGTAGATGTTCCTGTTGAAGAAGGCGTACGTCCTGATCAAGAGGATGCACTCCGCCCCGACCTGATTCCACATCGCCAAGGAGACGGGGACCTGAGCGGACCACCATAAGCATTGGCTCGTTGTGACGTTTTGTCAACAAGACACACCCGGAAGATCCGTAAGCAAGTCTCTAGGGGATGGCTGACGGCGAATGTCCACAGAAGGTAGGGGACGACGGCCAAAACCCAGTACCTAGGCACCGTCTGAACATCGTACACCGAGATTGCGCGCGCAGAAAAGCTTACCTGCACAGGAGGTAGGCGACCTTGACTGGCGTCCAACTCGTTTTCCATATCTATCGACAACCTCAACGGGCCGTAGAAAACACATCAACACTAGGACTTACGAAGCGCCACTCGCGTTGGAGGCCAAAGAACCAGTCCCACACAACGACAGCGTCTGACGCGGCCATCAGACAAAATCACGCTTGACGCGTCCAAGTAAACCTACACATCGCTGCGTAATAGTGAGCCTATTGAACACGGACATTGCAAGCACTCAAGCAAACTCACCACAGAAATGGACTTGCGTGCTATATCACGCGCCGTTGACGCGTCAGCGAAAGTCAACCAGCAGAATCGGATATGGTAACACCTACACGAAGATAAAGTATTCCGCCGTCTCTGGCGATTCTTGCATCTGGACCATCGTGTCGCGCTAGCTCTACGCGACGAGTGAGTGGGCTAAGGAGAGAAAGAGAACGGAGGAGACGGTGGGGACGACGGCGGGGATGGTGGAGGAGGAGAGAAAGCCACGGGGGGCGTTGAGGGCGAGGCGGGGATATAGGAATCGCCGGACGCGAACATGAGCGAGCCCTCGCCCGTTTGGGCTGCGCGCGAGGAGGGACGACGCCCGCCCGCCAGGAGAAGCAGCAGAAATCGAAGCAGCCATCGAACACGCCCTCCCCCGCCCGATCCGGACATCCTCCTCCCCCTCCCGTACTCGACGCCAGCGTGCGCCCCCCGATATGGCACGCCCCGGGCTCCGCCACAGCGCGCCGTGTCACGAAGCACGTCGCCCGCGACCCATCCCCGCGCCTCCGAGGCCTTGCCCGTCGTCGCCCTCCCAGCGCACGCAGCGAAGCCCCGGCCGCGCGGGCACCAGCCCTGCCCCCTGCGCGCACGCGACGGCCCCGGCGTGCGGAATGAACGGCCCTAGCACGCCCACACACCCGAGCACCCGCTGCGCGCGAACATACATGGCCCGCTATGGAAGGCGCAGATCCGGATGCGGAAGACGTCGCGGGCGAGCAGCGTGCTTCGACTCCTCGCGCAATCGATCTCGCCCTCCGTCACCGCCGGCCCACCGCATCACATCGACGGCGCATGTGCCGCTTCACGCGCACTACGCACACGGCTATCGCTCTGCGACATTAAAAACGGCATCAATATTGCTGCGTGCCCGAAGTAGAGTAAGTAATCGTGCAGGTCCGTTGCTTTTGTCTTCGTCGTCGCTCCCGCCACCCCGCTCTACGTCCGGCGCACGGTGTGCGCCTTTTCCTTTTTGCCCACGTTCGCCCGGTGCCTCAGCAGGCAGAACTCCCCGTACTCGTTCCGCTGTTGCCACAGCTCTCCCGGCATCCACAGCGTCCGCGTCAGCAGCGGCGAGTGCGCCGCGTCCAGGAACGGCTGGCACTCGACCCGCTCCCACGTCTTCTCGTCCGCGACGTATCGGGGCTCGTGCGCCGCCTCCGTAGGGTGCAGCGGGAAGTCCAGGTCGAGCAGGTAGTCGCACTCCGCCACGTCGACCTGCAGTGATGCCCCGGGGGATATCAAGGAAGAAGTGAAAGAGAAGAGCAAGCAGATGCTGTCAGCCACGCCGCCCCGTTTCGATATTTCCGAGCAAACCGGGATGAGTACTCACGTAGAGCTGTGGCGCTTCCCGGTTCAGATCGTTCAGATCCTTGGGCACGACGCGGGTGCCCTTCACCCGCTCAAGCAGGCCGCCGCGCCGCGACGTCTCCGTGAAGTGGCCCGGCAGCATCCCGTCGAACTCGCTCTTGATCCAGTCAACGCGCACGCCGTCCGGAACGAGGAAGTGGCCCGGGAAGCGGTACCACTCCTTGCCGACACAGAGGCGCAGGCCCCAGTCCTCGATGAGGCTCAGATCGATCCGCGGCAGCTCGTCCTCGTCTGAATGGCGCTTCGACCGTTCCTTGGACCCAACATTCGGCGGGAGGGTGACGTGTCCCGTCACGTTCAGTAGGCGAGGCACCTCCGCGGCCTCCAGGGCGTGGGTCACCGACATCGGAGCGTGGTAATACTTCCAGTGGGCCATTATCCGAGACACGGAGAGAATGCAGGACGCGGCTACGACCGACAGCGTGAATTGACTGAAGAACGTGGAGCGCGAGGCCTGCGCAGGGCGTAGGTTCAATTAGTACGGCATACTGCGAATCTAAGGACTGTACGCACCTTATACGGCGAACTCGTGATCGCAATGAACGCGGTCTCAAGCCACCCCCGGACGAGGTACACCGTCACTGCGGCATTGAAGCAAATCAATGGATAGATCGGGTACAGGAACCGTTCCTCCTTGTGCTTCTGCAACGTCATGATAGCCAGCCACACGTACGCGGGAGCGAGCCGGATAGCCAGAAGAGTATAGGGCGAGCTCTTGTCGGCGTACTGATAGCGTTCGCCAAGTCGCTTGTTGTCCACCCGATAGGTCACCGCGAGGGCCGGCAGGGCAAACAAGGCAAAAGGCACGAGCACGTTGAAGTTCAGAAGCAGGTTCGACAGGTAGAAAGTGGCAGGCTCAGTCCCATAGAGCTCGGGCCCGCGCTGCGAATCGGGGAAGACATTGTACTTGACGATGTTCCAAGGTACCACGGTGAGCTTTCCATAGAATAGGGTGTCTAGGGCAACGACGGGAACCTGGAGCACACCCGTGAGCAAGTGGAGGTGGCGCGTGTCAACTGACAGGTACGCACGAAGAGGAGGGCAGCGACGCCCGCAGCGGTGAGCATGCGCTTCCACCTCCCGACCAGCCAGGAGCTTCCAGTCTCAGAGGTGACCTTGTCGTTACCATGGATGAAGAGTTCCTCGAGCACGAAAGGGATGGCCACAGCAAGCGAGAACGGCCAACCTACGACCGCACCGCTAGCAAAGGCGAGCGTAGCGAGGAGAGTGCGGCGTATGTTATCACTGCTTGGTGGTTCCAATGCGTACGCGAATGCCAGAGTGTTCGCATACATGGCGAAGGACGACGGAAGGAACGCTACGGTGGGTGTCAGCATTCCCTGAGGCCGTTGTACCACTTAGGACATACCGGTGGAGGCGGTCCACATTCCGGCGTTGAATAGCAAGAGGAAAAACACATAGCGTCCGACGCGGTAGTTGATACGATCGACCACAGCGCGGTAGAACGTCACCTCGCACAGGGAGGAAATCACAGCGAGGAATATGCGGACCGCGAAGAAAGCGGGTCGCTGCGTACCAAAATTCAGCACAAGCACGATGCACGTAGGGCGGTAAAGCTCACCTTCTCGGGCCCAATGAATGTCGCGGAGATTTGAACGGGAAGGTAGTGCAGCATGATGTATGCCCAGCTGCGAATTGAGTATTCAGGAGAGGTCTCCCATGTCTGGAAGCCGTATCCCTTGTAGAGGTAGTGTAAGGGTTCCCAGAAGTTGAAGACTGGTGTGGGTCAGTACAGCGTTACACATAAAACATTGTTGCATATGTTTAGGAGGCGCACCTTCATCGCAGTCCTGGATCCCGCTGTACATTGCACCGGCTACTCGGATGAGCAGGAGGATTCGCAACGCGGCTGACCACGACGGACACCACGGCGCGCGCTGCGCCCTACATAAATCGTTACAACCAAATTACACACAAGTATTCCGATAGGTTTTGCGTACCTCCGAAGCTGGTCCTGCAGAAGGCCTCCATGACGATTCTTCGGCTTCGCTGTACTCTCCGCGGGCTTGGTGGCTGGCCTACGGAAGCTGATGGTTTGGATGTTCGCGTTCGGCTGAACGCCTGTAGACATGGTGAACCTCCAATGACTTCACAGTCAGACGCAGGTTGAGTGCATGCACAGGGTCAGGTAGCTTGGTGAGAGAGCGTCGTCGGTGGCTTCGGCGCGGACTCGGAGGCGGGTGTGAGCGCGTGCTGCCACGTGGTCACATCGCGCGTCGCCGCGACGCGTCCTGCTCGGCGTCTTTCGACGCGTCTTGCTTCCAGCCACTCACCCGTGCCGCTATGCTGTGACCGCTGTGCATCCTTCGTCGAGGAGTGTGCGGCCTCGTATTTTTCGTCCTTGCTGTGACGGTCGTTGCAAAAGTAGCTTGTGGGTGTGTTCTACAATTTTATGTGGAGACAGGCTAGGTTCCGGACAGGCAGGCACCGAATTCAGCGACTAGTTCGGCTGCCGAGGATATCGACCCCGGACCGGTCGTTCGAGGCTGACTCCGTCACACTGACCCCCATACATAGCGAACTCTGGCGACAAGCTATAAAGCTCTCCTCCAACCTCTCTTGTTTCTTGACTCTGTGCATCTGCGACGTGGCTGGGTAGCTGTTGCAGACATCGTCATGGATTCTGGAGACCCCCTTCGACCTCAGAGCTGGACGGCCCTGCGTGCGCTGGAATGCCTCACTCCGCCGAGTCCTTCGCCGTCTGGTAGTCTTGGTGCGCTCGCGACGCTTGCCAGTCTTGGAGACATCCCCATCTTCTTGCATACAAGCGACGACTCTGTGCCACAGGACCTGAACTCGCTGGCTGGGAGCACCGAACGACTAGGCTCACAGACGGACTTCCTTACGCCCAGTGCCAGTACGACCACAGTTCACTCTACCGATACCTTTGGCATACGCGTTGGCTCTCGCAACGAATTTGACGAGTGCGGTTCTGTCTCGGCGGACGACGCTAGCGATTGTACTGCTCGAGCGCCTACGGCGCGTCCCACTGACAATCCTGACCCTGCCTACCTGTCTGCAGTACGGCACAGTCGCAGTGCGAGCTACTTCAGCAACCGCTTCGCTAGCATCTCAGACCTCTCGCGCTTCACCGTCACTGCCTACATGGACTCCTGGGCCTCGAACGACAATCTCGTTGCGTCTTCCTCGGGCACTGTCTCTCCATCGCTCGGCATGAGTCTTGTAGGCTCTCCCTCCGGCTCCATGCTCGGATCTCCTGCAGATGGCTGTAAATCCATTCCTGCGTCTCCCTCAGCGTTCTACCAGACTTCCATGTCTCCGTCGACCGACAGCCTCCCTGGTGGTGCTCAGGCCTCCCGTCCAGCTCCTCCACCGTCTCGATCTTGGTCGACCATCTCCTCTGCGCTCTTTGCTCGGCGAGGCCTCTCTCCTTCACCGTCGACTACTAGTACCCTAACTTCCGACGACAACAGCCCTGGAAGGAGCCGCTTCCGCTTCCCTCTGAGGAGTTCTGGGAAGTCTCGTAGTCCCTCGACGCACTCCGACCTTGGAGGCGACGCTACCCGGTGCCCCTCTCCTAGCATCCCTCCGCAGAGTCGCTCTACACCAGGCTCGCCGATGGCGCCAGGATTCCGTAGTCAGTTGCTTTCTCCGAGTCCCAGCTCCGGTCCCAGTTCTCGTACTAGCCCTGGACACTCGCGCCCTACTCAGCTAGCTCCCCCTGTCAAGAACCTCCCCGAGGTCCTCGGCTGGCTGCGCGACGTCTGTTTCGAGCTCTGGATCGACCAAGAGGGCTTCCGCGCCATCCGGCCCAAGTTCCGTCTCTCCGACTACGCGTCGCCCACATCAGGTTCCTCCTTCCCCCCGTCCCTTGCCGACACCCTCACGAACGGCATCGCCGTGTTCACCCCGACCCGCCGTCAAAGCTCAGTCTACCACCACGGCGCGCTCGACTCCGCGCCCGTCCTCCGCCGGCTCACGCTCGCCGGGAACGAAGAGAAGGACTACATCTCGCGCCACGCGAGCCTCACGATCAAGTCGAACGGCGTGTACGCCGTCACCGGGACGGAGTGGTTCGACGACCCGGCCCACGCCTCCGGTAGTGGACACGGAGGGGAGCCGCTACGTTTGCGATGGCGCTTCCAGTACGCTGTGGACGACCTCCCAGCTGACGGATCGAAACGCGCGAGCGTGAACGGCGAGAAGACGTTTATCCCTCTGAGCTTCTCGTGCTCCCCGGGGTTGTTGCATCCGACGCACGGGAAGCCGATCAAGCTGATACATGTGCTAAAGAAGAACATGACGCCGAAGTTGTCTGCGAGGCGTGCTCCTCCTGTGGATGGGTTGGCGGAGAAGCAATCACCGTTGGAGGCTGCTGGGCGAGCTAGAGGATACTCTGAACATCGACGAACGCGGTCTTCCGACCCTTCGAGTTCATCCGTACGTCCACCTGCCGCCGGCACCAAGCCCACCAAGAAAGCCAGACCACTCTCCGTCTCCGCCGCCCTTCCCCAACCTGCCTCCCTTACCTCCCCCACTCCCACCCATCCTCACACTGGACAACGACCCACACACGCCGCGTCCGCGCACTCGCGCATCTCGACGCACATCATCTCCGCCGAGGAGCTCGCGCAGATCCTGGCGCGCTTCCCGAGGCCGGACGACCCCGCGATGCATGCGCGGCTCGACCACGACTACGGCGCGCTGGGATTGAGCCCGCCGAGCTATCATAGACATAGACGGACGGCGTCGGATATGGTGCGGGTGGATGAGCTGGGGGCGGTCGTGTCTTGAATCGCTCGAGCACAGTGACGGAAGCGTTCAGCCTGTAGCACAACTGCGTGTACATGTAGAGTCACCCGCTACTGGTCCTGTGAAGCGGTCTCACGAAGCGAAGCAGCCCAGATCATCGCCTCCAATCCATCCAATCCATTAGCATTACATTGTACTCAGAGTATATAGCGCTATTACTCTATCGTACTTCGGGTCTCTACCTGCCCGTGAGGCGGATCTCCAACCACCGCAATGGCGGATATACGACGGCCGCGAACCCGGCTGCGAGCTGCGGGGATGCTCTTACCTCTATGACCTCTGCGTTGAATTGCATATAATGCTCACCTCGAACCCGAGATCTGCGCCGAATTCGGCACCGGCCTTTTTCGCGAGAGGTCCGGTGTACCATACCTCGGACATCCCGACGACTGCGCCCGCTACGCCGAAGCAGCCGGCGATGATGCCTGCAAATCCTAGGGGCAATCTACGCGCATATAGTCAGCCTTCACCCACTTCCGCACAATCTCGCGAATCGCTCACCTGCTCGGCGTGTCCCAATCGTCCAGGTTGTAACCCCCGAGCGGACCGCCCCTCCGCCGGAAGATGAAGTGCTCCTCCGCGACGATGACGATAAAGAACGCCGTCCAGTACGAGAGGATGCTCAGGAAGTTCGACAGGATCTCCGAGAAGTGCTCGCGGCCGGCGACGCCCGCTACGGTGTAGATGACGAACGCGAGGAACGTCCACGCGAACCGCGGGATGAAGGCGAAGGGGCGGCCCAGGGATTGCATGGAGAGGCCGGCGCTGTAGCTGTTCGGAATGTTGTTCGCGCTGAATCACGCGGTAAATCAATCGTAAATTGTTAGAGAAGCATGGGTTACTCACACAACCGAAAGGCCGAGCAGGACCAAGAGGAACTTGCCCCCGCCGCCCCATGGCGACAAAACCTGTGCGACCAGGCCGCCTGTGCTGCCCTCTGCATAGGCCTGCGTGTACGCCGGATTCGATATGGTCATAAGGGCCGCGCCGAGGATCTCGACAAAGCAAATTGGGATCCATAGGCCGAAGAAAGTCAGCAGGAAGACCTTCATGCTCGACGTGTCCGCTGGCAATCTGCAGTTGTAGTCCGCTGCGACGGGTGCCCACTGCACAGCTGTAAGCGACCCCTCCCCGAATTACGGCATGTAGCACTTACACCCGTGAAGGAGCCGAAGACGATGCCTCCGAAGCTGAGAATATCGGCTGAGAGCGCGCGACCGTTATCTTCAAGCGGCTTCTGAGCGTTCAGGTCAAAACCAGCGTGTCCTCCGAGGCCCCAGAGGAACATGATGATTATGAAGATCACAATCCAGGCATAGCGTTCGTAGTAATGCACCAGATTGTAGCCGACGAAACACGGGATGACACTGAGCAGGCCAATTATGATGATGCCGACGACTAGCGGGAGCGTTCCAGGGTTTATGGACGCGAGTGTCTGCCCACCAAGGATCACAGCTGTTACTGAGAATCCTAGTCTTTTTCGAGCGTCAGTGCTTAGGAATCTACGGCAGATATCTCATGTTCGTGCTCACTGCGTGAGGATATTGAGGATGGAGTATATGGTACCTCCGATGTATCCCGAGCTGAAGCGTGTGATGATCATGGTGCGCAACCCTGTCTTGGGTCCGAGGGTGCTAATGAACGCGGTCGCGACACCGCCCAGTGCACCGAAGCACAGGATAGTTGCGATTGCATGTCTTTAGAGCGATGGTGAGGTCGTGATATGCGCCTTACATTCGTCG
Organism: Trametes cingulata; assembly: GCA_022385765.1. Taxonomy (NCBI): domain Eukaryota; kingdom Fungi; phylum Basidiomycota; class Agaricomycetes; order Polyporales; family Polyporaceae; genus Trametes; species Trametes cingulata. Next base: position 485,922 of record MU277982.1, on the reverse strand, counting down.
CTGCACTTACGGGAGCGTCAGGGTGAAGAAGGCCTGGCCCAGTGTACCAATTGGGATAGTGGTAAGAACGGTATTGACCGACCACCACATCAGCAGACTAGCGGTGAAGAGTTGAAGCAACTCCGCGCGTCTCATCCAGCTGCACGCACTCACTTGTTCCACATGTTCTTGGTCTCTCTCTGGTCCTCTGGCACACGTTCAACTCCTCTTGCCTCCACCCCGCTGGCGAACAGCTTCGCCAGGAATGGGCCAAAGCGGCCAAACCTGCGCACTATCGCATCTTCGGGTGCTGCTTCAACCGGCAACGTGTCCTCGCGGTAGACGACGCCCTTCTCCTTGTCGTGCGAGAGGTCCGAGGCCTGCGTAGACATGGGGAGGAAGCGAGAGGAAGCAGGGGGACGACCAGAACGCCGGACGAACCATGCTGATGGCGTTTAACAGAGAGCCCCGGTGGATCAAGCTCACCGTGCCTGTGCTATTTTTGCAATCGAAGCGCTCCGCGTGGCGCTTCTCTCAGATCACATCGTCGAGTCGAACCGATCCAGAGATGATATATAGGTGCTCAGTACACAGTCTACACAGGCGGCTTGTTGTCCTTTTGCGCTGCAGGATCCATGTCAGCACCATGATAGCCCGGGAGATAGGGAGCAGACTTACCCATGGTGATCCTGTCACCCAAGGACAACGCAATACCCTGAGTTTTGCTCCGTATCCGTACATGCCCAGTGATGGTACCCTCCTCCGTCCGCTCTACGCTCAAGTTCGCCAACGCGTCCTCGCCTGCGAGAAAGTTAGACTATGAGCGTCACTCATACTAAAGGCCTAAGGCAAACTTACCGAACAAGCTCCTCGCATACATGTTCGCAGACAAGAAGTCGCAATCGCCCGATAGCGCACCCTCCGGCGTGAGACACGACATGTTCGTCGCCTTCATGACGTGGTTGAGGTACTCCCTCGGGTCCCTGGCAGCTGTCAGATATACGGGGCTACGTGCCACCGGACAAAGACACTTACGAGATCGTAGTAGTGACATTGACGCGGTTCTCCCACTCGAACTCGGTCCACATGCTCCGGAACTGCGGTGGCAAAGCATGAACATGATGGCCTACTTCGCTTGCTTCCAGGCTTACCTGTTGCTCCGTGCAGTATGCGGGCTTGATGTAGTCCATGATGTCGATGTGGATGTCGTTCAGAATTACACACTGCTCCGCCAGACCGGGGCCTTCCCAGAGAATGCTACCGAAGATCACGCCAGTCTCCGTCGACGAGACCTAGTATGTGGAGGGTCAGACGCTGCGTAAAGGCTGACTGGTGTGAGCTCACCTTGATAGTCGCCTTGATACTCTGGAAGCTGTGAGGCGCAATGGTATATACAGAGGGTCGCTCAACCAGCTTGAGGTCGCCGAGCGTTGCGAAGTCGAGGCATAGGTTTTGCAGGGTATCCGCAGTCTGGTTGACGAGAAGCACGTCTGGTGTAGACAAGTCAGCAACGGAAGCAACCGATGAATGCTTCGACACTAACCGAGGAGAATGTCGAAGCCGTGAACCTTGACATATGCTTCGGCGTAGATGGGATCGGAGAAGCCGGTGAGCTGCGAGATCCTGCTGAGGTTGGAGATGAAGTCCTCCGTGACCTCGCCAGCACCAGTAGCCCGGTTGACGTCCTCGGAGTCCTAGGGAACACTGAGCCTAAGCTGATCAGTAGAAGTGCACACCAACTCACGTCGATGACGTCGTCCGCTGCCTTCTTCGAGAATTGCCGGAAAGTCAAGAGGTCGTCGACCTGAACGATAGCAGCCTTCGCCTTCTCCGACTCCCTCTTCTCTGCTGCCTTCTTCTGCAGAGGCCCACGGATGTCAGACCATACCCACGACCAAGCTACAAGCGACGTACCTCCTGCGCAGCAACCATCTTCGAGTACGCCGCCTTGGTGTTCTTGAGGAAGATCTCATGAACAGCAGGTTGCGTCTCAAGCTCGCTGAGAGTCCGGATGCAGTCCATGATACGCTCGCTCGAGTCCTCGTCGATTGGCACAGTGACGAACTTGGACTGGCCGACGCGGATGACGGAGGCCATGATGAGCATTGCCTACAGACACAGTCAACATGGCGAACAGGCTGGAACTGTGATCAGATCGTGACTGACCTCAGCCTTGAGGGCATTGCACTTCCGCTGTTCACTAGAGAGCTCGGTGTAGCGGAGGACAAGCTTGGTAAGAGCAGAGGCAAGAACCGAGCCGGTGTAGAAGTCGCCACCGAGGATGAGAGCTATAATGCGCGGATTAGCAACTAAATGCTCTCGCCGCATTGTGCGCCGCTACTTACCTCTCAGCGGCGGCTTGGCGGCAGCCTTGACAGCCTCAAGTCTCGCGCTCGAGACGCTCGTAAACGCGCTCTCCGTTGCATAGGTTCCGTCTGCGAGCACCTTAGGCTTCGAAGTCTCCGTCTTGACCTGCTCATCCTTCTTCTCCTCGCCATCCTCCGCGCTCGCTTCCTCCAAGAGGCGCTGCTCGCTCGCCAAAATCGGGATCTCACCAAGCACCTTGCGCAGCTGACGGAAGACTTCCTGGATCTCCTGGACATCCTCGGCGTATTCACCGAGAATCCAGAGGACGCCACGGTAGACCTTGCCGGACTTGATCTCGGGCAGGGTCTGGATGAGCTTGTCGCAGATCGTGCGGCGCAGCTGAGGGAACTTCTCGACGACTTCGCGGACGAATGCGACGACGTCGAGGGCAGACGGGTTGTTCGAGTCGCCAAGGAAATCCATTAGCGCGTGCACGACACTGGCGGCGACCTCGGAGAACTTGACTGCGCAGACGTGGATCGACTGGATGAGCAGTTGCCTGTACTCGGGTGCCTGCAGAAGCGTTAGAGCTCCCAAGGCAGAGTATAGATGACGCTTGCACAAACCTTCTCGTATTCCTGATCCTGCGTCTTCTGGAGCTGCTTCTTGAGGAATAGGACGACCTCCTCGACGTTGCGGCTCGAGGTGAGACTGAGGACGATGCTGAGGGCTTTCCTCCGGACCTCAAGGTCAGCACTACCAATCTCATCAGCCATCTGCTCAACGTTGCTGCATATATGTGCGCGTACCTCGAGAGAATCTGCAGAATGTCCATGATGAGCGGGTCAAGGACGTGCCCGTGCTTAGAGCGGAGAGCATCGAGACGGTCGAGGACGATGAGCTTCGCGTTGTTGTCGGACTCCTTCTGGACGAGGTTGATGTAGCAGGATGCAGCGGCTGCGATCATTCGAGGTCAGTGCTGGCTTTACACCTCTGTAGGTTTGTGCATACCCTTGACGGCGGCGGGGTTCTGGGTGAGGGACGTGAGGGTTGTAGCGGCTTCGTACTTGACGGCATGTGACGACGCGTTCAGCAGTTCTGAGATGAGGAGAATGTACCGAGCCTATTGAATGCCACTTGAGCTGCCAGTCCGCGCAATCTCACCAATCAACCACCACCCACCTTGTGCGTCGTCTCCTGCTTACAATCCAGCCTAATAACCTCGATGATGCTCATTTGCAAATGCTCGTCCATGCTCGGGATCTGGTCGAACACCTGCAGGATGTACTCGACCGCCTTCGGCATCGCGCAGTGCGCGAGGAACACGAACGCGTTGCGCTTGCACGTCGCGTCCGACTCCGCCGCGAGGAACGTCTGCAGCAGCTCCGGCGCGTCCGGGATGAGGTGCTCGAACTCGCGGTAGATCGAGTACACGGCGAACACGGCGTTCTTGCGCACGTACGAGTGCCGGTGCTCGAGGCACGCGCGGCATGTCGGGATGAGCGGCTCGAGCAGCTCTTGGTCTTTCGAGATCTTCTGGAGGAAACGAAGTGTTGCGCCGCGGATGTACTCGTTCGGGTGTTGCTACTCGGCCGGCAGCTTGAGAGATGAGTTCAGGGCAGTAGTGAAGGGTACTCACAAGGTCATTACGGATGGCATTGCTACCATGGGTTCAGTACGCGGCCCCGCTATAGAAACAAGATGAGCACTCACACAACAAGAATCATCTCCTGCTTCAGCTTCCCATTGTCGTCATACTTCGGGCACACCTCCCAGTAGAAGTGCAGCAGCTTCTTGAGCTGCTTATTCCGGGACGGCATAACGTATTGGATGATAGGCATCAACAGTTGCGGCTACCACAGCACCCGCCCGCCGTCAGTCTCCCCCTCTCGCCCCTCCAAACGTGCATGGACGCACCTGAGGGTTCCCGTTGATCGTCGAGACGATGATTTTGCGCAACGTGTCAAGCTTGACCTCGTCCGAGCCCTTCTGCAGCGCGGCGCGCAGTTCCTGGGTCGTCGGGGTCTCCGAGCTGTCCTCGAAGACCAGCGTGTAGCAGGGGGCGTCCGCCGAGGCCATGACGAGCGAGTGCGAGAACGAGGGAGGAGAGACCGGGTGGAGGGGAGGGGACGGTCGGCGCCGCCGTGGAAGTAGAGAGATGAGCTGCTATATTTGGGCAACATACGTGCTGGCCACCGAGACGCGTTGAGCAGGCGCCCGTGCGCCAAGACATTCACAGCCTGTTTCCAGGCGTACATGTTCGCACTCTGAATTCTGCAATGACTAGCTCGAAGTGACTGAGTATGTGTATGTTACAAGTTACAGTACATATGCGACGTCTTGACCTGTTGTGAAGAAGCCCAAGCTCTGCCCGTAGGACGGTCTATGAAACAACATCGCCGAGAAGCGAAGTCTTTTGAGAAGCGACTCGGATACCTAGCCTGAGGGGGGAGTGGACATAGTTTATCATGTTGGAAGGCCCAGAGTAGCACGCTGCACCGACACCGAAGTCAGCTGGTATGACACAAAGAACGGAGCACAGGACTCACCAGCTTGATGATGTTCTCCCGCTCGTTCGGAGGCATCGCGTACACCTCCTCTCGCGACATCTGCATGACGCGTATGATAACAGCCTATGCGACGCAACCTCGTCAGCGCACCTCTTACACCCCCCATCAACTCGCCACATACCTTCTGGTCCTCCGGCAGAGCAGCAAACGCGTCCGGCAGCCTTGGGCCAGTCGGAGGTGCAGGAGCAGCAGCCTGCGGCGGCGGTCCCTGCATATGGGGCGGGGGCATCATATGCGGTGGAGGCTGCATATGCGGAGGCGCATGCTGGGGTTGCGTTGGCGGAGGACCATATCCCGGCATTTGCGCCTGGGGCGGGGGCGTTCCGTACCCATGTCCTGGATAACCTGCTGGCGCATGGGGTGGGTAGCCTTGCGGAGGGCCGTGAGGTCCGGGAGGGGGATATGTGGGCGTGCCACCTCGTGGAGGCATCTGCGACTGCATGTGTGGTGGAATTGCCGATGCGGGTTGAGTGGGAATTGCGGGAGGGGGAACGGGCGCGGCGGCGGGGGCTGCAGGGGCAGATGCTCCGGGCAGCGCGCCGTACTTCGCGAGCGTGTCCTGTATGCATACTTCTCAAGGACATTGAAGGAGAGTTGCGCAGGACAAAGACGCACCTGGACGACCTCCATCTTCACCGCGCCGACGTCCGCCATTACAGACATGAGCGCATACGCGATCTGCGGCTGGCTGTTGAGGATTGTCCGCGCCTCATTTGGCGTAGTCCTCTATGGAGACGTATGAGAGGAGATGGGAAAGCAAGGACACGCGGCCAGCACAGACCTTCAGCGTGAGCAAGAGCTCCAGTAGTTGGTCCTCAGCAAGTGCTTGAGCAGACATGGTGTACCTCCAAGTTATATAGACCGCACCGGGAAGCGCGAAGTTAGAGCCTGTTAGAGCTCGAGTGACAGGCACCGTCGGTTAGATGCTAGCGATAGCACGCGTACAGCAGAAACAGTCCGAGGTCACTCCAAGTCAGCAAAGGACGACCACCAGGAGGATGTCAAGCTCTTTGAGTGCGAAGCAAGTGCGAAGCGATGAAAGGTTCGGTGGCGGAAACAAAGGTCGAGCGAAGACTCACAGGGCGGAATAGACGCGCATAGTAACTCCACTGGTCTCTTGTCCGCCGTCACCTTCTACTCGTACTTCGCTGAGCAGACGGGATGTCTACGAGATTGCAACGCAATCTCGAATGCAGAAGGGAGCTGTTCTGCGGGCAACCGTCTGGGAAACGCGTTGTGTTCACACTGACGTGTTCGTGCATGTTGTTACATCTACGGTATGAGAATCCCAGGTATTTACAGGCGTGAACTCGGCGGAAAACTACACGAGGAAGCCGACCGTCACCAAACGAGAAGCCGAGGAGAGGTGCGCGTTCCAGATGGCTTACGCGGAAACGAGAGCTGCGAGTTTGCCCTGGTTGTCGAGAGCAGTGACAGCGTCGCAGCCGCCGACGTGCTTCTGGTCTGTTTCGAGTGGACGCAGTTGAGTGGAGTCGGAATGAATGTATGCGCGGTATGTACTGACTTATGAAGATGTTGGGCACGGTACGTTGGCCGGTCTTCTCCTCGAGGTAGTTCTGGATGGCGCCACCATCCTCGATCTCGTCGAGCCTGCGACGCGCCGAAGTGTCAATATCATCACCAGGAGAAAAATAGACGGCTCAGCACGCACTCGAGGATCTTGGTGGGGACGTCAGGGAACTTGGCTGTGAGGAGGGACTTTGCCCGCCTGCAGTAGGGACAGTAGGACTTGGAGAAGATCGCAATCTTGTTCTCCGCGATGGTGTTCTGCAACGAGTGTGAGAGAGGCCATGACGTCAAACCAATCAGCGAGACACGTACCTCGACGAGCTCCTTGACGGACATGGCTTTGAGCTGGAAGACGGAGGGGGTGGATGAAGATGGGGAAGCCGTGGTGGGAGTGGTGGGAAGAGCGAGCTTACTGGGTTGGACGCGGCAGATGTGGAGAACCAGCTCGTGAAGCCTCTATATAGGTGGGGGAGCATCGGGGGAGGGGTCGGATCCGGAAAGTTGCACGCTCGCTGAGCAAGCTGAGGCACTTTCGCAGAACGCGCCTCATCGCGTCATCGCTCCTCACGTGCCCCGCCCCCGACGCGTCTCGTCACGCCGTCACGTCCTCCCGACACCGACACCGACGCGACGCGGGCCGTCGGCGCTTGCTTGTACTCTCTCGTTGCTGCCTGCACGCCACCATCCTCGACCTCCCAGCTGGTTGCCTCCTCACTTTTTTTCCTTAAATCATGTCTCTCGTAAAAGCCTTCTGCAGAGTAATGGGGCGCGTCGCGCCCCTCCAGTTCGCCGAGAAATGGGACAATGTCAGCACTTCGTTCGTCAAATGACTCTCTACGCACATCGCTCATGAAGGCACTCAAAACAGGTCGGCCTCATCCTAGGTGTGCTCCTACAGTAGCGTGAAATTTGGTTCGAGTTCTGATGCGCCACAGAGGCTCCCCATGTACGAGCGAATGCGAAGCGTGTTCTCCTGACCATCGAGTAAGTCCCTTCCACACCCAATACTGCATCGTGCTCACCATGAGATTAACTTAATAGCCTCACCCCCGCGGTAGTCGAAGAGGCCCTCTCAACACCAACATCGCTCATCGTCTCCTACCACCCACCCATCTTCAAGCCGCTCTCCTCCCTCACCCTCTCCAACCCCCTCCAGGCCTCCCTCCTCCGCTGCGCCGCCGCCGGCATCTCCGTCTACACCCCGCACACCGCCCTCGACTCCGTCACGGACGGCATCAACGACTGGCTCTGCACCAAGGTCGCCGGCCCGCTGCGCGACATCAACTGGACCGCGCGCTTCATCGGCCAGGAGTTCCCCGACGGCCTGGGCGGCGTGGGCCGGATAGTCACGCTCAAGCAGCCGATGGAGCTCAAGATGCTGCAGTTCAACATCAGGACCGAGCTCGAGCTCAAGCACAGTAAGTTGCCGTCGTCAAGTTCATGGCTGGTCGTGTGAGCTGATGGCGCGCGGCATTGCAGTCCAAGTGGCATACGCAAAGCCAGAGCGGGAAAAGACGATGGTCAGCACGATCGCCATCTGTGCCGGCTCCGGCGGGTCCATGCTCCTCGGCGTGGACGCGGACGTGTACTTCACCGGCGAGATGTCCCACCACGAAGTCCTCGCCGCCGTCCAAAGCGGGCACAATGTCATTCTCTGTGCGTACCCCTGTGACACTCGTATCACGTCTCTTCCGCGGTTCTGTTGCTAACAGAGCTCGCCTGTCAGGCGGCCACACGAACACCGAACGAGGGTTCCTCCCGTGGCTCGCGAAGGACATCGAGGAGTTCATCCAAGAAGAGCTCGAGCAGCCGACGGACCCTGCCGAAGCCGAGCTGCTCAAGGGCCTCGAAATCGTGGTTAGCCAAAAAGACGAGCATCCTCTCGTAACCGTCGACGTCTAGCCGGTCTTCTTGTACACTAGTCCATGACACCGATGTATATCCCACGACTAATTGTCGAGTCGACGCATCTCTGATGATAGTCCCACGCGATGGCTTGTGCACCCGGAGACAACTGGCAATAACAAAACGGTCGATATTGTAGCGCTACGTACGTCACCGGTCGACCTCGCTATGTTACAGAATCCGAGCCCGAAGCGGTCAGCACCCGATCGCACCAGCGCAGACAACACCAGAAGAACAAGCACGTACCCGAACACCAGATCCTGCGCGAGAACAAGCGAGTGAGCACATTGTTTCCCCGTGCCGCACACAGCATAATTACGTACCATGGTACCAATGATGGCGACGACGTCCGCGATCATGTGCTGCGAGAAGAGAAGGAAGCCCGGTCAGTGCGCGTACATACACCTGCGTGACAGAGCGATCTCGTATTCTTACATCTGCAAACGCGTACGGGCGTCAGCGACGGCGACTTGGAAAACCGACAATGAATATGATAGGTGCGGCACTCACGTCTCATCATGAAGTCCGCGCCGGCAAGGTGCGCGAAGCCGGGGGCACGGATCTTGCAGCGGTATGGGCGGTTCGTGCCGTCCGACACGAGGTAAACACCCATCTCGCCCTTGGGCGCCTCGATCGCGGTGTAGGTCTCGCCCGGGGGAACAGAGTAGCCCTCGCTGAAGAGCTGTGCAGGGTCGTCAGCGGAGGCGAAGAACTGCCCGAGAGAGGGGACATGCCTTGAAGTGGTGGATGAGGGACTCCATACTCTCCTTCATGGAGGCACGTGGCGGGGGGACGAGCTTGTAGTCGTCGACCTTGATCGCGCCCGTGGGCATCTTGTTCAAACACTTCACGCAAGGCATGTCAGCACCGGTTCCGGCAGAGCCTCGAAAAAGTGTGACGAACCTGGTTGATGATACGGAGGGACTCGCGGAATTCCTGGACACGGCACAAGTAGCGGTCGTAGCAGTCACCGTTCTTGCCGATCGGGACGTCAAACTCGACCTAACACATCGGACCCTCAGTGGCTGTGGACTCCACGCTGAGCGAGCCGTACACACCTCGTCGTACTTGTCGTACGGCGCAACCTTCCGGATATCCCAAGGGACACCGCTACCGCGAAGCATAACACCGCTGAACGAGTAGTCCAGAGCCTGCTTCGCGGTCACGACGCCGATACCAATCGTCCGCTCCTTCCAGATACGGTTGCCGGTGACGACCTCCTCAATCTCATCCACACGCGAGCCGAACTGGGTTGCCCACTTGAAGATATCCTCCAAGAGACCGTGCGGGAGGTCAAACGCGACACCACCAGGGCGGACGTACGCGGCGTGCATACGGGCACCGGAGACACGCTCGTAGAACTCCATGAGCTTCTCGCGCTCCTCGAAGCCCCACAGGAAGGGCGTCAGAGCACCGACATCCATGGCGTGCGTGAGGACGGCCATAAGGTCTAGCAGTCGCTGAGTATGCAGGCCACGGTGTGCTGTATGCCATGAAAATGACTTACGGTTCAGTACACGGGTAATCTCGCCGAAGAGCGTGCGGATCCACTTCGCGCGCTCTGGTACCTCGATGTTGAGGAGTTTCTCGACAGCAAGAGAGTAGCAAAGCTCGTTCGTCACTGATAACCACATGAGTATGCCACACCATAACCCGGGCCAAAGTGCAGTGCGTACTCATGGAGACGTAGTCCAGACGGTCGAAGTAGGGGAGGGCTTGGGTGTAAGTCTTGTACTCGATTAGCTTCTCCGTTCCTCGGTGAAGCAAACCGACATGCTATTGAGAACATGAATGCTGGCTTTCCGCTCGGACTAGGGGGTGCACTCACAGGATCCGCACGCAATACCTCCTCACCGTTGAGCTCCAGAATCAACCGGAGCACACCGTGAGCGGCAGGATGCTGGGGACTGGCCAATACATCTCAGCTCAAGCATACTCTCACTTCAAATCAGCACTAGAAACGTACCCGAAGTTGACTATCCAAGTCGGTCAAGAGCGTTCAGCGTCATCCCCATCCTGACTAAAGCCGCCCTCCCACTCACCAGTGAAGTGTCGCAGCTGCGCATCCTTCCTCGTCCCGGTCTCCGCCAAGATCTCCGACGCATGCATCCCATGCAGGTCCTCCACCGTATGCGTATCAAACACATTTTTGGCCCCCCTCGTCTGCGCGGCGGCAGCCGGCTCCGCCTGCGTGACGGGCGAGCTCGACAGGTGCCGGCGGGCAGCGGTGGGGACAGCGGACAGCAGGGGCGACGAAGAGGCGGATGAAGGCGAGGCCGCGAGGCGCGGCACCCGCGCGAGCTGGCGGCGCAGGAGCGTGGAGGCCATCCTCGTCGCTGGAGAGAGTACAGTCGTCGTCGTCGTGTTCGACGTTGTCGGTGCTAAACGGACCGTTCTCATTCGATGGCGTCGGTCCTCCCGCAAAGGCAGGCGGCGCTCACGATCCCGTGACACCGTTCTCGTAGTGCGAATGTTAGCGCCCATGCGCTCGCTGCGCCCTGCGATGTCCGCTGCGGTGTCATTGCGGACGCGAGCTGTGCCGTTACTGCTGTATCTATTCACGTCCTGAAGCGTCGTCTATACCCCTCCTTCTGGATGTTTGCCAAACAGGATTCGTGTTCTCGGTTGCTCTGTACGATTGTTGCGTTAGCCGGTCTCGGTACGGTGTATGCGGATGAGAAGCCGTGCACTACACACGCCAACGGAAACTACTACGACCTCAGTAGATTGACTGCCAAGTATGTACTACTTCGCTTGCGACCCTCGCTACACTCGTTGACTGACAGCAGCGTGATAGGAAAGACTATGAGTTCAAATCACCCGGAGGAAAGGACTACGTCCTGAACGTCTGTAAACCTGTGTCCGAGGAGGCCTGGGCACCCAAGGTAGACAAGCCCGGAGACGTCGCTGCTTTCACGCGCCGCGCGCATGGAGACTTTTCATTAGGGTGAGCAGCCTGAACTCTCCTGCGTGCACTCTGTTTAACGCGTCTCGTAGAGACGTGAACACCACCGTCTTCGTCAGAGACGGTCACCCTGTGATCACATACACGGACGGTACACGCTGTTCGGACGCGGGTGACCAGACAGGCTCGACCGTGATTCGGTTCATTTGCGACAGCTCAGCAGGGAAAGGTACGTTCGTGTCGTTCACTAGTAGATGACGAAGTGTACTCATGAGGACCCACAGGCCAACCGAGGTTGATTGCCACTCTGCCTCCGGACGAGGACATGGCGTGTTCCTTCTTCGTGGAATGGCGCTCTGAAGTGCGTGCTCGCACTCCAGGTACTGCGGTCTGTGAGAGCTCATGGTATTACTACAGATGGCCTGTCCGACATCGGAGGGCCTCTTCGGCAGAATTATCACTGTCCTGGCTATCGTGTAAGTCCTGTGCTGTTTTAGGAAGCGACGAGTGTATTCATGTATTCATATCCTACAGAGCAGCAGTGATTTTCGCACTGTACCTCCTCGGGGGGACATTGTACAACCGCTACGTGCTGGAGCTCCGAGGGCTTGACCAGATCCCGCGGTTCTCGTTCTTCTCATTGAGCGACACACTGGAGTTTTTCCGGAGCTGCGTGGAGCGCGTCAAGGACCGGTCGTCTGACGCATGGCACTCGCGGAGCTTTGGCGGACGCAGCTGGAGCAACGGGCACGGTGGGTCATGGGGAAGCTCTGGGAGACATGGGTACAGTGGGCTGGGAGGCACGCCGGACGAGGCCCAAACCATGCTGGGTGGACCCCCTGGGTTCCTGGACGAGCAAGACGAAGAGGAAGAGGCAGCTTCTCCCGCACAAGAGAACGCTCGGCCATCCGGCGGCATGGACTCTAATGGGGTTATACGACTGTGAGGTGGTGCGTGTCCTTGTGGCTGCGATGTGTCCTGGATATTGACATCGTGGGCGCCACTAGCCCCGCTCTGTAGGGCAGGTCCGGAATGGCCATCGATGCGGGTGGTTGTGCGAACGGTGGTGCGGATAATAGAGCGTTGTGTGCAGAGTTGTCATGGACGTAGACCGGGGGGAGAAGAGCTGTGAATAGAGAGGAAGCCGGGGTTCGAGCTGGGAGTGCCGATTGCCGATCGAGGAGAGGGGGATCTGGGAAGGGGTTCGGGGAAGGAGGAACGTAACGCGTAACACGTTGCATGCGAGTGAGTGAGCGAGGACGATCGCTCGCTAGCCAGATCGCAATCAGATCTGCATGACTGCATCGATATACCGGCGCGGACGCGGGCGTACCCGGCGCGGTCCCAGAGCTGGGTACAGGGTCCGAGTCCCCGTCCCCGCACACCAAAAGCCCGTTGTTGTCGCCGCGGACAACGGCGACGAGCAGCACAGCGCGCGAAGAACGTCAGACGCAGCGACGACGGCGCGAGCAAGGTCGCGTAGGGACGCCGGGGACAATAGCCGCATTGTTTGTACGCCGCGCTGGGCGTTGTACTCGGGCGGGCGACAATTGCAGAAGGAAAAGGAAACGGGCGCCTACGGGGGGAGTGGGTGGCTTTCTCAACTGGTCGTTCCTTCTCAGCACTCTCAGTCCGTCTCTCTCGACGTAAATTGGGAGACCGCGGCTGGGTTTGGTTTCCTCCCTTTCCTCTTCTCATTGTTTTCTTTCTTTCGCATCCGTACATCTCCACCCTCGCCTCGTCCTTTTCTTCTTCTCTTTCTCCTCCATCCGCCCTCTCCAATCTCCGTCTCATCCAGCCTACGACCCTGCACGACCCCAACGCCGTCATGGATCAGCACCAGCAGCCTCCCATACACGACGACCAGTCCCAAAACTACGTCCCCTCCCAGTATGCCATGTACCCGGCATCAGAGGACAACCAGGGATACCTCGTGTATCCGCCTCAGATCCCTGGCTATCAGGATGTCATCCAGCAGCAGCACCCGGGCCATCCTCCTCGTGGGTTCATGCAGTCTGCCTTACCTCTTCATCCGAGATCTGACTTGCCCTTTCCCGTCCTCTTCATTGTCTTCTCCAGGGCAAATGTCCGAGAGCGACCTGCAGCAGGCGATGTATCAACGCTCAATCCATATGATCCCCCAAGGCCAGCACTTTGCCCCTCCTGCACCTGTTTACACCGCCTCGCCGCCTCATGGCGGTATGCCTCTCTCCGCCTCCCCCCCTCCGCAGTCCCCAAATATTTACGACCCTCTTTCGCCCCCCATATCCGGATCAGACACCTCCGCCGACGGCATCTACCATTCGCGGAACAGTAGTGCAACTGGTTCCCCCTCCTCCTCTCGCGCGAACAGCCTCGTACACCGCCATCCCCTCCGCTACAATCCCACTCCATCACCTACCAGCTCCTCCGCCGGACGCCGAAGCCGAGGCCAGTCGCTTTCCGACGACGACGATCAAATGGGCGTAAACATGGCTGAGAGCCTCGCAAACACGCGCAAGGAGGCGACGCGGCGGCAAAGAATTGAGGCAGAGCAGAGACGTCGGGACGAGCTTCGGGACGGGTACGCGAGGTTGAAAGACGTCCTCCCGGTGTCCAACCAGAAGAGTAGCAAGGTCTCACTGCTGGAGCGTGGTACGTTGCGCTATTGTGGCGTACGCCATGCATTCTCTGATCGATCGCATGACAGCGACGAACCACATCACGAACTTGGAGAAGACGAATCGCCAGCTGCAGCAGCGGTTGGCGTCCTTGGAGGCGGAGGTGGCGAGACTTCGTGCTCTGAACGAGAAGATATCCCTGGCAGTAAACAACACGCCGTCGCCTGGGCAGGTGAACATGGAAGCCCGTCCACTGTCTCCTCCTCCCGAGGGAACTCAGCACCCGTCGCCAGCCCAGCATCAGCTCGCCTCTGTAGCAGGCCAAGATCCACCTGTGGCGGAATCAAGTCCCTCCGCCTCGGAAAGCGGCTATTGACTCCCGTGCAATGCGCTGCATCTACTCTTGCCATCCCATGGACACTGCTCTCACCCTCCTCCACTTGTTTCATTATCGCAATCCATTTTCTTATCATCACTTAGTCTCCGCGTGTCCACATCTTGTCCACACTCGCCCCCGCGGCCTCCTCGCTCTGCTTGCAGTCATATGCCACCTCGGGAAAGAGTGGTACTGGTCGCCGAGGGGAATCGCACCGCGTCGCGTCGTGTTCTGGTTCGAAGCCGAAGACTCCGAGGTCGGGCTCAGGCTCGGGGCGCTGGGGATTGTGTACAGCGCCTGGCGCGCGCGGCACAATGACACCCCTCGCTTCTTGTCTCTTCCCTCATGACCTCCCGGGGAGTCCTGCTGCTTGACGCCGCAGGCTGGTGCACTGCGAACACGACTCGAGCACGACGCTTTGGCTCGTCCTATCCGATAACGCTGGTGAGACTACCTCCCGCGTCTTCGTCGATTGGCGGCCCAGCGTCTCGCTCGAGTTACGCATTGCTATCTCGTCGACGTGCTCCGAACTCAGATAGAAGAGGGCATTCGCGTCATCCCGGTCGGTGCAGGGACGCCACACGTCCCTACCGCAGCACCTTCCTGACCCTCCTCGACATACCGACGCGACATCCCGTACGAACAAGGACATTTTCTAGTTTTGTAGAACGAAGAACTGCTACGTTACCGGTCGAACTCGCCCCTTCCACCCCGCCACTTGCATACAAGCCCCCTCGCCCGCCCAGCTTCTCTTGCGCCCCCTCCTCCCTCTTGGCACCCTACCCTTCTTCTCTCAGTGCTGTACTATATCATATCGGGCTCTGGAACGCGACGGCCAGAATCATGAAGGATACGACCCGGCGACGACTCGATACGACTTCTCTTCCACTTTCCTCCCCGCGAAGAGCAGCTCACGAACCGGGTCGACCCCTCCGCCTTTCTTGGGAACCTGCAACTTGCAATCGGCGAAGTAGGAGCTGTAGACGGGAGGCTGCCTGTCCCTCGACGGGGCGGGCCGTGGATTGCTCTCGGGTGCTTGCGAAGGTAGCATCGGACAGAACGGTGGTTCTTGTCGCTTCGAGGTCATCGACGCCAGAGAGAGGTTGCATGTCGTGTATCCCTAGGAGTAGTCGACTCGGTTCGTTAGTTGCGCAATGCGAAAGTCTTGTATCCTTCAACAATTGCGAGCGTGCTCCCTGCTTCTCCTTCAACGATGTCGCTCTCGTCTCGCGGTGAATCGCTTTCACCCACGCCTTGTCTGACGTCGCCCTGGCACCCGCCGTGAAGATCGCGTCAATGAAGCTCAGCCACCTCTGCATCAGCTCCCGGCCCCGAAGCCACGTCTATCAAGCGGTATCTGCAGGCTTGTTTCCAGTAAGTACAAGCGGGCCCGATGCCATGTCGGCAGGCCCCCTCCAGAGAGCACACCTCCGCCCGTCTCTAGCCCGCCTGACCGCCGCGCGAGCACAAGGCTCCTTCCACACAGCGGGGTCCCGCACTGACAAACACGAGGCATGACGCCTCACAAGTCGCCCCTCGCCGAGTTTAGAGAGGGTGCACGAGGCACGAACTGACGTATCGCAAGAAAGGGTCGGCCAAGCCTCCATGTGAACTTGACTAGAAGTGCGTCATCCTTCCCCTCCTACGAAGAGAAGGCCGCTGTTCATTCGGGCGTTGTTCCTGGCGGCGTTGACCGAGGGGGCGGGAAGTGCTCGCGATGATGAACCTGAATCCGCGGCCCCGACGGGTCGAGGTAGTGTGGGGAGGTAACGTCATCGGTCGCGACAGATGACCGCCTCGAGTCTCTGCGAGAAGATGCGGTTGCTAGCAATGGTCAATGCGACTGGGGATAGCGGAGTGCGGTCGTGGGACGTGCCGTCGAGTAGAGCAAGAGTGGCCCGCGGCATGACACTGGGGGAGAGTTTCATTTGGCGATTTGGACTCTGTTCTGCCGTCAGCAAGCAGAGCCTTCTTGCGAGCAGAAGGAGGAGGCACCTATTCAAAGGCGGGTAGCGTTGCACTTAGTGCTACGAACGTGGCTACTCACCGCAGGTGACGTGAGGGCCAGATAGGCAGACCCGTCGGCAGTGACTCGGACCTTACTCAGGCGCGGTCTCCGGTATAGTCGGCTCTGCCTTGCGCCCGCAACAGCCGTTAAGAGATACAGGCCTCGTGCAGAGACCATGTTGTCGGGTGTTGAGTAAGGAATGCCGCAGCTCGGAGACTACCGTCCCCATGCCGGCATGGCTGCACAGTAACGAACATCACGGAGGACGACGGTGCGAGGGTGTTAAGACGGGGCTCCTCTAGCCGCTAAGTATTGACATTGACTCTATAGGGGGTCGGCCTCGAGGTGGCTGGAAGACGCTTCATTCTCAGTCAGGGAGTACGCGGGGCCAAAAGAGGTTGCTCACCACTCACGATAGGCGGATCTCCTCGCGCGAAATGTCCGTGAAGGCGACAGTGACGCAGCTCAGAGGCGTACCTTTCCGAGACCACCGCGGGATTCGGGCTACCTTGGTGCCCCGCTGGACCTGGACGAGATAGACGAACCTACCCTGGATTCATGGTGGGACTATGCCGGTGACTCGGAACCCACACAGTTCGCAAAGGAAGCAGAGATTCTCCGAGGTGAGATTCAAACCTTCCAGCAGACTGGACTTGACTCATACACGAGCTTGAGGTGGAAAGCCTCCGAGAGGAGAAAGGAGTCGATGTGAAACCGTCTCCAGAGCTGGCTTAGGTGACTGCAGGTGATGCATGCCGCGGTGGAGGATGCGGCGTATCCATGTAGATGGAGACAGCACAACATCATAGAAGGCTTAAGGTCTGCGCACTCCCCGGTAGGCTAGACTGTGCAGGTCTGATCACGTCCTAGGCCGAGGATGGACCAACTGGACCGATGCAGTGACCCTGCAAACAGGCGCAGCCTGCCATTCCAGGTGATGTCAGCATATGGCGGATGTGGTAGGCCTCCAAACACGCTGCATGGAGGATCACTCAGCCCAGGCCTACCCTGACTCATGCACGAGACACCAAAAGGGGCCTGAACCATCGAGCTACAGCTCAGAGAGGGCGCCGACGAGCATGAGAGATATGATGCACGCGGTAGCTGGGAGGCAGGTCTTACCCGAAAGGGGAACTCGGGCGTCGGCGTAAGGAGGCTCTGACAAGCTCAGCAGAACCTTCCGCGCAATCCAGATGTCCAGATTCGTAGTGACCTCCCTGGGTTCTTGGGTTCCAGAGCTGAGAGCGGTCGAAGAGTGGCGGTTACAAGAAGGGGTCTCCGGGTGCTGTATAGAGAGAGCTGTGACTATCGAGTGGTGGGTCTGCGAACAGCTCTCGGGATAGACGGAGAAGGAAGGGCAACAGCGGTTGGGGGCAGCTGGCGTTCGCACAGTTACTCGCGCCGTGCCGCCGACGCCGAACTGCCACCATCGACTATGTGGGACCGAGTGGCCGGGCAATGTGCCATGCTGGCGATTGCCAAAGAGCGAGCATCGTCGACAGCACTCTGGACCTCATGTCATAGACTCGGCGATCAAACGTCCCACACATGCCTTCGCATCGTTCGCAGAACTTTCGATCGTGCGGCCGACTCCGTCCAGGGTAGGACGTTAGCAACTCGTGCGGGCTCCGCAACCCAGCGCTTTGCGCACGAACGGCCCTCGGCGGAGTAAAGCCTATCCTCGGTTCAAAGCAACACCAGCACCAAGGATGGAGGCACTCACCAAACACCAGTCTGCACGATAGCGCACAGTCCCCAAGGAGAGAACATCGGGTGCTGCGCGCAGCCGGTGGATGCCCCTTCCCACTCCTGGATGGACTCGAGCCTCGTGCAACGCACGGGCAAGGTGCCACATTGCTCAGGGTGATCCTTCTGTATGAAGCGAGACAGCATTGGAATCGATGGAAAGGTTTGTCGCCGATGCGTGCGAGTGCGCTTGCTCTCGCGGATGGGTGACCGTGTCCGATCCGGTGAGAAAGTGCGTACGACTTCATGATGAAGGGACGGGCGAGGTGGAAGAGAAGAGACGGTCGAAGAAGATGGCGCGACGCTTCATTGGCCCAAGAGCGGGGGAACAGTGCGACATACGCGGAGAGCAATCTCCTTCGTGGCGTGGACGATACTGCAGTGAAGTTGTACAGCAGGGCCTGGACATGCGGAGCAGACTGTGGATGATCCCACCTGCTATACACATTTGTATACGCAGAGCGATTCGCATCTGGATGACCTGGAACATCGGACCGTGCGCTCCTTGGTGGAAGATCGAGGGAAGGGTTTAATACCGGAAATGAAGTAGGCGTGTTTCCGAGGAATGTCACCGGATTCGAGCCTTGGCATCTATGGGCCTAATGACCGTCCATCACTAACGCTTATACCTGTGTAAGAGGGGTCGAGAAGGGAAGACGCTGAAGAGTAAGACAGCGGGGAAGGAGATGGCCCGATGCTCCTGCCCACCTCTAGTCAAAGTAGGCACGTACAGCACTATAAGGCGTACTGCTCTGCTCTTCCGGAGTGGAGATATACCATGAAATTAACGTACCTCGTGAATTCTCCGTGCGAGCGAATGCCGACAGAAGTGTGCATATCGCTCAGGTGATCTATGTTCACAGGTTCGTAAGTGCTTCCAAACATCCAAGGAAGACTGCGCTCTGCATACCAGATCGTTGGTATTGGGGCAGCACCTTGCCAGCACGCAGTAATCCTGCGCCTGGCAGGAATCCAGGTCCGAGCCCGGTACGATATAGAGTCCGAGAGCGTCGCTCGCGTCCTTATGGCCCGGCTTGAACACATAGAAAAGAGCACGAAGGGAGCAATCACATTAATGAGTCCACTGAAAACGCAAATCTCTTTAGTCTGTGAAGTCGCGAGACATGGAGCCTAGTATGAGGGCAGAGGTCGAACTCCTGAACTCGATCCACCGAGGTGAGACCGAATCGGGGACCGTCCCCGTTACAGAGTCACGGTGTCACAGAGTTTGTCTGGTGTCACAAACACCCTTTTCGGTATCTCCGGGACGTGCCTCCGTGACGTCAGGGGTTACGCGTTACGGCATCTGTCACGCTGCGGGGTGGCGACGGGGAACGTGCTTCGTCTTCCCAGGTGCTCCTCGTCCCACCCAGCGTCGACGACGTCCGCCCATCGTTCTTTGCTGCCAACAGTGGCCTCTATACCCATCCTATACTCTCCCTGAAGACCCATATCGCGCGAAACCTCTATCTATAGGTCCATTAACATAGCGCGTTCCCTCAGCGTCAAGGTTCGCGCGGTCTTTAGGAATCAGTAGCAGATACATCCCAGGCCGCTCTTTGGTACCCCTTGCAAACGATCCTTTTACGATGTGGTTTGTATACACGCCAGACATGATCAGCTGAGATAGTCGTACTGATTCCTGGGGCACAGGTGTGACAACTGTCTTCTCCTGCTCCCCCTGGTATGTGCTTTCACTGGAGCTGTTGCGTAGACGCCTATTTTGACACTGGTATGCTTTGCAGAGGGGTGGCGCTATTGCGTGGGGCGTCGTCATGTTTGTGAGTTGGGACGCGGCCAATGCAGTATCGCCTTCGATTGAATGCTGGAATATGAACAGCTGTACAGTCTCGCGGGAGGCATCTTCCTACTGAACTGGGGCCAATACTTGTTCTTCGTGTTCCCTGAATGGTCCGCTACTGCCTTCGATCGCATGCACTATGTGATCACTAACATCTTCTCGTTCACAGGCAGATCTACGGTGGCATTGGCATCGGTGTAGCGGTTGCTGCTGCACTCTCCATCCTTGCGCTCTCTAACGTGAGTACCCCACAATCTATCCTAGCCATCTTTGAACGGCCGTATCTTGCTGGTTCGATCTGTGCATCGTCGCGATCGTCGGCGTCGCTCCGAATGTTCATGTTCTTACGCCATTTTTTTCTCCAGCGATCGTACATCTGGACACGCGTCTGCAAGTTCATCTGGCCATTCGTCATTGTCATCTGCGCGGTCCGGGCCATCATTATGATCGTCGAACTCCAGCGAGGGTAAGTCAAGTCCCTCAATGCTCTTGGTCCTGCTCCCCTCCTTTGTCTCGTCACACCACCCGGCCCTGCACCTTCACTTTCATAACGCGCGCACTTCACCGCAAATTTACCGGCAGCAGGGCCTTCTCGATCAGCAGGGTGGCGTTGTGTGTCACCACGAGTTGTTTGTCCATCTTTTCCGCTGCGCGGCTAGCAGCGCGTGTTCCTTTCATCGAGGTGTGACTGCCTCCTGGCCTTTTGGTTCTCGCTGGCATCCCGTAATGCTCCGCCCGCGCGCGTGGCATTGTATCGCCGCGATCATCAGACACTCCGCCTGAAGTGTAGCTCCGCGCTGCGACTCGGTACAGAACGCTGATTTCTTTTGCAGGAGAGACAAAGTCCAGTGGGAGTGCGAGAACGGTGGCCAGCTCTGGACGGACTCAGCCGAGGCAGGATACGGCGGTTCCGCGTCGTTCCCGACCGGCTTTTGCACGGCCGGGTTCTCCAGTCTGTACGCCGCGTTCATCGTGGGCCTGCTGGTGGACCTCGTCTTCCAGGTACGTGGGCCGGTCACGCACGCTTCTCGCTGCCGCCCGGGCTTACAATAGGACTTCTCCCTGACGCGCTGTGCCGTGTGATTGGCAGTTCTACATGTTCTTCCTCGTATGGCGCTTCCAGAAGAGGCTCGAGCACTATCAAAACATGAAGGGGCCGTTCTATGGCGGTGAGTATTCACGTTGTCGTGGCTGGCGCCCCGCGCGCCGCTTGTCTGCATCCGTGTCTGGGTCGCATGCAGGCTCCTCATGCCTCGCGGCCACGGAGGGAGCAAGCGCGTGGTCGCGTCCGGCAATTGGACAGCTCGTCGCTAAACGAAACTTTGTTCGCCGCGTACAGGATACTACAATGCCTAAGGCGCTGCCCGATCGTCGAGCGGCGCTCGGTCGCTGTAGTGCTCCCCCTTCCCCCGCGTCTTGGTGTTCTCTGAAGCCTCCTGGACAGTTCCGCTCCATTCGTTCCGGTGCCCACCATCGCTTGCGCTTACGATCTGCTAATGCCCCTCACCCGCCCGCTCCCGGATCCCGTGCGGACATGACCGCGGTGCTGTCGCTCCTCCAGCTCGCCTGTGCAGCTGCTGCTTTGCTTCTTCCGCGTCTTGTGGACGTTCCATCGCGCGCTTCCCGTGTTCTCTCGCGTCTCCCTGCTTCCGGATAGTTGTTTTCTCGGCTCGATATCTCTCTCTCTTTGTCTCTCTCGCCTCTCTCGGCACGTCACGACCCCTCACGACTTACGACCCCCGGGTCACTGCGTACTTACGTACCATGGCCTGCTTACGACTGACTTATTCCTATACTTTTTGATGATCAGGTTCGCGAATCTATCTGTGCTCGTACTATGCCTCTTTGTGGTCTGTGGGCGCATGCGGCGGCGTTAGGCACTGGGCAAGGGGTCTTGTGCTGATTGAGGCGGTATGCTTGTGTGAAGTGTCACACTGGGTCGCGCAGCGGGCGCTCGCCCGCGCGGGGAGCGCCGGAGAACAAGGAAACGGGCGCTCGCGGCAGTCTAAGAGAGGCGCAAGGTTTGGATTTCCGTAATCTGAAGGGGGAAGGAGGGCAGATGTGAGAAGAAAGGAACGCGGAGGGGACGTCAAGTGACGCGGGGAGAGGAAGGGACGCGCAGGCGGTGGGTGTCTGCACCGGGTGATGGTCCGTGCCGGTGTGAACGATGCGGGTAGAGAGAAGGGCAGGGAGGATCGGATGGGCGTGCGCAGGCTGGCTGCGCTGTTTCGAGCGGCCGGGGGCCGGTGGGAAGGGGGGAAGAGGTTCATTTGGGAGGGGAGGGGAGGCCGGAGGAGTGGGCAGGGCGGGGAGGGGGAGGAGGACTCGGAGGAGGAGGGTACGAGGACGGAGGAGCGGAGTGGGAAGCGGAAGGGATGGGCTGGGATGGGCCCGCGACGTCGGGCGCGAGCTCGAGCGCATAACGGAAGGAAGAGGCGAGAGTGATCGGAGAGGTGTGACGGGAAGACACGAGAAGACAGCGGACGCAGAGGCAGCGTAAGCGGATAGCGAGCAGCGCTGGGACGGAGGCTGGGCTGGGAATTCGAACAGAGTGAGTACGTGGATCAGGGTGGCTGAGGAGGGGCAATGTCGGAGGGAGGGACTGGGGTGGGTCTGCGTACTCGAGAAAGAAGGAAATGAAAACAACGTTGTGGGCGCTGGGTTTGGGAGAGGGGGCATGAGGCGTCGGTTGGGGGGTGGAGGGGACGGAGGGGGAGGGGAGGGGGAGATGCCCGAGATGGAGTGGATCGAGAGAAGGAGGGCCGTCCGGAGACCGGGTCGCTGATGCGGGTGATAAGGCAGGGAGAGAAGGTCAATGGGCGAGGGCCTGGGCTGGAAGAGGACGAGTGCTGGATTAGGGAACGGAGAGGGAAAAGCAGGCGGACGATGGACGCTCGGAGACGGAGACGGAGGAGGGCTTGGGCGTGGGCCGGGGCGTGGGAGTCTGCGAGGGAATCTGCGATGCGAAATGCACGCCGCGGATGTAATTCATTAGAGTTTGCGTGACGCCTGTGACGGAGTGGCCGGGCACGAGGTGATGCGCAGAGACGGGCGTCTGTCCGCTGAGAGCGCGTTCCCTCGTCCGAGAAGAGAACGCTCTCTGGGCTCCGCTGCCACCCCGGCCTATATAGCTCGAACCCTTCCCCCCTTCTCCCCATCCTCCTCCGTCCTCCGCCCTCCCCCGCCGGGTGTCCCTTCTCTCCGCCTCCGTCGCCAGCGTACGTCCTCTCCTCGTCCCCTCTTCGTTCCCCAGCTCACACCTTTCCAGTCCCTGCTTCATTTCCGTCTCTTTTTATAGCACGCCCTCACGAACAGTCCTCTCTTGTGATACTTCTTCGCCCCGCTTTTCGCCCCCAGCCATCGCTCCTGCTCTCATCTCAACGCCCGCCACAATGGAGACCGCCCACATCGAGCACGTCCTCGAACACACCAAGAGCGCCGATTTCATGGATGGTACCGCAAGCTACTACAACGACGCCCTCACCGGCCTCGACTACCTGCAGTACCCTCCCCACTCGCCCTTCGGCGTCTCTTCCCTCGGTCGTGAGTATTTCCCTGTCCATCCATACGCGTCATCACCTGATATCCGAATTCCCAGTCCCTCCCACGTCGTCCCCCCGCATGGGCTTCAACTCGCTCAACCTCTCCGGAGGCCTGAACGAGTACACCTACTCGTCCAGTGGCAACTACAGCACCAGCTCCACCGCCCGCCCCTTCACCCCGACCGGCATCTACCCTGGCGCGCTCTCCAACCCCAGTCCCGGCGAGCTGTCCTCGGACAGCGTCGGCTCTGCGCGGAGCCGCCGCGGTAGCGGTAGCCAGTCCCCGGGCCCCGCTGTGCCCCCCGGTTCGCTTGCTGCCATCCCGCGCTCGCATCGCTACAACCCCCTCGGCACTGCCGCGATCAGCCGTTCCTCGGCTCGCCAGCAGCAGCAGAAGAAGCGCGCCAAGGCCACCGACGAGTTTGCCAGCGACGACGACGACGACTTCAACCCGACCACCTCCTCCGCCGTCAACAACGACATGCGTCGCGAGGAGATCCGCCGCCAGCGGATCGAGTCCGAGCAGCGGAGGCGGGATGAGCTCCGCGACGGCTACCGCCGCCTCAAGGACGCTCTCCCCGTGTCGAACCAGAAGTCGAGCAAGGTCTCCTTGCTGGATCGGGGTATGTATATGCTCCTGCTCGGGCGTCGATCCCCTACTGATTCGTACTTCATTGTAGCGACCACCCACATTCGTTACCTTGAGATGACCCAACAGCAGTTGCAGACGAGGCTGCAGCAGGCCGAGGCTGAGACCGCGCACCTCCGCCACGTCAACGAGGCCCTGATGCTCGGCACCGCTGAGCAGCGTCATGCCGCGGCGGCTTCCGCCGTCGCCGCCGCTCAGCAGGTCGCTGCGCAAGCCGCCTCGAACAACTTCTGAACGCCGCGCGCGCTCTCGCCTCAAAAGCTCGTCCAGCGCGTCCGGACGCGCCGAGCATCGCCTGCACTGTATTATGTATCACGACTGTATCAAGACCCCGCACGCACGAGACTGGATACCCTGCCTGGACGCAGTGGACGCTGACCCCACACGGACTATCGCACGCATTCCCCTTTACTCATTTTTATTCACTTTATTACACCCGGCACCTTCTTCATCCTTTTCGCGCTTCCCCTCCCCGCATGATCTTTCCGTCCCCTTTTCCCCCACCCTCGGGTGGTGCCAACGCTTACGGGTTGAGCAAGGTAGATACTGAGCTCCCCGGATCGTCTCGCAGCTGTGCCGCGCGGTCGCGTCGTCCTCCTGGACGACGCGCACCGGAGACAGCGACCGAGAACAACCTCGACCATGGCGCCTTCGGATCGGCTTGCAGCAGGAGCGTCGACACGACACGACACAAGACCGCAGGCTGTGGCTTGAGGCGGCCGCGTCCACAGCGACGCGTGCTGTCTCGCCTCCTGTGCGCACTTCTTGTTTTTCACACCCACACGGTACCGTCGTCCGTCGACCCTTCCCGCTCGTCATCCCAGTCCCGCCTAGCGCACGCCGCGGCTGATGGCGACGACCACTTAACTGTGGTTCCGTGCCTCGCCGCTGCATACGTGCGCGCCGACACACCGGCATCGAGGCTCTCGCCCGCACTCTCGACGTTCCCTCCCCTCTCTGGATCAACCCCATCCTTCCCCCGGCATCAACACCTCCCACCCTCTATGCCCCCCGTATGACTCTCAATTTCCGCGCCTGCGCGTCCCGGTTGGCGCTTGATCACCGCCACTGGAGCGCGCTGCGCGACGTCGTGCCCCGCTTCCCATCGTTTCCGCTTCATCTCCTGGCTACTCGCATCCGCGACCCGCCCACGAGCTCCGGTTCAAGCTCGTGGTGCACGCGCGCCGAGCGACGCAGCGCACCCCGACAGCACGCGCTCGCGCACGGCGCGCCTAGCCAGGGCTGGAAGACATGGCGAGGCGCGGGCCTCTCTCGACGCGGACCCACGCATCCTCCCCCGGACCCCGGCCATCGCATCGACCGACCGCACGTACCCGAACACGACCCACGATGCCTTCGCACGGCCTCCGCCTGCGCCCCACTCGCGATTCCTCCTTGCCCCGAACGCTCCGTCCTGCCTGCCCGTCTGTCCCGGCTGTGTGCGTGCTAGCTCACGCCCGCCGGACGACGATGTGTGCGCGCGGCGACGTCAGAGCGAACGTGCGTGCGGGGAGTTGCAGCTGCGAGTGGCGGCGCTAGCGGCGAGCGTCGTGCGCGCCCGCTTGCGGGTGTGCGCGGCCTGACTGCGCGTCTGTGCTCGTTGGCGTCAAGTCCGCGGTCTCGTTGTACAGTCGGTCTGCGCGGTCCCAGATGCCCCGCGTCACCTATGCCCGCCCTATGCCCCGGTTTGTCACCCCTCTCGCCCGTCCGCACCGCGCGCAGGCGGCGGCGGCGCGCAGCGAGGCACAGCGCGCGCATGCGCGCGCTGTCTAGTCACCCTCGCCGCGCCTGCCCTGCTGCCTCTGCATCCCGCACCGCGCTACCCCCGCATGTCACTGCTGTCGCTGTCGTCGCATCCCGCTCTCCGCCGCGCTTGTCGCCCGCACACACTTCCTACGGTACCCGTCTCCTGCTTCCTCCGTGTCGCTCGTGCTTGGACCGCTCCGCGTGTCGGCCGCGCGCTCCCCCGCGCCTTCCCCGTGCCCGTCCGCGTTCGGTCTGTTGCTGTGGTGCACGTCGTAGTTAGTAGTCGAGTTGTCACGCATATCACGCTATTCACGCATATTCATGACTGGAAAAACAATCGGCGTGCTTGTGAGCTGGGAGATTGAACTCTCAAAGGTCAGGATACGGTCGGTCACTGTTGGTCTGCACGTCCACCATGCCCGACGCGACGCGATTGGGACGCCACCGACGCGCGCTACAGCGCCCGTATGCCCAGAATGGCAAGTACGCGCTTTCGTGAAGCGCCTCTGCCACTCTCAAGGCAGAATTTCTTGAGCCTGGCGAGACGGTCGGCCGCTATCGCACGCTGTGGAATCGGGCGGAGGGTCGAACTGAATGCGAGAGATAACGAGTTCCACAGCGAGTGACGTATGCTGAGGATCCGCGATCTGCACAATCGTCTACAAATTCGAGGGCTCGGAGGACTGAGTGACATATCGCATCCCGCGACGCGCGCAGATCCTTTCCTTTCTGTGAACCACCTAACCACCTTGCACCCGCACACGCACACGCATACAGTACCACCACCATGAGCGACGCCGCAGCCCTCCGCAAGCAGCTCAAGATCAAGTCCGGATCGGCCAAACGGTGCGTGCACGGGCGAGATCCGCGCGATCGACGCGCACGCTGAGTGAGGGGACACGATGCGCGCAGGCTGTACAAGGAGCACCGGCTGTACCAGAAGGAGGAGGAGGACCTCAAGCGCAAGCTCGACAAGCACATCGCGGAGAACGCGGAGGACTGGGACATCAAGAACACGGTATGTACGCTACTACGCTACTCCTCCCCACCGATCGACCGACCGGGCGTCCGCCCGTCATTCCCCCGACCCCTGCTGACTCCCGAGCGCGTACGATACGTGGTTCTAGAGGCGCATGCTCGAGGAGTCCGGCAAGATGATCCAGGACTCGGCGAGCCGCCTCGGCGGCGTCGTGCAGGAGCTGCGCGAGCTTGTGGTGCGTGTCTCCACGTCCTGCTGCCGTTGTTGTCTGTGCAGCGTGCTGAATGGAAGGCGCGTAGCTTGCCGCGGAGCAGGACCCGGAGCTGGCGCAGGACGAGGAGCTGGTCAAGGCGAAGGAGGCGCTGGAAGAGGTCAGCGTCTGAGAGCATGCAGCAGGGATGGCAGCGATGGGGAGGACGAGGGGAAGGGCGATGTGCTGAAGAAGACTAGAGACGTACTGTACCTGTATGCTTGCTCGCTGCGAACGATACCCGTCTCTCACACATCTCACATCTCACGAACCCGTCGACGACCCCGCCCCCTCCCCCCTCTCGCGATCACGCGCTTCCTTGATCCTGGTGAGCGCGTCGAGGATGCCCTTCCACGCGTCGCGCTCTACGCGCTCCTCCTGCAGCCCGCGTTCTCCTCTCGAAGCGCCCTCTGCGTCCGTCGAAGGCAGCCCCACGCCTAGCGGCGGCGGTATGAAGTTGGGCGGAGGCGCGTTGATCGCTGAGGGGGCGATGCGGGACTGGCGAATATGAGCGAGCGAGGAACGGATGGCGATGTGGATTGACTGAACGCAGGACGTCAGGTCTCTCAGGTCATACGAGTAAGTGGATAAGTGAAACGCACGTCAAGCCGCTCGAAGTACTCGTTCGCCACATCTACGAACTTCTCAGACCGCTCTGCACCCTTCGGGAGGTCGTCCTCGGGACCGTCCGTCTGCGGCAGCGAGAGTAACGCCATGGACGACGCCGCTAGGGACAGCAGCCGGCTGATATCCTGCACGCGTGCACCACGCTCAGTAACGAGAGCACCGTGCACCCCGATATGCTCTCACCTTCTCGACTTCGCCCAGTGCGTATATCTGTCTAGCCGTACGGCTAGACATCCAGATAGGGTCGATATCCTGCTCGTACAGGCCTTGCTCTTGCGAACTGCTCCCGGGCAGGGTGGGGTTGGAAGCCATGTCAGCACGGAGAGCGGGGCCAGTCGACGATATCGGGTGGTCCAAAACACGCAGCAAGAGACGGCCAGTAGTACAATCGTTCGTCAGCTACACCAAGGATACAGTGCGACGCCAGCGCAGGAATGAGGTGGTTGGCGGGAAGTGGTGAACCGTCCGCGCCTGTAGGCGCGGTGCTCGTGCGGATTTCCGGTCCGAGCTCACTGCTTGCGAGTTGATGCCTTTGCAGCGTCGTCCCCTTCAACGGACCCTCATGAGCTC
Organism: Trametes cingulata; assembly: GCA_022385765.1. Taxonomy (NCBI): domain Eukaryota; kingdom Fungi; phylum Basidiomycota; class Agaricomycetes; order Polyporales; family Polyporaceae; genus Trametes; species Trametes cingulata. The sequence continues at coordinate 457,832 of MU277982.1, read as the reverse complement.
ATGGAGGAGCCGGATGTCTATGCTGCTACGGTATGACATTCGTGTCGCTACATTGTACATGCTACGCATTCCGGCAGCTTCTACAGCAAGGACTCATAGTACATTTGGACTTCGCTTCTCTTTCCATCTAGACGCGTGGTTCGACTGCTCCGACTTGCTCAGCACCGTAACGCTGCCCGCTCAGTCATCCTCCTCCCGGTGGTGGTGGTGCTTCCCATGGTGACGACGCGGCTCCTCGCCGCCGCCTAGGGAGAGGCCCTCGACGCCGTAGGTCTCCCCGGAGTCGCCGCCGTATCCACCGCCTGCCTGACGGCGACCGTACTCGCTCTCGCCGCCGTAGCCTCCACCGCCGTATCCGCCGCGCTCTCCGCCGTAGCCCTGACGCTCGCCGCCATAGCCTCCGACGCCATAGCCGCTCTGCTGGCCACCGCCGTATCCACCGCCAGTACCGCTCTCGTACGAGGGCTGGTATCCCTCCCTCTCGGAACGGCCATAGCCAGACTCTCCTCCACCATAGCCTTCCTGACGGCGTCCATAGCCCGACTCTCCGTACTCCTCACGAGGAGGGCGAGCAGGCGGGGCATCGTACTCGTTCGAGCGGTATCCGCCGCGACCGTACTCCTCGCGGCGCCCGCTTTCCTCGCCGAAGCCTCCTCCGCCGTGCTTGCCGTGGTGACGACGAGGATGCTCCTCTTCGCCGTATGTGGCGGTCTCTCCGTAGCTGGGACGGGACTCGTACGACTCTTCGTTGCGCTCGCGACGGCCGCCACCGTAGCCGCCACCGTAGGTGGTCTCGGACTCGCCGTAGGAAGGCTGCTCAGAGCGGCCATAGCTGGACTCGTCACGGCCCCCGTAGGAGGACTCCTTGCGGCCACCGTAGGTGGTCTCCTCTTGGCGACCATAGGAAGGCTCTTGACGACCGTATGACGTCTCTTGGCGGCCATAAGACGTCTCTTCCTGGCGACGACCCTCGTAGCCGTATTCAGAGGTTTCGTGGTGCTTACGGTGCTCGCGACGCGGCTCCTCTGACTCGCCATAGCTGGTGCGCTTCGGCTCATCGTAACCACCTCCTACCGCCGGCGGTCTCAGTGTCAAGGTATGCTGTCGTAAATGCACGCTACTCACCACCATAGGAAGGCGCGGAAGAGCCATAGCTGTCACTGGTCTGGCCGTATGTACGACTCTCGGAGGAACCGTAACCCCCGGAACCGCCGTACCCACCAGAAGTTGCACCACCGGCGGCCCCATATCCTCCAGAGGCGCCGTACCCACCGGAGGAACCATATGCGCCAGAGGCACCAGATCCTCCGGAAGACCTGTATTGACCTGAAGCAGGCTGAGACGATCCGTAACCAGTGTTGCCGACACCGTACTGGCCGCCCCCGGAGCTGTGACTGACACGACCTCCGTAGATCTGGTCCGAACTGGTCATATCGTCGTCGGAGCCCTTCCGCTTGTTCTTGCCAGCGCGGACGCTCTCCTGTGCACAGAACAATCTATCAGGAAAGCCATATACCGCATGAAGAGCCGCATCCACTGACCTTGGTGAGTGCCTGCAGGGTTTCGTCGACGTTCTCAAGGCTAGTGACCCAGTTCTTCATGCACTGGAACATCTCTTCCTGGATGCGAGAACGGCCGGTTGCATAGTATGGATGATGGAAGGCCTCGAGGATCTGCCATGGCGCATCACATCAATCCATGTCCCACAGTGAAGCACAAGTTGCGCTGTCTTACCTCGTCGATGACACGGTCGGGATCGGCGCTGTCATTAAACCAGGCCTATGATGGCTGTTCAGAATAAAGCTCCCCGATAACATATAGAACGGAGGCGTACGTCAACCAGCAGCTTTACGCTGTGCTGCACGACGACCAAGGCGATCTTACCAGCAGGCTCGTTGAGGATCAGGGCGAAGTGGTCCTGCGCATACAATGAGCTTCTACACAAGGGCTGACATGCGTGGCTACGAACCTTGGAGAGCAGACTGTGCGAGGGGTCCGACGCGTTGGGATCGTCAAAGACCTAAGCATTGGGGTGAGCGCCGGAAGCATGAAGGGTCTGCATGCGACGTACTTTGTACTGGTCATCGGAGTCGATGACCGCCTTGCTGCCCTCCATTAGCACATCAGTGACTTGCTTCAAGATAGGCTGCAGTCGATTCGTGCGTGAGCGTCCTGAGCAGTATCTCAAATTCCGAGGAAGGGACGCACAGTGAGGTACGGCGCCAGGACAGTGTAGACGACTACCCAAATGTCAGACCGGTCGGAAAGCGATGCTCCTGACGGATGAGGTAAACTCACAGGCGTTCAAGGCGTTTGTCAGGTTGTCGATAAGATCGGCAAGTCCAGGAATCAACTCGATCTTCGCGATGATGTCTTTGTAGATACTGTCGCGCCACTTCAGGAGCTGCCACAGCTGCTCGCGGACCTCGGGCGGGGCGACGTCGTTGGGGTCGAACTGGTACGCCTTCGACTTCTCTTGCATAGAGCCGGCTTGACCCATCTTGTCATCGGTGTCTGAACCTCCGATAGGCAGCTTCTTGAGGATGGCCTGCAAGTTGCCGAAAGTGTTCGAATCGCTCTGTGCCTGTAGGAAAGTTGGTTGACAATGCATCGGCGACGAGCAAACGGAGAACGCACGTCGTCCATCTTCTTGGAAAGGTCAACAACGCTGGCCTGGCTGAGATGGCTATACAGACTGGTTAGATCCTGACTTGCACAGGTTATGAGAGTGCTAGGCGTACTCCGTAGCCTCTCCGAGCAGGGAGTGCAAAAAGTCTGTAGGTTGGCAATGAGTAACGCATGCTATATAATCGGAGTCGCCGACATACCTGCACTGCCGAACGTTCCGGTGACGAGAGGATGCGTACGGCCATTGGGAGTGTCGATGAGGACTATGACTCGCATTTTAGCAAGCTATATGCGTTCTCTCGAACCCTTCACGTACCATTGTCGCCAACATGGCAGAAGACGTCGTTGTAACCCATCTTGCGCAGGGCAAGCTCGCACCAATTGCTATGCGCGAGCAGGTCCTCCATTGTGTGAAGTCCCGTGCCCATGAGGCGGTACGCTTCCCACAGGTCCGCGTTCTCGCGGCCGCGCGCACGACGGCCGTGCTCGATGCAGTCGCGGAACACGCGGCGGATGAGGGCGGTAGACGTGTCCCAGCCGTGATTTTCGCTCGCCATGTATTTCTGAAAACAGTTGACCCCATGAGGCTCCATGCGCAGATGATCTGGCGAGCTGGCTGGGACCTCACCTTCATACCAGTGCGTTCGTCAATCTCAAGCTCTTCGGGGTTCACCGGAGGGCGCAACTTCGGGTGGAACTGGCGAGCATCACCTTCTTTCTCGGCGTAACCCCTGTAGTGAGCGTCCGCTTCAGTAGCTGCTCAGAAGACTTCGACAGCCGGAAACTCACTTAGGGTTGTCGATGTGTTCGACGGGGAGATACACTCCGAGGCGATCAGCCGTGACTTCGAACTCATCGGTGGCGAAACCGAACGTCTGGGAGCAGTAGGATCAGTCCCACTGTCAGACTAATACAAGTGCACCGGGCATACCAAGAAACCAAGCACAGACACAATGAGGACCAGAGTGTCAGCGGAGAACTTGCTCAAACCCGCGATGTCCATAGCCTGTGGGGCATCATTGAGTGTGCTATTGTTAGATCGCCCCTCCGTAGGGCGTACCTGAGAGTAGTCTCTGAGCCAATTGCCCTGAGATCAAGAGTCAGATCCAGTGTACGCGACACAGCACCGGTGTCAATAGAGATCCTCACAAAGTAGACTCTCTTGACATCCTCTTTGGAGAACTTGGCACCGCTGCTGCAAGTTGCTGCACCGAGCACAGATTGGGCGATACCGAGGAGACCTCCACCGCCGCTCGCATGGCCGACGCTCTTGGCTAGCTCCGTGAGGATGTCCTCGATGTCGCCGTGGCGAAAAGCCTTGCCTGGAAGGGGCAGGCCCAATTATAGTCTGCACGGTCTAGTCGCGATGGAGTGCTGGGATAACCGCTCACCGTTGAGGTACGCAAAGTCGGGGATATCACCTGCTCCGAACGCGTACGTTTCGGTGGGAAGTAAGACCAGGATGACGGTCAAGACCAGTAGGGTCGTCGTGAATGAATTCATGTTCGTCGCTGTCGATGTCGTGAAGGGGAGGAAAGATAGGGTCGTCGCTCAGGCCCGTTGCGCGGTAGCTGTGGCGTAGAGCGAATGCCAAGACCATGTACGCCGCCGATTCTCGATCGCTACATCTTGATAATGACATCATGCCATAAGCAAGACCGACTTACTCGCTATGTAGGGGCCAATAAGTTGTAACGATGCGGTCTACGACTGCGAACTGAGCACTAGAACATCGATATTATAGATTGTACAAAGCACATAGACGAGTAGCGATTGCAGTGAACAACATGACAGACAGCCGAGTCCATATAAACATAGCACGCAGCAGCACACCGCCGCTCATCCCAGCTTCACCTTCTTCGCTGGTTGCGGCGTCCCCTTCTCGCCACCCTTCCGCTTCCCGTTCGTTCCCCTGATTGGCGATAATAGCTCACGGTACCGATTGCGGAGCTGAATGGCCAGTTGACCAACCTCCGAATCCGCGCCGTTGAAGGTGATGGCGTTATGGATCATGAGGTCGAGGTCCGCCTCGAAGGCCTCCACAGAGTCGTACTTGTCGGCGTTGAGCTTCTGCTGGATCGTCTTCAGGTCGCGCGCATCCTTCTTGGGTATGACGTCGAAGTACGTGGGTATACCCAGTGCAACCGGGTCGACAGGGTCGCGGAAGACCCATGAGCTAGCGATGAAGTACATCTCAGAAGATCTGGCTGCTTGCAACAAAGCGGATACGCACATAGTCTCACTGGTCAGCGTCTTCATGAGACCTTGCAGGCTACGCTTCTCCGCGTATGAGAGCTTCTTCTCCGTCGCCTTTGCCCATTCCTTCTTCCAGACCCGCTCAACCGCGTCGGCACACATGACGGGATACGTCGTCGGAGGATTGAACGTGCGGCAGTTCTGGAAGACAAGCTCGACGTCCCTCGCGAATTCCTCCATCGTCATGTACTTGCCCTCTGACAGCTTCGTACCAATGGTACCGAAGTCCATCGGCTCTTTGATCTCCTCGAAGTACCTGTCGAAGTCGCGTGAGTATCTCAGACGGACTACTCCCTAGGGCACTTACGTAGGGCAGCCATCCAACACGGGGTCGACGGGTCTCAGGAAGATGGCCGCGTCGGGTACTCTGGACAGGGTCTTGAGAATCTCGCGGCATTTCTTCTCGTTGATGGGCGTAGTCTGAGCAGGAGCCTTCTTCGCCTTGCCGTTGGCAGGCGTGGCCGGACGTGAAGTTTCCTTCTCCTTGCCCTTGGCAGACGTCCGAGGAGCGGCCGCGGGCTCTGGTGCAGGAGAGGCCTTGGGAGGCTTTTCTCTCGACTTGTGGCCAGACACCCCGTTCTTGGCAGGAGGGGCAGCCTCGACATGTTTGGGGGCAGGAGTCGGAGCGGATGATGCGGGTACGGACGACGGACCAGCGGAAGCGTTCGTTCGCTCTTTCTTGGCTGGCGTCGCTAACTCGAGGATCTCGTCCTCTGTCGAATCTGCCGCCTCCTTCTTGCGTTTACCGATGACTAGCTTCGGCACAGCCCTGTCTCTGGCCTTGTCCGCTTGGGGTGGAGCAGCTGCTTTCTCGCGCTCTTTGTTCGTAGAGCTCGAGGCTTGCGACTTACGCTCCTGGTCCTTCTCTCGCTCAATGGCAATGACTTCTTCGAGGAGATCAAGGGAGCCATCGTCTTCGAACGCGGGAACCGAAGCCGGGGTGCTGAGAGGTGCAGGTGGAGGCACCTCAGACAGCTTGGGTTCCTTTGGCTTCTTGCCTTTCGGCTTCGGCGCAGGTTTGGTAGGAGCCGGGGAAGGAGATGATATCGCGCCACCGGAAGAACTGCCGCCGATCTTGAGCTTGATCGTAGGTACATTCGGGGTCGCCGCGGGGGTCGCTGCAGCAGCCGTGCCAGAGGAAGGTTTGGACGGAGCTGAGGTTGCCGTAGACGCGGATACCTTGATCGTAGGCGCGATCGGCGCAGCCGGAACGACAACGGGCGGCTTCTCCGGAACGTTCTTGCTAGCAGCTTCCAGTGTCTTGTTGATGCGTAGCCAGACTATAGACGATGTGAGAATGTGAACGATACAGGCGAGCGTAGGAAAGCAGCATACGCTTGTCGAAGAACGACTCCAGAGCTAGTGCCTCGTTGTGAGCAAAACTCCCCGGCATGTTGTATGTCTTCGCATTGTTGATCATTAGACGGAAGTCCGCCTCAAAGGCAAAGCGATCCTTGTACTGCCCCGACGCCAGCTTCGCACTCATAGTGCTCAGGTCCATGGGGGCTTTAATGATGTCGAAGTAGCTTCACGAGACATCAGGAAGTGCTATTAGAGCGTCATCACAATGCACTCACTTTGGAGCTCTGTCCCGGACGGGGTCAACAGGCTGCAAGAACAATGCCGCATGCTTGGCTGTCTGTAGCTTCTTCATCGCGTTCTGGCAAGCCCGTAGATCATTGACGCTCATCCCGCTCGATTGGGCCTTGTGAACAGGCTTTGAGACCTTCTTCGTCGTAGCCTTTGTAGGCACTTTCGGGACAGGAAACTCCTTCTGCTTCTCTGTCCCAGGGCCAGGGGTAGCAGCACCCGGGGTACGAGCGGCAGACACATCGACATGAGAGCCGCTCGGGACCAACTTGAGCTTGGGAGGGACGGTGAATGGAGGCAACGGACTCCTGGGAGGAGGGCCGCCGGTCTTGAGAGCGCGGCCAGGCTTGCTCGGGAGCTTGACCGGAGGGATGGGCGGAGGTGCCTCCGTCACTGGTGTCGGGGGTAGATGGATAGTCACCTTCGGAGGGGCTTCCTCTGCACCACGGATCAAGAGATCGGCCAGCTTCAGCAGACACCAGCGAACCTCGCTGTCCGTTTCCGGGGCACTGTACAATACATTAGACAGGATGAGGAGTGGCATAGAGAGACATACAGCGCAATAGGCATCAGGAACTCCCGAATTGCCTCGTTCTTGCCCACCTCCCTGTCCTTCCGCAACGCCTTGATCATCATGTCGATCTCGCTCTTCTTGTTCTCCTTGACCTTCTCGCCCCCGTTGCCGTCTTCTTCAATGAGAAGCGAATCTGCTTCTTTGGGAGTCTTCATCTCACCCATGTTGACAAGAAGGGCAAGACTCTGACACGCGCTCCGAGCAACATGGCGACGGACAATGCGGGACGAGTCGTTCGTCATCACCGCTAGGACATAGCGCATGATTTTCGGCATATACCACTTGCCGAGGAACAGGTAGTCGAATGCGGCGATACGAACTTGGGTGTAGTTTCCCTCACTGTGTACACGTTAGCAGGTACGGTGCGACCATGACATTGCGAATGCATACCGAGTGAGGGGGAAGAACGGTCGGGGGTCGTGTGGAATGAGGCTCGCCAGGCTCAGGAGCATGTGGAACTACTAGGTGTAAGCAGCGTACGATATGCAATGTAATCGGGCCTACCTCGATGACAGCCACCGTTACGACATTATGGAAGGTCGGAATGAGCCTATCCATACTACGGTATCTGTCTACCTCCGAGAGCGCCTTCTTCAACAGGTCCGCATCCTGCGGATCCTGCAGGGGCCCAGACTCGCTAGCAGTGAACTCGCCGCGTTCTGGAGGCACGGCAGAGACCGTTGCCGAGCCTAGTGCAGAAATGATGGTACAGATGTACAGGGCATCCGCGTACTATCATCCACAAATGAATACGCGCAGAACGAGGGAATAGGGAAGTGTCACGAACTGGATTCGTCGTATTGTCATTATACCGCAGCTGGTCGACGAGGAATTGTCGAATGACAGGGGGCGTCTTGCCCGTCTCGAAACGGACTCTGGCAATCGCGCGAAGAATGCTCTGAGCGAAAGTGAATGAGTACGCGTTCGGTGCATGCGCTTGCATCACACTGACCTTTCGCACGAAATACTCCGCAATGTCGCTGAAGTCATTAGGTCGAGGAACGTATGTGTGACTGAAAAGGTCTGCTTTGGGGTCCTCGGGCTCGTAACAGTACCGCAGGAATAGCTTGAAGAGGTGGAACAGCCCGAGCCAATCCAGCCTCTGTGTCGCACACTGAAATGCCGATTCATCGTCGTGGACACAACATCACAAGGGGGGGACTTACCGTCACGAGCGCGGCCGCGGCCTCACATCGTATGCGATAGTAGTAGTTCGTCACGAGGACCGTCTTTGTGAAGGTGCTCGAGATGATCGCATTGGGAGTCTTGGACAGGACCGCGATAGCCTAGACGGAGAGTGAGATGTTGGACCCTTGCACAACAGGCATACACACCTCATACTGAGCGACAACGTCTCGGTCGCGTTGGAGCTGCGACACCCACATGTAGTCCTTCTGATCGAACGCGATCGCAGCAATCCACTCGAAGTCAGCATCGATCCGGATCCACTCGTACGTCTGTCCTGCCATGTTTTGCTCGTCTTCCTCAGTCCAGTCCGCAACCTTCCAGTTCTCGCGCTCTTGCTCGTTCTCCCAAATCTCCAACCCGAAGCCCATGTCCACCATGTCCATCGCGGCAGCGGCGTCTGCGTCGCCCTCGGCTGCGGCTTGCGCCGCTGCCTGACGAGCGAGATAACGCTTCGTGTTGCGCCGGACACGCTTGTACTTGGTGTTGAAGGGCACCTCGTAGCGCTTGAACGGACTTCGGATGTCCAGGACGTGTTCGTACGGCGTCCCGTCTGCTTCATGTATACGAATTGTCATTTGGCCCTGCGGTCACAGTCAGAAACGTAGCTCTACTTCGCCGAAGCCAATGTCATGCTCGTACCTCGAAAAACGGGACGGGCTTCATCATCAACTTCGCTATCTCGTTGTTTTCATGCGCCTTGTACGCTGGGGCATCCTGACGCATGGTGATCTCCACAGCCATCTTCTTCCGGTTGAAAGAGGCAGAGAATCCGAACGTCGGGCAGCCACTCCCGTAGATCCACTGCTCGGCGAATGAGCGTGGATCAATACCACTGACCTTTCTACACATGCGGAGGAACGCGTGCGTCGACAATAGATTGTTTGGCATGTCTCCCGTGAGTGCAGACAGGAATAACTTGGGAAGAACACGAGATAGGCCAAGCGACGTGCCTGACTTCCCCAACCGACGGTCCAGAATGTGGAGAACCAGGGGAGCCTTGAGATTGATGAAGGGTAAGTTGGCGGCGTCTGGAGGCTCCAGGGTTTGAGGTTGACATATTGGAGGCATCGAACCGTTGTCGAGCTCGATCACGCGTTCCATGTCTTTCTTCAGCCGATACCTGTACTCGTTCGTCCCAAAGAGCTTGCGTATGAACAGCCCAGTAATGTAGAGACCGAGCCCATTCACCAGCCAGGTGTCGGACCACATCTTCTGCTGGATGTTGACGCCGATCCACTGGCACGCGAGAGCGTGGCTGAGGCTGTGTCGCGCTTCGTACACTTGGTCGATGGCGTCTTCTCCGTGGAGCATCTCTACAGAGACGAGGGACAGAGTGGCCGCGTCGTACCGTTGGGTGACTAGCTCTTCGACGAAGACGAGCTTGTAGGAGCCGAAAGGATAGGACCCAAACTCCGTCACGTAGAAGCTCATAGCGGAGCGCATGAAGGATACGGTGGTAGCCAGATAGGCCTCATGGCCCGGCAAGCAGAATGCGTTCATGAGCGGTTGTGTAGTTCCAGAGGCATCTTCCGCAGCGCTGAGGTCGGTCGGAATGGTGTGAACATGGAATGGACCCGCCGCCCAGGCGATATGTTGAACAGAGGTGGCGACGGGTTGGGAGAACAAGAAAATGGTCTTGCTGGAGTTATATGGATGCGCCACCTAGAGAGTGTGCGTGAGAAGGTAGTATTGGGAGATTACAGCTGTCCACCATACCTGCTCCACCAACTCCCCGCTGCATATCACCACTGTTGGATACTCGTCCGTCTCCTCCGGCTCATCTTCGTCGTCGGACACTGCCTCATGCTGCTCCAACGACCGTGGTACCACGAACTCGAAGTCCCATGCGCACTTTTCCCATAGATTATCGATGCAAGGGACCCAGCATCTCGCTGCATCCGGCGAAGAAGGTGTGGTGAAGACATGTGGGACCCGCTTTGAGGCTATGAGGACGTCGCCTGTACAACGGTATGCGGGTCATACTCACCGTCGGATACGATTCCGAGGGTAGGATGAACTGAACGCCGTCCGCGGGATTCCTGAGGCTGTAAGTGATGGTGACCTCGATCTGCTTGTACTCGGTAACAGGGTGAACTGGCTGCGTCAGATGTCCAGGCGTTTGAGGCTCGGGTGTGGCGGCTGTCGTCGGTCAACATCTGCAAAGCAGCTCCGGAGGACGTCAGCGTACCTTCACTAACAATTCCGGTTTGCGTGCGACTTCCGGACGGCGTTACGGCCACTTCTTTCGGAATGCAGATTGATAGCTCTCCCTCGTCTCCCTCCGCGAGTGCCGAGTAGACCCGCCTCTTCAATTCCGGATGGTTATGGACGTCTTGGGGGTTCGAGACGTTCAAATGGGCTAGAGGATCATGGTGCACGAAATCCGCGGGAAAGGAGCCGACTGTAACCCCGTGGATGGCTGGCGTCGTCGAGAGTTCGTCTGTGAGGCAGGGGTGATTCGATGTGACAGGCCAACTACATACCACATTGCCGAGCATGCAGATGGATCGTCTTCAGGTCTTTGCTGGTCGGGTTGAGCGTGATTGTAGTGTAGCCCTGGGAGACGACATGAATGACAAGGGACGGGGGAGCGTAGACTGATGCATACCCATATGTGACCTGAGAAGTCTATCTCGAGTACGACCTTTTGGTGGCTAGTGGAAACGCCACAGTATGTCAACACAGCACCCTAAGAGACATGGACGGCAAAAGACACGTATATGGTGAATCCTCTACGCGTATGCTCCCGCTGCATCTCAAGACACCTGTACCAACTCCAGTCGCCACGAACGCGTACTCGATGATAGCCACAGCAGCCAACAAGTCCCAGTAAGTACAGAGCAAGCCTTAGTCCAAGTACGGAGGTAGAGTGAAGCGAGGTGGTTAGGTGAGTGTCGCTGGTGGTAGCGGCAACGACGAGTGCGACGATGACTGCAACATCGACTGGAGGGCTCGAGAGAGAAGTCAGATTACGTAATAGACCGGGGTGACCACATCGTGAGCTAGGGTTCCCGATCTGCTCACTAGGGTTAGAGATCGATCCTCCGATCTACAGCTGCTCGTCTAGCGACAAAAATTGGACCCACTCCGCACACCTCCGTACACTTGCGCTTGCACTCAAAACTACTGCTCTGCTCCTGCTATGCCTCCGAAGTCGATATTCCGCCAGCCGGGGGCTCAACACTTTCAGGTCGTGCACCGCTCGCAGCGCGACCCGCTCATCCACGATCCGGAGGCTAGTAAACATGTCTTGAAACCCGTGCAGCGGTCGAACTTGAAGGCAAGCACCGTTTGTCCTCCCATACCGCTGATGTTGACTTTGAGTGCAGGGAAAATCTAGAGCGGATCTAGAGCAATTGTTATCGCCTTCTGACCTCGCTCACGACAAGTCAAGAAAGAACATCGGAGAAGCCGCGATCTATGGCATCTACTACGACGACACCGAGTATGATTACATGCAGCACCTGAAGCCGGTAGGGTTACAGGAAGAAGGAGTGGAGAGTATGTGGTTAGAGGCTCCGACGAAGTCTAAAGGCAAAGGCAAGACGAAGGATCCCATTGAGCTGCTTGACCTTCCGGAAGACACCCTTGCGTCGAAGGCCGAGTTGCCACGAAACTATGAAACACAGGAGAACATCCCCTCTTCGATCGCTGGCTTCCAGCCAGATATGGATCCACATCTGCGCCAAGTCCTGGAGGCGTTGGAAGACGACGCGTTCGTAGACGACGGCCTGGAGGATGATTTCTTCGGAGAGCTGGTTGCGGAGGGCGAGCGTGCTCCTGACGAGGCGGTCGAGTTCGAGTTCAGAGAGGAGGGTCTGCCCGAAGGTGACGAGCCGGCGCGAGGCCTGGGCGGGGCAGGAGAGGCGGAAGAAGACGAGTCTTGGGAGAGCAGATTCGCTCGCTTCAAGCAGTCGCAGAAATCCGCACCTGAGCAAGATGCATCCGAATTCGATGGGTATTCTGAGGGTGGCGACACCGTCGGCACTCTGCCTCGGCTGCCTGTCATTGGAGGGAAGCGGCGCCGAAAGGGGACGTCAGACGCCTCGGGCTACAGCATGAGTAGCTCCTCCATGTGGCGCAATGAGCATCTCACCGTGCTTGATGAACGATTCGACCAGGTATAATCCTGCGCGATCCCCCGAGTGTCATTCGAGGCTAATATACGCATTCAGATACAACTCGAGTACGAAGACTCTGACGAGGAGGACGGAGAAGAACCGTCTTTCGACGACATGGACGAGGCCCCGGACCTAATCGCGTCCCGAGAGGACTTCGAGTCTATGATGGACGAGTTCCTTGAGAAGTATGAAGTAGTCTCTGGCAAAATGCGTCCCGTTCTCCCGGGAACGGCTACGGAGAAGCTGGATACCATCCGTAAAGCCCTCGGTGAGGCCAAGATCCGGGACGACGCGGAGGAGAGTGGTTCAGAGGGTGAGGATATTCTGATGCCCCTCGACGTGGATGAGAAGAAGGACAGGTGGGATTGCGAAACAATTCTTAGTATGTCGCCTCCAGTGACTGTCTGCCTACTGTTGTTGACTCTCTACTAGCGACATACAGTAATCTCGAGAACCACCCTCGGCTTATCAAGGCACGCAACACCAAGCCCGTCCCCAAAATTCGGCTTGACCCCAGGACTGGGCTCCCGTCGGTTGTGGAAGAACAGGCATCAGTCAAACAGCCCCAAGTTGATTCTTCTGCCACAGACGAAGAGGACGAGAGTTCTAGGCGTAGGTCATCCGCCGGTCGTACAGGATCTCGGACTCACTCCTTGGCAGCCGTGAGAGTCACTGTTGCACGCAAGAAGGACGAGACGCCAGAGGAGAAGAAGGCGCGGAAACAGGCAGTGAAGGCGGAGCGACAAGCTCGCCGGTCGGAGAAGAAAGCGACTAGAGAAACGTTCTCGAAGGAGGTGAAACGACAGGTGCAGTCATTGGCCGATAAGGAGAAGACAAAGGTACGGAAGCTTTGATGTTAGTGAGGATAGGTATGTTAGTTGAGGTAGGAAACGCGTTATATCATTGCGGGGTATACTATTACATGGTGCGAAGATGGACGTCAAGTGCGATGGTGATGATTGCGACATGTAGAAAGTACCAGGCGTTCTGAAGAGGTCCTACCCGACGTGAGATAATAAGCATTACAGTTAGTAGTATACAGTGTCCCATAGTGTTCCGGTATCACCAGTCAGGCCACAGATCAAGAAGGCTGTTACCCTCTTCTTCTGGCGCGTCGGGTTGCTTCATCCACCGGTCAGGAACCTCGAGAGCATGTGAGGGAGAATCGTTCAGGTATTGCGAGCGAACGTACCAATGGGAAATAGCGTTCCATGGCACTCAGGAAACGGTGTCGATACTGCTTCGGGCCAATTATGGTGGGCTCTCCCTTATTGGCACCGCCGAGGAAAGCGGTATCTTTCACCCAGCTCTCCAGCTTCTTGTCCCACGTATACGTCCTGATGTAGTCTGTGCCAAGAGTTGTCAGGCAACGCATAGGTTGCACAGTCGTCTAACGTACCAACGATGCCAACCACAAGCTCATTCTTCACGCTATCGACGCCGACTACCAGGGAATAGTCCATAACGTTAATATCGGCCAAAAACTTGCTGTCGTTGAACAACGCCCCCCGCAGGATGCGCTTGGAATGCTCCCGAACATAGAAGGGTGTCAGATGAGCCGCTGGGTTGGGTGTTCAGCCTCCTTGAACATGAGTGATCTGCTCGAAACGCACTCTGAACCAGGTTCTCGTCAAGAAGGACCTCGTTCTCCCGACCGGTGGATTGGACATGCCGGTTCCGAGTCGAACCCTTCAGGTCATAGATCTAGACGGAGATAGCGCTGAGCAAGAGAAGCACCGCGCGACCGTCTCTGACAAACCTTCGAGAAGTGCCTGTCGTAAAAGAGGTTCTCCATGACAAGGAGGTTCATTTGTGTGACTTTCGACTTGCTACCGGACTGGTGCTTATGTGATTTCCTGAAAGTGATCTTGTAGCATCCGAAAATCTTGGCGAGCAAAGTGGGTCTCTGAAACCTCACTGTCAGCGGCATTTTCCCCACCCGAACACTATGGGAACGGACGTTTGCGACAACAGCAGATGACATGTAGTCGAAATACGCCGGTGCGAAGGTCTCCATGGCCTGCAGCTCAGCCCGCGACAGTTCCTTAGCTATGAAACGATCATCTGTTCACGGAGTCAGTGATTATCGACGACTCTGAACAGGGATGGACATACCGAGAGTCTTGAGGAAGGCGGACCCTGACTTGCCACCGCTGGCGTCGAACTTGACACATCGCGCTAGAGACTCAATCATGCTTCTCTCACAGTCATACGTCCGGCGCAATGCATCAAACTGTTCCGGGTATAATACGGTGCAGCTGATGGTCAGACCGCCACTCTCGAAAGCTATGGTAATGCATCAGAAAGCGGAGTTTCCGGACAGACAGTCTGCTCACAAATCTGCCACGGTAGCTTCGACGACGGCACGCGCAGTTCTTCAGTAGGGTCTGCGCCATCGGAACTGTCGACGTTGACGACTCCCCAAGTTGATGTCGATTCTGCGACGGACCAGTCGTCCGGCATGAAGGCCTCGCCGCCATCTGTGAGCTTGGGTTCGCGGGCAAATCGCTTCTCTGCTCGCGACTTGGCCAGCATGTCGCGGTATTGTGGTGAACTGCGATGTTGATGAGCGTTTTCGCAAGTGGAGAGCGCGACACATACTCACTTCAAGGCGAGCGCAATAATGGACGTAGGTTCGTCCGTCCGTACGACCATCGAGGAATCTCGAAATATGTGTTCTGGGTCCGCCATCGGGTCATCAAGATCAGCATCTCCACGTCCACGAGAAGGGGCCTGTTGTGGCCATAGCCCAGCGATTGTCTTGAGGATAGACGGACGTCCGGATGGACCGATATCCATGTCAGTCGATGGTGGTGTCATGGGCAAGACGCTATGTTGTGCCGTAGGGGAGAGTACAGGAGAGCTGAGTGCGGAGGGTGCAACATCCTCAACCGGCATGTCTTGAGGGGTAGCCACAGGCGGCGCAGGAACCTGCAAACCGGGAGCATCCGCGGGCACGGCATCCGTGGAGGGTGCGGGTGTCTCCTCATCTACAGCAGGCTGAACGACGACGGCCGGCATAGGCAGGGGCTCCGGCTCCTTCTGCGGACTCTTTGTCGACACCGTTTGCTCGGCGTGATCCTCGTCGTCTCCGCCACCTTCATCGTCTGCTTCGCTGGAGTCTGAGCTCTCAGACTCATCCTTGATAGCGTCCTTGATGCTCTCAAGAACCTCGACCTTTGCACGGGCCGACGCGACAGGGCGAGCCCGCTTCCCTCGAATGACAGCATAGCGACGGTTAGCGCGTTCTGTGTCCTTATTGATGCGCTCAAAATGCTTCGCGATATTGGAGACCTTGCTTCCGGCTCCTGGTGGACGTCTGAAAGTGGATTTCGCATTGATGACGCTAGGGGGGCGCGTGGGCGGCATCTTGTCTTTCGGACCTAGACGAAGGCTGGGTTTGTTCCTCAACCTCGATCCAGTGGCGGGAGCACCAGGTCTACTGGGCGGCGGAGATGACCTTCCAGGCCTAAGGGTAGAGTCGGTGTTCATACGAGAGAAGGATGGACGCTTGTCAGGTGATGTACGACGCGAAGGGTTCCGCGAGTCGGATGAAGAGGCAAGTGGGATGCGACTACTGGGTTGTCCGAGCGGCCGCTTCGTCAAGTATTTCGGTGCGATATTAGCGGCGTAGCTGGACTCAAAATCGGACACCGATGACCGCTTGCTAAGAAATTGGTGCTGGCGACCCTTCGCGCGGGCGCGTGGGCGGACAAGCGGCGCACCCTCCTGCTCGCTCTCAGACACAGGGACACCAGGGGCGAGCGCAGTCTTAGTCAAGTCTTCTACCCCTTGCGGAGGAAGGTAGTCTTGATACTTCTTGACCAACTCCGCAACGCTTGGGTATACCGCTACCCGACGAGGTAGCCTCGATGCTGCAGGTCGTGTAGTTCTATCAGCGTCCTCGGGCTGCTCTGACTAATGTCCGTGAAATTGGCAGGTGGATCATGGGAGTAGTAGTATCAACGTACCCGCTGTGGCGACATCGCGTCGTCTGATAGAGGACCATCACCATGGCCTGCGCCGATGGTAGAGTCGCTCTCTGGATCCGATTTCGAAGGGTCGGGACCGGGAATCTCAGCAGCCGGAAGCAGCCCGCCCTCCGCGAAGGCAGGTTTCTCTTCGGTCTGCGCAGGCAACACCTCCGGATCCTTGGGCTTCTCGGCAGGGCCAGAGAGGGATTCGGACTCGGAGACCTCAGACGCAGATGACATCGACGCGAAAGAGTCTCCAGTCACCCGCCTCATCGTCGGCATGTGTTCCTCCGCTTCCGAAACGCTGGCCGGCGCTGAGCGGTCGAAATCCCATGCGCCATACAAGTCAGCTCTCTTTGGAAGCATTGCGCGTACCGAGCCGAAGGCCGTACGACGACCGTTCTTATCCGGCTGAGTGAGACGAGGCTTGGGAAGCTTGTCGAAATCCTGCTGCCAGGCGACAATCTTGTCCTGTCTGTACGCGCGAACCTGGTTCAAGGCGAGGGTATCCGTTGGCGAAGACTCCTGATAGACCTTGTCGATGAGACGCGCTATGTCCTCCCTCTCCCACTCTGCCTTGATGATGAGCGCGTTGATCTGCGAGGTGAGCATAGCGTCGGTCTCTTCTTCGCCCGTCGCGGCGTCGATGTTGATGAGCTTCAGGTCGTCGATGAGCGCGGAGTACCACAGATTGTTCCGGTGGTGGAGTCTTTCGTAGTCCGTGTTCTTGATCTCGAGCTTTGTTTCGGGACGAACGCGGATGCGCATCGGAGGATAGACGATTTCATGCAGCACGATGGGGTCTGTGACAAAGCGCACCGTCATGCCCTTGATGGCGAAGTAGCGGACGTGATGCTGGTAGATGTTGTGTTGGCACCCGGCGCCTTGCACGAGTTGCACGTCCGCGGGATAGAAATGCAGCTCCAGGAATTTGGCGAACGAGTACCGCTGCATCTCCGGGGAGACAGGGATGAATGGCGTGGCCGACCCGCAGACGCGGCAGGCACTCCAGGTGATGATGGTATCCGGAGAAGGAAGGTGAGTCAAGCCGTTTATGATCTGACCGTCCCACTGCTCGACCGCGACGCAGAGACGGGTCTCGTTGTGGACGTACACCTTGCAGTGACGAGCGAGGGGCTGGTTGCAGCTTTTGTTCTCACAGATCGCCTTGGGATCGAGAAATTGCCTTAGCGTGTCCATGACCGAATTCTCGATGAATTGACCGAGCGTGCAGTCGTTCTCCCCGTAGAAAGTGATGTACTTCAGCTTCGGCGGGAAGCAGGCGCGATGTAGCCCGAGCTCGTCCATGGGGAGCGTGAGCTCCCACAAGCTGATGCATTGATACTTCTCGACCTGGAAGTCATCACGGTTCTTACGGAGGTACCACTCCCAGATACGACGCTGCTCAGAATGCTGCCACTTCACGTACTGATAACGACTCTCGACGGCGATATCCTGTGCGGTCTTCAGCTGGACTCGAGGCCTATCAAGCGGAGTGCGCGGAAGCGGAGAGGCCGTCAATCCCTGTGCGAAAAGGCTGGGGGAAGCAGTGGGCGGGAGGTCAAAGTAACCTGGACGGTCGTCAAGCATAGGAGTGCCTCCCTCGGTGGTGGGGGTCCTAGGGAGATCCGGTAGGGGAAGAGACTCGATTTGGGCAGCAACATCGTCCGGGTCCGGCGTGGGCAGCGATATCTGTATCGTCGCCGTCGAGTCCTCCGGCTTGTGGCCGGTATTGCCGCGTTCCTCCCGGCGTATCACTTCATCCTCCCATTCGCGCTTCACACGCATGAGCTCATCGTCCAACTCCTTCATCCGGCGAATAGGGTACGGCGGGGGGAACCGCAAAGTGGCAGACACGGAGATGAAGGTCTTCCGGTACGGCTCTAGGGACTCTTGGATGCGTCGCGAGAGTCGTATCTGTTCGGCGTCCTCATCTGGGAGATCTTCTATGTGGTGATCCCTCACAGAAGGCGTAGCATCCTCATGGAGGGTGGGTGGTCGGTGGTCGGGAGGGAAGAAAGAGTTCTGTGTGGCAGAGAAGCCTGCGCTAGCGATCGGCGTAGTGGCCTCTGTGGAGGAGTAAGCAGGAGGAGTCGCCTCCGCGGTCAGTGGAGGAAGAGTGATGACGGAATCTTTCCAGAGGTGCGTCTCCAGCTTCAGGTTGCGCACCATGAAAGCGAGGAACCGGGTCACCTTCTTGACGCGCCGCAACGTCTCGATGTCGCCACCACGCAACAGGATCGTGCAGCCCATCTCGCTATTGCATCCTTCAAAGCGCATGTAGGTCTTACGTCGTCCAGGAATTAACGGATGATCGAATGTCTGCAGGCGGAAACGAGCACAGTGCCCAAGCCGCGGCTCCAAAGCCAACTTGTCCATGGAGGAGAACACGTCACCCTGGGTCATGCGTGCCACGAACTGCACGGCGGATGGCTTCACCGCTCGCGCGACCGCAATCTGACGCTTCGCGAGAGCATCCAAAGCAAGTCTCGACACGGACTTCTCCGCAAGGACGACATGCGGTCGCAGAGCCGCTATCCGGCTGGCCAGGTTTCCCAGGTACTCCTTCTCCTGCCGGAAGATCTGGCCGAAGTGCATGTACTGACCTTCCACACGGTGGAACTCGAGGGGAAACGTGACGAGCATGACGCGAGGGTTCCGCAGGTTCCGCGACATCTGTTTATGCGCGACGTTCTTGGTGATGACAGCACCGTCGACGTATTCGGAGTCCTTGGGCGCACCACCGGGTATCTTCTTGATCTTCACGTATCGGCGGACATCCATGTCTGCTCCTTGGCGATGAGGGTGGGCGGTGAACGTCAGCTCCCGCGCGATCCGCAGCGCCAGCTTAAGCAGCGTCTCCTCCCATTCGCGGATGTTGGGTATATTCTCAGCAGTGAGCATTTGACGGAGCATAATTCGCAGATGGAACATAGAAATCAGATTGAGCTCCTGAGCGTAGCTAAATGCGGTTGGCATGAGGATCTGAGCCGCAGATAGCCAATAAATCAAGCCACTTACGCGGTGCTCTCTCGTCTGGTACGCCAACCGGGCTCACCAAACGCGCCCACGCTGAAGCTCTCCCCGAGGCGGCTCTGCACTCGGCTACGGATGAAAGGCGGAGACCCTTCAAAGTCCGCATAGGAATTGAACCGTGAACGTAGGACGCCAGGGCTTTCAATAGCAGAATGCTGTTCCGGGGAGCTGACCGGGAATTGAACGGAGCTCGTCGCGCCCTCGACTGTCACCGGCACCGTCACTGGAAATTCGATCGGCGTTTTCGACCCCGCTGCTGTTGGCGAATTGTCGCGGTGAAACCTGTCGGCGATGGTGACGGAATCCTTGTCTTCCTCCGTCAGCGCTCTGCGAAATGGCACAGGGTTGTCTCGCATGAACCTGGCAGTCGCAAAGCCATCCATCGGCGTCATTGGACGAGAGCCGAAACCGCTCTCCTCGGAGCCCGAATACGGTCTCTTGGTCTCAGCGATGGAGAAGAGATTGAACGGCTCATCTGTACGTCCGAAAAGCTGAGACGCGGCGAACGGCGACTGTGGGTGAGCATAGAGGTTCAACGAGCGCGATTCTGAGCCAAGCTGGTGCGCTGCAAAGGGTGAAGTCATGGATGTCATGATTGAGCGGCGGTCGTCCTCATCCTCATCGTCGTCCACTTTGGCCAGCTTGTCCAGACAGAGGTTACAGATTCGTACCATGCCTTCTTGGCCGAAGCGGGCACCCTTTATGATATTGGACGCACATCGGGAGCAGAATATTTGCCCTAGACGCTATTGGTTCAGGTGTGCGCTTGACAAAACGCAAATGCGTACCGCATATCCGGCAGTGATGCTTCCGCCGCCATGTCGTGAAGACGCTCTTGCAGTCGTAACACTCCTTGCAAAGTTCATCATCCATCCAGTAATCCCGAGAGAGGCCTGGAAAGACCCTTAACTTAGCTACAGCAATAAACCACTGTACTCACCTTCGCCTCGGATCCTCCGGATGACCTTGGAGACAGACGCGGACCTTTTGAAGCTCACGTTCGTCCGAATACTCCGTGCGTCACTGTCTTGAATGGGAAAGCCTGGAATCGCATAACCACCTCCGTCGGGTGTCTCCGGCCCATAAAAGCCTCCACGAGATGGTGGTCGATCATACTCTCCCGTGTAGGACGGCGTCTCGGAAACCACAGGAGTGAGAGACACAAGCGGTGGAGCAGGATTAGAAGCGACGATACTGAACGGAGTCGGTCTATCGGGCCCAGACTTATTCGACTGGTTGGAGTTGGAATACTGGAGAGACGGCCGGCGCTGCTCCGGAGCTGTGTTCCCCGCCGAAGTACTGGGATGCGCGGGTGTCGCAGACGGTCCCGCGGAGGAAAGCGGTGCGGAAAGGGTATTCCTGACTTTGGAGAAGAGAGATGAGACAAGGGCATAGGAAGACTGGTCATGCTCGTCCTCTTCGGAGAACGGGTTGAAAGAGGTCAGACTGGTCACATCGTCCACGAGTTTGGTACTGCTGCGGGACCTGGAGGAGGGAGCGCTGCCTGGGGGATTGAGAGATGCGTCGTCTGTGTGGTCTGTCATCGGATGCGGGGGAGGGGGGACATGCAGGTCGTGGCGGTCATGAACGGAGGGGAGTGGCGGAGAGGAGGAGCACAGCGAGCCGAGCGAGTTCTCTAGCACTGACGCGATATGCCCATGCCCAAATCCGGCGACGCGTCAATCACGCGACGCGAACGGCGCATGTCCTGTGCCACACCCGCTTACCACCGTCCTCACCCTCCGCCTGCGTGTGGCGGCTGCTCTCGCTGCTCACTGCTCGTCTCACTCGTTTCTCCTCGCTTTCGCTTTCAACTCCAACATGGATGACGATGATGCCGATTACATGCAAGGAAGCGACGACGAGGTGACTGCAGCATCTATCGCACGCTGAATATCTGGCTGATCATCCATAATACCAGGACTACGGCTTTGCCTACTCTGATGACGATGACGCGGACGAGGCGGGCAGCGCGGATGTCGAGAACATGTACTATACTGCGAAAGGTGGGGGACTTGTGGCGGTAGCACAGCCGCACCTACTGAGTCAATTACAGCAAAGAAGGAGGATAATCCGGAGCAAGCACTGAAGGAGTTTCGTGCCATTGTCGAGAAAGAGGAGGAGAAGGGAGATTGGTGCGGCTATACCTCCCCGTAACCCGTCGGATCCGCTGACGGTTTATGCAGGGGCTTCAAAGCCTTGAAACAATCTACCAAGCTACTATTCCTCACCCTGCACCGACCAGCCGACGCCCTCAAGACGTACACCGAGCTTCTGACATACACCAAGTCTGCCGTCACACGGAACTACGCTGAGAAGACCATCAACAGCATTCTGGATTATGTCGGAGGTAGCAAGAGCGGTCCGGTTGAAGTAGACATCCTTGAGCGGTTCTACGAGGCGACCAAGGCTGCGTTGGCGGAGGCCAAGAACGACGTTAGGCTCTTGATTTGTGCATCTGGTCAGGATTGCACTGAACTTTCGTCATGTAGCGGTTATCGGCCAAGACAAATCTCAAGCTCGCCAAGCTCTGGCTCGACCGTAAGGAGTATGGCCGTCTCCAGAAGGTTTGTGCCTGGTGGTGGGATAGTAGTCCCGTCAGCGTACTAAGTCGACCTGCACAGATCTTGCAGGAGCTGTACCGATCTACAATTGGCGAGAATGCCGACGACCAGGCTCAGAAGGGTACACAGCTACTGGAGATCTACGCGCTGGAGATTCAAATGCACAATGAGCGGAAGAACTACAAGAAGTTGAAGGTGATGACCTCGCCGCCTATCGGCGAAATGTCGCTCATGCGCTAGCTCGTGTTGCAGGAGATCTATAACGCTTCCAACTCCGTGCGCTCTGCAATTCCTCATCCTCGCATCATGGGTGTGATAAAAGAGTGCGGCGGGAAGATGTGGATGGGCGAACGTGCGTTCTACCCCTCGCGGGGCAAATACCGTCCTGTTGATTGTGAGACTGATGACGCACAGGTCAATGGAATCGAGCCAGCGAGGACTTCTTTGAGTCCTTCAAGAACTACGACGAAGCCGGTTCTCCACAGCGAATACAGGTGCTCAAGTATCTTGTGCTCGCGAACATGTTGACAGGGAGCGAAGTCAACCCCTTCGATAGCCAAGAGACCAAGCCGTAAGCCGCATCTGCGCTCCAGAGTCTGTCGCTCCGAGCTTATTGGTCTATACAGGTACAAGAACGACCCTCAGATCAAGGCCATGACTGATCTCGTCGATGCCTACCAGCGTCGCGAGGTGCATGCCGCTGAGAAGATCCTACGAGGTGGATTTGCCCTCCTCACGGTCCTGCATGATCTAATGGCCTCACAGAGAACAAGGCGACGATCATGGATGATCCCTTCATCAAGCAGTACATTGGCGAGCTCCTGCGGAGTCTGCGCACTCAGTACCTGATCGACTTGATCAAGCCGTACACCCGGCTCGAGTTGTCATTCCTTGCCAAGGTTTGCTACCTTCCTATATCCGGGGAACGCTGAGCTCACATAGTCCTAAAGCAATTGAATGTCGACAACGAGGAGGTCGAGGAGCTGCTGATCGGCCTGATTCTTGAAGGCAAGGTAGAAGGTCGGATCGACCAAGTGGCCATGCGTCTCGAGTTGGAACCCAAGTTCGTATGCTGTGCGTGGCGCTAGTCTTGACACTAACATGACCTCCCTTGTACAGGCACAGCCTCCAGAAAAAGCGCTACGGCGCGCTGGAGAAATGGTCGGCCGCGCTCGACTCAATACACAACAGCGTCCTCGCAAAGAACCATAGCGGGCGTGGCGACTTCGGCTTCGGGATGCCGGGTGAGAGCCTTGCATGAAAGGGGAGGTAGTAGGATCGTTCGTCGTGTACTCATGTTTCGCGGTCTTCACGGCCCCGTGCTCTCGATTGCTCGTTTTGTATCAACATGTTCCTCAGACAATCATCATCGTGTACCAACGTTTTCGCCGGAGCGCTTCGGTCCCCGCAAGCAGGCTTCAGGCACGTCTCGACGTATCCAATGAACCAAGACACCGAGATGACATGACAGATGGTCGGCGCGCGTTCAATTAATCCCAATGTATAGGTATGTATGGTAGTGAAAGCCCGCGAGTTCACCGCGAGCACTTGACCCGGATGCACGGACCTGTGAGGGCGTCACGCTTCAGTCTGACGTCGATGGGGCAACTAGGGCGGCCTCCACATACCGTTCTATAGAGAGTGCGCGATAGGCGTGAAGTCGTAGGTCCAACCGTTTCTTGGTGGCGTGTCCGTCGGTACACGCAACTCCCTGGGGAACAGTCCCCTAATCCTCGCCTCGACGGCCTTCTTCTCCGGGCCCTTGAGCTTCTTGAGAAGCTCCAATTCTGCCAGACTCCGTGCACGCGGGTCCTCCTCCTTGTTCGCCTCGGCGTAGAGCTTCGGCGCGACCTGACGAAGCGTCTCCATCGCGTTCCGTACGGACTCGAATTTGCGCTGGAGTTCGGCCATCCGCGTGCGGCGTACGTGTCGTTGGTGCAAGAACCACGCCCTCTCAATGGTTTCATGTGCTTGCGCGGAGGGTATGGCCCGCTGGAGTCGCCGGCCGACGTCTGGCCGCCATGTGCCTACAGGCGAAGCGCGATTCCGGATGTTGGAGGGATAGAGGGCGCGGCGGATGATGTCGTTCCTGGGATCACTACCCGACTCTTGCCGGCCAGCATAGCGTACAGAGGTCTGACTGACACGTAGAGGCAGCTTTGGCTTGCCTAGCGCGAGCAGCGGGGAAGACATGGTGGCCGTTAAGGACGAGGATGATTTTGGGGCTCCGACGTGCGCACCAAGCGCTCGGCGCTGACCCTTGCTGGTCCTAGGCGCCAGTGCCATCACCTCCAAGTTCGTTCACCCTTTGAACCCGTTTGCGACAGGGACTCCTTGCCGCTCGCGATGTGGACTACGAACGCCTTTGTCGTACTAGATCTTGCAATGTGTGTACGTCTCAAGGTACATAGCCTGCTGACTCTGCATACGAAGGTCTGACTGGCCAGTATTCCGCTGACAATTCCAATATTGCACGGCGACGTTGAGCCAAGCCCGACGCTATGCGCAATGTTGGCTTCGATGTGTCTGCAAACAGGCATCTTCAGTGGTTCCGTTAGTGACTTACGTCGTCGGCCACCTGCTGCTTCTCTGCACGCACACATCTACACAGCGCGTCTGGGGTCTCGTGACAGCCAGGCTCAGTGAGAGGAGCTAATTTGGTGCGTCCACATTCCTCTTATGACCATGCCGGAAATAATGTCACGCTGTCTATGGGTACCTAGTACGTGTGAGCGTCTCTCAGTCCGTTGGAGGCCGTTTTGAACCGATACTGTCTCATAGAGCACAAGAAGCGGACGCCGAGCGGCTATTCACGGTCCACTACATGGCACTTCCGACCTGGTGAGTATCCCTTGCGCAAGGTTGAAATGAGATGAACAAGACTTGTCATTGAAGCCTGCTGGGAACGGGGGCTTCCCAAGAACCAAGCGCAAGCGCGCTTCCCACTCGCCGCCTTGAACAGATTCCGATACCACATTCGACGTGCATATCTGAAGTGTCCTGCAAGATCAGTCATGTAACGGTTCCGCCCATCACAGCAACTGCGTCGTCCCACGGCGCAGGGAAGGGTTTCAAACTTCAGCAGCATCACCCCTACCTGACGTGGGTGCTGAGACCCTTGATGACTGGGTCAAGTCCACCCATCGGCGGAGCAAGGCGTTTCCGGCTCTCGGAAGGTGGTGGGGGTCGCCGACGTCGAGGGCGACAGATTGCCGTCTTCGACTTTCTTGTCGAAGCAGGGTTCTCGTTCTAGCATCTTATCCGCAGATTGATCTTTCTGTCATGTCGGAGTGTGCGTGATCCAACGGCTGCTCCCTCGAGAGAGGTCTGCGCTATCGGAGAGAATATCACAGGCTGTCCGCCCACACTCTGGCAGCCACTGGAGCAATGGCCGGCCGAGCGCAATTTATCCAGGGGCATGATTGTTCTGAAGTACGCCGCGCTTGACATGCAATTATAATACAGTGGGAAACTTGTCTGTGACCACCGTTCGGCGGTTGGTCAGTCGGACACAGGCGTGTCATTCCGGAGCACCGATATTGCCCCCGTTTCCCTCACCGTTAGGCGTGCTTGAAGACTCCGAGTCTGCCGGAGTCAAAGGTGTACTTGAGTGAGCATTTTCCTCTGACAGACTCATAGCACTTCCGCTGGCATTCGGCGCCACGGATTGTGAGTAGTGTCCTGCTAAATAGATCGTATTTTAGACACCGAGATTGAGAGATCTCATAGTATGTGGCAAGGATGAGCGAGCATGGTACAAACGGCACCTTTGAAGAGTATCATTGCACAACGCGAAGGATGTACCTTTGGGTCACGGCCCAGTGGAGTCGGTGCACCAGACTCTGAGCTTGCTTCCCCTATGCAGACGTGTGTGAGGTAGCAATACATACACGCTCTGAGCTGGGTTCAGTTGTAGGCGACGCAACCAGGAGTCGCAGTTGCCTTTCCTGGAATTTATCTGAGAACGAGTTTGTGGGCCCGGGCGCCTGGCTCACCACCGCTCCTCGCACCCGTATCCTCATGTCGCTCGGTCTCGTTCAGCTCGCTTCTCGTTGCCGTCAATGTAGCGGGACGCTTGGTCTGCTGGTACCTTGCATCATCGGTGGCACTACAAAACCTCTACTGAGTATTCATGTACAGAGGTATGCCCCCCAGCGGCAATTCCACTACAGTCCCGCCGTACTCGCTCGCAAAGAGAAGAAGCCGCCCACCTTGACCAAGAAGCAGCTTGCTATCAAGGAGCGCAAGAGGGCTAAGAAGGCGAAAAAGAGCGTTTATGACAACGAGAAGCTCACACTGGCCGACGCCATCAATGTGCTGAGGGTACGTGTCCGCTTGGTTTATCACACCGATTCTTCTTCAAACAAATTGGGACAAGGCGGTTGAGGTCGCGTCTCCCAACGCGACGTACGAGCTCGTCGTGAAGACGGAGATGGGGAAGGGCAGCACCATTCCGAAGGGGCGTTACAGTTTACCTCGGGAAACCAAGCCTCAAGCCAGGGACCGTATCCTCGTGTTCGCGGAGGGAAGACAGGCGGAGGAAGCGAAGAAGGCAGGAGCCGACATCGTTGGTGGCCTCGAGCTTGTTGAGGGCGTACGTCAAGTCCACTTGAGAACCTATGCGCCCTGCTAACAACTCTGCAGATCATAAATGGTCGTCATCAAGCCACCCTGTTCCTTTGCAGCCGCTCTCTCATACGTGGCATCACCCCGAGGCTCGGTCGTGTTCTCGGGCCTCGGGGATTGATGCCTTCAGAGCGTAGGGGCACTGTGACGGACGACATAGCCGGATACATAAAGAGGCTGAAGGGCACAAGTGAATGGAAGGGTGACAAGGAGGGCACTATACGGCAACCTATTGCTAAGGTGGGGTGCATCCTGCTCGATCTCGCCGGTCAGCTCAATAGCGCTGTTCAGATGCATTTTCCCGTGAATGACGTCGTGAAGAACGTTCGGTACTTCCTCAATGTGGTAAAACGTGCTACTGGCAACATTCGCGACCCTCAAGCCGACGCCGGCAAAAAGGAGACCAGCCAGAAGCCAAGTAAGTCTATGTGCTACGAGCAGAAGTACACACTGTGACGACTTCCTACAGCTCAGGCGATCACGCGTGTTTTGCTGAGCTCGCGACAAGGTCCCAGTATCCAGATCGCGGATGCTTGAGTACTGCGCGCGACACTAGTCGCCTCTTGCTTTACCCATCTATTGCTCTATAATCACTAGTAATGTCTTCGGCCATTGAATCAGCATCCAGTGCAGGCATGAGTGGTGAATCTATAGGACGGCTGAGACAACGACTCCTATATACAATCTAGAAAGCAAGTGAGAACATGATGATACGACACTGCGCACAGGAGCCGCTAGTAGTAGTCTGCCTATTCCTCCGCCATTCGCCGAGCCCGCCTTTGGTCCCGCCGCTTCTCCTTGATCTCTTCGGAGAGCTCAGAGTAGCTAGCCTTGCTACTGCCGGGACCCTTGCGCCTCCGTTTACCGATGTCTTGTCCTGCACTTGGGGTGTGTCCAGAGCGCGTGGACTGCGATCGTACTTGAGGCTTGTTCTTGGGCTCGTGAGGGAAAAGATCCCCCCACTCTGACTTGCGGGCGTCGTAGAACGGTTGTTTGCCTTGCGACTTGGGTATCGTCATGCGCATGATTTGACCTAGATTGCGCAAGTGAGTGTGTGCTTCGTATTCGAGTGCTAGGTTGTGCACTTACCCTCCGCAGTGCAGCCATCCAGAATGATATGGCCACTGCGTTTCAGGGGCGGGAAAACCAGACGAGGCCAGCTATAGGCCTCGTGTCTCAAGGCTGCAGTCAGATCGGACGGAGAAAGAGCTGTCTCCTCCTGCCCGGAGCCTTGAGAAACAGCATCGCCTTCCGTTGCATCGTCACCCGGAGGTGCCTCGGAAAACTCCGGGTGTTCTCCGTCAATTGAGAGGTGGGCCAGCGGTATTGACGCTTCGGCCTGCTTGGCCAATTCGCGCTTACCGACGTCTCCGAGGCGGCCAACTTTCGTTGTAGCCCGAGAGGGACGAGGGCCTCGACGTATAACGACGTACGAGTAATCCATATCCTCATGTCCTGTCCCGGAGTGCTTCGTCTTGCGCACGAACTCCGGTCGTTGCAGACGTTGGGAGAAGCTACAGACAAGCTTGCTGCCACCTGGTTGATAGAGTGGACAGGCGCCGTCGTGAGGGCACTACTCTGGCGTCAGCGCGCGAGTCCATGGTCCGAATTCAAGACATACCGGTGCAACAACATGCGAGCCTCTCACAGACAAATGCGATGTCGATGGATCGTCCAACTCCGCACGACCAAGCTTGAGGAATTGTGCCCTTGCCTCTGCGACAGCCTCAAAGTCGTGATCAATGAGAACCTGTTGAACCAGCTATGTGAGACTGCGCTCATCATCACGTCGAAAGTGGCAACATACCATGACCTCGGCGCCGCTATCCCACATCTCCTTCACGAGCGCTCTGCGCTCGGAGGATGTAGGCAGAGAGGATAGCAGGAACGCCGACAGCGCCATGACCTGCGAACCGCCTTCTCTCTCAACAGCATTGTCGTCATGGAACGCTTTTTGCCAAGACACTTCGAGATTACCCATCTCAATATCTGCGAAACTCAACTATTAGGCACTGATTCGACGCCTGACATGTAAGACATACCTCTGATGAGGCGCTTCCCGATTCGCACGAGCCCTTCTCGCTTGTCGATGCCCAAGTAACTCTCCAGACTTGACTCTGCCATTTGCATGTTCGTCATATCAGGCCGAGCGTTTTCGTCCACATCTCGCTGAAACGCGTGTCCAGACGCCCTGTGAGACGCGCAGTGATCAGCATACTGCGTACAGTCAAATCTGAAGCTATACTCACCACAATGCACTTCCGGTAGCGGCTCCCCAGTCAATCACGCGTCGCACCTGCCATTCGGGGCCTAAACGCTGTTTGACGTGATCGAGGACAGCATATATCGCAGAATAATGCGATGGCAGAGCAACAGTGGCGAACGCTGTAGCGTCCCGGAGCGAATGCTTGCCAGCTTCCTTTCCCGACTTGTACTTCACGTCGTATGAGGGCTGCCATTCGGGCTGCGGTCCGCTGTCATCCATGAAAAGCCTCTTTGCATCTTGATGCAAAGTTGGCTTGTCCGAACCTGATTGAACCCTAGTAAACACCTACTGAGGCAGACCCCAGCTGCAGTGGACTCACCGGCAACCATCCGCCCAATTGACGTCTGCATCTCGAGAGGAAGCACGACAGAACCAATTCTCTGGCTTCCGAAGAGTGCAGCGGGAGACTTTCTGCGTTCACGATGGCCAAGGCCATCGTCTTGCGCGTCCAGCTCTGTGGAAGTCAAGTAGTCGACTGTGGCGTCCGGATCCTGTGGAAACAGCTCCAACTCTCGAGGAACGTTTCGACCAGAGTGCTCAAACTGAGACTTGAGGGACATCTCAACATCTCGCAATAGTGCTTGGAACGCGGGGTCGAGGTCAAGGGGTGCATTGGGATGGTGAGACGAAGAAGCCGGACTTGAGGACCAGCGAGAGACGTCCGGGCGTCGCCGTAGAACGACAGCAAGAGTTCTCGTGCAGCCCGAGCGCAACATGTCAGAAAAATATCAAAAGCAAGCCAGGAAGGTCGGAAATGAGCGCTGAGCGTCGAGAGTGTTCAGAAAGCAGAGGGACAGGAGAGAGCAGCGTAAAAGCGCGCGGATATGCGAGGGGACCGCCCTTCACTTACATACTCGTGCAAAAGCAGAAGTACGGAGGACCCCAGCCACCGGCTCGGTACTTTGGACGCGCCGCTGCAGCCACAACCGCGACCGCCGTCTGTACTCCATCCGTCGTGCTCTTCTTCCTCGCTCTACCGCCCGCTACGTTCTCTACGTCTCACGACCGCATACTCTTGACTGTCGCTAGACATGCCCGCCAGCACGAAGCGCGCTGAACCAGCTGATGATGCTGTTCGTCCGCCGAAGAGAGTTCGAGTGGATGATACCGCCGAGCAGTCTGCTCGCGGCGCTGACAATACAGACACGCCGAAACAGACGGGCACGGTACCGGACGGGGGTATCGAAGAGGATGAGGAGGACGTTGCGTCTGCTAGGAGGACTCAGGCAGAGCCTCCAAAGGCATCGGATTTGTACCTCGACACAGTATGTATGCATATCTGCGCTACAGTGCGAGCATGGTTGTCTGAGGATAGCCGGTAGATCAACAGGGCTGTACTGGATTTCGATTTCGAGAAAGTCTGCTCCGTTTCTCTTTCAAACATCAACATATACGGCTGTCTCGTGTGTGGCAAGTACTTCCAAGGCCGTGGGCGCAACTCGTATGCCTTCGCTCACGCCATACATGACGACCACCACGTCTTCATCAACCTGGAGACCACGAAAGTAAGGCCCCGCATTATGGGATCGATGGAGGTTGTCAGTTCTCACAGGGAAACACAGGTCTATGTGCTCCCTGACGGCTATCCGGTCTCGGACCCGTCATTAGAAGACATCGCCTTCGTTCTCTCGCCCACTTTCACTCCTGCATCCATATCTACACTGTCCACAGCTGCTCATCTGCAGAGACCGTCTTACGACCTCTCGAATAAGCCATACATTCCGGGCTATATCGGTCTGAACAACATCAAGCGGAATGACTATATGAACGTTGTGATTCACTCACTCCTCCATGTATCTCCCCTCCGAGACCATCTGTTGCTCTCCAACTATCGCGGAAAGGAGCCCGAACTCCTCAAGCGATTCGCCGGGCTGGCGAAGAAGCTGTGGAATCCGAGGTTGTTCAAGAGCCAAGTCAGCCCACACGAATTTCTGCAAGAAGTCAATCGGGCCAGCGCGGGAAAGTTCAGCTTGGAAAAGCAAGGCAACCCTGTAGAATTCCTTGGTTGGTTGCTGAACCACCTTCACAAGGATATGGGGGGCACGAAGAAGAAAAATTCGAGTTCGTTAACCGACTGTGACAAGCCTGCACCGCCGTTGCTGATAGGTCTCTTTGCAGGTGTCATATTTTCGACTTTCCAAGGCGAGGTCCGCATGGAGACCCAGCAGATTCTCGTACGACCGGATACCGGCGCGAACGAGAAGCCTCGCTTTGACATCGACCGCGGTTAGTCCCGCACATCTTCCTGTGAAAGAATGTATCATAAGTCTCACAATGTTCGACAGAAATCAAGTCGACTGTATCACCATTTCTCTTTCTTGCCGTCGATCTACCGCCGCCGCCATTGTTCCAAGACTCGGTGGAGAAAAACATTATCCCGCAAGTCAGCATCCAATCCGTCTTGGCCAAGTATGACGGCCAGAAAACACAGGTACGTTGGTGAGCGTTGACGGGGTCTGATAGGCATCACCTGATGGGCTGCGCAGGAATTTGCAGGACACCTGCGCCGCTTCAAGTGCCAGCGGTTGCCGCCTTACATCATCCTGCATTACAAGCGCTTCACAAAAAATCAGTTCGTCGAGGAGAAAAATCCCACTATCGTCAACTTTCCCCTTCGGGGACTCGATTTCAGAGAATGTGAGTGTCTCGAGTCTTCAATGTGGCTGCCAGCCGTTGATTCCTACCCTGATCGCGATGATGCCCAATAGATCTAGACGCCCCAGCTTCACATCCTCCCACTGTCTACGACCTGATAGCGAACATCACGCATGAGTCGGCCGCCGGCACTACCCATGACAAGGACAGCACCGTGTGGAAGGTTCAACTTCGAGCCGGTGCGGGTGGCGGGGAGAACGAGAAGTGGTTCCAGATCCAGGACCTCATAGTTGAAGAGATCCGCAAGGAGATGATTGTACTGGGCGAAACCATCCTGCAGGTACGTTCGCGCTCAGGGCTGCCCTCGTGTGAAGCCGTGTGTTCCTAATTTCCCTGTTGTCGGTGTAGATCTGGGAACGAAGGCCCGAGAATGCATCGCCGGTGGATGGGATGGATCTTGACAAGGCGTAGGAGTGAGTCGGATGGAATGTACTCTGCATCTGCATCTTGTACCTATACATAGTGCCTCGGCGAGCGCGTTCCATGGGTCTGCTTGCTGAAGACGCTGGGCAGCGTGCGTGTACCATATCTTCATCTATATAAGGTGGCTCATTACTTGGACGTCGTATTAGCAGCAGCGTCCGTTTTGGACGCATGAACGTTCAGGGCCGCGCTTTCATTCGCCTGACTCGGCTTGTTTAGCCCCAAGCGCGCTGCACTGGCAGTCGAGGCCGTCGTGGGTGAGGGCACGTCATCGCTGGTCCGCCGGTAGGAACGCCGTTTCAAGTTCAGCGAACGGTTTCGCCGGACTGCACCGAATGGAAGAGAACTTACGTGCTATTGCTTTGGTCAAACAAAGGTTTGAAGATGTAGATGCCCGACAGCACACCTGTGCGGTAGTAGATCAGCTTCGGAGATCATAGCCCCTTCTAGTAGTGGTGATATCATTTTACCTGTGACAGCTGCCACAAGGAAAGGCACCGCTCGTCTTGACATTCTTCAGATCTATGGCGTCGTAGTCTATCTCAGCGCGGGCGCAACAGCCTATGCGGCGCCAACCGTTGAATGTTGAACTTTGTACATGTCGGTCCTTACGTAAGGTGCTTCGATAGACAAGCGCCGTTCGAATCTAGTTGCCGACCAAGTTCTGCAATAGTTCAGCGGGAGTATCCGAGTGGGGGCGGTACGACAATTAAATGCTGGATCTCATTTACGGAGCAGTACAGACAAGGTCTAGCGACATGAGGGTGAAGAATCTATGATCAAGCGGCCGTTCCTGCCGGAGCGGACCGTCACTCGGACAGCAGTCCGAGTTTGACAAGGGTCTGCCTAGCTGCTTCTTCCTTTGCCGCTGACTTCTGTTTGGCGGTCGCAGTGCCCAGGGCCTCTTCGTTTACTATTCCATTCAGGTTAGCGAATGGTGGTGCCCACGGTCGCATGAATAACCTCACTGTAGCAAGTCGCGACCCATTGCATGTTCTGTCCAACCCCATCGGGAACCTCGTTCCAACGCAAGGCAGCAAGCTGACCCTGCTTCTGCAAGTCTATGAGAAGGTTCACAGATTAGCAGACGTCCCAGACGTTACTCGGGAGTACTTGCAGTTGTTGAGGTCGACGACGTAACCTGCATATGAACGTCAGTGTCGGAGACAAACTGGCTAGAAGGTTGGCAGCGTACGTGGCATCGAGGAGGAAGAGGGCTGGAGTTAGTCTTTGGAGGTGGGTGAGCTCTCAATGGGCTGCTTGAGTTGAGGGAGGAGTCTGCCTTCCTTCCGCTATTTTATATCGGACGTCTGCGTCTGCATAGTCCGTCTGTTTGAAGGCATCCGCACGCCGTCCAGGGCTCTAGCTAACTCCCCTATCTGAAACGCTCCAGGACACACGCACGACGCCGACCTCTGACGTTCCTAGGTAGCGGCGAGAGTCCGACATGTCGTCATATGCAGTTGGCACCGGAATCCGACTGTGCGGATCGGGAATGCAGGGGGACCCTTTTGGCTTGTCTAGCAGGACATCGAGGCGAGAGCGTTGACCAATCTGGTATAACATCACCTAGAATATTGTTCCCGATGTCTGCCAAGTCATGATGGTAGTGCCACGGAGGGGCGGCGACAGTTCGACAGAGGTCCGAGTGGCATGCTCTCGCTGAATAATACGAGGGCGATCTGTGTGACGGTATTCGTTCTTAGCAAGCATCTACCGGGGAGTTGAGATCCACAGGTTAACGGATGAGATCTTACCCAGCGTACGCCCGGGTGCGGGCGGTTCCTTCACGCTGAGGCGTCACTACTGATTGAGTTTGGCCTCCTGCGCGGGCTGGCGATTGCCACGCTGACAATAACAGTCCGGGTGTCCTAGTGGCGTCTTCATGAGGATGCATTAGTGGCGCACCATGGAGAACAATCGCCGCGTCTTACTCAAGAGAAGGGTAGCACCGGATGAATTGGGTAGTGGAACTGCCCAGAGGAGTCCACTCTCGGGCCCACCCCATTGGCGCCTCAACGCGTTCGAGGCAAGGGAAAAAATTGCTGACGCTGATGGAGCTTAGAACCAGGATTCGGATTTCCCGTAGGACACCTGCGGGGGGGAACCACCGGGCAAGGGACACTGGAAAATGTATCAGAGGACGTGAGGCGAAGCATCAGAGTCACGTCGTACCTCCAGCAGCCAGCTCCGACGGTGCTACGCGCTTACAGCGAGTCTCGACTGCAAGAGCAGCACTGATAGGGACACGACGACCTCTGAGGTGGACACTACGGGCAAGGCATCAGTGGTGCCAAAGCAGTCCGACAGGACAGCCTCCCGGAGCGCTGCTGGAGTAGTCGAATAAGGGAAGGAAAGTCAGGCTCGTTTGCGTCGTCACAGTCCGAGCCAAAGCGAATCTGTCCAGCGTTAGTATTACTGAGACTGCATGAGTGGCTAGGCGAAGAGCGGATTGCGGCAGGCGCGTTCACTACGCGTAATCACCTCTGGCAAGATTTTCGGGCTAATGTACTCCGTATTGTAAGAATCGTGAACAAATTTTGTGGGACTGAACGAAGCACATGCAATGGGCACTCACACACTTTTGCTCCTAGTTATAAGCGGCACATCGTTATCAGGTGTTGTGCTGCACAGGGGCGACCTCGCCGCGTGTAAAGCGTAAAACCCGAACATACAGACGCGAGAATCACTGTAGAACGTAGACGTGAAGCTGATCATCTCGTTTCCCGGACGGACGACGACGCCCAAGGCACATGGACGCCGCCGGCACTTGCACGATTTGAAACGAAACCAGGGACTACGCCTGTCGGGTTCGTACACCTGCACGACGCCGAGTGTTCATCGAGCGCGCTTCCGAGTCGCAGGCGGTGAGTAAGTGCATGACGGTTTCAAGCAGGCGCACCAGAAACGCTCAGGCACAACGTGAGCGCCCGGGCGCTAGGTTCCGGCGGTCGGCATTACACGAGCATCCACAGCTATATACGAGTACGATATCGCGAGAGACACATGGAACCAGATCTAGGTACAGGTAAAGCTACATAAGGCAAGGAGAAGTTCGATATGCGAAAAGAGACCTGAATGCTACACGCAATACGCTGGCCAAATCAAGCAGACAGCATACGCCGAGGTAGACTCGACTCAAGCTGAGTCCGACACGCCCGCTTGGTCCGCGGACTCGGGTTTGGTAGCGTCTGCATCAGCTGTGCTGGCCGACTGGCTTTCTCTGGCGACCAAAATGGCAAGAGCTCTGGTAGCAGCGGCATCCCTAGCGGAGGTTCTCTTGGGACCCTCCCCGGTAGCCACTACTTCGTCGCCTACTACTTTGAGTGGTCAGCTTTGCACAGATGAGCAGGTGATGGAGCACAGCCTGTACGTACTCTTGCAATGAGACTTCCACATCGGTGCGTGACGAGGCCCAGACGTCTCTTCCTGCCAGGTGAGTGACGCTAGCTGGCCTTTGTTCTGCAAGTCTGTAACGCAGACAGTCAGCTGGCGTTCGAGAGCCGTGATCGTTGTCCTACAGTTGTTGAGCGCCACGGTTCCGTCTGAGCAGCTCGTCGTCAGCACAAAGTACGGAGACGCACTCTCGTAAGACTCACCAACGCTGGACATCCTGCTCTATGTTCTGAGGACCATTGGAACACCGAGCATCGCTGCTATATACGCGTTCTCTCGCTCTGCTGAGACCCTCGACCTGCCCTGTCGTTGTACAGCGAGTTCCGCTGCAGCGAGGAAGGAACTTGAGAATGGTAGGGCTAGGAGCTCATATGCTGTACTGAAGACCGTGCGCATCACAGGCAGCTCGATCAATGACCTAGCAACAAAGCTGGTACGGGGAGATCACAAGCGACAGCGTACCGCTCCATGGGTCGTCTTCCGGAGAAGGGGGGAGGCGGAGGACTCGCGTTCGTTGCCAGATAAGGGGGCACGACCCTAGGGCACTCCCAATGCTTGAGGAGGGCGGCGGGCACATATGTCAACTAAGCTGTATGATGATGTATAGCTCCGTCTGAAGCTGAGCAGGTAATTTGCCTATGCGGAGTTGTGTTCGCTCACCAGCAGCCGTTACGCATGAAGCCGTGAAGCAGCCGAGGCTTCGCGGAAACGTCTTCTCCGAATGCGAGTCCGCTTGAAGGCTGCAGCTTGTCGTCAGTTTCCTCGTGGCGTACTGGGGGTCTAGACTGCAATCTCTACATGAATCGCCCGCGAGGCATCTTTGGCCGCAAGGAGAATCCTAGCTCCAGCAAAATGAGATCGAGCCGCATCGTGCACGTCCTCGACAAGGTCGCATGTCGCCGATGGCGGAAGTCCGCGAGACATAACGGATGCATATCGGATGATCCCGAGGTGGCAGAGATCCAGATTTGTGCAAAGAACGGTACCGGGAGAGTGCTCAGGATGGCAAATGTTCGTGGTCGTCGGTGACTGGTTGCAACATTGGGGCGCCGGGCTTCGGATATTAGCGCTGCCTTCAGCGCGGAGCGAGCCCAGCACGGATTCATGCGAGTGCAACTCTCAGACCTCGTCACAGAGACTCCTAAGCATTACTCCAAGCATGGCAGACCCAAGTCCTCAACAGCATAGGCGGTGTCAGAAGGACGGTTAGCATCGCATTAGCATCAGAGAACATCGCATGAGAGCATCTGTAGGCAATACACGGCGGGACAGCGAGGACAGCACAGGGGGAACGGCAGTTATGACAGCAGAGGGACGGTTCTCAGAGCATACAGATCCAGTCAGGCAAGAGAGGCGAGGCACTAGGCTACATTGTGGGCGGGTTCCGAGCGTATTAGTATGATTTCAAGGTAGGATATGGGCAGCGTCGCTTCGCCGAATTCTGCTGCATACAGGTTAGATTGCGAAGATAGTCCATAAAACTGTTGTCAATGCGCTTACCGGGGATATTACCGTCCGCGGTGGTACCAAAGAGCACGCAATGCCTGCTCAGCGGCGATTTCACGGGCCGCGCCGAGATTTGTAGCGGACCCCCGACCGTATTCTACGCCGTTGACTGCCGGGAATGTCTGAGCACCTCTGTGCGTGCCGAACGATTGGGAGCACACTCACAGATGACGGTGGCAGTCCATGTCGGGGCGTTACGAGGACCTGTTTGATGTTGGGTCCATTGAACATAAGGGCCCAGATTGTTGATCTGTACGTAGTTGTTGAGGTCCATGCGCCAATCTGTGAATTATAATCGGTCAGCAAGATGCAGTAAAGATACGAATAGCACTCACGCTCAGACATGAGTGTATTAGTCGTTCAGATACTAGCAGTAGGATGCGGGTCGTAAGAGGATCTCGACAGAGGAGAATAGCGGAGACGAGTGGGGGATGAGAGGTCTGTCGTGCCAGAGCATCTGCCTTATAATCCGGGTCCGAATGCGTCTCAAGCCACAAGGACCAGTCCGAGAATCTGCGGTAATCGGAGTCATACGCGCTGGCGGGATGCCGGGCATGCCATTGTGTCAAGCAGAAAGCAGGATGGAACAGCTCAGGGAGGGACGGGGACGGAAACCAGTGTCAGGGTATCCGGAAACACATATGGAGCATTGATTGGATATGGGAGATGCTGCGCCCAGAGAGACCACAGTCATGCGGGATGAAGTGCGCGGGTCAGGCCCTTTGGACCACCGGACCTGAGTCAGGGCAGCACGTCGAGAACATGGGTTGTGGTACGGCGGGTGATTTACAGAAGTTGAGCTCGGGCGAAGGTGGCGAGATGATCTGCCGCTTCTGGTGCTGCGTTCAATCAGCATATCAGGATTCACGGAGATGCGGCCATTCGTACCGTGAAAGCCGTCCCCTTGGTCCCTAGGACCGTCCGGGATCACATCATCAATGCCGTCGACAGTCGGCACTACGAGAAGCGCGCTCTCTGCACGTTAGTCCACAATGAGATATATCGTAGCGAGAGGACTAGGAGACATGGGAGTGACTGGCGTTTGCGGCCTTCGGTGGCCAAGCCGGCATCGGGGAGGAAAGACACTTGTGGAAAAGGGAAGAACGCGTCCAATGAGCCACACACTCGGCCGCCCAAGTATCTGGGTATGCCGCAAAGTGTCGCCGCGAACTCCTTTGCGCGATGTGTCGGGTTGTGGAGACGGACTGCACGGAACGCCGGCGTGCTATGCAACGGAGCTTGCATGAACGGCCCCGAAGGCAGTTGTTAGCCAGGAGTGTATTGCAGTATTGGTTGGGCGCATGGAGAGCCAGTGCCACCCAGGTTTGCGCGATCGATAGTAGCCTCCCTGATTCGGGAAAGTAGAATAGAATTAGGGTCGATTCGCACCGCTTTCACTGGCGCCAGTGACTGAAGAGCGGCGGGTGAGCCGGTGTCCTAGCGGGTTGCCGTAACGCCTACATGGGATTCGATGTGGCCACGACCACTGAGCCTACTAGGCGGACAACTCCTGAGCAGGTTGATGGGAGCCAAGTAGGGGTACCGGGCCGTCGATGTTCTTTGCAGGTGAAAGGGCGTTCCCCTTAGTGCGGTACGGCTCATCAGGGGAGAGCACGTCGAAAGCCACGGATGAGCACTGCATGGCGGGTCTTGCCACGATTGTATGCTTGTCTGCGATCGGCAAGTCAGGCTCAGACGGCGGCGGCGGGTATCGGCGGCTTCTGTACAAAAGCGACCGCAGGCGTATGGATTTGCAGGAAGCCGTATACTGCGCTCATCGCTTGCGAGAGCGTTGGCGCTCCGGTCACGGAAGCCAAGGACAGGAAGCGATGCGAGGCTCTGGGAACAAATGACATTTCAGCGTACCGTTGGACGACTGTCGCATGGTCTGTGGAGCTGAGTGTCACTTACAGGTCGACTCATCGCGCGGCCAGGACGCTGGCAGAGTTATCTAACTATCCCAGCATCGAGGACGCCGCCGTTTGCGCCGGAGGGAAGAGCGTCCGGACTGATCTGTGCACGCATCGAAATACCAGAGTATGTGGCCGCAAGGGGTTACCTCGCAATGAGCCTCACGCGAAGACCAGAATGGTGATGGCATGTTGAGTCATTGCATGTTCGGATCTTACAACACAAGTGTGCCGTTGTCCTTGGATCTGTACATAGATCATGGGGCATCGTGCCACGGTAATCGGAGTCTGGCAGGTTCATAACGCCGAAGGATGTGAAGGGGATGTCCACATTCTCGCGCTGTGCGGGTAGGACCGATGTCATTGCGTTTGTAGAGCGGGAAGTGGCTCGCTGACCTGAGGCCCGACTACCACCGGGAAGCTAAGCGCGTCTGCCGCAAAGGGGAAGTTGAGATATTGGACGAGCCGCAGTGCTGGTGGTCGGGCAACTGGATACAGAAGCGCCGACCGAGCAGTTCGGCGTTGAGTACTGAGTGCCGGATATGGGCTGCGGGGGAGGCCGAGAGGCGGCGACGGCCGGCCGGTGTGGACCGGGGAGCGGTGATGGCGGGCGGAGCGGAGGGCGAACCGAGAGAGGAAGGATCCGAGGGTGAGCAGACTCAGCCGCGTCCATCAACGCTCCCACTGCCAGTTGACAGTCGCCATCGTCCTCCAGGCCCGCCCTCGCCCTCCCCTGCCTTCTCCCCCCATCTTCCTCCCCCCTCCTCGTCGTCTCTGACCGTGTCGCCACCCTCCGACACGCGCTCTAGCTGATCAGTCCCGCGTCTAGCCCCCACTAGCCTTTGTCGGTTCCCACGAAACTTTGCATCAGCCTTCGACCCTCACTACCCCTTCTCTCCTGCTTCTTGCGCTCGCACGGTACGTTTCTCTCTCCTGCACTCGTTTTGGAGAGATCTAACGTCCTCCGTGTCGCTGCGCAACCCCATAGGCGTTGTACACCTACCTTCAACCGCCAAATCCCCCTGCCGCTCCCAAAACCATGTCTCAGTCCCCTCAAGGTGATATTCAGGAGCGCATTGCCGCGGCCAGGCGCGAGGCAGAGAGCCTCAAGGAGAAAATCCGCGCAAAGAGGGAGTCCTCCGCCGATACTAGTCGTCAGTAACTGCCGTGCAAGCTGTGTGTGCTGGTCAATCAGCTGATGCACTTGGCAACTATAGTGCGAGCAATGGCAGCCGAAGTCCCTGCCTTGCCTCGAGTCGTCATGCGTCCTCGTCGTGCGCTTCGAGGGCATTTGGCCAAGATCTATGCCATGCATTGGGCGACCGACCGGCGGCACCTCGTCTCTGCATCGCAGGACGGCAAGCTCATCGTTTGGGACGCATACACGACCAACAAGGTCCACGCCATCCCGTTGCGGTCCAGCTGGGTCATGACCTGTGCCTACTCACCCTCCGGCAACTACGTCGCCTGCGGCGGTCTCGACAACATTTGCTCTATCTACAACCTCCACTCCAAAGAAGGCAACAATGTGAAGGGTGCCCGCGAGCTCAGCGCACACTCCGGTTACCTCAGTTGCTGCCGCTTCCTCAATGACCGCCAGATCGTGACCAGTTCCGGCGACATGACCTGTATGCTCTGGGATATCGAGGCAGGCGTCCGTGTGGTCGAGTTCAGCGACCACACGGGTGATGTGATGAGGTAAGCTCTCGCGCTCACCGGAACTTACATCCTAATCGACGTGGGTCTGACCACATCTGCTAGTTTGTCGCTCGGCCCCAACCAGAACGTGTTCGTATCCGGCGCGTGCGACGCCACGGCGAAGTTGTGGGATATCCGGAGCGGCAAGGCGACTCAGACTTTCACCGGACACGAGTCCGATATCAACGCAGTTAGGTGCGTAAATTACCATCAATGCCTACCGTCGGGACCATCATTGCTGACACGTCGCAGCTTCTTCCCCAACGGAGATGCGTTCGCGACGGGCTCGGATGACGCGTCGTGCCGCCTGTTCGATATTAGGGCCGACAGGGAGCTGAATGCCTTCACGCACGATAACATTCTGTGCGGTATCACGTCCGTGGCGTTCTCAATCTCCGGTCGAATCCTGTTCGGTGGTTATGACGATTGGACCTGCAATGTTTGGGACACGCTCAAGGGCGAACGCGTTGGCGTCCTCACTGGCCACGAGAACCGTGTCAGCTGCCTCGGCGTCAGCTCGGACGGTATGGCACTGTGCACCGGCAGTTGGGACAGCACACTCAGGGTCTGTCGAGGTTCTCCCTTCTCCGAGGCATATGGGCTCACCTTCCTGTGCAGGTCTGGGCGTGATGATATCATGCAGTTGGAAGCTCGGGATCACTTTCTAATACCCTCTCTGCTACCTCAGTGTACTTCCGGAATGGGTTTCCACGACCTCTATATCGACGTTTGTTTTTTCCCTACGATAGCACCCTTTGCCTACCCGCGTCCCCCGGCCGCCCCCGTGTCTGTCATTACGCGTTACCCCTCGCTTCCCCGCACACTCATTACCCGCCAGACCTGGAGTTGCACGCACCTTGTGACATACATTTTCTCTTCTTCCTCACTCCTGAAGGTCTACGTTCTGTCTGTTTTTGTTGCTCCTCTCGCCGCTCTGCTTTCCGTATCCTCACTCCGTTCCGGTCCATATGTTGGCAGGTACAGATATTATGCCATCTTTTCTCCTCACCTGAGCTCAGCTTGAATGTATGAAGCTTCAAGCTTGAAGCCTGGAGTGACGACTCTGCCACCATGGTTATCATCTTCTGCGCATGCCTCATTGCTGTGAACGACGTGTCAACTGTCAGGTTAATGAATCCGGATTTAGCGCCCATGCATACTGATCATGCCGCTGAAAGGTCGCCGCCACCGCCGTCCCATCCTCAGCCACCACCAGCTGGCTCTTCGTCTGCTCCCGCCCTTCGTCTGTAGTGTCGTTCGCTCATAGTCTGGCAAGTGGAGGAAACATGTCCGAGGACGACCGCGCCGCTAAAGCTGCGCGCGCGCGAGCTCTGGTCCGTCACTGACAGCGTGGATGGACATGCCGCGAGTGCTCACTGTCGGCCACTCTAGCTCAAGAAGAGGCAAGCCCAGAAAGCTGCTGAACAAGGGAGCGCCCCTTCGACATCCCGTGTCGCGTCACCCGTTCCCCGCACAGCGTCACCCGGACTCCCGCCGTCTAGGACCTCCACCCCCGCACCAAGCGAGCCACCTGCGGTCCCTACACCTCCTCCGCAAAATGGACAGCCTGAAGGTAACCTAGCAGAGCTGTGCGTGCTCATCACTATCTATCCAACGCGCGCGGTTGTACTGACCTTTGGGTATGTACGCTTGCACAGGTTCACAAAGGCCCCGCACACAGACGGGCCGGACGCGTCCTCATGGCTATCCGGCCTCACTCGTGTCGAGTCCAACCCATCCCCACCAGTCGCCTCCCCGCCGCCTCACTCAGTACAATCCCCGAGATCACCTCCCGCACAGGCGCCAGTGCGGGAAGACTTGCATGCGCTCGTGCGCGACCAGCGGCGAACCATAGAGTCGTTGGATGCGGAGAAGGCATCGCTTGCTGCGCAGGTCCACAACCTCTCGCAAGTGGAGAACAGTACGTTTGCCTTTCCTCTGTGTGTGATGCGCCATCTCAGCACAGGAACCTCTAGCGTCTCGACATACACAAGAGCTTCTCCAGGCTGAACGTACGAGGGCTGAGGAGCTAGAGAAGACCGTTCAAGAGCTGCGTAGCCAGTCGGAACAGTTATCGAGAGAATTGCGAGAACAGCGAGAATCGGTCGCCTCTTTGAGTGCGGAGAAGGAAGCACTTACCGCGTCCACAAGAGAACTGAATGCTGCCCTT
Organism: Trametes cingulata; assembly: GCA_022385765.1. Taxonomy (NCBI): domain Eukaryota; kingdom Fungi; phylum Basidiomycota; class Agaricomycetes; order Polyporales; family Polyporaceae; genus Trametes; species Trametes cingulata. Next base: position 415,251 of record MU277982.1, on the reverse strand, counting down.
ACAAGTAGGTCGCACGTAACCTCGCATACAGTCTGCTCCTGAGCTTGTGTTCTAGAGGCAAAAGAAGCAGGAGAAGCGTTGGTGACCGAGCGTCAGAATTCCACTAGGCTGCAAGAGCAAGTCCAGGCTCTTGACCAATCTGTCCACGAATACACCGAACGCCTCGAGCAACAGCAGCAAACGATCTCGCTCCTTGTGTCCGAGAAAGCATCGCTTTCCTCCGCCGTAGAGAGGCTAGAACACGCCGAGTCCGGTCAGTGCCCTCCGCGCCCGTGCGTTCATTGCTCATCAATCTCACCACCCTGATACAGCTCTGAGAGAGGCCGAGCAACAGCTCGAGCATGAGCGCGCAGAGAACGCTCAACTGAGAGCACGCGTATCGCAACTCGAGGCGGATGCCAGGACATCTGAGTCTCAAATTGCGTCTCTCACTGCCACCGAGAAAGAGTTGACCGACAAGTCCCGCGATCAGGTGAGGCCGCTGTAGTTGAGGTGTGTGATGCGGGACTTACAAGCTGGCACCTCAGGAACGGGAGATCCAGCTCCTCAACGGGAGGGTTCATGAATTGCAGGCGCAGTCTGACGAACACCTCCGGCGAGTCCGGGAGCTAGAGGAGCAGATAGAGAGCGACGACCGCGCTGAACGACTAGAAGAGACGCTGAAGAACACCCAAGACCGGGCGGACGAACTCGAGTTCCAGCTGTCGAAACTGCAGCAGGTAAGTACATTATGTGAATTGTCCAGCATGGAAAAATGTCTGACCAAGCGCAGACAGTTGCGGAAGTTCAAGCCGAGCGCGACGGCCTTGCGGAGCAGCTCCGCCAGAAGGAGCAAGCGGAGGCCGATTGGCAAGCGCGACACGCGGAGGTCGAGGCGCAGCACTCGACTACCCGGGAGCAACTATCGTCCGTCATCTCCGAGAGAGATGCACTCCTCGAGGAGCGCGCAGCATTACAGACGGAGGTTGAGGGCGGCAAGGGCCTCGTCGCGGAGCTTCAACAGAAGCTCGCAGCACTTTCGTCTGAGCTTTCCCTGAACGCGCGTCAGCTGAAGCAGGTTCAAGCCGAGCTGCGGGTTGCGACGAGCCGGGCGGAGGATGCGGAGAAGACGCAGAAGGAGCTCCAGGCCGAGGGCATCGGTCTCATGCGGTCGCTCGACGAGATGCGTCCCAAGATCGTCGAGCTCACTGACGCTAAGCTCGTGCTGAGCGAGAAGGTGGACAGCCTCGAGAAGATCGTCCAGAGCCGGGACGCCGTCATTGCCCAGCTCGAAGCGGATCTCGATGAGCTGCGGCAGCAGAAGGAGTCAACGGAGCAAGAGCGAGTCCGCCTGCAGGCTGCCTTGGACGCTGAGCGGACCAGTCAAGAAAAGGATTCCTCTGAGCTCCAGCACGCTTATTCTGATCTCCAAGCGGAGCTTGCGGCCGCACGGAAGGAGGTCCACGACCTCGAGGACGAACGCAACAAGCTGCGCCAAGTCTCGAACTCGAACGTCGAAGAAATCCGACGCCTCACTGACTCGCTCCATTCGAAATCCACGCAGCTCTCCACACTGCGCAGCGAATTGGGCGAGCAGACGCAGGCACAGACGGAAGCCCAGGAGTTCCTCTCGCGTGCACAGTCAGAGATGGAGTCATTGCGGGCGGAGCTCGCGCAGAAGGACGAGGAGCTCGAGCGCCTTCGCGAAGCACTCTCGACACCGCCATCTCGCGCCGGCACACAGTCACTGGACGAGGAGATGCTCAACGCGCTCAAGCAACAACACGACCTTGAGCTATCCGAGGCCCAGTCGCAGGTGCGCGCACTCGAGACGTCGCTTTTCCAGACGGAGGCGCAGGTGCACACCCTTCAACGGCAAATCTCTATGCTCGAGGACGAACTCGCCCACTTCCGTTCACAACCGCGACCATCGTCGCGAACCTCGGCTCAGCAGCCGCTCCCTCGTCGTACGTCCAGTCGGACAATCGACCACTCCGACGACCTGCGGAGGGCGTCGTTCGGCTCGCACCGACCCAATGCACTCGCACCACCGCAGACCGCCTCCGCATTCGAGGGCCTATCGCCGGAGACGCGACACAAACGGAAGGTCAGCCTGAGCATGCTCAAGGCGCGGATCGAGAGCGAGGTCGCGGCGTCGAGCACCCTGTCCCGGCCGTCCTCCCGGAACTCAAAGAGCATCACATCTCCCGCGCACAGGTCCTCCGGCCTCCCCGCTGTCATCGAGCCTCCATCACAGCCTGCTACGCCGCCGCCTCACGCACATGTCCCGAAGCGACCGGTGTTCATGGACGAGGCACACATCTTCTGGTGCCACTCATGTCAGGGCGATCTCGTCGTTCTCTAGTCAGTCACAGTCAACTGTTAGTTGCACAATCTTTCTTGCGGACGGGTCTGGACGCTGGGTTTCTACTTGGGCTTTCATTCCAGGCAATAGTGAGTTATAATGTACAGGATTCGTAGGAATGCATGCATGCCGGCGTGCGGGCGCGCCCGCGTCGGCCGCTTCGCCCATTAAGGAGGGATAGTGTAAAGGAAAGAGAGGCGAGATAGACGTGACAAACAGTATGACGACCCCAAGCACCCATAGTTCCCGTGAAAGTCATCACAACGCGTCGCAGTAGATATGTGCATCCGAGGGTGCCCCGCTCACTGACGGAGACTGTTCCGCTTCGTTTTCAGGGACACCAGTTTCTGCTGGAGATCCTGTGGGAACAATCAGATACCGGACAGATATGCAGGGACAAGGAGCCACATACCTTGACCTCATCCGGCCGCAAAGTGCCTCTACCACGCTCCTCCTCCAGGCCCTTTTCGATGCTCTCGAGCACCTCGTTCATGAGCTCGCGGTAGTCCACGCCGAAGAAGTGCGTGAGCTTCGCTGCGCGCCGGCGCCGCTGCTGGAAGGAGGGCTCCGTCGGAGTGGGCGCGATGATCAGGCTGATTTCTGACGTGAACGATGCGATGGAGGTGCGTGACGGGAGCGAGCGCCGCCGCTCGGCCTTCGCCGTCGGGGTGGCAACGAACTGGTCATCGGCGGAGGGCGACGACGGGCCAGCGTAGTGGTGGTGGTCCGTATACTGGTGCCCGCTGAGGTAGTCGTGCAGCTCGGCTAGCGACTCCCGGTCGTCCTAGGTTAGCAGAGGAAAGGAGGGGTTGACGTCAGGACACATGCTAGTCAGATAGAGTGCGACACGAGGGCTCACCCTGTCAATTATGTCGTTCAGGGAGTTCAGGGAGTGACGGTAGTGCATGTACACGGAGGACCGCGTGGGGTCGAGGAGGTCGGAGTCGGCGTTGTCGCCGATGAGGGGCTTGGACGAGTCTGACGTGCCCGGCCGAGCGTTCTTCTTCTTTGGCTTGGAGCCCGAGCCCGAGGCGGACTGCGTGAAGCGGAACGCGGGCGACGATGGGCTACGTGGCGAGGACCTCGGTGAGGGAGGGGCCTTCGGGTTGGCGGAGAGGCTGCTCGAGGACGACGTCGGAGCGCGGGTGTGGTATAGAGTTTGCGGAGGAGCAACACCGAACATCTGCAGACGACGAGTGTCAGTACACGACGCACCCAGATACGACCACCCGCAAGCACACGTACCTTCTCCATCTTCACCGCACGGCGGACGTTAATGGCCTTCTCGCGCTCGTTGAGCTCCTCCTTGAGCCTGTCGATGTCGTCGGACCACGTCCTGGAGAACTCGGCCGCGGAGCTGCTTCTGCGCCGTCTCATCTTGATCTTGCGCGCGTCCGCGTCGTCGTCTGTGTGCTGGTCGAGCGCAGGTGGAGCGGGGGGCGGCAGCGGGGTGCCCTCGTCGAGGGGGCCGAGGACGAGGTGCTGAGGGACGCGAGAGCCGAGGAACCGGTGGAGCTTCGCGAGCTTTTCTCTCTTGCGGCGGCGCTCCTCCTCGGCGAGCTGCTCGGACGAGAGCGAGAGGCTATCAGACAGCGAGGCGGTGGACGCGCCGTACTCGCCCCGCCGTGTCCGGGGCCCGCGCGGCGTCTCCGCGAGGATCTCCGAGATCCCGTCACCCGCGCCCTCCTCGTCTGACAGGTCCATGAACGACGTCGGAGACCCCGGCGCGGCCCCGCCGCCGGCCCACCGCCCGGACCCGGCGTCGCTCTGGGGCACGTCCTCCGCCGTGCCGATCTCGATCACCGACGAGCCGCCGTCGTGGTGCCCGCCGCTCGCGCTGAACGCGGCCGCAGAGCTGCCCGACTCGTCCGAGCGCCGCCCGGCAGGGCCGGCGAGCGAGAAGTCGTCCGGCGAGAGCGGGACGGAGTGCCTGCGCGCGGCGAGCGAGACGTAGCGCGTGTCGCCCGGCGGGGGCCACGCCGAGTCGGGGCTGCCCGCGGCGACGACCTCCTCCGACATCGACACAGCGGGGCGGTGATGCTGGTGCTTGCGTTTCGCCGTCAAATTCAGCGCTAGCGGGCCCGGGATCGGCATACAGCCATTCGGGAGGTGCGCGTCCTGCGTCTCCGGGGAGACGGGGGACACGCCCGGGGTCTGCCCGAACAGCTGCGTGAGCTTGTGCGTGGTGCGGACGCGCTGGGCGCGTTCGCGCGGGGTGAGCGCGTTTGTCGTCGTGAGGCCAGAGAGACTGCGGTCCAGGTCGCCTGCAAAAGTCGAGAGCGGGCCCCCGTGCTTGCCCTGCACGGGCGAGCCTTTGCTCGACTTGCCCGCCGAGGGCTGGGAAGAACGAGATCGACGGCTGAAGTCAGGCTTGGGTGTGGTAGGGATGGGTGGTTTCTCGGCGCCCGCGGGCGGGATGAGGCGCGGGAGACGGGGTTTCGTGGAACGGGATGGGTACTCGCCATGGTTGAAGTCGTTGCTGGTATCGTTAGACGTGTGGTGGCTAGACTGTTCTGCGAGGCCGGGCTCGGGTATAGACTGGAACTCTGCGGAGAGGGGAGAGAACGTGGGGGACGCGAGGTCGATGAAGGATTCGCGGTCTGCGCTCATCCTGCGGGCGGTCGTGGTCGGGTAGCGCGCGATGTCGAAGGAGTGGTTATTAGACGAGGACGGATATATGGTAGAGGAGATGGAGATGCGGGCGTCGGTGAGCGAGGACTGGGGGTCGTGCGAGGAGTCGGAGGCAGAGGCGGGGGAGAGGCTGAGACGGGCACTCGCCAACGAGCTCGATGTAGACATGTCCGACGCCTGCCGCCCGTGGGAACCACTCCCGCGTGGCAGTGGCTGCGACCCCGGCCCGTCCTGGCAGACTGAGGAAACGGTCTCAGCCTCGCCCTCAGGCTCCTCCTCCATCCACCGTCCTCCCGACGGCACTGATCCGCCAACTGATGGCCGCCTGAACCTCATCCCACTCCGCTCCCAAACACGCGCGTCGATACCTGCTCAGAACGAGAACACGGACAGCAAAGCAAAAACCCAAGTCAGACGCGGTGCGCTCCCCGCAGCGACGCAATGTATAGCCATGGAAACACACGCACTTTTTGCGGCGGGCGCGACGGGCGAGCTAGGCACGCTCGACGGCTGCTTTATCAGTTCCCCCGCGGCACTAGCACCAGCTCCCCGACTCTGGCTCTGGCTCTGGCTCTTGCCCCCGGGACCCTTCTCTAAAACCCGCCGGTAAGCAGACCTCCCCGGCAGATCGACGGCCCTCTCCATGCTGCTTCGCCTCGGGTCCAACTCCGCGTCGCTCATCCGCCGTGCGCTGCGTGCGCCGCCGGACGGCGACTCGGGCACCGCGCCGCTCAGCGAGCCCTTCCCTCTGCCGAGCTTTTTGATCTTCTGCAGCCCCGACAGGTACCGGCTCTGGCGCGGCGCACGCGAGCCGTCGGTCGGGTGTGCAGTTAGCTCCGGGGACGAGGGCACGGAATCGAGGGGCGATATCGGATCTCCAGGTTCCCGCTCCGCCCAGGTCTGCAGCGTCGCCGTCTGCGTCCCTTCTCGTTCTTCTTCGTCCTGCTTCTGGTCGTACGGGCTATGTTGCTCTACTAGCGAATGCCGGCGCGCGCTGAACACGAGCGACTCTCCGCGGAGGAAGTTCGACAGCCGGGGCGACGGCTTCGCGTTCGGGTTATGGCTGTGGCTGCCATCTGAGCTCGCCGGGGTGTTCGGGCTGTTCGAGTACGGCGAGGAGGTGGGTGAGTTTGGCAAGGACGCGATCGAGTGGTCGACGCTGGTGGCGGGGGAAGACGGGGTCGAGCGCGCGGGCTTGCCCTTGCGGCTATTTGGGCGAGGAGGTGGAGGAAGACCGCCGCCAGCCGGAGGCAGAGAAGGTGCTGTAAGGGGTATGTCAGTTGTCGTGGTCAATCAGACGTGCCGCCTCCGTCCAGGAATAGAGAAGGGCAAGAAAAAATGGCGACGGTGCGGGACGGCCGTCCGTCAGACTGTGTACGTACCGTGATCCCTCCTCCCGCTCATCTGCAGCTCGAAGGCGGCGTTGAGGACTTGGGGCTCGACGATGAACCTGTTCTTGGTCGCGGGGGACATGGGCGGAGAGCGAGGATAGTCGCGATCGATGCTGGTGCGGCGCGGGATGCTCTCGCCGCTGCTGTTTCCCTCCCTGATCATGATGAGCGTGCGGTAGACAGGCGGTGCGTGGACGTGGGCGGTCGTGATGGATGCTGTCAAGCGAATACAGAAGCAGGGAGGCGGGAGAAGAGTGCGCAGAGGAGACCGAGAGGAGCAGAGAGGGAGCCCGAGCTGGAGGGAGCTCGAGGAAGAGAAAAGAGGAGAGAGGCCGAGTCGCGATCAGTGTGCGGGCAGCCAGGCACGGGTGGGGGAGCACGGTGGTGGTGCGTGACGCTGGAGGGATTCTGGCCGCGATTTCGCGTGCACCGCCCCGCCCCCACGGACGGTAAGTACGGGTACGCTAGGCTCTTCTGTGTATACGAATACGCCGGGCAGCAGCAGCTCACGGCCCGGCACGCGCGTCGGAATGCAGGCGGTGGCGGCACTCGCGCAGCGTCGCAGATACGCCGCCGCTGCTCTTAGTCTCGACTGCGTCCGCACAAGACGCGTCGGGCTCGGGGGGACAAGACGAAACAAGACCGCGTCTGCTGTGGCGTTGGGTGCTAAGTACGATATGTATATCAGCCGGAGCCGCAGGCACTGGGAGCTGGGAGGAAGACGAAATGGCTTGGAAAACGCCGCGCCGGCGTCCGGAGAGCACGGAACGGGCCCCGTCGCGCTGGCAACGCCGCCCGCCCGCGATCCTCGAGGCTCCCCCGGGCGTCTTCTGCCCGATCCGGACATCGATCCTCCCGCTCCCAGATCTGCATCTCTCCTGCAGCCCTGACTCGCAGATTCGTCTCTCGATCACCCAGACAAGCCCTCGATCACAGACATAGCCCGTATGTTTTCTGCCCAGGCGTGCCTTGCGTCTCCTGAGCTCGACTTCAGCGAAGAACTCGTTCTAGGAGTCGGCGCATATCTGTTCAGCGCCCTTGTTATGGGCGTTTCGCCTACACGAAATGATCCCTTCTGTCGAACCCTGTCCGTCAAACGGCTGCGCCACCACCCGTGCACGATTTGCTCATCGCCGGGCAATGCTGGTCATGACAGCGTCAGGCCTCGCGAAGGCCCAGCGCCCCCGCATCCCATCCATCCATCCATCCGCCCCCGCATCAGCCAAATGCAATCCGACCACCTTCGATATCAAAACGACGCACACTCTGCCCCGTCCCTTCCACAGCATGTGTGCAATCTGATGATGGTGGCGCGCAGAGAGGCGTTCACCAGCGTTCGCGCAGGCGGCGCGAGCTCTGGCATCACTCCATGACTGCAACTCAAAAGTTTAGGCCTTCACTGAGTGCCAAGTCGTCCTGCTGAGCAAGGGAGCTGACTCGAGGATCGGCTATGTCTCCACACGCACTCGTGTGCACCCCGGATGCATCATTGCACGCTGCTGTTGTACGTCCTCGACTAACACCATCACGTCAGGACCGTGAGTGAACTCCGGTACATGAGGCCTTCAGAACCCACCTGTGGTCAGCTCACGAGACAACCGGCCGTCCGTTCCATCAGGCACTCGGGGAAGACATAACAGCGGGTCTGAAGCCAGCACGAGGCGGAGCCGCGGTCGAACGATTGCCAACGAGAGATCCGAGTGCGTATACGTACAATGCAGCGGCCGAGGATGTATGTATAAAATATGCAGTACAAGGCGACGAAGCGGCGGGTCATGCGGAACGAGCGGTGGCGAGGTAGTAGGGGAGATGCTTGGTCAGAACATGTACACGCTACGCAGATGTCCGTACTCGGCGGGGCGGAAGAGCAGGTGGGGGCCCGCGCCCGTTCGGCACTGGGGTAGAGCTCGCAGGAGCAGCAGCAACAGAAGGCCCAGGCGTAGGCGGAGAAGACGGCGTCGGCGTTAGATTCACGGGCGAGTCGAACACGTCTCCCGGCTTGCTCTGATCCCCCGCGTTCGCGTTCGGCTGCTCTGAAGCTGAGGAAGCGGCGTCGCTGCGCTCTTGCCCTGGGGACGACGGCGGGCTAAACGACGCCCGCTTCACGCGGTCCTTCGAGACGATCGACTGCAGCGCAGCTGAAGCGGGTGAACGGGTCGCCAGCTCCCTCTCGGGCAGCGGCGGCGGCTCGGGCTTCGACTGCAGGACGTGCGTCGAGTTCGCGCGTGGCGGGAGCGGGGGAGGCACCGGGCGGGCTTGCGGCGCGGGGGCCGGGGACGACTCGCTCTCCTCCGCCGTTGTTGCAGGCGCCGAGTCCTGGTCCCGTCCCGAAAAGCCCGTCTGCGAGACCGGCGCGGGCTCGCTCCTCGTCGTCGAGCTCGTCGCAGCGGCGGCGGACGCGGACGCGGCGCCCGGGTTCTTCCACAGCCTGTACACGCTCTGGAGGGGCACGACCTTCTTCGGTTCCTGCGGGGCGGGCGGCTGCGGCGGGGGCACGTACCCCATCGACATCACTTCCCCGCGATGGCTCGCGTGGATGCCGGGGATGGTCATCGTCTTCGGGGGCGGCGGCTGTGTGTGTATCGGGGACGGGGGACGCTCGGGTTCTTCTGGGGCGAGGCCTAGAGCGAGGGTGGCGCTCTCTCTCGAGGAGGTCGAGACCTGCGACTGTGTCCTCTCCACTGGGAGCGTCGCTGGCGATGCAGACCTTGACGCCGTCGCGTCGTCCGTCCCTCCTGGAGGCGAAGAGGCAGCGAGCCGTGCCTGGGCCGGAGAGGTACTCGGGCCCCTCTCCGCATCGTTCCCCTTCCCGTTCGAAGGCACAGGAATAGGCTCAGACGTCTGCTGCTGCTGATTGCTTCTCGACGACGCTTCCTCCAGAGGCGCGCGCTCGCGCTCCCGCCGCTCTTCCACCGCGGCGCGCACCTCGGCGTAGCTCGGACGCGTGCCCTGGCCCCGGCCGTCACTCCGGCGCTGGTCTCCGTGTCCGGCGTCAGGGACCTCGTCCACCGCCGCCGGCGCCGACGCGGTCGCCGCGTTGTCCCGCCGGAAGTTGGCCCAGTTCACGCCCCATTTGCGCATCGCCTCCTTCGCGGTGTTGCTGAGCGCCTGCTTGTCCCCTGCGCGGGACTTGAGTGTTTGCAGGAACGAGCTCGGGCTGGAAGGCGTCTGGCGTGGCGAGCTTCCGGGTGGCGCGGGGCTCTTCGACCTGTAGCTTGCCGTCTGAGAGTCTGAGCCGTCGTCTGAGAATTCGCCCGCTTGCGAGGAAAACGAGGCAGCTCGAGAAGACGCTGAACGAGAATTCTGTGATGCGCTCCGGCGGTTTGAAGGGGTCGGCGTGAGGTAATGTCCGTCGTCGCCAGTATCTTCTGCAGACGGTGTCTTGTCATCTCGCTCATTAGGTGGTGTAGGAACGTTCGGCGTGGAGCTGGATCTTCGTCCAGTGTTGACGTCTGGTCCAGGCGTTCGTCCTCGAGAGTCGCTTTCCTCAGCATCTGAGACATTGGTCCCGGCGGAAGGGCCGGCGTCTGACTCCTCTTGGACGCTTGGGAACCAGCTACGCCTTCGTGCGGCAGGAGAAGTGCTGAGAGCCGATGTACTCGCGATGTCTGTGGTTGCTGCGCGATGGATAGGCGTAACTTCTGGTGGGGAAGCACTGACGACCTTCTCCACATCAGCTGATCGCGACCGCTGTATGGGCGGGAAGTCGGTATCTGCAAGTTCTATCTTGGGGGCCTCGGGTGGCGGCGCAGAAGCCGGGGTACTCGTGCCATCCGTAGAGGGCGCCTCCTCAGAAGGAATGGGCACTCGTTCTTGTCGCGAGGCGTCGGCCCAGATACCGCCACGATGCTGGTACGGGAAGCTCTCGAAGAACGCGATATCGTCCATGTTGGGCATCACTACGGACTCCAAGATCTATCACGTAATGTATCAGGGATGCAGAGACGGGGAGCTATGCTAGTAGAATACTCACCACTTCCTTGACTTTGGACTCGATGGTACTGAGAATCATGCCCCAAGTGATCTGACGGTCGCTCACGACGGGCTCCACGTCCAAGACAATCCTCGGCATCTGCGTGAACGCGTACCAGATGCGGCTACTCGGGGGCCGCTTCACCTTGACGAGGAGGTTGCCTTCGATCTCCCTGAGAACAAGTGCCAGAACTAGCTTGACAGTGTACGTCTTGAAGCGTGCCCCTAGGTTGATGGTGGCGGTTGCCTCCACAGTGACCCGCACTTCGCCCTTGTACGCGAGGTGTACTTCCAGAGAAGCGTCGCCCTCCTTCGTGAGCTCCTTCAGCATCGGCTTGCTGAACGTCGGTGTCCGGTTCCCCACGCTGACTTCGCGAACAACGATATCTGTCAGGAAGCCCGGTCGCTTGACCCTCGAGATCTTCTTCATAAGCCGTCCGATAATGTATGATTCCAAGGTTTGTGTCCGGTAGTAGCTGAAGAATATACGTCCGAGGAGGGCGTTGAGCCACCGCATGGGAATGACATCGGGCTGCTCGTCCAGCGTCGCCACCAAATGGGACATGTCGTCCGGCCTGAAGACCGGCTTCAGCGGTTCCAGCGTCGACGTGTTCGGCGGGTTGTCCGACGCGTGCACGAGCGCGAGGTACCAGTCCTCCATCTCCACGGCCGAGCGCACGAACATGAACCACGGCGTCGACACGTCCATCGCCTGCTCCCTCGCCTCCTCTCTCTTCTTCTCGAGCTCCATCAGCCGTTCCCGCTCCTTCTGCTTCTGCTTTGCGTTCCCGCCCTTCTCATCGACGAGCTCGTCGATGTTGTCCTCCCCGAGCTTCATCTCCTTAGTGAGACTGGGCAACTCCTTCTCCGACACGGACGGCTTCGGCTTGAGGCAAATAGCGTTCCGTTTCGCGAAGAGTTCGCCGTCTGGGAGGCCTTCCGGGTAGATCACGACATCGTAGCCGCTCAGCTCAATGGCGGCCTCGCACTCCGTCATAGTCTCGTCTTCGTAGAGGTATAGCACCTTGCCCTTGAGCGCGACGTACCACATGTCCTTCGGCCGTGAACGCTTCGGGTCTTTCGATCGTGCATCCAGGAAGCCTCTGACCATCCCAACGTACGATGCGTCTCCAGGTGTCTCCTCGAACGTTCGTCGCACAGTGAGCCATCCCTTCCGAGGTTTAGGAATATCGCTCAAGTCGGGCAGGGACGGGGCTGCGGTAGTCGACGGTGGCGACTCCTCCGCCTTTTCCGCCTGAGATTGAGCCTCTAGCTCACGCCTCTTGAGCTTGTCTGCATCGGGGTCGCCAACGGGTACGGAGGTGTATACTGTGTAGAAGATGGCAGCGAGGAGAAGGAGCGGGAGGAAGGTCAGTCCGCCGAGAATGTATGCATAGAAGAGGGCTTTCAGGGACATCTGGCGTCCTATTGGGGCACATTCCAGTCAGGTGAGGTCTGCACGAAGAGAAGAATGGACTGACGGTGTGGGTGGTCAGCGAGCTCTGCGAGCCCGGTGGATGGTGTAGAGCATGGAATACGTGGTATGCGGCGTCTCTGCTGAGAGCAGTAGGCGCGGTGAGGTCACCGCATACAGCCATCACCCGAACACGTGCGTACCAGCACGTCGGCCACGATCCGCGACGCCCGACAGTCCGAAGCTCATATCCGCGCGCGACGTCGAGGAGATGAAGCACAGCCGAGTAGCATTGCAACAAGGTATCCAATACATGCGGAATGCTGAACAGACAACGGGAATGTCTACCTAGGGTAACACCAAATGCAGCACTGCATAGAACGGACACGACCCAAATGAACCGAGGCGCGCATAGTAGGAAGGGTATCGCAATGCACCGTACACCGCAAGACTCAGCCCTCTCGGAGGCTGCTACGCGAATAACAAGTCCGTCCGCGCGAGGCGTGCGCCCTCATCGCCTCCACCGCTCTCTGGCGTCTCGTGGACAGGGGCCGCGAGAACATGCCTTTTGACATCTGCTCTTGCACCGGCGGCAGCTGCGCGTACCAGTGCCCGTCCTCGTACCTCCAGCGTTCAACCAACGGGAACGGCTTGGCAACCAGCGGCGGGAAGACATCGTTAAGAGCAGGGTGCGTGGGGACAGGCAGCCTGTTGCCGAACGCGGCGTCCTGGTATGGTATCAGACAGGCAGATTCCCGTGGTAGGGAAGGACAGGGGGTAACGACGATTGTTGGTATCGACGGGTCGTTGTTGGTGATCACTAATGGCTCCTCGAGATGCTGTCAGTCGGAGATGTGAGCGAGCGGTACAGCAGGTGAATGGCCAGAAGACCTGTACCCTGACAGAGGAACGCCGCCGTAGCCGTGGTGCCAGTGCAGACGGCGACTCTGCCGAGAGGGAGCTATCTGGGCTGGAACAATGCCGAAGGCGCGTAGGGAGGACGTCCCGCTCTGCGGGCTGTTACATTGTCAGGTAATGAGCAACGCATCACGAAGGACTCCAAGGACAGCAGCCTACGTACCTCAAAGTACGCCTCCTGTTCATGCGAGACTTCCAGATCGACGAAGAGCTGTGCAAGCTGCTCCACGTCGTCATGGAAGGTCGTGCTGAGCGCGGTATAGACAGGGGTGAGGGTGCGGGAGCATATGTCCGAGACTCTGCTCCAAGCGAGGTGTGGGAGAGGTCTGACAAACTGGTACACTTCCTCGACGTTCAGGTTCTGTTACGACATGCTTCAGCATGCTCTAGCGGTCAGAAGCTCGGCATGAAGACGTACGAGTAGTTCCCTATCACTTTCTGCCGACGAGCCCTGCTCTCCAAAGTCGATCGTCGAAAGCAGCGTGCGCGACGCCGCCTGAGACAACCGCGCGAGCATCGCCGATGGTTCCAACTGACGCAAGTGTATTCGGCGTGGCGCAAGCAAGAGGTAACGCTAGCTGAGGAGAGACGCAAGACGACCAGTCATCTGCACGCAGGGCCGCACGAACATGAGGACCGCCCAAGAACAGGCGGCAGAGGCAGAGGGCAGAGTGAAAGAGGCCTTGCGCGAGAGCTGTGTGCGGCCGTAGCTGCTCGGGCATCTAAATGATCCGATTGGCCCGGCTGAGTCAAACAGCCGGTCCCGGGATGCCGGCCTCCTGCCTCTTCCGGGCTAGTGCCCCGCACCCCAGATTACGATCTGCGCAGCCCCGATCATGCTCCCTCTCGCGTGCACGGCTAGGCCTGGAACGTTTAGGTCAGGCGGCGGGCGACGATGATTCTTTCTTGCTCAAAGGAGTCATGCTCAACACAGCGTATGGTATTACGGTGGAGAACTCTATGTACGGTGAGACAAGGAGCGTATGCTACAGGTCAACTGGACGATCCAGGGTCCGATGTACATCATGTGCACGAAAGAGCGATGCAATGCAAGAATGCGACGAGCGGGATGAGCGATGCAGGGAAAGCGAAGCGAAGGAGGGAAGGAGTGACGTGGAGGCGCATTAAAACGAACCACAAATGCAGCCTCATTGGAGTCGAAGGGCGACCGACGGGGTATCGGGCTAGAGACCAGAAGAAGTAGGGGGAGCGGTGAAAGCGGCTGTCCAGTCGATGTCCGTGCCAAAAAGCTCTACCCCAGACCAAGCTTGCATAGAAGCAGACGGCCCCGAGCTAGGCTGTACCCACGACCACTGAGGATCGAAGAGCTCGCCTTGCGTCTCGTTCGAGAATGCCTGCATGTCCAGGCCATCGAGAGCGTAGTCGTCCATGGAAGCCTCCTCGTCCGACGAGTACTCCCCCTCGTACGACTCTTCGTCCGCCTCCTCGAACATCATGGTCTCATCCACCTCTTCGGCGGACTCCTCCGTGACGTCCAGAGGGAGATGACTGCAGACGTCAAGCTCACGTAACGGGAGTATTGGTTCCGAGTGCCGCCTGACGAAATCCTTGGGATCGTAGTGGCGGTCGTCACGCAGGATCGGCGGCTTGTATGCTCGGACCGGTCTTGGCTGCATGATCTCCAGCGGACGAGGGAGTTGGGTCTGATGGGGCGCGATCGATGAGGGCGCCGCGGCGGATGAAGAAGACGCGAGATTATCTGTGATCGGAAGCGCGGTGGTTTCCGTTGGGGGAGGGGCGATCTGCGAGAAGTGTTCCTGGAAGAAAAGCGGGAACTGGAGAGCGGCGAGGTTGGCCGGTTCGCTGTGTCGCCTCGCGCCAGTAATGCTGGTCCCCTCGTTCGACGGGACGGCGACGGGGTCTGGCAGGCAGGCGTCGAAGCTGTAGCTGAAGAAGGCGTTGGGAGAGAGAGGCGCGGATCCCGGGAAGTCTTGGACGTAAGAACACTGAGGGTCGCCCTTCGTCTTCGCTTCTATGCCGCACGAGACCTCCTCGCCGAATGGGGGTTGACGGAATTCGGCAACCCAGCCGAACGCTGCCTCGCTGGGGGCAGGCGTCGTGACTGAGCTGTCTGACGCTGGCGTGTCATAGTCACCCGGCGAGGAATAATCCATATACGAGCAGGAACCGAAGCTCGATCGAGACATGGAGCGAAAGATCGGCGATTGCGGATTTGGAGAGGCCATGTTGGGCTCGCATCCCTGCGTCTCTGACAGCTGCTCGCCAGCTGTGACTGCACAGTGGGAGAACGCGTCCTCTGAGAACCCTGAAAAAAATAAATGATGTCAGAGGATGGTTCGAGGGATCATGTATTTGCAGCAGCTGACCGTATGGGCTCCGCTCCAAACCTTCATAGAGGTAGTCCAGGACGTCGGCTTCATACGAAGACGCGCCTGCGGCAGACGAAGGCTGGTTCTGCAGCAGCTCCTTGTCGACAAAGGAGAATTGGCTGCGGCAGGATGTCGAAGGGCCTGCTTCAGGCGCAAAGGAGAAAAAGGCCATCGAAGGGGCGGCTGCTAGCGTAGGGCAAAGCGGAAGGGGAGCGGGAGCGGTAGACGACGAGGCCAAAGCGTCGTCCGAAGATATATAGCAACCATCGTCCGGAGTGGCGTGAGCCCAGGGAGGGGCAGAGACAACAGCGGATTTGGCAGCACGTTGCGCCTGCTTGTGGAGAAGCTGATGCGAAGCCGACCATGAAAGGAGCGTTTGCGGCATCCGCTCGGGCGTCTGATGCGTATCCGGACAGATCAGCCCGAAGGTCTGGGAATGGAAGTTATAATCACGGACAATAGATCTTTGGCTGCAAAGGGATGGACGCTGTGCGCACCGAGGCTGAGCAGGGCACGCAGAGGGCACGATACAGGCAACCATTGTGCCTCGGATAGCAAGAGGCGTTGTGTTATAGGAAGGAGACGGGGTACTCACGAGGGCGTCATGTTCGCGGAGCTCACCCACCTGGTTTGCAGCGTGGCACTTGGTCAGAGGGCGCACATTGTGGTGCGTGCGATCAGCGTTGGACAGGAGGGCCACTGCGGGAGGCCTGCGAGGGTCGCCACTCGGCACATCAGATAATGGGTGTTCGGATGGATGGATGATCTTTATGCGCTTGAGTGGCGGGCCCTCGCGAGCGCCGAGGAGGAGGGGCGGCGGGGAGGGCAGACGTTTGTGGGCGAAGCAGGGCATGGGGGGACGGAGGGGGAGCGGTGCTGCGCATGTTGGGAGGGGGAGGGATATAATAAATGGAGGGGTTCGATGGAGGCGACACGGAAGCTGTACAGTTCGAGTGGGCTGAGATGTGTGAGAGCCCGCAAGCGAGAACGCTTCGAGGAGTGTTCCAAGTCTGCCCGAATAGGAAGCACGACCACAATCGCCTCCCGGATGCCAACTATCGCCCGCTTCGCCGAGTATCATCCCATCGCTCCTCCCCCGCCCAGCCTGATTCAAGCATGATATCCATCATTCGCACCCATTTCAACGTGCACATGTGAACACCACCCCTCGCTCCTGTGCAACCTAATACCCACTCACCGCACCGCAGAAGCCTCGGCCGCAGTACGCTTGTCTACCGAGCCACGCCCTCAGACCACCCACGCCGCCCAGTCACATTTAGCCTTGCTACTGCCGTTAGTGTGACACACCATCCGACCGCTCGCCGCCTGTGCCCTGTCAGTCTCTGCGCTCAATTGCCCATGCTGTCATCATCATCCGTCGCCGCTGCTTCCTCGCCTTCGCCCCTGCAAATTGTATACCGTACAATCACGCATGGAACATATCACTGATCGCATCCTCGTACAGGGCAATGTCCAAACCTTGAACAGGAACAGCCTTCTCAACCTGATATGCCCGGCCGCCGGACACAGTCCGCCGCGGCGTCCCAATTCGCCCTCGCTGCGCGATCGACCCTTGTTTTCCACCACGTATGATAGTACGAGGATCCCAGCTTGCTGACTCCGGTCTAGATCGCGGCGACGTGTTCACTCACCTTGTCTCACATTTGTGTCAGGGCTCCGTCGCAACCCCGCGCCTGAGATATCCTTGTAGGCACACTGGCCTTCCCCGGTCGTGTTCTCCAAGCTCAGAGTCTGTGCCTGGGTGTGTCCGCGAATGATCGTATTGAGCGAACTTTCGTTGGCATGACACATGAGCGGGCCCAACGACATTCCGTCACCGTCGTCTTCTCGCGCCCGAATCCGCCGCGTCGCAGGTTTAGACGACACAAGATTGGAGTCGGCTTTGCCTCTGCACCCTCCCGCGCCTGGAACTGCCCGGCTCAGCGCCACACGTGCCCGGCCTTCGCAGCGACGTGCAATGGCCCGGGAAGAAGTGCGGCGAACGAAGCCATCGCCGAGCACACGGAGCACGAAACGGGCCACGACCGTGCCACCCCAGCACATGTCATGCCACCCCCGGCGTGGAGGCGACTCGATGCAAATCACCGAACGCGGCGACGTATGGAAAGCGCTATCCACGGCATGCCCGTAATGGCGCTGCTACCACCGCGACTGCGACTGCGTCCGTCGCGCTTGATTGTTCCGCTGCGGTTAACAGGGAAGTGCGGCTGCGGTATGTACGGCACCTCTGCATAGCATGCCTCAGCAGCGGCGTACCGTTCATGATGAACTGCTCCCTCAGATCAACGGACGTCACAACTCAATCCGCTGATGACTGAGGCGCGAGCCGCCGATGTTGGTGCGTCGCCCACGCCCGTGTGTCCCGTGTGTATGCACGTCCGGATCGGGTGGTGGCCGAACTATCCACGGCTGTTCCTCTGAATGACAGAGTTCAATAACGGCCGCCCTGAAGTGCTCAGACCACGTACCTCGCGCCGAATGAAGAGCCCCAAGCCTCATGATCTGAGCGTCCTGAAACTGCGTGGAAGCGCGTGCATCTGCTGCAGTGCCGCAATGAACTTCTGTTCGACCTGCGTGACCGGATATCCTTGACGCTGCATCGGAAGTGGCACCCAGCATACACACGCAGCTCTTCGACGCCTGAGATAAGCGCAACAGTCCATTTCTCTGTCTTCCTGACAGGCTCAGGTGCCGACGCGCTTCGGCTCGGTGAGAACGTAGTGCGGACGCAGAACGCTGATCAAAGTTCTGATCTATGGACGTCAGGATATCCAAGGTATCCGGATATCCTGCTACCGCGCCTGTTGCCGTCAGCGTGCGCAACGTGGAAGTCGAGTGTGGCCCTTGGAGACGCACATATATACTGGTACAAGTGCCGAGGTTCTTGTGTACATGGTCTTGGCGCGTATGTAAGGTTGGCGTCATCCATAAGCATCCAATGCCACGTGCGGTGACTGGGTGTGACTCCCCGCTGGTTTGCAGGATGAAGCGCTCAAGCGTGACTGGCCTTCGTCCCTCGGGGAAACCTCGCAAACCTAACTCCTCTCTGAATATGCCCCCTTTTGCGAAATGGCTCGCGAGAATCTGTGCAAAAATGAATTCTCTACAACATATGGCGAGCCGTTTGCGAGAAAGTGTCGATGGTGGGGACTAGATAGGTTTACAAGCCAAAGTCACGCCCGCTCGCGTGGCATTGGATGCTCATGGATGACGCCAACCTTAGCTATAGCACAACGATGAGCGTGAGAGAGCATATGGGGTGCAGTTACAGGTATAGCTGGGAATCATGATTCGGATCCGAAATCAAAGTCGTAGCAGGAACTGTGCGGGGGATCAACCTTGTACCTGCGTCATCATCGTGAGCAGGAACCAGAACACACTGGCATCCACTTGCAGAGCAGGTGAACTGCTGGAGCAGGGGGCATTAGGATAGCGGAACCTCGCTCTGCACGTCAGCCGTATATTAGCACCGCTCAATTGAGTCTGGTGAGTGCTCCTCACCGAGGGGGTCTCCATGGTATATTTCCCCTCCAGCAGCCCGGTATACGCGTGTACCTCGAACACCTCCACCTGCGGCATGTGGCGCTTCAGCTTGTCCGAGGGACTGAACTCCCATATCTTCAGGACAGCCGGTATCGACTTGCGGATACGCTCGCACAACGCCAGTGTCTCCGATAGGGGACGTCCCCGATGGAGCTCCGCTTCGAAGGCGATCTTCAGGTAGACTGCGGTAGGGCGCGCCCGTGAGCACTCAGGCTGACGGATTGAGGGCATAAGCCTACTTACAGGGGAAGTTCTCGTCGTCGGGCGGGTACATCTCTGCAGCCTTCTTGTAGAACTTCGCCGCTGCGGCAAGCATGTTCTCGGCTTGCTCAGCTTCGTTTGCTTGCTTGGCACTCAGCCCTTGCTGCATGAACACCGCCCCAAGGACGCTGCAGTGAGCTAGGGTCAGCACTGAGCCCGACATAGACCAGAGGTAGGTTCGTACGCATGTGCTTCGGCCACAGGGTAGACGAAGAACGAGTACCATGCACCCTTGTCCATCGGTCCGTCGCTCTCGTCCTTTGGCACATTCTTCGTGGTCTCATCGACCATCTGGTTCGCAATGTCGATGAGATCCTCGACGTTGTACTGGGAGTCGTCCTCGGATTGTTTCAGGGCCTTCATGTAGTCCGACACAGTGAACACAAGAAAAACTCTGTGACGACGTATTACGACGAACCTGAAGGTAGGCATCCATCCGTAGGCGCTTGATGGCACGAATGAACGTCCTCTGAAAGATAAATCCTCGGTCGGCGGTGGGCACGTCGGGCCACGTCCGCACACCCCATTCGAGGACGTCAATGACATTGTTGTAGTACTGCATCGCGAGATCCTTGCTCTCTCCGCTCCGATGCGCGAAATACGCTCGCAAGAACCACGCGCTTGAGGCAGTATCAGTAGGCGGACTTCGGATCGTCTGCTCGAAATGCTGACTTACCGGATTGTCACCGCCAACGCCATCCGGACAGCTTTCCAGCCCTTCTCTTTCTGCCGCTTGACAGCTTCCTCCTTCACGGTCTCGGGACCGCCCGTAGACCAGCCGTCGTGAGCAGTGAGCTCGAACTGTACTGCAAGAACTTCAGTGACTTCCATTCACAGCGGGCGAGAATTAATCAGTCACCCTGCAGCTGCAGTAGGTCGAGCCAGTCTGAGGAGTCCATATGGAATACTCGATCATCCCTAAGGATACCGCCGACGATCGACTGAAGAGCCTGGAAACATGCCAGTGAAGGCGCATGAGCTTAACTAGCGGCGGGCGAACCCTGCAGAACGTACGTTGAGGTTCCCTTCGATGCCCTTCTCGGTCTTCTTGATCTGTTTCATGTAGCGGACGCCGTCCACAAAGTCCTAACAGACGAGTCCACATGAGGTAGCTTGCATGACGTGGGCTAACTCACCTTGTATGCATTCATGATCGCCCACGCCTGCGACAGCGCATTCAGCCACTCTGCCGAGCTGCGTGCAGCTTATTACTTACGCTAGTGTTCAGCACGTTGTTTGCCGTGAGCACGTCCTCCATCCGCAAAGCACGCATCCATGGCCTTTCCGACTCGGGAATGTTGAGGACCTGCATCCCATGCTCTTCCAGCGACGTTGCCTTGTTCTTCTTCTCCAACTCAGCCTCGGCTTTCTTGAGGCCATCCTCGTACTGGTCCTTCAGCTGCTGCTGTTCAGGCGTGAGGTCTGCTGTCGGAAGAGTCTCTAACGCCCGTTTCCAGGCGTCAACGCTCTTCGCGAAAACGCGTAGTTCCTAACGATGTCATGTCAGACAGGTCACGGATGCACCAGATCGACGGACGCACGAAGGTCGCCTTGGCCAACCGCGCCCACGCCTTGCCATAGTTGGGATCTATCTCAACAGCCTAGGAATCCCGGATGAGACATCCTGCGCAGCCGGGCGAAGGATCATGACGCCCTGGTGGCGTACCTTCTGCGCATCTTTCGCGGCGTCCAGATATCTAGAAACGCGTCGCACCGGTCAGTTCAGCCCATCTCGCGTTCATCATGAGCACCCACTGTTTGAGTGCGATGTAGCTGGCCGCCCGGTTGGAGTAGAGCACCGCGTTCTCGCCGTCGAGCTTGATGGCGTCTGTGTACTTCGATCGTGCCGCGGAGTAGTCGCCCTTGACGTGCAGCGCGTTGCCTTCCGCCTTCAACGCCTCGACCTTGGCTTGCTTATCGGTATCGGACGACATCCCGACGTGTTCGCAGAGCAAAACTGCGCGATGTGCGATATATCGCTCGCTCGCTGCGCTACCCCGCACCGCAGCGATTTCTCAAGTACTACACCCGTCATCTGACCCTCATTTGGGAAGTGTCCAGGATAAGCGCCCTATGCACTTGGCAGATACTCATGCATCGTTACGCGAAGCCGCTACGCTCCTCGCGTGCTTTTACGAGAGCGTTGGCTAAACAAAGGGGCGGGCGACGCACGCGACATGGCAACGCCTCGGAGTACGTTTGTATTGTGGAGGGCGCGGCGCAGTGAAGGTTGACCGCCCATGTCAAGGCAGTCCTTGCTGGCATCTGGCAGACGCATACACCGAGGTGAAGCGAAAGAGAGAAATGGGATCAACACCGGGACGCTCCGTGATTACAAACTAAGAAAACAGCATAGACAGTATCGAGAACATGACCTCCACCTGTGTGAGAACGCACGCCAAATCCTGCGCCTTGCATCCCCGCGAATCCGACCGAGTGATATCGTATGGAAGCGATTACTCGCTCACCACAAGCCCGCTCATCGCCCGCTGCACCTCTGCGACCGAGCTCCCAGCTCCGCCGATGACCCGGGGACCCAGCCCGGGGTGCCTCACACCCAGCGCAGCGCCAAGCATCCTCTTGCCCGGGTCGCCGATGCGCGGAGCGCCATGGTCGGGCTGAGCAGCGAGGACTGCGGGGTCAGACACGGTCGGATCGATGGGCGAGACGTCGCCGCTGAGAGAGGATGAGATGAGGGCGTTCAGGGTGGGGTGTGAGGGGAGGTTGGGGAGCGTAGGAGACGGCTCGCGATCGCGAGCGGAGCCCTGTTCGACTGCGCTGCCGTTGGTCTGGATGCTGCCGCCAGACGCGTTGTTGTTGCGGTTATAGTGGCTAACGGAGGCGCCGCGGTTGTGGGAGACGGATCCTCGGACGTTGTGACCACGCCCCGAGTTGTTGTGCGTCCTGGAGTTGACGGACTGGATGACCTCCTGAGCATCCGGGCCGTCATAGGGTTTGATGGTAGCGGTTGACTGGGAGTTGGGAGACGTAAAGATGGATGGAGGGAAGGCGAGGGCGTGGAGGTAGGCCCGTTTGGCTGATTACGCACAAAATGCACACATCAGCACCACAATCGGGCACGCAATCATGATATGCAGGAGGTATGCACGGGCACTCACCGACAGTGGCATCATTAAAGACAATGAGGAGGCTAGTATCGTTAATCCACTTGATCTTGAAGCCACCGTTCACGTTCTCCCATTCGGAGAACGCGGCTTGAATATCCCTCGTCTTCAGCTCCTTCGGGAAGCCGGTGAGGGAGAGGATGCGAGTGACGCATGCAGAGAGCTGAGAAAGTGAAGCTGCCATCGTAGCACACTAGTGGGGCTGTAGTGCGATCTGTCCGTCGAGGAGGGGAAATGGGCGTGTGGGTGCTGTGCGAGCGGCGGGTGGAGACGAGACGAGAAACGAGTTAAAGGATGATAGAGCTATACGTTAAGGCGGACGGGACGTTGAGGAGGAGGAAGGAGCGAGGAGATGGTGTTGTACAAGAGAGAATTTCGAAGAAGCCAGTCAAGAAGCACCAGCGATCCCCCAAGCGCCCGTGCGCATCAGGCGCGCTCCCCGCCAAAAGCCACGCTCCCGTCTCCCATCACAACCGCTCATCCGGCCACCGCGCACGCTCAGGCTTGCCATCGCAGGTCTGGCTTTATCGCAAGCTACTACTATACCACAAGAAATTACTGGGTGCATACTGTAAGGCAGCCTGGGTACACCTCTAACGGGACCAAGAGCCTCCAACTCGTAGCAAAGGCTTCAAATGCGTGGGATCGGCGGTCGGAACCGAGCAACCGTCCCGCTACAAGTGCCGAAGGTGGGATGAGAGCTATCATATACAGTCGTGTCGTTAGCATGGGGAGATACCGCTCAGGATCCATAAAGGAGCCCTGAGCTGTGGAAACATTGTTCGCACCACCGAGGGAAGGCGATCATTAGCGCGGACTATAGAGTGCGGTTGTCTCATCCCTGCTTTGTCGCATTCAGAAGCCACGATATATCCTTGGAGGCAACCAAGCGTACCTCATATGCCTTCCTTCCAATTGCCTCAATGCGATGATAGTGATCAAACGAAAGCAAAGGCTGATGCCGAGGAACATAACACCGAGCAGGAGGAGGTTGTTGACAATGGTGTCCATGGTCGGGACTGCCCATGAAGGGAAGGGTAAGGCAGCGCGCTGAGCAAGAGGCCCTAAAGGTGGGACTGCGTCGGGCGCACGGGTACGCAGCCTTTTGTGTCAGCACGACACAATGAGTGCCGTTGTCAGATTAACAAGGTAGGGCGGTAGCTGGATACCACCGTAGAGGACGGACCAGTACAACGTCGGGACTCGCACGCCGGAGGGCGGCTATGCGGTAAACAACGCGCTACTTGTGCGCAACTGCCTCTGCCCCCGAGCCGCAGAGGCTTGGGGCACAGGCAGCGGAACTCGTAGCTGGTCGACAGAGCACAGGACCGACGCCCTTTGTACGCATTCTCCTTCGAGCGCGGGGGCTGCATCGACATGTTACGCCTGCAAAGGCCGGTCGTTAATGCACTGTATACGTGTGATGGCCAGGCTCACCTACCAATATCCGGATATCGGGAGAATCTCTCGAACAAATGGTAAACGCTGGTTTGTGAGACGTCCCTGAGCTCGCCGAAGGCTCACCGTGAATGCGATGCCCGATGCAGTGCAAGGTGGTACCAGCGACCGGAAGAATCCTTGCATTGGTCCCGAATATACCACGAGAAAAGCCGATCCGGATAGACGTGACCACTGGCGGTACCCTCCTCCGTCCATGGGCGTCGAGCCTGGCACATGGCAGTGTAGAGAACAGCCGTTCAGCGGTACCGCCGCCATAGAACAGGGCGGCAATATATGCACATAGGTGAGATCTTGCGTCGAGTGAGGGAAGGAGAACCATCTGACTCATAACTCATCCGATATCCTTCAGCATAACGAGCCGCATGGTCGACCTATGAATTGGGGTAAGCACATCCTGGCTGCTAGAGGACTCCCAACACGTACGGACCGACTCACTGCTCCAGCATTCTTGCACTGCTGAGTTCGTAGCAAGGTACGATGTGCACCATCTCATGATACAGCCAGCTGGTCGTAAACGTCCTAAACGCTGCCAATGCGGATATTCGATGAGTGTACCTATGCAGGCGGAGGTGCAAGACGATTCGACGAGGTCACCCCCGTGATGTGCACTGGCCTGCCTTCTGGTGTCAAGCGTGAGCTCCGCAAGTCTTCGAGTTGTCAGTCATGCTGGCCAACGCATACAAGAGCTATCGTGCAAAGCGATGGCTATACAGTACAAGTGAGAGGGGATGCTCAAACAGGAGGAGTCCACATCTCCGTGTAGTCCGGGATGCCGGACCCCGGAAACCCTTGTTGCCCGCGTCCCTGGGATCCATGATAGACAAACCTGGCCGTTGCATCCATCTCTCGCTCGCGCCCTCGTCGCGCTATACCTCTCCTTACGCACCTTCACCATATCCTACGCCGCGGCCATGTACCACGACCTCGATGGCGACCTCATACGCGCATGGCAGATCCTGCACGAGCTCTCCGAGCAGAATGCGATGAACCAGAAGATGGCCTCGACGCTCGCGTCGCAGGCGCACTCGCTCAAAGTATGCACCTGCTGCCCACACCCGCGCTGCCGAGCATTCATGCATGCAAAGTGATGTAGTCCGAAGCCAAGAATCTTGCGAGTGGCATCTCTCTGCGGAGAGTCAACCTCGATATCTCGAAAGGTGCGTTGGCCTTGCTATCTTGGAGGGACACTGCGTGGAGACTGATCGTGACGCGTGCAGAGACGTTCGAGTCCGAGCTAGAGAGACAGAACGCGCAGATCATCATTGAGAACCATACCCTCCTACAAGAGAACAAGCAACTGTCTGCACTCCTGGAGGAGTACGAGAAGACAATGGACAGAGTCATGACGAAGTTCCGGGCACACACGGTACATACTCCCTTTCCCCCGAAATGTCTGCAGTAACTCATGCCATGACTCTAGGCAGCGGCTCAGCAGCACGAGCTAGCCCTTACACGACATTATGAAGCCCTTATGCAGGGTCTAGAAAACTCGCTCGCACAGAGCGACCTCTCAAACAACACCGCCACGACCCTCTCCCTCCACCGACTCGCCCAGAGTCTCCGCGCCCTCCTCCAATCGCTCAACGGCGAGCCCTCCGAACCCCACCCCCACCCCCAGTCCCAAACCGACCCCTCCCAGCCCGCCGCGCACGACACCCTCGAGTCCCTCGACGCGCTCCTCGACGCGCGAGACGACTGGGCGATCGAGCGCGAAGCCGAGATCGCGCGCCTCGAGCGCGAAAACGAGGAGCTCCGCCGCTCGCTCGGCATCGACCGCGCCTCCGCGGAGGCGAACGGCTGGCTCGAGGACGAGGCGCGCGAGCTCACCCTCCGGCGGTACATCCCCACGACGTACCCGCACCCGCAGCACCGCTCCGGCAGCCCCGGGCAGATGCAGATGCAGATGCAGATGCAGATGCAGATGGGCGTCCAGCGCGGCGGCATACCTTCCTTCGACGCCATGTCCGGTGGCGGTAGTGGCGGCGGTCCTGGCGGGAACATGCAGATGAACGTGAACATGGGCATGGGGATGGGCATGGGCCAGGGCGGGCCGAACCCGGGCATGGGCATGGGCATGGGCGGCCAGGGCCCGATGCAGATGCAGATGCAGCCTGGCCCGGGGCAGGGCGCGGGCGGCGGGATGCCGATAGGCATGCAGGGCCCGGGGATGGGCCAGCCGGGCATGCGCGGGGTGCAGGGGCGGCGGCCGGCGATGTTTGGGCGGGGACGGGGTGGCGGCGGGCCGCCGCCCTGGGACGGCATGAACCAGAACCCGCCGCCGCAGGAGCGGCCGTGGCAGATGCAGGGCGGCGGCTTCGACCTTGGCCGATGACCGATACCGTGACCTCCGATCGCACCTCGCACCTCGCTCTTGTACTTCGCTTTCGCTCTCGTGGATATATATTCGCATTCTTCGGATGTTCTGAAGTTCATTCTCGTCGAGCGAAAGCACACGCGAGACGGCAATGAAGCATAAGACGGTTTATAACTGATCATGACTAGTAGCGTGCAAGTAGGTACAGCGTGAAGAACGGACGGATATCACCACATCTCTCGGCGGGGGTATGTATATACTCGTACAACAACGCACACAGCGCACTGTGCGTGCGTGTCTACCGGAGGAGGGCGGGGACGGACACGGGGCAATGTAACATGTACAGCAAAGCGCGACTCAAACGCAGCAGAGCGGGTTGCAAGGATGGTACAATGAAGAGGGGAAGAGGAAGAGGGGAAGGGGAAGGCGGCATGCGCGCGAGGCGGACTAGGGAGCATTAGGCATCATAGAGGGGAAGGAGAAATGGTCCATTCCGGGATAGACATGTAGTAGAGGAGATATGGAATGTGGGTGCGCCGCGGCGGAGGCTCTACCCGCCCATGGAAAGCCACAAGTACACGGCCCCGCCGCAGCGACCACATCCGAAGACAAGGACGAGAGGGGAGGGTAAGGAAAATATCTGCGTGATGGGGAGATGTGGAGGAAAGGGGATAGGGCAGATGAGGAGAGACGTGGGGGAGTATTAGAGGTCGTGACGTGTCCGTAAGCTTCATAAAGCGCAGAGGCGAGCAGCGATAGCAAGCGCAAAGCAGGGGATGTGCGAGACGCACTGTTCATGTATGCATGTATGAGGGGGATTCGGGGAGTGGTTGGGTTAGAGGCAAGGAACGGGAGGGGGGAAAGGCGGAAAGCGAGGCGCACCAATAACCTAATACGCACCCCTCACCTCCCACCCCAACCCGCTCCTCCCCACGCCCTCCCACGCAACGCCCAGCACCTTCTCCTTCAACAGCCCCCCTGCCCCTCCCACACCCGCGCCCGCGCCCCCCGCGTCCCTGCTCCGGCTCTGCCACTCGATCCCATACACCCTGCACACATTCTGCAGCGCCTGCAGTCTGACGAGCAGCGGGTTCGCCACGGGGCGCAGGCGCGAGAGGACCGTCCCCGGGGGAAAGGCCGGGCGGAAGGGCGAGCGGGGGAGAGGTGGGGGGAGGGGGAAGACGCGTTCGTGCGCGGGGATGGAGTCGACGGAGGGCGTGCAGAGCGGGATGAGCGTGCGTTGTAATTGCGGGGACGCGTCCTCCTTGAGAAGCTCGGAGGCAGCGGTGAAGAGATGCACGTCCGTCGGACACACGCGGTACCCCTCGGGCCTCAGCCCGCCCGAGCGTCCGCGCACGGGCACCGACGCACAGCGCACACGGGGCGAGCGCACGGGGGACCGCGACGGCGAGCGCGACGTCGAGCGCTCGTACTCCGAGCGGGAGTAGAGGTCGACCCCGGCGGAGAACATCGTCGCCTTGACGTACGCCTTCTGGAACTGCGCCGCGAAGTCCACGAGCGTCGAGACCGAGCGGCTCACCCGGTGGACGAGCCCCGAGGGCCGCGGTGGCGACTGGTCGTCTGACTGCTGCCCGGATAGACCGTTGGAGCGCGTGAGGGGGCGGCCTCGGCCGAGTGCGAGGGGTTCGCGGGCTTTGGGCTTGGGTGGGGCGGGAAGGGCGAGAGGGTGTTCCGAGGTGGGGATGGTGAGCGCGGCGGGCCGCTTCGACGATTGTCTCGGCGGTCGAACCGACTCGATAGAAGGTGGTGAGGTAGAGAGGAGCTTCGGCGACTGGAGGATGGACTTCGTAGATGTACGAGGAGAGGAAGAGGGGGTGGTAAGGGCAGTCGAAGCCGAGCGGACGGAGCTCCTGCTCCCGAAGGAGAACCAGGAACCGGAGCGGGTGACCGTTGAGACTGAGGAAGACGTGCCGGAGGACGTACTGGCGAGAGACTCGAGCGTCGGGGACCGTACGGCCCTAGCGGCCGCACCGGCCTTCGCGTGTTCTCTCGTCTGGTGGGACGCCGTCTTTAGGAGGCTGTCTTCCCGGCGTTTGCCCTTCACGTCAACCTTGCTCGAGTCCACCGGCTCCATGAGGATGGCGAGCAGCTCTGCTTGCTGCTGAGAGAAGCGGGCGTGTGGTCGGGTACCAACGTCGTCGTCGAAGAGGGGCCCATGCATCGCCGCGAGGACATCGCTGAACGGCACAGACCTCGACACGCTCCGCGCATGCTTCAGCGCCAGTTCCCTCTGCGCCCTCGGCAGCGACAGCGACTCCCTCTCCTTGCTCGACGGGCTGCACGGCGGGGAGAGCGACAGCGGGCGGGACGGCGGGGAGGGCATGATGTCGTACAGGAACAACCCGCCAGCGCCCTCGTCCGCGCGTTCCCTCGCGGGCGACGGCTTGGGAAACCGCGCGTCCGCGTCCCGGAGCGAGTCGTAGCACACGAGCTGCCGATGCTGGCCGCCCGCTGCTATCCTTAGCTGCGCGTGCTGCCGGGCGGCCCGGGCCGCCTCCTCCCGCCGCGCACGCTCCCGCTCCCGCTCGCGGGCCTCGCGCTCGGCGCGCCGCTGCGCGCGCGCCTCCTCCTCCCGCTCGCGCGCGACGCGGGCCTTCTCGCTCTTGAGGCGCTGCGCGCTGCTCTCCCACTTGCGCTCGCACCTCCGCAGGCGCTCCTCGCGCTCCCTCCGCTTCTGGGCCTCTTTGGCGCGCCGCTCGGCCTCGCGCACGCGGGCCTCGGTCGCGTCGTCGAGGCGGAGGCCGCCGGGGGGCACGAAGGAGGAGGAAAAGTCTTCGTCGCGCACCTGGGCGATGCGGGGGTCGTCGTCGCCGCTGACCTCTATTCCGCGCAGCTTGAGGAGGAGGACCTTGGCGAGATGCATGTCCTCGAGGGCGTATGCGACGTGCATTCGGTCTTGCAGCGTGCGGGGTGGAGAGGGTGGCGAGTCATAGTATTCGAGAGGGCGCTCGCAGGCGTACGCGCACTCGTTGTCGGGGGGCGTCAGTGGTTCTGGCGGGTTGGGCTCCGAGGCGGCGGAGAGGACGCTGCTGGAGGAGTGTGTACGGGGCAGGGTGTCTGTGGGAGAGGTGGACAGGGACTGCCTGTGATGTGGTAGGGGAGCTGGGAGTGGCAGGAGACGGGATGACGACGCGACTGGCTGGCCACAGGAATTGCTTATAGAGGCGCGCGAGTCGTAGTAGGAAGGTTTGGATGGTCCGGGTAGGTATGGAGAGAGGACGGCGGAGGGGCGCGTCGGGGGAGAGTCGGGGAAGAAGGCGGGGATGTTGAAGTTGCGTTGCTGTGGTGGCGGGGGCGGTGCGAGGCTGTGGCCACCGTCGCGGTCTCTGGCGGCGCGGGCGAGTGCGACGGGGGAGACGTCTCTGGGGCGGCCGCGGCGGTCCATTGCGATGGGATGCGGAAGCGCTGGAGAGAGGGAGGGAGGCCTGGCTGGTGAAGAGGGCAGGGGAAGGGAAAGATCAGAGAAGGCGCGGTGACGACAGGATTCGGCTTATACGTACTCTACAGCAGATGCCAGCGGGAGATGCAAGATGCGATGGCCCGATCCGAACACACGCTCGCCTGTGCGCCCACTTTCTCCTCAGCCACGCTCCCCGAGATATGCGTCCAGATGCCCTTCCCAGATGCCTCGAGGCAGCGTCAGCTCTCGCCTTCGTTATCGCCCACGAGTCGCTCGTCGATCTCAGAGGGCACAGGGTTGCACGCGCGCACTACTTATACGTCCGCAGAGGGGGCAGAATGCAGAACAGGAGGTCCTGCGAGTGGGAAGAAAGAGAGTGCGGTCGAGCGTTGGCTGTCGCGACGGACAACGGGTGCGGAGAATGGACTCGCGGCCTCGAGCTACGCGAGCGCGCTAGCCCCTCTCCCGCTTTTATCTATTCAACGCCCGCCCGGGCCACCCTCAGCTAGTGGCCACTCGCTGCGGCAATAACCAACCGCTATTATTCGCTTTGCACCCTTGCTTTGTCTCGCCCTGCCCTACCGCGCTGGGCTGCAGCAGGACGCGCTGTGCGCCGCGGAGGCAAATCCTGCCCTCCAGTCTTGCCCAAGACGGTCAAGCATGCGCGCACGCGATCAAGCCCATCACCCCCGTCTCCATCCACCCCGCGGCGTGCTCGCAGAGCATTCCATTCTCCCCCTAGCTGCCATGTACTCCGTCTA
Organism: Trametes cingulata; assembly: GCA_022385765.1. Lineage (NCBI taxonomy): Eukaryota > Fungi > Basidiomycota > Agaricomycetes > Polyporales > Polyporaceae > Trametes > Trametes cingulata. Next base: position 385,323 of record MU277982.1, on the reverse strand, counting down.
CTAAGCACTCTGAGTAGATGCACTCTGGGAGACTACGAGTCTAGCACCACTCTTCTCGCGCGCCCGCCGTCCTCCGTCCCACACTAACGCCTCCGGGCTGCTTCGTCCTCAGGAGAAGTGCCCGCTCTTCCGCTTTGACAGCACCCCGCGGCGTCGGACATCTGGTCAGATAGATACCAGTCATCTCTCAACCTTCAATCTACAGTACGTGGGCAGGAAGTCGCGATAAACAAACCTTCTACAGTACCACCGCAGCGCCCGACCCTGCCGTACACCGCAGCGAGTCTCCGCCACGTTCCAGTCGCCGTGGACGATGCTTCGCGCGAACTGCCGCCGCCACCGCGCCACCAGCACATGCCTCCCTCCCGTCCCTCAGGCCTCAGCTTCCCCTCTTGTATAACAGTGGCAGCACGCCACGCCACGCAAAAGTGCCTCCGCGCATCGTCTATTCACCGACTTGCCGCCGCCCAGATCTAGGCTTCCGACACGTTCCAGGAACTCGCCGCATTGCACGACCGCGACGACAGCAAAACAGCAACAGCATCCAGGTATACTGGGTAACTGGGATCGTCCGCGCGCCCGAAAGGCATCGCCCGGCCCAGCTCCGGCCACTATACTTGTACATGTGCGCCAACTCGGTACTCAGACTCTGGGCCCGGGTCGTCCCCACCCGGGGGAGGCTCTACGGTACGCACCTGCGTCTCCCCCTGGACTCTATACCGCAGAGCAGCCCGGCCCCCGCCCGCCTTCCCGCCTGAACATTGAACAGCAAATTAGCCTTTAGCTGTTCGTACCCATACCGTGCGCACCAGCACTACTCCCGCGTCCGAGTCCCAGGGTCGCGCGCGCGCATCCCCCCGATGCGGCGTGCGCTCCCAGGCTGTCAGCCCGGAAGAAGCGGCCTGGCGGGGCACGCCGCGCGATAGGCCTGGGGCGCAGCGGAGGGTCGTGCCGGTCGACGACGAGTGCTCAGTACTCAGTGCTCCCGCGCGCCCCTGCGGCCGTGATTGTTGAAGGTTCAAGGCAGCAGGGTCGTCGACTCGTCCCGGGCTGCCGACTTCGTCCCTGCGGGATCCGGGCGCGTTCTCGAGATAGCTGGGGAAGCCGCGGCCGGGGACGGGCACTGCGAAGAGGAACTTGACGAAGAGGAAGGGGAAGGGGAAGACGGGGATGAACGTTTGAACGCTAACGTTGATTAACACCTGAGCCAACGACGACAGCCAACGGGCAGCGCCGCACCCGCGCTCGAGCCTGCGATAGGTGGTACGGCCCCGGTACGCATGCGCGCGCGTTATCTCATGCAACTGCTCCCTCCGTTCATCTCTTCATCTTCATCCCATCTTCCTGCACGCAAGATCCGGTTGGCTGTCCGACTCGTCATATCTCATCGTGTCCCCGTACGCCGTCCACCTCACTATCATATCTCGCACAGTGCGCTGAACTCAAACTCTGCCCACTGGGGTGCGGACCGCACAGCGCAGAGTGCGTCTCCTACATAGGATGAGTCAAGGCGCCGCTGTTTGGTAGGTGGACGGACGGGAGTTGTTCATTCCGGCTCCATGACGACACTGCCCTGCGAGAGCTCCGGCCCACCCGCAGCGGCCTCGAGTCTTCTCGTCTCCTTGCGTGCACGCACCACAGCTTAACCCTCGTAAGGACAGCCTGGCAGAACCCCTACGCAACACCTCTCGTCGACATTGCCACTAAACACCCTAGAACGTTACAGCGGCGACGAAAGGGGACGGACGTTGTGGCACATACATAGTACACGTCCCGGTACCGTACGACGCGTGCCTGGGAGAGGACCTGCCATTCCGGCTGGCCTCTCGCGAACAGACGCGTCGCGGAAGCAGAATCGCGGTGCGAGTACGCGGCCACGTGCACGTGCCCGTACGTACAGACTCGTACAGATTGGGCCCGCCGCACTCGCTGCTCCACAACGCCTGGCTAGCACGATCTGCGCGAGATCATCTTGTGCTCTTCCTGCGATAAGTTCGGCGCAGACATGATGCCATGCATTGATCGCGGACGCGCAGATGTCCGGAAACGCGCAGAGAAAAGAGGCGGCTCTCGTGCCACGCCGCAAATCCCCCATCATGCATCACCGCGCGCATTCAGTCCGGCGACATGAGGCTGGTCGACGCCCGGCTCCTGCCCACGTTTCCCCCTCGTTCCCCCCCGCTCGTGCCGTGTTGTCCTGAACGGGCCCCGTCGGCCTCTCCTGCTGCTGCGAGATCACAGGCAGGTGGCCATGGGTGCGAGCGAGCGAGCAGCGGCTCCGAGTGGCGAAATAGCGAGATGGTGTGGCATGCACGCAGGTTTGTGGATGTATGGGTATCTCGCTGCTGCGTTCATTTCCGCTGTGGAGTATTTCCATGGTGAGTGTGTACGGCTCTGCAAGTTCCTCGCTCAACGTCCGTCGCTGACGTTGTACTGTACGGCTTGACCTCACTCTCAGGTACCAGGGACAGCTCATTGAAGGACAAAGCAATCCCATGCGTGCTGTGCTCGTACAGTCCGACCCCGAAATGCCCTCACTGTCTCCACCGCGAGCGGACTTCTCCCCATCTCCGACACTGATGCACGGCGCAAAGGAGGCAGAAGAACCTCGCTGAAACGTGATCCGATATCCTGACGGCGGTCGGACTCTCGCACACGATCGCAGCGCCTTCCTTGACAGGCTCGGGAGTAGGTGCGCACCGTCATCGCCCATGGCCGAACCGGCCATCCCCCTCGCAGCTTCCAGCAACATCACTGACTCAAGAAGACAGGGCGATTTGTCAAACTGGGGGCGCGTTGCTCGCGTTGAACGGCGGCTTTACGTGTTCGAGGCGTCCACGGGATGAAAGAGGCAACCCATGGGTCCCTCGCTGCACCTTTGCCGGACTCAAGAAGGTGACGAGCAAAACGACGTTAGCAGCAGCTGTACGCCTTCACGCTGCATCTCACACCGACAGACATCGTATGACCGCCTTTCCCAGGTCTCGGCCCACCCCAATACATGTGAAGGTCGACATATGCGCATGCAGGTGCCCCGTCTCTCATCGGTTGAGGCCACGGGCCACGTACGAGGTCCCCAAACGGCGTCGGAGCGCCCGGCCACGACGCTCGAGCGAGATCCGTTGCGAGAAGGCACCCGCAGAAGGCCCTGGGGTGGCCTTTGCGGACGCACCCGTGACGGCACGCGTCTTGCCCTCTCCAACAGCCGAGGCGAAGAGGGTCGGCTTCCGGGTTCTGGGTGAGTTTGCAGCTTGGTTGTCCCGGTTCACGCTCATGCGTGCGTCACCAGTGCAACGCTTCTCTCGCTCGCACCTCGTCCCATGCTCGTCCTGCCGTCGCTTCGCAGCCTCTTGAGAGCTTGGGACCTCCTCCTGCGCCAACGCGACCGCCAGAGGCGTTAGTGCGATTGCATCGATGAGCTCGGGGCGCTCGCACGCGACAACCGCTGGGAAAGGACTGCTGCACCTGCTCGCTGACGCGACCCTGTGACCGTGCACGCTCTCCCTCCAGCCGCTCCCGAATCTGTGGGGTGGGCTCTCGAGGGTCTGGACGTTGCGCTTTGAGCCCCGCGACGCTCGTGAGGAGGAAAGGGTCGTATCTGTGGGGTGATCTGTCTTGTGCCTGTCGATTTATCGGCGACTCGCTGCTGCCCCTCCCCGATCGCTCTCACAACGCTCTCTGCCTGGACTCTCGCGTCTTCTGCCAGCCACTCCCTCGTCGACATCCTACTCGTCTCGCTTGCCGCATGACTAGCTGTGCTCCCCGATGCTCTCAAGATGCTCTCACGAGATTCTGTTTGCGCCATATCAAACGCCTCGTTGCTGCGCTTCCGCCAGTCATCGAGCTCGCCACAAACCCGTCACCCCTTCCTGTTCTCCCTCAGACGCGCGTTCCAATGTGGTCCAGGGTTCTCTGAGTCTGCTTCGTATGGCGACCGTCATATTGCTCTGGGCGCTGCCTGTCAAGCCATGTCCTCGGCGACCTTCAAGCTGCTCCCTCATTGCCACCCTCGCCTTTCCTGCGGCGGGGAAGACACCCTCGCTCAGCTCGACACCGCAAGAGGCGCTCGACGAGTACTTCTCGTGGGGTTGCTTTCTAAGCCGCACACGGACCCCTTCTTCTCTCCGGGCCCTCTGAAATGGAATTCGGACTGGCTGGCTCGACTAGGAAGTCCGTTTCTGTTCCCCGACCAATGAAGCCTGCTTGAAGGCCGAAATCTTCAGGGCTTCGTCTTCCACGCATACCGGTTGAACGCCAGCACACCGTTCGAAGAGACTCTCGGGCTTTGGCCCCGTCAGCGAGCATGTGGACCCTACTCGGACGGCGACCCTGGCGTTCAGTATGCAAGGTGCCCTCGTATCCGTCTATGCGCTTTCGCATGCGCCCGCATCTAGACTCTGCTCGTGACCCTCTCAGTGCTGCGAATTCTGGCCAGGGAACTGGCGCTAGTACTCCTTCCCTAGGGTCCTTACGACCACAGTGGCGTTCAGGACACTCGTTTCACCCCACTCCGTGTTGGCAAAGAAGCATCCTTGACGGGATCCTAGAAGCTTCCGACGCACGGCTGCAAACGAAGCTCCTCTACATGCGGCCCGTGACCTCGCTCTGCCGATCTCTGTTGCCGCTAGGATCTCTGACGCTGCGCTCTGGACTACTGTATGCTGCAGTGACATCGATTCTACTGTAGGCAGTCGCGCTCACCGCAGCGGAAATGCGTTCACTTGCGACTACGGCTCCCGCAATACGACACATTATGCAGCCGTCGGAAAACGTCCGCAACGCTTCTCCCGTGAGCCTGCTTCGCTTGGGAACGAGAACGAGTAATATCACCGCAACTGATCAGAGTCCATATGCTGCAGTCCGTCTATGCATACAAACACCTCCCCTCGTCGATCATCGATCGTAATCGATACTGGGGCATTATCCATAGGCCTCGGGGAGAGAAGAATATACACCGCCTGCTCGTCTGATACCGCAGTGTGGCCTCCAGCTCGTGCGAGGCTCGTCAAATTCGGTTGAATCTTGGCACCTCGGTTCTTAGGATAGTGGCCAGTCTCAGCACACGCAGCACGCCTGCATCTACGCCATCGATACCGCTTGAAGCAGAACTCGGTCAAGTCTGTCCCGGAGACACGGCGGAGAAGGGACGCGCGGTGGAGCAAGCTGCTCTGCGCTGGGCACGCGCGACGCTCGACGACAGGCTGCCGTAGCTCAATCTCAACCTGCTCCACTCTTCGCAGTGCGTGCCGTAGCACGCATCCGGGCACGAGCATCCATTCGGGCACGCAGTCGCTATTCTGGTAGGCGGACGCTCACTCAGACTATGCGAACGCGAAGCAGAGAACGTCGACGCTCTCTGGCGGCCGCTACGGCCGGCATTGCATCACCCCACACCTCCCGCCTTCTCAGCCTTCGTCCTGCGCTTCGTTCGCATTCCGTCCCCTTCTAGCTGTCGCATCTCTGACAATCCTGGTCGCGCGACACTCTGCGGCAATACAGTCTCCTACAATGGCCCCTCCCCCGCATCGTCCGGCACGTCCATCGGCGCCCCTGCCTCGACGCAATCCGCGTCCACGCCGTCATCCGCACTCCTATAGATATCGATATCACGTTCCCCCGCGCAGTCCAGGCCCGGACGGGGTGCAGTTGGCGAGGTAATGTCGCCCTTATCTTCTCCGTGCCGGACGCAATGACCGCACCGCCGCTCGCCCGACTCTATACCATGACGTCGGTCCCTGCTCTGAATTTCCCGCCCGCTGCAGGCACGTTGACGTCGGCCTCATCAGCATTTCCTCATATGTACGCACGCTGCTCGTCCATCGCTACGCGTCTATGGCATGTCAGAGGAATGGACCGCCTCCTGGCTGCGTTTCGCCGACATTACTGCTCAGGGCCCGGTGTTCTATACGTAGCTGAGATCACTTCCGTGAACACCGACCACGTAGTCCGTCCTAGGCCTTATCTCGAATTGATGCCTCACATGGAACAGTGGGAACAGCAGTCATTATGAAGGGTCGCAGTGCTTGACAAGGTTTGTCTCATCAGGCTATTATAGCCCGCTCCGTCGGTTCGTTCTATCAGGGAATGCGATACCGATGTCAGGGTCACCACGCATGACGCTGACTACAGACGTGTAATTACGGTACTCAGAACATCATTATACACAACGGTGCTCGGAGATAGAAACAGTGCAGTAGGACAGACAGACCGACAACGATGACAAAGAGAACGGAGATGGATAGAATCCCGCGGACGCATACGACCAGCTTGCATGGAAGCCACAAAAGAGGAACAAGGGCGATCTGCCAAATGGTTGTGCGCGGAAGGGTCTGGTTGAGATAGTAGGCAGCGCAGGCGGATATCAGAAAGAGAGTTTGTGCGACAGGTAACGCGGGAAGAGCGGAGATGCTTGAATGAAATACGCTTGATGAACAAGAAGTGAAACGAAGGGCTTGGTCTTCGGTATGCAGCGCAGCTGATGGAGGGGTCGCTCTGGTCAATGAGAACATACCCCTGCTATACGATGTTGTGCCTTGCAGGATAGACTCACTGAGTTGCAATGAATAGTCCATGACGGCGTGGAGGCGGCGGGATCCCTGTGTCGGCGGTTGTACGTCGCTAGTGAGCGTGTATGTTACTATCGGCGGGAGTATTCACTCACCGTTACATTCCCCCGCCAGCAGAATACGCCCTGGCGCGGCCCATCTGTGGACGGACCCACTCTTTGGTCTTGCGTGGGGTTGGCAGGATAGAGGGAACTTCCCCGAGGGCGCCAGCAAGCGAGCTCGAGCTGCTGTCAAAGAACGGTAGGTAGGGCTGCGAATACAATCCAGGATGCGAGGGCATTACGTTGTCCATGGCGAAGGTGACAGTCCTAGGACGCTCTCGTTCTGGAGCTGTAGAGCTTGCCAAGATGCCATCCAGAGGCAGAGCATCCAGTGAGTTTCCAGGAGAAGCCGCTGCTACAGTGGCACCACTGGCGAGGGGAAGTTCCGGGGCTGTCAAAGGCAATTCCAAGATAGCACTCAAGGTGTCCCAGAGATCGTCCAGATCGTTCTCGTGTGGCGTATGAAGGGAAGCAGAGTCCTGCTGTAGAACCACAGGCGCCGCTTGGAGCTGCTGAGCCGGAGCCTGTCTAAAAGCGGCGCCGCAAGATACCTCAGAGGAAGACGACAAGCCGCCGGGAAGGAAGTCCTCGTAGTAGATCTCCAGTTGCCTAGTCATATGTGCTTTGTACGTTCCGACGCACTCTTGGATACCGTCCGCGGGTCCCAGCACACGAGACAATGTATCGTAACACTTCTCGCGCTGGGTTTGGTCGAGCATCGCAGTGCCATCTGAGAGGAAGACCGAGTCAATCTGTGGGTCGCGAAATTTGCGGGAGTATCCGGGAGGCGGGCGAGGACACTGGGCCGAGGTAGAAGTCATTTTCTGGAGGACGCGAGTCGCAGAAGGAGTATGCCTGGTGTGAACGCTATGCGTAGGAGCCGCAGGTATCACGGTACGAGGGAAGTCGTATCTATGCATGTCGATGCCATGGCGATCGAGAGACGTATCCAGCACGGGCAGGACCTTGGGTACGACAGCGGGACGGACCTCCCTAGTGACCGCAGGACGGGAGAATACCGCCTGGGAGGAAGGGGGAACACCTGTGGCCGCGTTGTGCAGACTAGAGCTAGCCTTCGCAGGCGGCAGCGCTGGTGCGATAGACCGGCGAATGCGCCTCTGTATTACCAATGTTATGAGCCAGATATATGCGCATATAGTGAGCTTCAAGACATGCCCACCTGCATGCGCATGGCGTCCGTCTTCTGCTCGACGGTCGCGCGCTTGTCTTCTTTTGTGACCCTAAGGCCCTTGCTGTGGAACCAATCGTAGATGTGCCGCCGATCCACCTTGTAGCGCTGCTGGATCTGCTGTCGAATAGCGAAGGACGGCATCTCGACGACCCCAGGCTTGACGTAGCTCTCTAGCTCCTTGACAAGCTCCGGCCCCAGACGTACAGCGAGAGACTCCGGATTGACGCGTCGTCTCGTCGACGCTGGGACGGGGGGAGGCGAGCGGCTCTCCACCAGTAGGTTTCTGCTGTATGGGTCCTCCGCTGTCATACTCCTGCTGATCCGCAAAGGTTCGAAATCCGACGGCGCAGATCGCTTCACGGGGAGGAAGGTATCGCAACTAGACCTGTAGAAAGACATACTAACAGGTTCACAACAGGAACGGAATATCTGAGTCTTGATAGGTGCGCGATGGGGGGATGATGGTGGTCTTGGACAAGAAGGTGCGCACCCCGTCCCACTGTGAAGGGTAGCTGCCTCAAGGACTCCGATCACCCTGAATATCACAAACGGTGCACCATACAGATCGGCTCGCGCGGCCCACGGGCTAAGCTCAGAGTTCCCGCTCGAATATCCAGGTGAGTGCGTTTGTCCCAAAGACATGGCACACCGTCTATGAGTCCATGTGATTATGGCGATATATGTAGGCTACCCCAGAGCTCAAGACGTCCGTTTCACCACCCGCTCCGTCAGCACCTCTAATGCTGCCTTCGCGTCGCTATCGGGAAGGACCGCCAGCACCTCTCGCGCCTTGTCTGCATGAGCACGCGCGAGGTCCCGCGTCCGTTCTACACCGGAGGATCTCCGTACGAAGTCCCTTGCCTGGAGGAGGAATGGCGATGCATGTTAGATATCAGTGCGTCTCCGTGCACAATGTCGATGACATACCAGTTCGACATCGCCCGGCTGTTCGAACTTGCGCTTGATGAGAGGTCCCATCTCTGGGTGCTCCTCCCAGGCGAACAGTGCTGGACCAGTGGCAAGTCCCAGCTGCAGGTCAGCACCTCCAGGCTTGCCCAGAGTAGCGTCGCCGGCCTCATAGTCAAGAATATCGTCCACCAGCTGTGAACGTACACGTCAGCGCATGGCGCGCACATGGAAGACGATCCGGCTTACCTGGAACGCAATACCCAAGTTGCGACCGTACGCATAGGCCACCTCCTTCCAAATCTCACCCTCTCTGCATCCGCCAAGGACGACCGCGGCGCGGGCACCCTTCGCCATCAGGCTCGCCGTCTTCAGGTACGTCTTCTGCAGGTAGATGTTCCAGTTTTCCTGCCCGACGGTAGGCGACAAACCAGGGAGACCCAGCTCCTCCGCATGCACGGACTTCAGCTGCAGGATTTCGCCCTCTACGAGGTTGGCAATGACGCTCGCAATGAGCTCGACGACCTCGTTCTCCCCTAGCCGCGACAGCGCAGCACTCGTCCGGCCCAGGAGGAAATCGCCGGCCAGGACCGACAGCTTGTTTCCGAAGGCGGCTGGCGCGGAAGCTGCGCCTCGGCGAAGGGGCGACTTGTCGATGACATCGTCATGCAGGAGTGAGGCGACATGGATCATCTCCACAATCTGGGCGAGCCGAACTTGGGTCGGTAGGAGGGTCAAGGGATCCTCCACTGCGGGAACATGGAGTGCTGGCGAGATGGGCGGTGGTAGGGGTGGTTGGTGAGGTGGCCGTGGTGACCGCAGGGTAAAGGATGTTTGAAACGACGCGGTGTGGTCAGGCATGTTTGGGTTCCAGTCGTTCAACACGTCCGCACGCGTTAACGGCCGGTCAAGCTCCTCCGCCCGCCCTCCCGCGCCCTCACACTCCGCCGCCCATTTCTTCAGGTACCAGCCGCTGCCGAGCCCATTTGTCGCCTGAGAGAACAGCAGGACGAGGAGCGGTCTGAGCTGTTTTGACGGATGCAGGAAGTAGTACTTCGCAATCTCCGTGAGGGAGGGGTGGGACGACCCGAGCAGGTTGAGCAGCGTTTCCCGGAGTTCCTTCAGCTGCGGCGCGACCAGTGCATATGGATCTGGGCGAGGAGATGCCTTCGGTGTGCTTGGCGCAGACGTAGCGAAGTATGTGTCGGTTGCCGGAGGCGCCTGCGGTTGTGCTGGAGCAGCCTTTTTCTGTAGGACATGCACGCTGTAATTTCTATGCGCGCGAGCTCCCGTGACCGAGGCGGGTTGTGGTAGAGAAGGCCGGCGGACCCCAGCAACAGGCCATCGTCGCATGACCAGCAAGGACGCTACCGCAGGCGTCGAGGGGACAGAGCAGGGAAAGAGGGAGTGCTGGCGTCGAGACTCGGAGAGACGTGCTCGGAGTCGGAGGGACGAGGATCGAGACAGCGCCCAGCGCGCCCGCCTCCGGCGTCCATAGTCGCCGCGCGCGACTCGGATGACGGAGTCCGCACGCGCTTCAATCTGCTCTCACCGGCGTAAAATACAGCGTTCTATTCCCACTTTGCTGCGCTGGGCACGACACTCGTGATGCCCAAACTGGTCTCGAGCATCTCATGAGCAAGCCACCAGAAGTACGCGTACATGTACGGTGTGAACGGCAACACGACGAGCGCACATACAAGCCAAACTGCAGGTATCGCTCCGCTTCGAGGACTCGCATCTGCCACAAACCCCAAGCCACAGGCACCCATGCAGCCGCGGTTCCTGGAAACACGCGTTAGGAGCGCAAGCCATCGCGCTCGTGTGCCCCCACAGGGAAATGGTATGTTCGAGTAGTCGTCGAGGACTGAGCGATGCGTAGCATGGAGCTGCCGAGAAAGCCGAGCTTCCCTCCAAGAAGAAGTGGTCAAGAAAATAGCTGTACCGGCCGTCCTCAAGCTTCAGTACCCGGTAGCGAAATCTGCCTGAGAGCGCTCTGTAGACTATACACGGCCGAGATATGTCAGACCATTGGGGCACATCCTACAAGGGTTGCACTCACACGACCCCAGCCCACTGTGCTCTCACCGAGTTCCCCGCTCCGTCCGTGGGCTGACCGGAGGAGGAGCAGGAGGCGCAGCAAGCGTCTGGCTCAGTTGGGCGACTGGTTTCTCCAAGTACTCGGCCAACTTTCTACCCTGAGAGCAATGTTAGAGCGGACTGAAAGTGAAACCAAGAGCGTTCACTGACTTTGGTCTCCAACGTTTCCCAAGGAACATTGGCGTCGGAGTTCAAGGCTAGTAGCATGAGGGGATCGTCATCCTCGTCCTTCTTGGGAGGATCAATCGGCAGTACGAGCAAGTGACCAAGCTAACAGGCCCGTTCGTCAATTCTTCGGAGCACCCAGGATAATTCAGCGGTGCCAGACCTCAGAATCAACCCGACCAACGTGTTGCTCGCGGGTCTCTTGCCAGGTCTCCGTGCTTAGGCCTACCAGAACGCGAACGTGATCCTTGGTCTTACTAGGGTCTGATGCGTAGCAGACCAGCTCTCCCTCCGGAGTGAATAGAGCAACAGTATGGAGGTTCGGAGGAGCCAGTGCGCGGGATAACAGAGTGCGTAGGTTGGCGAGGTTCAACATACTGGCGGTTCATGCGTACAACTCAAAGCCAGTCAGAGACGTAGTGGACGAGTTCACGCGATGGACTGAGATGGTAGTGGCGAGGCGCCCGTGCGAGACCTCCGACACCGCGCGCGACAAACGACTGGAAGCTATATACCACTTGCAGAGTTCGTGATGAAGAGAGAAAGAGCTGGTTCAGGTACACGAAGATACTTAGAATAAGATAATGCAAGGCGTAGAGCAAGCGTCTCATGTGGCATAGCATCATACCGACTTCGGCCCCATACGATCATCTAACGTTTTTGCGATTGCTGCCCACAATTTAATCAGCACCGGTCTGAGTATAGCACAGGCATAACCGCACTCACAAGGTAAGCCATAAGCTGCTGGTAACCAGGCTGACTGGGGTTCGGCGGCGGCATCCCATGCATTGGCGGCTGGTGCTGCTGAGCACCAATCAGGGCTGACGCGGGGGGCATGCTGTATGGAGGCATTGGCGGCGGAGCTCCCGCTTGTGGAGGTTGTTGCTGTTGCTGTTGAGTCTGCGCGCCTTGCTGTAGCAACGCCAGAATATTCGGGGGCAGACTGAGAGGCGCGGTGGTCCCCTGTCCAGGCTGCGGTGACGACGTCTGCGGGGGTAGCGGAGCATAAGGGTTTGCGGGAGGTGCTGATGAAGGGGCGGCGCCATATGGCGGACCAGGTGGCATCGGCATAGAAGGTGGTTGACCGTAGTACGGGTTTGCCGGCGCTGCAGGGGCAGGAGGCATCTGAGGCATCGCTGGGGGAGGAGCAGCGGAAGGTGCAGGAGGTGCCCCTGAAGGCGCTCCGGCCGTCTGAGGCTGCTTCAACGCGGCTAGGAGCTGCAGAAAACATGTAAGCGACGAGCATCTCACAAAGCGCTATGTTCCACCGCACCTGCTGTACCTTCTTCGCTTGCTCCAAGCGTTCCCGTTCATCCGCAGCCTAAAACAGTATGAGGACAAACCGGGGCGCGGAATCGACACCAAGAACTCACCTCGGCAAGCGCAGCAGGAGCCTGTCCGTATGTAGCAGCTGGTGGGGCTCCGTATCCAGGACCTGAGGGACCAGGAGCCCCGTAGCCACCTGGACCGTTCCTGTTACCGAACCGGTTGTTGTTGCCGTTGAACTCCCCGCCGCGTTGTGCTCGGCCAAACTCATCTTCGTTGGAGCGGTTGCGGTCACGATCCCTGTTGTTGAAGTCACGACGATCGCCCCAATCATCGCCACCATACCCTCGACCACGACCACGACCTCCACGACCTCCGCGCCTCCCGCGGAAGCTGGGTTCTTCAAAGTCCCTTTGGCGATCGAAACCGCCCCGCTCCTCACGGTCACGGCTGTACGAATGTGAGCAGTCCGAACCCGCTGAAGGATGTTGTACGTACCGTGGCGAGGCCCCACGAGGGTCATCGGCAGAGCTCGCGAAGACAATCTCCATCACTCCGTCCTGAAGACCCTGGTGGCGGAGACGATCATGGGCTTCCTCGCTGGCCTGATATACGCTTTCAGTTGAGCGCATCCTCCTAACGGATGTCTGCTTGGACTTACTCGCGTATCATAGAACTCGACGTAGCGTTGACTACAGAGCCATTAGCACGGAACTGGCCCAATGAGAGAGCTGAGCCTTACTCTGGCCGATCTCCAACAGGTCTGACCGACTTGACATCGCCGAACTGTTGGAATTTACGGCGCACCTCTCCGTCATCGATCGGCTGGTTTGTAGGCGAGTTACGAAGAGTCACTATTAGGGTTCCTTGTAGCTCCTAGGTACAGCGTTGGTGAATCGCTCACACAGCGTTAAGTAAAACGCACCTGTTCTCTTTGCCGATCTGCGCCTTTGCCATTGTCATCGCGGGGCAAGGAGTAGTGTACGTCGATCTGGAACCAAAGATGAGCTATATGGATTGACCTTCGAACGCATTGCTTACAGGACGACCGCTTATTTCAGAACCCTGAAGCCGGTCTCGCGCTCTCTCTGCAGCGCGTAGATCATACTTTATGACGGTTCAGCCTCCGATATGTCTGTCGTCAGGGATCAGTCACTCACATAAGTCACGAAAACCATGCCACGGTTGGCAATGAGGTCAAAGAAGGTCTTGATTTCGCCATGCTCCTCAAACAGACGTCTTACATCGTCGCTACTCGTCTCGTACTGTATGGAAGTATTCATCAGGGCGGGCTGCGCAAGTGCACTGTTCAGCGTTGGGCGACTCGCCTTAATGTTACGGATAAAAAGGGTGCGGCAGGGCCGTTCGCGCTGGATGCGTTCCTCAATAATCGAGTCGTGCACCTTGTCATCTCGTTCGCGCCGCTGCGGTCGTTTCTGGGATCGCCCATAACCGCCGCCCTGATTGTAGTTGTAGTCCGAGCCATCTGACAGAACGATGAAGGAACGTGAGAAAGATACTTCTAGGACCGACGAGGTAGACGGCGGCGCTCAGAGAAGACGGGGGAGAGGAGGAAGACGCCCTTTCTGTCCATACAAGCGCAGAGGACAAATCTGAGCTTGGCAGATGCTTGGAGGGTTACCTCCTCTGATTCTGGTCTGAGATATCGCCGACTCCGAAATCGATGAGAACAGACACATGTGAGAGCTCACGCCACGGTTCTCGCGGTTTGGAGCTCCTGTTCACGGTCATACGATAACCCTCATGAGGATGAGTTGGTTTCGCTCTGCACGCACTCCTCCGGACACAACTGGAAACTCAAACGGGGACTCTCAAGCGCACCTTCATAGCCGAAACTCTGGTCAAAGCCACCGGCATTGTCTGATCCGTTGTACTGCCCAGGACCAGGGGCAGCAAAGTTGCCGTTCTGATAGTATGGATCTTGCGGAGGACCTGACTGGTAATTATTGTAGCCTCCCATGTCGCCTTGCGGAGGACCTTGATCATAAGGAGCTGCAGTACCATAGCCGCCGTACGAGCCCTGGCCGCCACCACGACCGCGACCAAAACCCCTCCCTCTCGAGGCACCGCCCCTGTCGTAGCGGTGGGATCTATCAGGACCCGGCCCATAGTTGCCAGGGGGGCCACCTCTTCGCGGACCATCATAGGGCCCTCCATAGGGGTGGTGACGGTTCATGTTCTCAAGGCCTTCGAGGATGCTTCTTCAAACTCGCGTTTCGTGGTGCGCTCAATGACGTGTCGCGGGAGACGGATGCAGAGACAGCTTAGTCGGTGCCGGCAGACGAACGCTGTTATTCTTGTTGCTGGGAGTCGTCGCAGGCGTAAAGCTCAACTTAGACGAAAGCGGGATGGGAGGGAGCAATGCCGTGGTTGGTGCAAGTGCGAAGATGGTGGTCAGGAGAGAAGAGAAATCATCAAATTTATCGAGGTGTGGAGAGGAGAGAGCGTGGGAATCTGCTCCCGTTATGGGTGTGAGCGACGGGCGCTTGGCAGTGCCCCGAGGAGTCCTCACCTCATTGGCGTCAGCTGGCTGCGCGATAGCAGCAGACACATTGCCTCCGCCCGCCACCTCTCTTCACCGTCCGCCGTCATGTCCAAGCAGTTCCAGTTCAAGCTCGTCCTTCTCGGTACGTGCCATAGACAGGTTGAGCTCAACCTCGTTCTGACATGGCTTTCTCTCAGGCGAATCCGCTGTTGGGAAGTCCAGGTATCGCATAACCACTCTGGTCGCAACTGAATGAAAGCCCTGAGAGCTTCGCACCACTAGTTTAGTACTGCGCTTTGTGAAGGACCAGTTTGATGATTACCGGGAGAGTACTATTGGCGGTGAGTCGCGTCGTGCCTGCCATCATTCTTATGACCTGAACTCGATGCAGCTGCATTCTTGACCCAAACCGTGACTCTTGAGGACCAAACGACTGTGAAGTTTGAGATATGGTGTGTGGTATAGACGGCCCACATTCCTTCTCATGCTCAGCATATGTATCACAGGGATACTGCCGGACAGGAACGCTATAAGGTACGTGCATGCCTTGACTTGCTTCATGTGTGGAGGCTGACCCTGACCGCGTAGTCTCTTGTGCGTACTTGTTCGGATCATCTGTCCTATCTATGCTCACACGAGAGCTGTTCAAGGCGCCCATGTACTACCGCAACGCGAATTGCGCAGTGGTGGTGTATGATATCACACAAGCCTCATCGCTAGAGAAGGCCAAGTCTTGGATTCGTGAACTGCAGCGTCAAGCCGACCCCTCTATCGTCATCGCCCTCTGCGGCAACAAGCTCGACCTTGCGGCTCGCCGTCAGGTGTCCCAGGAGGAAGCGAAGAAGTATGCCGAAGAAGAGGGCCTGATGTGGGGTGAGACCAGTGCGAAGACTGGCGAGGGCGTGTCTGAGATCTTCACTGCTATCGGTACGTTGCGCTATTACCCGCTGACGGTCACATTTGTCCTGAATGTTTGGCAGCCAAGAAGCTCCCTCTCACTGCGCCACCGTCCGCAAGTCGTGGCGGACGCACTGGTGCCGCGGGTAGGTCAGGTGTGGACCTCAACAAGCAAGCGAACGCCGGACAGGGCCAGAACGAGCAGTGCAACTGTTAAGCACGCGGTCGATGAGTGTCCAGTATGCGACGCTACCCTCATTGGCTGATATCTGTCCGACGTCGTACACTGGAGTATCATCGCTTCCGCTCCCTTCTTCCCGCTTCGCTGTCGCTTTCATCATCTTTGTTATGTGTAGTCTACCTTCTACCTTTCCCTGTTATATATGGACTTACATGTCGAGGATACCTTAACGTAACCCTCGTGAATTCGTAGCAAGTCGACTAGGCGGGTAAGTGAGTACGATTGACAACTATATGATGTAGCATATTACAATTGAGGCGGACGATACAACGGATAGTGAGTGGATCTAGCAGAGAGCGACATACACAGTATAAAACGAGAGGCGCAGGCTCCCAAGGCCTGATAAAAAGAGCGAAGACGTTGCAAGTACAAATAAATAGACCCAAGATTGAGCTTCAGAAACCTGCTAGCTCGAGACCCTTTCGAATGTCCGCGTGCTGCATTTCAGCCTGCTGAATCTCCTGGCTCTTCATCCAGAAAGAGCCCTGGTCCTTCTCCCCGGCCACTGCGATGTTCGTTTCGATATATGCAATGACGCCTGTGTCCTCGGCAAACGAGTACGGCCTATGCTGGTGACGCATCATGGACTCTATGGCTTCGTACCACTTCTCCCGCTTCTCGAAGTTGATGAGCGACAGTGGGCTGCTTGAACTCGAGGATGACGAGAGGATGACAATGTTATCGGGGGACTG
The DNA here is from genome assembly GCA_022385765.1 of Trametes cingulata. NCBI lineage: Eukaryota > Fungi > Basidiomycota > Agaricomycetes > Polyporales > Polyporaceae > Trametes > Trametes cingulata. Next base: position 368,751 of record MU277982.1, on the reverse strand, counting down.
CGTATTCGCCAGCTGCATGTCCATGAGATACATGCTGATGAAGGGAATGCAAGGTCCGTCCACGGCGCGCTGTGAAAGGCGGTATGCGGAGAAATTGCCGGTGGGATCGTGGTACTTCGCCAGCTGCTCGAGCTGCGATCGCCGCCCGACGTGCGCCCACGTAAGATGCAACCGGCTGACAACGGGGCTTGACAGCGCCTCGACGATGGCGTGCATTGCGGCGAAGTTGTGCAGACTCTTGCATTTCTAGTCCGTGTATAGTGTCAGAAACGTCAAGCTGCGATTACACACAGCACCGGCTCACCTCGGCAACCTTGATCCAGAACTCAATTGTGTCCGACCTCTTCCCCATGCCCTCCGTGTTGAGGATGCTCATCTTCACCCAGGCGCTGAGCTTGTCGTGGAACCCATTGAACGCCGCCAAATTCTTGACTCCGTTACCGGTCTGCGACTTGACCCAGTTGAGACATTCTGACATACGGATTTTGGCGTAGAACTTCTGCCCATGCATGCAGAGATGCTCAGCCAACAGTAGTGTGTCCATCCGTAGCAGATCCCCTTTCGAGCTCTTGCTCTTCTTATGTCGCGAGGCGGCCGAGACTGGCGTGGACGGAATGACCGACATCTGTAGCCCGTCAGATAGTCGTCATAGCAAGCTTACTGCTGCCACTCACGAAGCGTTCCAGAGACTTCAACACCTCGCGCGCGTTGTTGGAAAGCTGTGGCGGGCTCGTGATCGAGGAGACGAAGTCAACGAGCCGCCGAGCGAGGTAGGCGTCGTCATGGAGTAGACCGTACTCCTCCGTCCACTCGTGAAGCACAGCGAGTACTCGACGCCGGGTTGGCTTGAGTTTCTTCTCCTTCCATTGCTCGAGCTCCTTCAAGCTGAGAGCGGTTGGATGGCTGATGTTGTACTGTTCCAGCAGAAGGTCGAATACTTCTTCAGCGGTAGCGAAAGACTTGAAGGTCGTCAAAAACGCGTGTCTGTATCTTGTCTCCAGCGAGGGCTCTGCAAGCACGATTGGTATGGCAGCGACTAAGGAGCGCATGGATTCACTCACTGGGAAAATCCACCGTCAATCGCTCCACGAGGGCGCGCAGAGTACCCGCAGCGACGTGACCGTCTGATCCAAGCTGAATCTCATCATCTCCGTATATGGGTCGTAAGTACCAGGTCCCATGAACGAGGCGAGCGTCGTGGAACGCCTGCGCTTCGTCGTCCCCGGTTATCTGTCTGACCTTGTCCGAACGGTGGCTGACTGCCCTCGTGGTGCGCGTGAACGCGTCAAACGACTCCGCTACCACCGGACTCGAGATGAGGTAGTCCAGCTCTTCCACATTGTGCGCCTCAAAGAGCGTCGTGAGTCTGCTGAGCGAAGACTGGTCATCTATCAGGAGGGGACGCCGTCGAAGGTGGCGGACGACCGCTGGCTTCCCGGACTCTGACCGGGATCTCTGATGCTCGGATGGCGTTGATTCAGCAGATGGAAGCGAGAGGCTTCGTCGACGGGACGGCGTGCGTGGGGTAGATGGCATAGGACTCTTGTCGGTCGGGGGTGGCGAGGCTACTGTGATCACTTGGACACCCTCGTCCAGCGTAGGCCGAGGTCGCGCTCCCCGTCTGGAAAGAACCGCTTCTGTAGGAGAGAGCTCAGTCTCTATCTCCAAGAAGTTGCCGTCTATGCCTTCATGAGGTGGTACAAGAGGACTCAGGACGTTCGCCAAGCTCGGATGGGCGGCAGGGTCAGGTCCATGCTGGATAATCGGCACCTTCAGCAGGTAAGCGGCAATCAGGTTGGACGTCTGACAGTGAGCTTACCTTCTCGCCATTGACAAGTGGCATCCATTCATAACCTCTCTGCTCTCCTTCAGGACCAACAGCAAAGGGGTCGGTCAGCTGCTCTGGGGAAAGGTGGAGCTTGTCGGCATCTTCTTGGTAGATAAGCACGTTTCCGCTCCCATTTCGTAGCTTATCCGCAAGAGCATCTGAGATTGGTTCCACGAAGGCACTGGGAATCCAACCAACAGTGTTGTCCTCAGGTCGAATGGCAGCCCACCAACCCTAGAGGACGGGCCATCAGTGACAACACCTCGGCGTGATCAGGGATATGGCCTACAGTATCCTCCTTCTTCACGATATCTAGAATATCATTCCTGCGGAACGAGAGCTGACTGCTGTCCTCTGCGTCGTAGTCGTAAAGACAGAGCACGTAGAAGAGCTCCGCAGACGTCGGGGTCAGTGTCTCTTCCGAAGAGTTCGCCAGGCTGGTACGCTCCGGGGAGTGTGCAGACGGCGGCGTAGGGATCTCAGGACTCGACAAATTCGGGTCTATCCAGAGTCGAGGAAGAGGGGCGCCGCGTCTCGAAGGGAGAGTAGGATGTGGACCAGCCATGTACGAGCAGCCTTCAACACTGCATGCACTGACACCTCACAGGTCCAAAGAGAGCAAGACAAGCAGGGGCAACGAGCAGGATGTCAGTCTGTAATATGGGGGACCTGCATCGCGGAAGCATATCTGCAGCGCAGCATCCCAAGCGTCTGGGCGTCCTCTGACAGCGACCATCACCATCGTGATTGAACCCAAGAACCTAGAACGAGTTGCCAAATCCGTCGCAGGTAGACGCGAGGCCCCCAGTTGCGTAGATTGACTGGGGTGAGCTTAGAAGTACACGGTGCCTCGTACATACTCAGCCCTCGAGATCTGCGGCAGTGAAAAGTGGATGGGCGGGAACAGGTGCCTATTCACGGAAATCGAGTGAGTAGCGTCCATCCATCCAGTACTCATTTGGACGCTCATGCGGGACGGCGCTCGACAGTGGCGGTTCACCTCCGCCGCCCATGCTTGTGATACCGTGCTGGTATTCGCAGGACGCCCAAGGTGATACCTGGCCCCGACCATCGAGCCGTCTTGACTGCGCATGCCACCCAGAAGCAAACGGACCTGGTCGAAGAGATGTGAGGGATGGCAGCATGGCTGACGTGCCAATCGCATGTGCGTTCTCGGCAGAAGCCACCGGAGCCGGGTGTTCAAGGGAGGGAATGAAAGGCCAGGTGAGGCGGTATGTCGTGGGACACCGGTGCCGCAACGTGAAGGTGCAAGCATTGACTGAATGATAGATCAGTTGTCGGCCTGCGGGCGTGGGCTTCACCAGTCAGTTGCATGGCGACCATTCCCAATACCGCAGGAGAGTCGGTCTGCGCCCTGTCAATCGCTTCCCGGGCATGAGAGCCCTCGTACTTGGTTCTGTCTGAGACACATGCGGCGGGGATATTCGGCGAACACGATGTGCCAGCATTCCGGCGATGATCGCCATGAGCGGAAGGACGAGGCCATTCTGGTCACCCTGTGCCTGGAGGTCCTAGCGCATGAGAGTGTATTTCATCCTCAAAATAGGTGAGCGTACGGCGAGGAACTGGAGTACTCAGGCAATCGAGGAACGCAGAGGCGGTGGCAACCCTGCGCGCCCGATGTTGCGGGGAAATTCGAAAAGGTCACTGCCGCCGGCGGTCGCGGCCAGATCGGATCGGATCTGGGGTTATGGGCGCTCCCGGAGTGGGCGCTGGGCGCTCACAAGCTCTTGGCAGCGGTCTGCTCTGTGACTGCATCATCCGAGTCCGCTACACAGTATTGAGTGAACATGGTGCCCTGGAACTCGGCCAAAGCAAAGGTAACATTACAAATTGATAATTATACGCGCTCACAGCACGGCTGATTCCAACTTCATCCAGGTTCAGCTTCGGTACAATCAGTCAATGATTGGAACGAGGCTCATTCTTATCCTCGTCTCTCCAGGCTCGGCGTGCAGAGGTTGCGTACCCTGCAGGAGAAGAAGAACGCTCAAGCGAAGGCGGCACGGAGGGACATTGCGCTCTTGCTCGAGAAAGGCAAGGTAGAGACTGCGAGGATCAAAGTCGAGAACAGTGAGTGCACCTATTCGCAGGTGGTCCATCGCGGATGGCTAGATGGGCACCCCAGTCATACATGAAGACGTATACGTCGAGCTGCTGGAGCTTCTGGAGCTATACTGCGAACTCCTCATATCGCGCTTTGGCCTCCTGGATCAGAGGTGTGTACGCTTCCCGTCCGCTCGCCCTCCCATTGACGTACGCATCGATCGTCCGGATAGCACGCGAGAGCCGGATCCTGGCGTCAGCGAAGGTGTCTGTGCTATCATCTACGCCGCACCGAGGACCGAGCTGAAAGGTACGCCGCAAACACGTACTATCATCGCCGCCGCCGTCTCATCCGACCAGAACTGCACATCCTCCGGGACATCTTGATGCACAAGTTCGGCCGTGAGTTCTCGATTGCGGTAATGGAGAACAAAGATGGGTGTGTCAGTGAACGCGTGAGTATTCCTGTTCTATCTGCCGGAGCCTCGTTGAGCCATCGAGATGCAGGTCACCCGGAAACTGGACATCTCAACGCCCTCTCCTGCACTAGTAGACGCCTACTTGGGCGAGATCGCCAAAGGTTACGGCGTACCGTGGTCCCCTCGGAAGGAAGACAACGATGACGATGGTCCTGAGGGAGGCGTCAAGGTGGGCGTGCGCGTCATGTACAATCCCACCGCACGGAACCGCTTATACCGGTATGGATATATAGCAGAGCTCGGAAGAGTCAGAGAAGACGGAGCCCTCCGCCGCTCTGGACTCGCCAAAGCCGCTCGACGCTGCAGCGATATCGGCGGAAGCCAGGAGCGCGGGCGTACGTACGCCCAAGCTTCCCGAAGTTCCCGTGGAAGACGAAGCGCCGCGTGCGGGCGAGAAGCCGGCGGGGACGAAGGGCGTTCCTGCGGATCCCGCTGCGAAAGAGGCCCAGGAGGACGAGTTCACGGCGTTGGCGAGGCGTTTTGAGGCGTTGAAGAAGCGGTAGGCCGGCGGCGGCAGCATCGGAGATACCAGGCGTTGTTGTAAGTTCGTAAGGGATTGTAATTTGCGCGTGTTGGATAGCATCCGGAGAAGTGCTTCTGAAGTAGGATGCGCTGTGCTGTGGTGAGTACGACACCATTCCTGTCACTCAGACCGGCGGAGCATCTGAGATCACGGACTTAGGGATACTCCTGCATCAGTTTCTCGGACGAGTGTGCGATCTCGAGTCGACCTCCCCCAGATGACGTGAAAGAAGCCATTCAGCATACAACGCCAACCCCATTCGATCCTGCCTGATTACACATCACAAAGGCTGCAGCGGTGACCTGTCAGAGTCCCTCTGGAGCCATACTGAGGATGGCAAATATGTACACCGAGGAGTCTAGGTAGGTCTCCTTCGCTTACTCCCGAGAGGTAAGGCAAGCAGGGTCGACGGAGCATATCCCGTGTCCTCGGGCTTTGTCCTCATCTGGATAAAGCAGATATTAGATAGGCGCAGATTGGATTGCGCGAAGCAGCCGACGGTACGTGATCCTGGCATACTCGACGATCTCGAGGCGGGAGCTCACATCAATACTTACCCGGCTAGTAGCGTGTACACTCGACCGGCAAGTCGCGCGTCGACGGCGGACTTGCGAGCCTCGACTGTATAGGACGCACCTGCGGATCGACGCGTCGGCGGAAATGCAATAGGGTGTGTGCACGCACCGTACAACCAGCAGTAACAGTTCTACTGTGACCGACAGACCGCGTATCGGCCGCAGCTGCTGCCAGCCAGGCTGTCGGACGCTTCAAGACGGATGCACTAAAGCCTAGCGCATACATACAGCGGTCGTACCCGGACTCGGACTCGGATGCGTCCTGGCCTCGAGTGCCCCGTCCTCACGCTGCAACGTGCAGTCCGCTTCGATCGTCGGCTTCACCCATAGATACCGTAAGCATTACGGAGTCGCCCGTCCGCGGGAAACCCTCGTCACGGGTCGGCCCTGCGGCCCACGCCTTTCCTCGCGTCGGACGAACGGCAGCCCATCGACATCGCAGCGTCGTCACCTGAGTGTCTGAGTATCGCGGACGCGCGCATCTGCTGGACATACGCCACTGCCAGATGCCAGTCGTGGTGGGAACGAGGCCTGGCACGCCGGGTCGCGACGACGTGAGAAGTGCGCCGGGAGATATGGCGTGCGTGCGCGGCGGCGGCAGGCAACGACTATAAGTAGTACTTGCTTTCCTGCGGCGATGCGTGCGCGGGGCTCGGCGCGAGATGCTCGACTTGCGCAGATGCTGCTCTTACGATATCCCCGAAGGGCGTAAGGCTCATAGTTCAGTATGTGTCAACTCGACGCTACACACCGCCCGACTTCTCGCAGCGAATACGGCCTCTTGGGGCTACGTCCTGGATGAGGAAGTCTCGGAGCTCGGCCTCGAGGAACGGCGACCTGCGGGCAACGCCCTCGGGTGCCCGCCCGAGACAGAGACACGAAACGGTGCAAGAGTGATGCGCTCGGGGCAAGTGGGGGCTTCCAATGACGCACTATGGTCGTAGAGAGACCATCAAGGGTCATCGGACGAGAAGGCGTGTTGAGAAGTGCGCGATCCAGACGGGTCGAGGCTGTCTCGACGGATGCCAGAATTGCAGCCGTCTCTCCTCAATATCTGCAGAAGTGCGTGAGACATGACATTAATGTCAGTTGGGCAACAGAGCGAAGTACACATAAATCAAGCGTACCGTGCTGACAATGTGCGATATGTCGAGGCGCTTGTCGAAGACAGCCCGAGGTCACAGCTCACAAAGTCATTGTGTCCGGCGTTCTCCCGCGATCCCAGAAAGCAGCCTGGACAATGTACTCGTGTTGTGACGGATGCACAATGAATGGGGTGCTGTCCGGACTCTGTACGCGGCAAGCCAGCGACATTCGCAGCTTTGAGCCCCCGGCGCGTGTTGCGACATTGAGAACCTAGTCGGCGGACGACCGACAGCACGTCCTCCGACATCGAGCGGACCGGAAAGTCGCGCCGATTGAGTTAAAGAGGCGTCCAACAGCCACAAGAAGCGCGGATTAAACAGATGAGGCCGGGGAAGCGTCTGCTCGTCTTCCAGGCGGAATGCGAGAAGTGCCGCAGCGACGACCCAACTTCTCATCGTCTTTGCTCCGCTGTGAACAGCACGCGCCGAGTTCTGGATGGGCTGATGATACGATATCCGCGTCCATCTGTCGCTTCTGCCTTGGGGTAATGACAATGTACTTCCGAGGACGAACCGCGAGACTGCAGTCTGAATACCGATCGAGCATCGCGTACCTTCAAATTCGACGTCAAAATCACAAACTAGCATGGATTCTGACATGCGATCATACGAGCACTAGGGCTTAGCATTCAGTACAGTGAGAGCGAGAACGTGGAGGATGCGCTCTATACTGCTATGTTATGAAGAAGGCGTCGTCCAAGAACATCCGGTGGGAAGACTGTCTAGAGGGTGGGGTGGTAGAACGGGGACGGCGAGTCGAGCTCCCTCCGCCGAGCCGCTGAAAAGCAGAGGGGCGGTGCTCGGGTTGGGAGTGGGCGGCGAGAGGGCGAGGCAGGCATGAGAGGATTCGGAAGAGGACAGGGCAGCGGACTGAGTGCAGACTGGGACCGGCGGAGGGTGTTTCGACCATCACGAACGCGTGCCCGTGGAAGCGAGCCGCGGTTGGGCGGAATCAAGATCTGGCAGAAGAAGGCCTCTGCGAACGCGCAGGCGGCTGTGGAAGGCGTTAGAGTCCGGACTGGGCGAGCGGAGGCTGGTTCGGGGACGGGCGTGCGTGCGTGCTGGCAAGCTCTGGTCCAACGCGGACGAGCGAGGCAGGCAAACGGCGAAGAAAGGAGCAGACGAGCGACTGGCCCCGTTCTTGCGCTGATTCCACCCGCCGGATATGGTCCACAAACTACCCAATGCGGCAGCACCCGTCACCCGTCACTCGCCCCGTCACGCATCGGGGAACGGAGATGTCTCCTCCGCCAATCGTAGCAGAGCACGTGAGGGTCCGATTTGTACGGGACTCGGTTCGAGTCCATGTCCTCCGCCGTTCACTCTCGTATGCCGCGCACCGTATATAAATCTCCCCTTCCTCCCTGCGTCCTCCCTCTTCGCCGCCCTCATGCTCCTCTCGCCGTCCTCGTCTCACCACCACCAAATGCAAGTCTTCCACCCCGAGCATCTCATGTCCTCAGCTTTCGACCCCCATGGCGAAGACGACATGGACACTGACGCCGGTTCCGTTGCTTCTGGCCCAAGTTGTCGCTTCGCGCCCAGTGTCGTAACCTCCGCCACTTCACACGACTGGGAGATGCGCTCAGCCTCCCCCGCGCCCTCGGTCTATTCCATGACCAGCTCCTTGCGAGCTGCGTCCTACAGGCATGAGTTCGGCCGAGGAATCAACAACTACTCGGAGGTATACCGCCTCCCGGCGGACGACGAGGAGTTCGAGAGACTCGGTACGTCTGCGCGTCCAGAATCCCATGCCTGAAGCGTACTGACTCTGCGTCAGACCAACAACACCTCATGTTCATGGAGGTCATGGGCAAATACCCACCATGTCTGCCCGACATTCTCGCAGATGATACCCCAGGCGTCACCAAGACCTGTGTCGATTTGGGTTGTGGAAGTGGCAGCTGGTAGCCACATTATGGCATTGCGGTGATATCGTGTCCCTGATTCCCTGTTTCCAGGATACTCGATGTCGCCCGCGACTTCCCACACTGCAGCGCCGTCGCAGTAGACCTTGTTCCCATGCAGGATATGTGAGTGCTCCTGGTCGGCCGCGTCTAGGTTAATTGATTGAAGTTTCCCTACGCAGTAATATGCCACCAAACTGCCGGTGAGCGCGACTAGATGCTTTCTGATGAGAACGTGCAATTTATTCCCGCTGCAGGAGCGAAGTCGACGACATCAACCTGGGCCTCCAGCACTTTTACGGGGCATTCAACGTCGCCCACGCCCGTCTGGTCTCGTCCGGGGTACGTCTCCGTCGTCTGCATTCGGGGTCGGGATCGGTGCCGCAGGCGCTCGGAACCCAGATTGCCATATGATCGAGTCTCATAGCAATCTCCGTTGCTTCTATTTTCCCATATATGGACCGCCTGTCAACTTGGCTAACGTTTATCTCAGATCCGTGACTATAAAGGGCTGATCGACGAGATGGCGCAAACATTGCGTCCCCGGGGTCTCATCCAGCTCGTCGAGTTCGACTTCCGAGTGTACGACGAGCACAAGCGGCCGATTATGCCTTCACGACTGGAGGAGGAGACTCCTTGGCTGGCGCGGTGGATGAACGTCGTAAACATCGCCGTGGAGCAGCGAGGAGGCGAGCCCGACGCTGCCAACCACCTGCACCACTGGGTATCGAAACACCCTCTGCTCGAGGAGGCTGTATACAACGAGTACTGGTTCCAGACTGGCCCGTGGAAGACGGGCGACGACCCATTCACGGCGCGCGATAATCGGATCGGCGCTATGATGCGGGACGACATCTTGGTGCGTACGCTCCCAGCCGGCCCGTCACAGCCTCTCGCTCATCATCATGATCATTACAGGCCTTCCTGAAGTCCGGTAGGCCACTGCTTCTCAGCAACGATCTGGATATCTCCGTGGTCGACGAGCTCGAGAGCAACGCCGAACGCGAGCTCACCGAGGCCAGCGCGCCCACGTACATCCGCGTACAAAACGTCTACGCTCGTCGAAAAGCGTACTGACCGACCTTCAAACCCGCTCACCCCTCATCTCTGCTGTCGCTTGGACTTCTGCTGTCGATGTATCCTACATTCACCATAGTACTATCCGTTCTGCGCTGTATTTCTGCCATCGTGTATATCCTTATTGACGCTCGGGTCGCAGTGTTGTCGAGAAAATTGTTCATAGCATATCGTAATCAGGGTTCTCGCAATGCCAATCCACTTGATTGCCAATCCACTGTTCTAGTGTACCCGATCACAATAAGAGAAGCATTACAGGATATCATTGTATACTACAAACTACCGACATTGCGCACGATTCTGTATAGCGAACACAAAGGAATGTGAGGAGGCGACGTAAGTGTCGCATGGGGACACACACAGGCAAAAGCGCACCACAAAAGAAACCAGACAACGCAAGAGAGCGCTCAGGGTATGACATCGGAGACACACTGCACAAGCCGGCGTCGGACCTGACAAAAACCGAAACACGCCCGCAGACGTCATGCGCCGTACTCAGGCGGCGGCTCCGAGGACGCGTACTCCGACCTGGGAACGTGCGTCCGGTCCAGGCGATCCGCGATGAGCTGCGCGAGCCGGTCAAGCGCGGCCTGCGAGTCGGCGGGCGGCGGCCCTGCGGCGGCGGCCTGCTGCTGCGCAGGGGCGAGTGCAGCAGCAGCCGTCATGACGCCGGCCGCCGCCTGAGGGCCGACGACGGTCGACCGTCCCCATGTCGAGTTGGAGGCGTGGTCGGACGTCGGTGGAGACGCCGGGAGGGCGGGGGGCATCGTGGCCGACTCATACGGCGAGACCCTGGAGACGGAGCCGCCCTCGGCGGTGAACCTGGAGAGCTTGGACACGCGGGACGCGTTCGCGCTCGCGTTGCGCATGAGCGGGGCTGCTGAGGCGGAGGGAGGTGCTGCGAAGGGCGAGTATTGCGCTTCGGTGAGCGCTGCCCTGGAGGTGGATGGTCGGCGCTTGTGGAGGTACCACCAGAGGAGGCCTGCGAGGAGCGACAGGATGGCGATTGCGCCGATGATGGGGCCCACGATCAGGCCCGGATTTGTTTTCTTAGTGGTGGAGGATGAGGATGCATTCGAGGTAGGGAGGGAAGAGGGGGACTGAGTCGCTGAGGAACCACTTATGGTACTCGACCTGTATGGTTCCGTGTCAGCTTGAAGTGATCAACACAGTAAATCGGAAGTGACCTACGCATTGTTCTGCCCGGCAGTCGAGTCGCTCGAGCTGTCGCTGAGGACGGTGATGGAGTTGAGCCAGAACTTGTCGCCACCGCCGACTTTGGGAGTGATGTTGACTGTATGCGTGCTGTGCGGGTCCAGCCCGTCCTGGTAGAACAAGAGCGCATCGCCGATCAGCCACATTGTGCTGGCGTTATAGGTGTTGGTGTTCCCGTCAAGCGTCTTGTACACGGTCAGCCCAAGCACAATCCGTCCGAATGAGGGCGCGCTTACCACATCGTAGGTAAAACTGCCCCAATTTCGGGACCCGTTCACGGCGACACCTGTACCTTCAAAGGAGAACGACAGAGACGCTGGAGGGTCGTCCACTTCGTAGTACGGCGCAGGATGCTCTTTGTTGGGAATCTGTCCGTTGGGATCCATCTGCTGCTTCCAGCCGCCGGTGTACTGCACGAACGTAGTGTTCGTCGCCTGGTATACTACAGCCGTCGGTGGACTCGTTCTGGCAACAGGTCAGATGGACCTTTTGGAAGAGGGGTCATGAACATACCCGGCAGCGAGAGGACGAGACACGTCAGCGCGATCGAAGGAGAACATGCTCGAGTTGGAGGCGTGGGCGGTCAGCGAGACGCGGTGCATTTGCTCGTGCAGATTGTCTTGAGCATAGAGCTCGCCATCCTTCGCTCCGAAAGAGGATGAGGCGCCATCGACGGAGACCTCATAGGAACAGTTCGCTGTGCCATACAGCGCGACACTCGTGCCTGTACGTGCTTCGGTCAGAAAGTGGCTTCGAGTATGAATGTGCGCATCCTGCTGACCGTAGAACTGGAAGTCAAGGCTTGCCCCAGGAAAAGCTGTGATGTGCAGCGAGGTGCCTGTCCCGTCCTCTCCCCCAGCACTGTTGAATCCGCCTGAGTCGGAGAACCAAGGCTGCCATCCAGTGCTCGTCCAGTCACCGACACCGCCATCCCCTGCGACGCAAATCAGGAACTGCAGGAGATTTGCATATGCACGACACTCACCTTGGGGGTGGTAGTTGATGAAGGAACTCGTGTCGTCGATGGTCACTGTCCAGCTGGTGTCCATAACGCTACACTGCGGCAGACTCGGGGGGAAGCAAGGCTGCTCGAGACGACGGTTCCGCCTTTTAATACTGAGGCTATGTCAACGGTCGCCTCGACGGCGTTCCTGAGCTAACGCTCCTCGTGCGCACGGTGGCACACCGGGACGTAACGAAGAGGACGGGTTGGAGCAAAGTCCATGATGAGATCGTCCGCATCAAAGTGAATCGTCTCTGCTCCTGTCAGTATGATTGGAAATGACCTCGGTTGACAGACTGCCGCCCGCTCTGTCCACACCTCGTAGAACTGCGCAGGCCGCTGGCACTGCTTGCGGATGGATGAAACAACACCTCGACCTTGCGTCTCGCTGCGGTGTGGTAGCGCACCTACAAGGTAGTAGAATAGCCTTGAATTCCGAAAATCTCTGGTCGTAAAATCCGCAGGTTTCCCAACGCATCTTCCGGAATGCAGGCGACCGCACCCACACGCATGATGGCGTGGGCACGACGACGATGTCATGACTGGCGGCGGCCGAATCCCTCGCTAGTTCGCGGTATCAGGGATCCAGACTCCATTGGACAACGTTCGACTCCGCCGATATCGAAATGAGGAGGGAAATGCGGACCTTGTCCCATACTATGCGTTTCGGCAGAAATCAGAGGTTGAATGAAGTCGATGCGAGTGCCAGCCAAAGAGTAAGATTTGGAAGAGGCCTATTGGTTGACACCGCATGAGATCATGCACCTGCTGCATGCGCATGCCCTGAAATATATCCCGAGCTGTCTAACCGCAGGGAGCGAGAGATGACATGACAGTTGTCCTCCAAGTTGGCTGAAGGGTTATAGGTTCTGCTAATAGAATAGACGCTGGATCAGCACAGCTTTACGGCGCTTTGCGTCATGACGCCGGCGTTGAGTATCGTCGGCACCGGGCGCTTGCGTTTCCTCCTGTACCAACCACCCAAACGCGCTTCAAGTTCGAATCTCTCCGAGGGGTCCGCCAAATTAACAGGAGATCAACGGAGTATCCATTCAAGTACTCTAGCGCAGAGTCCACCCCAGTTGCACACGCCGTTGCTACGCAATGGCCATGGACGAGGTACTCGATGAGATCCTCCATCCTGCCGCCGGAAATTCCGGCAGGCTACTATCTGAATTAGGCCTCGCGGCCTTGCCCTCAAGAGAGAAGGTGCATCGGCAGATAGAACAGGATCTCTTACTTCCAAAAGAGAGCCTCCCTGACCATTGGCTTCCGACATACCAAATGTAAGCCAAGGCCTAGTACTGTTCGTCCGATCAGACGCTAATCTTAGTTCTCGCACAGACACTGGGAGGACAAACTGTGCATACCCTCCTTACTGAGATATGAGCCAAGCCCTCCTCCAACGAGCCTCTCCTTTATTCGCACAGGGTTGCAAGGCCGTGTTACCGGCTACGCCGAGGTAGGTTCCACCGACCAATCAACGTGCTATTTCTACAACATTCCGACAAATAGGTCTCTAATCCTCGTATATCGACCGGCCTCACCTCAACTGCGCTTGACAGAGCGCCTGGACCTAGTCGCAACTTTGTCAGAGGCAAGGCCGGTTATGTGCCCTTCTGGCCCGGAGGACTGGATAACCTCAAGCAGGCCAGCGATCTCGTCGACCTACAGGAAGGCTCTTCACGGCTCCGAACCGCAGCTCCGGGGCTCTCTCGCGGGCTCAAATTCGGCAAGGACGGTGAGATTGACGCTGACGTCGCCGGCCTCGGTGTTGCTGCTGCCAAGGATCAAGAACATGCCGGTATACCTGTCAGTAGTGCGCTCGATGTTTTCGCAACATTCATCTCACAACACCACACAGAATGGTCATGCCTCTGTTATGCACGAGACCGAGGCGGATGTTCTCTCAATGCCCAACGGGTCATCTGAGGTAGACGACCTCCTTCCCACATCGGTGAGTCGACCCAGACTGCGTACATCGTTGCCTGACCTCACGAATGCACATCCTACAGAGAAGCCATCTCAACCCAATCACATCTGCCAGACGGCCTCTGCGGCGTGCTCAGGTGCAGAAGCGCGACTGGGCTCATGTTGTGGATGTCAACAAACCGATGACCAACTTCCACGAGCTCGTCCCTGACATGGCGCACAAGGTGAGGTCCGGGGTCTGTTCAACATTCGAGAGACGCCGCCTCATGCCTCTCACAGTACCCGTTCGAGTTGGACACCTTCCAGAAGGAGGCTGTCTACCATCTCGAGATGGGCGACTCCGTTTTTGTCGCCGCGCATACATCGGCGGGGAAGACTGTCGTTGCCGAATACGCCATCGCGCTCGCGGCAAAACATATGACCAGGTATATGCGCCCAACGCTGGCTTCTCGCATCCTGCATCTCATCGCGTGTTTCCAACCTTACCAGAGCGATATACACCTCCCCTATCAAGGCTCTGTCAAATCAGAAGTATCGCGACTTCAAGCAGACGTTCGGTGCGGCCTCTGTCGGCATCTTGACCGGCGATGTGCAGATCAACCCGGAGGCCAACTGCCTCATTATGACAACGGAGATTCTGCGCAGCATGCTCTACAAGGGCGCTGATCTGATCCGAGACGTCGAGTTCGTCATCTTCGACGAGGTGCACTATGTGAACGACGCCGAGGTGAGCAAGACTGCATCGCAGCGGAGTGAATGTAATATGAAACTGTTGATAGCGAGGAGTAGTTTGGGAAGAGGTCATCATCATGCTTCCCGACCATGTCAACATCATCCTTCTATCCGCCACCGTGCCGAACACCAGAGAATTCGCGGACTGGGTCGGGTATGTCCAGATGGCCTCATGCCCGGATTGTACTCACCGTGAACACAGACGGACCAAGAAGAAAGACATATACGTTATCTCCACCGCGAAGCGGCCGGTGCCGCTCGAACACTACCTGTATGCGGGCCGCGACCTACACAAGATTGTTGACGCCAATCGCAACTTCTTGTCGCAAGGGTAGGCGGTTCGAGCCGTAGTGACCGTCCATGTTCTGTTTTAACCCCAGCCTCGCAGCTACAAGGATGCCGGAGAAGCACTTCGGCGGAAACAAGACAAGGAGCGAGAGGCCGCCGGGTTGCCTCCAGTGCAAAAGCTTGGCGCGCGGGCGGCAGCCCCACAGCGCGGACAGCGCGGAGGTCCGGCGGGTCGCGGAGGTCAGCGAGGGGGGACGCCTGCACGGGGTGCCCCCGTCGCTCGCGGAGGTTCCCCACGGACGTTCCACCAGCCTGACAAGAACCTATATGTCCACCTGCTGGGTCACCTGCGCAAGAAGGCGCTATTGCCGGTCGTCGTCTTCACGTTTTCCAAGAAGCGCTGTGAAGAGAACGCAGGGACCTTGACGAACGCTGACCTTTGCACCACGGTCGAGAAGAGTGAGATTCATGTAGCAATCGAGAAAGCTCTTTCTCGCCTGAAGGGTGTGTTCCTCCCCTACGCTTGCTCCTGTCATAGGATATTCACACGGCGTGCGGGTTAACATCAGGGTCGGACAAGCAGCTACCGCAGATTCGCCGAATGCGTGATTTGCTCTCGCGTGGTATAGGCGTGCATCATGGTGGACTGCTACCTATCGTCAAAGAGGTGCGCTATACAGCTCCATTGGCCGGCTCCAACTCACAAGTATGCAGGTAGTCGAGATTCTCTTCGCACGCGGGCTGGTCAAGGTTCTGTTCGCCACTGAAACGTTTGCCATGGTGTGTCACAATCATCTTGAGCCGGGGCCCCATGCTTAGTACTGCGTAGGGTGTGAACATGCCTGCGAAGTCGGTGGTATTCTCACATATCAGGAAACATGACGGGCGCAGCTTCAGGGATATCCTTCCAGGAGAATATACCCAGATGGCAGGACGCGCTGGTCGTCGTGGCCTGGATCCCACCGGCACAGTGATCATTGTTGCCAACGACGAGCTACCGGAGGTGAGCGGTCTGCGGACGTATGAGAGCATCTTGTTCATACATTATCCACAACGTCTAGCAAGGAATTCTTCACAATATGATCCTCGGCACACCATCCAAGCTGCAGTCCCAATTCCGCCTTACATACAACATGATTCTCAACCTGCTGCGGGTAGAAGCCCTACGCGTCGAAGAAATGATCAAGCGCAGTTTCTCTGAGAATGCTTCACAACGGCTTCTTCCGGAGAACCAGAAGAAGGTCATTGAGGTGAGATTACAGCACTCAGCTGCTGCGACCTACGCTCACTACGTCATCCGCACTCAGACGGAGAAGAAGTTATCCAGCCTGCCACAATTATCGTGCGACGTCTGCACACCGGACATCGAGGCATATTACGATACCTCGTTCGATATTGTGGACATGAACCAGCGGCTGTTGACGATGGCCGCCGGAACGCCTCATGGTTCGAAGCTCCTTTCTACCGGCAGGGTCGTCGTGCTGCGGGATGGAGTAAGCGCTTCTACCATTTGGAAGTGAGCGATTGCTCATTGGCGTCACTTTCAGCACTACAAGTCAAACATCGGTGTACTGCTGAAACAAGCCCCCAATGCGCTTGCAAACTCGCACCCCAGCGTGTCATCGAGCGAGAAGGTCAAGCTCTACTATGTTCTCGCGATGGTCTCGCCGGAGACAAGGAAAGGAGAGACTGGTATGATTCCTGCATGGCAGATCGAGTAATTCGTTGAGACTGATCTCGTCGCTAGATATGGACGCACAAGCTGTTCCCCCGCAATGGCCTCCTCGACCCGAGACCCTGCTGGTAGACGAGCCGACGTATGACCTCACACCGATCCCATTGAGCAGCATCGCAATGGTCTCCAATCGTACTATCAAGGTCGCCGCGTTCCTCCTTACCAGCTGTGCATCCGAAACGCTGACAGAGTCACACACAGTTGGAGTTGGAATGGATTGTGGATAAGCGCCGCATCTCGTACATGAACCAGGCTGTCCGGTCATTACAAGCCGTTCTCGGAGAGTGGCTGCAGGCGGGCTCTGTCCCTGAGGTGGATTGGAGCAAGATTAGGGCTCTAGAGTTCCAGGAGCTCCTACGCGCTCGGAACGAAGCCGTGCCCAAGCTGGACCGTTTCCAATGTATTTCGTGTCCCAGCTTCGAAGACCATGCAAGTCCTCTCCGACTACATCCGTGTATATGCGCTGATTGAGTACTCTCCGCAGTACCTGTTCATGCATGGCAAGAAGGTTCTGCAAGCGAACATTGCCGAGCTCAAGATGGCCATCTCGGACCAGAACCTCGAGCTCATCCCGGACTACGAGCAGCGTATAGAGGTCTTAAAGGAGCTCAAGTTCATCGATGACAACTCGACAGTGCTTCTGAAAGGTCGTGTTGCTTGCGAGGTCCGTTCACATCACCACTCCAGCCAGAAATGCCTAACTGATTTGCTAACGTCCTTGTAGATCAATTCGGCCAACGAGCTCGTCCTCACGGAGCTCATCCTCGAGAACACCCTCGCAGCATACGAGCCGGAGGAAGTCGTCGCCCTACTGTCTTGCTTCGTCTTCCAGGAGAAGACCGACGTCGAGCCCGTCATCCCGCCGAAGCTGCAGGAGGGTCTTGAGGCGATCATGGCCATCTCGGAGCGTGTTGAGCGGGTGCAGGAGCGCCACAAGGTCCCCGGAGAGGAGTTCCGCGCGCTCAAGCCCGGCCTTGTCGAGGTCGTGTACGAGTGGGCGAAGGGCATGGTCAGTCTCTTCTGCGACATTCATCGTGGTTGCTGTAGCGAGTGGGTGAGATGAATACTCACATACCGTCTTTGTAGCCTTTCGAGCAGATCACTGAGCTCACGGACGTCGCTGAGGGCACCATCGTCCGCGTAATCACCCGTCTCGACGAGACTTGTCGCGAAGTCAGGGACGCTGCGCGGGTCATTGGCGATGCAGAGCTGTTCAAGAAGATGGAAGAAGCGCAGATCAAGATCAAGAGAGACAGTACGTCGGCCAAGGCTTACTCCGCGTCGCTCATTCACTCACCTTTTCTCCAGTCGTATTCGCCGCAAGTCTGTATTTCTAGACGAGGTCTCCAACTGTATCCACACCAAGTCGTACCCCATCACATGCATGTATCCCTCACACTGCATCACACAACAATACATTCCTCGCAAGCCCGATATATTAAGAGATGCATTGCCTTTCCAAATAGCACATAACACTAACGAGTCGAAAGCGATAGACGGGTCCCTGAGTGTCCCTTTTACTTCCGCTTCTTGACCGTCGTCTCCTCCTTCGCGCCACCTGCGGGCGCGACGGGAGCCGTCTCGGTCTTCGTCTTGTCGTCGGGGGAAGGAGCGTCGGTCTTCTTTGCAGACTGCAACCAGTACCATGTCAGCATCTTCGTCTCTCGAGCGGCGATGGGATGAACATACCTTGGTGATAGGCGTCTGCTGCGCGCCAACGAAACCGAAAAGAACGCCGAGCATACCGAAAAGAGTGACAACAGAGAGCACGAGGCCCGCGCCGGTCTCGGGGTGCGTCTTGAACGCGAGGAGAGGGTCGATGCGCGCGAGCTCGAGGAACTTGAACACCTTGTTCCGGATGAACTCGACGGGGTCGTCCTTGAAGCTCGCCGCAGCCTCCTCCTCGTCCTCATCGTCCTTGTTCGCGGCCTTCTCAAGCGCCTCCTCGAGCGGCTTCTTCACGAAGTAAGTCTCTTCCGCGAGCTTGCGCGCGTCCTCGATGGAGTGCCCGATGTAGATGTTATCGAAGAGGATGTCCTCGGTCATCGTCCAGAGCTCGATGCCGACGCCGCCGATGGGGATGAGGCTCTTGACGGGGGTCAGGTCCTCGAAGTACGCCGGGTTGGGGATCTTGCGGGGAGCCCACTCGCCCTTGTACTCGGGGTTGTCGATCATCGGGGGGTACCACTTGCCCTTGTAAGCCGGGTTGGGCTTGTAGGGGCTGGAGAAACGACGTCAGAGGCGCACTGTGAGGTTCGAGGTGAGTCTGACTTACCGCTTCCACTCGCCGCAGCCAGGGGCCTCGTCACACTTGGGGTTACGGATGGTAGGAGCGATCCACTCGCCATCCTCCTCGTCATCCCACTCCTCAGGCTTCTCAGCGTCTACAAGAAGTACATCAGCAACCACGCTTCACAATGTAAGTCAACAAGTACTTACCAGGGTCAGGGATGTACTCAGGCTCGTCATCGAGCCAGCCCTCAGGCTTGACGGCATCCTCATCAGGGATCTCGTAAGGAGCGTCCTCATCCCAGTCATCAGGCTGCGGAACATGCGTCAGAAACCAGCGCTATATGCTGCAGACGCGTCTCTCCACTGACCTTCTTGGCGTCGGGGTCGGGGATACGCTTAGTATCAACCCAGTCCTCGGGCTTCTTGTCCTCCGGGTCATCAATCTCCGCCGGCGGGTTGACCGGAGGGTTGAAGTCCTCCAGCAGGTTACCGAGGTTGTAGCTGTCGCCGTTCCAGAGCACGTCGTACGTGTTGTTGGGGCTATATGCGGGTCAAATTAGCTCATGACACGCGACAAACCACCTGGGCAACTCACAAGAGATGAAGGGTATAGAGGTTAGTCTGCTTGCCGAACGCGGGCTTGGGGGGAAGCTTCAGGTGCTTCTCCTCAAACTCGCCGGTGACGGGGTTCTTGTGACGGAAGATGAAGTGAATCTAGAGCGCGCATGACGCGTCAATATACGCGTCGCTTCGTCCAGAACACGAGCATTTCGCACCTTCGTGCCAGGGCACGTCAAGTCAGGACCAAACATGATGGTCCAGGGAGTCTTGTCGTCGAACTCCTTGCCGGCGGTCTGGAAGCCGTCCTCGAGGAGCTTGAGGTAACCGCCACCGCAGTTGCCGCCCTTCTGATACTTAACCTCGTACTGGACGACGAGGGGCTTGTCGTCGAAGGCGATGGGCTTCTCGAACGGCGCCGAGATAGCGTGGTGAGCGGCCTTGGTCTTCGCGACGAGGCCCTTGTCGCCGACGATGACAGGCTCGAGGGGCTCCTCCACCTCCCACTTGCCGACATAGCTCCAAGTCTCGCCGCCGACGGCCGTCTTCTTGGTGGCCTCTGAGGGTGTCCACCGGTTTGACCAGTCGTCCGTGAACTGCTCGAGGAATGGTGCCTTTACAGCGGTAGGCTAAACGGCAAAGCGCTGCGTGTCAGAGGGCGTGTGCGGGGAAAGAAAGAGTGAGGAAAGTGCGCGCACGGTAAAGGTGGGCTTGGGTGGTTCGTCTGCTGCCGAAACGGAAGAGACCGCGACGGCGAGCAGGGCAGAAAGCGCTACGCTTCGCATGGCTACGAAGGGCCGAGACGGGGGGCAAGCAGGTGTGGGCGGAGGAAAGGAGAGGGAAATGCGAAGATGAGAGACTTGGATGAGAGAGAGAGAGTTGCTGGCAGAGACGCCGTCTAATATGCGACGGTGCGCTCGGCTGTTTCCCGGGCAGACTGCCACGTATCCCTCGACTGCAGCCCAGCGTCTCTCGTGTTCCAGCGCGTTCCATGTCCCACGCTCAGTCTCACTTTGTTCCCTGCACCGCACTCGTCTCAGACAGCGTTCGGACAGCAAAATGCATCACAGCGCACGCAGCGTTCTATCTACACAACATACAACACAACACACTCAGCCAAGCAGGTCCGCATGCCCCGACGCAGACAGCGCGAGCTGCAATGATGTCATTCATACCAGTTAGCGCCCTGAACGCTCGCGGAATGATCAGCCTGCACTCACGATGAACTCGTCGTCCAAGTATTTCGACACCGATATCTGGTCGCCCAGTCCCTTCCGCCGCCGCGTCTTCAGCACAAGGTCGCGTGCAAGTGCCTGCCCGGACGCGGGCTCCAGGGGCCGAAGCTTGATGCTCGTGTCCGTGGGATCACCTGCGCCCGCCGCGTCAGTCACGCCTCACACACTAGCTTCGAAGAATCACCGACCGGGCACAATCGACCAGTGGTCGAACGTCTGCAAGCAGAACGCCTGACCTTGCGTCGCCGTACGCAGGTCCGTTTCGAACCCGTTCGCATCAATCACCGGAATAAGCGCCTTCACGGTGTACAGCGGCGAGCCCGCCTTCGGAATATCCTGTGTGACGTGTCCACGCCGCCGCGCGAGCACCGTGTACACCGCCGATATGCAGTCCGCCGGGGCTTGCACCTCAACGTAGTATATAGGCTCCATTAGTCGAGGCGTCGCCTGGAAAAGTAATGAGGCCCGGGTACTGTAGATGTTGTATTGAGTCGCTTACCATGAGGAATGACGAATAGCAGACACGGCGAGCGGTGGGGACAATCTGTCCACCACCGCGGTAGATTGGCTCCTGTGCAAGACTGGCGTCCAGAATCCTGAACTTGACGTTCCGCATAGCTATCCTCAACCGACTTCATCAACAAACGTTAGCATCCCTGTAGAGCAGTGACACTCACGTTCATCGCATAGCGGGCCTTCACGGGTACCCCACTGGAAGCCCTGCTTGATGTGCTCCTTGACCGTGCCCAGAAGCTTCTTGTCGACTTGCGATGGCAGCGTGTCGTCCAGCAGGATGTTCGGCCCACTGTCGTCGGGTCCGAACGCCCATATTGACCGCGACGCGAGCAGGTCCCACTGGTACTTCTCCTCGAAGAACTTGCCCCGCTCTTTCGCCGTCATCCGCATGTTCACCCGCCCGGTCTCGATGTCCTCTGCAATACCGCGCTCGAGAGGCTCCGCAATCATCGTCAACCGGTTCCTGTGCCGGCCATGGTCAGCGCTACTCGTTGCACCGGGTATACGTTCGATACTCACTTCTTGTTGGGCGTGTCCGCATAGCACTTGAGCGCACTCGTCTCGAGCACCGTCTCCGCGAACTTCGTGACCGGGTCGGACACCTTGATCTCGATCTCCGCGAACAGCCGGCGCAGGTCGTGCATCACGCAGTCCAGGTAGAGCTCGCCCGTGCCGATGACGACGTGCTCGCCGCTCTCCTCGACCTTCGTCGCGACGAGCGGGTAGCTCTTGTTCACGCTCCGCAGTCCCGCGAGCATCTTCGGCAGCTCGGACGGCGCGATCGGCTCGATGGCGATCTTCAGCACGGACTGCGTCATGTGCTTGACCGGCCGGAAGATGTGCAGGTCGTCTTCGAGGTTGGCGGCAGCGATGGTCGCGGTCTTGAAGATGGATGCGTCGACACCGCCGAGGAGGACGAGGTTACCGGCGGGTACTTCTTCTGCGGGGATGAAGTACCTGCGTCCGGATGAGGATGGGCAGCTGCTGTAGCGATATATGCGTGACTCACCGCGACTCGCTGATCCAGATGTCCTCGACTTGTGCCTTAACCATGTCTTCTTCGTCTTCTGGTGAGTAGCCCTCGCCGAGCACCTTGACGTCCATGCCCTTCCGGACCGTGCCGCTGATCACACGGCCGAACGCCCGGAAATGCTGTGCGTCCGTTGTGTGATAGAGCTTAGTGACCTGGACCATGAGGGGACCCTCAGGGTTACACTCCTGCATGACCTGAGCAAGTTCTGAAGACATGGGTCCGGTGTAAGTCCCTTCGACCTGGACAGCGGTGTGAACAGGGCGCCACTAGCACAGAGATACGAGGAACAGACCTTCGACCGGGTCGC
This sequence comes from Trametes cingulata, assembly GCA_022385765.1. NCBI lineage: Eukaryota > Fungi > Basidiomycota > Agaricomycetes > Polyporales > Polyporaceae > Trametes > Trametes cingulata. Next base: position 346,364 of record MU277982.1, on the reverse strand, counting down.
TTCAACAGGAGAGGGAATGTGCTCCGTGATCATGTCCACCAGTCCTACTGAAGGCCCGAAGAATTGACTGAGCACGACCTTGAGCAGAGGCCGGACGTCCATCTTGTACATGATCGGCTTGAGCTCAATGCCAAGAGTTGCCAAGGTCTCCTTGAGCGCGTCCGTCTCCTCGCTGAGCACATGGCTGTACAGCTTGTAGAGAGGCTCCAAGATGAAGTGCACGAAGGAGCGGTTGGCCTCCGGGTCGGAGGGCTTGCGCGTGAATTTGCGCGTCTCCTTGTTGAACCAGATGTCGCCCCACAGACGGTCTGCAAACGCATTCACGTCGAGGGAGCCTACATATGGGACATGAGCTACGCCGGGGTTCCGACAGAGCGGAGTACCTACCATATGTGTCCGCATACATCTGCGCAAACGATCTGAGCGTGAAGCACCAGTGCATGTCAGTGCTCGCGAATGCGACGTTCCCGTTCTCAGGGCTGAGCCGGAGCTCTGGGTCAGGGTTGATACCGCTGTACACACATCAGTCACGGTTCACCTACAATGAACAACTATGGTCACCTGATGAAGGTGTTAATTTCCTCAATGGTGTGTTTGATTTTGTAGTACGCATCGGCAGGCTTGATGCGCAGCTCAAGGATTAGCCGGTCAATCTTGTTCACGACAAGAGTGATTTTGACACCTTCTTGCAGCGCGTGCCGGATGATCGCCTCGGTGTTGCACATTACCTTGCGGGAGGACGTCAGCTATCACTCGTAACAAAGGAGCAAACCAGTCCTCACCCCCTCAACAACATCGACGACCAAGATGATGCCGTCTACCAAGCGAATGGCACAAGCGACTTCGTCCACGAAATTTACGTGTCCGGGAGTGTCAATGAGGTGGATGAGATGCGACTTCCCGTAGCTGTTCGAGAGAATCAAGGACATGGGAGAGGACTTGATGGAAATCTCTCGGTCTCGGGAAAGTACGTGCGTGTCGGTGTATCGGGTCTACCAGGTCTGTTCAATACGAGGTTGGTGTCAGGTCCTGGTAGCGGGCACTCACTTGGTGGTCGGAATCCCATGTGAGTTTGTGTGTCTCAAACACGAGCATGTCCATGAGCGCAGTCTTGCCATGGTGTAAATGGCCGACCACAGCGACATTCCGCACAAACTCAGGGAAGCCTGTCATGTTGAGCAAGAAACTAGGATACCCAGCTCAGCTTCAGATGTCGCATTTCTCCACAGAACGAGAAAACGCACCCCTTGTCGAAGCGGGTTTCCGGCATGTCCTTCTCCTCCACCGTCCATTTCCGCACCTTGATGGGCGCAACGATGGGTTCGGACAGCGGTTGGGCATCCTCCTCCTGGACCAAGGTCTCGACATCCTCGCCATATACTTCGGACGCCGAGGGATAGTACTGCTTGTCCTCATGCAGCACGACCGCATTATGCACGGGCTCTGAAGAAGGCTTCAACGACGGTGAGTACACGCTTATACACGCCAAACTCACCATCTACTTCCATAAGAGCTGTCTGTTCCTGCCCCTCCATAGCCTCCTCCTCGAACCCCTCGAGAGGTCGCACCTCGGGCTGAGGTGCGAACTGGTTCTGCTGCTGTTGCTGCAGCTCCTCCTCTTCCTCGTCGGACTCGAGGTCACCTCCAATGTAGTTGCCGAACTCATCGTAATCTTCGAAGGAGGCCATTTTCGCAGCAGGTGTACAGCAAGTAGTTTGCGAGACAGGAACGGTGGCTTAGTCACTGGAAGGAGCAGCAGACGCGTTGGTGATCCTCAGAAAGAGCAGGACCAGGTCAGATACACAGTAGAGCAGATAATACACGGAGATGAGCCCGGTAGGAGGACCAGAGGGAGGAGATGGCCAGAGAAGAGAGGAAAGAGGTTTTGAGTGAGAGCCACCGTCGCGGTCCAGGAAGAACGCGTCGAGCGGGCGCTTCCACATCCCCGCGAGCAGCATCATGGACCCGACTTCGACTCGGACGAGCTCGGACGGCGCACTCAGCCTCGCCTTCGAGAACGACCAACAATGGCTACACTCTCAGATGATACGTTGCGCAAAGTACGTGTGCAGACTGTATTGCAATGGTGAGAGATTTGTGCTAAGCTCATGTGCTCGTACAGATCCTGGTGCAAATCCAGCAGACCGCCGTACAGTCCCAGCGCGCTCTGAACATCTCCAGACAGCAAATCGCTGCGAAGGAGAGGGAGCGCAGGATCCTGCAGCTCACCATCGAGGAAATCACCTCACTACAAGAAGATGTCAACCTTTACAAGGGTGTAGGCAAGATGTGAGTGGCCACTTTCATCGTGCCCGGTGTATATCGGCTCATTGACTGTCACTAGGTTCTTGCAGGTCCCCCGGCCGGCCATGGAAAGGGATTTGAAGGCCGAGGAGAAGGAGCTTACAGAAGACATCAAGAACTTGGAGAAGAAGGTCTGTGCACCCGTTCCCAATACATACACCTCTTGCTCATCGACCGTCGGTCTAGTCAAAATACCTGGAGAAGCAGTTTAATGATGCTCAGGCTCAACTCCGTGATATCGTGAGCATGCTGCCCAAGTACAGACCGCTTATCTGGCTGACATACAACAGTTCCATAGCGCACCAAATCAATGACAAGCGACACATACTGTAACACTATGTTCTCTCGACTCTCATGGCTTTGCTTCGTGCTGTATCATCTAGTCCCCCACCCTTGCCAAGACTCTGCATTCATTCGGACTACTATCGATAGGCTAACTGGACTCCAAAGCCCCAGGACAAGACACCAAGAGATCTCTATTGCATAATTGCATGAAGCCATCGTGAAATCTGCTACCTGCAGACGACATATATACAAGAACCCGACTAGAAAGTGACTACTACCTGGGGTGTCGTGCGTGCGTGCGATGATGCATTGCGGTCTAAAGCGAGCCATTGCGTGAAGCATTAAAACATGAGGGTACGAAGTCATCGAGTGCATGAGTCTACCGCTTGGCATAGCGGAGGAAGCGAGAAGCGACTGTAGTACGGTCAGTAGAGATTCAGTCACGAACAAGGGGGTAGTGCGGTACTCACCAATGGTCACAGCGAAGTTGAAGACTATGGCGGCGACATCAGCAGCCGCATGACACCAGGAGAAAGACAGTGGGAACGCACCTGAGAAAGCGAACAATATCCAGACGTCTCGCCACCGATTCTCGTACCGAATGTTGAGAGGCAAGAAGAATTGATCACCGACCTAATCAGCCACGTCAGGACCGATTGCGTCGTGCGGTTACATGATCACTCACTTCGTACTGGCAGTAACGGCAGTTCGTCGTGTCGTTCGGGTTGTCCAGGTAGCCACCGAACCCATGGATGAACTCGCTTGCCCACTGCTGACACGTCTGACCCGCGGGCGGGTTGAACGGAATGAACTCGTCCGCCTTGCAAGTGATGGTCAGGCCGCTGCGATCCTCTCGTCAGTACAATGTCCCTCTTCGAGGAGATTAAGAGACGAAACGTACTGCAACTCAGTGGACAGCATCGCAGCCATGATCCGGGTGTACGGGCTCAGCTGGTAGAGCCAGTGCCAGTAGGACGGCAGCGTGGGGTACGGGACGGTGACACCGCAGAACGTGCCGAGGACCAGGATGATGAATGGGTTGAAGAGCGGGGCGATCTGCATGCTTGGAGAGATGGCGCCGATGAACTGGCCCAAACTCACACCGAACAGCTCTACGAAGATGATGACGAGCAGCTGGAAGAAGGTACCGCCGATACCAGCGGTGCCGTCACCGAAGCCCATGGGGTAGACCTAGCAGTTCGCGGTGAGACTTTGGATACGAAGAGCGCGAGAGCGCCGCTCACCATGAGGACCCAGTACACCACACCACACAAGACAGAGTACGGCATCTCTCCGATGAGCTGACCGATGGCGAAGACATACGGCGAGTAGATTCTACTTGAAGCCTCTGCATTGCCAACCATTGAGCCGGAGCCTCACAAGGCGAGACGTCAATTAGCTCACCTCGAATGAAGATACGCCTGCTGAGGATCCACATCGGCTCAAGCTGGCTCATGACGATTGCCGGGAGAATAGTAGTCCAGAATCTGGGCATCCGTCAGTATCGACCGATCGTCAGAGCCCTACAGGGTACTCACATGCCGAAGACTCGGTACTGCAGGTCGCGCGCGCCATGCCCCAATTGCAAGAACGACAGGGAGACGAAGAGCGAGATGAAGGCGTGCACGAAAAGACGACTAAAGACGTAGTCCGGAGACCGCCAGAGCTTGACGTTGTTGCGGGTTACGACCCAACGCAGCTGGTTCCAGAACGGTGTAGCATCTATCCCACACGTGCATTAGCGTTAAGCCAGACGAGAAGACGAACAAGCTCAAGCTTACAGAGCGTCAGCTTCTGTGGTTGCTCATCGTCACCAGCGGTGCCCTTCTTGATCTTCTCGATCTCAGCCAAGACATCCTGGTACTCCTTCGAGTCGAGCCAGTGGTCTTTCCAGTCGCGGTCACCGATGCGGGGCGTCAAGCCAGCGCCAATGGCATCCAGCATGAACTCCGCGGGGTTGACGTTCGGCGGGCAGTGGGCACCATGCCGAGCAAAGTAGTCGCGGAGGATGTAGCAGTCAGGGCCGATGTCGCCGAAGTAGACTGTCTCGCCACCCCGCTCGAGGAGCAAGAGCTTGTCGAAGGTCTGGATGAGCATGGAGGACGGCTGGTGGATGGTGCACAGGATCGCCTGGCCATTGTCCGCGAGCTTGCGAAGGAAGCGTACGAGGTTCCACGCGCTCTGGCCGTCAAGACCTGAAGTAGGCTCGTCAAGGAACAAGAGGGACGGCCGACTAGCAAGCTCGACACCGATGGTAAGCCGTTTGCGCGCTTCGACGTTGAGGCTGAAGACGAGCGCGTCCGCAAGGTCCTGAAGCTCGAGCACCTCGATCATGTCCTCGACGTATTGATCTTTCTCCTCCTTCGAGACCTCCGGCGGTTGCCGCAAGTAGGCGGAGAAGCGCATCGCTTCGCGGACCGTGGCGCTGCCTTCGTGGACGTCCATTTGTTCCGCTGCAGGGGTTGTGAATACACTTCACAGGGCAGATGCATCGGCTGGGACTCACCATACGCGGTGTTCCGCGCGAAGTCGATGCCAAGAGGCTTGCCATCCAGGAGCAGAGTACCGGACACGACGCCGATGTTCTTGCGTTGCGCGAGTACGTCCAGACAAGTAGTCTTGCCTGCGAGGATGTTGTGAGTCGACCGATTCCGTAGCTGATACAGCATGCTGAGTGACGCACCAGCTCCGGACGCTCCCATGAGAGCGGTCATCGTACCAGGCTTGACATATCCATAGACATCGTGAAGCAGCCTCCGCACGCCGCCCGGAACAGGCACGTGGTAGTTCACCTTCTCCCATGTGAACGGCTTGCCGTGGAACTGGGTGACGGCACTATTCCACGTAAAATGAGTACAGGAACACTGCAAGGACGCTGCGAGACTCACCCCTTCTCGTCCGCCTTTTCGTCGAACTCCTTCTCGTCGAGCTCTCGGTCGGACTTGCCTTTGCGCGCAGCTTTGTGCTCTTGCAACTTGGCATTCAGCTTCTTGGTCTCCGAGTCCTCAGGGGCGAAGATGGTCACAGAGGAGCCGCCGCCATATTGCTACCCGTCCACGCGTTAGAGCGGCTGCGATCGCAGAAAATGTCAGACTTACCGGGAAGTATTCGATCAGCAGCACCTGTGTCAGTTGGAAGAGGAAGAAGAAGCCGAGCAGCACAAGGAAGTTGCGCCGCCAGATATCCGAGACGTTCAGTCCGTAACCGAAGCTGACGTAGTTGCGACCGGAGACGATGTCCTCCCCTGGGACCGAGCCAAACAACGTGCAGACCTGGTTTGGACCCAAGCCGTCCCTGGAGCGCCTGGTAAGCACCACGAACAGGAACAGCGTGGTTTAGACTGATGAACTACTTACGGATACTTGTTCACGCCTGGAGGATTACGAGGCACAATGGCAGTACCATCACAAGTGAACTGTCGTGGTCTTCAGATGGAGACAGTCTATTGAGTTCAGGGTGTTACGTACCGAGATACGCATGAATTCGTTCTCCATGCATCCGACCCAAGCTAGAGGTTTGTCAGCAATTACTACGTGCGCCCAGCGTGATTGCACTCTCACCATATGCGACAGGGTTGATGTAGTACTACGCCACCGGTTAGCATGACCTACCAAATCATATACCGAACGCTAACTCACGATCCAGAACAACCACCTCTTCATCTGGAACACCGGAATCATATACCCAGCGTACTGAATCATGTTCGGGATGAAGAAGGTCGCGAGTCGGAACGCAGAGTCGAAGTTCGTGCACATGATACCGAATGTCCGGAAGAACCCTTGCATGGTGAGGAACGCCATGTAGATCTATCAACGGATGTCAGCGGAAATCTTGACCCAGTGCGGTAAATGGATCACTCACGAAGAGGTGGTATGTGAAGAAGCCACCTGCAGAGCGCGAGAGGTTCGACATGAAGTAAATGATGAGGTTGTACACGAAGATCCGGACGGCCGAGAACGGGACATCGGAGAGCGTATTTGCTATCGCGACGGCAGCAGGACGGTACAGAGCATAGCTCGTCTGTTGCAACTCCTTAGTGCTGCGTGACAGCAAGCAATGTCGACATTGCTCACCTGCTTCTTCAAGATGGGACGACCAAGCATTTGGACAGGCATCTGTCAGGCAGAGTGAGTATGGTTGCTCACTTGCCGTCCATGGTACTCACCTCTCCGAACGTGTCGAGACAGCACGTGAGGAGGCCAGCGAAGATGACTGAACCTCTAGTGAACGCGCCTTGCGACGTGAGTTGCAGGTTGTAATACGAGGCACCGATTATGAGAGCGAGGATCTGGGAGGCAATCGTTCAGAATGCCAGGATGGAAACGACGATCGCCCAAGCTTACCGTCGACAAACTGTAGCTAGTGATGAGCTGGAACCTATCCTGAAGACGCATTTGGAACTGCCTGATCGCCAACGCACGGACTTGGCCGGTGAAGCCCTGGGTGTACGGGCTCTTCTTCGACACGCCACGCTTCTTCTCCTCGAGCACGGCCTTACGGAAGGCCTCCTGGTCGGACTTGTCGATCTCCATCTCTTGCTTGTACTTCTCAAGCGAGTCGCGCATCTCCGCGGCATAGCGAGACTGGAGGAACGCCTGCTCGAGTTCCTCAGGCGTCGACGGGACGTCCGCCTCCGACCGACCGGGGGCAAACTGCCGCTCGTTCGGGTCCGTGCAGCCAGTCAGGTAGTCGGGGGTGCTCTGGCGGGGAAGAGACTTGTAGCCAAGATTCTCGAAATATGCGCGAGCTTCGGACGGGGGACCGAAGTAGACCTGACGGCCCTTGTCGAGAACGAGCACCTTGTCAAAGAGTTCGTAAATACCCTCCCCAGCCTGGTACCTGCCCGAGATGATCAGCAAGAGTTGACAGATGCTAAACAAGAAGGGAGCTTACAAGGTAGCGAAGGTCGTTTGACCGAGGATGTCCGTCATGACGCGCAGAGCCTTGATGAAGTCCAATGCTGTACTAGCGTCCAAACCGCGGGTCGAGTTGTCGAAGCAGAGGACGCGAGCCCGAGTCGCCATCATCTCCGCGATCGACACACGCTTCCGCTCTCCACCGGACACGCCGCGCACGAACTCGTCGCCGACGTACGTATTCGCGGTGTGCGAGATGTTCAGCATCCGGAGGAGCATGTTCCGGACGGTCTCGTTGAACTCCTTGCGCGACATGCCGGGAAGTCGCCCCTTCGGGCCAGGCGTCTTCAGAGACAAGGCGAAGTTCAGCGTCTGAGCGACAGTTAGTGTAGCAATGTGCCGGTCATCTACGTCAAATTGTCAGCGGGGTCGCAAGCAGCCGGAGCGTTGTGAGCGCCTACCCTCTTCGTTGTAGACGACCTCGCCCTTGTAGTACTTGGCCATTTCCTCAGCACTGATGCCGGCATACCGCACGTCACCGCCGATATGAGCGTAATCGCCGCGTTCGTTGGCAATGGCCTTGAGGAACGTCGTGCAGCCTGAACCAGGACATCCCAAAACCAGGCACATCTGGCCGGGCTTGAGCAAGCCGGAGGAGCTATCACACAAGGTCAAGAGTTGCACCCTAGCGGTCACCCTCCTGGTCACTTACGGATGAAGGATAGTGGTGACAGGAAGTTGAGGCCTGATGGCGGGGATGACAGTCTCCAAGAGAGACTTCATAATCCGGATAGGCGTAAACCAGAAGCTGAGGACATCCTCTGCAACGTCTTAGGATCAACGAAATGCAACGTTTGGTCGAGCGCCAAGATGACATACGTCCAAAGGTCCTAACATAAATCTGTAGCATTGCTTAGACACGCATGAAACGCGGCTGCACAATTCTTGAAGGCTTACCTTGTGGCCGGCGCCGCCGATGCCTTCGACTTGAAGGTTTTCCCAAGTGACACCGACGTGCTTATGTGCTATGCCCGCCTTTTGATAGGCGTCATTCGACGAGGCGAGATACGCTCGCAGGTCGAATGGCTCCTCGCCCTCAGGCTTTTCGCCCTTCTCGAGGTCGTGGTCAGTAGCAGACCGGCCGGTGGGTTCAGAACCAGCCTGCTGAGAACGGATGGAAAGAACGCGCTGGAGCTCGTTGAACTGAGCCTCTGCAGCGGCGATGTCGACGTGATGCTGGTCTGGAAGCGGCGTGGCGTCACCACGGAGGGTGCGATCGTCTCCTGGGGTGTCCGCCATGAGCGCAAGGACGGGGGAGGGAAGAAACGACGAGGGAGAAGCGCATGTTCTCGCGCTGTTTATATATCGACCTCGTTCTTGACCTCAGCTTTCTTACATACCGCCCCGGCGCTTCTCAGCCATCAAGCGGTCCCGTTCCCGTTGAGTCACGAATTGTCACGCATGAAGCCGTCGTCTGGATCCGCTGCCGCTTCGGACCAATTTCGACGTTCGTCCTGCCGAGCCAATCATGCCAGAAATCGTCGCTCAATGCATCAGGCAGCTCGCCTGTCGCTCTTTCAACGGGGCAGACAGCGACGAGGGCATCGCTGTCCTCAGAACGAAGCTGTATGTCCCGTCTTGCACCAAGCTATCGGGCCACGGAGATCGATCGTCGTACCGTTGGTTGACAAATCCCCGAGCCGGGAATCGGGAGGTTTCCCGGGGTGACCGCTTGGGCGCTTGAGCGCTTGGCACAACGCAGGAAGTGCACTGACATATCCAGCCACAACGAGTGCGCTGATCCATTGAATGTTCCAGTCGCCTGAAGACGCGCATGTCCAGCAAACTTAGGAAACGCAAACAGACGATCAGCAGCGCGAGGGCGTCGCACGAGTCAGCATGGTCCGAGGGGAGTACGGAGTGCTGAGGGGAAACAAGATGAACGCGCGCATACTAATCAAGTGAGCAGCTGTCCATATATTCCTTGAAACCAGCCACTGGACGGGGGCAAAAGAAGAGTCAAGCGTGTCACAGCTCAAGGACACACGCTGGCAGGATAGCGGCGAAGGATCTCGCCGTCTAAAGGGACTGAGTTGAGTAGTTGATAGGTCGAAAGTCCACCATTTTGGCCGCGGGTCATTGTATCACGAACATCGGTGTCCACGAGGATAAGTTGCCTTTGAGATAATACATTTGCCGTACAGCGAGCAATGGTAGACCCCGAAGCACGAAACAGGCAGCACGAACTGTGGACGATGAGCAAGAGAACAGAGGGGTGACGGTGTACGGCAGTTTGGACGAGTGGGATTGCCAAGCGGTGGCAGCTGGCGTGATCGAAGAGCCCGATTGCGATCTCCCGATCGGTCTGGAGCTGCCGTGAGACAGAACTGCTATACTGGGATGTGGGAGCCGACTCCTCGACCCCGCAGGACATGGGCGCCTAACTGGTGCGCGTTGTTGCCCATTGCTCTGTGCTCAGCTTGTCGCCGACCCTCGCTTCGGACATGCACTTCCTCGTCGGACTTGCTTTTTTCGCCTCGCTCCGCTCTGCTGCGGCACATGGTGGACACGACGGGCACAAGGAGGGCGAGACGGTCCAGCAGTATGCGCTGCGACACGTACGTAGCAACCGAATATCATAGCGGAAAGCCATACTCACGGACGCGCTCAATGTAGATGGCCACGGAACATCACATGTATGCTTTGCTCGAAAATGCACGGAATGGGTCTGTGTGCTGACTGGCGTTGTACAGCGATACGTTCGACGTGCCGAGCTTCTTCCAGCTCCATGACCTGAACCGGTACGAAGCTCCGCTTTACCTGTACTCGCGCGAAGACTCACCCGTCTTGCAGCGACAAAGTCTGGGACAAGGAGGAGATTGAAGCTGTTTACGGCGTCCACCATGTCTACTCGCAGAAGAAGTCGAAGGTACGCCCCTCCCACGGAGATGCGCTGGAGCGGTCTATTGAGGAGGCGTCGAACAGGACGAGATTGAGCACCAGAAGAAGGCCGACCACATCGTCCAGGAGGTGCTGAAGCGTCTTGACAAGAACGGTGACGGCAAGATCACCCTGGAGGAGTTTGAAGCCGTCGGGCTTGATGGGCTGCCCAATTTTGACGACCTCGGAGCCGAAGGACATCACTACGACGTCGAGAGCGGTACGCCGGATAGCTGTCTCGGCTAGTGTACACCGTCTCTGACCCTCGTTTGCTGTTAGAGTTCTTCCTGCACCACGAAGGTCAGTCGTGACTCTCAGCGCCCTGCGCCACCGACGCTCACCGGAATCGACAGAGCAATTCCACTCCACGCCGGAGACCCAGACCGATGAGTCTTACACGCACCCCGAGGACCTCGAGCACTTTGCGCACCACGAGCAGATCGAGCGCGAAGAGGCCGAGCGAGAGGCGAAGTTCCAGGGCGTCTCCGTTGAAGAGGTCATTGCCCAGCATGAGCCGCACGAAGAACAACAGCACGCTCCCGAGGGTAGCGTCCCCGACCCCCAAATGGTTGTGCAGAACCCGCACGACGACCAGGTCAACGAGGTTCCTGTCGCTGGAGGCCCTCCGAAGATCACTCGTGTGACACCGCCAGAGAAGCAGGACCCTGCTGTTCGTTATGCGAACGCCAAGGCGGATGGGGAGTGGGGCGCAGGCTCTGCTGGCTACAAGCCGCCGAAGTCGCCTTCTGAGAAGATGAGGTGCGCGAATCGTCTGTTTGCCTTGTCCAAGGAACCCGCACGGAGCACTGACGTGTCCTTGTACATCGCGTTCCGCATTGCAGGAAGAACCTCCCGTACAAGGTACGTCCGCCGTCCCTAACATGCCTTGCAAATATGGACGCTCACTCTAGGACCGCATCCAGTACAAGTTCCGCCGTACCTGGGGTGACTTCTGAAGGAGGCAATCGGGGGCTCGTTGCTGTGACGTTCGTCGGATTAATCTATTTATCCTCTGTCTTCGGGAGCTCGCGTTGGATGTCTGCTACCATCACCCTTTCACCTTCGTTCGACCAGCTGAATACCAATCTTTTCCATATGAACGCCGGCCTGCCGACCGGTACCGCGCCCACCCAGACGCCGACGGTCGAGGTGTCGCTTTACTGGTATGCTGAGGTTACGATCTCCGAAGCTCGTACTGCCGCTCTGTCATCCAACCGAACATCGCGAAGCGCGGCCTCGGAGGTAGCCCGAGTACGGAGATAGCTTATGAATGACCAGCGAAAACGTCGAAAACTCCGGTGACGCAAAAGCACATAACGTATCATAACAGGAGTGGTATCAGGGCTACACGCACGCGCCAGGGTATTACATGATGTACTAGATTCCAAATATACCGAGTCCCATGCAGATGCTCCGCTCAAGCACAACCGGATGAATCATCGACCCTCGAACAGGTCTTCGAGAAGGCTCTTCTCGACGGCCTGCCAGTCGACCAGTCCACCGCTCTGGTACACGCTCTCGTAAGACGATATGCTCGCGGTCGAGAAGAACGGTACGAGGTCACGGATGCTGTCGATCTGCCGCAGGGAGTGTAGTAGCGGTCGACGCATAGGCTTTGTCGGTGCAGAGGGCGTATGTACTTGCGCCGCGGAGCGTGGTGCAGTACTCTGCGGAGGGGTCAGGAGTTGACCCACGAGTGAAGACGGTGCGTCTTACCTCCGAGGCAGGGAGAGCACCGATAACTTCTGCCAGACGGTCCAAGAGTGCCTCGGGGAACCAGTCGTCGGGCCGGTAGACGGCATCCACGGTGTCCGTTATGAATATCCATTGGTGACTGCACCCCGTCAGAACTTGCATTGTACACATGGTGAGCAGCTACTCACATCTGGAACTCTTCCGTCTGCAACACCAGGAGTAGGTCCAGGAGCTTGCAGGCGGACAATATGAGCCCAAGCTCTTCGGACCCGTCGCTCGGGACGTTGTCCAATATTTGCTCGAAGATGCGATACTGCGTGGCATGGCATAAGTAACATACGCTGGCAAAGGACTCATGTCACCCACCATCTCGGTCAGAATCACCGGCCAGAAACTGGACAGGTTGTGCGGGGAAAGGCGACACAGCAAGACTCGCACGCAGAGGTAGACCTCGCTCTGTACGATTGGTGCCGTGACATTGCGCAGGGTGTCTACGAGCTTCTCTTGAATGCTTGGAAGCTGTGCCAGGAAGTGATTCTTCTCCGCGGAGAGTATGACGTAGGACAAGCGTCGCAGGTTGAGCGAGCGGAGTAGCATCTCATATTCCCGATTGGTGAATATGTTAGCAGAAGGGACTGTGGTGATTTTGCCTAGAACGAATCAGAACGAGGTTCAAGAACAGATAGATGCGAAAGTACCCAGAAGTTCCGGTAGTGCAGTCTTGTCGGTATCGAACAACGCCTTGACCATCGGCGACCACTTCTCTCCAGCCTCGGCAGTCGAGTTGAAGCACCGGTTGTCGTTGAGCGACTCGGCGACCGGTGACCGCCAAGCCTTCATAGCGACATTGATTTTGGTCATTTCGCGGATGATGGCGACGACGTCGTCCTCTACGTCCAAAGGCCTACCGCCAAAGCTTTAGCTCGGCTAAGGGCTGTACTCTCTAAACATACCTTGCTTTACCCTTGAGTGCTGGACCGACAATGTTATACACGATCTGATTGCACGCCGCTGAGATCTTGTCGGAGTCCACAAGGAACTTGCGCAGGCTCGGCAAAGCGTCCGAAGCGATATACGCGTTCACCTAGAGAGTATGTGAGCGGCCGCAAAGCCAATGGTGTACACAGCAGCCGACCTTCTGAGCGACGTCACCACTATAGGTAGACTTGGCACCGTCTGGCAACGGCAACGACGTCGAGCTGGCATTCTTCTCGTCCACTTTGGCTTCCACGGCTTCATGCACAACGTCAGTCATTCGTACGGGAGGATCCCGCATGCGCTTACCTCGCAGTGTGGGTGTTGGAGATTCTCGCCCATTCGTCATCAGAGCTTCTCGCTGCGACCGTCGTATCCATGATCCGGACTCCACAGATCGTCCGGACATGACACAGATATCGAGTAGCTTGCCATAGGTTTCCTGTCACTGCGTCAGCAACCCGGCAATCACGCCTAATCGCGACACCCTACCTGGAGATCTTTCCTTAACCGCCGGTCATCCAGTGCTGTAGTTTGGGACACCTTGTCAGCGAGGACAGTGAAGCACCTAGACAGGCTACAATTCAGCCGCCATTCGCCACGGATATACACGAGCGTACTTCAGCGCCGCGAAAGCTTGAGGTCGGAAGTCACGCAGAGTTGCAAGGAGATCCTTGACCAGTTGAAGGAAGCGGCTCCACACCTGAAGGGCCAACGGGCCCTCCAGGCGCTTCATGTATTGCTCGAGGAAGTCAAACAAGGTCATGTCAAGCCTGTCGGTTCGGCTCAGTACGGAAGGAGACAGAGAAAAAGATATCACGCACAGGTCGTGGAAAGCGATTGCCTTCTTGGTTCGCTCAGATAGACCAGGCGTTCGACATGAGATGCTCTCGCACAACATGTGGACGGCGTTCTGAGCGCTTGCAGTAAGGACGTCGACTAGGTCGTAAGCTGCTGAAGTCTCCGCACTGTCCGGCCTTGCCTGTCCCGAGGGCATAAGAGGGTTACTCCCGGCATCCGCGATATTACTCACGAGAACCTGGTCATGCCAGCAGTCCACAACAGCTTCCAAAACTTCCGATGAATGAACCCTGAAGAGATGCTCCAGGACACGTCTGGCTCGATTCCGCGCACGAGCATAAATCAAGGACAGAGACTCTTCTTGCGATCCCCACCGGCCTTCTTGCGGGACGACGAGCCTGTCCCACATCGCATAGAGTACGCGTACGGCATTATGTAGGCAACGATAGTCCGATGATCTCGTCTGGATAGAACTGGTGAGCACGCGCCCAAGATGTGCTGATGTGGATCACAATGACACTGACCAGCGTAAGATCCTCAATCGCACTTGAAGGCCCATCAGAGCTGAAGACGTTGGATACGTAGCCCAAGAGACCGCCAGACTCTTGCGCGACCCTGTCCGTGGTTTGGTCCTCCTCCGGCGGTTGCTCTCCCGAGACACGCGTCATACTGAGGAGGGTAAGCCGTTCCAGAGTGGTGAGCAACATGAGGAAGTCGGCGTCCGTAGTGAAGGACACGATATCATCGCTTCGCGCTGCTTCCGTAGATGCATCCAGTATCTCTGCCAGGCCTAGCCGGAGCTGCCGGCAAACACAGTCAGACAGGGGGGTGACGACAGCCTTCAGTGACTCCTTGAAGAGGGGTACTGTCATCATGATGAAGTCCAACCAGTGTTGCAGCAACGGGCGATTAGACGGGGTAGCAATACCGTCCACCAGAGTCTGGACCAGCAAAGGATGCACGGCGTGTGCTTCTCTTCTCGTAGTAGCAGGAGCGTCCTGGAGGCTTATCCCGTCAGCACCACGTTCTACCTGCGCAGCTGCTCGCCCTTCGGATCCCGAAAGGGACGCAGAAATGACCGAGTGGAGTAAGTGCAGTAGCTTGTTTTGCAGATCTAGACGACCAGTGTGAACGCAGAAGTAGAGCTTCTGCACAACCGCAGATTCGAGTGACTGGAGCGTTACGACGTCCACCTCGCCGCGCGCTACGAGTGCCTGTAGGAGGTCTACCGAGAGGTTTTGGCATACGATATGGAAGGGCTGCATGGTCGGCAACAAGGATGGCTTCGGTTCCGATTGAAGTAACCTACCGAATGTCAGTCGAATGTCGACTTGCCAGCCGTTTCACACACCTCATGAGCAACTGCGAAACAATGATGTCCATGTATGTCGCGTCTGGGAAAGTGGCACTGACTGCTTGGAATTAGCAACGGTGATCTCGCAACATATCGAGGGGCCGTACCGGACTGCAAGCGGTGCAGGAGATTGCTATACAAGGAGCGGCTTATCGGAGTAGTCCTGGCTACCTTGCTGAAACCCTGACCACCAAACTTCACGACCGACAGAAGCGTCTCCAGGAGGTAGTTGACGTAACGTTGGTCGAATGGGCGCTCGTAGGTGAACCCTTGCAGTTGTTTACCCTTCATTTCCGTTGTGGACGCCGTGTACCGAATGGAAGGGTCGAAAAGGTCAAACAGAATAGGGTCCAACACACTGTGACATGGCAAAATATGAGATGTCACGTTCGTGTATATGGGATCAAGCTTACCGCAAGTATGACTTGAGACTGCATCGCATCCACGTCTCGCCTATTCGCCGCAGCTTCGGATCGTCGCTCCGTAATGTTTCTAGCACGGTCATCATGGGCACCTTTAGATGAACACCCGGAAGCATTGCATCGTCTATGGTCTCGGCTCAGCATCATTCTAGCAGCAAGCTACTCGATACGGACCTGTCAATCGCCAGAGCACTCCGAACGCCTCGCAAGCATCCTGCAATTCGTCTGGCTTTCGAGCAGAGAGGCTTTGAGCGATGACTGCCTCGACATGCGGCTGCTTGCATAACCGCTCCAGAGACCAGATCAGATTGACCGCTCGCATGTGGTAGGCAGAAGAGGCAGGCCGCAGGTATCTCAGAAGCTAGGAGACTTCAGCAGCACGTAACCGAGAGCATAATCTACCACTTACTACGCTGACCATTGGGCCGATGAATGCACGCTTGTCGAGCTTGAAACCCGGCTGTAGCTCACTCTTGTGGTGGATTTTGATTGCAGCGGTAACGAAGCGGTCCACCGTGACAAACGCTACATTCTGAGGACCTTTCAGCACCTTCTCCTAGGCTATGATGAGCCAGTCGAAAGCATACCCTCTGATTCAGACAGTCGAGCAAAGTAGCGAGCCAAGCAGAAGGATCCCACTCCACGGCGAAGTGGACGTCCGCTTCATCCTCTTTACGACTGACAAGCACGTCAAGGAGGGAGAGGCACAGCAAGAGGACGTCGCGCCGAGCCTTGATATGTGCCGCATCGACGTCAGCGCGTAGCAAAGCTTGCGCAGCAGCATTGCTGAGCGTGGTTATGTCCTCGAAAGTGATTGCGAACGGAATGATGGAGCGTACTCGACCCGCTGAAGGAGATTCCGACGAAATGCCGTAGAACTTGTGGGCGAAAATCACCGCATCCGTCTCTGACTTGGAGTCGGCTTGTTGACCAGGAAGCATAGGTCGAGACTTGAGTGCTCCTTGCGGTAGCCTCTTCAAGATCTCCTGCGAAAGAGCGAGCGCACTCAGAGCAACTGGAAATGACGACACCTCGTCCCAGTCAAACGTCTATCGCGTTTGGTTTAGCCATGCTACCCTCGGATGCTGTGAGAGAGCTTACGGTCAAGACACCAGTTATAGCGTTCAGTACGACGGGAAGATGGATGGTCTCGATCTCTTCGTCATGGGTGTGAAACTTCTGCAAGAGGTATTGAACCATTGCACATCCCTGAAGTTTGGCGGTTAGCTCAGATGCGAACGCCCCCTGGTACAGGTTGCATACTTCGCTGTTCCCCTTCTTGGAGGTGAGATCTGCCAAGACTGCGCTGAGGAGCCGGCTCCAAAGTGCGCGTTGTTCGACAGCTTCATACAGTGTACTGCCAGTCATAGACAGCTGTCGCGAAAGCGTCCAATTAGTACATCCCCTCCGGCGTCAGGATGGGGGGTCGAACATCGTCACCAGCATCCGGTCCGGATTCCAAGAGTTTTCGTAAGCTCTTGAATGCGTCGTATACCAGCACTTCTGTCAAGGGAAGGCCTATCTCGTACTTGTCCAAGAGCGAAATGAACACCTTGAAGGGCCGCGACTGAGAGTACTCTTGAGACGGACTAGACATCTCATCCTGCACCATTGTCAGCAGACTGAAGACAGCAGCACCCGTTGGCTGTACCTTGAGCGTGGACCTCAGGAGCTCCAAGGAATGGGTCTTGTAGTACTCAACTTGAGCCTGAGTCGTCTCAGCGGGCCCGAGCAGCCACATGTATAGGCGGCGGTTCAAAGCCAGGTCACGACGCAGCACCACACTCGTGGCAGCACGCATGAGGATCGCACGATCGTCAGCTTGCGCTTTCTTCACCGCGACACCGTCGATGCGTAGGGACTGAAGCAAAATGTCCAGCGCAGCTCGTCGTACCAGCAGGTCGTCATCCTCCAGTGCTGCCGAGAACGCCCTGATCATGAGTCCAATGTCGTCACCGACAATTGGCGTGATGTCTGGCGACTTGAGACATAAGTACAGAATTACACTCGCGACGTCCGCATTGTCTTGACTCACCTTCCTCGGCCTTGAAGGGAGGAAGCCTTCTTGAAAGGTACGTCAATGCCGTCCCTCGGGCAGGCGGAGTCGTGAGCATCACGAGCCAGATGTTCTGGAAGAAGAAGGATTGCGATATGGTTCCAGCGAGACGATCTAGGAGTGCGAGTACTTTGTCGAAGTATTCTCCTGTCTCCTCCTCAAGGCCGGGAAGTAGAGCAAGGATGAAGGACTTCATCACGGGCCGTAGACCGGCCTGCAGGGGGAGGTAATGGGTGTCAAAGAGGTTGAGAACAGTCGGCTAGGTTACCGGTGAGCATGCAAATCGGTTGAAGGGTGACTGCAGGGCCTCACTTTGACGGCAGTGGACGCATATTCAAAGAATGGGAACAAGCCCGAAGACCAGAGTGCCAGATCTCGTTGCAAGCCTTCGGACTGCGTCCGCGAACGTGATGTGTTGAGTTATTGCTCTCGAATATCAAGAAATACGACGTACCCCGAGTACCGCGAAGATGTGGGAGTACACATCCAGAGCTCGCTGGTGGACTCCGTTGGGTAGAGCGGGATTCAAGCATTGTGAGAGCCGCTTGGCGACGACGAGCTTCCGCGGGATCTCTTTGAACTGTTGATAGGATTGTAGGGTCTACACGGTGTGATAACGTTCATTCGCGTCCTTAAATGTGTAGCGTAGTTTACGTACCTTCAGCAGCTGCTTCAAGAATGCGATGAAGTCCGCCCACTCGTGCACACTCTCGAAGGAGTTCAGGCACTTCTCCACCTGCTGCGTATATTTCTTGTACTTCGGATCTGATGCGTATGCCGGCGGCGTGGATGCTACATGAACATTGCATGGATGAGTCTGCCCCATGCCAGACACGCTCGCGGCGCGACTCACTGCCATCGCCTCGACGTAGTGCGTACCAAGGTGGGCCTCGTTTCGTAGGATCTCCGCTGCCCACCCTTGGCGAACTGGCAGCGGACATAGTGCAGAAAACGCGTGGTCGGCAGACAGCCGATACCGCAGAAGTGCGCGCGAGGAGAGAATGTGGCTGAAGGCTCAGAGGTGCTGCTACAGAACCCGCGCGCCGCCACCTCGCGGTGCGCTGCGCTATGACGGGCGCCAATACGTGGCGGAGGCGGGTACATCATTAGAGGACGTCCTTACATTTGCGATATGTAGCACGGCATCATTACATGTCTGACAGCTGGCATTACAAGCAAAAATACACGTAGTTTGGTACAGAGCTGAAGTTACGATCCAAGTGCGAAAAAGAAGGGACGTGGTAACATACGCCTACTGGGGCGCGGGGGCCTGTGGGGTGGAAACAATGACTGGAGGGGTCTCGACAGAAGGTGTGCCAGGACCGCTAGCACGTTTTCTCGCCAGCTGTGCAGAGAGGCTGTCGGGCAACGCGGAACCCGCACGAGAGGAATCATGACCGAGTCTGCCACCTCTTCCTCTGCCGCGGCCGGTACCGGACAGCGAGACGGCTGATAGCTTGGGTAGTGACATGCCCGCCATGGACGCGCTTTCACCTGCAGCACTCTGAGCGGCGGCCTGCGAGGCGGCAATGGCAGCGGCGAACTCAGACTCCTTCTCTCCGACCCAACTCTTGACGAACCAGCGACCTCCTGCGATGCCCCGTATCTCCCGATTCACCTGTCGCCACCGCCGCACAGGCTTCCCGCTCTTGTCGAGAGGTATAACTGGTGCAAAACCGGTCCCTATCTTCGGCGGTGGTTGCACCGGGAATGGCTTCGAGGGCAGGGGATAGACCGGCAGAGGAACGCCCTCCAGGGGTGCTTCGTCGACATGAATTGCTGGAGCGATGATAGAAGCTAATGGTATATCAGGCTCAGGGGAACCGTCGTGCGGGGTGGGAGACGATGGGGCAGTGCCGGCATATGCTACATGAGAAGGGATGATGAGTCGAGCCTTCATAATGAGTTGGTAACCACTACCTTCGCTGACGCTCTCTGCATCGTCCTTTACTAGCGCTGCATTGCCCTTAGCAGTTCTATAATGAAAAGGAGGACAAGGGCTGTTAGTATCACATACAGCTCATAGAACAGAATACACACTTCGAAGGTTTCTTGCGGATCGCCCGTGGTCCAGGTGTTCCTTTGGGTGGTCCAGGTTTCTTCTTTGGAGGCAGACCGGGGATGGGCTGTGCATAGGAGCGGTCTGTTTCCATGGGATCCCACACCTCTGCGCGAGGCTCTTGAGCTGAAGTTGATACTGAAGGGGTGGTCTCAAAGACCCCCACACCAGGCCCGGACGCCGCCGCGGCTCCTCGCCCACCACGTCCTCTCCGACCTCCTCCACGACCACGCGAGCCTCGTTTCGCCGGCGAACCTCTTGTTGGAGCCGCAACGGGAGGAGGGATGGCAGGCGCAGGCTTCGGCACATCGTCGTCATCATCGTCTATGAGCTGGTCCTCCTCGTCTTCTTCATCATCCTCGTCATCCTCTTCGCTGTCTGCCCGGGCGTGCTTGCTTGACGTTGAACCAGCCTTGGATCCCTCGCTCTTTTCGTTCACGAGAAGCTTGAGCCTGAACTTGGAACGAGCAGGGTTCGGTTCGGGCGTGGTCTCTTCCCTCAGCGTGGAGATCTGGGGAGCATCCATGTCGATGTCATCGGCCATTGTGACAGTGGTTTGTATGGCAGCTTAGCAGTAAGAGGCGATATTTGATAGCAAAGACTGGTAGTGAACGTGTTAGAGACGATGAATACGGAGCGATGTTTGTCGGATCCCTGCCTGAAAACGGTTGCTGCGAGAAGCTGAGTGAGAAAGTGGCCAAAGACTTCGCGGTGGTGGGGAGAACGAGCAGCGCAAAAGTTGTGGGCGCAGCGAATAACTATCTCTGCAAAGCCTCGTGCCTAGACGTTCAGGAGATATGGACCAATGTCGGGCCACTCTACAGGCTGGAACACGGAAGAGAGCAAGTTTGTACATCCATGCCACCAGCCATTCCCAGTACACCTGTCTGACGCGCTTGGGCGGGCTGCGTCGCGTCCCGCCCCAGAGCGATGTACGGGGTGACGAAGGTCCGGGTTTGCAGCGGCGAACCCCAGTCACTCTAGCTCTCAACAGTTTCGGCTGTATTACGTCAGCAAGCATCCTGTTCTTCCCGTCCGTCCCCCGTCCCAGTCAAGCAATCCTCCCGGACTCCACATCCGTCTCTTTCCTCTTTCTGGTGAGTACTGTGTCCTGAGGTTTACTGGAGCGGATTACACACGTATCTGGTTCTTTATGCTCAAGCAATTTCGGCGCAATAGGTGGTCTCCCGCTCCCATACCTCATTATCGGGATTTTGCGGTCGGAATGGCGTCCACCACTGTCAACGTATGTTGCAATGAACCTAGCTTGATGTAGGCGACAGTACTCATTGTCCTTAGGTTGTGCGGTACACTGCTCTCCTGGGCGGCGTCTTCTACGGCATCGTTCACCGTCGGTCACTACAAAAGGCGCATGACGCCGAGGTCAAGCAGCACGCGATCCACGAGCGCGAGCACTTGATCGCTGAGGCGAAGGAGGCATGGAAAAGGAAGCAGGAGAGCAGCAAGGATGGTGGTAAGTCGTCGCCCTCTTGTATTTCAGTGCTTCCCTGCACCGTCACGACCCCTTTCCCTTGGCCAATACCTCTTCTTGCACACCCCCATGACCCTCCGTTGTGAGGCTGATTCACGCAACCATTGTGCTGACTTCTGTCATGGTAGTTGTCACCGATCCTGAAGACCCTCGATTCGACCTCGAGAAGCTCATCGCCAAGTGGGAGGCGGACTCGCAGTGACGTGGATGCTGTCTGTATGTGTCCTCACCTAGAATTGCAGGCCTATTGCAGATAGGACTCCGTCGGACATTCCACTATTAGAAGGTCCAGCGACTCGTGGGCAAGCCCTGTACCGTTGGTCGCTGCACGCGAACTTGGTCCTCTCGCACCCAGTATGTTACCTCTACTTACCGCGTCGCTGTGATACCGTCGGCCAGCACTGGCTTCGTATGCATTCCTTCATTCAAATTCGCGTTCTTCCAACGTGTTAGCAGTCCTCCGTCATATCCTCCCCGCAGCCGGGCTGTTACAGAAATTCGTGCTGGGAAATCCTCGGCTGTGGACTGGACAGGCTCTAGAGGTGTGATGCGTGACTCTGAATCTGTGACGGGCCTATGGAACGCGTCTGTAACGCGACGCGAACGCCGTCCTGGGCCTGTCGCTCGACTCGTTTGTCCTCAGCCACTCGCATCTTGTCCGCTGCGAACGTGCTCGGCATCGTCTCTCCCGTGTCCAAGCACCTTCTACTATCTTCCATCTGCTTGTGACTGTTGCGCAACCATGAAGCCACCTATGCAAGAGGAGCTGGAGGACGATCTTGCCGCAGAGGAGGAGAACAAGCTGATAAACGAGGTATTTCCGTGCAGCACCCACGAACGTATCGTAATCAGAGCTCACGAACCCAATGCTATAAGGAGTACAAAACCTGGTAAGTCGGCTGCGAATGAGAGGCGGCGTGTGCTCACGTTCGTGCTACAGGAAGAAGAACGCGCCATACCTGTACGATGTTGTCATTACGCATGCGCTTGACTGGCCCAGTCTGACGTGTCAGTGGTTCCCGGACAAGGAGTCGTACGTGTCCCTTTGAGTTCAGGCGAATTTGGTCCTTCTCACATGCATCCAGGCCGGCCAACAAACCCTACACGGTTCACCGTCTCCTTCTCGGCACGCATACCTCCGGACAAGCACAGGACTACCTCCAAATCGCCACTGTGCACCTCCCCAAGCGTGATGAGAGCAGCTCTGCGGACAGGCTTGACCGCGCCGACTACGACGACGAACGGGGCGAGCTCGGTGGCCACTCGCTTCCTCCGCAACCCCGGATTCAGATCATTCAGAAGATTAACCATGCCGGCGAAGTGAACAGGGCGCGTTATATGCCACAGAATCCAGACTTGATTGCTACCAAGGCCGTCTCCGGTGAAGTGCTCATCTTCGACCGGACGAAGCACTCAAGTGAGCCTGAGCGTGGTGGCGTGTGTAAGCCGGATATTCGTCTTGTTGGGCAGACAAAGGAAGGGTAAGCCGGGATCGCATCGTAAGTCAGTTCTTTTACTGACCACTTGGTAGTTACGGCCTAGCGTGGAATCCGCTCAAGTCTGGCCACGTTCTAGGCGCGTCAGAAGACACCACTGTTTGCCATTGGTATGCGGCGTTGACCGTCTAGCCTAGTGAATAGCGTCTGACGCATGCACACAGGGATATCAACTCCTACTCCAAGTCGAAGGCTGCCATTGAACCGACCAACGTGTTCAAAGGCCACACCTCGGTAGTAGGAGATGTGGATTGGCATGCGACAGAGGATTACACCTTCGCAAGTGTCGGCGACGACAAGATGCTGATGCTGTGCGTATACAAGTTCACTTTTGTCGCTACATGAGCTTAACATCGCGTCACAGTTGGGACACTCGTGATGCAACGAAGCCTGCAGCTCAACTACAGGCACATGACCGGGAGATCCTTGCAGTTGCATTCACCCCCAATGTCGATTTCCCTAACCTGATCCTGACTGGTAGTGCTGACAAGGTATATCGAGTCTCATACCTTGGTGCGGTGTCTTGCTAACGAGCCTACAAGACCATCCATCTCCGCGATAGACGCAAACTGGACACACCCGTTCACGTCTTCGAGGCACATACGGACGAGGTCCTCCATGTCGCATGGTCGCCACATAACCCGACTATCTTCGCCTCCGCGTCAAGCGATAGGCGTATCAACATCTGGGACATTTCCCAAATAGGCGTTGAGCAGACTCCTGACGACCAAGAAGACGGCCCGCCCGAGCTGCTCTTCGTCCATGGAGGTAAGCATACAGTATGGCTAGTTGGAACGCCCTGATTGACGGCCGTGATTCAGGGCACACCGCTCGCCCGACCGACTTCTGCTGGGCGCCTGGAGAGGCCGAAAGCTGGACCGCTGGTAGTACCTCTGAGGACAACATCGTTATGATCTGGCAACCCACCATGCGGATATGGGCGGGGGACGCAGTGAAGATCGATGAAAAGGAGCTGGAGGGCGAAGCCATGGAGGGTATTGAGAGTGGTGATCGTGACGCGGATGAGGAAGCGGGACCCTCAGCCTCAACAGCATGAGGTACCGATGTTGCAATACTGGAAGAAGGACCGTGCACTGTGACCGCTGCTTCATAGCTATTGACTTGTATCATGTATTCCTCTGGACCGGATGTGTCTGTCCCTTGAGAGTCGCTGCAATCGCTGCTCTCACGTCGCGGGCGAGATCTGATGACTAGTAGTTGAGCAGCATAAGTTACAGCAAAGCGTGCCTGTTATACAACGAGGGTCCCTCGTGCCGGAATCCGTAGGCGACCTCCATCATAGCGCGATCACAGGAAGAATAGGCGAAGAAGCTCGAAGATCACTGCAACAAGTGTCAGTCAGGCGAGCGGGACATGCGTACATGCGGCAAGGACGTACCTCCTCCCACTACGACGAACAGGATGATACCAAGAGCCCAGAGACTGACGGGGCTACGTTTTGAGAGTCGCTCCTGGCGAGACGGCTTGATGGGGTTCTTGCCAGCGCGAGCCTTCTCCGCGAACTGGTTGTTCCTCTTACGGAGCTCGAATTCGGTAGGCTGTTGATGATGTTCAACATATGTCAATCATATCCTTTATAGAGCACTGGCTTTGACAGACCATGATGTACGAGCAACTGGGTTAGGTTCTGAGCTAAGGAGCGACTAGTAGATGGGAAATGTGTGCAAGGAGGGTATATATGGACGTGTCTGACTTGACGCCACGTATTCGTGCGGACGCCCCGGTGCCCCCGGATGTTTGTGCTTGTGTACCAAAGGCTTCCGTTTCAAACACGAGCAAACAACGCCTCTTCACCTTCTCCGATCAGCATGCCCAAAGGCGGCAAGAAAACCTCGCTCAAGGCTGCCCTCGCATCCCAGCAGTCCCGGCTCAGGAAAAAGCAAGAAGCCGTACATGCCTCACAGCATGCGGAGCGCATGAAGGCGGGCGCCCAAGCAAAGGCGAAAGGAAAAGCACCTCTGCGACCCACCATCCCCTTCGCTGCGACAGACAACATACTGCTCATTGGAGAGGGGAATTTCTCCTTTGCACGAGCGCTCGCATTTCATCCACCACAACCGCTAGAGTATCTGCCTCCCTCGAACGTCACTGCGACAGCGTATGACGATGAAGACCATTGCTATGCTAAGTACCCGGAGGCGCGCGAGATAGTCGCCGCGCTGCGAGAGAAGGGAGTCACAGTGCTCTTCGGCGTAGACGCCACAAGATTGGAAAAGTGCTCTGCCTTGAGAGGGCGAACGTTCGACCGTATAGTGTGGAATTTCCCTCATGCAGGTTGGTGGACCACACTAGATGTTTCTCTACATCCATCGCTCAAGCAGGTGTGCTCTCTCCAACAGGGAAAGGCATCACCGACCAAGATCGCAATATCTTGTCTAACCAGGTCCTGTTGCTGGGCTTCCTTCGTTCCGCTGCACCGTTTCTCGCCAAAGGACCGGTGCCTATTGTCAACAAGGCTCGCAAGAGAAGGCGCGACCCCGACGATGATGGGTCGGACGACGAGGCCGAAGACCAGGACATGGCACAGGACGCCATCGACACCAGCCGAAAGGCGAGGGGTACTGTTCTGATCACGTTACGAAACGTTCCTCCATATACCCTGTGGTATGTCCCACCTACTCGCTTGAAACAGCAGTTGTTCAATAAAATCATGCAGGGATCTCCCAAAGTTGGCAAAGAACCCACCACCTCCCACATCTGTTGGCCAGCTGCCCAACCCGAAGTATAAACAACTACGGTCGTTCGCCTTCCATCGGCAAGTGTGGGAAGGCTACGAACACAGGATGACTAAGGGGGAGCGAGCGCATGGAAAGGGGAAGACTGGTGAGGGTGGAGAGGACCGTACATGGGAGTTCTGTCTACAGGACTAGTTTGCGGTGTGCTATTCTCCGTCTGTCGTGTGGGAGGAAGCTTGCCCCTGGCCGCGGATTCAGTTAGAGACCCTAACCCTACGCATGTACTCGCAGCATCCGCGACGGTCAACTGACCATGCCTCGGCTACTCGAGGAACGCACTTGTCCGGCGACCGGTTCCTCGCCCGCTTATTGCTATGATGTTCCCGTCCATCTCGGACGCTCGTCCTGCCTCTCTTCTCTCAACCACCATATCATTCTTTTGCTGTAGCTGAGATGGCGAAAGGAACGTCAATCGGGTCCGGGCTGCAGCCTCCAGCACACTCGGATGAGATCAAAGTATCCTTTCCTCAGGAGCATGTCATGCTCCTCACCTTCAACCGTCCAAAGTCGCTGAATGCAGTGACACCTACAATGACGGAAGACATCAAGGCTGTGCTGGACTGGTTTGACAACGAGCCCAGTTTATGGTATCTTCTCCTCGCTCAGCCGCTACGTACCACATGGATTGATCATGCGAACTAGGATTGTGATTCTCACTGGAGAGGGCCGTGCGTTTTGTGCAGGCGCCGACCTTATCGAGTAAATGCCATTCGCACCTAGAGACGATCAGTGCTTTGACATAGTTCTCCTTTACAGGTGGAATAAGCGACAGGCCAGCGGTGGCGCGGAAGACGACCAGAAACGCATCATCCGTGATGTGGACGGTTTCGCGTCCATTTCCCGACGGTACTCGACCTCCAAGCCCATTATTGCTGCAGTGAATGGTGGCGCGTATGGCGGAGGAGTAGAGATCATCCTGAATTGCGACCTCGTCATTGCGAGCGAGGACGCGATGCTGGCGCTGCCCGAGGTCAAGCGGGGTGTAGTTGCCGTTCAAGGAGGTAGGGAAACTTCGGTTCTCCATGTCGCGCAATCGCTGATGTAGCATCGCTAGGCATGCCTAGACTATCACGAATCGCAGGGCATCAGGTACATTGTCCAGCACTCTCCCGTCGAGCGAGTACTCAACCACGCCTCAGCTCGCAAGTGAAATGTTGCTGCTGGGCAAGGCCATCACCGCCAACGACGCGGCGACCAGATTTGGCTTGTAGGCATTGATCCCTTACCACATCGGCTTTCCTGACACAGTTCGCAGTGTCAACAAGGTCGTGCCCAAGGCTGAAGTACTATCGACTGCGCTGGCTTGGGCATCTGAGATAGCTCAGAACAGTCCCGATGCTGTCCAGAGCACCAAGCGCGCTCTGCTTCTCGCCACCCGTCACGGCAGCGTAGAGGACGCAGTAGTTGCCCACGTAAGCTCGAGGGAGAGCAAGCGGGCATTCACCAGCGAGAACATTCAGGTCAGATTGCGTACGTGCACTCAAACCCGAGATTGCTACTGATCATTATCTTCCTCAGGAGGGTCTCAGAGCGTTCACTGAGGTTAGTACGACCCTTCTACGACGCCGTCATAGTCTCTGACGTTTAATCGCAGAAACGCAAGCCATCCTGGAAGAACCCCGCTAAACTATAGGTCCATGACGAGGGTAGATGATGCGCTCTCTCTTACGTACCGCACAGCTGGAGTGTTTGCGTAATTGGACGATTGGGTTGGTGTATGTCAGCAGTACCAGATGGAGGGGCGTTCGTACGCCTTACTGTGTAATGTTGGAGGATTCCGGATGTGTTCCGTATGCTTGTTACTCACATGAAGACGGATGTAAGCTGCGTAAGAGTCAGCTCAGTGCGATGCGGGGTAAGGTCCGGTAAGCTGATGCTGCTCCCCGGATCCCGCGATCGTTCCGAAATTGCCGGGCACAGAATGCGGGGTAAGTAAAGCTGAATTCCGTGAAATTCACAGTCCCGCAGGCGCCCGGGCGTGAGGTCATCCCGGTCACAAGCCGTGACCTCGCGCGTCCTCGCGCGCGACCGAGTCGGGACGCGTCTGGGGTCGAGCGCGGCGGGTTGAACATGTCGCGCACGGCTTCGATTCCTCGCGCCGCACCTCTAATGCACTGAAACAGTAGTATACATGCTGAGCTAATATACTGAGACGTCCCCGAACGAGTTTGCCATGTAGTACTATTGCCAGTGGCTCCATGCGCGAGTTCTCGCCAACTCATATACATTTTACGCACATGATGTTTTAAAATCATATAGATGCTTCAAAAAGTTGCAAATTGTACATACACCAGGTCCTTTGGTGCTCTGGAGGTGTCGCGGAGCCTCGCGAGGGCAGCGCGCGAAGAGAGTGACTCTCGCGCGCGCGAGGAGGGCGGGACTGTAAATTGACGCCTTGGACTGTGAATTTTCGAGGAGTCCAGCACCTTACGACCCCCCAAAAACTCGCAGGGAGCCCTGCCAAATTGCGCGCAATTTTTTTGATGCCATGCAGATTCACAGTCCCGGCTTTACAGTCCCGGCAATCAGCTCGGGCGGCCAGCTTGTGGTGGACGCGCGCGCGGGGGGTCGCGCGGGCGCTTACAGGCCGCGCGAGAGGCTCGCGCGCGCCTCCTGTCACGCTCCTCCTGGCCCCTGTCCCTCCTCCTCACGCCCTTACATCAGCACCCTCCGGACTGTGAACGCGCCGCTGCGGGACCGTGAATTGGGCGTCTACGGACTGTGAATCTCGCAGAGTAAGTACATAAGTGCGCCCTGCTCTCGACCACCACCTTGCACAGGTGCACTCGCCTCTTCGTGGAGTGAATTCTCTAGTCTTGCTTTGGTTCTGTCACTGGGCTCTCTCGGACTATGTCGAGCATCCTCAGGACGACCCTCCGAGCCCCAGGCCGCTTTCTCCCCGCCGGCTCTCGCGCGATGAGCTCCTTCAACTTCTCCGCCCCCTCGCTGCCCTTGACGCCGCCTTCTGTGGAAGAGGAGGCTGCCGCATTTGAAGCTCGGGTCGCGGACATGGAGGCGTTCTTCAAGCAATCTCGCTTTGCTTCGCTCAAGCGGCCATACACCGCAGCCCAGGTCGCGTCGAAACAGGGTTCGTTCCCTGTGCTGCCCCTGCCGTCCACACTCCTCGCGAACAAGCTCTACTCGCTCTTCGAGAAGGCTGCAGCGGAGGGAAGGCCGGTGCACACCATGGGTGCGATTGACCCTGTACAGATGACCCAAATGGCGCCTCACCAGGAGGTCGTGTATGTCAGTGGCTGGGCGTGCTCGAGCGTATTGACGACGGGGAACAACGACGTTGGTCCTGATCTTGGGTACGCTGTAATGTTGACATTGCTCTGTACCGTTCTCATAGATGTCCCTGTGATAGAGACTACCCTTACACTACTGTCCCGAACCAAGTCCATCGGCTGTTCCGCGCTCAGCAGTTGCATGACAAGAAGCATTATGACGAGCGCATGAATGCCACTCCGGAGGCTCGCGCGAAGATGCCCTATATTGACTACCTACGACCCATCATTGCCGACGCTGACATGGGGTAAATACGCCTGCGCGCTGCGCCAGCTGTCCTGCAAGGAAGTGGTCTCACTCACGTATCGCGTTGACCTGCAGACATGGCGGTCTTTCTGCTGTTATGAAGCTGGTGAAGCTCTTTGCCGAGTCGGTACGTACCGAGGCAGTCCTCCGCATAGTTCGCCCTATTGCTCACGAGCACTCAGGGAGCATCCGCGATCCACCTTGAGGACCAGCTTGTTGGCGGCAAGAAGTGCGGTCACCTGGCGGGCAAAGTGCTCGTCCCCGCTTCTGCGCACGTCTCACGCCTCATCGCGGCGCGATTCCAGCTCGACATGCTGAAGTCGACTATGCTGCTCATTGCGCGCACCGATGCCGAGTCCGCCAAGCTGCTCTCGAGTACCGTCGATGTGCTCGATCATGAGTTCATCAAGGGTGTCTCTGCGCCCGACCGTGCGCTTGCGGAGGTCATTGCTGCCGCCGAGGCGGAGGGCCGAAGCGGAGCAGAGATTGACAGGATAGAGGCAGAATGGCTCGCGAGAAACCCGCTGTGCACGTTCAATGAAGGTAGGTAGTCCATGCCGCTTACTGGTCAGTTTGGCTCACGTCTATGGCTTGGTAGCGTTTGAGAAGGCCTTGAAGACGTCGAGCGTCAAGGATAAGGAGGGTGCCCTCAAGGTCTACCGCGAGGCTGTGGATGGCAAGTCGAATGCGGACGCACGCGACGTTGCCAAAGACATCCTCGGCGAGAGCATCTTCTGGGACTGGGACTGTAAGTCTTCGTAACGTCTTTGCTTACCACTTGTCCGTGTCAGCAAGCTCATATGTACACTCCATACAGTGCCGAAGACCCGTGAGGGTTACTACCACTACACCGGTGGTGTCGAGGCTGCCATCAAGCGCGAGCTTGCCTTCGCGCCCTACGCCGACATGGTCTGGCTTGAGACCAAGCTGCCCGACCTCCAGCAGGCCCGCTACTTCTCGCGCAAGATCCGGGAGAAGTATCCCGGAAAGTGTGTACCCGTCGTCCTGTATATGCTGAAGATGCTGATATAGTGTGCTTCCAGATGGTTCGTGTACAACCTGAGCCCGAGCTTCAACTGGACCGCGCAAGGATTCTCAGATCAGGACCTCAAGAACTTCGTCTGGGATCTGGGCAAGGAAGGGTAGGTGTCAGGCTATAAACACTGGGCGCTGGAGCTAATCTCCGTGGCCAGTTTCGTCCTCCAGTTGATCTCGCTCGCCGGCCTACATCTTGACGCTGTCACCACCGGTATGTTGTAGAAGTACTGTTTGGATCCCGTCCTGACACTTGTCCCCAGCTGAGCTTGCCGCCCGGTACAAGACGGAGGGCATGCTTGCCTACGTCAACCTCATCCAGAAGAAAGAGAAGGAGATCGGATGCGACGTCCTCACGCACCAGAAATGGAGCGGGGCGAACTATATTGACCGTATCCTCACGACCGTTTCCGCAGGCTCATCAAGCACGTCCGCTGTCGGCAAGGACTCGACAGAGCACTCGTTCTGAGAGCCGAGAACTCGTATAGAAGTGCGAAAAGAGGAACATGTATTGGTTTGCACGTGGAGGACTAGCTAGGATCTACTCAATGAATATAATAATCACACATGTCGACTGGGATGCAATGCGAAGGAAGTGTACGATGGGGCGAGATCGACAGGAGAGCACGAGCGGAGAACCGAATAGTTATGCGTAATAGGTACGATAAGGATGGGTGTTTTGCAAGAGGACGCTATGTACTGCAAAGTCCGCGCTGTATGCATAGCGAGATCGCGCGAATCGAAGATGCCTGGTCGACAGGCAAGTGTACAAAAGTCAGGAGCCGGGAATGCCACGACCTAACATCGACAGCAGACCCCAGGAAGCAGGCGGAGAGAATCAGAATCCGACAGAGCCGTATAGTCATCAAGAAGCTACCACAGAGGGTTATCCTACTCGGCGGACGTCATCGACTGGTCCAATCCGTGATAGGGATAGGACAGCGCTTGGGACGGTGCGAGTTTCGGCGAGACGATCTCGAATTGCGACTCGTCAAAGCTCGGCCGACTCTCGTAGGAGTCACCCGACGTGCGCGGCACACTCAGTGCTGAGCCGTTCCGCGGCGGCGACGCACCAGTCATGAGGCGCGACGGTGCGCGCGAAGACGACGAGTCCGTCGACGAAATGCTGGGACGTTGGCGGGACGCCGCAGACATGCGTCCGCTTGCGTTCGACAGCTGCGACTGTCGGCTGTTCGACCGGGACTGTGCGCCAGCGAGGTGCTCCGGGAGGGCTGGACTCCTCGGAATATCCACGAGTGTCATGGACGAGGATACGCCCGACGCACGCTTCATCACAGAGGAAAGCTCCACGACGCTGCCCTTACGTCGACGCGTCTCCTGCACCATCTCAGAGCTCGACCGGGGTGTCTGGGCTATCGACGACGTCGACGAGTGTGTCGAGAGGCTGCCCGACTGCGACTTGAACGACTTCAAGATCGACTTGCGCGCACCTTTGTCGCCCTGTCCAGGCACCGCTGGTGCTGAAGCTGGCAGTGGTGGTGTGGTCGCCGGGACAGAGGGGATGGATGGGGAGGGCTGCCGGACGGGCATAGGATGAATAGGGTAGGGCGACTCCTGATTGAACTGGAACGTATGCAACGAAGTCTTGCGCTTCGGCTGCGGGGGCGCAAGGCCAGGAGCAGAGTGGGGCTGCTGCATGGCCTGCTCGGGCTGTGGGCTCCGCGACATGGCACGCGAGGAACGCTTGCCTGGGGGCGCCGAGTTGGGCGACGACCTCCCTGACTCAGGCAGCGACGGCGAGACTGAGCCCGACACAGAGGACTTGTTCGTCCGCCGCCAGAGCTTCTTGATGCTCTTCACACTCATGAGCGAGGCCGGCTTGGCGTTCTTCGCAGTGGTTGCAGTCGTGGGGACTGCCGGACCGTCGTCTGACGGGAGCGAGTCCAGCGAGAACCTACTCGATGGCGCGTCCGAAAGGCCGCTTGATGACTTGTTGTTATGCGCATGTCGAGACCCAGATGCCTTCTTCCCAGGAGGAGAGGGTCCGGACAGATCCCCCTGCAGGGGTGGCACTGTATCAAGATCTGACGGGAACCGACCAAACGGGTCGGGGGAGAGAGGGATGACAGGGGAATCGGACGCCGGGTGGCGTAGGAGCGAAGGCGCAACGAGCGGAGGATAGAGGGCGTTCTGCTCCTCCTCGAGCTCACGTCTCCTTGCGAGGGTCTCATCAGAGATGATATCCTCCTTCGTGCGCTTCTGGAACGGCGACTTCGGCAGCTCCGTCGAGATCCCGTTGAACGCTATCCGCGGAGGGGATGGGATGTCCTCCGCGCTGGGTTCGGGATCCGATGGTGCGCCGCCGCCCATGCTGGACAGGGCGGAGTAGGGAACGGCGGGCCAGGAGGCGCCCTCCGCGGGAGGCCTGCACGAGCACGAGCCTTCAGTATCCCGAACGATCGCGAGTCAATGAGAAGGGACGAACCCTGGCTTCGGAGACGGATTGGGAGAGGGGCCAGTGCTGACTGAACCGCGCCAGGCTGGAGGGGTGAGCGAGCTGGCGATCGAGGGCATGCGGGTCGGCGTCTCCGCTGTGAGGTCCTCGAGCGCAAGCTTGCGGGGCGAGAACTGAGCGAGGTTCTGTGCAGGACAGTCAGCATATAGCGACAATTACACAGTATAAGGGATGCTCACTCGCTCAATCTCGTCCAACTTGGCCATCATCAGCACTTGGCTCTTCCGGCGGTCGTGCGGGTCATCCTCGTCATACTGCACGGATCGTCAGCAGCTGTCTCACAATTGAATATATGCGGCGAGGGGTACCTCATATGAGCCTTCCAAGCCAAGGTCGAGCTCGTCGTAGAACACGCCTTCGCGCTTCTCGACAAGAGGACTCCGGCGCATCGGCTTGTGAGTCGTCTCGCCATCGGAAAGCTCCTCTTCGTCGCTCGACTTCTTGAACTCGCCAGACGAGGGAGTGTTGTCCTCCTGGAGATATGCGAGGCGGACATTCGGGCCATCCGGCGTGACACTTGAACCATTGCTCGCCCCAGGCAGCGATGGAGCGAGGTTCAGCGCCGGGGGAACATGCTTCCTCGACAGTGAGGAGCCCTGCGATGACCGACGCGGCCCTTGCGGGGGAGACGCCGGAATCGCAACCGACAATTGCGGGCGCGAACTCCTCTTCAGCAGCTCCGCGACCTCCTCCGCATCGTCGACCACGTGCCTCTCCTCCCCGTCCTCCGCGGGGCCCGGCAGCGCGGAGAGCGCGGCACCGTCGAGCGCGAGGTCAACCACGTTCGGGTCCGCGGCGCGCCTCGCCTTCCTCTGAGATGCGTTTTCAGCACGCATGTCCGCCCAAGTCTCAGCGTCCGTGCCGAACACGTCCGCCAACGGATCACCACTTACGCTCCCTTGGCCGTACCGCGCCGTCGCGTCGCCCTCCTCCTCCGAGCCCTCCCCATCTGAGTCTGGTAGCTGCGCGTACCCGTCGTCATCCGCGTCGGGTCCGAGCAACCGGCCGTTTCGTGGTCGAAGGTGAGGCGGCATGTTCTCGGTCGCTTGCAGTCGGTCAACGAGGCGCAGCGACACCGCGGGCCTCCTGTCCGCATCTTGCTCGCCCTCGCCCTCAGCACCAGACTCATCTCCTGCTCGTGACGCAGCTCGCCTCTGCACGCCCAACCTGCTCTCCGCGCGTTTCGCATGCTGGACGCGTCGACTCCGCTTCCAACGGTCATACCACGTCGCCTTCCTTCGGTCGATGTCAAACTCCACCTTCGCCAAAATGGGGATGAGCGCCGGAGAGTGCAAGCCGGGGAGCGGGACGTCGTCCGCGTTACCGCCATCTGACACCGAAGTGGCGGACTCTGGCGAATCGAGATCGGACCGCGAGGAGATGGCGGAGTGCGACGCGGTCGTGGATGGCGAGGGGGTCATCAGCTGCTGTGGCGTCTCGGTGCGCATGGGAGAGAGAAGCGGGCGAAGGCTGCTCTGGTTTGACATGACATCTTGGAGCAGAGATGGCGAGGATTGGGCAGCTGGTGATCCGAACCCGAGGCCCTTGGTACGCACCGCGGACGCCGGAGTCTCCTCCCGCTCAGCCTTGAGAACACGGACCCAAATGTGTCGCCATATGTCCTCCGAAAGCCTTGGGCCAGGGACATCCCCGTCGTCCTCGGCAATGTTGCCGAGCCGCATGCTCGCCTGTGCGGCGGGAGAGGAATTGATCAGGTACAGAACCAGGCCTACCGTACTGGGAAGGGCATATTCCTTCGCGATGGCTGCGAGCTGGCTTTGCAGCGTGGGGTAGACAGGCACAAGAATCCCTCGTCGAAACTGTGTGTGGTACCCAGAGGCCGTTGGTGGGGGAGGCAGGAGCTCGTTGTCATAGAGGTTGTCAGAGTCGTGAGGTAGGTGCGTTGGTGGGATGACATGTAGTAGGAACTTTGAGGTTTGCGTGACTGGCGTGTAGGTGTGCGCAGAGCCTATGGAGGGCGTCGGAGAGCGTCGAAAGTCGAAAGCGGAGGAAGCAGCGGTGCTTGGTGCGATAGGTGAGGGTGCATAGGTGGAAGCCGGAGAGGATATACCATGGATGACTGGGACGGGCGTGGAGACTCCGAGGGCATTTGCGAGTTTGGCCAAGCGGTGCGGGGGCAGCGGTGCTCGCGGGGGTGCCCATGAGGGAGTGGAGACCGAAGAGACCGGAGAAGTGGGATCGTCTGGAGATGAACTGGGCATGGTCGTCGAGTAGCGTGGTCGGTAGGGTTTGCGTTGGGGCACGAGGCCGGACTACAACCTCTGCATGGGTTTCAGCTGGGACGGACGCTGCGAAGGATCTTGAGCAAAAGCGCAGCCACGGTGCAGGGACGAGTTGAGACCTACGCAGTGGTTCCAAGGCGACAGCTCACGTCCGTGGTCCAGGGAAGGGATGCAAAATCTCCGGGCGAAGCTGGAGAGTGCGGAGGAGGACAAAGCCAGCCCGAGGGAGAACAAGCGGAGGGAGGCCGAGAGGGACGAAGAGGAACAAGTCGAGTCGATCACTTCCACCGTCTGTCCCTTGCAGGACTCTGGCATCTGCAGACAGCCAACTCTTGTTCCAATCAACATCCCCGCACCAGACTCCGCCCCAGCCCAGGTCACGTGCTCAGACAGGAACACCCGGCTTGCCGGTCCGATATTGACTGCTGTGGCTTGAGCGCTGTGGCTGCTCTGCTTGTCCCAAACCACAACCCATAGCACTCCCCGAGAGAAGTCCACCTTCTCGTCGGGCATCTGCTGCAACTGCCGCCCTTCCATCTTGCCCCCCTTTCTTGCTGGCGACCGTCATGATCCCTCAACGATTCTGTGCCCGCTCCCGACCCAGCTGACCTGCAGAACCTAGCCTGCCCTCGCCTTCCTGCGTAAATGAGATACCGCACGTCGCTACTACTCTGACATGCCCCGCAACTGACAGTTCCTTGCTGCCGCCGACGATACTCGGAGTACACCAACCACTCTATCATCCATGCTGGAGACAGCGCTCAGGAAGGCTTACCGGACAGATCTCGCCATCCTAGGCTTTGGACAGATTGCTAGGCTGGCCCTACTTGTATCCACCCACTGCCCGCTAGTCGCCTCCTCTGCCTCTGCTGTCCCGACATACGCCCCTTGACTCCTCTGCGCTGTGGACAGCACGATGTCTCTTGGTCCGCGCGAGCTAACCGACGCAGACGATGCCGAACATACATTAAAGCACCAGATGTACAAGGGTCTCGGCGACGACCCCTCTGTGTTGATCAATGCCGCCTTCGCGCTCACCACGATCGGTCAACTGGCCTTGCTCGTCCTCTTCCTGACCCTTCTCTTCTCTTCTGCAGTGTCCAAGCGCAACGCCATGCTCCTCAATGTCCTAGCCATCTCCTTCCTGGGCACCATCCCTCATTGTCTCTTGTGCGAGCAGTCTCATGCCTGCTCCGTTTGCTGTTGATTCACCCTCTTATTTTCTTTCAGGATGTATGCTGGGATGATATACAATCCAAAGCCACCAACTGCTCTATGTGCCGCTCAGGCAGCCTTGTTGGAAGGCGTCCAATGCATGTACGTCTATCCTACTTCCGGGCGCTCGGGTTCTCACGCCGCACAGGTTCGCCATGGTGTCCTTGTCCCTAGTAGTCGATCTCCTAGTCGAGTCGCAAGTCGTATCTTTCGAGGCTACGAATCTCAAGTGCTTGCGCGCGGCGGTCCGTTCTCGAACGATTCTCCTGTCGATCCCGCCCTAACTGGAAACTCAGCTCATAGCCCTCCCATATGTCACGTTCGTGGTCCATGTGTCAGTAGTGGCCGCCTTCGGTGCCGTCCACCCAGAGCAAATCAGGCACATGCCGAACGATCTCGCATGCACCCTCCACAACTTTACGTTGTAAGCCAAATAGAGCGTCCTCCGTCTCGCGTTTCATAGTAACACGACCGCTCCGCTCAGCATTACCACCATGCAAATCGTCATCTCCGCGGTCGTCGTGCTGGCGTTATCGCTGATGAGTACGTATCCGGCCACAGTGCGCATCCTATTGTCCCTTCTGTTCAAAAGGGGCTGACTGTCGGAACGGGATTTCTGCAGCATACGCTGTCGTCCACAGTATCGCGACGAGGCGTCATCTTCCCAGCATCCCTACTGGCGTCGGTTGGCCCCGTCCACGGCTTCTGAGTTTCTCTCAGGCGGCGCGCATTGTCGCATTCACCTGTCTCCAGGCACTGCTGCTCGTGTGCGTATGCTCCGCTCCGTGTACCCGTACCACCATGCAGCCGTTACTGACTGCGGCCTTCTCACACAGCTTCAGCACCGTCCGCACGTACGTCCATTCCGACGGCATACGCACCACTGTGATTATACTGCAAGCACTGAGTGAGTCTTTCCTTCCGCGTAAAGTACGCTCGGCCGGCGCAAGTCGGCATAGCGACATACTTGAGCGAGCTTATTCAACTTCTGCCCCGCCATTGCAGTGCCTCTCATGACTTTCGGCATCGTCGGCACCACATCGGTGAGTGTCCTAGGTCCCCTACGCCCACCGTACGAACACGCCTTTCTCATCGTCGCTACGCCGCATGCAGGAGTGCTGCCATCTGTGGAAGCGGGCCATCGCGGCTGTGAAGCTGTACCCACGCTCGATATGCCCGGGCAAGCGACACATGGCTGAACCCGAAAAGGTGCCAGTCGAGATCCACGTCACCGTCGAACGGAATTACGACAATGAGGTACCCATCCGCATCGCCTTAGGTCCAGGGACGCGAAGATCGGCCCAGGGATGGTCGAAGTCCCTCAAGGACTGTCTCGTCAGGGATTGAGAATCGTTGTTGTTCACTGTACATGTCGCCCCGAAGTCACAGGCACTCTGATGCTCACGCTATGTTGTATATCAAACCCGTCCAGCGTTCGCGTATGCATGGCCAAGCATTTGTGCTGGAACACCCTAGCATTGACAGCATGCCAAAATAGCACTGAGCGAGGAGAACGCGCGGGGCACAACCAGATGAAACAGCTCGGAACCGAAAGGACAGTGCAGGGATGAACGTGGTATTCGTCACTGTATTGAAACAACAGCGGTGCAAATGCAAGGGGCGGCTGCGAACTCGAGAGCAGTGTTCAGAAGTCCGTATTGTGCGTAGTGTCCGTGACATGACGGGTATTACTGAAGTAGGTACTCTGCGACGTGCAAGTCCGACGAACCAGAGAAAATAAGCAGAAAGTGTCAGAACCGTCAATCAAGCGTGAAACCAGAAGTCCAGTCCGCCGCCACCTCTACCACTCCTACTCATCCGCAGGTGCTACAGGGTTGCTCAGAGGGCAGCCGCGGCACCGGCGACCATACCGAGGGCCGCGAGGGCCCAAGGCGTCAGGCGAGGGAGGGTAGCAGCGCCGTTACCACCGCCGTTGAAGCTGGAAGGTACGGCGGAGTCCGAGGAGGTGGTGGCTGATCCGGTGGCCGAGCCTGACCCTGAGGCCGTGTTAGAGCCTGAGACGGTCACGCCGAAACCACTGGACGTGGCGGACGACCCAGGGACAGTGAGGGTGGCCGAGCTACAGCAGCCAAGCACGTCAGCGTAACAGTCACAGAGGAAGGACAGGGGTCCTCACCCAGTGACAGACGCCGAAGCGCTTCCAGACGAAGTCGCAGAGGCGGTGGACGATGCGGCAGAGGAGGACGTCGACAGGGCAGCGCCGATCGTGAACTGCGGGGTCTCGTCGTAGATCTGGTTCTGGTCACTGTGAGCCGGATGCGGTCAGAATGGGTTTAGCCAGACGACCGCCACAGGCTACTCACGTCACGTTGATGGCCTGAAGGGTATATTGGCTGTCATAGAGCGGCGATGGTGAGCGGCAAGCCTTCGAACACAAAGCGAGATGAACATACCCTTCGGGGACGACGGGCAGCTGGAACGACGCAAAGTCCGCAGAGGGGTCCAGGTTGCCCGCGATGGCGAAGGTGTCGTGGAACTGGTTCGCGTTGACCAACCGCAGGGTGAAGATAGGGTCGGTGCTGTTGTGGCTCCAGGTGATGTTGACTTGCGAACTGGAGTGCCAGTCCACCGGGAGCTGCAGGAACAGAGCCGAGGTCCAGGGGGCGAGGGCCAGAGCAGCGACGAAACTGTTGTTCGCGACGACTCGTCTCAGACGCCTTTTCTCACACCCTTCGACGCGACGAGCACACCCACCTGAGCTTGGACAACATGGCGTAAGGACTCTGTTGGAGCTTTTGGACGAACGAGCCGGGGAGGGAGCAGCAGGGAGAGTGCGCGGGGAACGAACGAGTTCGACGAGGGCGTCGGGGGTGGCTGGGCACGCGAGGCTGGACTTTTGTATCATGCGACTTTCTCACGGGCTGCCCGAGAACCTTCGTGACCGCCGCCATCGACTGCGCCGATTGGTCGGTCGCAGGCTCAGCACGCATTCACCTCAGACCTGGGCCATGCACGCAGCCAAGAATAACATGGAACGACCCTATTCCTGCCTCTTGCACGCACAACACTCGTCTCGGTCCAACGCCCAGCAGTCTCCAGAACCATTCCTCGCGATCTCACACATGCCTCCCGGGTATCGATTCTAGCCCGTTTCGTCTACAGCGACACAGCGACAGCGGGACAGCGAGACACAGCGAGACATCTGCCAGCTGGCACAGGGGGACAGGCCCACAGGCTGCTTCGGTTCGCACCGGGAACATGGCAGCCTCCCACAGGAAGCTACGGTCAACAACAGATCTTCCGCGGCAACGGCGCCTGGCCCGAAACGCGCATCATGAGACGCCGCTCAAGAATAGCTTCTTGCACCATTCACGAACGCAGATGTGCACGGGGACCTCCCCATCACGACATCTGGCATCAGCCAGCTGCGAGTAAAGCGTGTGGGCGGCATTAAGCGTAAGCATGCTACTAGTATATCTGTCAATGAAGCGTCAGCAAGCAGCGTTCGTCAAGACAACATGGCGGCGGCGTGCTCTATTACCTCGTCGAATGGCCGGGTGTCGTTGAAGCAACTCTCCCAGACCTCGTTGACCGCTCGCTCCGCGGTGGCCTCATCGGGACATGCCCGATTCGCTTGGACTGACAGCACAGCGCGCCGACGCACACACTCCTAGAAAAGACCCGTGCTCAATCTCAGCAAGGGACACGGCAGAGCTCGGCGGAAAGACGGACCTGGTGCTGCTTCGAGAACGAGACAAAACCTCTCCTAATCTCGCGACTCCACCTGCAGTCGCCGCTAAGGCTGTTCGCGCGGATCTTCACAGAACACAGGACGCCGCCGTCAGTGCTATTGACACGGGGCGCGGCACGGCACATTAGGGGATGGCAACGGCTCACATACCTCGCTGCACGCGTGATGTCGGAGGTTGTCCCAGTCGACCTTGAATTTCGCGTGGTCATACATATGAACGAGCTCGTGCACAATTGTGTCCTCCATATGGCTCTTGCTCAGGAACTTGCCCTGGCAGAGCACGACCACGCCGGCTTCTGGGCTGAAGCCGCCTGCAGTGTCTTTAATGCACGGTGCACAGACGATGTCCCCTTCGGAGATGTCGCAGCCGTTCAACTTGAGGTGCTTCATCATGAACACCACGGCTGGACCTATAGAAACAGACCAAATACACAGTCAATGGGACGTGAATGGAGAGATGCAAGGGTAAACCCACTAATACTGACTATATGTCATGAGCTGCTTCTTCCACTTCTCACAGGCCTTGTGTTGTGCAGCCTCCATCGCAGCATCCCGTTCTTCCTTCGTCGCACCTATCCCAGTTATCGCGGAGAATTTCCGCCGCCATCGCTCATACGTTGACTGGTCAGAGGTGGATGGTTCAGACGGAGGCGAGGTAGGATCCATACTATGTGGCAGAAGCAGGGGGACAACGGAACGGAAGCGCCCGGCGAATTCCTCATGACCCTAACCCGATCAATTTACCGCTCGGGAGTCGGACGTCAGTAGTACGCCTGCACCAAGGCAGACTCATGGTACTGCGACTTTGCGCTCTACGTTCACTGAAAACGTGATAGAGTAATCCATAAGGCATGCTCATGGTTGAGTCCGCTAAGTAATGATACAGGCACTGCACTACTGCTACAAGCTTTCTACCGCTTCAACTTCCACACACCCCTTTCAAAGACAACATCAACCCGACTGTGAAAAGCGACGTGACGTCGGTCATGACTTTCACGACTCCAGCTTGCCGAGCAACCAGCAGCTAGCGAGCACTTGACCGAGGAAGAGCGGCGCATGCACCCAGCGTGTCTCAGTGGTGGGAGCCCTGCAAGGAAGACTCAGGCTCAGAGCATCCGAAAGACCGAGCAGGAACTACTCACGATCCGAACGAGAAGTGAGCCTGTGCACCAATGAGGAACAGAGTAATCCCCCAGAGGCGGTTCCGATGGGTCTTGTAGCCAGTCTTGGTAGACAGGGGCGCGAAGGTGGTATACACCCAGAGGCCGGCAAGGAAGATGGCGCACTCGACGAGGAAGGTCACGACCGTATGATCAAACATGCCCGCACCGAGCTGGTTAGAGTCATGGGGAGTGATCTTGATGTCTATACAGAAGGTCAGTCTCTACATCTACGAGGAGCACGATGAACGCATACCTTCGCGATGGGATGGCCATTCCAGCAAGAAGTGGCTCGCAGCCGCGGCCACAATGATCGCCTGGTCCTTTAGTGTCACAGGCGCTGCAGTGTTCCACTTGTAGAGCGCAGCAAGCGCAACGCCTGTATGACGCGGACGTCAGTAATTGCTTGGCACAGGCTGTGAGCCGGACGCACCTGCCACGACCATCCCTGCCAAGGAGTGACTGTAGGGGTAGTCATTTGTGTACGGGAAGCAACCGCGCGGGATCAGCTTCGCGTCGAGATTGAAGGTCTCGATGCCGAAAAATTGAAGGAGGAAGAAGACGACATCGGGGAGAGCTCCTGCGAGAGAGAGCACTGACAAGGGCACTATAGGCGCGAATGGCTTCGCGATGAGGCCCGAGGCGTAGTGGGCAATCCACATGGTTGAAGGTTCGGTATTCTGCGAGTTATCGACGTTATTGGCGTTGCGGTTCGTGGGGTAGTGTGTGCGAGGAAGTTTCGGTGGACTCCTTTATAACTGCTGCCTGTGTCGGCCTCCGTCGGCGCACCTGCTCAGAGATGACGCCATGGCAAGTGGGTCCTGCTGGGAGGCCGCGGTGGAGTCTGAGCCATAAATGACTTGTACGCCGATGACCTCTACCGCATCCGTTGTGTTGACTATGGGACTTCGCGGACTCTGATCCCTTCGTTGAAGCAGTTGTGGTTGCTGCTGAGAGTGAACATGGTCGGGGTGGCTGTAGGCGCACTCAATTCTTTATTTTATCGCTCATTTTATTTCCCACGGGGTCCT
Organism: Trametes cingulata; assembly: GCA_022385765.1. Taxonomy (NCBI): domain Eukaryota; kingdom Fungi; phylum Basidiomycota; class Agaricomycetes; order Polyporales; family Polyporaceae; genus Trametes; species Trametes cingulata. Next base: position 304,467 of record MU277982.1, on the reverse strand, counting down.
GCGATGACGCAACGGCTCAGTTTCTTGCGAGAGAAATTCCTCGCTTAACTCACCGACTCGTCATTTTCCTTTGGAGGACCTCCGATGGTCCGCACCCCTCCTCGCCGTACGCTGCGCCGGTCGCGGAGGTGGGCAGCGGGTGCTCGCGCGCTAGCGCTCGTTCACCACGCGCGACCGGGAGGGTTAAGCGCCCAACACACTCCGTCTCAAACGCATGCTGCGTTCGAGCAGCAGACATTTGGGGAAACAAACGGACAGCCAGGCCATGCATATTACAACCCATTGCTTCACATAAGTATGTACGTGACCAGCCAGAGCGAGCGAGGCGCGACGCGAAGCCGGCTACACTGTACACCAACTTGTAGGCGCCCCGTCGCGCGTGGTGAACGAGCGCTAGCGCGCGAGCACCCGCTGCCCACCTCCGCGACCGGCGCAGCGTACGGCGAGGAGGGGTGCGGACCATCGGAGGTCCTCCAAAGGAAAATGACGAGTCGGTGAGTTAAGCGAGGAATTTCTCTCGCAAGAAACTGAGCCGTTGCGTCATCGCAGGACCCCGTGGGAAATAAAATGAGCGATAAAATAAAGAATTGAGTGCGCCTTGTAGCAAAGCCTGAGGAAAGACGAGAAGGCTTCCTTCGATCACGATTGATGGTGGCGCTGTCGTCCGAAATGGCAGCAGACGCGCCATACACGTGATATCAGCGCGCTGCGCGTCTCAGCGCGTCGGTCGCAGCTCAGAGCGCTCAGACTCGGAAGTACTCCTTCACTCAACATCGACAACAGCGGCTATCCTGGGCTGTGTAGGTCCGGGCTGGCAATATCCTTCCCCACACCGCCGCGTACGGATATCAAGACATCCCCGGTGTAGCTCGAGAGACTGTCATATAGATTCAAAGGCCTCCCGGCCTGATTCACTGAAGGATCTTGTGGCTGCACCATCCTCACAAGCATGTTCGCTTCACAGGCCGTCAAAACACTACCAGATCTCTCCCTGGACTTGTCTGATCCGTCGGATTGGCAAGCAGGCTTGTTGAGGACGATACCATACCACCTGGATATAACTGCCGTCGCGACAGACCCTATCTCTGGCCTCTTCGCCGTCGGTAGGTAGTAGTCCTGCGTTTGCATGCGAATCAAGATCTGATGCATACGGGCAGGATCCTCCAGAGGCGTGATATACATCTACGGCTCTCCTGGCGTAGAATGCAGGTTGAAGATCACTGAGCCTGCTGGTCTGCGGGTGAAGTTCCTTCAGTTCGCTGTCTCGGTGCTCAAGCTCCTATGCATTGGTCAGTCAACATCTGTTGATCCTATATGCGCGGGTGCCGATGACACTGCCGCCAGACGAGCACGACCGATTGCATGTTTGGGACCTCACAACCCCGGGGAGGCCCAAGCTTCAGAGGATCACCGGATTCGGTCAACCCGTCAAGTGCGAGATTCCTCAGTCTTTGACATCGTCATCTTGACAAGGCTCCCTCTAGCGCCATTATTAGCTCGCCATCTCATACTCATGTTAGTTGTGACAATAGAGACAGTCGTACTTCTCCGCTGAAAGACGGGCTATAGGCATTCGTTGCCCTCGCCGACGGGGAGATCAAGACATATGACTTCCAATGCTCGCGCATCTCACCTTACGCTATACCCAACCAGTGGCGGTTGTACGAGAAGAAGTCCCTAGCGAGCAGCCTATCTATCGCAGGTGTATCCGGCTCGTAAGTCCATGTTCTCCAGCATGTCTACTCTCACCAATGGCTCGTCCTTACAGCGATGTGATCATCGACATGGCCATACACCCTCGTGACTTGAACCTGCTGTTCGTAGTGTATGAAGGTCAGTCGTCTCAGACAGTCTGTTTCTGCTAGAGCTTGAAGAGTCTTCAGGTGGTGTGCTCGTCTCAGACTTGGTAGGTGCCGATATCCTCGCAGCTCGCTATCGCGTCTGAACGTCGGCCTATAGAAGGAGCAAAACACTGTACGAGCGTTTGAGCTCATCTTGTCTCCTGGTGCCCCGGGAGGTGCTGGATACCATGCCAAGGTAAGCGAATCTCAGCAATCCGGGTGCCATGCGGAGATGTGACTTATGACATGTAGGGCCTTCTTGTACCGCGCCGTTCGCAAGCCACGGCAATCGCGATCCACCCCTCCGGCCACCTCCTCGCTATCGGCTACGCAGATGGCACAATTGGCTTCTGGGCGCTCGAGGACGAGGAGAAGCCGCTTGCTCTTCGTACCCTTGACAGCACGGGAGACGAAGACCTCAGCGCCGTAGACACGACGAAGCTCGACGCCGTTCTCTCCTCTCCGAAAGACTACCCCGTCGAGCCGCCCCGCGAACCGATCTTCAAGCTCGCATGGAGTGGCTTTCCCAACTCTACCGATCCGCGCGGTGGAGATACCGTACTCACCGTCCTGGGCGGGATGACCATCGACTCCCCGCCTGGTCTCACAGCGCTGCTGTTGCCGCCTCTTCAGCCTCCCGCACCTCCCACCCCGACCTCTCCGAAGCCTGCAGGCGCGGCGGAAGTCCTGCATCCGGAAACCCGCGCAGCGATGTGCAAGTCGCTGATCGTGAAGGACATCTACACCTACACAACCGTTGGTCCTGTGCAGGACTTCCTGCTCTTTCCGCGCTCGACGCCGCACTTCGGCGGTCACTACGACCCCAGCGCAATCCTTGTCATATCCGACTCGGACGTGCCCGAAGCTCGCATCAGCGAGGCGTTCGAGTTCCCGCCTCCTTCATTCCTCGGTCCGCCGGAGAGTCCTGCTCCGGATGCAGCACCTGCGCATACAAGTCAGCCAGGAGGCGATACCGATCCAGAGGACGCCCTCGCTAAGGAGCTCGCGATGACTCTGCAGGCCATGTCAGTGTCTGACGAGCCCAGCTCCGCGAGATTGCCCCCGTGTTTGTGGACTGTCCTAGGGGAGTACCTCGTCAGAGTGGACAAGCATGCTTACGAGACGCTTGTGCGCGACAAGCTTGTTCCTGTGGAGGGAGAGGTTCCCTTTCCTGTGAAGGGCGGCGTGGCGTGGTCGGAGGACCTGGAGGGGCATATGAAGTTGATCAAGGTAGGTTTTGTGAGCCATCCGGTGAAGATGCTCGGTTGATGCATGCGCGAATACAGTTCCAGAGTCGCAGGATTCTCATCACTCACCTCCGCGACCTCACAGTCCGTTTCCTCGACGTGAGCCCGCACCTCCTGGTCAGCACAGGCCCCGACTCTCCGCTCTCCAGCAACTTCCCTTCCCCGATACCAAGGCTGACGATCGAACTCGCCCAGCTTCTCATCGATCGTTCTCTCGGCCTCTCTAGCGTCCCGGCGTCTGCAGAGTACGACCCTCGACTCTCAAAAGAGCGTATAGAGTCGGTGCACTTCGTACCGGAAGCACTGGAGTGCGTAGTTGTCATGCGGAGTGGCGCTGTGGTACTGCATAGGCTAGATATCCCGGCAGAGGACGGTACGTTCGGGCAGCGGTCCCTTGCGGACGAGGAGCTGGTCTCGTTGTCGCATCTTCGTCCGCGAAGAGGGCTGCGGTACAGTCCCGTCTTCGCTGTGAAGCCTCACAAGACTCGGGGTCTGGTCACCGCCTGCGCACTATCCGACATCGGTACGGCTCCCTCTGACTTAACTCAAGCTCCCAACCTAACACGTTGCCACCAGGCTTCCTCGCCATCGCGTACGCCTCAGGCTCTCTGCTCGTGATTGACTTCCGAGGCCCGAAGGTCATCCTGCGCCACGAGCCCAATTCCCATGGCGGCTCGGGCTTCCTGCATAGACACTCAGAGGCTGAGCCATTCCTCTCGCTCTCATGGACGTGCTGCAAGCTCGCTACAGGTATCCGTTCGGTCACCTCCACCATGCACTGCGTCGCTGACTACGGTTTTTAACAGACCCGACTGTACGCCTCCGCCTCATTTGCAGCGCTGCGTCCGGTGCAACGTCTATCTACACGCTCGCACATAGCGCGCCGAGTACGTGGACTGTAACGCAGCCCCCAGTTGCAACAGAGTCTCCTGCGCGGCCCATCCCGGGAGGAACATTTGTACTGGATGCCAAGACCGGAGCGAAGTGCGGCGGAGATAGGAAGGGCCTCGCAGCTGTGCTTCAGACAGATGAGGCACCCGATCCCAGCAGAAAGTTCGTCTTCGTCGCGGCTGGAGCGAAGGGAATACGCTGCACGCTGAATGTCAACGGGGAGCGGATCGCGAAGGCGGAGTGGGGGGCGAAGGTCGGCACCGTGCAGCACGTTGAGGTGGTTGAGAAAGCCGGTAAGTCATAGAACATAATAGTTCATTCTTGCAGAGCAGGTTCTGCGTTGTGCGTTTGCTCACCATGTGATACAGACTCATGTGCACTCGTTGCCTTTACGAGTCTCGGAAACGCTCTCATCTACTCCCTCCCCCACCTCGAGCACATTCAGACGATCCAGCTTCCCGCACTGGGCTCATCAGAGTGAGCGTCGTCCCTGGTTCGGTCTGAGGCCCCTCAAGCTGACCCATCACAGCCCACCGAGTACAGACGGCTCCGGCGACTTCACCACGCACACCACGTTCCCCACACCGGCTGGGTCACCTCTCCGCCCCCTCCTCAGCACCGAACTGCACACGCTCTTCTCCCATCGTCGTACGGGGCCCTACGCGCTGCCACTTGTCGACCTGACATATGGCCGCAGGATAGTCCCGCCGCAGCCGCAGCCTGTATCCTTGGGCCCACCATCCGTGATGGGCTCCGTACTCGGGTATCTTGGTTCGCTGACTACGGCGAGTGCAGGGGAGCAGATCGACACACTGCGTGAGTCCTCAGCGATGTACTTGGTAGACAATTGATGCGCTGACGTTGGAGCTACGTACAGTCGCAGGCCCCGATAGACCCGTCCCGCCCCCGAGCAAGGTTGCACGTCCGGCGGTCATACACCCTGCCCCCGAAGGAGAGGCGGGCGGTTCCTCGCAAGCACCGGTCTCCGCGGCTGCTGCGGGCATGTCCAGCGGCGTGGCTGATCTGTACAACCGACTGGGAACAGCGCTGACAGAGAGAGGGTGCGTACTTGCATGTCCAAGACTAGGGAGGTTCAGCATAGTGACACTGCTGTAGAGAGATGCTCGGAGACCTGCAGCAGAGCCTCGACTCGCTGGAGCAGGGAAGCAAGAGCATGGTTAAGCAGGTGAGCGCACACTTTGACGCTGTAGCACAACCATGCTGATATGTCAAATAGGCCAAGCGGCTCGCGGCTCAACAAGGCATGAAGAGCTGGTTCGGACTCTGATCGATGCTACATACCATTTGTATCAATGTTTAATCAAGCACGTACAACTCAGTACTTACACATGTTGCCTCATCAGCCAAGATATCTTAGCGGTGTCTCTGAGAGCGTATCCGTTCGTTTCAACATGTGTATCAACTTCAACAGCTAGTATACAGGGACTCGGGCGATGCACTTATACAGGTATACCTCCTAGTCCTTCTTCTGAGCGGGCGGCTCCTGGCTGATGAACATGCCCGTGAAGTTGGCAGTGAACTTCTTCCTGTTCTCGTTCAGCATCCCAATGAAGCCATCATGGCCGGTGGTCTCGCGACGGTGGTCCCACTCCTCGGTATGCTTCACGACCTGGTGCCGATCATTCGTCTCGAGCGTGAGGAGCGAGTTGACAGTCTATGTCGTATTGATAAGCATCTGCCGACGCTGCCAGTGGCAGGACCATACCTTGGTCGGCGAAGAAGCATTAGGGTCGCGGTAGTAGGAGACGTCCTGGTCGATCAGAATCTTGTTCTTTGGAACGGAGGGCGGGTTTTCCAGCAGACGGAACTTGGGTATGTCCGCGCGCGGGAAGAGCTGTATGATATGTGTCAACCTGCAGATCACACCCAAACCGATGTAGCGTACCTTCGCAAGTCCGTTGAACTGGGCGCGGATGGACTTGATACCTTCAGCGATGCCGATAGGGTCATGGAAGACCGCCTCAGGCGCATAGATCTCGTAGGTTCTCTAATGAAGCAAATGTGAACGTTCGTCCTTGCTTCCTTTGTGAAGCACTCACGTCGGTGGGCTTAGACGTGTACAGCTGATATATGCGTCGTCAATGCGCATGAATACTAGCGCAACGTTGACATGACAATCATGCTGACCTCCTTGATTCCCTGGATGATTTTCTCCTCATGAGCCTCGGGGCTCCGCTCCTTCAAGTTCTTCGTCTCGTTCGCGGTCAAACCGGATGCGTTCGGAGCGTCGGGGTTGCTGACGGGCATCTTTCTGACTGCAGAAGCGACGAAGGTGCGAACTGCGCGAGGCTGCGAGGATGCGATGTGGCGGTATGTACCAGCGAGTGGAAGGCGGAACATGGGGCATAGATCACATTGCGTTCCCAGTATATATACCCTCAGGGAAGGTGAGGCTCTTGGGACTGATTGACATGTCGGTGACGCACTTGGGGAAGGGATCGAGCGGCGCGTCACTCGCAGCACGCGTGAGACGCGTCCGTACATGGGCGCTCGATCGCGACGCGTCTCTCACGTGCGCGCTTCATGCAGGGACTCGCAGAGCATGCGCGGTGTTCCCAGCGCGATTTGAATTTGAGCACTCGTTTGCTCCCTCCGAGCTGTATCTCAAGATAGCTCACAGCCACTGTACAATACACTCGATCTGCAGGTGGTTTGTGTGGACTTCGGGATAGCGTCACAAGTGTCTGCAGACTCTTCGATGACCGGGGAGCCCACTAGTTCAGCTCGACAAATATATCACCCTCGAATCCTTCCTACACACGAACCCGAGATGCTACGGAAACATAGTGTCCGCACGGGTGACCGACTATACGAGACATCCAATACATGCATGATGCTACACCAAAGACCTACAACACCGAAATCAACTATACCGGGACGGCCTGAGATACGCCTAGTCGACTTCGTCTCCCCAGCCTCCTGGCAGATCCAAGTGGTCTTCCGTATTGCGACGGGAAGCGGAAGGGGATCCTCGCGAGCCAGCTTGACCGCTGGGAGATGACTGGTGACTTCCGCTACCAGACGCACCCGAGGATGACGCAGACGGCTGGTTTTGAGCGGCGCGGTCACCACTACCGCTCGCGTTCCCGCTCGTATTGGTGCCCTGCTGTCCATGATTCGCGAAGAAGTTGAACATGTTCTGCAGGAGACCGCCGCCGCCGCCGCCACTGCTGTTGCCACCGTCACTGCTGCGAGATCCCGAAGAGTCGTTGGAGCCACTTCCGCTCGATCGCGGAGGACCTGGACCTGGTGGGTGGGATGCCGGCTGGGGTACGAGCTGGTACCTGCGGTAAAGCTTAGTCAATCAAAGCCATACCAGTGTACCGCGAGTCAACCTACCGGCAGACAGGACATGTACCGCTAGTCTTCAGCCATGGCAGGATGCAGTTCTCGTGAAAGGGATGGTGACAGGGTAACGAGATGACGACCAGATCATCAGGATCCTCAGCCTGAAGGGAAAACTGCTCCTTGCAGACGGCACAATCCTTGTCGAGCAACGATGCTGAGAGACTTGATCAGAACGAACGATCGTCAAGATGCCTTCATTGTGAGAACTTACAGCCTTCCTCTAACACTTCCCTCGGCAACTTCTCGATGACCTCTTCCGTCGCCGGGACAGGTTGGTGGGCATTGGAGTTCTCCATGATCTGGCTGATAATCTGGTCCAGAGCTTCATGAACATCGCATGTGAGCATCTCAATCTAACAACATCGCACGTCCTGTCCTTACCTTCCTGATTGAAGACGTAGTCGCCCCATCTTCCAGATTCTGCTCCGGGAGGCATACCGGCTGGCCCAAACATTCCACCCAGGAGCTCGGCGAAGGGATCGCCTGCTCGTCCAGGGCCCATCAGCGCGAGAAGGTACTGCGCCAGCATCGGGCCTGTTATATTAGGGCGATCCTGCTGAGTTCCGTCGGGGTTTCGAGGGGCGAACCTGACAGTGGCGTGGTCAGCGTCGAACCTTCTAGCATGGCGTTGAGTCTTACTGCGACAGTCGCGGTATCCCATCGCCACCTGCATTCGGTGGGCCACCCAAGACGACTGTCCGGGTTCGACCGCCTGGTGCGCTTGAACGCTCTATCCGGATAGTAAACGGACTAGTACGACCCTGCGATGGAGTGAGGATATCGTTTACGTCCTGTGTATATGGACATACCGCAGTACGTTGATCTGGAGCGCCCGCTGCTCCAAATCCATCTCCAGACGCGCGACGAGCCTCTGGCGACGCAGATCGTGCGGTGGAACTCGACGATGCCGTCTGGGTGGGCGGTGGCGGGTTCGGTCCACGAAGAATATTACGCAGTCCCGCTGCTTCTCTTCAGGCTACTGTCTCCGACGTCAAACGAAGGGTACCCACTCAAGAAAACATCCATGTCTGCTGGTAGCGGCCCATCATCCCAGTGGCCACCATCTGCAAGTTGGAATTCTCGAGGGTCGTCCGCGGGGTTCTCTATCTGTATGGAGTATGTAGCAGGGCAGTGGAACATGCAGATACGATACGCACTCTTTCTACAAACGTTCCGTTGCAGGATGCACAATGCGGGTCCGGGACCTGGGCTCAAGTGAGAACCTGCAGCCGGCGGCAGGGCAGCTATGAGAACATACCATCAGTGGCCTCATCTCCGCATGGCACTGGGACACATTCAGCGAAGGCCAGCACCGGGAGCAGAAAGAACTTACCTCATGGCAATACCACAGCGGTTCTCTTGCCGACATGGCGGATGTGTGTGGAGAGAGGATGTGGCAGAAGACAAGGAGAGATTCGGGTGCAGCACTTGAGGCGGTAAGCAGCTCGGTGCGCTAAATGGGACATGACGTCGAGGCACTGTTAGTAAGCGCCCGAGAGCGCTGGGCCCGCCCGATCGCCCTCAGCCACAGTGGCCAAACATCCCACAACAACGCGTACACGTCTGCAGTCGTGCGATCAACTGCAGGCCCGTTGGAATTTGGCCCTCCCGGATCCAAACCACCCGCGCCGCTCTCCTTCTCCCTCCCCTCATCGCGCGGCTTGGCGATACCATGGGCTACCCGGAACCCGACTACGACTTTGACTACGACGACGAGGGCGGCATCATCGACCCCGTCAAGCTCCTCACGATCTGCTTTGTTCTCGGCATATGGCTCGTCTGGCAGCGATACCACTCTATTCTGAACCGTGCGATTTTCTTCAAACTAGCCCCGCCACCGGTACGTACCTGCTATACGCGCAGCGAGAAAGGCTGACCAGGCCGACGCGGATTATAGCAAATCAAGGATACCTGGACCGCACAAAAACTCCCGCAGCCCTCTCTTGAGGCTCATCTCAATTTTGATGGTCTCTTGCCGAACTTCCCCCTACCGGACAGGAAATATATCACCGCATACGACCCGGCGACGGCATATCATCTCGATACCATACTTGCTGACTCCGACATTGAGATCTCAAGAAAGATTGCCCTCGCGCATGAAGCGCAGCCAAAATGGGCTGCTACCTCCTTCGATGACCGCAGGCGCGTCATGAGGAGTCTGAAGAAATGGCTAGTCGACAATCAGGAGACCTGCGCTAAGGTGGCGTGTCGAGACACCGGAAAGACCAGTACGTCGCTTCACGTGCTTTGTTGCGCAGACCCAGACGAACGGTCTTAGTGCTCGATGCCGCGCTGGGCGAGATCATCACGACATGTTCGAAACTGGACTGGCTCATCAACCACGGAGAACGTGCACTATCCCCGGAAGCGAGGTATAACAACCTCATCATGTTCTACAAGTCTTCCTATGTGTACTATGAGCCTCTCGGCGTGGTGGCAGCCATCACATCCTGGAACTATCGTGAGTTGTGCTGCGGCTGTCCTCCGGGCCCTCTTACAGAGATTTATATCCTGTGGTCCAGCCCTCCACAACGCCTGGTCCCCTATCATTGCCGGCCTGTTCGCAGGCAACAGTGTAGTTCTGAAGTGCTCGGAACACGTCATTTGGTCAACCACTTGGTTCGTCCAAGCGATCAAGGAGTGTCTCAAGGCGTGTGGTCACGATGAGAACCTCGTGCAGGTACGATCGCGCTCGCAGGTTAGTTCACCATGATATTGACACTCGTTCAGCTCGTCTGCTGTTATCCCGAGGAAGCGAAAGCGTTGACCAAGTCCCCGTTCGTTCGCCATATCACTTTCATAGGTTCCGAGAAGGTTGGACGCATTGTGAGTGCTACTACTCGTACTACAGATGATGACAGTAAGACTCATGCACTACATACTGTTAGGTCGCCCAAGATGCAACGGAGTACCTGACACCCGTGACTCTGGAGCTAGGCGGCAAGGACCCTGCCATCATCTTGCCGTCCACCGACCTGGAGAAGTGGATCAGCTTGCTCATGAGAGGCGTATAGTACGTTGGCAGTCAGATCACTGTCCCGTGTTGCCGCTAACGGTGCGCTGCAGCCAAAATGCTGGTCAGAACTGCATCGGCATCGAGAGGATCCTCGTGCACGAGTCACAGTATGACGACCTGTTCAGCATGTTCACTGAGCGCGCAGAGAAGCTCCGCCCTGGCCACTCGCTGAAGAGCCCCGGCGACGGAGTCGCGCCAGTTGCCGACGTGGGTGCCATGGTATCCGCAGAGCGTTTCCCAGGTCTAGAGCGCGTAGTCCACGACGCGGTCGACCAGGGCGCTGTCTTGAGCGTCGGCGGCGAGCCATGGCAGCATCCGTACCTCGAGCAGGGCTCGTACTTCAAGCCGACCGTTCTTGGAGATGTCAACCCCGATTCTGAGGTTGCCCAATACGAACGTAAGCCAGTCGGGAGCAGCCTGAAATCCTCGCCTAATCGTAATCTCAGTGTTCGCACCTATTGCCCTGATCATCAAGTACGACACGATCGAGCAAGCAATTGACATTGCGAACGGCACCAGGTATGGTCTGGGTGCCAGCGTCTTCGGGCCTGTACGGGACGACTGCCTCAAGGTTGCGAAGCAGCTGCATTGCGGGATGGTAGCGATCAACGACTTCGGAGTATTCTATGTGAGTGACACGCGCGCGCCAGACGTTGCTCAATCACTGACCAGGCCGTACAGCTCAAGTGCGTCGCACGTGACCAAGTACTGTCCATGCATCTACTAACATGGCGTATACAGCCAAGATCTGCCATTCGGCGGCGTGAAGTTCAGTGGCTACGGGCGATTCGGTGCGTCGGACAGTCAGCCACGACAACTAGATATCTTGACTGTTTTCCTCAGGTGGCCCCGAGGGGTTGCGCGCTCTGACGAACGCCAAGGCGATTGTTGTCGACCGCTGGGGCTGGGCCATTCAGACATCCATCCCGTCCGTCCTGGACTACCCCGTGCGCTCTGTCACTCAGAGCTGGTAAGTGCCTACTTCCGGTCGCATCTCCGCAACGGAAGTCTGACGGTCTTTTCAGGGACTTCATCAGCGGTATGGTCGGATTCCTCTACGCCGATGCATGGAGGACAAGGATAGACGCGCTGATGAAGATGGTGAGGGCGAGTGGGCGATAGGCGGCTCCGACGTCTGTGGGCCGAGGGCAGGAACGATGGGCTGCAGTGTCAATGCTGAGTGCATATCTATTCGACGATTTAATGACGACTTGGATGATCTCTGGTTCTCCCCGTTGCACCGGTTCGACCACAATCGCTGGGAAACTTGTGTAGGCTTCTGGCAAGCTTTCGGTACCTCTCGGCCGATGCCCAACCGGTGATAGAAAGAACGGAGTGCGGAGACGCGGAACCTATGTCCGCCAGAGTGATGCTTGTACACTCAAAGCGCCGAGGCAATGAATGACTTCCGTCACGATTGACGCTAGCAGCTGCACTCTACCCGCAACTTCTGCTTCCCTGCAGCTGAACCCCACTCTCTCCCTCAGAGCTCCGCCTTGCGAACCAGTAACGTTGCCCATGTTGCTCTCCCCTCTCGGAACGCAGATCTACCGGGGCCGACGGATTGCGGATTCACCGATGTCACGGTGCACAAAGTTTTATGGTCTCCTATCCTCCAAGCGCCGATGCGCTACACCCGTCCCCCACCGCTGTCAGTGTAAAGTTCGAATGCCCACATTCCATGTGATGCCGATACTACTCAAATGAGGTCGTGCGTGGTGAGTATCTTTCCCAGCTCTAAGCTATGAGAGCGACGCTGCGACTAACAAGTACTGAGCATTATACCTAGATGTTCCTTGTCATCGTGCTGCTCGGTAGCGGGCCCAGCAGGCACCATGAGATACCTACAGCATCCCGCTAGGGACGGCCTTGCTGGCCATCGTTCCACTGAGCAGAATTGCTCGCGAGGGTGTGGGGCCATACGGTGTCATGTTCAATGCTCTCTATGCGGGCTTCTACGACAGGGAAGGTTCAAGAGCGCCAGGAAGTTTTGTAAGGTTGGATCGACGCATTGGCTATATATACAGGGTTCGCCATGTTCCGTACCCCCCAAGATCGCCTCCGGTGTGCTCCACCGACCAGTATAAGGACCTCGCTCTCTTTTCTCTCTGCGCCCATCTCTCGCTCCCCTGCGTAATTTCGAGAAAATGTTTGCTGCCATTGTGATACTCGGAGCTCTCGCGGGTTCGGCATTCGCCACAGGCTCTACTAGCGGTGTCGAGTATGAGGACCTGTTCAAGCGGATCAGCTCTGGATGCTCGACCACTGGACCCGCGTCATGCCAAAATACTACAGAACAGATAGACCTCTGCTGCTTTGAGGCCCCAGGAGTACGTATCTCCGATTACTGTCGTGCCCGGAGGCGCGCACAACATGCTGATGCCCGTCTCTGCAGGGAAATGTTCTGCAGACACAATTATGGGATACCAACCCACCCACGGGTCCGACGAATAGTTGGACAATTCATGGTCTTTGGCCGGACCAGTCAGTATCTCCGTCTGTGCAAGCTCGGAGTAGCGAGACTCAAGTTGTCGCACTTACAGCTGCGATGGCACTTTCAACGAGAACTGTGATCCATCTCGGTATTACACCGATCTCACCGGAGTAAGCCGTGTGTCTCGCGGGCTCCACAGCCGTGTCTGACCAACTGCTGTGCCACAGCTCCTGGCGGCTCAAGGTGCCAATGACACCCTAGCGTTTATGCAAGAGGTAAGCGTCTACCTAGAGCGATTTCCAGTGTTTCCTGAACGTATGGCTTGCAGTTCTGGGTCGACATCCACGGACAGAACGAGCAATTTTGGGAGGTGAGCGTTCCGAGGACATGCTTCTGTTTTCGCATAGAGCGCGCTCAACTCCTCCCCTTCGCAGCACGAATGGAATACCCATGGAACGTGCTACAGTACCCTGAATCCCTCATGTTTGCCCCCCGACAGTCCCAAGGGTGCCGAGGTTTGCATCCTGCGCATCCATCGTCGCGAAATGAAGGCTAACGTTCCACTCACCTCAGGCGGTAGCCTTCTTCCAGACTGTCGTAAATCTGTTCAAGGTATGTCACTCAGTATATACATATGGTCACGTCCAGATTCGCTTATGCTCGTCTAGACGCTTCCTACCTACGACTTCCTTGCCCAAGGGGGAATTACCCCTTCCACCAGCAAGACCTACACGCTATCCGCCCTTACGGACGCGCTCAAGGCCGCCGCGGGTGTCACGCCCGTGCTCAACTGCGGCGGTGGCACCCTCACCTCAATCGAGTGGTACTTCAATGTGAAGGGTTCCATTATAGACGGCGAGTTCATACCGATAGGCAAGTCTCCGCTATTGGAACCCTGTTTCTATGACGGCTAACAGGGATGCTCAGATGCCCCTTCCAAGGGTTCGTGCCCCTCTACAGGCATCAAGTACCCGCCGAAGACGAGTGGCACGACGACAAGCACCAGCACCTCTGTGAGTCCTGCTGTACTTCCTCCGGCGTTCTGCATGCTCACCTCCGTTGTGCTCGTTCTACCTAGGCTAGCAGCTCCACTACTGCTACTGGTGTATGTATGGCCCTCCCGCCCACTATATGCGTGCACTGACGGTCGTTCGCAGGTATCTGGTAGCCTGCCGAGCAAGGCGACCATTCAAGCGAGCTCGACAGGCGGCCTTCTGAGCGGGGGGACGTGGTCGACGCAGACGCTCGCGACGTATCATTTTACGGGCACGACGGCCAGCTTCACGATGTCGACGTCCAAGGGCAACTGCGGCGTCTCTGATGGGAAGCTGACCTGCGGAAGTGGTGTGAGCCCGTCCACGTTCTCTGCGGTGAGTGTCTCCTCCATGGTCGCCCAGGTAGGTGCTGATATAAATGATGGCGTGTGCGTAGGTGACGTCGGGAGGGAACCTTCTGCTCGCTTTCTCTGGGTCGACGGCTTTCTCGAGCGACAGCACACCTAGCGGTAGTGACCAAGAGGCCGTGTTCGCTGGAAGCAGCCACAGCAACCAGTACACACTGGCCATCGTGCCTTCGTGAGGCTCATACACCGCGTCCCACCGACGAAACCATGGCGATTCGGCCTATGAATGGATGTTGCGTCAAGGATGTATGTAGTAATGTACGACGATTTTGAACGCAGGTGTCAGCAATGGGCGTGACCAGTAGACATCACCTTCGCGTAGTCGGTGAACTTGCAAAGGATCGATTTGCCTAACCTTCCGCTCCGTGCCAAGCTGCTCTTGCAGCACCCGCTCTCCTCTGCTTCCACCTGCCGAAGGATTAGGTATGCTCACGGCTTGAGTGCGAATCGTGGAATAAGGGGATGACCGTGCCAAGGACCCTCCGGTGACTAACTCGATGTACGCAGACGACCTACCTGGTGGCACGAAGTACAGAGGCTAAGGGCGGTTCGGTGAGTTAACGGTTTACTACCACCTGTGATTGATGCAACACCGTTTGAAGTGATGCTCTATAGTACAGGCAAACACTAAGCTAGGGCTGTATGGAAGGTGCTAAGTGAGCGCTTGCCGGAAGCCAGGCTGCTTCCTGTGTATCATGGTCATTCCAGGTAATCCATGGGCGCTAAGGCGGTTTTGGTAGCTCGACTCGGATACTTGGAGAATGAGGATACTAGGTCCGTTGATGAAAATGGCGAGGGCGGAATTGCGGTGCGTGGGCTGAGAGAGGACCGAAGGGCAGCATGCAACTACCTCAGGCTGTAAGTACTCGTCTGGTATCAGAGCGCGATATAAAAACAGTCCAAACGATCTAGCCGCCTCTCTTCGTACCGGCTTCTTCTGAGTGGTCTTCTCCCCGGAAATTACTGGGAAACCTGCATCATACCAGTGCATGGACTTCAGGTGCGCCTCGACCGCTGGTGACAGGATAGACTGCGGAGAAGAGCGGAGCCGTATGTGTGCCGGAGTTGTGTGGAAATAGGCGCTGGTGCGTGCATGCGGTTCCGTCAGAAATGGCACTGCTCTAGATCTCTTTCAGTCTTACTGCAGCTTACTGCATCGAACTGCCGGTGCCCTGGAACGATCTTCCCTCTCCAACACTCCGTCTCGCTGGCCAGTCATGCTGCGGCCTGTGGCCCACGTTGCTCCCACCCCTACTCCGTTGTAACTTGTTGAAACCTGCATCAGTGCCTGTCTCGAGACTCGAACCCGAGCCAGCACCGAAGGATCGCTATCCCACCGGGGTTCGCAATGCACGCATGCCCATGTGATGCCGGTGCTATATGAAGCACGTTGTTCGTCGTGCTTCCCCATCTCCAAGCTACGAGAACAACACTACAACTGAACATGTGTAGATTATTCCTGGAATCCTCCCGCAGCCACGCATCGCTGCTCGGTGAAGCCCGGGGCATGTCTATCGCGCCTCGCGATGCGCCGCCCACGCTTTCCTAGAACGTTCGCCACACGCATGGCACGCTCCCTCGGGTGCTCGCTATCGTCCTGTTGAGCACATTGGCTCGCGCCCATATCTGGCCATGTGGTGGCATGCTCAATGATCTCCCTTTAGCCCTCCGCGACAGCGAAGGCTCGGGAGCTTCAACGATCATTACAATGCTGTCCTGACGCTTCCTCCCCCGCGTGCTATATATACAGGTTTTGCCGTGCTACAGGGCATCGAAGATCGCCTCCGAGGTGCTTCACCGACGCCTATAAGGACACCGCTCTGCCTCTCATCTGTGCGCCCTCTGGCTCTCACTCGTCTCTGAGACAACGCGGACATCATGCTTGCTGCCACCGTGTTATTTGGAGCCCTCGCGAGCTCGACATTCGCGACACCTTCTAACAGCCCTGTCGAGTACGGGAACTTGTTCAAGCGGATCAGCTCTGGATGCTCAACGAGCGCACCCGCGTCATGCCACAATACCACCCGAGAGACGGATCTTTGCTGCTTCGAGGCGCCAGGAGTGCGTCCTTTCGCCAGCGCCACGCTCAGACGTGGTCAGCATGCTGACAGCTATGGGGTACAGGGCTTGCTTCTTCAGACTCAGTTCTGGGACACCGATCCGTCCACTGGTCCCTCGAACAGCTGGACCATCCACGGTCTTTGGCCGGACAAGTCAGTACAATGTTCGTGCAGGCCCGAGTTCCCGACACTGAGCCTTGTATGACTAATAGCTGCGATGGCACCTTCAGCGAGAACTGCGATCCGTCTCGGGACTACACCAACATTGCGGGGGTAAGGTTGGCGCTCTGTTTCGGAGGCGGAGTCTGATGAATCGCCACGCGATAGCTTCTGACAGATCAAGGCGCCAGTGACACCCTGTCCTTCATGCAGCAGGTACGCGTTATGCTGGACGGGGCTCGAACAACCGCTGAAGGTGTGCCCTGCAGTTTTGGGTCGACATCAATGGCCAGAACGAGCAATTCTGGGAGGTGAGCGCGGAGACAGTCTCGCTTCCGCGTAATATGCGCTCAAGGACCCTGCCCGCAGCACGAATGGAGTACGCATGGAACATGCTACAGTACCCTGAAGCCTTCATGTTTGCCCTCTGGAAGCCCCAAGGGAGCCGAGGTTCGTGCTGCGCATGTCGATGGTCGTAGGTCGATGACTGACATTTTGGTGCGTCTCAGGCAGTTGCCTTCTTCCAGACTGTCGTAAAGCTCTTCAAGGTACGTCACCCAGCATAAGGTATGGAAGTATCTGGGGCGCTGATATCTAGTCAGACGCTGCCCACCTACGACTTCCTCGCCCAAGCCGGAATCACCCCTACCACGAGCAAGACCTTCACGCTCTCGACGCTCACGAACGCACTCAAGTCCGCCGCGGGCGTCACGCCCGCGCTCAACTGCGACGGCAGCACGCTGAACGCGATCGAGTGGTACTTCAACCTCAAGGGCTCCGTCATCGACGGCGAGTTCGTCCCGATCGGTGCGTCGCTGCAGTCGCGCGCTAGCTGTTTCTGTGACAGCTGACTGGACGTGCGCGCCGCAGACGCTCCTTCCAAGGGCTCGTGCGGGTCTAGCGGTATCAAGTACCCGCCCAAGTCTGGTGGCTCGACCACCACTACGTCTGTCAGTGCCGCCGCCCCGCTCTGGCGCCCGCGTCACGTCTGCATGCTCACCTCCGTCTTGCTCGTTCTAGGGTGGCAGCTCGCCCACTGGTGTAAGCATAGCACTCCTACCCTCCCGTCGCTAGCACTGACGCTCGGCTGTAGTCACCTGGTAGCCTGCCGAGCAAGGGCACGATCCACGCGAGCACGACGGGCGGCCTGCTGACGGCGGGGACGTGGTCGACGCAGACGCTCGCGACGTACCACTTCTCGGGCACAGCGGGCAGCTTCACGATGTCGACGTCGAAGGGCGACTGTGGCGTCTCCGGCGGGAAGCTCACGTGCGGAAGTGGCGTTGACGCGTCTACGTTCTCTGCGGTGAGTAACAAGTATCCGTCCAATGAAGGCTTGGGACGGTGCTGATGAGATGGCGTGTGCGTAGGTGTCGTCGGGAGGGAACCTGCTGCTCGCGTTCTCTGGTTCGACTGCTTTCTCGAGCGACAGCACGCCTAGTGGTACCGCCCAGGAGACGGTGTTCACTGGGAGCAGCCACAGCAAGCAGTACACGCTGTCTATTGTGGCTTCTTGAGCTTCGAGCGTGACGTTTTCTCCTCTGAACCATGGGACACCCTGTGTGTATGGAGATGTATGACATCGGGACTGTATGTAGTGATACACGGTCGTTGTAAACGCATGTACGATTCGCACCTAAGGAGCTTTTCCGCCGAGGTACCCAACAAATGACTTCTGTGTATCGCTGCCGCATGGTCAGTAGATGTAAGGAATCAGCTTGTACGGCGTCCTCCTCGCCCAAGCCTCCCACTCCTCCCCAAACTGCGCCCTCAACACCTCGTCCTCCCTCTCCACCCTCCCCGAAATCAAATACGCATGCAGAAACAGCAAATACGCCGCGACCGCCCCCGCCGCGACCTTCCCCGCGACCGTCCGCCCGAGCCCGACCTCCGTCCAGTACGTCCCGCGGCCGCACAGCAGCACGAGGTTCCCGTACGAGACGAGCGCGCTCGCGACGTAGCTCGGGTGGCGCACCCACGCGTACGGGCCGCTCGTGACGAGCCGGCAGTGGTCGTCGAGCACGGAGAGCTGCCAGCGGAAGTACTTGCCGAGCGTGCGGTACGTCCATGCGCGCACGAGTCCTGCCGCGACGACGAGCGCGCCGGTGAGGAGGAAGCGCGGTGTGGGCGCGAGCGGGAGCGGGCGCGCGAGAGGGGAGGGGACGAGGAGGGAGAGGAGGCGGGAGGAGAGGGGCGAGGGGAACTCTTGTGCGAGGATCGTGGCGGTCTCGGCGGCCATCAGGCCTATGAGGGCCCACTGGACGCCGGTGACGTCTTGTCAGCGCGCGGAGACGGAGGTGGTACTAGGAGCACACCTTGCAAACATCGACCACTTTCGTCTGGAGGAGGTGATTCTTCGTGAACCAGTCCGTCCTCGAGTACTTCTGCTGCTCGTGCGCAGCTGGGGGCGGATTGGGCGGTGTCAACGATATGTAAGTCAAGATCGCGTCCGGAACCAGGATAGGGATCTTGAGCAGCGGCGTCGTCAGCATTGGAGCGAGTGCGGGAAACATGGCGGGGCTCTGGTACTGTGTGCAACGTTACGCGACCCATAAGGGCTACATAGTTATATCTTATATTGTTAGACCTCCCTAAGAGACATCATCGACTGCGGCATCTTCAGCCCTCTCTGGCATGGGTGCCTAAGCCCGTGACCAGCGTACGAAAAGCACCGGAAGCTTGCGCCAACCCTACGTTGCACAACATTGACACGGTCGTCGCGCGCGTGAGAAGGGAGGACTTGCCTGTCGTGCGGGTTTCCTACGTCATGTTCTTCGTCAAGGAAGTTCCCTGTGTTAACGGCAGACTTCGTTTTGCGACGAAACCGGGTGCAACAACTCGTCTCTACCTGGTGGGCACAAGTAGTAAGACGACCTAGAAACCTGTGAAAAGTCGCGTGTGCAAGGTGTGAGCTTCGAATGTACGCTTCCGCACTGCGGTTTCTCACCTACGACGCTAGGAGAAATACGCCGAGCTCAAGATCATCCTAGCAACACACCCAAGGGCCGTAGGTCCTGCGTGGACGAACCAGAGCGCGCTAACGTGAGCGTACGGTAGGATGAGTGCCACAACGCCACCACGCCTGTCAAGTCAGGGTCGTCCCAAACAGGCATCTCCCCTTCCTTTCCGGGCGATACTACGATCCGCCACCACGTTCCGGCGCGGCCCTTCTCCTTCAATTCAGCCTTCGTCCGGGAGTGCGTATGCAGAGGGCGGGACCTCGCCCATACGCGCCGTGGCCGAATGGAGAGCGAGGGCCGTTCGATGCGATGCCGTTCGCGCGTCATGGCTGCGTCGGTTGGCGGGAGGGCTGGCATGTCCGTCACAATGACGCACCCTTTCACTCTGGGGAACTTGGTGAGTGGGAGAGGGGAGGGGGGCGTATAAGAGGGAGGTTGGGTGGTTGACGGGGACACTCACCAACGCAGTCGCTTGTCACTTCACTCGTCCAACGCACATACCCCATCCTCGTCTCACCCCAAATCCCACCCATTGCAACGATGCCTTCTCCCGCTGAAGCCAAGGCTCAGAACGTAGGTCTCGCATACCTTTCTCTGCGGGCTCGTTCTCACCTCTCGACAGGTCGCCCGTGGTCACAAGGCCGCGATCAAGTAGGGCACACCACCCTTTGAATGATAACGGAGACGCTGACCGCTCTACTTGCAGCAACCCGAACGTCTCTGAGGAGGCCAAGGACCACTCGCGCCAGGTCCTCGAGGAGATCGAGGGGTCTTCCAACCCGGAGGACTTCACCGCTAGCACCGACAGCGACAAGCACGCGAACTACGACCCGGAGCACGCCGCCAAGAAGGCCGGCCACGTACGTAACTTCTTTCCTTCATGCGTTGCTTGGCCTCTGAGCGCGCTTGCCGGTCGTCCGTATAGTGAACACGTTCAGCCTAGGCACTAGAGAACGCCAGCGATTTCGCGGGATGGAAGCGTAGCAGAGCAAGAGTTCTTACGTATATGAGTGTAAAGCAGAATATATTAGGATTCGGACTTCATTTCGGCGAAAGCGGGTCAATCTGAAGCCTGTTTGGCCTCCCGTCTCTGGACGATCTCAGCACGTTTAAAAGTAGAGAGCTGTGCCCATGTTTGCTCGCTGCTGAAAGCGGCACTTTACGTCTGAGCGTATGAGCAATGCGTTCCTCCGCTGCAACCAACTGGGTCACGAAAGGACGTTCTTCGCTGGATTGCTCTGCAGGCACATAGTGAGGGGTTCGAATGATCCTAATCCTTGCCGCCGTTCGGTATGGACTTCACCTACGTAAGTGGTACCCCACCGCAGCAGACGATAGGTGGCGTCCGTTTGGACGCTGCAGAGCGGGATCGCTCCCTGCACTCACTATTAGGGCCGGATGTCCGAAGAGAGCGGCACCATGGCACCCACGGACGGCGACGAGAGATACTACCGAGGGAACGTGGGTTGATCAGGGACGGTGAAAATAACGTGCTATTCGCAGAGAGTGCTCCTACTCACATCATACGTCCGATCAGCCCCACACGGGCGCAGTGTGCAGGAGAGCGTATCGCGCCAGGACAAAGGTAGGAGGAGATAGAGAGTGAGACCATCGGATTGTGGCCAACAGAAGAAGGATGGCGTGAGAGCTGGGGCGGAGGCCGATGGTTCGGTACGGGGTTAGCAAGCGGGGTGGATCATCTACGCAAGAGCGCAGGTGTGCAGCAGCGAGAAGCGGGGGCTCGTGTGTGCGAAGCGTGGCCGGAGCGGAAGGGCGGAGGGAGGGCGCGCCGGACGAGGAGAAAGGAGGCCCCCGGTGCTGTGGCATGCATCAGGGTGGAGCGTAATAGAAGGAGGAGGTATGGGTGTTGGGCGAGAAACGCGGGCGGACGCACGAAGAAGGCAGCTGGGACGAGGGCGCACCGGGACGGATTTCGAAAGGGGGACTGATAATGTGAGATAAGCGAGAGAGAGCCCATGCCGAGCGCTGCGGCAGACGCGAAGCAGATGCATATGACTGCAGCCCGACCCTTTCGCCGGTGCACCTGTCCCCAGACACCGACCGCCGATCGACCGGGCGACCGACGGCGGCAGAGGTGGAAGAGACTGGCACGAGCAGCGAAAGCACGAGCGTTGTGGCGACGGCCGACGGAGTAGTAAAAAAAGAGGCGGAAAGGGCAGGTGGCCTGCCTGAACGGGGAGGATCGGCTACGACGCGTGACGTCATGTTGCAGAATTGAATGTTCGAGGAAAGCTCGCCGCGCAGAAAAACAGAAAAAGGCAGCGGCGATTCCGCTCGCTCGCCCAAACCTTCTTCTCCTCCGACGCCCACCATCCCCCCTCTCCGTATAAAGTCCACGCACAGGTGAGCATCTCCTCCTCGTACCCACCGTACCTGCCCAATACCCCCGCATACCCCCCGTGATACCCTCCATCTGCCCGACACACCTTCCCCGACACCGCCATGACCGACAGCTACTTCCCCCCGACCCCGCCGCACGATGCTGACCACGCCGACTACCAGCTCAACGACGATATGAACGGTGTCGACAAGCCCAACGCTCACCTCGCGCCCAACGGTGCGGCCCCGCCCCCGAACGGCACCACGGGCACCAAGGACGCCCCCGGCAGGATGGCCCTCAAGCTCTCCCACCTCCCCAGCAGGCAGAACATCAAGCCTGTGTACCCTCGTTCCCCTTCATCGGTGAGTCGAGACGTCCATTTGCCTCTCTTCTCTATCGTCCGTCGAAGGGGCGCATGTAGGAGCTCGCAGACGCCGTACGGTGTCTCAGTTCCGGGCCAGTGCTGTCCCCCCGATCCTGCGTGTATGCGTGTGCCCGTGCTGACCTCTTCTCGTAGATTGACCCCAACAACCCGCCATGGCCAGCATACCGTGGCTACCACGAGTAAGTTCCGTGAACCAGCAACTCCGAGACTCACCGCTGACGCACGAATGGCCAGGTACTCGTTTGCCCACGCCACCATGGGTCAACGTCTGCCCACCATCCTGGGCAAGGCGATCGAGGACGTCGTCGTGACTCTGAACCAGGAGTACGATGAGGAGCGCATCGTCGATCTCGTCCACTGCATCGAGCGCATGGATGCCCTTATGAAGGAGCTCCAGGACCACGCCAAGCTTCGCCCCATCATCGATGACGGGGAGGCCGATGTCGCCCTCTGGAACAAGCTGATTGCGAAGTACTTCCAAGGTGAGTGAACGCGCTCTAGAGAGTGCCTGTGCGCGACGCGTCGTGGCGCCACAGCGGCATGTTCTCACGCTGGAGGACCCGTGTCTTCGGGTCTCCTCTCCCAAATGAGGACGTGCTTGCCCTCGCCCGCCTCTCGAGATCGTGCCTGGGTTCATTGAACATCATTACTGACCATTCAACTATGCAGGCAAGACGTACATGAACGCTCCTTGGCTCTTCGCTGAGGCGTACAAGTACCGTCGTCTCCAAGAGTGCTTCAGCGTCAGCAAGTTCTGGAAGAACTACGATGTCTTCTTCAGGCAGAAGGTGAGTGTATGCTCCCTCGTCTTCTAGACCTGTTACTGAGGGTGCTTTGCAGTGCGACACGTTCTCTCGCTCCCATGATGCGGTGTTCGAGCTCTCCATGCGTTTCGCGGAGCCATTCAAACTCAAGGATGGCC
Organism: Trametes cingulata; assembly: GCA_022385765.1. NCBI lineage: Eukaryota > Fungi > Basidiomycota > Agaricomycetes > Polyporales > Polyporaceae > Trametes > Trametes cingulata. The sequence continues at coordinate 281,440 of MU277982.1, read as the reverse complement.
TATCCCCTGAGGAGAAGCTTGAGGCCGAGAGGCTGATGTTCAAGGAGCTCACGCAGAGTAAGTCTCTTTGTTTTGTGCATGCATGATTGTACCAGTTTGCTAACTTACCACTGACAGTCTGCCTCTGGGGTAACTCCACGGATCTCTCGTTGCTCATCAACATGACGGAGGACCAGATCAAGTCTCTCCAGTCTACCGGCGGCGCTAACCTTGCTGCGACGGAGAAAAACATCCTCGGCAACCACATGGAACGCCTTTGGGAGACCGTAGTGAGCCTCCGTGCCAACACCGGCGGACGGATCGACTTTGTGCTGGACAACGCTGGTTTCGAGCTGTACTGCGACTGCGTCTATGGTGAGTGCCCTGTCTTCAGGCTCTTCGAGCGACTGGGGTGCTGACCTCGCCGATTTCAGCCGACTTCCTCATCCAGAGTGGCCTGGCTAAGGAAGTGCGCTTCCACGGCAAGCGCTACCCGTGGTTCGTCTCAGACGTGACCAAGAAGGACTGGGAGTGGCTCCTGAACTCTATGGTCTACGGTCACCTCTTCCCCAAGGCGACTGAGGAAGAGAAGGACAGTCTGCGTCGCCTTGGCCTCCGCTGGAAGGTAAGGTGATCTCGTGCATCTTGTAGGCAATGTCGCTCACCCCAGCACGTCGATCAGCAATACGAGAAGGAGGGAAAGTGGATCTACGAGCAGCACCCGTTCTGGTGCACTGGCTTCACGTTCTGGGAGCTGCACAACGAGGCCCCTGATCTGTTCCTCCACCTCTCGCGTTCCGACCTGGTCATCTTCAAGGGTGATCTCAACCACCGCAAGGTACGTCCACGCCAAGGCGTGTCAATCTGTTCGCTCGGGAACTAACTTGCCTTCGCAGTTGACGTACGATTGCGCCGCTCCTCCGTCAACCGAGTTCGAAATTGCTATCGGCCCTATGGCATCTGCGGCTGGCGCCCCGCGCGTGTGCAGCATGCGTACAATCAAGAGCGACGTCGTCGTTGGCCTCGGTCCTGAGGGCGATGAGCTTGCCGAACGTCTCGACAAGGAGGAGCCCGGCTGGAAGATCAGTGGCAAATACGTGAGTACCATTGTTTCGTATACTGTAGACCGAAGCTCAGCGCTCACCGTTTTGCACAGGCTGTCGTCCTCTTGTCTGAGGGTCGTCCTGGCGAGAAGGTCATCTTCACCTGAGCGCTCTATCTCCGCATCGTTCTCTCGTTCCTCCATTGTATAACCACCATCAGTCCTGGATCTGTCTCAGCTCGTTCGCTATGTACCTCTGTATCATAGAGCGCTCTGTTCATTACTCCTGATTAGTCGTCTTCGCATGTAATAGACATCCCACCAGACACGGAAATCATATATGACACCATTTGCATCGCATCATCCTCTCAAACGTTGCTCGTCTCTCAACCTGCTCGTCAAGGTGGAAGTGTACTAAGTCAAGTTAGCAATAAGATACTTTTACATGTCGAACTTCAAGCAGCCACTCCTACTGCCCTGTCGACGTCGATCGCTGCATCGCTGTCCTCGTCGTCGTCTCCCAACTCGCCAAACAGACCATCGTCCATCTCCGACAGCAAGTGCTCCACGACATAACTGTCCTGCAGCAGCTTCTCCATCCGCGTAAGATGTCGCTCCGTATACGGGATCAACGAATCGATCAGCTCCTTCAACGCCGTCGTCCCCCGACCCTCGAGCGGCACGACCTCCCCTACCGCCACAGCCTTCCCAAAGCCCTCTTCATCGTCCCCCGGAGCAGCCGAAGCGGCGTTGAACGCAGCCTCCTCGTCGAACGCGCGCGCGACGTCCTCCGCGGCGCGCAGCTTCACGACGGCGTGCAGGACGCGCTGCGCGACCGCGCTCGTGCGCGCGCGCGCGTTCCAGTCGCGCACGTAGCGCAGGAGGCGCGCGAGGTCCGCGCCCGGGAGCGTGCGGAGCACCTCGTCGACCGCGGCGTGGCCTGTGATCGACGATGACGAAGGAGATGAGGGGGAAGAGGAGGGAGAGAAGGAGGGAGAAGAGGAGGTGAGGGAGGCAAAGAGGGTGTGCAGGCGCCCGGGCTGGCCCATGCTGAGCGCGAGGAGGATCGCGTTGCGGTAGTCGTGCAGCGCGAGGTAGTTCTGGAGGTCTTGTTCCCTGGAGGTGAAGGGTTGGTCAGTAAGACGTACGTACGAGAAGGGGAGGGAAGAGAAGGAGTCGAAGGGAGAGGGGAAGGGGAAGGGGAAGGGGCGAGGACGGGACGTACTTCTCGACGAGCTTCGCGCGCTGGGTCTCCTTCTCGACCTGCTGCTCCTCGGTGCAGTCTTGCCAGAAGGTGACGACTGAGTCGGCCGCGCCGGAGACGATCGTCGACTCGTCGCTGCTCACTGCGAGTGCCCAGACCTACGGACGTACGTGAGCCCTGAATCCTTATGAGAGGATCGTTCGGCATGAGCCTACCTTATCCTCATGGTTGTCCATAGTCGCGGCACACTCCTCGTCGCGCACGTTCCACAGCTTGACGAGGCCGTCGCTCGCGGTGCTCACCATCTGCATCCCCGCATTGAGGAAGTCGACCCGGAGCACCGAGTTCGTGTGTCCCTCGAACGTCTTCACGCACGTGAAGTCGTCCAGGTTCCACAGCTTGACCGTCTTATCGCCGCTGCCCGTCGCGAGGACGCGCTCGGCCCGCCCGAAGCGCACGCACCACACGCCGCGCTTGTGGCCCTTGCACGTCCCGAGCAGGCGCAGCTCCCCACGCACGCCCGCGCCCGACGCGACGTACTCGATCTCCCACACCTTCGCGGTGCGGTCCTGCGAGCCCGAGACGAGCATGCGGTCGTTCGGCGCGACGTCGAGCGAGTTGATGTCCTTGTCGTGCGCCTTGTGCGTCGTGAGGCTCCTGCACTTGACCGCCGCGCCGTCCGCAGAAGCCGAGAGCGGGACGGCCGAGAGGTCCCACATCTTGATCGTGCGGTCCTGGCTGCCTGTGAACATGAAACGCAGGCTCTCGCCCCCCGAGCCTGACGGAGCCGCGTCGCCCGAGAACGCCTTGCGCGACATCGCGATCGCCCCCACGCTCTCTGCGTGGCCCTCGCAGATGGCGACGCAGCGCCAGTCCGGGACGGCTGGGGCGTCTTCGCCTTCTCGCGGTCGGACGGGAGCCCATATCCGCGCTGAGCGGTCCTTGCTGCCGCTCGCGAGGACGCGCCCTTGCGCGCCTCGGTCGAGGCACAGGACGATTTCTGAATGACCGGCGATAAGACGCGCGTCAAGGGAAGAAGTCGAGTAGACACGAATCAACGATGAGTTCGTGGCGAGCGCTACGTGCGTGTCGGATAGGGGTGAGGGCGCAGACGCCTGGAGAGGGAGGTTTGGAGACAAGAAGGTGGCGTCGATGATCTCATCATTGAATCCAATGAGCTGACGGCTAAGGGTCTGGGTCGAGAGCGAGTGGAAAAGAATGTTTTGGTCTGCGTGCACGGAAACTATTGTAGACACTGCGGGAACGTAGCTGCAGATGCCGTTAGTATCCACGTAAGCCCAATTTGACTGCGCTACGCTTACATGGCGTTTACGATTTGTCGCTGTTCCTCTTGATCCTCGGTCGCCTCGTCTTGCTCCTGCCCGAGGGTGAAGAGTACGTTGCCCTCGCGCGCGTCCCATATTCTGACTAGACCTTTCTCTCCTCCGGTATAGAATCGGAGCTTCCCAGGCCCGGAAGGCGCGCCTGCGAGGTCTTCGTCGGGATGTAGCAGACCCACAGCCTCGACGCGCTCGAGGACGGGTATGGTCTTGTGCAGAACAGGCGCGAACTCCGTTTCTTTGCCCTTGCCCTTGGCGCTCTTCTTCGCCGGTGAGGCTTTGGAGGAGATATCCCATATGAGCACCACAGAATCTCTACCCCCGCTCACGAGCCACTTTCCGTCCGCGGAGACGTCGAGGCCGCGTGGAACTGAGACGTGACCCTCCAATACGGCCTCCGGTTTTGATCCTCCGCTCGCGCGCGCGGCCGCGGCAGACAGGTCAAAGATGCGGATGCGCGTGTCCACGGAGGCGGTGATGAGCTGCATTTTCTGCTCACGTACGACGGAAGACGGATCGAAGGGGTAGTTGAACGCGAGCGCGCTGACCACACCCCCGTGACCCTTGAAGAGATGGGTAACATAGCCCCGTAAGATGTCCCATACCTTTACGACACCGTCCGCGGAACCGGACGCGAGGTATGTGGACGTAGGGTCTGCTTTGCATACGTGCACTGGCGCGTCGTGGGCGCGCGCGATAACGCGGACAGGCTTGATGAGCTTGGTTTGTGGTACGGCAGCCGAAGGAATCTCGTATATGCGGAGGGATAATGACGAGGTGAATAGGAGGAGATGCGAGGACGAGGGCGTTATGCACAGCGAAGTAATGAACTCCGTGTCCTGAACCTTGGAATGAGTACAAGTCCCGACAGTAGAAGCATGGCGACTCACCCCCGCGAACCTGCATATCTCCACGCCAGCCTTCACGTCTGTCAAGAGAGCGTCCTCGCCTACGCAGGTGACCAGCCTCGATCCATCCGGCGTCACGGCTACGGGGCCCGCGGTGTGTAGAGGTGCGATGACCCGCGCCTTTTTGAACCTGTGAGTGCAGTGTTAGCTTACTATATGCGCGCAAACTGCGATAACATACGCAGTCTTGAGCTTCGGACGGTGAGCAGAGTCCATGGCGGCGACAGAGAGCGTGAGCGCGTGCGGCCAATGAGAAGCGCCGCCGCCAACATTTTCAGGCGGTTGTTTGCACTTGTTGTGCAACGGCTTCAATCCCACTCCTCCCGGCGCCTATCAGGGTTCTGATCGCGCGCTCGCCGTAGCTTGGGCCTGTGAACGGACTGAATGGCTCTGCGTGCTCTCCTGCTTCTCCCGCTGATGGGGGCGGCCACGATGCAACAGGGACCTTGCGGAATACAATGCATGCCCTCCGCCGTTATCTGACACCTCCGCCGTCCTCAGCGGGCATGTCCATTGGCGGAGTTGCGGGGCCTCATCAGACATGGTGCCGACAGCGGGCATTGCGCCACCCCCGCTGCTCCTGCCGTCTGCGGGCAATACTTCCCAGATACCCTCCCACGGCGCGGAGACAGAGCTCCCCTGCCGCTCTCTGTCCAGGGACCGATTTATTCTCATATCTGATTGAGCCTCAACTTGGATTGGCCAAACAAGATGCATTGGTGCCCAAGTGGCGTCAGTCGACGATCGTTCGCCGTGATTCACGAGGGGAGAGTGGGAGGAGAGTTACACAAGGCCCCACCTGGCGAGCCCGGTTGCTTTTCGCAGCATGCTCGGAAAGGCCCCATCCAAGCGGCCGAAATGCCGAAGACCCAAGCGGACGCGTCCGAGGACAATTTTACAACACTGCCGTAAACAGCGATGAGATTCACCAATGGAGATAACCAAAGCACTCGACTATAGAGTAGACAAGAGGGGAACAATACGCCTGGAGAGGGTTATCCATAAATCAGCAGCAAGAGCCAGGTATGTTACAATCCGCAAGCAATCCGCTGAAAAAGCCGACGGGTAGAAAGGACGAGATGGCGAACGAAGAGGACAGCATAGTGAGGCCGGGAAGACGAAAAGGACGAATGTGTACGGAACGGATTACGGTCGCGCCGGGTACCCCGCTGATTTTCGCTGCGCCTGCGCTTGATACTGTCGAAGCGTATCTTCAGCCGCCCGCCTTCTGCGGATCTCCTCCTCTGCGGTTTTCTCCGCCTGGATGCGGCGGCGAGCCTCTTCCTCGAGCATGTTCTCGGCCACCTTCAACGCAGCCTTGGCTCGTGCCGCTTCCTCCTGCGATGCCCTGAGCTCGTCGGACAGCCGCAATGACGCATTGACAGCGTCCTGGGATTGCCGACGCAAGCCTGCCATCTCCATTTTGAGCCGCTCGATGGTCGAATCCGCATGGTCGACGCTTGAATGGCCAGAGAAGCCCGAGAACGCGCCATGGAGCACCGACCTCCCCGGTTGTCCTTGTGAGCCCGAGTACGAGCGATGGCTGGGTCCGGCGTACGAGCTAGAGCTATGGTTGTGGTGACGCGGGTCGTACTGGTAGGGCATGTCTTCAGAGCTGGTGTAGTCGTCATCCGAGTATGGGCCCCCCGGCCCGTCCCCCTCCCAGTCCATCTCGTCGTCATCTTCATCGTAGACTCCGCGGGTGCGCATAGAGGAACCATGGCTGAAGGACCTGCTGTCCACGGGACGCAGTTTCGCGATTGTAGATACCGATGGGGTATTGGCGTTCGTCGCGATGGGTGAATGTTGAGGGTGTGAGTGAGACGAAGGCTGGGAAGGGGCATGCGAGTGCGAGTGTGTCGAATTAGGGTGAGACGAGGGTTGGCCGGACGGGGGTGCGTGAGACTGGGTATGCGCGTAGGGTGATTGCTGAGTATGTGGATGCACGGACGTCTGAGAAGGTGGCCCATGAGAGTAATGATGAGGCGAGTGCGCAGATTGGGGATGCATATGAGGGTGAGACTGCGGATGAGGCGGCTGGTGAGAGTGGTTTTGAGATGGCGGCTTAGAATGAGGAGGCGGAGGATGACCATGGTTGTGGGACGGGGTCTGAGAGTGCACATGAGAGGAGGGAGGATGGGCATGCGGTGAGGGTTGAGAATGCGGGTGATGGGGTGGCTGGGATAGCGTATGTGAGTGAGGGTGCTGATGCAGATGTACATGGAATTGCGTATAGAACTGTGAACGAATCTGATGAGGGAACTGCATGGGGAGCTCGAAGGGGCCCAAGGGACCCGAGGATGATCCTCAGGCGATCTACAGGGGAAATGGGATGGAATGGAAGGAGAACTCACCGACGCGGAAGTAGCCGTAGAGGACGTAGACGGCGTGTTCGAGGGAGCCGACGCGATCGTCGAAGTAGTTGAAGGGGTCGCGGACGGTGGCGGCGGCGGAGGTGGCTGGACCTGCGAACTTGATGCAGGCGGCATCCCCGGCGCTGGGGGACCAGGCAATGCCGGCAAGGTGCGCTGGCCGATGGGCATGGAGGGAGGCGGAGGGGATGACGGGCCCAACACAGTCAAAGTACCTGCGTCCGAACCCTCCGTTTTGTTCGACCTCCCTCCTCTCTTCCTTGGACGTTTAGTTCCAGGTGGTGCATCTAAGTTGACGGTCCAGTACGACCCGAAGCCGGGGTCAGAGGGAGGACGGGGTTGACGCTCGAACAGTCGATTGAGTGAGAGATGATGCCGCACAGATTGCTTTAACGGCGTAGTTTAGCCACCTCCCGCGAAGAAGGGGCACGTAAGAAGAAGCGGAGTACTCACCTTCCATGCAGGCCCCGCCGTCTTATAATAAGGGTATTTCCTCTCCATCGCCGCATAAATCTCCCTGATTGTAAGCCGCTTTCGTGGGCTACCGAGGATGGTGCAGCGCAGGATGACGGGAAGCGTATGTTGTGGGCGTCCATCTGTGTCTGGAAGGCATGCGAGGGTGTCTGGACAGTCTGGATGGGGCTCGTGGGCGCGGATGATGACTTCTGTCTGTGGGGAAGGCTTCGCTTTGACCAATGGGATTGGCGTTATGATGCGCTCGTTGGTCGGGGACGTGTTGGAGCTACTTGGGGAGCGGACGGCCTGCAACCTGACGATGGAAGCCGCGCGGCGAGTGAGACCGCGCGGAGCGTCGAATGATGGCGCTGTGCGTACCTGAGAGACGACTCATACGACGATTCTGGATTGAGAAGGTTATTGAGGGAGGACATGGGGGAGGAGAGGGGACGGCGGAGGGGGAGGAGGGGGAAGGAGCGACAGGGCGGGGGTGTGACTGGGGAGAGGAAAAGGCAAGAGTTGGCGCACAAGTTGAGCTTGTGGGTCCACGACCCCCACTATCCCTTTGTTCTGTATTAGATCCGACCCCCGATCCAAACAAACGCACAGCCTTTAGCCTGGCAACTAATATTATTTCCATCGCAACAACACCCCCTGGCGGCCTGGAATGCACCCTTTGTCGACTTTGGCCCCTCCTTGTATTTTTTTCCGCAATTTACGCCAGGGTGCCAGCACACTCAAGCCACAACAGCGTTTGATGTGTGTTATCGGACTTTCGCGTGCGCGAGGAACAACCCCGGAATCGCCCACTATCATTGGCCGATCAGCCACACATGGGAACTCTCCGCTGCCCGTATCGATTCTCCTTGAACTCTGCTGCCACTCTGCTCCTTTCGTATAATCCGTCGTCCGCCTCCCTGAGGAGCGTGCTTTCGTCCTCGAAGTCATCAGCAGCCCCACGTCTTTCACTTCGATCGTGGACAGACGAAGGGAAATCCGTGCTGCGCATCCCGCGTGTAGCCACCCGAGCCATTGCCGGCGGGATCTCTCACACGGGGCGCGCGCACGTCGCTGTCAAGGGGCACGTCGGATTCACACAAAATACGCAACTATGCCATTCCAGGGAATAGATATACAAGCAGGCTCCAAGCTGGGCAGACGATGTCGACTTCAACCCATGACTCCTCAGCCACCGCTTCCCATCAACACGGATCAGCCACCCGCCCGACCTGAGCATGGTATAGGAGTGTGCACTCGTGCTCTACTTGAGTGGACTGAATGGGAGAGGCTCCAAGACGATCGCGTCCATCAGCATGGAGTATTCAGCGGTCTGAGATGTGATCTTTAGTACGCAACATTACTTGAGGCCGCCGAGGCCGCCGACTGCTTACCTTCGACACCGTTTCCGCCCACCCATCGAGCTGCCAGGCCTTCTCGCGCGTCTCCTTGCGAGTTTGTAGATCGCTGGTTGTGGGTTGAAGCGGCACAGACTAAGTGACATGATCGACAGGGACAAAGAGAATAGAAGCGCATACGGGTATTGCCACATATGGTGCACTTGGTGCAACCGCCCTACTTGCGAGAACCAAGCTCCGACGGGCGCGACAAACTTACGGCGAGCCTCAATGCCTTTCCGCCTGCAGGCGTGCGAATAGGGGGTCAGCAGCTGTGGGACATGGGCATAGCGCCGCAGAGGTCATATTACCATGTATGCTCCCACTGGAGTAAGGTACCGGGGTGGAGCTGGTAGGTGCGCAATTCGAAGACTCCACCCTCAGTCCGAGGAGGGACCGTCGGGAAGAAGGCGAACTCTTGACAGAGCTGCTGAGACCGGGCGGTCAAGTAAGGTATCAACTTCTTGTAGGTATCGATGTGCTGCAAAGGCGCGCGGCTGTGAGCGAAAGGGGCATAAGCGGCGGCATATCAACCATACCTCCGAATTTCTGATCTTCCGGGTTGTCTTATCAAACCCGGAGTAATTCTCGTACTCCAAGATGTGATCTTGCAGCACGTATGAGTACCGGAATGGTCAAGTCCTCACAAGTGGAAGGCAGCGTTCACATACAGAACGTGTCCTGCTCGCCGACCATAGCCTCCCAGCTACCGGTAAGCTTAACATGCAGATCCGGGTCATCCTTGATGGCGGTATAATATGCCTCTCTGTTGTCAAGCGTGAATAAAGGGAGAGACGAATTGGGCAGGGTTTCGCTTACGCGGCCTTCTTGTATTCTTCCACGGCAGCCGGTTTGACCTTGTGTACTTGATGGTGCCATCCAGAGTTCTGTTATGTTCTCATCGAGGTGGGCCGTAACCGCTCACCTTCCAAACCATGGACGTACTTGCCGCGCGCAACGAGCCTGGAATGCTGCAGGATTTGCACGTCACCCTCTTGTTTCGCTTCCGGAGATCCATGCAGTAGAGACTACACGCTCTGGCGTCACCTCCCTGACGACCACTTCAGTCGTACGCCTTACCTGCACTGAGATTCCCCTGCGAGCCTGCACTAACGCCGCAGCGTTCCGCTTGACCGCCTGAGTGCTGAGTTGGGCCAGCATAATGCGGCGATGCAGGTCGTTCTGATTGAAAGAAGGAGCGTGCAGATATTCTGTGAGAAGCGCAGACCTCTGAGAATGGTTGACCGCCAGCTATCAGGTGCAGAAGATGGGTGACCTGAGGAGAGTGCGGGGGTGGCGGACGTTGAGGACGCGTTGCGGAGGGCATCATATGACGTGGGCGGGGCACCCGGCAACCGCTTGCCCCACGTGGCGTAGGCGCCCGTTAACAGCGCCGAGGACGATGAACTCGACGCCGCCGGTCGTTTGATGACCGTGGACTCTCTCCGCGACGACCACCGCGGGTCGCCATGATCACCCGCCAGCAGATCTTTCGCGCGCTGCAGACGATTGCCGTGCCTTTACTGCTCGCCTACGTCGTCCGTCAGTTCGTTGGAGAGCAGAAAGAGCAGACTCCCCCTTCTCTATACACGCCGCTCCTGGCCGACATCGACTTCGTACCCAGAAGGCTCCCTGTGTCTTACCGCGCGGATAATGCAGAGCTTCAAGCGTTTGAACGCATCTCCGTGGCACAGAATGTCACTGGGCAAGCGGACACGACTGCTGTGATACTAAACTGGTCCCGTTTCCCGAACGTCCTGCTCATCGCATCTCTCCTCTGTGGGCCATGGCTAGACGATACAATCGCGCAAGTGTACATCTGGAACAATCATTTCAAGAGACTCACATATGAAGTGTGCATATTGCCCTCTCCTTCGCCTGCCCTAGGACTCGACTTGACCATGTGAAATACAGGATCTGAAGAACACCGGGTGCCCGCGCTCAAAGCTGCGTATACACAATGCGCCCGCGAACCTCCTCTTTCAAGCGCGTTTTCTCGCATGCGCACAGGTCAACACGCCGTACTGCTTCATTCAAGTGAGCCTTCGCGTTGTGTGTCCATGAGAGCGCAAGTAGATAGGGCTCTCCTCTAGGATGATGACTACCTCGTCCGTTCGGAGATCATCCAGACCCTCCGCGCGCGTATCGCGGAAACCGACGCGCCTGGAGCGATTCATCTACTGCCTCCGCAGGAGCATCTCTCCACTTCCCTGCGCGAAATCCACGTCCAAGCGCTGGATGCGTCCCACCTCTCAGACGTCCACACTTCCTTCGCTTGGCTCGGCCATGGAACCATCTTGCGCCGGTCTGAAGCGCAGCAGTTCCTGTCGCTCATGCGTTACCTGAACGCCTCTAGTGATGAGATGAAAATGGCGGACAACTTCTTCACGATCCTGAGCAATCGTGTCCCTGAAGTATGGTTCGATCAGGGCTTCGAGCTCGGCGGAGGTCAGCCTTTCACCGTAGGCTCAGAAGGCGATGAGCGCAACAAGAACTACACAGTGAGTGCCATCTGTGTAAGATCCCTTGCTTAGTTGTTGACATACATCGTAGCTCAGGGCTACCCGGTATCTGGAGTCGTTGGCACACTGCGGTCGCGCCTCGTGCGATGCCCCTGGAAGTGACACTGAGCAGTCACGGGCGAGCCCGCCCTATGTCACCCTGGACAGGTCGTACGTCCCCGTCCAGCGGACGCGTGCGGCGTGCCGTGGTACTGCCTGCGTCCTGGACACCAGTATCCGGCTGGTGCCCGATGACGTTACTCACGTAGCGACAAATGCCAGCGATATCCTGACCATAGAACGCCGCAATGCCGAAGTTCTCGGTGACTCCGGGAAGCACAACTATCTTCAGTACCCACCGTCAAACGCCGTGGACTTAAAGGCCGAAACGGCATTCCGGAGCCTCTCACGTACGCCGCGTTCTTCTTCGCTCTACCGGTAAACTGTGCGGACTTCTAACGTTGTTCAACAAGACGCCGTGCAAGGAGACACTATATCGCTAGATGTTCTCACAGATATCAGCGAGGCGCGCGAGTGGACCGCGGTTGAGCTTGTGTGGCTGGTAGACTCCGCCACGGAAGGCATCTTGAAGGCATGCACCTTCGAATGGTCATCTGACAACGTCACCTGGGTGAGTTTGCATTTACGGGTTGTATGCGGCGCCAAGGACATTGACACCGCTGCAGCACGCCGCCGAACAGAGGCCGATCTGCTACGATACCAGCCGTGAAGCCGCGATAGAGGACAGACAACTCCCGCTCAGAGAGTGCAGCGTGCAGATGCTTCTCGGGTCTAGTGCGCTTCATCTGCGAGCCACAGGGCGTTACTTCAGGGCCCAATTGAGACAAGATATGTCAGAAAGATGGGTCGTGTCTGAGGTGTGGCTACGGGGTCTTTAGACTACTGCATAGACGACGATACCCGCCGGGCAACGATTGAGCCCTCTTCAAAGATGGTGATGGTCTGCTGCTAGTGCGGATACCACTTCTTTGCGTGTGATTGGCCACGGTGTATGCTACGTTTAGACCTTCTTATCTGTGCTTACATATCCGCTGCGAACTTCCCGCGTGCTACCTGATATTGTCTTGTTATCACGTACGTTTACTTACCAGTGCAGTGAACCTCTGTGCACGGTCGACGCCAGTGGCCGACGAATGTAGGCTTAATGCGCTTCTTATCCCAGGTTACCCGCCAACGCCGACTCGCGCTGAGCAACCTGGGGCCTGATCGGTGTGACTCGCGCCGCTGTGTACTGACGCTCACCTGAAAGCTCCTGGGAGCTGCCCAATCAGCCATGTCTCCCTTTGCATACGACCACCATGTTCCGTCATGCGGCGGTCTGTCCTAGGACCTCATGCAAACCCTCAGCTCGCGCCCTCAGAACATCGTCGGTGCTGGCTCATGCGGAAGTGCTGCCAGGCCTGAGTGGCAAGCCGGCGAGGAGCGTACGGGAACGGATCAAGGTGCGTTTGGGCTTGTTTCAGGAGGTATCTCTGCACTGGTCTTCATACCAAATCACGAATCCTGGAACCATCAGGACAAGATCTCAAGCATAGACGCAGAACGAGCTCGAGATGCCCGGGTCTCGCCTTTCCTGGTGGATGCGTTCAGCCGGCAACACAACTACCTGCGGATCTCGCTGACGGAGCGATGTAATCTCCGATGTACGTCTTACTGACCTATGTCTTGGGCTAGAGCGCGGCTGGACGCCGCTCTATTCTATGCGAAACGCCACGTGGAGATGCAACTCACCCTGTCTCACAGGTTTCTACTGTATGCCCAGCGAGGGCGTTGACCTATCTCCGCCAGAGCATATCCTGACGGACGACGAAGTTATTCGTCTTGCGACGCTATTTGTGACGAGCGGCGTAACGAAAATACGCCTGACGGGTGGGGAGCCGACTATCAGGAAGGGCATAGTCGATATCGTAGGTACGTACGAGCATTTCCAACGCCTGGCAAGTGGAGGTAGTATCCGCTCCTGCCCGGAAGACTTATTCACATAGCACCCGAACAGGCCGCCTACACGCACTGCGCCGACATGGGCTCCAGTCAATTGGCATGACCACAAACGGGATTGCGTTATACCGGAAACTACCTGCCCTGATAGAGAACGGCTTGACACATCTCAACATTAGGTTTGCACTGCTCGTCGTCCGTTCCCCGCTCACGAAGATTAACGGTGACCCAAAGCTTGGATACCCTTGACCCTTTCAAGTTTGAGATCATGACGCGCCGGATGGGCCACGATGCGGTGTTGCGGTCAATACAGACTGCGCTAGACACTCGGGAGCTTCAGTCAGTGAAACTGAACGTAGTGGTGGTCAAGGGCCTGAATGACCACGAGGTCTTGGATTTCGTGGAGATGACAAAGGACAGCCGACTCTCAGTGCGCTTCATCGAGTTCATGCCTTTCACAGGTGCGCTTTCTTTCAGGTCCAATCTCTCGGCCACGTAATCCGACTAACCACGTGGTATCAGGAAACAAGTGGGACAAGGCCAAAATGGTCCCGTCATCGGAGTTACTGGATCGTATACGCGCAAGATACCCCGCAGTCCGCAAGGCCTCCGACGAGCTGAACGACACCGCTCGTTCTTACATCATACCCGGCCACGCTGGGAGTTTCGGATTCATCAGCAGCATGTCCGACCACTTTTGTGGGTCGTGCAATAGGCTGAGGCTCACAGCGGACGGACAAATCAAGGTATGGCCACCCAGCATCGCATACGGCCAGCTCCGCTCATCCGTGAGATTCAGGTCTGTCTCTTCGACGCAAAGGAGATATCACTCCGCGACCAGATGCGCGCCGGTGCTACCGATTCTGCGCTACTATCTACAATCGGCCGAGCGGTCATGGGCAAGAAGGAGAAGCACGCGGGGATGGAGGATATTGACGTCGTGACAAATCGGCCTATGATCCTTATTGGCGGTTGAGTATTGTCCCTGCCACAAGTGTGTTCGTCCAGGAACATCTCGATCTCTGATACTTTCGCCCTGACTTCGTCCGTGGAAATAGGTGTGCATCGCCCCGTTATACGCCGGTCAATTCAACGCACGCCGGTTACTGGACTCTCCAACATGATACCGGCCCAGTGCGCTCAACCTGCGGCAGTACGCCGTTTCAGTACCACCGTTGCCACCGGAAACACAGCTTCTCGCACCCCACGCCTAACCCACATAGATGAGTCAGGTCGTGCCTCCATGGTCGACGTGGCGCACAAGGAGCCGACTCGCCGGTATGCTACGGCGTCGGGACGCATCATCATTCCGAAAATTGCCTACCAGCTCGTCGTGGGGGAAGAGGACGAACAGGGGTCAGAGGAAGATCTGCGCGACGCCGCCGAGGCCGCCTCGATACGAAAAGCGAAGGAGAAGGCTAGAGCGAAGGGCGATGTCCTGACCGTCGCGCAGCTCGCCGGCATCATGGGTTGCAAACGGACGTCGGACCTCATACCACTTTGCCACCCGCTGCAACTCTCGCACATTGCCGTTACCCTGCACCCTGAGGTCGCTCATCATCGTCATCGGACCGCGTCCGACGCGTCTACGGAAGCTGGGCAGGACTTCGCGTGGGACACGAGGTCCGATATCGGGAAACGTCAGGCGCAGCGTCCCGTATACAGCATCGTCTGTCGCGCGACGGTCTCGTGCGAGGGCAAGACCGGCGTGGAAATGGAGGCACTGACTGCGGTATCTGTCGGCCTTCTGACAGTGTGGGATATGCTGAAAGCTGTCGCCGGGAAGGAAATGGTTATCGGAGACATCACAGTTACGAGGAAAGAGGGCGGCGTGAGCGGAAGCTTTGTACGGACTCATCTGTAGTGGCGTCGGGGCTATGCAGCATAATGGACGTCTCGAATCCTCCCGGACACGAATCAACGGCCTTCGCATCTGCACTCAATGTCGCGACCCAGGGTCCCTCGGCATCGGAAGACATGTAGCCGTCCACGGATTGATCCACAGCTGTGCCGAGTATGGCCACTACGCTCGAACACGCAGTTCTACTGCTCAGTATACTCAATTTTCGCATGATGGCAATGTGACCTGCATCAGTGCATCCAGGGTCCCTTATGCCACAATGCGATATACAATGCATGGGCTCTCAGACAGCACGCGGCATCCGAGTAACGAGTTAAGAGTGACATTAATACGAATATGACCGAACTACATGTGTAGGAGCACTATAAGAAGAGTAATTCGTAGGGTTCGGGAAGATGGAACAATGATCCGTTACTAGCTAAAGTTAGGGGTAGAGATAACCTAGAGCTACAGTTGGACTGCGAGACAATTAGGTGTCACGGAACTCGGGACCTGTGAAGTGTCTGCTGGACCAGCCGCATCGGCCACAAGTCTGCGCGTCGAACTCAGGGACCGGCACTACCAGTGTCCCCTGTCAGCTCCGACAAACCCTAGCTCCAAAGAGTCCTCCACGGCGTCGGGTTTGTCTTTTCCGCACAGGCCCGCAAAGCCCACGCGGTCGTACACGCGCTGCGCGCTGTTTTCGTGGCCGACGTACAAGACCACGGACTCCTTTCCGACGCTGAACAGTAACCTAGACTGCGATCAGCCCGGGCGTACAGCTGCGGCGAGACAGTACGAGACTTACTGGGCGGTGACCTCTCGTACCAGATACTCGGCACAACCGCGTCGCCTCCACCGCGGAGTGGTGTAAACCTTCGTGATGGCGGACACTCGGTGACTATTCCGCGTGACGGCGCAGATGGTGGTGATGTCGCCTGCCGCATCGTACACCCACACGAGCCCCTTCGAGATGAGTTCGCGGGCCTCGACCCTGGCGCGCTCGATACTCAGGGGGAAATAGATCTGATGCAAGATCCGGGTGAGCTCTCGCCCACGACCCCTGCGATGGACATGCGACACGCACCGAATCATCAGCGAACTCCTTGCAAAGCTGTGCGACGGGCTCCAAGTCGTCCGGCGTCGCCTTCCTCAGCAGGTGACCCTCCGGGAGCGCGGCATCGGACTCTCGGAAGGTGCGCGCGTTGCAGTACGAGAACAGGGCGGCGTAGAACGGCTCTGGCTCGACCACAAAGCCCGTAATTTGCGTCCAGACGCGCGCAAACGCCTTTACGAGAGAGGTGAGGCCGAACACGGAAAAGACGCGCTCAGGGGGAACGCATAGGTTGAGATGCGCAGCCAGCTCTGCTACGCGGGGTGCGAGCCATGCGCTGGAAGACGCGGAGATGCGGTTGGGCGTCCAAAGGAAGATCGGATAGTCGCCCAAAGTCCAGTCGACGCAGGCCAGGACAAGGTCGAGCGTTGGTGGGCTTGATGGGGAAGAATGGCTCCACACAGTCAGCCAGAACGCGTTCTTCGTAGGGCGTGGTGCGTAGGATTCCATATCCGCCGAGTAGAGGCGCGCAAAGACGTCCGACTCCGACGTAAACTCGAAGCCGCTGAGCGCTGTCTGAGCGTCGACGCGCTTGAGTGCGTGCGCCAAGACGATGTTTGACGATGCTTCATGCCGACGGAGGAAGGGGGAAGTGAAGGAAAGGAAGCAAGCAGCAGAATTATGTTGCATTACGAAGATATTGCGAGAGCTGGACGCGTTGATGCCAGGCATTGTGACGGACTAGTACCGCGAGATGAGACTAAGGTTCAGCTATGATGGAGATGAGGAGAGACTTTACCTGAACCGGATGTTCTATAGAATAGAGAGGAGACAGGAGAAGGCGGAACGGAGTGGTCGGTCAGGCGGGTCGGTTGGAGGGCTGAGCAGTGTTGAAGTGGGCAGGCCCGGGGGGCTTTTATGCGCAGGACAGGAACAGCCATGTCACGAATAAACGACGAGTGTTGTAAAATGAGCGAACTTGGTTAGAACGCGTGCGAGGGCGTTTGCGGGGATTACGGTCGGTCACCGCTTGGGTGACGGCCAGGTTCATGGAATCGGACATGATCTCAGCAAGGACCACTGGGCCGGATCTGTGACTCGCCGGGCGGCGAGCGCAGTACAGGAATACCTGATCCCATATCCCATTTCCATGAGTAAGACTCGCCTTGGGTGTCCGTCCGACAGGAGCGCTTGTCAAATTTCGTCTGGGGCTGGCGCTAGCGGACGAGCGGGTGAACAGCATCATTGGTCATGGCTATACGTCCTCGGTGATTCTGTCCTCGTTCGCGTGCAGCTCGTCATGGCCAGCGAGGAGGGCGAACAAGGCATTCGGGAGACCTTGCGCTATACCAGAGAAGGTTACATAAGACTAGGGTGTTTTCGCATCTGAGAGATGCCCTGACACCTCCACCAGATCTCGTGCATGCAACTGTCCGGAGGTGCCCGTCATGCCGGGTGTAGTCCATTGCCTGGCAGGAAACATATCGTCAGCTATGAGCGAAGACCTCGCATTTTCCAAGGCTGTGTTCACCGGTGGTCTGACGAGGATCTGCACCAGTTTCAGCGGGGAGTCATGGAAGTGGTGGACAAGTCGGGCAAGTCGTTCTGGCACTCAGACGGGCGCTCCTTCTTCCCTCCGTTGCACTGCAGGCGAATCTGATCGCGAGATTACCCAGCCTCAGTCTGAGTGGCTGCTCCTCCGCCGCCCTCACGCTCGCTCCGAGTCCGAGCTCGTAACTCGTTTGAACAGCTCTCCCTTGCTCAGACCACCGCGCGCATGCCTGCCAATGGCTTACTCAAGTTGCCGCGAACACCACACCCATCACCGCTCACCGACCAAGACACAACCCGACGGCATCGCTATCTGCTTCAGCCGCGGATGGTGATATCTGGATGTCTTGGACAGAAGTCCCAGCGAGCCGTATCCTATTCATGACGCTCGCAGACACATGAGGCTCCATGGGTGAGTACCGTTTATCCGTCCTGAATATCATCTCGCACTGCTCCGGATTGGAGGCGTGGTCCCAAGCATACCGACATTGGTCCGGCTCCCGGTACCTGCACCACCAACCCATCTTCCGTCGACCGATTCCGACGGCCTGTCAATGAAAAGTGACCTGCTTCGCCCTCGCCCTGACAGCTGCACGATAGCCGCAAACGTTATGCCTGCGGTGTGGCCTATCTCGATCACCCGCGTACGTTGGTTGATGAACGAATCCACTCTTCCACGCTACTGCGTGCGCATGCTCCTACGCTTGCCGTCTGAGGTCGCAAGCTGGCCTGCCGTATCCCGTCCTACGCCGTCTCAAGTGAGATAGACTTCTTGCTCAGATCTAGCTTTGTGCCACGCAGTGCTGGGTCCGTCGACAAAACCGTTCGGGATGCCGGCGCGGTGAAGTTGTGATCAAACTTGGGTGATAGATCCTTTGAGCAGATGTTTATACTACATGAACGATATTCCCACAGCACACTAGCCCTAAACCAAACCTGTTACTAATTGAACCGTTACTACCAGCCGACGGCATGCATCTCCTCCCGAACTGCACCACTATTACTGGTCTTGGAAGCGAGAAAGGGCATGTTCGACCTTGCCTAGCATTCCCAGCAACCGTTCCTCGTTCAATCGCCTCCCGACGAGCTGCAGGCTGACAGAGATGTTGTCATATGTATCCGGATCCCATTGCGCCCTGACCACGCGCTCCGTCTCGCTGCGAGGATCGCCACGGTGCACTGCGCCGTCAGGCAGTTTCTGCGGCTGGTAGTCTGCTGCACGGAAGCGTCCGACCGGAAATACCACTGCGGGGTAGTCCATCAAGTTCCAGTAGGACGTGTAGCCCCACCAGCGGGTCGTGTCATGTCGGGGGGCCAGGGTAGCCGCGACAGGGCTCAGTACGGCATCGATATGTCTGCCGGTCGACGTGCGTGCCTTAGCAGCGTTCCAGTGTGTGAGGACCTTGGCACGGAATGCCTCGCGCTCGAGGTTGATCTTGAAGAGCTCGGCGACGGTGTACGGCTTGCCGCCGTTCGGCACCTGAGAGAGGATCCAATCTGTCTGGGGCACGGGAGGGTCGTGTTCGAGCATCTGTCTGTACTCCTCGCCTCCGTCCAGGAAGTACAGTTTGAGCTGCGAGCCAAGAATGTCTATCAGCGGGCGAGTGACAGATCCGGTATGCCGCGGACGTACGATGAGATCCCAAGCCTCTTGGTGGCCGACGGGCTCCCAAGTTATCACGTCGTGGCCGGCTGCGAGCAGGGCGCCCTTCACACGCTTCAGTGCATCGAGGATGGGCGGGTGCGGCGTGACCACGCCGTCATCCCACAGTATGGCCACTGTGAGCTTCTCGGGTATGCTCGAGCCGTCCGCGACGGGTTGCTTCCAGGGAATCTCCAAAAGCGGCGGCTCCGCGAGCCACGGTTCGTGCTGAAGCATGACGCGGCAGAACAGCGCAAGGTCCCGCGCCGACGTCGCGATGGGCCCCAGTGCCCCGATAATAGCATCCATCCCGTCATGGGAACCCATAAGGCCTGCGTGCGGCATGCGGCCGACGGACCCCTTTAGGCCATACAGACCCATGTACGCCGCAGGAATGCGCTAGATTAACGTTTCTGAGTGCCTGGATCTCTGCGATCTCGTATGTCAAACTCACAATCGAACCACCGATGTCTGTACCGATTCCTAACGGGCTACCGTGCACCGCAATCAGGGCACTCTCGCCGCCGCTGCTCCCACCGGGGGTGAGCGCTGTATGTGACGACATGTCAGCCGTCACGGATTCAGGACCGGAGGCAGGGGTACAGGGTTACTGACAACGGTTGTGCGGGTTCAGGGTCCTCCCGTAGATGTTGTTGTTTGTCTCGAGTGACTATAACGAGGGTGAGTCCAGTCATGCCGGCTTATTCGATGCTGCGTGACATACTAATAGGGTTTGTGGGTTCGCAGTCTTTACGTAGATGACAGCCCCAGCCTTTCGTAGGATGTCAACACACACCGCATCCTTCTCAGCTATCGTCCGAAAGGCCCACGCGGCATAGCCCGTAGCGGTGTCATGGCCCTTCACGAGGACATGGTCTTTGATCGAGACAGGAACGCCATGCAGAGGGCCGACGACGCCCCCGGTCTCTTCTATATATCGATCGAGCTCCTCCGCCCTCCGGAGACCCTCATCAAAGAAGACCTCGGTCAGGCAGTTCGTTAGATCCTGCGCGATCGTGGCGACATGGCAGAACGCTTTGAGGACCTCTACAGCAGTATATCGCCGTTCGCGGATGGCTTCGGCGAGCGCGGTGGCGTCCAGATGCACGATACCATGTTCTCTTGGGGTGAGCTGCGATGTTGGGAGGGCCGAAACGTCCGTGAGATCCGGGGGGACCTGTTGCTTCAGTCGCCACTCGGGCCGTCTGGAGAGGCGCTGCTCTCGCTCCGCTTTCTTCGCGCGTGAAACCTCTTGCACCATCGCCACAGACGGACGCTTGAGAGGACCCTTGGATATGTCGGCAGCCATGATGGGACTGAAGTCGCTGTTCGGGGGCATGATGCGGGACAAGGGCATCTGACAGACGACCCTCCAGGTTAAGTAGGAGACTGAACCGGAAATTTAGAGACTTCCATTGGCACTCGTCTGATCACGCTCAGCGTGGTTTGCCCAACCGGCTATGCTGGCCCAAGCGCTTCTCGCTCTGGACGATCCGCTACTCCGCTCCTCACTGCCCCGCGTTTGCTGCACGCGCGGCCAGTAGAAGACTGACAGAGGGCAGGCAGGAGAGAAGGGGCACGATCGCCCAGCCGAGAATGCCTGAGCTTTTTACGGGAGGGACTCTACCTGGGGACACACGATACAGTCCGCGAGCGCATCGTGGCAGGCGTCCGGCGCTGATACGACACATGGGAATCTGGACAACCCTGCCGCCGGGCGTCTGGTCGCAGGGGCTACAGGTCATGCCATATGGCCGCGATTCCTATTGCGAGGTCACTGTTGGGTCTACTCGCGCACAAATGAGGCAAGCCGTTCAGGGATCTCCTCAACCAGCCTGGCGCCCTGCGAACGTACAGTTCAGCCGACTCCGTGAAGCGCCCATGCGGTGTACGGTATCCGAGAAAACCACTCACGTCCCGCGTCCTGATGACAGTAGGAACTGAATCGACGTTCCACGGCCCGGCTCTGAACGGGTTCAGAGGCGTCTTCCACCTACGCGAGGCGTTCTCTATGAAGGGACGTCACGGGAGAACGAAAAGGAGGAATACTCACTCCGCCCGCTGTCCAACGTAAACTATCAAGCCAGACGGACCGTCTACGGGGCCGAACGTCTCCTGGACCACGCCTTCTACGTCGACGCAGTCCTGTATGGCAGCATTCCTATCAAGACGGAGGGTTACGCAGGGGAAAGGGGTTTGCCACGCACCGGGCACCATAGTTTACCGCTCTCGTCACGCGAGGAGAAGAATATCAAAAAGTCGGCGGTCACGCCCTGCACCCACGAGGGTTCCGCAGGGTCTGGAGAATCTTGCAAAGGCATGCTGCTGCCTCGCTTTTGCGCGGTCGTAGAGTGCGCTGGCTGCGGGGTGTCGTGAGCTTCAGACTAGCGCACACGGCCGCCGATGTCTCCTCCGAGTCTTGTCAAGCCCAAGCTGGCGTCGGCGAATCAGTCGACAGTCGCTGGGCCGTGCCTGCAGCTGGGTGAGGAACAGATGAGCAAAAACTTCGTCATCGTCGGTGCTCTCTTTGCCTGTGCGAAAGACGCCCATTCCAGGCCAAACGTGGGCGCCCGCACTGTGCCGAGGCGTCTTCGTCCGGGTCGGAAGAACGGCGGAGGGTGTACGACATTGCACGACTCGACGTCGTCGTGTCCATCGATGGCCCCGAGGTCCTCTTGCGGAAGTGGATCTGCGCCGACAGAACCCGCTAACACGCCGCTAAGGCATGTCGACTCCCTGCAAAATTCGCGGGAGAAGGCACGTACAGAATCCGGTCATCTGGGGGACCGCAACTGCCAAAGAACCATGGAAGACAGCGGATGAGGGTTCTAGGGCCAACACCACATGCACCCGCAGCCCTCGCTGAGTGCGTCCGTGACAGTTTGTGAGGCTACGACCCCGCAAACGAAGGTCCCCGGCTCGGCCACGCGCAGACCCGACCACAAAGAACCCCCCGCTTACGGCGCCACGAGAGCGCGACTCGTCCTCGGGGACATTGTACGCCGCTCAGGAAGGTACCATGGTTCACACGTTGGCAGGAGTGCTTCCGATGGCCCGATTAATTTATAGCTTCAGCAAGGATAGAATATATATGAACGAATAGAGAAAAATGATAGCTGAAGCCGTATGCAAGCAACGTATTCATCCTAACAATGTCCGGCTGCCTCAGTGGAAAGCGGTGTGTGCGCGGTATGTGCAAAGGGTAACAACCAACTATCTACCAAAGACAACACGGAGGAGACTACCAAACTGTCCGTATCAGTTCGACTATGAGTCCGTGATCATGCGCGAAGTGTCCCTTTTAGTACTTGGACGAATCACCATAGGAGCCACCAGACGACGAGCTACTCGAGCTGCTGGAAGAGCTGCCCGAGGAACTGCCGCTGCTACCTGACGACGAGCTGGAGGAGCTGCTGGAGGAGCTAGACGACGACGAGCCGTTGTACCCGTTGGAGCCGGAGGAAGACGAGCCGTTGTAGCCGCTGTTGTTCTTGTCCGACGAGCCGCTCGACGAGGAGGAGCTGCTGCTGGACGAAGAGCTGGAGGACGACGAGCTAGAGCTGCTCGACGACGACGAGCTGCTGGAGCCGTAGCTGCCGGAGCTAGAGGAGCCGCAGTCGCCGCTGGAGCAGCCGTTGTTGTCGTTGCTGCTTCCGGAGCCGGAGTAGCCGCTCGAGCCGGAGCCGGAACCGGAGTAGCCGGAGCCAGAGTAGCCGCCCGAGCTGGACGACTTGTTGCAGCTGTCACCGTAGCAGGACGCCTGGGTGGAGGTGGTCATCGCGGCGCTCGACGTGTAGGTGTACGACATCGCGTTGCCGGGCGTCAGGTAGTAGCTCGTCTTGCACTGTGAAGGGAAGCGTCGCGGTCAGCGTCAATCTCGCTGATGGACGAGGAAGGTAGGATACTTACGCCCGCAAGGCAGGAGTAGAGGCTGGTGTCCGTGACGGTCGCGGTGGAGGTCTCCGTCTGGGTCTGGGTCGCGGTGAGCGAGACGGTGTCGGTCTCAGTCTGAGTCGCGGTGGCCGTCGAGAGGTACGTCTTGGTGTACGTCCTGTCCTCGGTCATGGTCTGGACGATGGTGTTCTCGACGGTCTTCGTCTAAAGAGGTCCAGTTAGCCCCAGAATTTCATCAACCATAGGACGCGCTACAAACCTTGTCGATGACCTGGGTGCTGACGGAGGTGGAGACGTAGGTCGTCGGCTGCGTGACCGTGCTGACCTGGGTGACGGTCATGAAGTCCGTCTCGACCTTGGTCGCGGTGGCGGTGGAGACGATGGTCATCTCATCCGTGATGGTCGACGTCTGGGTCATCTCGACAGTCTTGGTCTTAAAAGTCGCAAAAATGCCTCAGTATTTCGCAACCCACGCAAGGAAGTCCGCAGGCTGCTCACCTTGTCGATGACCGAGGTCTGGACGTACGTCTTGAAGTACGTCGTCGGCTGGATGATGGTGCTCAGCATCGTGACGGTGACGCTGTCCGTCTCCGTCTCGTGCTGAGTCTGCGTCTTCGTCGCGGTCTCGGTCTCGGTGTCCGTGAGCGTCTTGGTGTAGACGTTGACCTGCGTGCTCGTCTCGGTCGCGGTGAGGGTGTGGTCGATCGTCTTGGTGTTGTCGATCGTCTCCGTCGAGACCCAGACGCGGGTGGTGGGGATCAGCTTCGTCGACGTCGCAATCTCCGTCTTGGTGAT
This sequence comes from Trametes cingulata, assembly GCA_022385765.1. Classification (NCBI taxonomy): domain Eukaryota; kingdom Fungi; phylum Basidiomycota; class Agaricomycetes; order Polyporales; family Polyporaceae; genus Trametes; species Trametes cingulata. The sequence continues at coordinate 257,509 of MU277982.1, read as the reverse complement.
GGACTCGATGTCGGTGGAGACCTTGGTGACGGTCATCGTGTCGTGCATGGTGACGGTGGTCGCGACAGTCGAGACCTGCACGAGTTGTGAGCGGTGGCGTACGCAAGCAGAACGAGGAGAACACGTACGTCAGTCATGGTCTTGGTGACAGTCATGGTGTCCGTCATGGTCTTGGTGACGGTCTGCGTGTAGCCATTGTCGCAGCTGTTGCCACCATATCCCCCACCGTAGCCTCCTCCGTATCCGCCTCCTCCGCTGCGAGTGAAAGACGCGTGAATACGGGTAAAAGGAGCGAGAAGACGCGTCACTTACTGGTTGATGATGATCGTCTCGTAGCATCCCTCGGTTTGCCACTGGATGCAGGCACAGGCACGTTAGCTTGGCGCACGTTTACGCGTCGGAGCGCACCGCAAAAAGGACGCACCCAGCTCATGGCCTTGCAGGAGCCGTCGCTCTGCTTGGAGTAGCCGTACCCACAGTTCATGCTCTTGTAGCCGCCAGACATGAAGGATGAGTAGGGCATATCCGAGTAGCCTCCATCGGTCGCTGGGGGCTGGGTGTACTGCGACGCGGGGGCGGAGTACTGGTTGGAGTTGTCGGCCGCGGTGGGCGTCGCGGAGCCGTAGATGTCAGAGGCGGGGACCATGGAGACGGAGCCGGCGACGATCTGCGCGGCAGCGGCGCCTGCCAGTCCAAGGGCAATGATGACGGAGTTCATGTCGGGCAATTAAGACAGCTGATAGTCGTGACGGGTCCCGGATAGTATACGTTAGTTGCCAAATGAGTGGTAGCGGTCTACGCTGTCGAGACTGTCTAGCAGTTGCGCTGGGCAAAAAGTGCGGGAAGCTTTGCGCGTAGACGCGAAGCGCTCTGTGTGGGAGAAGATCTGCATGTCAGTACGCCGTCTGTCGTTCGAGGGAAGTTGGACAGAAAGTGCTGACCGCTGAAAGAATAAAAGGAGGGAGGGGAAGAAGCCCGGAAACGAAGACGGAGGGAAGGGGATGGAGAGACGGGAGGAAAGGAGGGCGAGTCGCTCTATATGAGCAGGCCGACACGCGACCGAATCTGTGCTGTCGTGACAGAACAGATGATCAGTGATCGTGTCTCCTTAGTGACATTCGCTCCCGGCCCCCCCATTGGCTCGCCTAGCGCCCCTGCCCCATTGGCCGTCCCTCATCATCCGCCCTCCTCCTCGTATCGGAGACACGCTGATGCGACCCGCCAGCTGCACAGGCAATTGCACAGGCTCCAGCATCCAAGATTATAACATTGTAGATGTATCACAGACTCCGTCACAACCGACGCATCGAGCAAACATCCGACCCTCTTCCCGCCCAGCGCCCGCCCGATATCGACACCGACGCGGACGTTGATACCGACGCCGACGACCGTCCCGGCAGCGGCCGCCAGCTCCCAGGAAGAAGCCCCGTCGCCGGCGGCTACGCTGCTGACCGACGCCCGAAATCCCCGTGCACATCCAATAGAATCCGCAACGCGTTCCGCGCCCGTACCTGGGCCATGTCTTCCGGTTGCGACGTGAGGCTCGTCTCCACTTCCCTCGATGTACCGTTGAACGGGTACTTTCAGCCACAAACCAATCAGCGACACTACCCTCACAGCCTTATCAGGTAAGCGTTCCCGACTTACTGGCACAAACTGCGACCAGTCCCGATCCATCAGTCCCGCCTCGTCTACATTCCTGCAATCGCTCGACCACGCACCTTATGCAGATATTCGTACGCGACCAGCGTAAACCCGAACTGCGGGCTGCTCCGGATAATACGCGCAGGCCCGCCCTTGAAGAACGCCTTGAAGCCCTCCTCGCGGTCTGCACACAAAGCAACACCCGGGTCAGCGCCGCCGGCCCGAGAGCGGTGCCGAGAGCGGGAGAAAAATGCACGCACATATCTTCACGAAGGCATCAGCCAGCCCCTTGTAATTGGTCTGGCCTTTCCGCGCTTCCACCTGCAGCCTCGTCTTCACGACATCTGCGTAATCCGGTCACCGATCAGTCAACCGTCTTGGCGCGCTCATAGAACGGGTCTAGACCCACCGGCCGGCGTCGTGAAATACGCTGCAGGCATGCCGCTGTCCGGGATTCAAGTGCGTCAGCGCATCCGCCATCAATGTGAGGCATTTACCCATCACCGGCGCCAGATGGGTTCCGTCTGAAACTAATACGCACGCTACTGCAGCGGCCGTCAACGTCTCGAAGAACGACAGATGCTTCCCGTTGTATCCCTCGTTGAACACGTCCTTCTTGAGATGCCAGTACGCTGGGAAGTAGATCGCCGAGAAGGGGATGTCCCGCAGCAAGCACGCGCTCGCGCCCTTGTACAAGCCAAATAGACCGAGCTGGCGAATGATGTGAACAGCGCCCTTGGGCACAGCTCCCTCGAGCTTAGCGGCCTCGCCTTGGACCTGCAGACGGATCTTGCTGTAAGACCGTGATCAGCTCGTCCTCGCTTGGCCTGACAGTAGGAATGATGTGCGTACACAATCTCAAGAGGGTTCGTGAAAATCTGTGAAAGTGTCATTAGTGGGGCTGTGTGCACGGTAGCACTCGGCAGGTACATACGACTTGGCAACCTCCCGCAGTTCCACCGGCGACGAGCTCCCATCCGAGCGCAATGCGCCCGGTATCCGGGTCCATGGCACGCGCGCGGATGAAGTCATTGACCGTGAGCTTGATAGCTTTCTCAGGTGCCACACCCTAGAACGGCGCGACGAACGGTTAAAGTCAAGCTTGACGGACATTTGGCATGAAATGTGGGAGACATACGATCAACTGTGGCCCAAGACCACGGTAGAAGCCAAGGAAACCTTCGTTCCTGAAGACTTTTCGCACGCAGTCGAGACTGTTCTTGTACAGCAGCTGTCCAACCACCGTGCTCCGCTGATTTTGCATCCTGCCCACCGACGACGTTCAGTAGGCCATCCCAGACCGCAAGCGAGAGACGAGCGACATACCGGGTCTAAAAATACCAAAAAGGGGGAACGATGATGTTCACCACATCGGCGGCTGATGCACCGCTTGAGAACTTACCTTGACTGCTCGCGCGTAAGTCATCACGTCAATTGTGGAGAGAAGTGTTCGGGCACGCACCGAGATCAATGGGATACACGATAGTGGCACCGAAACCACCCGCGAGACCTGCGGAACATGTCAGATACGTCCAAGCCAACTGACTGCTGCTGTCAGCGTTGCCAACCTCCCAGTCCGAAGTTGTACGCCGAGTGTGCGAACTCGTGCAGGAAGGACTTGACCGACGAGACGGGCTTCGTTTCCGCGATCTCGGAAGGGGCCTTCCAGCGTGGATCCAGGAGCTGTGCGAAGTCCACCAGGGAGAGCCGCTGCGTGGGATTGCCGCGGCCTGCGAAATGGAAGATGATGGACGCTTCCATCGGTGTGAACAAGGAATACCGCGTGCTGGAGACGCAGTGATTAAGGAAGTCGGACTGGTCGATACGGCCGTCCTTCGATTTTGCAGTTGCCTCCCGGATTATGCTGCGAACACGTACAATGAGCGGCGAACAGTTGCCATAGACAGTCGTGCGTACCGCTCTACCATATCCATCTCTGCGCCGCGCGCTGTGAACTAGTGCATGACATCTAGCAGACAAATTGCGTACCTCTAATGACATTGTAGAAGGCGACGACCTCGGAGTAGGATATACGGCCTCCGGGGCTCAGGGTGGTCAGGGTCGGCAGCCGTTCTATAACCGCGTCAGACAGTTTATGACCTGCAATATCCTGCGGGACGGTGAGCTCGGGGACGGGCGTGGGGCACGTTGGTACGCACTAGGATGATCTTCTTAAACTGCTCCGGACGGATGTAACCATCCTGGTCCTTGTCTAGGAACTTGAACGCCTGACGCAGCCTCTCGCCTTGGAGACCCTTCATCAGCTGCGTGAACTCGTTGTCTGCAACAGAGGTGAGTAACGAGCGGACGCCGCATAATAGTAGACCTACACCCAAGAACGTGTGCGCCGTTCTTCTTGCCAAGGTACAGCTTCACCCAGTCGCTACGACGCGTTGACCCTCAGAACCCGCGCGCTAGCATACGCCAACGGAAGTGCGTACCAATCAAAGTCGAAGGGGATAGCATCAGGCCCGACGTTCGCGTTGAACACGTTCCTGAACTCGTCGTACGAGATGGTCCCGGACTCGTCTCTGCAACGCGGAAGCACAAGCGGGGTGGGTCGGAATGACATTCAATAAGCTGCACGAAGGGCGGGTCGGCGTACACGTCAAAATATTGGAACGCTATCCAGTAGTCCGCATCCGGCCGCTTCAGAATGGTCTCAAACACCACAAAGTCATCCCAGGAGAGCAGGCCGCGCTTGCTGGTGTCGGCGACGCGGAAGAGGGTCGCGAATTGCGCGCGGCCGATCTTCGAGAGGTCGCCCTTCGGTGCGATCGCGTTCACGAACTGGTCGGCGTTGAGGTATCTGTGCGCGGGACACGCGACCGCGTCAGAGCGTGCACGGAAATGCCGAGGACCAGCATGGGTGTTACGCACTTCTGCCCGTCGACGACAGTCTGCGCGTTCGCGTCGAACGTTCTCCTCCACCGCTTCAGCTCGCTCTCCGGGACGGCCATAGCGTTTTTGACGGTGTTGATTGCAGACGCCGCGCGCGAGGCAGGCGCAGGCGCAGGCTTGTCGGAGTCACAGAAGACTGTGGGGAATATACGGGGGAGGTTCAACGGAAACATGTTTTCCGGGGCCTATTGACGTCGTGTGCGCAAGAAGGTATTACCGGGAGTAGGAGGGTATAGCCGCTCTAGAGAAACGAGGAAGAGAAGGAGAGCTCTAGGAAAGCGAGAGTAGGGTACTCTAGAAGCGAGTGCGCGAGACACAGGCTCTGGCTGGGGCAGTCCAAGACGGCAGACAAGCAGAGGCGATGATGAGTTGGCGGCCGTCGCGCCCACCAGCGCCTCTTCCTTTTTCAGTGCGGGGTTACCTGCTGACTAAGCCGCCGGTCCCTCCCCCAGCGCTACAAATTGCTCCGGCCCACTCTCCCGGATGCGCGTAGACAGACGGCGACATGTATTCTCAGCTGGCGTAGACGACAGCACTCTCTACGACTCCTCCGCGAACGCGACCGCGCGCGGAAGCCTGAAGCTGACGCAATACATCTCCTTCTGCGGAGCCACCGAGCGCACCCAGTGGAACGACACTTCCTCTCCCAGGGGGTGCCCGACCTTCTCTTCCACCCGCTATACAACGCCCGATCAGCCCCAATCCCCGGAACCGTGCCTTTGCCCGAAAACTCACCTGTCGTATGTCCGCCTCAGCTTTCTCCGGCTCGAGCTCTCGTGTGAAGCAATGGCAGTGGACCATCGGCATCGACGCCTCGTCGCCGTAAAGACCGCTCAAATCCCGCTTGCCTGCGTTCGCAGGGGACAGTACCCCCCGGAACGCGTCCAGGAAGAGGATAGCGGTGTCGGGCAGGTTCATGACAAAGTGGCTGACGCGATTCCTCCGCGGAGCCGGCGGAGGAGAGGGTGGCTTCCCGCCCGCACGCTTCTCCTTTAGCTCCGCCTTACGTCGCTTTGGTCGAGGTATGGGAGGGAGGGGCTCGTCGTAAGCGCGGTTGAAAGCATTCCGTATGAAGACACGGCCATCCTCGCAGAACGGTCGCACGAGCGAGTCAACCTGGGAAGGACGTCAGAGCTGCCTGGGACCCGCTCGTATCGCGCCCTTACCTTGTTCTCCGCTATGTTCTTGAGCAGGTACTTGTAACTTGACGGGTTGAGGTCATTCGCGAGCACAGCGCAGCCCTTCTTCGCTGCAGGTATCGCAAACGGACCCACGCCGGCGAAGACATCCGCTACTACATCCTCAGGCTTGAACTGCGCTATGATGCGCTCGTGCTCGGTGTGCAGTCGCGAATTCCAGTACACTTCCCGAAAGTCGAAAGTGAATTGACAACCGTTCTCCGACTACGACGTGTCTATCAGCGGCTGATCCCAACAAAGGAGACCGTGAATCATAACGAACCTGGGTCACGATGAAGTCGGGCTCTCCCGCGAGGAGTTCCATCCTGAACACGCGGAACTGATTGTCGATGTTATCGAGCTTGTTGACGACCGTTCTAATGGTAGAGCCTTTCTGAAAACATGTCGGTATGCAGGATCTGCTGTGAATAGAGAAAGAAGGACTCACATCCAAGATAATCTGGCCAATAATATGCTTGTATGGTAGGTACTCCGGTCTAAGGTTCAGATGCGCTGCATGCCACTCAGTGGATCATGATTGCTGGAACATGGAGAAGATCCGCACCTAGATGTCCAACGGTAGCGTATCCACTGGGAGCACCAGCTTCTATCTCTTCTGGTAGGATCGCATGCAGGATGTCATCTGGCAACAAGATTCAGCATCCTAATCATCCATCCGCGAAAGGCTGTTCTCACCAGCACTCCAATAATCATAGTCGAAGACGATATCGTGCTGGACAAGCTCAGCGGACTGGGATTTGAGGAACTCGAGCACTTCAGGAGTCAAGTCGGCTAGCTTGCGCCGCGTTCAGTAGTGTGCACGCAAAACGAGTCAGAGGGAGGATGCACCTTTGTCGGTGTACTTCAGCAGCACCAGCCGCTGCTCGTCCGGTCCCCGAGCAACACTCTTCACTCGTGGTACATCCAGCAGCGACCTGTCATGCTCGCGACCTCAGTCTGCCTGTGATCGTTACGAGGTGTAAAGATGACGCACCTCTTCATCACAGGAGACTTGAGCAGCACACCCGCCTTCTCCGGCGCAACCTTCGCAGCGAGGACGGGGATCACCTTCCGGAACGCATCCTTGTCGAGCTTCCCGTCCTTAATTCCGATCCCGCGACCCTTGGGCAAGAAGAGCTCCTTGCTGATGCCTTCGGACATGATGTTATGTACAGCGGTGTTGATCAGCCGTCTCGTCTGCCACAGACGGCGTCCGAGGAGCATGTACACGCGCGGGAGACGATCCAACAAAGCACGCGGGTCCTGTGTAGGCAAGTAGACGGAGAGCAGATGATCAGACGAGCCTGTCGCGGTAGCAAAGATGCAAGATCTGCGCAGAGTGCTGGATGCGCTCAAGCCTCAGTTTGTTGTTGGTCCACACATTTGCCTCGACAGGCGCCCTGCGGAACGCGGGAGCAATCAGCGCGGAGCGCCCGCGAGCGGTGATCTGCACTCTGCCACTCCCCGCTCGACTCGCACTCATCTGCCGCACCATCATACCATCTGGACCTCCCCTCGTCGACATCTCTGGTCGACTTGCTTCGTAGCTTTGGTCTCGAACCTGGAGATATCGTCAAAATCGAACTGTGCCATCACTGCGAGCTGATCTTGTGCCCTCCAACTGTCACCCGCGCCATACGCACTGGCCCACAAGTTCACCGGGATCCCCGCCACGGCCTGCGGTCCTGAAGAGAAGTGACCTCGTACTGAATCGCCTCCGCAGATAGTTGTTCACCGGGCCACACAACCACCTCCATTAATCTTTGCTCCTCCCACGGTGGGCGCACACGCCTAACGGTCCAACGTTCAGCACACCACGCCCTGGTCTTCTTTCGTGCATACGATAAGCCCAACAGCCTCATCTCTGATGTGCCCACCTCACCGAGACGACGAGCGACAAAGCAAATCCGCGGCCCCGTCGGCAGACCGCGCGCCCGCAAACCGAGGGCCGCCATTTCCGCCGGCAGAAGAGTTGCAGCGCGAGCTCTCGCGCGTGCCCCGCGCGGTGCTCGCGCACGTCGTCGACGTGCACTGCCATCCGACCGACTCGGACTTCGCGCAGACGAGCGCCTTCGTCGCGAGGGAGCTGCCCCTCGGCCGCATATGCGCGATGGCGACGCGCCGCAGCGACCAGAAGCTCGTCGCGGACCTCGCGCGCGCGCACCCGGACAAGGTCGTGCCCTGCTTCGGTCGGTCTCCGTCTCCTTCGTTCGTCCCCCCTCTCGTCATGCTTTCGCTGGTGCCGTGATTGTGCCTTCCTCCGCTGCTTCGTGGAGTGCTCTGTGGGATACCCTTGGCACTTCTCGTGTGTCTGGTTGCTCTCTTCTTTGGTCTGGACCTCTCTAGTCTCGAGCATGTGCGTTGACGCGCCCTGCAGGCTATCATCCCTGGTTCTACCACTGGATATCCCTCACGCCTGCGGCGTCCAAGGAAGCTCACTACCGCCAACTCTTCCTGCCCGACCCTGCTGCCGCTAAGCCCGAGCATGTCGCTGCCTTCGAACGTCTATTGCCCTACCTCCCAGACCCCATACCGCTCTCCGACGTCCTCTCAGATGTCCGCGCCCGCCTGACGGAGTTCCCGAACGCCATGCTCGGCGAAGTCGGGATCGACCGCGTCTGCCGCATACCCTACGCCTCCCCCGCCGAGCCCCCATACGCCTCCTCCGCTTCCTCCTCGTCGGAGGACGCTGGCTCGGGGCGAGAGCTCTCACCGTTTACCACGCCCCTGGAGCACCAGCTCGCGATCCTGGAGGCCCAGCTCGCGCTCGCGGTCGAGCTGCAGCGCAACGTGAGCTTGCACAGCGTCAAGTGCCAGCAGGCGACGGGCGAGCTGCTCGACCGCATGAAAGGCAAGCACGGCGCGGCGTGGCTCGGGATCAGCGTCGACCTGCACAGTTGCGGCCTCAGCGCGCAGACGTGGCAGCAGCTCTCGGTAGGTCCCCTCGTTTCCCCACCGACTACTTCTTAATCCGCAGTCACCGACCGCCGTTCTCCGACTCCTGCTTTCCAACGATTCTCACGTTGACGATACCGACGTTCCACACTCATCCCGCCCTGCAGAAACGCCACCCCAACGTGTTCCTCTCCCTCTCGACCGCGATCAACGCGCGCTCGCCCGCACACCGCGCACTCGCCGCCGCCTGCGCCCCGGACAGGATCCTCGTCGAGTCCGACTTCCACGACGTGCGCCTCTCCGCGCCGTACACCTGGCACATGCTCCGCACCATCGCGGAAGTCAAGGGCTGGCGCGTCGAGGACGCTTGGGACGAGGCGTATGAGGACGCCCCGGAGGAAGAGTGGGGCGCGGTGAGGCGGTTGGAGGAGAATTGGAAGGTCTTTGTGAGAGGTGGGCATGCAGAACGTGAGCACGTGAAGAGGAAGCGGAGGAGGGATAAGGCGATCGAGGACTGGGAGGCGGGCGAGCAGAGTGACTGAATCTCCTCGGACTCCTCCGCAGCGATACCAGCAGTAGTGTGATTGCGGGTATGTCATGTATGGTGTCAACAATGTATCCAGGAATCTCTAGTGCGCGCCCGCAATCTAAATAGACTAGTTGTGTCAACGACACCGACACTGACGTCCACGGGCGCATCCTGTCCGACGTGATACTCGCACTAGCGGGAGCAGTACAGCGCGCCACAGCGGCACACAACCATCCACACGTCCGCAACATCCCATAACCGACCGAATGTCCATTACCGCCGTCCGCATTACATACAATATAGGCAAGAGCAGAGACAAAGCCGACCCCGTCGCACTCCGTGGAGGGACGAGAGGCGGGGTCCGGGGGCTGTGGGGACTCAGAACATGTACATGAAGAGAAGCACGGTGCACAGGCCGATGAGGCAGCCGATAATGACCGCGTCGCGCCGCCGGCGCGTCTTGATCATGGAGAGCAGGTTGTTGATCCCGGGCATCGAACCTGGACCGCAGGCCGCAGCAGATAGGGACGGAGGGTGGGCGGGACAGGCGGCGGCGCAGCAGTGATGCGAAAGTCAGTTGAAGGAGGGCGGGAGGGACTTGGTCAGCGACATGCGCAGCGCGGCAGAGCGGGGAGACTCACTGAGGACGCCCTGCATCCGCGCGTTGATCCCGGATATCGTCGTCCGCTGCCGGGCGAACTCTGCGCGCGTCTCGTACGCTTGCCTGCGCACAACACCAGCATATGAGCGTGAGACCCAGAAGTAGTCAAATGTGTGGGGCGTACGCGAGCATGTCGTCCGTCATTCGATGCGAGTTGTCGATGTGCCCGCGCTCGGCGAGGAGGGAGTCTGCCGCGGAGGACTTGTACGCGCTACACGATACGGTGGCGGTATAATTAGCTTGCCGGCCGTGAAGGTGCAGCTCATAGCGCATAATGAGACATACTCGATGTCATTCCGGACTCCACTCAAAAGGTTGGCTTGCTCGAGCGCGGTCTTTACGTTGCCCTGTCATTCGGTGAATTTTACAGCGGAGGTCTGTCAATGACGTCGGCGTAGACGCGGCGCGCAGCACACACCTTCGTTCGTCTGAGCTCTCGCGCGTAGTCAAGGTAGACTTCCCTATGTCTCTGGATTGCTCTGAGCATTGACTGAGAGGGTGGGTTCTCGGTGTCATTCGCAAGCGCGGATAATTGGTCGTTAATCTCTTGCAGCTGTCGCCAAGAAGCCCTATGCTAAGTTCTGCATTCAAGTACGCGTGTCCCGCACGGCATAGCGCACCTTCTCAAGGAGCTCGTCAACCTCCGCTTCGAGGTCGCGCCATCGTTCTGATGAGCCGCTGGCCTCGACGTCGTCGTGATTCCGTGTTATGGAGGAGGCGAGGCGGGCGTATGCGGTGAGCTTGGTATCGAAGAGGGACTCGAGAGTGCGGCACTGCCGGTGGAGAGAATCGTAGCTGGCCATGGCGGTGAGAGATGTGTGGTATCGAGAAGGGCTCAGCGCAGTCCGAGAGCAGCTAGACTGGGAACGGGGCGGGATGCTGAATGGCGAGAACGAGCGAGCGTGAGTGCAGGTCGGCGAGGCCGGCGACTGGGCAGCGCATTGTGCGCCCGGCGCTTGCCGAGAAGCGGGCGCTTCGCGACTGCGAACGGTATCGACAAGCGCCGTCGCTATCGCGCCTTCGTGCGGCCAGGATGCATCTCTTTCCTGCTTCACTCGAGCTAGACGTCGTCCGAATGCACGCTTGGCCCGTATTCTGTGTCCGAGACGGTCCACGGTCGTGCGACAGCGCAGTCTAGACAGGTCCTGCTGATCCACGAGGGCATTGTGCGCCGGTGACCGAAGGGGAGGAGACGGTTCTGGTCGCGGTGGTAGGTCGGGGGAGGTACGTCAGCGTGCGAGTGCGGCCATGCGCCGGGGAGGATCCTCTCCAAAGACAGCCCCAGCCACTCGACAGGTATAGTAACCGTGACGCCCCATTCGTCCACTGTCCTCACTGGGTCATATCGACGTCATAGTCCCCGCCCCCCTATATAAGCTCCCTCTGTTCCTCTTCTCCTTCACACAAGCACATCCAACGACCTTTCACGACCCGCACGCCTTCTCTCACTCACACACCACTTGACCATCATGGTGCGTCGACTATATGCGCTCTTCCCCTGACCCTGAACTCACCAGTTTCTCCATGCAGGGCGCTATCTTCTCTGCGATTGGCGGCGCAATCAACGCCGTGGTCTCTGCTATTGCAGACATCATCATGATCATCGTTAGCGTTATCGTAACGGTACGTCTCCGACACCTTCAGCTTCCCTCCACCGGTACTCATCCCCCCTCTCGTAGATCATCGTCACCATCTTCGACATCATCTTCGATATCATCTGCTGCAACTGCTTCGGAGGTCGCTCCTTCCGCACAGGAACGCACAGATATAGGTTCGGACGGAGGGGAGGGGCGGCAGCCACATACTAGGCTGCCCGTCCCTCTCGCTACGGGCGCCCGCGATACCCCCACCAAGCACGAATGCGGCCCGCACCATGACCTCCCTCCGCTTACCATACGTGTACCACTAGATTTTAATGCAACTGTATGAACGTTCGTCGAACTTTAGCGCGAGGACCCTGTGAGAGTTCGTCTGTGAGTCCTCAGCTAATTGGTCCCCTGTAAGCTCAGTATTGTGCTGCGAAGTGAAGTCCACGTTCGGAAACAAGCCGCTGGGTGCCATACCTTCAGTATTGCACACGCGCCCACGTGTGACATCCTTCAAGTTGGCTCTTGCGCACACGTTCCATGGTAGCCGGTGAGATCCCGGCTTCCTCATGGAGGTTCTCTACGATCCCTCCTGAAGCGAGAGCTTCATCCGGATTCTGACGTCTATTCACTGGTGAGTTTGACTCCGGCTCAGATGACACTCGTACGCTCTCACGTAGGCTAAAGAACCCTCGACGATCGGTTGGACTTGCCTTATCCCCGCGAGTTGCGTAGAGGGGACCTCTGGAGGACATCTACGAACCGTATTGAAGCGAGAGTTCCATGTGGCTTCTAAGCCCATCCATAGTGCGTCCGATCCGGATGGACCTGCAGCGTTTCCCGCGGTGCGTTGTGCGTGTGTTCCGGTTCACCCTGTGGGATAGCGAAACCTGCATCTCGGATCCAGAAAGTCGTCGATGATCCGCTCTGCTCGTTGGCGTCCCTCACTCGAACTGGCCATAAGCCCGGAACATATCGAAGAACTTGTCCAGATGGGGTTACGACGATACGCGTAAGTACACTGAGTCACTGCCCTTTCGCGCGTTGTAGTACGGAGTGAGCTCATCACGACGACCTGGATGGATCCGTAGCTTGTCCTCGCGGTACGTGCTCACATTCTCTGTGCGAGGAAACCGGCGACCCTGACCCTAGTGGCCCATCCCAATACCGCAGATTTCGGACCCGGAGTGCAAGATATGAAATTCGCGGTATTGATGGCAAGCGACGTCGCGCGAGGCACTTCGTCCGTTGGCGTATGAGACATCGCGCCCGCCAACGAGTTTTGAAATACGCAGCTCAAATGTGTTGCCTGCTAGGAGGTATATATGTACGCGACGACGGTGCTGCAACAATCTCCCCTTCCTCGCACTCGAACCCGCGCTCGCGTTCCTCGTCTGCAAGGCGCTCTAGCACCTGCATCACTGCTCGTTCTCGGCTGCGATCTCCACGCCACTTCACGGGGGCGTTTGGGCATTGCGGACGCAGCGACACCTCGGTGGCAGCTGTCATCGGTGTTCTGCCAGGTAGCCACAGATACCCTGGGTATTCCATCAGCCCTCGACGCGCTGACTCGACGAGAGACATCCTCAACAACCTCCCCTTCGTTTCTGCCCACCTCAGGCTCCTCGTGGCACCTATTCCACCAACCCTATACGCTCACGCACACTCTTTCTGCAGCACACTCTCTTCAGCCCGCTCCACTCGCCTTCGCAGCCGCGGAGGGTATCACTGCAGGCGGCGCCACGATGGCTGAAAGCATAGCGTTCTCGGCGTCGCTCGTCATAACGGTCACTTCGCTCACTTTCACGGTCCCTGACGGTGCGTACACACACTCTGCGCTGATTCCGCATATATGCGACTTACTTACGCGGGTGGTGCGCATACGGCTGGACCGATAGGAGCCTCGATATCGCCTCCGCCGCCTAGTACGACTCGGAGCATCTCTGTCGACTCCACGTTCACCTTCATCACTGCGCCCACATCCACCCTGAGCACCCCTCTATCCACCTCAACCAAGAGCGCCCCTCTACCGACGAGCTCAAGCGGGTCAAGCTCATCGAGTACGAGTTCGTCATCAGGCAGCTCCCGGCTCACGATCGTCCTCGCGTCCGTCGGCGGCGTCCTCGGGTTGCTCGCCCTCGTCCTAGCCTGCCTCTTCTGGAGGTGCCGGAAGAATAAAATGCGGCGCCTGTTGGAAGCCGCGAAACCGGATGTTGACAGTGTATCGACGGGGGAGTACGTGGCCCACCGGCCTACGCTACCCACGGGGCAACAGGATGCGTGTAAGTCCTGTCGTCTCGCAAGGGCTTCGATCGAGCGCACACTTAGATGACATGATCACAGTCGCGCCTGCCAGTCGTGTCGGCGCCTCCACGGGGCCCTCCTCGGATTTCCCGTACGCGCCGCAGCGCAAGGAGCCGGTGTATGAACATGCTCCCCGAAGTGAGCAGACAGCTTCCTCTTCGGTTCTCCGTATGCGAGCGGTACAAACTAACCCTACTGCCTCTCGCGAGCAGAACCTCGGATCCGAAGAGAGCACGATGCTGGGAGGGTTCAACTGCTACCTTCGGATGTCGAAGACGACGCGGCGACCACCATCACACTGCCGCCAGCATACGAGGACTTGCCTCCCCAAGAGCGGCCTCCAATACCATCACTGCCGCAGAAGATGCAGCCTCTGCGGTGACCGGAGCGGACAGCTGGTCTGCCTTTGCGGTGTGCAGCTATACCTAGTGATATTGTATCGGTCTCCCCTTAGCGGAGTCCTGCAGGCCACTGTATATTCTGCGGCCCCATGGCGGTGACAGCGTAGTAAAGTTGTTGCGCTTCATGGCTATAAGGAGTCTAGATCGCATTTATCCAAGGAAACATCATTCTAGGGCGGTCTTTCTCTATGCCCCACCGCCCTGTTTGAACTAGGCGGCACAGTTAAGAGCCGAAACCTGCCAGTTGTTGGAGTTTTCGACCGCAGCGCTCGCCGCTCTCTGACACAGCGATCAATGCGAACAATTACCAGAGTTGCCATTTATAGAATCACACTCCCCGCTAGCGACTTGAAGCGACTCGCGAACTCGAACCGCCATGAGCATTGTTGGATCCCCTCACTATCTGCGATGTCGAATACGACAGTCGTCTTTGACGATTGCACAATCCCGATATCCTCAATCGCGGCAGGGAGAGCAGGAGTCAAGAGTGCGGCTGATAGGCCTGTTGGTCGACATGCCGAATACCCGGCAGTGCCAGAACAGGGGCACAGCCGGGCTCACCAGAACGCAGGTCGACGTTGAGGCCTTGAAAGCTTGGGGCCTAGGTCAGGGCTCTACCTTCCACTGACCTACACCCGTGCCGGGTGTAGAGAATCGGCAGCTATATGCAGGAATGCGGCTGATATCTTTCGTCTGTGCACATGTGCTCCACATCAGGAACATGGAAACTGCACCGTAGTACCCACTGGATCTTTATAGTGCTACAGCAGCTACGTACAGCTATGTAACCCGGGCAATCAATGCAGTGCTCTGTCGCAGCCTACCCAGTGCAATGGCTACATATGTCTCATTGATTTTCGTAAGGTACTATCTTCCCAAGCGGACTCTCCCTAGCTAGTCGTGGGTGGTGGCACAACCTGTCCTCATGATACAGCAAGCGTGCTGGTCAGGCTCGCACGGCACCTTCACCCATGTATAGTACTCATCAGATGCAAAGACCAGCACATAGTACATGTACACCACGAAACATGCTGATGAGCTCGTCGCGCTCATCCAGCCTATCGGAGATCGAAGCTACTCGACTGCCCGACTATATGGTTCCTGGAGACTAGATGAGCAAGTCTGAGTCAGGGAGTCGGAACGGACGGACTGGACACACACTGTTGGGGTGAAGAAGCCTGGGAGGCCCGGACAGAGAGAGGGTGCACATGAAGGAGGGGTTGTCGACGATAGGATCGACGTAGTCTCAGACGGCGGGGGTGGTGGAGTGCAAGAGTGAGTCAAACAGATGGAAATCACTGTAGTGATTCAAAGCGAAGTCGATCGGCTGCTCGAGTATGTTCTGAGATGTCCAGTTTGGGTCGACAGCGTCGTCAAACTTCGGTACAATGTGACAAGGCCGGAGGAGTACGCTGGCAGGTACGATGGCGTGGCTGCGGCAATGATTCCGCGTTGAATGTGAGGTGAAATGAAGGCCGCTTGCACGATCAGGTGCGTGGAATGGGCGGAACCATTGAATGTAGAGCAAGGGATGAGGAAAGTCGGCTAGATGAGACGGAAGGCGAAAGATTGCCCGGACTTGTGCAGCGCGCACACCTAGTTCATGCACACGTCGTATGAGTCGTGAGAGCATACAGTAAGCACTGACACGCACCAGCTAACCCACCCTGAGCTTTATGCTGTGCTTCATCTTCAAGGAATAGGCCGCAGTCGAAATGTGCGGGGATGGGTTTGCGGTGACCACGGCGCGGCACAGCTGGGCTAGCACGGAGTTTGCTGACACGCTTCGAGTTGGCGAGGTGAAGGCTGAATGGCAGCAGCACAGAGATAGAGTGAAATACATCGAAGCGATCAATCATGTGAGCATGAAGGGCGTTGGGTACGTTGGCGGCGAGGAAGGCGTTGAGGTCGTGAAGAAAGCCGACAGCGCCGTATGTGTGAAGGAGGACGTCGAGTGACACGCCTGGGGCGCTTGGACGACGCGCCACTTCGTAGGCGCGCGAGACGTTCGAGTCGACCAGTTGCTTGAGACTGCGCACCTCTGCTTCCTCCGTTCTAGCACCTCCCTCCTCGCCTTCCTCAGCTTCCTCATCCTGGCCGTCTCCTTCCTCGTCGTGGTCCTGATAGTCGTCGACATCACACTGGTCCCCCTCAAGCCCCTCCCGACTGCGTAGCCAGCTCAGATATGAGTCCCGCAACAAAATTGCCTCCCGTCGCTGGAGCCAAAGGGTCATCTGGGCGACGTATTCCTTCCGGCTGCTTCCACGGTAACTCTCCTTCGCATAGTCGATGTGGAATCTCTCTGACGCCTCGGTATTATAGCCGTCCAGAGTGCCGAGGGAGCGAATTGCCTGCAGGTAGTGGATGAGGGAGTGAAACTTCGGTATGTTGAAGTGTTCGCGTATGCCCATGTCAAGAAACACATCCTTGTTGGCGTGAACGCGGTCGAGAGCGCCTTGCATGAGACCGAGGGTGGTATCAGTATGCACCTCGTATTGAGCGAAGTAGACGAAGTCGACCAGGCCACGCGCGGCTTGTAGCACCCGTGGCTCCCCGCAGCCTAGCATGGCCCCGAGGAGCACCTTCTCGAGCTCCTTCGCCTCGCTACCCGTCCACTGCGAAATGAGCGAGACGCCGCGCTTGAAATGGCGCACTCCATGCATCTCCGACAGCGCCTGGAAGCGACGGTCGAGCTCGGCCTTCCCGAGGATGGCCTGGCACCAGCTAAGGAGGTGGTCCTTGATGACGCCTTTATGCAGTTGATGGAGGATGTCGGGTGTGATGCAGGAGAAGATATCGGCATGAGGAAGCGAGGCCCAGAAGGGATCAGGTACTGGTCGTATACCCCACGCCTCCCGCTCGGCGGGAGGGGGCTCCCCCCGACCTATGTGTCCAAGGATCTCTGTGATGGCTGCCTGTTCACGCGCGGGACTGCTTTGCTGACCTCCACGATCCAGGCGACCGACCAGGCACCGAGGGCAGCGGTTCTCCAGGCAGCACGCCACCAGGCATTGTTCAGGATGGTCGGCGACGTACGCGGCGAGAATGGGGAAGACACGGCGGATTTTCCCGTCAGCGCACGTCATCAAGACACCCTCCTTGCCGGCCTCAATGAGAGGCTCGAGGACCGCTTGCATGCACCGGTGGAACAGCCGGTAGAGGGCCTCAGAGCGTGAACCATCCAAGAAGGCTTCGCCTTTCGACACAGGTAGGTAGCCCAGCAAGACTGTGGCATATGCTGACTGTTTGCGACGCAGGGACTTGTCGATATTCCCAATGGTGAGGTACACTGGCCATGCGACCTGATCTCCTCGGAGAACGGTGAGATTCGTCTTGTCCGAGGCCAGGATCACTGGTGCAACCGTAGCATCTGCTGGGAGCCTCCCCTTGCGTAAACATACACGGTCAGCATCGTCAAAGCGCCTCAGATGATTAACGCTCACCTGCATCGTCCACCACCAATCAGCTGTGTTCGTCTCGCTATAGTAGCGCGTTCCATCACGAGTGACCTTCACCGGTGCGTATGCAATGTGTCCATCGTAGACCGGATTGCCAATGAGTTGCCTGATACAGTCAACAGGGTTCCGGCGCCAGATTTCGACGTTCTCCGTCACGAACTGCCCATCCGCGCCGACACGATCCCCAGTGATCTCTACGATGTCGCAGATCCACTCAGGGCCTACAGGAAGCTGATCGATCTTCTTGAAGAATGCGACCTTGTTCTTTGAGCTCGGTGCAAAGCCATCGCGTGTCTGGCTGTTGTGAGTCACGCTCATGCTTCTGAGTTGGGGCTGCAGACTCACACTTCTCAGCTTGAGGTACCGGTCAATCCCAGACTGTGTCACCTCTTCGACGAGCCACTTCGCCAGCTCCCAGTCATCCCCATCTCGAAACGGGGAATGGGGTGCTTGTCGCAGCGCCTCCTGGTCAGCCCACATCGACTCGAAGATCGTTACGCCCTCCTGCAAGGGCGTTCCGGCTGCTCCTGGGAATTGCTGGTACGTATACGGTGCTTCGTCCTCATTGATGTCTTCCACAGTAACACGCGGAATCTTCGCAGGTCGACCTGCAGGCGGTGATGGTGGAGGGTGCGGCTGAAAGTCGAGATAATCCGGAGCGGCGCGCGATGTCCCCCCGAAGTCAAGTCGAGCAGTAGTTAAGCAAGGCTGAAGGTCTTGAGCGACAGGGTTCTCCGACTCGATGTCATAGTACAGCGCGCACTCTGCTGATTGCCCTAGGTGAGAGTTCAGTCGCTTCTGGTTGAGGAACACTGCTTTACAAGCAGCACAGCGAGAAGACTGTGAAGCCATGGAGCGACGACTTGGAGTCCAGGAGCAGGAAGTGGACCGATGAGGTGTGGACCGACGGGCGAGCACTCAGGTGCCTTGGCGGGTGGCGTCAGCCGGCCAGCCGGTTGCCCCGTCTCTTGCCCACATGCCCTCCGCCCATTCGTGAACCTCCTTCTGCTACACCCCCATCATCCAGTCGCACTCAGCCTAGTCGTCCCTGCCCAACAACACTCATGCAAGACACAGCTCGGACATACAAGACGTCAACAGGACGCAAGGTCACTGTGACGGCACGCGCTCAGTGGGTTGGTGAGTACTATACCCTGTGTGCATCGCTCAAACCCTCGCGCTGGTCAGTGACGTGTCAATGCAATAGATGCAGACGAAGCTGCCAACGCAAACAAGGCAGCCGCCCCGAAGGGTCGCAAGGGAACCAAGTCTGCGTGTATGTTCCGAGGTTTCGCCTGCACTGAATATGTGCTGAATCCCCTTTGCAGTGAACCCGAAGGTTGGAGAGACCGTGCAAGGACCTGAAGTACGTAGTGACAATTGGTATACGACTGTCTCTGACTCCTTCGCCACAGTTCTCCGTTCAGACCTTGCCGACCAACCCGGCAGCCTCACAAAGCCGTGCTGTCAATCTCCAGGCCCGCGCTGTCACCATCCCGCTGCCGTCTTCTCATGCACAACCTACCGCCATGGCTGCTGGCCAGCGCCGCAAGTCGCCTGTGCATGACATGGTTCGTAATCCATGACATATCCAAGCTCTATGTTGACAGGCATCTGCAGCCTGCGCGTCGGCTTACAGCTGAGAAGGCTCGTGAGCTGCAGCAAATGCGCAATCCCTACACGATGCCGGAACGGTCTTCGCCGGCCTCCACTCGCGACGTCATGGGTATCACATCCAAGATGCGTCCTGTGGCTGCGCTGCCTCAGGCTGGTCCAAGCAGACACAGTGCCCTGTCCACGAGCGTCGTGCAGCCTGGTTCAGGCCGTCCCCCCATCCAGGGTGGCAACTTGGAACCACGTGAAGTGCTAGGCCTGGTGTCTATGCTGCCGTCACGTTCAGTCACGGCAGGCCCACAACACCGTGCCTTCAGCGGTGGCCACGTCTCTGGAGGTGCTGCTCGTTATGGCGCAGGTATGTCATCTGTCTCCTGTTCGAATTTGGGAGTCTCATAGCCCCTTGTAGCGATGCTCTTCGACAGCGACGAGCACGATGAAGACGGCATTCACAACAATGCCTCCCATCCAGCATACCACCTCACTGCATACGAGGAGCAAGGGGAGCATCACCACGCTCACTATCTTGTCGACAACCACCGCATCGCAGCTTCCGCACGCAGCATCGAGTTTGCTGACGTCGACTACGCCGAGCCACAAGCGCCCATCGCTTCGCAGACCTCTTTTGGAAAGCGACGTCCCCATTCGGAGGCCTTGGGGGACGATCAGGTGGAGGGCGACGTGCACCCTGCACGTAAGCACGCCCGAGCGAACTCCCCGCGGAGCGAGGAACCTGATGCAGATCTGGCTGCGGGCGAGCCCTTGGATGTCGAAGGAGTTGATGGTACCACTCCAGCTTACATCACAGAGTCCGTCGCCCGCGAACACGCTCGCGACGATTTACAGCTGCCTATAGCTCAAAGGACCAAGGAGCTTAATGGCAAGCCGAAGGCCAGCGACTACGATAGCGTCACGCAGGAAGTACTTGCGCTAGCTATCCAGTACTACAAGGGTAGGCTGTCGTTTGAAGATGCGTTCCCGACAAAGATGGCCGAGCTTCGTTGGGCGAAGCATGCATGGTCGAAGGCGCGTGTGGAGCTTGAGGTGGATCTTCAGTACAACGCCGAGCTCATCAAGATGGTACGTCCATGCTGGTCATGTAGAGCTTCACTGACATCTTGTCCAGATCACTGGCTATTCAGCCAACCTCCGCGGCGAGATCAAGACATTCGCGCGAAGCCAGGTTGCGCAAATTTACGGTTTCGAGGTGAGCGCTAAGCCGAGCATAATAGCCCGCAACCGCGACCGCGTAGAGTCTACATTACGATTTGCAAAACTCTTGGCATATTATCCCAAACGAGATTTGCAAAACACCTTACCTGGGTGCATGATTATCATCCAACTTTATAGATTCCTGTATGTCATCCTCATATCACTGTAGTAATCAGCTACTAGACGTACAAAGAAGTGTACAAAACAGCAAGGGGCCGCCGGCAAAACATTTAAATGGGCGCTTATTAAAAAGGCCCATGGCCGGGATCCGAACTCGTGCACTGGGGAAGAGAGACGAAACGTTGAAGACCACTGCACCACATTCTCCTTGCAACACCAAAAACAACATAAAATATAGCAGTGTTTTTTGCTGCCAAGCGCCCTTAGTGGAAGCCTCACGCGCCTATGTCTTGCACGGGACTTAGCTGTTGCGAAGAAATCTCGAAAGATTTGCAAAACACGGGTACCTTTTGCAAGCGGCAGGTGCATGCACCATAGACCAGGCACATCCTTTGAAGGTTGATAACTCACTTGTGAACAGGAACAACATAGCATTGTGACCATTGCATATGAATGTCCTTACACCAGAGTACTCGTAACCCCTGTGGCGAAGTGGTGTAGTGCACCGCTATGTCCACGGTTTGCACGAAGGTGCATGTTCGATCCCCTCTCTTCGCATTTTTGGCTTCTTAACCTGCTGGCGTGCCGGCGTCTACGGCACTGCCACAACTTTACACCGGCCGCTTTGCAAAACCCTCCCGGGGTATTACCCCAGGGTGGTTTGCAATTCTAAATGTAGACGGCTCCGACCGCGCCCAAGCTCTCAAGATCAAGGATACGTTTGTATGGCGTGTAAGTCTCCACTCCGGTTGCCGAATTTGTTACTGACGTGCTGGCTACAGAAACGTACCAAGGATCTACACGCTGGGGCGAGCTAGATGTCGGACGGACATCTGAAACTCCAGATACCGGTTTGATATATGACCAATACCGGACCGTTGACTTTCGCAAGGTACCCGACCGATGCGTGATGCCAAACATCCGACCACCCTGTGCGAGATGTCGAGCAGATATCTGAGATAGCCTGGAGCGCTGGTAAAAAATGAAGCATTCCGAGGATTCGAACCAGCATACACATCTTCCCGAGCATCTACCTAGAACCACTACACCACGAAGGCCTTGCCATGTCAGTTTCTTTACGCACCATATCCAATGCTTGCGCTGTTGGTACTGGGGTTTCCCTCACACAGAGAGGTCATTCCACCATCTGTAGTGCTCAGAATATTTTATACAGTACACCTGTGAGGTTTTGGCATGATGTGCCTTGCAGGGGATGCAGCTGGAGCCCCCCAGTGCAATGCCACCAAGTGTCTGCACCAAGGGACCCGGACTTAGGATTTTTCTAAAGCGTTGGTATAGTACGTGATATATTTGTATTATGTTATGCATAATTCAGGCTACAGTGGTTCAGCGGTAAAAGACTGCTATACATGTCAGTGGGCCCGGGTTCGACTCCGTGCGGAGCTTTTTCTTTTTATAATCCACGTACGTAAAGCCAGATATACGCCAGATATCTGGCGCACACCCCACCAATGTCGGGCGCTCGGTATCGGCCCGTTGACGGGCATCACATATCGAGCCGACCCCGTCGCCAGATATTGCGCAGATATCTCCTCTGCGTCAGCCGGGTGTCGGGCGGGGGTCGGCCAGGTAAAATCCGACCAGATACCGCTTCAATATCTGGCTCGTCTGGGCGTGTAGCTGGTCGAAGAGGGCTTTACGAAGCTAAGGTGTTTCAGCTCGTCGTCAACAAGGTGTACTTCAAGAGTCCGAGTGACGACGGGGTCACACTACGCAGCTACTACCACCCATTCCCAGTTGTGGGCATTGCGCTGATTGCTACTGCTGTATGTTCCTCTACCCGTGGAGTTTCGTGCTCGTTGTGCTCATCTGTTCGAATCAGGTACAGTGCGCAATCGATGAGTGGGCAAGCGGCTCCTTCAAAGGCGTAACATTCTCGGATGCGGCGTACAGCAAGGAGTACCAGCGGCATCTCCAACAGATCAGAGGGTATGCTAAGAAACACACCATTGTCGAGGACATCTGCACTCGGATGTTCGAAGATGGATGGTGCGTCATCTGCTCTTCGCCATAGCCTCGCTTTATCTAATCCGTGTCCACAGTACTGCTGCGGGCGTCAAACTATCTGACATCGAGGAGGCTGTCCCTGACGTCATGGACGAGGATGTGTACGCGCATGCAGCGGCTGATTACAATGCTCGCCAGGGTCAAATCAGTGACTGTGAGGACGAGGATGAGGATGCCGATGTCGACCACTTGTAATCATGTAGCGTTCACCACTACGTCTGCTTATACCCAATCAGAAGCTCTCTACGGGCAACTTCCGAGGCAGTGCCATTGCAATGTGAGACTACCACGATGTCTTGCTATGTTACACAAGGCTATGTATGCCTACATATCTCTGACTGACGCTACAGACAGCTATGTACCGGGGGGGTTTCCCTGGCTCTCTGGATCATTTATTGACTATATAAGGCTATCTGGGAAACTCACTTATTCCTGATGCACGGCCCCGCCAGCGACAAAATTAGCCGGTAAGTCCCATGGGAGAACCCAATGTCGCCGTTGGGTGCATATAAACACCGCAGGCATGTGCCTTCGCGTGCTCCGCGACCGGAGTGCGCTGAACGATGGCGCAGCAGAGTAAGAACTTCCAGGTAGCTATCGTAGGTGGGGGCGTCTGCGGCCTCGTCTGTGCAGTCGCCCTGCAGAGAGTAGGGGTGTCGGTGCAAATCTTCGAAGCAGCGGTGCGTGCGGGTTTAGGCTTGGGATATGTCGTCTTCTTTCTCATACTTTTACCTTTACAGGCGGCGTTCGGTGAGATCGGCGCGGGACTTGGTATCGGTACGTGCCATAGCTGGTCGTGGCCGTGCTAAAGCGCCCGACCAATACCATGACCATGTCTAGGCCCGAACGCTGTAAGGGTGCTCAGAGCGATTGGCGTTTTGGACGAGGTGTTGCGGAAGTGCAACCCGGGAGACCTAAGGCCACGCGGCTTTACCTGCCGAACGGGTGTCGGCGAACACAGAGCAGTGTACAAGGTCGGTACGGCCCAAGCGTTGTGCAGCTTTGTCCGGACCTTCATATCACCGCTCTCGCCCAGATTCCCGCTGAAGGGCCCGAAGATCAAGGCATTGGTATACACCGGTGGGTGTTAGAGTTGATGCGGCTCTTCGAAATTTCGGACGCGAAGGCAACCCACGGCTCAACTCACCAACTCTTTACAGCGCGGTATTCCTCGACGCTCTTGTTGGCGTTGTGGACCCAGCTATATGCCACTTCAATAAACGCTGCATCGCCATCACGGAACCGTCCCCGAAACGCGTTCTCCTGCACTTCTCCGATGGAACTACGCACGAGACGGACATTGCGATCGGTGCCGACGGGATCAAGAGCTCAGTCCGCAAGTACATCCTCGGTGGTGTAGACGACCGGCTCGCGTTCAGCAATACAATCGCGTACAGGGGTCTGGTCCCGCACGCTACTCTGAAGGCAGCAGGGTTCAAGACAGACCTGAGGGAATCACCCGCATGTTTCATGGGTCCAAGCAAGGTAAGACCATACCGATTTTCCTGTCTGCGCACGCGCTCAGTAGTGTTTCCCCAAGCACTTGATCGTGTTTCCTATCAAGAATGACGAGATTGTCTGTATACGAAGCACTCTGAACCACTGTTGTTTGCCACTCACGAGATGATCCCCAGGTGAATGTCGTCGCGTTTGCTGCAAGATACGATATCCCCATAGGCGCAGAAAGGCTGCCCGATGGCGCACCTTGGGTGGAAGAGGTCACTCGAGAGGAACTCAAGAGAGAATACGACGGCTGGGGTCCCGACGTGACCATCTTGCTTGACTGCATGCCCGAGAAGCCGAGCAAGTGGTCGATCCACGTCGTGCATCCTCCTCTCGAGACTTACGTCCACAACCGTGTTGCCTTGCTTGGTGATGCAGTACGTCGCTCAACCGGTGTAATGAAGCCGGTGCAGCACTTGTTCACTTCACGTACCTTGCCCCAGGCCCACGGGATGCTGCCCCACTTAGGTGCCGGGGCAGGTCAAGGCATTGAAGATGCATACCTGCTCTCTCGTCTTCTCGGCCATCCACATACGAATACTGACAATGTGAAGGTGCGTGAGCTATGCTACTCAGACGGTGGGCTGCGCTGAAGGAATCCTGCAGTCCGTCCTCCAGGTTTACTCTGAAATCAGGCGGCCGCGCGCGCAGATGGTCTGGGATAGGAGTCGCCTCGCAGGCAGCATTTACGATGGCCACGGGCCCCATGGCACGGATTGGGACAACGTCAGTCAGGATTTGGAGGGACTCTTCGCATCCGTCTGGCACCATGACTTGGACGCTGATTTCGAGGCGGCTCTTGGCTCGCTGCGTGGCCGCGGAGCGTTTCCAGCCGGCGTTGTTCTGTAACATGGCCGCTCTGCAGTGCACCCCCGCTCTGCAGAACTAACTTGAGGGTTCGCCACGCCGGCTTGGTAACTCAACGAGAGTGGAGATTGACTGAACAGCTACAAAAGGTATCCCAATTACGCGTAGCAGCGTCCACTATTGAACACTGATCTCAACTATGGGATCAATGGGCAATCGCTCATCTCTTTCGCCGGGTAGACGCGCAATGCTGACCGACGCGGCTCGCACAGGCTGTCAGCGTGATCAAATTGGGACGTGTGCGCGAGTCCATGAATGCGCAAGCTTAGTACTCTCGCATCCACACCATAGACCGAAGAACCTGATTGGAGTATTGTCATCAGAGAACTCGTGCGCGGGATGGCAACAGATCTACTCCAATCGATGCAGGCATCGCAGTCGATGCCCACACTCCCCGTCTTACGGGCCCGATAGGCTAGCATCGTCCGTGCATACCCGTTGCATATTCGAATAGTGAGTAAGCTGTAACGTGCAGGGCCCCATATGCAGCGATGACTTACTCACGTTGCGTATGCGAATAGAATATTGATCGGCCGACTCGTGCCGCTCATCCCCTTATACGCTGAGCTCCGCGCCGTGGAATAGAGCTGCACACGGTGATATATATAGCAAACTCATGCCAGAGGCTTCACTTTGAGATTCACAACCATGCAACAACCACAGAGGGACTTCCAAGTGGCCATCGTTGGCGGAGGCGTTTGCGGCCTGACGTGCGCCATAGCCTTGCAGAGGGCAGGAGTCCCTGTACAGCTCTTCGAGGCAGCCGTATGTATTACATCCATGTCATGCACCTCAGAGACTCACCATGTCTCCTCACTCTTCCCAGGCTGCTTTCGGGGAGATCGGCGCCGGTATTGGCATTGGTGGGTTTGGATCGTCTCTTGCACGTCCGGGCATCCTTGGCTCACGAGACTGCTTACAGGGCCCAACGCCATCAGGGTCCTCAAGGCTATAGGCGTTTGGGACAATATCATGAAGAATTGCACTCCTGCCGATCTTGGACTACAGGGTTTCGTCTATCGCACTGGTGTGGGGGAGCACAAGGCGGTCTATACGGTATATCCTAACCCAACAATCTCTCTTCCCCAAGTACTAAACCTTGTGAGAACAGTACCCCGTAGAGCTTCCAGAAGACGAAGGCCTTGGTATACACCGGTATGATGGCCCTCGCATGCGTGACAAACTCTTCACTCAATTCAGCGCATGCAGTGCGACTTTCCTTGACGCTCTCGTTGGCGTAGTGGACCCTGCAATCTGCCACTTCAAGAAGCGTTGCACGTCCGTCACGGAGTCTCCCGACAACCCTCAACGACTTCGCGTGCACTTCCTGGACGGGACATCTTATGACGCCGACGTTGTCCTGGGCGCCGATGGAATCAAGAGCACGGTCCGCAAGTTCGTCACCGAAGACGGCGACGACAGGATCGCGTTCAGCAATACCGTGGCATACAGGGGGTTGATACCCTACGCTCAGCTGAAAGCGGCGGGCTTCAAGACGGATTTGTCGGCACACCCCTCCTGCTTCATGGGGCACAACAAGGTGAGGACGCCCTGTGCCATGTACCTTCGTCACTATTGCTCAAGCAGATCATCCTGTAGCATTTCATAGTGTTTGCCATCAAGAATACAGAGATTGTGCGCAAAGTGATGCCAATGCTACACAGCGTCCATATGGCTGACGCTCTCTTCCTGCTCTTTCTCAGGTCAACGTCGTGGCGTTCTCTGCTAGGTACGACATCCCGATAGGAGCAGAGAAGCTCCCGGCGGGCACCCCGTGGGTAGAGCTTGTTTCCCGAGACGAAGTGAAGCAAGTATACGAGGGCTGGGGTCCCGATATCGCTGCATTGCTCGAGTGCATGCCGGAGAAGCCCAGCAAATGGTCCATCAATGTCGTCCATCCGCCGCTGGAGAGCTACGCCAAGAAGCGAGTCGCCTTGCTAGGCGATGCGGTATGTCGTACCACTATCGTCATGACCAAAGCTTGCAGGGAACTGACGAGAGCGTGCAGGCCCACGCCATGCTGCCACATTTGGGGGCTGGAGCTGGGCAAGGTCTGGAGGACGCCCTCTTGCTTGCTCGGCTTCTCGCTCATCCGAGCACCAATGTGGACAACTTGGAGGTCAGTGCACGCATTCTGCGAGAACGAAAGCAGGATTGAACGATGGTACAGTCGGTCCTCCAGGTGTATTCGGAGGTCCGACGTCCGCGCGCGCAGATGGTCTGGGAAGGAAGTCGCTTCGCGGGTTGTGTCTATGATGGAAACGGTCCGCACGGGGTGGACTTCGAGAAAGTAATGGAAGATCTCAGCCCGGAGCGTTTGTTCAAGCCCGTATGGCGACACGACATTGACGGGGACTTCCATGATGCGGTGAAGCTTTTGCGAGAGCAGGGTGCATTCACTGACGCGGTAGCATGAGAGGGATAGATGCATATACAAGCAATACAAGACTCATTTCCCGGTCTCGGATGAGCGACGCTCTGGTAACGCGGTTGACATTCAATGATGTCATAAATCACTATTGTACATGCAAACGGTCGTGTCTCGAGTCGACTCATCATATCGTACATGCAGAGCCAATCCCAGAAGATGCAATGATAATGTCCGATGCCCCCATCTACTCGTCCTCAGACGAGCTGTCAAACAGCATCACGTACTCGACATCCTGAGGCGTCAGTGCTGGCGAGACAAGCACGCGCGAGCGGCTGTCCTCATAGATGGCGTCGTCAGACGACGAAGACGAGCTTGAAGACGGGATATCGATGAGCGAAACCGAGGAACCCCCTTCGGAGGGCGGGGCCGACGGCAGTGTCATCGAAGGAGTAGACAGCCGGGTGTAGACGTGTTCGGCGGCAGACCGCGTCGAAGGCGGTTGCGGAGCAGTCTGAGGCATGATGACCGAAGAGGACGCCAGGGACTCCGAAGACGACTCGTTCAACTCAGCAACGGTGATGCTAATAGAGATGAATCAGGGCATGTCCACGCATAAGAAGATGTCACTCACTCCACCCAAACACTATGCCCAAACAAGTTGCCTTCGCCATCGCTCAAACGCCAAGAGCTCACGTACTTGCCCGGAACCTCAGGGGCCTATAGAAATGTGGGTTAGGTGCATGGGTTCGGTGCAAGACCCCGGCGTATACTGCAATGACTCACCTTCATCTCACCAGCGACAACCTCCACCTCTTCACCAGCCTTCACTGCGCCAACATGAACCTTGCGGGGAGCACCATCGTGAGGTGCCATGCGATCACCAGCAACGAACACTAGATCGGTAGTCTCAGGCCAGTCGCGTTCACCATTGTTCCTCATGCGCCAAGACTTGACGAACTCGGCACCCGGAGGAAAGATCTGGCCATCTGCGATGTTGTTGTCCGAGACGAAGGCAGCCAGTAAAGGTGCGGGCGTAACAGGCGGCTTAGAAGGAGCCTGCGGGACCAAGCGATCGATGGATTCCCGTACATTTCTAGCTGCCACACGGACCGGCGGAGCACCAAGGATGAGGTCGCTCAGACGCCGTCCGCTCGTGAACGGATTCAGAGGTCGCTCGGGCATAAGGGGTCTGCAGAGAAGAGGCTCCCCGACCAGAGGCGACTCCATGGCGGGAGGCATCTCCACATCCTCGCTCGTTGCCGCCTTGCTCTCCTCATTCTTCGCATCTTCAGGGAACATGCCACCGGGCATGGCGAGGCCGCTGCTTGAAGATGGTCCAGACGTACCAGCCGCAGGCGAGGGTGGCTGCAGAAGATGCTTGAGCAAGGACGTGACCTCTGGCCACAACTCGCGCCACTCGTTGTTCACCGGACCGAGTCTCGGGACAGAGTTTGAAGAGGACGAAGACACGGGGAGTTCAGAAGGTGTTGTGAATCCGTCAGGGTGGCTCTCGTCCTTGTGTTCCTCAGCCGTAAGACCGTTGTCAGTGCGAGTGGCGGGTTCATCCAGGTCAATGAGTCGCCCCTCCGTCTCTGTAGCGGGCCGCGCAGCAGCCTCCGAGATGCTGATGACACGCTCGAACAACCCACCCATAGGAGCAGGCACGCGCGGCGACGGCGTGAGCGGGGAGGGTGTGCGTAGTGGAGTGCGCTGCGGTGTTCCGTGCAGCGACTGAATAGCCTGTCCGACATTGATCGCCTCAATGACGTTCAGTATATGTTCGAAGGGATTAGTGGCAGCTGGTTCCGGCGAGTGCGCAGGGTCGGAAGTACGTCCTGAAAAGAAAGGGGCAGAGGTTGACTGAACCATAGGCGAAGGCGAGCGCGGAGGAGTGCCGCCATTGGACGCGCGCTCACTCATATAGCTGTGGAACCTAGCGACCTGCTGTACGACGGAGTCCGGCGGGAACATAGGAATGTCTCGCTGGATCTCTGGAGTGATCTCTGGGAGAGGACGTACTTGCGGCGGTGGTGGCGCGTAGACGCGATAAGGCTGAGGGATGGGAGAGGACTCGAAGACCTCCGGCGTGCGTGCGATCGGTTCTTCAAACATCGGCTCGTCCACGATATCCCCCTCATGACCCACACCACAAGGCGTGTTCTGAGAGGGATCGCGCAGGGTTGGGATTCTTGTCTCCGCACTCTTCACCTTGAGGAGAGGATGCGTTGCTGGGTGAAGGGGTATAGGATGGGCCTCACAAGCCTCGCAAAGATCGAAGTCGGGGCAAGTTTCGTTCATGCACTGTACAATGGTCAGACATATTCATCAAGAGATGGCGACATCATACCTTGTAGCGGACGCCGATTATCCTATTTCCGCAAACATTGCAAGACGCGTTGTGCACAGGGTCGTGTACTCGGTTGCGAGGCTGATGTGCCTATGAGTTGACAGATTATGACATACGACAGGCTGACCCACCATGAGGATAGCAGGCTCGCTGACCTTGACGAAGCCATGTCCGGGATGTTGCTCGTTGACAATCCTGAAGATAGTCAATAAGACAAATGTCCATAGACGTAGAGCAGGACACTGACTTGTAGCAGAGCTGGCAGAGATCGTAATCAGGGCAGTCCAAGCATTTCTGCAACAGTGAGGCTCAGATTACTCGCTTTGCCAGCCAGACAGCACTGTCGGACTCACGAAGCGATCACCACGGATTCGGGAATCACAGAGGTTGCACATGGCGTTGTGTACCACCGGTTCGACATCGCGTGGGCGAGCCCTCGCGGCATTCTCGCGCGCCGGATGCTGAGTAGGTCGGTCGGGCTCGCGTTCGCCATCTCCACTGAACACAGTGTGCACAATGACCTCGCCGGGCTTCTCAATCGCGAAGAACTCGTGAGCGCTGTGGTGCTGCGAGCGCACGAACGGCGTCGCATAACAGCCGGAGCACAGGTCGAAGTCGGGGCAGTCGAGGCACTTGTGACGCACGCCTACGATCTCGTGATTGCAACTGTCGCAGATGATGTTCTTGTGGACAGGTTGCGCCGGCTGGAGAGGCATCGGAGGACGGTCAGCGCGGTTGGTCTCGTCCTGCGAAGACGACTGTTGGTCGCCTCGCCCGAACAACGGATGGTTGTGGCGAGCCCGAGCCATCTGGTACCCGCCGAGATCTCCCGGTGTTGTAACGGGGAAGAACGCATGCGAAGCATTGTGTCCCGAGCGGCGGTCAGGGTTCGACATGCAAGACGTACAAAGGTCGTAGTCTAGCACGACGTCAGGCAAATCCAGGTTGCAAGTCAGACTTCACTCACCATCACAGTCCAAGCACTTGTGGCGGACGCCGACGAGCGGGAGCTGATGACACTCGTCGCAGTGCACACGAGGGTGGAGTATCACCGGCTGCGTGGAGGATGCAGGGCGAGTACGACTACGGGCCTCGTTGTATGCGTCCTTCTTGCCCGGCGACACGATAGGGAAGAAGCTATGAGCGACGTTATGCGCCTCGCGCTTCTTGGGATCGGCCACACAGCTATCACACAAGTCGTAGTCTATAAAATGTTTGTGAGTAACAGGCGATGATAGTGCGCCGGAAGCCACTGACCTTCGCATTGAAGACATTTGTGCCTGACGCCGGAGATGTTCTTGGCGTTGCACCCATCGCACGAGATGCCCTTGTGTACAGCTTGAGAACGCTGGCGCTTGTCCTTGACGACACAGAACTGGACAAAGTCGTCCGGTGTATGGACAGGGAAGAAGGCATGCTCGCGGTCGTGCCCCTCCCATGCCCCTGGGGACGCCATACAAGCCTGACAGAGATCGTAGTCTGCGAATGGTTGAGCTATCACCGTCGCAGTTGATGCTGATATGAGCAAACTGACCAGGGCATTCGAGGCACTTGTACCTGATTCCTTTGATATTCCTCTTATTGCAGTAATCGCACCTAACGCCGTCGTGGACGCTCTCTTCACTGTCTCGCCTCTCTACGCCCGACGAATCCTTGCCTGTCGCAGTCTCACGAGTGGGGTTGAAAGCGACATGCGGTACGGCGGGAGCGGTTGGCATCCAGGTCGGATTCGGGATGATCCTAATGCCAGGTATGTCCTTCGCGTGGTTGAAATGGAAAGGCACGGGCATCGGCGGAGGAGGAACAACACGAGGCGGCGGAGGAGGAGGCGGTATACAGGGCGGCGGGACATGGGGGACATACAGAGGTGGTGGTGGCGGCGGCGGTACAAACTGGGGAGGAGGTGGCGGCGGCGGCCAGAAGTTCGTACGAGAAAGCCTATTCACACGACTCGGTAGCGTCGGGCGGTGAGTGGGAGGCGACGGGAGGCTGGAAAGACGCTCGTCTGCCTTATGGGTCTCTTTGTCCCAGCCCTCTCCAAAAGTCTTGACCATCTTCTCCTCGAAGTCGCGCTTGAACTTCTCCATGAGCTCCTTGATTTCCGCTTTGCCTTGCTCTACCGAACAGCAATGACGAGCCTCTCTGGAAGAGTCGCCCATGGTGGTGGTGGACGAAGTCCGTGGCCGAGTGTTGTCATGTCCTTTATGCATATCTTCCGACTGTGCATGCTGCGCACTGGACTGCGCTTTGTCGACAGGGCGAGCGCGCACGCCACTTCGGCACGGGGAGCGCATGATCACGTCGCCATCAGGTTGGGTGACGTGGCTAGGCCTGCTGTTTGAGAACAAAATCGGAGGAGGAGGAGCAACAAAAGTCGACGTTCTAGGCGCCGACATGTCGTGGATGGAGAGCAGCTTCGGAGAAGGCGGCTTGCCCGAGCTCACACTGTCTCGGTTACCTCTGTTGGACGCTGGGTTGAGGATCTTCCAGAGAATGTCCGGCTCGATGATTTCGGGTGCACGGGCATGATCCTCGGCGGAGTCGTTCAAAACCGCCGTCTCGTGTTCGCGAGGGCCGCGTTGAGGAGAGTCTTGAGGAGACTGGCGGACGGAAGACGAGGACGGATTGACCAGCAGGTCAAACAACGAGGGCCTCACGGTACGAGTGCTCGTAGTGCTCGTAGCAGACGTACCCCGTGAAGGAGGACGTGGAGGGGGAGTCCCGAAGACTGAAGAAACCTCTATGAATGATGTCGGCCGGGATGCGCTTTCGGCCATGGACGTGGGCCTCGAGGAGGCAGGTGGGGTCGGAGGCATAGTATGCGAAGTCAGGGAGGAACGATTGTTGGTGCCCTCGCGGATGCGTTCAAGGAGGACTCGACGTTCACCACGGAGGCTACTGCGAACATCCGCAGCAGGCTCGACGACGGTGGCTGTGGAGCGCTCACTCGGGCAGTCAGACTCTGTAGCGACGGACGCGCGGACATCAAGGCTTGACGACGTCGCTGAGAGGTCGTCGAGGCTCAGAGTGGGTGCCATGCGCGGCGACTTGTGAGGAGTCTCGTCGAAGACGGAGAAGCGTAGGAGAGCACCGGGGTACGAGCGCCCCTGATAAGGGGCAGCATGACGGGCATATTCATCCGCTGAGTGAACCTCCTTGCCTATGAGGACTCGGGCGCCGGAGTTATTAGGAGAGAATAGAAGCTTAGATAGGTAGAAGGAGTGGGATATAGGGAAGACTCGATACAACTGAGGAAGTGCTGCGGTAAGCAACAGTGCGGGGTTGCCAGGAGTGTCAGTTCAACGTACCTGGTTGTACAACTGGTCATAGGTAGGAAAGAGAGAGTCAGCGAAGGAGAACTTTCGTGTTTCGTTGCGGTATGTGGCCTTTACTGTGAAGGCCGCCATGGCTGGTGGTGGGTGTGGAAAGAGGAGAGGGCTTACGTCTCGGAGCGTCAAGTACGTACACCTATATAGCATAATAAGCGCCCGCTGTGCTCGGGTCGTGACGAGTCGTGACGCGTCTCGGTCACATGCACCGTTTCCCCAGCTTTACCCCGCATTCCTCTTTTCTACCCGCCCATCTGTCTTCCGCACCCCTGCAGTCTCTCCCTTCTGGCCTGCATCACTCGGCATGGATGTGCATTTCTCTGTGCCTTTCCAACTGGTATCCTCGACGAGATACGAACCTCGCTTTCGAGATTTGGCCTGGAACACCGATACGAATGGAGCCGAACCCTCTCCATATCTGCTGCTCAGATACCACTACGACAGGCTTCTCAATGCCGCGAAGGCGCACAACTGGCTGATCCCGGCCGAATTATCAGTAATTCACCTCGAGCGGCTTTGCGATTCTGCGATTACGAACGGTGGCTGTCGTCCGGAGATGCTTGAAGGCAGCTGTTTCCGGGTATTCGCCTGCCTGTGTTCTCCTCGTCTTCCTCACTACTTACCTGCTGGACTCAGATTCGTATACTGTTGTCTCCCTCTGGCTCCATTTCTGTTACCGCAACTCCCATCGCTCCGCTTCCGGTATCCGATCCTGCTGCTCTTTCCCTCTGGTTGCCGACATCATGTCCTCAATCAACCGCACCTCCGTCGGATCCACTCATTGTGCACCTTGACACGGTACCCACACCGTCGAGCGCTTTCACGCGCACGAAGACTACCCTACGAGATCACTACAACGCTGCCAGGGCCCGCTTCAATATCCCACCTCCGCCTACGCCTTCTCACCATGAGGTGTTGCTGTTCAACGAAAATGGTCACATTACAGAGACATCCATACGCAATATCGCCTTCGCTCGTCGTTCCCCGCCTTCCTGGGTCACACCAGCAGCGTCAAGCGGGTGTCTTCCCGGCGTGATGCGTCGCTTTCTGCTCGAGCATGGCCGAATCGTGGAGTGTGCCGAAGGCGAGCTGACCCGGGACAGCATTCACGACGGGGAGTACGTCCTTGTTTTCAATGGTGTGGAGGGCTGCCGTGTTGGACAGATCAAACATGGTCAATGACAGGCAACACATTAGCATGGAATCGAGTGCGTCATCCTCTTGAGTGATTTGCCCTGAGCCCGCTTCTCGACTCGAGGATACCAAGTCAGATGTGAGTCCTATGAGTGCATCCCTCTTTACTGCCTGGTGAGGTATTCAAACCAGGCTCTACCTTGGGAACTGAGCATAGCACCCCCATGCCGGACACTGCGATCGTGCTTACAATTGAGCGGTCTTGTACGTCTGTTGCAATGAGGAACTATGTGGTAGTGTGAGCTGCCCGCGGGCCATAGAGCTGATCGCGAACATTAACTCTAAGTCGCATGACTTGATCATGATGCGCTCAGTATATCACGGAGGCTGACTGTGTATCCTATCTTGCGTGTATGTGGCGACGCCATCCTTCCTTACTCCTCCACAACGGCTGATTAGCAAAACCGCTGTTCCGTGCGCCCACATAGCAGTGGCCAAGCGACCAAGAAATGGCGGATGCGATAACCCCCAGCTCTCCCCTCAGTAGCGCCGGCTTCTCCGATGTTGACGCCTCCAACCCAGCAGGTCCATCTGACGAGCGACATCCCACGCTCTACTACGACGACGGGACAGTGGTGCTATCGGCGTTGGCCCAGGATGGGTCCCGACAATACTTCAGAGTGCATAGGTCCATCCTGTGCAGGCACTCCCCTGTGATCGCCGACATGTTCGCCCTTCCACCCCTCCTCGCAAAAGGGTCGAAGACCTGCATCGCCGAGTCGTACGACGGCGTCGTGCACGTCCAAATGCCAGACAGCGCGGAGGAGCTCACGAGCTTCCTCACGATGTTCTACGACCCCCTGTAAGTCGCAGCCTCTCAGCGTGCGTGCATTTGTCCCGCACGCCACCGTATGTGGGACGAGCCACTCACCTGCCTCGGATTCCGCACACAGGGGCACCGCGTACAAACGCTTCGACCCGAACACACCCGTGCTCGTCGAAGGCGCGCTCAAGCTCGCGATGAAGTACGAGTGCGACGCGCTCCGGCGGCGCATCATCGAGAGCCTCGAGGCGGACTGGCCGCAGACGCTCGCGCAGTGGGACGCACGCCGCGCCGAGGCGGTCATCCTCCGCTCCGAGCACTCGCTCCAGCTCACCGGCAAGGTCGACGGGCGGTACCTGGACGACCGCCTGCCCGAGCCCGCCTCCGCGATCCGGATCGCGAGCGACCACGGCATCCCGAGCATCCTCCCCGCCGCGTTCTACCAGCTCGCGCTCCTCAGCACCGACGCGGACTGGGACGCATACCGCGCGAACGGGGGCAAGCACCTCCGCTTCGGGGCGCGCACCGCGCGCTGGAGGTTGCTCGACAAGCGCGACCTCATGCGCCTCGTGCATGGGCAGAAGCTGCTCGCGGGTCACACGAGAGCCATCGGGACGGACATCTTCGGGCTACGGTGTCAGCGGGGTGTGAAGGGGTGCACGAAGGCTCGCAACGACTGCTGGAAGTACTTCCAGGAGAACGCGCCGAACTCCATGGACGACCCGCTGGACATCCTCCACGACTGCATGCGCTTGGACACGCTCTTCACCGACCTCCCGTGTGCCGCCTGCACGGCTGAGATCACCGTCATGGCCGAGAAAAAGCGGCGCGAGCTGTGGAGGAGTCTTCCTGCAGTGTTCAACCTTCAGTGACTTCGGAAGTTTCTTCGATGGTCTTCCGGGGTTCGTGTTATCAATGTATCCTTGTGAAGTAACTCTGCATGTATTTCTCTTCGATTTGTATGTGTCTTGCTGTGCCTATCGCTGGTCGTGTCCTGTCGTCGTGTACGTAGCTCTCCGGGCAACCTTGAATGAACGTGTGTATGCTCTTCTTAGTGGTCTCCGAAGAGGCGTTGCTATCAACCTTTGGCTATGAGCTCGGACGTCGTGCGCTGCTGCGCCGGATGGATTGCTCGAACAACAGACAACAGGTGGATACGCGACTATCCTACACGCGCGAGAATAACAAATCGAGAATGGAAGATGACGGGGACAGAGAACTCGGGCTCATACAGGACGATCTAGGGTCGGCGTACGGATTCGCGCACGCCAGGGCGGAAGGGGAGGGCGCATGTTGGATGCGCGCGGATAGGGGATGATGAAGAGGCGCGGGGATGGGGGTTGAGGAATGCAGGGAAATTATTGGGAAGTGTTGAAGATGCTAAGACGTGCATGCACGGTCGAAGCACAGCAACAGAACGCAATCGGTGTACATTTTACAATATCATATATAATGCGATTACATAGGGAGATGATGAATGATGAATGATGAATGCAAGACAGCGCGAAGTGAAGTGAGGATGTGGATCGATGCGGATGTGGTGGATGCGAGTCGTGGAATGCGGGTCGTGGACATGGATGAGATGCGATGGTTGGAGACGGTCGTCATATGTGGGAAGGCGGTGTGTGTGGGGGTCGTGGGGGTCGTGAATCGTGACGTCGTCGTCGTGAGTCGTGGCGTGAACGAGTTACTTTTGGTGCTGCTGGCGGAGGAAGGCGGCGTGGGCCTGTGCGCGGTCGCACTTCTTGGCGATACGCAGCGCGATCTCGTATGCGCGCTCAACTAGCGCGCGGGAGGGACTCGTCGCGGGGGTATGGTCCAGCAGGTCTATCGAGGTGGCATGAGCTCCAGTTCTCATCAACCGAGCTATTCAAGCTATCGAGCACTCACCGCGATACTGCAGAACGTAGCGCATGACCCTCTGCGTGGGCTGGATAGCCAAGTCCCTCACGGTCATTTTCGCATCATGCTCCGAATGCTTCTTGCCATGTCCGTGTGCGCTCGCGCTCGACGAGTGGTGGTGGTTGTGGTTGTGGTGACGGCCATGCTGGTGCGAATACTGGTGTCCATGCGTCGGAGAGTGTGGGGACGTCGGCGAGCCCGGCGAGCTCACGAGGCTCGGGAGGTTGCTCAGCGACGACGGCATGCTCTTCCGCTTCCACGCGTGCATCGCGGACACCGCGCGCGTCAGCCCGAGCCCGCTCGCCGTCGACGCATTCGCCTTGCTCCGGTGCCCATGCATGCTCCGCGCCTGCCCAGGCCGCACCGGAGAAAAGTCGGGGTCCGACGGGAAGGGTGACGGCGGGACGGACAGCCCGAACGCGAGGCCCGTGCCCAGCGCAGCGGTAAACATGCCGCTGCCATGACCTATACTGGACGCGGCGTCCGCGCCGTGGCCGACGTCCGACATCGTCGACGAGAACACGCGGCCCAGCGCGGCGGGCTTGTGCGACAGCGACGCGCCGTTGTGGCTGCGCGTGCGCATCGAGAGCCGCATGCTGGGCGCGGGCGAGTCGTGCCCGTGGTTCGAGAGGCTGTCGTCCGCGAGCTTCTTCGTCAGCTTCCGTGTCGGTTTGAGGTTGGCGTCCTCGACGAAGAACTCGCCGACGACGCTCGACCACGCAACAAACGCCGCCTCGAGCTCCTCTTCGCATCCTATGAAGGCGGCGCTGACACCCCATGCGCTTGGGTCGTCCACGAGGTGCGTGAGCAAGGTCTCCGAGACGCTCAGGAGCGCAGGAACGTGGCGAGCCACCAGAGAAGCGTAGTGCGTGGACAGCTCCGTCGAAGCCAGTTCGCGCAAGCGTGCTTGGTAGTTTCGCTCCGTCTGCACAAGCTCGCGACAGCAGAAGAGCACCTGCCGAGCGGTCTTCCAGTCTTCCTCGTCGTCTTCGTCGGAGAGGGCCTCGTCATCTGAGTTCTCGCCGTCCAGTTCGCGATCGTAATGACCGACGCTGAAGCGTGCACGCGACGGGGATCGCATCGAGATGCCCATCTCGCGGGGACCCCCAAAGAAGAACGACGAGCGCCTGTCCCGGGTGTCCAAAGTGGAGTCCTCATCTCCGTGGCCGACCTGACTGGGCGCCGCGCTGCGCCGGCCTGGGAGGCGTCCGCGCGCGAGTGCCATAGACTCCTTTCGCAGGCGTTCGAGATGCTTCACGAGGACCTCGTCCGGCACATCTGCCATGGCTAGGGTCCACCGCCTCATGGCATCCTCGCTCCTATCCAGGGAGCCGCTGACAACAGCAAAGCCAGACGATGACGAGTCCCGAGCTTGAGACTCCGCTTGGGGAGGGGTAGGGCTGGACGTCGAGGAAGAGTCCGTGGGAGGCAAGGAAGTACTGCGAGTAGTCTGAGCATCTGAAGCACCATTCGGAAGCTCTGTGGGCGAAGCGCACTCGACGTAAGGATTGAAGTGGTCCGTGCTGTTCTCTTCCCAGGTGTGTCCGTTCAGCGTGGACAAGCGATCAGAGAGCTCCGCGTCCAGAGCCAGCTGCGAGGAGAGCGCCGCGACAGACGTCGAACACAAGCCAGTGCACGCAAGCTGCGCGAGCGCGCGCGACGAGCCTTTTCTCCGCACCTCGAAGATCGGATCCAACGTCAACCGCCGCGAAGGCGAGAGGTCGGTCGACTGCGGACGACATGTTCCCGGGTGATGTCATGATTGACACAGCGCAGGCGAAACGTTCCAATAGAACGTGGGAGGTTGTGATGGCAGACGCAACACAAGGAGCACGTCAGTCTATCGGGCGATAACGCGCAGCCAGCGAGGGGGCTTACGGAAGTGTACCATGAGGCTGGGTCCGGGCCGTACTCTTCGGACTCAGCCTCCTCTGCAGCGTGTCGTGCTTCTTCAACGCTTGACCATTCTCTGCTCCTCAGCGCCCGCTGACCTAGGCCATTTGGAGTGGATTTCGACCTGCCTAGAGCCGTGCCGTGCGCTCCAGGTGGAGACTGGTACGCGGCCGACGGCGCCAGGGGCGGTCGTCGTTTGTGAAGCTTGTTCGTACGCCCGCTCTTTGTGCTGTTGCGCGGGGAGAGGGAGGGCGAAGTGGAGTCAGGGGTTGTGAGCGCTGTCGAGGCATAGGAGAGTGAGGTGCTTCCCGAGCTGGACGTTGTGCAACTACTGTCGGTTGTGTCGCTGCTCCGCGAGCTCGGGGAAGGTCGTTTTGATCCCACAAGTCCGCCATCGCTCACGCTGCGAGTCGGCCTGTATGACCTGTCGCTCATACTGGGGCTGCTGCTTGACCTACTCTGGGATCGGGAAGAGTCGTGCGAACCAAAGGCACGCGAAAGCAGGGAGCCGAACAGCGAGGAGCCTAGGGGCAAGGACGGTAGGGAGTGTTGACGAGCTTTGTGCAGCTTGTTCCTACGATGGCGGACTGAAGAGGCTTTACGCATCGCGGGCTCCATGGAAGGACGAACGTATGGGGCCTTCGATGAGGACGAAGTGACATCGGCAAACGCAGTTGCAGACACATGTGGGGAAGTTAATATCCCTCCGGGGACCGGCGCGCCCTCCGGCGAAGTCGCGGCGCCAGTGACGGGTGAGCGATACGAGTGGCCGACGTCGGACTGAGAGTGGGAGAAGATGCGCCTTGCCGGTGAGATGTCGGTAGGAACCAGTATCGAGACAGACTTTGGCCGGTCGTGCGTCGGAGACTTAGGGGGAACGGGGGGCGGTGCCGGCGACAGCGATAGCTGAGCGTCCATACCTTTGCCACCTTCGTGATCGCTCGCGTTCGCGTCTGCGGCGTCCGCGATAGGGGCCTCATGGGGAAGAGCAGGTAGAGGACGATGCAGCGAAAGATGCCCTGAGGTTGCGGCATTTCTGCACGCTGTAGGGGCTAACAGGGGCATTAGCATGGCCAAGAAGCGAAGCAGGATGGCGACATACGCGAAGTGGCGGGCGCTTTCCGCGAGTGCGCGAAAGACACGCTCGCTGGGAAGGAGGACGCGAACGTCGCGTCGCGAGGGTCTACCGATGCATTGAGGGGCGCAAGGGCCGTCTTCGGGGAGTCGTATGGGTTGAAAATTTCGGCAGGAACAGATGCATAGGGATGAATGGACATGGGCCGGGCGTCCATGAAGCCTTTCTGGCGATGTGGGGGATCTGCAGGCACCGAGGAGCGTTCGTGGGACACGATGTGCTTCTGGCGGGCGTCGAGATGGAGGATGCGGAGAAAGAGGAGAGGCTGGGGGCGGAGGATGTGGTGTGGCCTGTGCGGGTGGGTGTGCGGGTGCGGGTGCTGTGGGTGTATGCGCTGTGGTGCCTCGCGAGGGCGGGTGCTAAGGGGAAGGGGGGAGGGCCATGGAGCAGGGAGAGGAGATTTGAGCAGTCAAAGTGGACTCGGCGAAGGCGTCCACCGTCGGCCAGGGCGGCCTCTATATTCTGGCGTGACCACCGCACTCGACTTCTGACGTCACGCCGTCCCTTGCGCGTCTATCTCCTGCGCTCTCTCCCATTGGCCGCCACGCCCCGGATCAACCGTTTCCCTCAGACGTTGCCTGGCTGCTCTCTCTATCGCTTTCTCTTCTCGACGCTTCCTCCCTCTCTCGTCCATAGCGAAATACGCTGCTGCTACATAATTGATTGCCTCATCTGTTCCTTCAACCTCCTATGTGCGCTATTCCAGAACATCGCCTACCATCTCGCAGCCTCGGCCAATGCTCCTGGAAGCGCAGATTTAGATCCAAACGCGCTCTACGCGTATCTAGACTCGCCGAACCTTGTCCATCTTGCAAACAGGCCGCCGCGCTGCGCATAATTGGTGACGCACACATCGCGTACCCCTTGCGTCCCTGCGTCCACGCTCGTCCACGTCTTTTCCGTCCTCACTCGCGTTTGTTCGCTGCTTCGCGGATCGTTCTGAGAAAGCCTCCACCTGCTCGACCGTCCCAACCGTTCCCATATCCGCGTTCGCGCGCGACCTCCCCGCACATTCAAGCACAAGTCAGCGGCGGCTGAGTCTAAATCGCAATACATCTCCCTCGGTCGAGGCCCTTCGTTTCCCCGCGCCTCTTCGCACACGAACGCCTTGGTGGCTGCGGTCTACCGCCCTGTACATAAGCCTCA
Source organism: Trametes cingulata (assembly GCA_022385765.1). Lineage (NCBI taxonomy): Eukaryota > Fungi > Basidiomycota > Agaricomycetes > Polyporales > Polyporaceae > Trametes > Trametes cingulata. The sequence goes on along the minus strand of MU277982.1, from coordinate 216,528 downwards.
AGCGAGCCCGCTGACGAGCGTGTGGCTTTCTCGCCGCCCTACGGTCCCACTCCACACGCGCGTGGTCGTCCCATGCTGGCATAGAATACCCTTATCACGCTTTCCTGTCTTCTATCAACTCAGCGCGGCCGCGTTCCCTCCAAGTTCCGAATTTGTTCGCCGATTCCCCCAGCAGCGCGACGCGTGACCTGTAAACGCGTCTGTCACACCGTAACGCGTCGCGCAGATAGCCGGGACCAAGACTCTGGTCTCCCGCCGCGCCGGAGTGTGGTCCAGGTTCAGTCTGCTGGGTGGACCCGGACGCTGCTTGGCAGTCGTTCGAGTGTACGATTGCAGGTCAATAGCTTTGTGTAAAAGGGTGGACCTCCGTATACATCGCGACAACAGCACGCCGCAGCCCGGAGTAGGTGTTGTGGCGAACGCATGTTACCCTCAGAGATTGAGACGGACGGACAGTCTTGAAATAGCCTCTCATACTATCTCCCCGTCACAATCATCGGCACCTGTAGGGTCTCCCCTGCGCCGGACCATCGTCCACAACCGTCCACCACGCTTGATAACCTCGCCGCTACCGAACCTTGAGCGCGAGTACGGCGTCAGGCCCGAACGCCTCGGTCCGGACGTGCTGAAACGTCGGTAGCTTCGCGCCGCGCGCGAGGTATATCATATCAGCCACACGCACGCACACATACAATTCTCGATGCGAATTGGCTCTGCGCCGCACAAAGGAGGGCGGGGGAAGGGAAAAGAAGGGAAGAGAGGGACGTACTGCATCCGCGAGCAATTCAGCACCGTATCCGACCCCTGCTGAACCCACGAGCGTCGGGGCGACGGTGATTACGAGCGCATCGACCGTCTTCTTGTGAGCAAGTTCCGCGGAGGGTTGGGTGTGCGCAGCGGAGAGGAAGGAGCGGATGACCCGCGCTCCGCCTTCGATCATGAGGGAACGCACTCCCAGCTCGTGCAAGGCAGTCAGGAGGTCCGGAATCGCGATCACGCCTGAAGGCTGTTGTCAATCTCCATGCTTGACTTTGGCATGAGGCGAAGCTTCGAAGGTTGGCGTACCAGTCTTCTCGTCAGCGTCTAGCTCGACGATCCGCGCGCCAGCATCCTGCAACGCCGCTGCACGTTTCGTGAACGCTTCTGTGCTCGCGATGTCCGGAGATGCAGTCTGTGGCGCGCAGATGACCCAGGGTCTTCTGCCGATGCCAGCTTGGTAGTTCTTCAGCAACTTGCAGTCAGGTGGTAGGCGCAGGCGTGTGTCCAGAATGACGGGCCGCGGGAGACGATACTTGTGAGGGTATGCACTGGGTAGTGGAGGAAGATGACGCGCTAACGGTTCAGTATGCGACTATCATTCCACGGATACGGAGTAAGCTCGGTGTCAGGCTTACTGTTCAGTTGCGGGTTGTCGTTCAGCGCTGTGCCGATGCCAACCAGGATCGCGTCGTGCAGTGTGCGCATCCTGTATATATCTCGCATCCTTACCTGCCAATCAGACATCTTTACACTCACCAGTGCGTCATCACCAGGCTTTCCTTGCCGCTTAGGGCAAGCTGCGCACCTCCAGCGCCAGCGATCTTCGCATCAAGCGATTGCGCGAAGGTAAGCGTCACGTACGGACGAAGACCGTCGGATGACTGGGGCGTTGGAAGTTCTGCTTCACGAGAGGGCTCATAGATGGTTGGATGACCGTCTTCTGTCACTGACAGCCCGTAGAGGTCAAGGAGTAAGGATGGAGGCTTTGGTAGCGTTTCACTATGCGAGGATGCCATAGTCACTGCGTCTCACTGTGGACACATGTGTCAGAGACCACCTGTCCGCAACAGTGGTTGAGAAGGGCAGGAAAGCTCATACCAACTAGAACGGGTGTGACTCACCAGCTCTCAGAGGATTTTCAGACTGTGAGAGATCGGCGCGGATCTACAGCCCTCGGAGCCAGCAGGCACCTCCCGCAGGCCGCCGGCTGCGTTCAGCGGTAGGCCCGCACGCACACAGCGGAAAGTAGGCGATGTGAATGTCCACCGATTGACGACTCGCCTGCCATACCGGGCTCCTGACGCCACGACGAACCGCGGACCCAATTGCCCGCCAAGGCCCAAGCAACACTACGAAAGGCAGCAAACACCACACCTGCGCAAACTCCAGCACACTCCGAGGCCCGCGCGCACGAAATGTGAGAGAGCCCCAGCAGCCCTGCGAACCCGCGCGCTGGCGTAATGCATGCGCGCGGACTGGCCATGGCCTGCCAGTGGCCACGTCCGCCCAAGACGACCAGCCAAAGATATCCACTCGCCTTCTGCTGTACGTCAGATGCCCCGCCTTCGAACGTTTCGCGGTCCTCGAGATCAGGCTTCCGATGCAGGCCGCCGACGCCGCAGCAGGGAAAGGCACCACAGTAATAGCGAGCGTGCAACGAGAGAGCTGTATGCAGCCTGCGCGGGCCGTCGCGCTCGCTCTTGGCGGGGGTGCACTCGCGCCAGGATGCGTCACGTGCGCGCGCGGGCCGCGAAATCGCAGCGCATTTTGGCTGCGCGATGCCGTTTGAGAGGGAGGGCGTCTGCCGCTTTTGCTTCTTGAAGGCTTGCTCAGCTGCGCAGGAGCAAGCGACTCTCTTTCTTGACTCTTGTACATCTACTGTACTCTCTCCATCGGATCTTCTGAAGACTAGTGTACGGATACGACATGACTGCCTCGGTGGAGAAGAAACCAGACGAAGTGCCCCCCGCCTCCGCTGATGCCGAGGAGGAGGTAGACGATGTGGAGGAGGACGGCGCGCCCGAGGGGCAGGGTGCGGGCGGTAAGCGATGGTTTCACTATGTGATCCATGGACTGATGTACCTAACATTGCCTTTGTTTCTGTGCAGGCGAGGGCAAGAAGAAGAAGAAAAAGAAAAAGTCCAAGAAGAAGAAGCTGGAGCAGACAGAGCCCCCTACCATCGGCCTGTCCAAGCTCTTCCCCGACGGCAACTATCCCGAGGGCGAGCTGCAAGACTACAAGGACGAGTACGTATGCCATATTTCACTGAGTTGATGGCATCTAACCGTACCATTTCGATCGCAGCAATGCCTATCGCACGACGTCCGAGGAGAAGCGCTACGACGAGCGGATGGCGATGGAGGACCCCGAGGTGACATACAACAGCATCCGCCGCGCAGCAGAAGTGCACCGGCAGGTGCGCAGGTACGCGCGCAAGGTGATCAGGCCCGGGATGCGCATGATCGACATCGCGGACACCATCGAGAACGGCACGCGCGCGCTCGTCGAGGAGAACGGGCTCGAGTCGGGCATCGGCTTCCCCACCGGCCTCAGTCTGAACCACTGCGCGGCGCATTACTCGCCGAACCCTGGCGACACGCTGGGTGAGTGCACCTTCCCTCTTGCTTTCCGCTGCGGGGCCAGGTCCACCGCGGCCTCCCGCTGGCCCCGGGTCAGGCTCGGGTGGGAACGGATTTTGACTAATTTTGTGCATTGGCAGTGCTCGGTGAGAAGGATGTGCTGAAGGTCGACATTGGCGTGCACGTGAAGGGTCGCATTTGCGACTCAGCATTCACGTTGTCATTCGATCCTACGTACGACCCACTACTGGAAGCGGTCAAGGCGGCAACGGACACGGGTGTCCGGGTGCGTATTATTGGAACTCATTGCATACGATGGTGCTGACGGGCCTTTATGGTAAACAGGAAGCCGGTATCGATGTTCGCCTTGGCGAGCTCGCGGGGTATATTCAGGAGACGATGGAGTCGTACGAAGTCGAAGTGAATGGCAAGATGTTGCCTGGTCAGTTGCATCCTCCTCCGATGGACCAACAGTTTCTGAGACCTCCCTTAGTCAAGCCAATAGAAAACCTCAGCGGACACTCGATAAACCCCTACCAGATTCACGGTGGCAAGTCAGTCCTCCTGGTGAAGAACGACGACCAGACAAAGATGGAGGAGGGAGAATACTTTGCCATCGAGACCTTCGGCTCTACTGGGCGAGGAAAGGTCATCGAGCAGGGCGAGTGCTCACATTACGCTCGCATAGTGGATGCGCCACACGTTCCCCTACGGTACGTACACAGTCCTCGACGCGTCAGAGGCACCGGGAATCTCATCGATCGTGTGCCTGCAGATTGACGTCGGCAAAGTCGCTGCTGAAGTCGATCAACAAAAACTTTGGTACGCTGCCCTTCTGCCGGCGGTATCTCGAGCGGGCTGGCGAGAGCAAGTACCTGCTTGCGGTACGTTTCTTGTTCCTACCTTCGTCACTGAAGCTGTTACTGAACGGAGGTTCGTTTAGCTCAACCACTTGGTGGCACAAGGGATCGTCCAGGACTACCCGCCGCTGTGCGACGTGCGCGGATCTATGACAGCGCAATTCGTACGTTCCGCTTCGCTGCATGGCGGAACCGCAAGCTGACACGTTTCTTGCAGGAGCACACGATTCTATTACGTCCGACGCGGAAAGAGGTGGTCAGCCGAGGCGAGGACTACTAGGCGGGCATGGTTGGGAGCAGGAGGGCGCGGTCATAGGACGGTCAGACGACTGCTTCGGACTGCCGTTTCGTTCTTGTACTGGGAGCTGGAAGGACAATTTATCCAGAGTCAGTGACGTCGCGTGCGCGTATGCTGGGCGGCAGAACCTCGGAGAAGGCCTCGATCAGGCATGTGATTACCCCATATGGCATGCGGGGGCAGGGCAAAGAAATAGACGCCCGCACTGGCAGTCGCGAGAGCGTTCTCCCTTCGTCGTCCTCTCCTCCTCCCGCCAATTGCCTCCTCGTTCTTAATCATCCTGGCGCAACACACGCTCTCTGCGCAGAGGACCGCGATTCCTCCAGATTCCCGTCAGCCTCTTTTCTGGTAGAGCCATGCGCTGGTTTCTCTCTAAAGGCCCCGTCGCCGTGGACGATGCCCAGCCAGAGGAGCCGAAGCCCACCGTGCTCTCAAGGCTTCCGACGGAATGCTCGACCGCACCAGAAGCTCTGAAGCACTTTGAATATCCTGGTGTTCCGCTCCCGCCGTCTGCCAGAGTCGGAGACCCCAAGCTCAAGCAGCGAGAGAGTCAACCACTGAGGCTATGGCACTGGTGGAAGTTCGGCGCGTTCGCAGCGGTCAAGGGTGAGTTTCCTTGTCAAACAGCCTCTTGTCTACGCCTATATGCGTGTCTTTCGACCACACATCTTCTGCGTCCTCAGTTCTTGTGCGACGGAACAGACTTTCGAACCCATCATCTTGGCGAATGCGGGGTAGTGATCTGAGATTTTCAATTGAGTCGCTGAGATGACGTCTCTTCCGTCTTTGGCTCGCCCGCGTTGCCGATACGTTGGCGGCTCATGCTAACGGTACTCGACGTTGACAGCGACTACCCTGGCCGCGGATGTCCTCTCGCATCACCTATGGGGCCCTCCTCGCAAGTCGTGGGGAATCGAGATGACCCTGCTTTCAAGCATCATGCGCGGAGTTAGTCGTTATTCCCACCTGACCGACATCGTATGCGACTTTCATCCTCGCCTCCTCGAGCACTACTCATCCAATGCAGGACACCATCCGAATGCTCATGAGCATCGGCGGCCTCGTACCTGTGCCCTCCGATGCCCTCGTAACGCCGGTGACCTTCTCAGTGAGGAAGCGCCAGCTGAGGGGAATCTTGGAGAACTTCGATGCTGCTGAAGACGGTACTCGGGAGCTGTCTGGAGAGTGGGTCGTGGGTAAGAAGACGTGGCAGAGGCTCCAAGCCGAGTGGAAAGCAAGGAAAGAAGGAAGGACTACCGGCAAGCCGAAGAGGAAAGAACGAGTCGTGTTGTATTTGCATGGCGGTGCGTCAATCCCTCGGACATTGCAGGGCCAGGCCTCTGAAGGTATCTTCTAGGGGCATACTATATGTTCAGCGCTGCAACACACCGGCTCATCACAATTCCTCTGGCCAAGTATCTGGACGCGCGACTTTTCGGTACGTGCATTCAGGGAGCACCAGTACGCAGAAGCTAACGTCGCCTAGCTGTCGACTACCGACTTGCTCCTGAGACTCGCTTCCCTGGCCCTCTTCATGATGCCGTCTCCGCCTATTTCAGGCTGATCGATGACCTCCATGTTCCCCCTGAGAACATCGTGGTCGCCGGAGACAGTGCCGGAGGCGGCCTTGCTCTTGCGCTTCTCATGTATCTACGCGACAATGACTATCCTCTGCCATCTGGCGCCATCTTGATGTCACCCTGGGTCGGTGAGTATGCAGAATCCCTCCGATTAATATTGTTTGGCTCACCCATTGCCTTAGATCTCACCATGAGCTGCGAGTCTTGGGACAGCAACGCACAATACGACATCGTGCCCATGCCTCAGCCAGGCGACCACCTTAACCCTGTCGCGTGTTACCTCGGCGAGCACATGGAGAAGTACTTGACCCATCCGTATGCCAGTCCGCTCTTCGGGGACTTCAAGGGGCTACCTCCGATGCTCATCCAAGCTGGAGAGGTCGAGGTTCTCCGCGATGAGATCACCCTCCTCGCGCATAAAGCGACCCTGGCAGGTGTGGAAGTGCGCCACGAGCTGTATGCAGATATGGTGAGTCTCGGCAAACCCTTATAGGTAGTGCATTCTGAAACGCGCTCCTAGGTTCATGTGTTCCAGTCGCTCCCTTTTCTCGAGGCTGCCAAGCACGCCTTTGTCTCCTGTCACGACTTTGTCTGGAACTTCCTCCCACATCACCAGAGCCGTACTCCGCAGTCGCTCGACACATCTGCCGAGAAGGGCCTCGAAGACGAGATCGACACCGACGCTGCCCGAGTCGTCCGTGGAGACGGAACCGAGACCGGCGCAGGTCGTGAAGCCATCTCTCAGACGTTGGAAGGCCAGAGAGATCGCGGGAGCTACCGCCGCAAACACCACTCTGTCTCTCCGACTCCCACGTTACAGGGAGACGAGCCGAGCTGGGACTCGAAATACCTCTCATCAAGCAGCGAGGACGAAGGCGACCTCTTCGAAGGAGGGGCATTACGGCCATCAAGGTCATATACTACTCTCCCCCCAGACGATCAGACTCCGCCTCCGCCTCCGCTCTCCAGACGACCGTCTTTGGCTCGACTCCGTTCGACGTTCTCTCTCATTGCCGACGCAGCCACCGTTTCGGCGTCCGACTCGATACATGTCACCCCCGTCCATACTCATCCTACCGACGACACCCCGCCGGTCGTGCGTAGACGTGGTCGCATCGCGTCTCTCAGCATGACCTCTTCTGCGGAGGCCCCGCCAGAACCTGCCATCCGCCGCTCCCAGTATAGCCATCCAGACATCACCTCCCTGTGCCAACAATGGTTGTCTTCCGGACCAGCGAACCAGACCACGACATACAAGCCAGACGGCTCGGTGTCCCCACAAGTCGGCTCGAAGCGGCGGCACTCACGTACTCCTTCATTATCTGCATTCTCAGCAAAGCACGTCTAGGCACCAACCCGACGCTCTGTACCTACCCGGATCTTCCTCTTACTCTCGAGCGCTTGGCTCACCGTACCATATCAATCGTAGTGTCTTCAATCTCCTCTGGTTTTGTACTGCAATCTGTACGAATATGCACTTCGGACGATGTCTGCACTCATTCATACACTCGCACGAATCCTCCTTCGTGTCGCTTGGATCGGGTTCTGCATGGCTTGGACGTTCGCCGCACTTCCCCTCGTGATACTCTCCTACGCACGCACCTGAGACTTCGAACGAAGGGCATTCGGCCTGTACGGTAGTTGACATCCCTTAATAACGCAGGAAGCTCCTAATGCCTTCCGACCCTCCGTAAGTTAACTTATGTAGTCCGTAGTTGTGTCCCGTGTCGCATAGCTGTCTGTCAGGTACTGTAGTAATCAACGTAGGTACAAGCCTGTGACAACCTCAGGTGGACGTCCTCAAGGCGAACGCGGGCTGGACCCCTGGCTCCGACGCTGCTCCTCGAGCATACCGCGGTACAGCTCCAACTCCTCGATGATGTTCGTGAGCGCGTTGACCTCCCAGTTCCCGTACACGAAGCCGATGTACAGCATCGTCGTCGCGAGCCACGCGAGCACGATGGTCACGAGCATGAAGATGGGGTTGATCCACGAGCGCGGGAACCACGCGGAGCCGACGATGATCGCGAGCAGGAGCGCGATGCAGATGATGAAGATGAGGAGCTGGTTGCGCCCTTGCGCTTGGGCGTAGCGGTAGCGCGCAGTGAGCGACATGAGGGTTTGTGTGATGGATTCGGGAGAGATGTCCTTCGCGGCTGGAGGCTGTGGATTGGCTTGAGATGGGAGGATGTACGATGCGTCGCGCCTCGGCTGAGGCGACGCCGGGCCGTTCGCAGTATCCGCTGCGTCTCCGCCTTGCGGTACCTCGATCTCGAACGTCGCCTCGAGTCCAAAGTGGTCCGAGTACGAGAAGTCGTATCCTGGCACGCGCTCCGTGAACACGACGCGAGTGTCGACAGGCCGCAGGATGGGTGCGCGTGAGCTGGCGGGCGGGCTGCTCGGCTGGCGGAAGAAGACATAATCGAGGCGCTTTCCTTGGAACTTGCGTGCAAGCGGTTCGAGAGGCTTCCCTGCAGAGTAGGAATTCAACGGAGAATCGGCGGTGACCCCGTGTATGCGGATAGCGTCTTGCGGCGAGGGTGGGCTGGTTAGGGATGGGTCGGGGGTATCCGGATGAGTGACGACCCAAGCGTCGGTGAGCCCTGCGTGGTCCCGAATGATGGACATGGGTAAGGATGTTGGGACGCTGTTGAAGTCGCCAGCTGCAATGACATAGCGACCTAGTTCGGCAGACTGTCTTGCCAGCTTTGCGAACTCCCAGGCGTTCACGAGACGGTGGGCCTTCTGGTACTCGGCACCTTCGTCGCCACCTTTGGCGAACAACTGAAGGTGGTTGCTTATGAGTCTTACAGTCCAATTGGGTTGTGGTGGCCGTTGCACGTACATGGGTATTATAGACTTGAACTTGTCCCAGAATAGGATGCGCGAAGAGGATGCTGGCAGCAGCTTTCCCCACAAACCAGTCTCCGGCAATAACATCAATTGGCGAACCATTCAGCGAATACGCGTGTATGGTGGCGGCAAGTATGGGGAAGCGCGAGAATATGACGAGACCAGCACCTAGCGCACCGCTGCCACCACGGATGTTCCTCAGCTACGAGCCCACTTGCTTGAAGTCATCTCTCCGCGCACCTGTAGAAGAACTTCGCGTATGGAAGTCGCTTAGAGACGGCTGCTCGTACATACTCGAAGTCAGAGAACACCCAGAGCTCCTGCAGCGTTATGACGTCGTGGTCGGAGGCGGCGAGCGCGTCTGCAATGGCAGCGACGCGCTCTTTCCGGTGCTTCGACACATACTTCAGTCCCCTGAGAGCTTAGTTCAGCACGACATCTCCGAGAAATGAGATGCAACTCACCAGCAATTGAGCGTGAGCAGCCGTAGACGAGTGTCGGACATGGTCGTCGGTGGCGGAGACGGTCTCCGCGTGTGTTGCGGGGCGAACGCAAGCGCTCCGCCTCGATCACGTCGGGGTAGCCGGCCCGGTCCGAGAACCTCTTGCCGGAAATCCCGCCTCGACGGCGGCGCCACCCATCCCTCCCCTCACCATGACGGTCTCCGCGGCTCAGCCCGACGTAGAATGCGCCTTACTCCAAGCCAGCATGGAAATACGCACCCTTCTCCCGCGGTTTGTCCAGCGAGTTGTCAATTAGCGTGTAGTCGTGTGGGTCCCGCGCAGCTTACTGGCAGAATTGGACCCCACCTCGTCTCAAATTTGCGGACACGAATATGGCTGCACCGACTGGCTGGCGGATGCGCCTCTTACTTCATCGACGGCGCGCATGAGGGCGGCGTCATCGAGGCAGCAGGTTTTAGCGGTTTGACAGGTTCGGCGCAAGCAGTCTCCATGCCGCGATCGAGCACATCCTGTCATTCTACGGCCGACGTCTATATAGGAGCACCGATCGCAATGGCCCCAACTTGAATCTGCAAAACTCGAAGAGGTCGTCATACGTCCACAACCCGTGCTCGTAAGTACTACGAACGCTCCCCGGAGAGTTGTATGTTCACCTCATTACTTTCAACGCTTCTAGTCATACCATCACCTGAAACGACCATAGAGAGCCGTTCCTCGGCAATCCAATGAACTTCGGTAAGTTGGACGTTGGCCCGCCCTCAATCATGAGAATGATCCTGACGTAGTTCTATAGGCATGACCCAGACGAAGAATATCGTACAGAAGCTCAGAGACTACCTTGCTAGTCATCCCGACTTCGAGAAGGACTTCCGGGAGTCCTTCGCCGCGGCGCTGAAAGATAACCTCGCGGAGTTCGAGGAGTACAACATCAGGACATTCGAGGACTACCTCGACTTCTACGAGTCCTACCTCCGCTGGGTGCCCTGCGAGAACAAGGATGCGACCGCCATCTACGACCGCATGTGCCTCTTCTACTACGTGCTCAACAAACCCCCTATCAGCCGGTGGCGCACGCCGATCGACCCCTCGTCTCGTCCGCCTTGGACCTGGCTCTCGCAGTGGTGCATCGACTATTCGAAGGAGATCGGCAAGGCGATGAACACGCCGGGGTCACTTACCGAGGAGACGCTGCAGACGTTCTACGACTCCGAGGCGTACCACATGGAGGACTACATCAAGCCACCCGGGGGCTGGAAGACGTTCAACGACTTCTTTGCACGCAAGATCAAGCCCGAGCTACGACCCATCGACGCGCCGGAGGACAACTCGGTCATTGTCAGCCCTACCGACTCGACGTTCAGCGGCGCATGGGAAGTCGACAGCAGGGGGACGACGACATTCACGTCCAAGGGCAACCCGTGGCCTATCGGCCTTCTTCTTGACGACGCGCACAATGCGGTGGCGTACGGCAAGGACTTCACGGGCGGGACCTTCTGCCACTCGTTCCTTAATTCCATGGACTATCACCGCATACACGCACCCGTGTCCGGGGAAGTGATCGAGGCGCGCGTCATCGAGGGCCTCTGCTACCTCCAAGTAGAAGCCGTCCCGGACGTGAAGGGCCACAACCGCATGGGCGTACGACGCCGCCTCCTCGCCCCAGACGAGCCCGGGTTCCAGTTTCTGCAGACTCGCGCACTCATACTCATCAAGAACCCGGACGTGGGCCTCGTTGCGGTGCTGCCGATTGGGATGCCGCAGGTCGCGTCGGTTGTCCTGAGCGTGAAGAAGGGGGACGTGCTGCGCAAGGGACAGGAGCTCGGGTACTTCCAGATGGGCGGTTCGGACATCGTGATGGTGTTCCAGCCTCAGGCGCAAGTACAGTTCACGGTGGACGTGGGCCAGTGGACGCCTTTTGGCAAGCAGATCGCGAAGGCACAAGTCAAGTCGACATAGAGGTACGTTTTCCGTCTCGATGCAGCACTACGAATCTGGTACTCATGCATGTGCGCCGCCAGCATGCTGATGAATCAACACCTACTGTACATTCACGGTCGTCGTACGCATCACGAATAGACTACTTCTGGAACTCAGCCAGCACGCGCGTAGAGTCGAGGAAGTTCGTTTTCTCCGCCAGGAAATCTGCGTGACGGACGCACGAGTGAGCATGTAAGAGAGCGACACGATGCGGCTACGTACCATCGGGTATGGCGGTGATGTTGTTCCTCATCAGCTGAAGCACCTGCTTCGATTGCAGCGTGAAGCGCGGCCAAGGGGCTATGCCAGCAGCTGAGCATACACGCAAGGAGAGATCGTATACTATGAGTGTACGCACCACCAGGGTTCAAGTCGTTGATGAAGTTGATGTAGAACTCGGCCATCTGCTCAGCGAACTGCCGCTCCACCTCTGGGAAGTGGCCGAAGAGCAGGATCAGCTCGGAGCCGTGGAACACTAGACGTGCAGTGCGTCAGCCCATTGATCCTAGGAGGGCAATAGATGAGGTGAACGAACCTCCGCGGGACGGGTCCTGCCCGGGAATGAACTCCCTGAACGAGTACCCGAAGAGCGGCTGCAGCGGCGCAGCCTTGTTGAAGAGGAGCCTCCGCGGGGACAGGTACATGTTGTCCGTGTACCATGCCTCCGCGCGGTCAAATAGGGAGTCCCCGGTGTTGAACGGCGCACCGAGCGAGCGGTCGTTAGGCGGGTAGAACGAGTTGATGGTGTTCAGGACGTCCTGGGTGATCGTGGACGGGTCGATGAAGAGGCGCTTGATGAAGCTGTCGAACGTCGCGTTCTCTTGGGCGGGTGGAACGTTCAGGCCGCGGACGGAGGTGCTGAAGATGGTTCCCTCGTTGAGCTATGGGAGATTCCGATGTCAGCTAGGAGTCGGTGGAGCAGTTGCGAGGTTGACTCACATTGGTCCCAGCGAGGATGGGGACGTGCCGGAAGTTGCCGCTCGCGATGCGCAGGGAAGGTCGCTCCGGCATGAAGCTACCCGCGGGTCCAACGGAGGGCTGCCAGAGCTGCCCGTTGAGCACTTGCGAGGTAAAGTTGTTCGTGACATCGAGCAAAGTCTACAAGTCAGCGGTCAATGAGCAATAGCATGCGTAACCGTGGTTGCGACCGCACCTCGAACGGCACGCGCTGCAGGCATGCGAAGGATGCGGCACCAGAGGGACAGTTGGTTGCCTCGAGCAGGCGCGCATACGGGAAGCCTGGGTCATCGTAGCGGCTCGCCGGAGGCGCGGTTTTGCTACATCAGGTCAGTACCGAAACATCAGAGGAACGAGGATGGAAGGCATACAATGGTCCCGTGGAAGAGTCGAAGATGGCTGCGCGGAACAACGGCGTAGGTGCGGGGAAGAGTACATGCGACTCAGCGCTCCCAGCACCGGCAGACTGCACGCATGAGCGATATAGCCAACTACGGGAGAGCTTATGGCCTACCTGACCCCATATCGTCACCTGTGAAGCTCGGGCGTCAGAAACAGCCCGTGCCCATACAGGAACAGACTTGCCTTCGTCGGGTCGCCGCCAAATGCAGCGATGTTGTCTTGCAGGAAGGCGAGCGCCGCACGTTGGTCCAGCAGGCCAGCATTGAGGTCCTCGGCTGGCACATGCCTGCTCGCGAGCTACAGAGCGGACCACTTAACCAGAATCAGTACATATTGATGGTGAGCACTCACGAAGCCGAACGTATTGACGCGATAGTTACTGTGCGGCAATACAGGCTCGTCAGCAGCAAGGGGTGTGCATAGGCGACCGTTCACTTACACAGAAACGAAGATGATTGGTTTTCCTATGGCCACGCTGCGCTGAATGAGGACTGTACAAAGGAAACGTGTGAACGGTCGTTAATTATGCTGCACAGTCTCGACTGACACGTGGGGTCAAATTCTGGGTCGGAAGCAGCTCTGCTCATTTCGGACTGTTTATAAGTTCATATTGTTGCCTGAGCAGTGCATACTGACCCGTTCATGAACGCTCCACCCTGAAATAAAACTGCGTCAGCTGAGTCGCGGTAGAAAGTACACGAGAGACGTACATAGAACCACACCAATATTGGCAGTTTCTCCGAGGCATTCGTGCCGCTGGGCCTGAAGACCTATTTCTGCACGCTCAGCGAGTGCAATTATAGCGGACTATTTGGGCATGGAGAACGCACATTCAGGAACAAGCAGTCCTCGGAGAGCGGCGCACCCAGACTGCTGGAGGGCTGCTGCGGGCAGGCGTTCCCGAACGTGAAGGCGTTTTTGACAGTCCGTGAGGCATTCGTGATTGCTACCGGGGCTTTGAAGCGGAGTGATCCAACGGGGGGCTGGGCGAACGGCACGCCTAGCCATTTCTCGGTTCCGTTGCCAGTGCTCACTCCTCTGAACGAGCCAGCCGTGGTACGCACCACGAGAGACGCAGGAGGAGCGGCGTGCACCAAGGCGGACAGAATGGCCCCAGAGACGCAGAGATACCAGCCCAGAAGACCCTTGATCATAGCAGCACTAGTGTGTGAAGAGGCTCAAGGGGACGCAAGCCGAGGGAGTCCGACGCGTCTGAGGAGCGAGAGTTCGCCGCCGGCGCATCCTTATGTAGCACCCACCGACGCTCTTCCCCTGATTATGCATGCCTTCTTGTGCCAGCGACTCCGACTAGACTGACAGGGGCAATGGACATCGCAATATCGTCGTGGAGCACATGAGGTGGTCACTGCATGGACCTGGGAAGGGCGAAGGATAGTCTCTCTCTTTATATAGGTTTTCTCGAAGTCCATGGTGAACCGCTGATGCGCAGTCGGGCTGGAGGTGCCTATATCGACCCGTGGGCCCCGAACCGTAGGAACGTTGCTGACTGGCGGAGAGAATATAGGTGGGGGCGGGCCGCAGAAGTGGCGCATTTTGGTGGCGGAGATGGAGGGCGCATGAGCGTCCGAGATGCAGGGATGTTCGTGGGACGTACGTACAGGCGGGCAGCCGAAGAGTTCCACGGCTCCTGGGATGATCGTATAGTAGACTATCTCAGGCAGCATGGTAGCCTTGACAAAGGCCGTCTTACCTCCGCCTTGCATCTGCGGGTGCCATGGGAGGGACTGCATAAGACTGCATAGCACGCTGCGATACGAGACGCTCAGGAGGATTACGGTTGTTGGTCCATGTCAAAGTGCTGTGCTCAGTAGCGCTCCGCGCTAGCACTTTCAACTCAAGGGGCGATGGAACTGGGCCGTCGCCTGTTCCGTCTGCCGGCATGTCGCTCAAGACTCTCGCCTTCGGTCCTCTCCGGTAGGTCTTCCAAGGCGTACGGTAGGCCTAGAGTAAACCATCGCGCTGTCGAGCTTGGAGCTGGAGTGAAAAGCCATGAGATACTGATAGAGCGGCCCTATAAAAGCAAACGATTCTGAGAGTACTTGTGTTGAGTGAAACGGTATCCAGCGTTCATGTCGACGAGTTTCATGTCGGATGACACACCGCGACCGTACATAGCGCTGGCACTTTCAACGCGAGTCCGAAAATGTCGGGACGTTTGGCGCCCATTCTGGCCGCCGACGTCAGCGATCGAGTTCGGTGTTGCGCCCCTTGGCACCCGCACTCCACCGCTACGCAAGATGAATCGGCGGACTACACACGCGGGCCTGGCCCTAAGTCACTCGTTCCCTTTCCCTCCTCCAGTTCGACGAACGAGCATAGGTGTGGAAGAGCAAGCACATCTTTACTCACACCATGGAGCAAGACGCGGAGGACCAGATCTCTGTACTCACCGTCGATTCTCTTGAACCCGCCCCGGATACCGTTACGAGTGAGTGAACAGCCATGATGCATACCAGAACGGCCATAATTGAATCCTGTTATTAGGGCTCGTGAAGCGCGTTCGGACGCTTACTCTGAGGTTGCTGCCTGTTGAGGTGCCGAAAGCAAGCCTGCTAGATCCTACAAGTCGCATCATCACGCCTCAAGTCATCAATGCCTACATAGCCGCGGCCGGAGACTTCATGGAGGCTGTAGGAGACTCTTCTATCCTGACCTCGTCACGGTCGCTCACCGCTCCCGTAGCTACCGTATTGCCTCCTCCGAGCTCGGAAGGAGTTCCTGTGGGATGCTGATCACAATCCCGCGGACTACGAAGACAATATATGCAGAGGTATGCTTGCTCACGATGCTCCTTTCCGGTGCTGATATCTCCGGCAGCCATTGCATGCGCCGTATTAGCAAGACGCGTCACTCACCAGGCGCCGCCGGACAAGATGGGCCTTCTCATGTCCACCCGCTTCAGATACAGGAGACCGGACGGGAAGATCAGCGGTCGCGCAAGTGCGCTTGAGTTGGCCGTCGACACTCACTGGTGAGCCCTTAGCCATATCACGCAGCCAAGTCTTGGCCTAAGCCTTCTGTCGCGATAGCACGGTCTTCCTGTCATCAAGCGAAGCCCAAGATGGTCAGTGTGCTTACCTTATGCTGCTCGAATGCCCACTGACCTCTCTTCAGTGGTTCATGATCTGTGGACTGGACGCTTGACTCTGAAGCAAGATGGAGATGGAGACGTGACTTGTACGGAACAGTCTGACCATTGCTTCGCGTTCAGCGCTGACGGCATTGCGCGTAGTCGTTCCCTACAGCGAAGTTGCCTACGACGGTTTCTTCAGCCATCTGGATCCGCACAGATTAGGCGTACCTTGGTAAGAGACAACGACTGTCGTGCGTCGCCCTTATAATTCATCCGAATTGCTAGCTATGAGAACATCTTCCGCATCGTCGTGTGGCTGTTCTTCCTGCTAAGTTACTCTCTTGCCAGTACGTCTCCAGGCTTCTTCAGTTTGGAGTCCGCTAACCGGGACCTGCAGTCCGGGAACCTCTGGAGAAGCTTCATCCTGACTATGACGGACTCGACATCTGGGAGATCTTCCTGTATGCTATCTCGCTGTCTTTCACTATCGAAGGTACGCCCGGTATTACAAGCGTATATGCAGTCTGTTTAACCTGTCTGATTATTTCCGTAGATCTGCACAAGATCTTCAAGCTGCTGACGCTCGTCTCTTGGAACGCATTCAGTTTCTGGAACGTCGTCTCATTCGTCACCGACTGCTTGTTGACCGCGGCCTTCGTCCTTCGCATGAGTGGCATCGCGACTGTTGGCGAGCAGAGTGCGATGTTCAAGGTTCACAGCTTCCAGTGTCTCAGCTTCGCCGCGCCTCTTCTTTGGTGAGTTCCCCATTTCCTCGACACCCGATCCATTCTGACGAAGCGCGCAGGATGAGTTAGTGCCGCTCTATTCTGTGGTGTTTGTACTAGAACGCTGACATCTATGGCCA
This sequence comes from Trametes cingulata, assembly GCA_022385765.1. Classification (NCBI taxonomy): domain Eukaryota; kingdom Fungi; phylum Basidiomycota; class Agaricomycetes; order Polyporales; family Polyporaceae; genus Trametes; species Trametes cingulata. The sequence continues at coordinate 199,839 of MU277982.1, read as the reverse complement.
GAGTTGATACCTGTCTTCGACGGCTACCAGTTTGTGGGGACGATGCAGATCTGCGTGGCGCGCATGCTCCAGGAGTCCGGCATATTCTTCGCTGTGAGTTACGACGCCCCATATCTGCTCATAACACCCCTGATCAAACGTCACGTAGCTGTTGGCTCTTCTGGGAGTCGGTTTTATCCAGGGTTTGTATGCCTTGGACGTCGCTGATGGGCAGAGTGATCACCCCCATGAGGTACGTTCCAGCCATTGAAATTGGACTTGCGGAGCGTCTGATATCTTGGCTAGATCATGCACGGCCTCATCCAAGCGCTCTTGCAGTACGTTTCACGCACTACGCGTGCCTATCTCGACGATCCCGCTGACGTGTGCTCCTCAGAAACCCAACATACGACATGTTTGAGTCTTCGTAGGTGTATACTACACGCCACTCTCGCGCAGTCGCTGACGACGACCATCGACAGGCCGGCCGGATTGACGCTATACTACTTGTGAGTACGATGTGATGGCCAGCTCCAAGCCAGGTCTGACGAGGAACAGGTGGAACGTGGCGACGGTCATCATTCTGCTGAACGTCCTGATCTCTCTGTTCTCATCTGCGTATGACGACGTAAGTCTCTCCGCGGATATCGCGTCGATCGTTTACTCAACCTTGTGGCAGGTTTCCGAGGATGCGAGTGCAGAGTACTTGACGTACTTCGCAAGCAAGGTCGTCAGTATGATCAGAGCTCCTGATGAGTTCGTCTACCCTCCGCCCTTCAACGTGATCGAAGTGTTCTTCATTGCTCCGCTTGAGTACGTGATCGACGAGTTTCTTCATTACGCTTCACTGACATTCCCGATCCAGATACATCGTGAGCAAAGAGACATACACGAAGGTATGCACGCCTTGATACTGATAGACTTCGTACCATAGCTCAACCTCGTCATGTGCAGATCAACCGCTACGTGATGACGGTTGTCTTCTTCATCCCGCTGAGCATCATTGCCATCTACGAGACCGAGCTCAGGAAGCCACAAAACCGATGGCTGAGCCAGTGGTTCCGCTCGACTGACGAGGGCGGGGAGGACGTCACGCTCTTCGAGGACCCCGAGACGTCGGGAGAGGACGCGGATCGGGGCTTGCAAATCAGCAAGGTGCCGTTCAAGGACCTCGTGAAGGACTTCCCTGACGCTACACACGTACGTTCCTCGCGCATACACGTGGTGCAATCGCGCGACGATGCTGACGAGATGCTTTTTTGTAGTCGAGCGAGGCTGTCATCTTGAGGGAGATGAGGCAGCTCAAGGCGCAGATGGAGGAGCTGAAGCAATTGTTGCTGAAGAACGAGAAAGCCGCATCCTCTGCGTCGTAGCTGGCCTCGCTCGCAAAAATCTAGTGGGGTTCTTATAGGCTGACAAGCATTGATTCACGTCATGGCTACGCAGTTACGCACCCTAGTGTCTGATTGACATGTACTTCTAAGCCGAAAAATGTAGCCCTAACAGGACCCTTAACATAGTCCTGGCATCGTGGTACGAGCGTCTGAGGTTCGGCGGCACGGTATATCGACTCTCGAGGACGCGTCCGACGCGTCGCAGGCGTCTAGTTTGACACGGTCCCGTGATCACGGCTGATCGCGTTTCCTCTCTGGGCGCGTCCCTGCAGACGCCCGTCGGACTGGCTCTTCCTCCTTCCACCATCTCCTCGACTCAGGCTCAATCCAACCTCTTGATCCTCACCCTTGTGTACTTTGTATACCAAGATGATGATGGATACCTCAGAACGAGAGCGCGAGCTTCAGGCGCATATACACAGCTTGCTTTCCCTGTATGCTCGCAAACATCTCGCGACGGACCACGTCACTTGGACTGCAGAATCTGTCACAAGGGTGCGGAGGTGTTAGAGCAGTACAGCCTGCATATACACGCGGCTGACGATGCGGAGACAGTGCTTTTTTGAGTACTTACACCCCATACCTTCCACGGACCCAACAGCCGTCGCACTCCCTGTGGACCCCTTCGAGATTCTATCTCGGCGATGGGAACTATCCAGCCTTGACCCATACGAGGAAAAATGGGGAGTAGATGGGGTGTCAGAGGCACTGAGATACTTGAAAGAACAGATCGGGTTGCTCCCTCGTCAAAGTGACGCCGCGGAGAAGTATTGGAGAGATGATACGGATGGTGAGCCTATACACACGATGGAGCATGAGCATCACTCACGGACGGCAGATGCGTATGCTGGGTTCCTCCTTGAACGACCATTATCACCCGTTCTGTCTGCTCGGGCGCGACGTCAGACGCCAAGACTCGGGAAGGGCGCATATACCGCGAAGTTGCCGCAGTCGTGTGCGGACATGCTCCAGCCGTTGGCCTTGAAGACGGTCAAGGAGGTTGAGATTGAAGAGGCCGCCCTGAACGCGGATGATGTGTTGTGCGTGACTTCTGGCCAATTTGTGCGCGTTTGCGCCACGATGGCTGAACGCCGGCCAGAGGCAACAAGCTTTCCATGGCAGCCGACACGCATCGCAGCGTGCTCACCCTCCTCCAGTCCGTCCCAGCATTGGCCAAAGCCCCGGAACCCTCCACGCCACATCATGTTGTCGACTTCATACGCTCAGATTCACCTCTACCCGATGTACCTGAACTTGAGACGCTCCCTATCTTCCCGCGCAACGACGGCCAAGGGGGCAATGCGGTCAAGCTTGAGAATATGTCGCAGCTGCCGGTGACCATGCTGCCACTCGTGAAGATAAAGGAAGAGGATGAAGAAGACCTCGCAGAAGAGCATCTCGTAGTCGTAGACGGATGGAGTACGTGCCGTGAACTGCGTGAATGCAGCATAGATGCTCACATGTCCGCTGTGCAGAGGCCTTTAAATCCTCGTCACCATTGACGATTGGCACTCCCTCGCTCGCCGACAGCTCAAGTGAAGTCGATGAATTATTCATGCCTTCGTCACCTGGACCAGCCAGTCTCGAGATAGACCAGTTGTACATGGGTACGCCAGATTTCGTATGCTGCTCCCTTATGTTCGCTCATAGGTGTCACAGAGGAGTATCAGATGCCGAGGTCGAAGAGATTGGGTGGAGGCTGCGGCAATCCGTCCTTACCGACGCATAATCACAAGTATGTCCACTTGGCTCCTGACGGATGCTGAATCAACATCATGGCCACAGATTGTCAGACTTCCTGCCGTTGCTCGTGCGCCCATCTCAAACGCGTGGCCCAAGGGTCATGCAGTCTCCGAAATCACAGCCCTCTTCCCCCCGCACCACCATCACCATGTCTATGCTCGGACAGCCGCCGACGGAGCACGACGCCTCGCACTCAATCATTGGCCTGCCGGTCACTGACGAAAACCCAAGCAGTGACGATAGCATCGCGTTCGCCGTCAAGACTGTGGAGCACGCATGCGGAGACCGCATCGATGGCGACGATCCTGTAGAGTTCATCTTGAAGGAGAAGTTGGACGAGAAGGATGGACTACTCATGGATGGTGCGGTACACCACGGACCCCCTAGTCCATGACTTTCGGAGCATATGCTGATTTGTGGCGGCAGTACCCGTGATGCGTCCTCCAAACGAGCATTCTGTCGACGGCTGGGTTTTACCAACCCGGCTGGCTGACCTCCTTGTTCCCAATCCCGTGAAGCAAAGCATACACGGGGAAGGAGAGGCTACAGACCCACGCCAGCAAGCAAACTTCGTCGGTTGCCTCAAGAAGGTGAAAGGCCTCCAACCGCTGCAGATCGAGATGAGCTGGATGTAAGAGTTGGAATCGCCGGTCAATTCATCTCGTCTGACGCGACACCCCGCCCCTGTAGCCCCTTCAAGTACGGTCGGACTGTGCCAACCGACGAAGAAGTCGCAGACGTCCAAAATGATCCCTGTCCTCAGCTTGCGAAGGGTATTGACCTCGCACAGGAGGATATCATCTCGCGGCTCTCCGCTCTCCTCGACGAAAGCATGGCTTTCGGTTCCCAGCCGGTAGCACCCGACGCTGTGCCGTCGGAGACAGCCTGGTGGTCGGAAGAGCTCAGTCAGCATCCGACAACCACAAACTTCGAATTCGAAGAGGAGCAGCAGCTTATCCTGACGCGACAAGACCGCAGACGTCTTGCCGGCCTTCCACCGAGCCCCGAGACTGACAGCATCACCCCGGATGGTAACGAAGTCGTCCGTACCGGGAGCTCCGAGGAATATACACCCGTCGAGCTGGAGCATGTTCTTCCTGGCCCTGAACTCGTGCGCGGGGAAACAGAACGCCCGGCGAAGAGGGTGCGTTTCGACGAGTCTACCTTCAGCGACTCCCCCGCAGATTACACGCACGACACAAGGTTTGCCGAAGACCAAATCGCTGACGACTCTGGCATGTTCCTCTGCGACGACGTCAAGAGCACAATAGCAGATGACGCCCGAGGTTATTTCGGACAGTTTGCACACGACGCGGAGGGCTTCGAGCCACCACAGGATGACAGCGGCCTCTTTCTCGACTTGCATCCAGTACATTCCGGCAACTTTCGCTTCCACCGTGCTCCCGGATCTCTTGTTAGCGACTTCTGTTCTTCGTATGACCTAGACCCTGGCCTCTCTCCGAATTCTTCTTCCCGCTCTGACCGCTACCTTCCGGTCGGTGACGGCCGACGTGCGGAAGACTTCGAAAATCCAACTGCGGACCCGTCCTCGCATCAGCCTACCTACCACGATGCCCGCGCTGCTCTCCCACCTATGTCAGCGACTTCTTCAGTCGCCCTGCAATCTGCTTCTCTCTCGTCAACCCATACTAGTCATGACCTCCAACCAGTAATCGTCGGTCCCGCCTTGCGTGACTTCCCCGCCACGCGTGTAGCTCCTCCACTGAATACCGGTCTCGCGCCGATGTCCGCCCAACACTCTCTGACTCAGTTCCTGGCCCTCTGTGGAAAAGGCTTCCTGGTTGGTTCTAGCGACGCCTCGCATGTGCAACTACCCGATGCTGAGACGACATACTCACCACCCGCGGTGTTCGAGGTCCAAGACGTCCAAGGCCCGCCCTCTTCCGCCGATCGGACGAAGTACATGCCGTCAGAACTCGTCGACAACTCTACACTGGTTCTTCCTGCGCAGTTTGGGCGACCCGCTACTGAGCATCGCTACATGGCTTCCGTGGGCTTCATCCAACGGCGCGCTCTCGTCCGATCTCTGACTTCTCTTGCCGTTGAGCTAGTCGAACGGGAACAACTTGGCTCCGGCGCGGATGATCTCCATCTGGTTCTGGATTGCGATACCGCTGTACTCTTTGTCACACTGGAAGCTCTCCCGTCCCGTGGAGACGCGCTGGCGGCCTCGCTGACACGACTCTCCTGGCGGTTTACTCGGCTCCTGGTAGCATTCGAGTGCTACCCCGCTTCTTGGAGTTTCAAAGGCGACAAAGACTTTGCAGACAAACACGTCGCGAGCGCATGGAGTCCGCCCGTCGTCAAAGCTGTCAAGAGGCTCAGGCGCGACCTGGGGATTGCAGAAGGTATCCAGACGAAACGCGCAGCCACACTTGTCGAGTATGCTTTTGCGCACACGGTGGATGAGGCCGCGGCATTTGTGAGACTGTACGGCGACGCTGCGGCTGCAAGAGACCAATACGGTGGCATCTCTTGGCGAGAGCGCCTATGGCTGACGCACGAAGAGTATGATGTGAGTTATTGTGCTTGTAAGTGAACATGGGCTGCGGATTGACACGTCGCTATCAGGGCGAATACGACCTGTGCGGAGTCGACGGCATGAACCTATTTGCAGCGTCCCTCTTGCTCTCACAGACGAGCCTGGAAGAATTCTTGGAGAAGAGCGCTGACGAAAGGCTACTGGAGTACGGTGAATTGGTCGGGATAGAGAGGATGGTGAGACTGCCTTGCGCATTAAGGAAATCGTCATCTCCTGTGTCAGCTCCTGAACTTACATTTCAGACACGGTTCAATGTCGAGATGGCGCGACGCTTGGAGGCCATGCAGCTGCCGCCCTCTTCCCCTATCAGCGGTAATGCTTCCTCGTCGTCGAACACAGTTCCATGCACTGGGGATAGCGAGCTTGACATTTATTGATACATCATACAACCACTTGCGACACATTCTCCTCGGCCATGATACACCATTGATAGATCCTCGTTCGTGTCTGCCACGCGCGTCACGAAGAACGCCGCACTTTGAGCTATTTCGAGAGCCACAATGAATCAGCACTGCTTCCGTCTGCAAACGCATGGGTTATTTCCGTAGACACTCAGGGCGAAGCACACGCAAGGCACACCCACCTGCACCTCAGTCGATCCGAAGCTCCCACAGCTCGTCAGAGCGCGAGTTCGACGAGAGAAGGCCGCCAAACAGCACGGTCCGCGTGTTCCCGTCGGGATCAACCCAGGACGCGGGAGGGAACCACCCTCTGCCCTCCGGCGCGTCTCCGTCTATCTCAACCTTGCGCCAAGCCCACCCAGAGAGGATGTCTCCAGACGCCTTGGTGAGCACCCAAGCATCATCCCAGAAGGTCCCGGCACCTGCATGGCCCAGCGTGCTTGCGTCGCGCTCGCCATGGTAGAGGATGGCGACAGCATCGGAGAGAGCTAGGGAGCGGGATTGGAACGGCGAGAAGCCATGCACTGAGCGCGGACCAGGGCTTCCGTGAGTGGGGTCGGATGTCGGCTCGACGGTGTACCATTTGTCTTCCGCGACGGAGTAGACATCAACAGACCCGGCAACGTTCGGTAGCTCATTGCCATTGAAACCTGATAATGTCGGTTGGCCTAATTGCACCCCGGTGGATACCAGTGCGACGTACCTCCGTAACGCAACAGAACATCCGTCGGCCCAGGAATAGACGCTCCCACAAGGCATGTACCCCCACGGCCCGGTTCCGGAGCAGAGGCTAAAGTCTCCCATTTGCGCTCTTTGAAGCTGAACGCATGCAAAGTGCCCAGTCGACCAGTAGCGGGGCAACCAGCATGGATGTACAGCTTGTTCTACGACACAGGAGTGGTGAATCAGCCAATGAGTCATATTCGTTGAAAGAAACATGGACCTACGCCATGCGCAACGGCGGTATGATAGCTGCGAGGAGCGGGAGCTTCGTCTTCGTTTAGGGCAGCAATTCGCTCCCACTGCACCGAGCCCGACGCGCCATGCGACTCTTCGCCTGAACTAATAGCGGCTTTCCATATGCCCACCTGAGCTCCATCCAACGGGGTCATTTCTTTGCCTCCTCGTCCGCCCCAGACGTACAGGGCGTCCTGGTACCAAACAGCGGTAGCGCCGACCCGAGGCTCTGGGACGGACTGATCTTGAGATCCAGCTTCGAAAGACGCAGTGGAGGCAGGAGCGAGCACGAGCCACTTCTGCGACAAGTTGTTTGTGTTCAGATCGAACACATGGAGTGCACCCTTCGGCGCAACATCCTGCCCGGAGCCTGTATCGACGGGAGTACGGGGCTTGAGCTCTCCGCCGTAGACAATAAGGCGTCCGGTTTGGGTAACCGACACGCAGTGCGAGGAGCGAGCGAGAGAGGCGGACTTCGAGATGAGCGACCAGCGACCCTTGATCATCGTGAGGGTTCTCGACAGACTTGCTCCTGCAGAAGGACAAGCTTCATGAAGAGGGCGGTGGTGCGAACGGGAGCTTAGATTACTCATCTCACGTGATGCACTACGACCTATAGGGTACTCATCCTCCAATCTCGTACGACAGAGGACCAGGAACAACGCACCCTCCAAGGCCTAGAACGACGCTTGAAGCCAGAGGCTATGGCAGCTTTCCCCCGGCCGTCATGGCGGTGGGACATTTGTGCTGGATGGACAAGGTCTGCACCAGTGCTCCTTGTCGTCCATTCTCGCGGTCATGGGAGGCAATGGTTCGAGTTCAAAGTCTAATCCAGTCCTCCAATCAGATTCAAAGCAATGAAGGTAGTAATAGCTTCGTCATGAAGTTTGTCCTATGCAGCAAGCAAGACTACTTACCCATGCTAGACGGTGGAGGTTACGCGACAGACGCCCGAGCTCGGCGTTGTTTGGCCATGTTAGGATCAGAAGCCACCGCATACCAAAACGAGACAAGGTGCACAGCTCCCCCTGGCCCTTACTCTCTCGCACTATGCCACCACAGACAGCCGGCTAATAGACGGCTACACATTCAAGGCTTCGAACTTCAGCTCGGCAGGGACCACTATTGCGAGGTCTGTTACGTCGGTGACTATGCTTATAGACGCCCGATTTCCGTCATCTCTCGGTGTATCTCGAGGATGCAGCCGCTCCGAGTATTGCGACGTCTCTACCTAGCTCTACCTTCAACGATGACATCAGCAGCCGCAGGCCTGAGAAGATCTCAGACGGGGGCACACGTCCGCGCTTTTTCTCTTCCGCCTTTAACCGGCTTTGCTACCAATATGGCGCATTTCCTGCCGCATATCCAACGCGGGTGGTTGTGTCCGCGCTGCATGACACCGTGTGCTTGGGTCATACTGGGATCGTGCCTCTCTTTGGCCGTGGCGTACGGACGTTCTTACTGCTGTGCTTCCGCGCCGACGCGACTCGTACGCCCTTGGTTGGAGGGCGCGTGTGGCGCCGACGTCGGTGGTAATGTCCTCTTTGATCTCATGCTATCTTTATCAAGCTGAGTTACAATCCTTCATCAGCTGTCACATGCCGGTACGATTCGTACGCTCTTACAGCCAAAGCGCACTTCGTCCGGCATCGTCTGTAGCGTAGTGCTGAAGCCTAGCCGTGAGGGGTGTCCCTCGCGGTATCGCATTCCCGCGAGCAATGCTCTGGAATTGCGAGGTTGAGGATTGCGTTCCTGACTGCGCTGGAAACACAGGGCGAGACCTTGCACGCGATAAATAGGCCTCGCTACCACCGAGACGATAGTGAGACGTCCTCAAAGTAAGAAGTCATGTCCCAAAGTCCCAAGAAACCGTTCCGGGTAGCCATCGTGGGTGGAGGCGTGTGCGGTCTGGCGTGCGCGGTCGCCCTGCAACGCGCTGGAGTCTCCGTGGAGGTATTCGAAGCAGCGGTAGGTCTTAGTAGATACATATGTTCAGAAGCTGACTTGCTTCTAGGCAGCATTCACTGAGGTCGGCGCGGGGATCGGCCTTGGTACGTTGTCCGACCGGTACCCCATGCCCTTTGATCCACCATGTCTTATCAGTCCCACCGTGCAGGACCCAACGCCATCCGGGTGCTGAAGGCCATTGGCGTACTGGACGAGATCCTAAAGAAGACGAACCCCGCCGAACTCAGACCGAAAGGGTTTAGATTCTACTCCGGGCTCGAGGGCCATGAGCTCGTCTACGACGTATGTTCGCATTTGTCGCTACGACGATGTCCGGACTCTCACGACATTCCAGTACCCTATACACCCGGAGGACGCGAGCATCAGCATGCACCGGTGCGCATTCCCAAGCCCACTCCACAACGACTTCTGCGTTCTGTGACTAATGATGGCCCCACGTGTGCACGGCGCACAGTGCGGCCTTTCTCGACGCTCTCGTCGGCGCCGTGGACCCACGCACCACCCACTTCAACAAACGCTGCACCTCTATCTCGGACTCTCCCACCAATCCGGCGCGTATCATTGTGCATTTCGCGGACGGGAGCACCCACGAGGCAGATGTCGTGCTTGGCGCTGACGGTATTAGAAGCACCGTGCGCAGCTACGTGCTCGGCGGGGTGGGAGCCAAGGCCGCGTTCAGCAACACGGTCGCGTACCGGGCCTTGATCCCTCACGCCGCCCTCAAGGCAGCGGGTTTCAAGACGGACGTATCGGACACGCCGGCGTGCTTCATGGGGCCAAGCAAGGTGCGCCACATACCTGGCATGGCCGTTGCGGGGGCGGGTCGTGCTTAGGTCCGTCGGATCCGCAGCATATCGTCGTCGTTCCCATAAAGAACGGGCAGTTGGTGCGTGGCCGCGACGTCATGGTGCTTCCCGCTGCTTACCTTCTTCACTTCCGCGCCAGATCAACGTCGCCGCCTTTGCAGCGCGGTACGACGTTCCCATCGGTTCTCAGCTTCTGTCCGAGGGTTCGCGCTGGGTGGAGGAGGTACCTCGCGAGGAGATGCAGAAGGAGTACGATGGCTGGGGTCCCGACATCAGCGCCCTTCTTCGGTGCATGCCGGAGAAGGCGAGCAGATGGTCCGTCCATGTTGTACATCCAGCACTTGAGACCTACGCGAAGGGACATGTCGCGCTTCTTGGTGACGCGGTACGTTATCTCGCAAAATATCGCGACATAGAATCTGGAAGGAAACATGATTTACTCACCTTCATTCCACTTGGAAGGCGCACGGCATGTTGCCTCACCTCGGTGCCGGAGCCAGCCAAGGTCTTGAAGACGCCTTTGTTCTAGTAGGGTTGCTCAGCCACCCGGAAGCCAACCTCGACAACATACAGGTACTTACAGCTTCTACTGTGCCCGGCAACAAGGTGCTCACGGTCTTATAGGCGGTGCTTCAGACATACTCCCAGATCAGGCGCCCCCGTGCCCAATTCGTCTGGGACGCCAGCCTTCGCGCTGGGATGACGTACGACTTCCACGGAGAGCAAGCTGTCCCTGTCAACACCCTCCGGGAGGAGTTACAAGATTTGTGGAAAGCAGTCTGGCACTACGACTTGGACGGCGACTTGATAGCAGCAGTAGCTTCACTGCGCCAAAGCGGAGCGTTCAAGGCTTTCTAGTCGCCAATATTTACCTGTGAGCAACGGACGAATACGAACGTGGTCTGCATAGTACCCTTTAGTTAACACGTGTGTCTTGATACAATAGGCATGTCATTGATCAGTAGGGAGAATATGCTAGACTGGAGAACTATAGTACATGTGCAAGGAACGCACGAGCCATAACCATACATCAAAGAAGGGGACAGAGCAAGCGCTTATGCACCGAAACCGTAAAGAGTGCGACCAGAGCGCTTGAGGGCGTAGACGACATCCAGTGCGGTCACGGTTTTCCTGTGAGCCTGGATCAGAGGGTTGCCCGCGTGGCACGGAGGGATGTGCACTGACCTCTTTGCGTGCTCAGTGTAGGTGACAGAGTCACGGATGACGTTCTCCAAGAAGATCTTGAGGACACCACGCGTCTCCTCGTAAATCAGACCAGAGATACGCTTGACACCACCACGACGGGCGAGACGACGGATAGCCTATACCAGGTGGTCAGTACATCTCGGTACAGGGCGGAACACATCGCATATACGCATGCCACTCACCGGCTTGGTGATACCCTGAATATTGTCGCGGAGGATCTTACGGTGACGCTTGGCGCCGCCCTTTCCGAGACCCTACACAACGCGACTTGTCGGTCAGATGCAAAGAACAGATCATGGGAGGTAAGTGAACTCGCCTTGCCACCCTTTCCGCGTCCGGACATGTTGCTCGAGTGAGAGTACTGTGGGGATGAAAGTGTAGAAGATGTGGTTTGTAGGCGCCGCAGAGACGGTGGCTCAGAGTAGGCAGATGGTGGTTGGAACGCAAGTCGCGTCGGACGCGTTTCGCGACTGTAAACCACGCGCGTTTGCACTTGTTTGGCTCCTTCACGTGATGCGGGGGAACGCGTCGGAATGTTTGGCGCCGGGCGTGCGAGTGCTGTGCACTGTGTCCGGAGACCGTCATCGTGCTCTCAGGCTTGCCATGCTCCTGCGCTCTCTTGCTCGTCCTACTCTCATCTCTCGCCAGCTGCCCCGGCATCAGTCCATCTTGACCAGGGCGATGTCTGTAACGCACGTTGACAACACCACCCAGCTTGACGGGATCTTGTCGAGATCGAAGGACAAGCTCTCGGTAAGCCCTGCAAACAGGCACCGCGACGACTGGGTCCCGAGCTGAGAGCACTTTGTCATCAGGTCATCGACTTCCATGCGACATGGTATGCTGATACAGCACTGTTTGGGAATGGGTTAAGCTGAACCTGTGAGAGGTGCGGTCCCTGCCATATGATTGCTCCGACGTACGAGGCGTTGGCGAAGCAGTACCCCAATGTCAACTTCTTGAAGTGCGACGTCGACCAGGCTAAGGATGTAGCGGGCCGATACCGCATTACCGCTATGTGCGTATGAGCGTTGATCCGAAGAAGCCTCGGAGCTGAACTGGCGAGGCGCAGGCCAACCTTTGTCTTCCTCAAGGGCGCGTCCGAAGTCGAGAGAGTCCGCGGCGCCAACAAGCCGTGAGTTCTGCCGCCAACTGTCTTACAGGACTCGAAGTGAAGCGTTTGATGTTCACCTTGTTTTCCGCACAGCGCTCTCGAAGCCGCCGTGCGTCGCCATTCCTCTGGTTCAACCGGCGGTGCTTTCTCGGGCACAGGCCACAAGCTCGGCGACGGTTCTTCTTCGACGGGGTCAGGTCCAGGAGGAGACGGAGGTGTAGTCGCTTTCCAACGGCTCGACCCTCAGGTGAAGGTTTTCCTGTGTCTTCTCGGAGGGTACATGCTCTTTTGGTGGCTCAAATAAGTGCGTGTCATCTGTTTGTCCTTGGCATACTAGTTGTACTATGACACCATGATTATAATATGGCTGTCCCGGTCGGGTGGGAAGTCGCACCCGCAACGCCTGGCCTATGACGTTGGAAATTGCAATCGCCGATCATGCCCTTTGGAATAGCTGTAGCGACGTCCAGCCCGGTCAGAAGCGTACGTCAATCCACTAAACCTGGCTTCTGTGAATTGATCAGTCCGGTCTGTCAGAGTTAGAACATACATACGTTCTGTATGGAGTGTTAAGCGCCCCGTTCGCGCTCCGAGCTTGACCAATCGTCTTTGCAAAGGAGGAGACTCACTCAGGATGGCCCGCCACTCCAAGACCCTGATTAGACTTACTCGGCGTCGCTCCGAGAGGTGCTAAGGGAAGTCCACATCCGGTATTGTCGGTGAAGAAGCGGTATGGCGCGGGCTTGACCCGGCGATATCAGTAGCTTCTTGACCCGCCGGCAGTGGTCGCGCGCGTGTCCCGCCACCGCCGGGACTTGTCCAATGCGACGTCGAGCCCAGGACATGACGCACCGCGGGCGTTGCGGACGTAGAACACTTGAGGTCGGGCACCCGAGGTGCGCCCTCGTTGTCGCGGCGTTCCGAGGACGACTTCGATGATCCCTGTCCAATGCCAAGACGCGATAGCGCTGCTCGTTGAGAGCGTCAAAGGGCGTCACCGCCTGCGCGAAGGTATTCGGCGCTGCGAAACCCTGCACGTTTGATATTGCTGATACGTCGCCACTCGATGACAGCGGTTGAGCGATAATCCTTGATCGTATTCGTACCAGTCGCTGACGAGTTTGATCATCCGCCGACCATCGTGGCGTCTCGTACAGCGGACTGTGCGCGTCGCGACTCGTTAGCTCAAAGCTCAAACTACCCCGAGGCTGAGGTCGAGCGTTGGATAGCGTGCACCCCAGCCGCTCAAGTAAGATAGAGCGTAGACAACGTTCATCCTAGCAGCTCGCTAACACTGTTCGGGACGTAGCCTTCGGACGAATCATCCCGCATTATACATAATCCCACAGCATCTGATAACCCCCTGGGAAGAGAACCCGGCGGTCAAAGTAGGAGGATTTCTTGGCAGCGATTATTTTCTCAAGAGGACCCTCTTCGCGAACCCTGTTGTCACCCTTGGAGTGGTGCAGTCGGGGCGTCGGCTAGCAGTGGCTGCGGTTGCAGGGAATTAGGAATAAGCGAGCTCGCGCAAGACCAACGTTCGACCTTCGCACGGCGTTCTCCGCTGAGCGGAGGCTTCTAGGGAGTGACAGCTGCTGACGCTATGAGTACTCAATCCGAGCTGCAAATGCTGACTTCTCCTGCAGTAATCAAGTACTATTGACAAGGCTTCCGACATGGCACTCGAGGCGCGCCCGCATTTGTACGATCCCCGAGCATGCCACCGAGCAATGTCAAGGTTGACGACTGCCGTATCAGGCTCACCACGGACCGCAGTCATTCGCACCGCATTCCTTGCGGCAATCGTGCTCCCGACCCTTATGTCTCGCACGAGGAAGCGGAAGACGGACGCGGGCAAAGGTGATCTCTTCCTGACTTGGCCTAAGCAGGAAGCACAATGCCCATCGTTTCACAAGGTTGCCTTCTGAACGGGAAAGCCGACAACCATCCTTTGCGGTCGGGGTGACTCGGGGTCGCCCCGAAGCGTGCGGCGCACAAACCAGACTTCCGGATGGCGTGCGGTGCGCCTCAGTGGCATCCCAGCGGCTACCGATAGTTGCGAGTTCAGAAACTCAGAAGACAACAGGGCGGCGGGTGGGAGCACACGGTCAGCGCCAATAGCATGCGACCCCGGTTGATTCGTCACCATGGGCTGCACAAACCCATCGCATGTCCGGGCTTCATGCTCGTCCACCTTATCGCCGGAACTGCTCAATCCTCCCGCAGAACCGGTCGTTCGGTATGTCTTCCGTATCGGATAGGTAACGTCAATCTTCTCCGGGCGCTAACGATCCAAGATCCACTCCCAGAAGCGTTGGCCCACGACACACGGTCGGCGATGCGACATGTTTGCTCGCTTACCGACCCAATTGCGGAATTATTTTGCAGAGGTGAAAGGTCGTCCTGCACTGCAATAAAGAGACTGCGCCAAGCGGGCCCGCTCCCCAGTTCCCCCTCGCCTGCGCAGGTTCTCTAGCCCGGTTGCGCCATGTCGATACCTCTGGCCTTCCTCGCCGACCTACCGAACCCGACGCCTGGTGTCTCCCTGGGTGACCAACTCGCCCAGGTTGTGACTGACTCCGGACGTGTGTCGACGCTCCTGGACTGTCTATCCACGACAGACGCTCCTGCCCTTTGGTCCACTTCCGCTTCCCGCCCGCCCGTAACCCATGCTACTCTCCATCGCTTCATCTCCAGGTTCTGTCTTCCGACCTCGGGCCTCCACGCTCGGCTCGGTCCCAATGACCGCGTCATGGTCGTACTCCCGACAAGTCCCGAGAATGCCGTCGCCCTCCTCGCGGTCTCCAGCTACCATACGTGCGCTCCCGTGAACTCCGGATGTACCGCAGGGGAACTGAGCGAGGATGCGCGCCGCCTGTGTGCGAAGGCGGTTCTCACGACCACCGACGCGGTCGAGAGGCTCGAACTCCGGAAACTGAGGGAGGAGCTCCGGTGCGAAGTGATCTTCGTCCACCCCCGATCTGACGGCCCCGCCGGCCTCTTCGACATGTCCGTGATGGATGAAAGTGACGATGATGAGAACTGGTCTGTTGTCCAACAAACGTCGCGACAGCCTTCGCAGCTGCACGGTCTGTACGACAAGTCCCTGGTGCTGCACACGTCAGGCACGAGTGGCAAGAAGAAGGTCCGTGGTTTATTGATGCTGTCGGAGACGGAAAGCTCATACATCATGATATTATTAGGTGGTACCTTACACCCTACGTACTCTCATCGTTGGAACTTGTGCGGTCATGCGCTCTTGGGATTTGAGATCGGAGGATGTAAACAGTAAGTGGCATGCGGCCTCGAGCGGTCTGTGGTTTCACTCAACGTCGTAATCTCAGTGAACATGATGCCGCTCTTCCATGTCGGCGGCATAGTGCGGAACCTCTGGGCTCCCGTCTTCTCTGGCGGGAGCGCTATCATGTGTCCAGGGTTTGACAGCACCGCATTCTGGCCGATCGTAATGGCTCGCGGAGCTACCTGGTATGGATGATCTCGAGCGTTTGCGCCGTCTTCTTCACTCACGTCACCATCTAGGTATTATGCGGCGCCCACGATGCACCATGCTATTTTGGCGTCGAAGCCGGAGTCCGTCGTTCCCTCACGGGACACCCGCATCCGTATGGTCGCGAATGCGGCGGGAGGCTTGTTGCCCACGCTTGCGGTGCAACTCCGTGAGACGTTCGGAGCTGTCATCCTTCCTTCCTATGGTATGACGGAGTGTATGCCCATCGCCTCTCCACCCACGACCTATGCTTTGGAACGCCCTGGATGTTCGGGTATTGCCTGCGGTCCCTATCTGTCCATCCGGGATCCATCCAACCTGGAGCACGAGATGCCTGGCGGAGCGACTGGTGCCGTTTCAGTTCGCGGCCTTCCGACCTTCGATGGGTATGAGACAGGGCCCGACGCCCCTCTGGACACATCGGCCTTCTCTTCGGAGGGTTGGTTCGACTCTGGCGACGTCGGCTACATGGACGAAGATGGGTACCTCTACATCACGGGGCGGTCCAAAGAGATCATCAACAAGGGCGGAGAAGTCATCTCGCCCTTCGAGATCGAAGAGGCCATTGTCTCCGTAGCCAAAGACCGCGTTAAGTCCACGATCGCGTTCTCCATTCCTCACGACGTCCTTCAGGAGACCATTGGAGTCGTAATCGTCCCCGTCCCCGGCCGCCCTCGCATCGGTCTCTCCGAGCTGTTGGACTTGCTCAAGGTTCAGCTTCACCCTTCGAAATGGCCTTTTGCCGTCGTGTACATGGACGACCTCCCGAAGAACAGTGCTGGGAAGCCCCTGAGAATTCGCCTCGCCGAGCGTCTTGGCATGAAGTGCTTGACCGACGATACTCCCGCGATCTCACGGCATTACGAGGCTGCAGTGCCGGACAAGAACGCACCCCTTTCTCAGCCCATTCCATGCTCTACGGTCTCTCTGGACTTGCCATCGGTGGAACGTGCCATTGCGGCGATCAACGGTGTCCAGGAGGTCGCTGCCAGACTCCAGCACAACGGGGCCCCGGAGGCATTCGTCGCTGTTGGGCCCTCCTCTGGGCTCGACTCCGCCGCAATAGTTCACGCGCTCGTGGACATCGTTCCTGGCTATGCTATTCCCTCTCCTCTGCACGTCTTTAGTGGGACTCTGGCGCGCACGCAAGACCGTATGGTCGACTGGGACGCAATGGCGGCCGAAATCGGGCGCCGGAACGCCAGCCAGATGTCTTCTCAGGCGTTGACCATTCGGGACATCGTTGCGGAGCTCCTGGACAAGGACCCAAGTTCCATCACGGGCGATAGCGACTTCTTCCTTCTCGGCGGCAACTCTCTGCTTCTAGGGCGGCTCGCGCATTTGATTCGGAAAGAGACTGGGGTGACCGTCCGAGTACCCTCGATCTTCACACACAGCACGATCAGTGGTATCGCTTCACTGGTAGAAGCCGACGAGTCTTCGGCCCCAAACAGCGCAGACAAGACCGCCGTCAACACCATCGCCAACTCTCCTGCGTCTTCCTCAAAGTCGTCCAGCTCTTTGGACCTCCCTGCCCTCGAGTATGGCCTGCCTGCCGAGGATCGCGGTCGTAGTCAGACCCACCCACTGTCACTCATTATCCAAGCCATTCCTTTGATCTTCTTCTATCCTCTAAAAGCCGCCTTCACGTGGACCGGCATTGTCTATATTCTTGCACTCTCTACTAGATTTATCTCGTCCGGCTACTGGGTTCGCATCGGGTTCCTTCTGGTGGCTGTCATCGCATCCAGGCTTGCGACGCGGATCTTCTTCCCCCTCCTGAGCATCGCGGTCAAGTGGGCGGTAATCGGTCGCTACAAGCCAGGGACTTACCGCTTCTGGAGCAACTACCATCTGCGCTGGTGGATCACCAACCAATTCCTCAGGTGTGCGGGGCGTGGCATCTTCGCTATGCATCCCTCCCTCGAACTTCTCTACCTCCGGCTGCTTGGGGCGAAAATCGGCAACGACGTACACATCAGCTCGAACGCGAAGTTGGGGGAGTATGACTTGCTCACGCTCCACGACGGGTGTCGGATCGACAATGCTCTCGTCCGCGGCTTCTGCGTAGAGCGGGATGGTTGTTTCCGCCTCGATCCTATCGTCGTTGGGCGTGGTGCGACAATCAACACTTATACGCAGGTCGCCCCTGGCGCCGTCATCCCAGATGGCGCAGTCTACGGCCCCCACGCGTCGTCTCACGATGAGCCCTCTCCCAACAACCTTGTTCATGCGAACAGCGCGGTCGTTGCTGAACCTCATTGGGCGTTGAAGGCATTCGTTGCTGGACCGATTATCTTCATCGTCAAGGTTGCCGCGCACGTACCATGGTTCGCTGCCCTGGTCATCCTCCTCGCACAACCTCCTCCACCCGGCAACCTCGGCTCCGAGCTCGAGCGCGTCATAGTATGGTTCGCCTCTCCGGATCGTGTGGCTTGGCACAGTCTTGCTCGCATTGTCCGTGTCATCTTCCCTCCCGTCCTGCAGATCATCTTCGGCATCATTATCAAGCGGCTCATGGGACTTAACCGCGAAGGGCCCGCAGCCCAGGAGTCACAGTGGTCCCTGCTCCGCCGATACATCAACCACAGCTTGCTCAGCCAGAAAGCACTCAAACGTGCATACGACATCATCGGGTCTCATTACGAGATGACGTCTGTCATCTGGCGATGCATGGGCGCAAAGGTCGGGAAGCGTGTGTACTGGCCCGGCTCCGGCTTGTACTGTCCGGATCCGGAATTGTTGGAGATTGGAGACGACGTCGTCTTTGGGTCCCGCTCGGAGATCTACACCACTGACGGCCTCGGCTCCGAGAGGGTCGTGGTTGGAAACGGTGCGATGATTGCAGACCGCGTCGTCTTACTTCCGGGCTCCTCTGTGGGGAAGCGCACCGTGATGGGCTCCGGGGCTCTTGGTCGGCGTGGCGGTGTCTACGAGGACGGGTCGGTTTGGATGGGTTCAGAGGGCGGCGAGGCTGTCTGCTTCAAGAGAGGCAGTAAAGAGGCAGACGACGGCACGCCAACCACGACACCATTCGGGCGCGCATTCTACGAGCGCAAGGCGCCCTTCTTCGTCTTCCCATACCCGATGCTCGTGCTCATCAACGTCGGCGTGGCCATCCTCTCCGCAGGCTTCTGGTCGATCGGTCCGGTCGTCGGCATGCAAGTTCTGAACCAGCTGCGCATCCATCTCTCGTATCTTCACCTGTTCCACGACGGTCATCGACAGATCTTCGTTCTCTTCGGTCTGATTGGTCTATGGTTCACCGCGACATTCAACGTCCAGGCTGTTGTCGCGCTCCTTTGGGTTATCGCCACAAAATGGGTCGTCATCGGACGCCGCAAGGAGGGCAGTTACAACTGGGACGAGAGCTCGTACTGCCAGCGCTGGCAGCTTCACCTTGTCCTCTCTAAGCCTCTCTACCGCGGCTATGGCAACGGCGGCATTCTCGGGAGCATCAGTGGCACTGCCTACATGGTGTGGTACCTCCGCGCCTTGGGTGCGAAGATTGGCAAGGACTGCGCCATCTTCGCGGGCGGCCGTATCGGGCTTATGACCGAACCCGAGTTGGTCGAACTCGGAGATCATGTCGCGCTAGACGACTGCTCCGTCGTCGCGCACATCAACTCTCGCGGGCAGTTCTCCCTCAACCGCCTGACGATAGGCGCTGGGTGAGTACATTGTTTACTCCGCACTCGCTCACGTCTGACAACATACGTGCCTCGTAGATCCGCGATGCGTTCGGGCTCTCGTTTGCTCTCCGGAGCATCAATGGAAGAGAGCTCTATGCTGCTCGAACACACCCTCCTCACCTCCGGCGAGATCGCGGAGTCGGGCGGCGTCTACTCTGGATGGCCGGCGCACCGGCTCGACCAGGACACGTACCTCCGGAAGCAGACTCCTTCCCAGCTCCTGTCCGCCATCGACTACAGCTCGTACTACAACAACCTCCAGAAGGAGCACATCCAGCTCGAGAGCGAGAGGCGCCAGCTCGACAAGAAGCTCGAGCGCCATCAGCGCGAGCTCAGGGAGGCCAAGAGGCGGCTGGAGGCGATGCTGCAGACGACGGAAGTGCTCCGCGGCTCGACGTACGGTCCTCCAAAACCGTGAGGTTGACCGGCGAGGATTGGACTACGTGTAGGATCGCTCGTATCTTGTTTCATCTGTTTGTCTCGATTAGATCATAGACTCGGATAGGATTGGGTTGCTGTATTGGTAGCAGCGCTGTTGATAGCTATTCGTTTACCCCCGCACTGTCGTTTCCGTCCCATCGCTCCTTATAGTTTACCCCCACCGTCATCGTTGTATGAGTGTTTTTGCTCAACTTATGCATTAATCGTAGTTCCTATAGATGGTCGTCGTACGTCCATTCATTTGGACTGCTGGCCGTAGAGGCATGATTCGGAAGCGTGGGCGCAACGAGCTATCTTCGGAGCCGGCATGCTGAATCGAAGAAGACGACAGCACTATAGTACATGGGGAACTCCACTCAAGCCGTGGTGAGCCTATAGTCTTGCCGACCGACGGCGAGGATATTCCGTTCAACTCCTCGTTCCTTCAATCTCGCGTTCCACCAGTCGATGCGAGCTCTTGTATCCAGGTCATCCTCAGGGAGCTCTGGCAGTCCCCAGTATTTCTGGCCACTGTTAGCCCCAGGAATCGACCAGCACGTCATCATATTCCTCGGGCGATGACCACGGGCATATTTCGCTCTACAGAGTGTCAGCCTGCGCACCAAGCGCGTTTCGACTAGCATACTCGAGCACGCACAGATCGGTTTTCATATGGTCGCTGTCATTAGCGGGACAGACGTAGGCCTGCGTGGCCAGGGCTTTGTGTTCGCCATTGACCCCACTGATGATGAGATGGACGTGCCCCGCACGCCGGCCCAGCATCTCGGAGCCATAGTCGCCTGGGCGTATGCTGAGGACTTCCGCACGGCCGTGTGCGTTCGTCTGCACTTTCCCGCGTAAGGTCCAGGAGGCGAAGTAGTAGCTGCCGTCGGGATCGGCCTGCCACCAATCAAGGGTCGCATGCGAGATAGGCTCCCCCTTCTCGTCCTTGACTTCGAAGAGGAAGAGGAAGGGGCCGAATTCTACGTCAATGAGCACCAGCACCGTTCAGGAGCAATCTTTCCAGAGTTGAAGAGGCCACTCCGTAAATGGGGTGCGCTTACCGTTGAGAAGGGCTTCCGGAGCTAAGACGGCTTTCCCGTCCTCGATTTGTCGCTTTGGTGCGCCGAGAATGTAGAAGGGCCCTGAGAAATTGACAGTGAAAGGTGAGACTCTGCGACGCGTTTCGCTCCACTAGCAGCATACCTTCAACGTCGTCCTTCTCATTCCGTCCCCGCAGTCCTAGCGACCACACCAGAGGGTTATCAACGACAACCATAATCCATGCTGACCGGATGAAGCTGATGAGCCGTGTCAAGAGACCAACACCGATGTAAGGCGCCCAGTTTGCCACCGTCGAGACCTGTGCCATGATACTTCGAGTTCGCTGACAAGCGATGATGAACCCGGGCGAGCAAGGTGTGGATCGGCGCGAACGGGGAGGCCCCGAGGTATATATGCCTCTCGATTCCCCCTGTGAACACTCCCCCTGTGTCAGACCCTGCGGTCTCGTGCCCATTGTCCAGATGCAACTGAGATGGCGTGGTAGTTCGATAGATGCGCAGCGGTCATTCTAAGCTCTTCCCAAAACAATGCAATCGCCGAATGCATCAGCATTACACTAGCAGCACACTGCTCTATGTTGCTGCTATGCAGTAGCGCCAGCCATGCTCAACCTGCGGTATGTGCTATGGGCCAGAATGAGCAACCAGCAAATGCTAGTGAAGTCCCGAGCGTACCGCGCTTTAGCACAACCTCAAAATCGGCTGTGATCCATGCATACATAACTCAGCTCACTTTCGAGGGCATCAAAGGCGAAAGATTACTTGGCAGGAATTCGCAGTGCAGTACTGAGTAGGGAGGAAACGACAGGCGCCCGCAAGCGCGTCGCGTCGCGCCGAATTTCCCTACGGTCACGTGCGCCATCCAGCTAGGGCGCGTCTGTGTTGCAGGTTGCTGCAGTCTGCCTTTGTTCCCTCCTCTCATGTCCTCTACGTCTCAAGGCTTCTCTTCACGACTGCCTTAACCGCTTTGAACGACACTGCACAAGATCTGCTCACTGTGTATCATCGAACTCACTCAGGGACGCCAGCAAGACTCCACGACTCACGCTGCTCACTGCACCATGTCCGCAGCCAAACCCGCTGTGAGCGGGGCAACGCCAGGACCCCCTCAACCACCACCACGAATACCGGAGAGTTTTATTGAAGTCCCTGACCAGCGACGATATGTTCTGAGTTTGGGTGTGGCATGTCAGGTACGTGTTTAACTCATCAAGCCATGTGGCGCGTATGTCGTTCGGCTGTATGTTGGCAATGCGAGGCCAAGCTGCTCGGTTGTAACGAAATGCACATTGTTCAAACTGGAAGCTGACATGACTTCAGGCAGTTAAAGTCTTTGACTTGTTACGATACTGGCTGTGGCCAAGTGACGTACCGCTACACCTTGCAAGAAAATGGATGCTAGTGGACTTCCTGTTCTGCACAACACTCTCCTGGCTGCGTATACCGCGGCTGAGATACAGCACCGCCGTAGTCGCTCTTCAGATTATATCCTTGTGGCTATTCGATGGCCTGGCGTTCGGCGGAATTTCCGTCAATGTAGGTGTCGGCGGTCCGTGGATACAAACGGGTCGCTCTACAGGTATGCAAACTCGTACAACGCCTCGCTATGCGACTTCGATCTCTGAACAGGGCCTCCAGGGACCAGGACATCTGCCATCTGGGACTTCCTACCCGATCTCGGCCTCCCTGTCTTGTACGGCGCGAAGGACACCCACCTCCTTGGACAGCACACAGTGCGCATGTCTCCCATCAGCACGGCACAGCTCAACCCCCAAGGCGAGACATTCTGTCTGGCGGACCCGTCCTCTCATGTCCTTGTCCCACTCCTGCTCAACAACACCTCTCCGAGCAGCGTCAGGTATACCCTTACGCCTCTCGCCTACTCAGAGTCCTCCAAGAACTCCGGGAAGATCGAACACCTGGAGCTCTCTGCGAAGGACCTGCGTGCCATCGAGCAGAGCCGTGTAGAGCACTTGCAGCTCGTGCGCGCGGCCGCCGCAAAGAAAGAGATCGAAGAGTATGATGAGTATGACGACGAGGACGAAGAAGAGCTCACGACCTCCACGGGCCACGGTCACTTGCAGAAGACCCAAGACATGACATACATTCGCGTTACGAAACCGGGCACTCTGCGCCTGGAACGTGTCGTCGACCAGTCAAACGTTGATGCGCGCCTAATCTATCCTAACGAGATCACGATCGTTCCATGCCCTCGTGCCGAGTTCACACCGGAGAGCATCGCACAGACACAGGACGTGCGCTGTGCTACTTCTCGCCTTGTCAGCGGTGCAGGCGAGGAGGTCCAGCTGGAGATTGACATCTACGGCGTCCCTCCACTCAGCCTGCGCTGGACCCGCGAGGTGGGCTCCCGTCATGAATCCTTCATGGTCGAGGGCATCGAAGGTGCGGAACATGAGCACAAGACCCATCCAAACGAGGACGACCGCCGTGTTTCGGGCGTACTCGGACAGCGCGCGCCCACCCGGGTGAAAGTTCCGCTGACGGTCGTGCTTGATTCCCTGGGTACGCACACCTACACTCTGGAATCCGTGACGGATGCGCTCGGCAATGTCGCCAAGGCTGGTCAGCCTGTGGATGCCGCACTGGCTGTCAGCACTCGTAAAACGCCTCCTACTGGTCACTCGCACGACCCTGCGCGGTCCACCCGCTCGGTCACCGTCCTGCGTCGTCCGGGTGTTTCCTTCAAGCACTGTGGCCCAGGACAGCCGGCATCCCTGCTCATCGGCTCAGAAGCCCCGCTGACTATCTCGACGCTCGAGGCTGACGCCCAAGACGCACCATGGGACGTCACCGTACGTTACGACCCACCCACGGAGGAAGGTGGCAAGCCGAGCAAGAGGTACAAGGGCTGGGAGAAGACGCTAACGACCCAAAACGACCGCAAGGAACTCACGCTCCGCGCCAACGCGCCAGGAGAGTACACGATCGTCGGAGTCCACGGACGGCATTGCGAGGGTGACGTACTGAGCCCCGAAACCTGCAAAGTCGTCGAGCGGCCGCTGCCTACCGCGGAGATTGAGTGGAAGAAGATTCATGAATGGTACGTAGGCTCGTCATTTCGTCGCGTTCCCTTCCATTGAACTGCCACAACAGCTCGGGCGATACTGGGGTCTCTGCGTCACTCGTGCTCCACGGCACGCCGCCGTTCACGGTCTGGTACCGCTCGCAGCGGGACAACGAGGCACCGAAGGACGTGCCGAAAAATTTTGCGAGCTCGCGCGGCGAGCTGACGGTTCAGCCGGACCGCAGCGGGCATTACACGTTCAGGTTTACGCATATGAGCGACGCGAACTACAAGAAGATTGAACTGAAGGGCCCGGTGATCGAGCTCGACGTGCACCCCCCGCCTGCGGCGGACTTCGTCAGCAATGCGCACGGCGGCAGGGGTAAGAAGAGCATCAGTAGCTGTTCGGGCAATATGGTCGATGTGGATGTCGAGCTTCGGGTGAGTCTCCTTCCGTGTCATGACACGACATCGGGCGGTGAGACTGAATATGGTGGTGTAGGGTACCGCACCGTGGAACGTCGAGGTCCAGATTGTTGGACCCAAGGGCTCAGAGGTCATACCGTTCACCGGCATCAAGGCCGCGAGGAAGACTTTGTCGCTCCCGATACCCAAGGCTATTGACAAAGACGGCGGCACATTCGAGATTGACCTCAGTGCGTGTCCCCATCCGGTTTGTCAGATAAACAATGCGCTGAAGTGAATCACAGTCAGCGTCGAGGACGCTTATGGTTGCAAACGCTCGGTCTCCGTGCCCGGTGTTGCGGTCAACGTCCGCCGTATACTTGTGCGTTTGTCCTGCCTTATGGAGGAATTGTCTTATCACTGATATCGCATATAGCCTACCGTTAAATTCTACGGCAAAGCAGACCAGCGACATGTCACTGTGCTCGACCACGAGCAGGCTGTCCTTCCGCTTCGATTGACTGGCGAAGGGGTGCGTGTTGTCGCGAGAACTTACTCTAACTCTAACTGACTTATGGACCAACAGCCTTGGCGTGTGAAGTACCGCAGACAAGAGGCTCCGGAGAGAACCATGACAGCGACTCTCAGATCACCCAATGACGAGCTGCGTGTTAGCGCGAAGGGTACCTATGAGCTCCTGGAGGTGAGAACGCTTCTTGGCGGACCCTGTTGACTCCTTCGCACGTTGCTTACCCTTGCACAGGTATCCGACTCCCAATGCCCCGGATCCGTCATCGCGAGCGACGCGACTTACCGCGTTGATCACGTCCCGAGGCCGTCGGCGAAGCTTTCTGCGGATGTGCAAGCGACATACGAACGCTTCAACGGCTCGCACATCCTCCCGCCGATATGCGAAGGCCTTAACGAGCATGTTGACCTCGACCTCACCGGTAATCATCACGTTCCCAGCGTCCGCAGTCACTGTATCGCTGACATGTGTGAAAGGCCGGCCGCCGTTCCAGATAATGTACAACATTGCCAAGGATGACGGGTTCGGTGCGACCAAGCTTCTCGACCAGCCGACGTTCAGCAGTATCCAGCCTCGCACCCGGTTCCAGCTCCGCACATCAGAGCCCGGTCGCGTCTATTACGAGGTGAAGCAGATCGGAGATGCTGCCTATCCCCTTGCCAAGAACAAGGACGCGATAATCCCACGTTCGGAACGCCTTCTGTTCGAACAGCAGGTGCTCATGCGCCCGTCTGCCCGGTTCAAGAACCATAACCGTCTCTCCTACTGCCTCAACGACCCCTTCACTGCTCATGACTACTCAGACGGCAATGGTCTCGTCGTCCTCGAGGGCACGCCTCCCTTCCAGCTGCAGGTCTCCGTGCGGAACCTCGCTGCGAGCGAAGTGTACACCGAGACCATTGAGCTGCACGATGCGAACTGGCGCGTTCATCTGCCCAACTACAGCTTCCGCTCGATTGGGCCGCATCAGGTGACGATCGAGTCCGTGCGGGATGCCAGCCACTGCGAGCAGGTCGCCCCAGACCCGTTGTATAGGAGCATCTGGGTGGACGTCGCGGAGACCGCCGCGATCATACCGTTCAGCAGGCGCGAGGACTACTGTGTCGGAGACGTCATCCCCTTCCAGCTCGAGGGCACTCCTCCATGGACCATCGGGTACGTCTCACTATCTTCCCTTCAGGAAAAGTTGACCACCAACACACGTGTACACAGATACCGCATCAACGGCAAGTCGCACACGCA
Source organism: Trametes cingulata (assembly GCA_022385765.1). NCBI lineage: Eukaryota > Fungi > Basidiomycota > Agaricomycetes > Polyporales > Polyporaceae > Trametes > Trametes cingulata. The sequence goes on along the minus strand of MU277982.1, from coordinate 173,823 downwards.
GGAGGCGAAGATCTCGCCCTGGTCCGTCACCGCGACGCACCCAGGCGAGTTTGCGATCACGTCCGTCGCGCACCAGCAGAAGATGTGCAAGACAGCGGTGACGGACCTGCGGTACACGGTGCACGCGCTGCCGTCCGCACAAGTAGGCCACGGGAAGCGCATCGTGCAGGACATTCACGAGGGCGACCAGGCGGAGATCGTGTTCACACTCATCGGCGAGCCGCCGTTCACGTTCACTTACCAGCGCGCGGAGCTCAGCCCGCGCAAGGGCGTGCAGGGCAAGGTGCTCGAGACGCATACTGTTTCAGGCGTCACGGCGAGAGAGTACTCGATCTTCTCGGCGCTCGAAGGTGCGTTGCGATGCACAATCTGGTGGTCGAGTGGCATATGCTGACAGCCGTCCCACCCACGCAGGAACGTGGACCATTACGTCCATCTCGGACAGGTACTGCAGGTATCCGCCTGCCCAGCAGGACGCTCTAGAGAAGTCCAGGTAATGACAATCCCGAAACAAAAACGTCTACGATGTTCTCGTCAGTCCGCACCGTTGTCCTCACGTCCCATCCATTCCGCCCCGTTCAATGCCCATCCCAATATCCTGTAGCACTTACATAATTCACGATCGACTTGACACTATCTGATGCATGTCGTTGTTGCGCGACACCATTCTAAATGCGTGCACGAACGATGCCATCGGGCTATGTGAGAGGGAAAACGACATCTTTGTTACTTCTTCTGACAGCTACACAACGCGACGTGGCTACGGAAAGGTCTATACCTGAGCGGACGCGATGTAGAACCACTTCGAGACTGAATAGACAAGGCGCACACAAGGTCAGTCAGTCGAGTTCGTGCGTGGAGCAGGCAAGACGTACTCGAAGGGTCGATCGGCGCAGGGGGCTTGCGCGAGTCGGGCGGGAGGCTCGTGTACGCGGGGTCGTCCTTGCGGGTGTAGCCGGGCGAGTTGGGGACGGAGATGTTGCGGCTGCACACAACCCATGCATGAGTAACAACCCTCGCTGGACAACAATGGACACGTACATGGAGATGTCGTAGGACGCGGTCTTGGCGGGGCTCTCGCCCGAGATGAGGCGGCGCCAGGCCTCGTGGCACTCGTGGATGATCTCGGTCGCGTACTTCTTGTTCTTCGCCTCGCCGGAGAACGCGAAGTTGTTCTCGGGCTTGCCGTCGGGGATCTTGTAGATGCTGCAGCGCGAGCACTCAGTCAGATAGGGGCTCCTTCGCCCACTCGATGTGGTAGACGCACCGGAACCACTCGTTGGTCGCGCGGATGAGGCCGGGGAGCTGGCGCTCGACGTCCTCGATGTCGTTCATGCGGGACGCGAGCGGGTCGCGGACGTCGATGACGATGACCTTCCAGTCGGTCTCGCCCTCGTCGAGGAGGGCCATGATGCCGAGCACCTTGACCTGCTTCACCTGGCCGACATAGCCGACCTGCTCGCCGATCTCGCACACGTCGAGCGGGTCGTTGTCACCCTTGGCCTTCGTCTCGGGGTGCGTCTGCGACGGGTCCTCCCAGGTCTAGAAACGCACCAATGCGGAGAGCGACGATCATGAGCACATATTGCGCTACTCGTCGAAGCGGGCGAGATCTCCCAGAAATCTCGCGCGACTCGGGCGATGGCAGGATAGGACACGCACCTGGGGGAACGCGCCGTAGTTCCAGATGTAGCCGTGGTGGGGGAAGCAGTTGCGGACGTAGCGGAGGCGGCCCTTCTTGATGTCCTGCTTGATGGGGTTGAACGGCTCCTCCTTGGAGATCTCCATCTTCGCGTTCGTCCAGCGGGGCACCTCGACAATCATGTTCAGGATGCCGTTGTTCTGGTCGGCGAAGAGGGGGATGTCGTGGAAGGGCGAGACGACATTGCCGTCCTTCTCGATGTACACGCGGTGCTCTGCGCGGTGGGCGACGTGTCAGGACGGATGTACGGTGCATAGGAAGACGGCGGCGTGCGAGCGGGGGATCCAGGTCCATCTGTACTGCTGCTCGCGCGACGATATCTGGGCGAAGGGGCTACTCACCGAGGGTGTTGGGCGCACCGATGATGCGGGTGGTGTATTCTGCATGTGCGGTGAGCAGGCTGTCGCCGACGACGCGCAGCGAGGGCACACTTACGGGACGCCATGACGGAGGAGGAGAAGAGGCGGACCTGCTGGGAGAGACGGCGGAGGGCGATGGAGGACATGCGCCCGGATATAGGACTTATAAGCTCGAATGGAATACACTCGCCATTCCAATGCGGAGCACTCGCGCCCACTTTTCCGGACAGATCACTATCGCAATCGCATCGCATAGATAATCTCCCCAATAACACTCCCCCCATTTCCCGCATTTCCCGCTCTTCCGTCTCTCCGTCGCAGAGATGTCCCGACGGTCGACCACTCCTACACCGGACATATGTCTGTACAATTCCATATCATTGATGGGGCAGCGCGCGTCGGCGCTGCTTTTACTGCGTCCACTCGTACATGCGTCGTTCGTCATCGGGATGAAAGCGTGGAAAGAGGATGTGTAGCAAGAGAAAACGTGCAACGAACGGATCGGCTGCGCCATATTACAAACGAGGGTGGAAAGAGCACAGGCACTAGCAGCAGCAACCAACGTAAAGCACGACAAATCCATGGCCCATCTAGGCAGGCCCTTTTGTATGGTACACGGGCAGAAGTCAAAGTCGCTTATGCGCGTGTGGGTGAGGGGGAGCTATCCCTCGTCACAGAGCCCTCGCGGTGCTTGCGCAGAAGGCGGTCCAATGCCTCCTTCTGGCCGACCGCGAGCTCGCCGGACTGAATGCCGGAGTGGTACACACGCAGGAGCGTGTCGACGTCGTCCATCGACTGCGTGCGCACATCCGCGAGCTCCTTGATCTTGGCTGTGACGTCCTTGATCTGCAAACAAGCAATGGTCAGTATCCTCCCTCTGTTTTCTTGGAATAGATAGGACGTACCTCCTCATCAGTGAGCTTGAGACCGAGCTGCTCGACACGGCTCTTGACCGCGTTCCAGCCCGTCAGCCTGTGGCCGATCGAGACGTAGCGCGTGAGGCCGAAGTCCTCGGGCTTCAAAATCTCGTACGTCGACGGGTTGTTGAGGATCGCCTTAGCGTGGATGCCCGCCTTGTGCGTGAACGCGCAGTAGCCCGTGATGGGGTTCATGAACGGCACGTTCACCTCGACCGCCTCCGCGACCAAGTTCTCGATCTCGCGGAGCATCGGCAGGTTGTACTTGCTCTTCACGTACTCGGGGTTCGCCGCGTACAGGCACGCGACGAGCCCGCCGAGCGGCGTGATGCCGACGCGCTCGCCGATGCCGAGCACGGACGTGTCGATGTGCGTCGCGCCCGCCTCGAGCGCGCAGTACGCGTTCGCGATCGCCATGCCCGTGTCGTTGTGCAGGTGCACCTCGATGTCGCACGACACGACGCCGCGCAGCGTGCGTACGAGGTCGTACACCTGGCGCGGGTTCGCGCAGCCGACGGTGTCCGCGATACCGACGCGGTTCACGCCGATGCGGTCGACCGTCTGGTAAATGGAGAGCAGGTCGACGAGGTCGGACCGGAACGAGTCTTCCGACGAGAACCGGACCTCGATGCCTGTGCGTACCGATGAGCAGCCTGATTCACGGGGCAGGACGGAGGGGCGCGGACTAACCCTTGCTCTTGACATAGTTGATAACCTCGATAGCGGTCTTGGTGATGTACGCCATGTCCTTGCCGTGGGAGAACTCACGGAGGAACGACGAGGTACCAATGACGACATCGACACCGTCGACACCTGCGCGACGCTCGCACATCAGCGCACCGCACGACGCTGCAGCGGCACTGGCAATGGAGACCTACCAGTCTCGACCGCTATCCGTGCATCGTCCATATGACACCGGATGTGCGTGAGGATCTTGGCCTTGAGACCGAGCTTGCAGATCTCCTCGCAGTCTGAGTCACAAGGGTGGTTAGTACCAGTGCTCGTATATGAAGCATAGGGGACGTATGCACGCACCCCTTCTTGACTGCTCAGATGCTGCGGGGCTCGTGAGCTCAATGTACTCAACGCCGAAGGCATCGAGCGCCTTGGCGATAGCAATCTTGGTCTTGGTGTCGAAGAACGCGTTCGCGAACTGCTCGCCCTCTAATCACACACGCCATGGTCAACCCCGACATACATATACACCAGTGTATTGACACACGACGTACCTCGGAGAGTACTCTCGATGATCTTGAAGTTCGAGACGTTGCTCAAGAAGTCTGATGCCCTTGGCGCATAGGGGTTAATGGGACGCTGGGGGCGCGCGGAAGTACCGTTCGCGTGGCCATTGGCATGACCGTTGACAACGGTGCCGTTCGCGCCGTTCGTGGCGTTGGACGCAACGGAGTGTGTGGAGGTCGAGCCGTTCATGGGGACTTCGACCATCTCGGACTTCTCTGCTGGCTGGGCGGCGCCGTTCTGGCAGGGGCACATTTTGGCTTATAGTGGTGTTGTTGAGCGGGTGAAAGGGCGGGGAGGAGGGGCGGAGAGACGCGATGTGAGGAGGAGTGAGGCAGGAGGAAAGTTGAGTAGACGGACGGACTTGGGACGGCTTTTTGAAGAACTCCAAAATCTCGACTTGAGTCATAGCTCCTATAAGTCACGTGACAGCATGCATTCCTTTCCGCTAGCTATATTTGTCAGTTCTTCTCGCAAACACCTGAAGCACGGCGGCCTGGGAGTATTGCAGACACCTTCCGATGGAAAGCAGGACTGACTTTTGCGAAGCAAACATCGTACAGTAGTAGAGTCTGGGGTGTAAGGGTGCCTGCAGTGTGCACGGTAGCTTCGAAATCGCGAGCGCCTAGTACAGAGTACCTCGCTCAGAGTACACCGGACGTGAAGTCCCAACTGCGAGTGTACAAGGCGAGCATCTGGCAAAGCTGAAGCCCATCCCATTCTCCGAGGAAACGGCAACGCTCTTCCGCCTCGCCAACCTCGAGACCGACATGCCGGGCCGGAACGCACTGGCGGAGTTTGCGCCTCTAGGGTGAAGGCCCTTCATGCTCACGCGAGTCCTCTGTGTGCACCGTGTGCACCGTTGCTGATGCAGATGACTCGACTCCGCGCGCAGAGTCTCCAGAGTTCCGCATGCGGGGTGAGAGTGATCTTGCTCTGGGGTGCCGCACCGCGATGTCTTCCTCGCGGAGAACCCCCCTTCGTCCATGTCGCCCGGGCCCTACGCCAACCCGCCCTGCTTGAGGATATCCTCACTCTCCGCCTCCGCCCTCCTCCCAGGCCGCCTCTTCTTCCTCGGGTTCGAGAACTCCCCATTGAAGTCCAGGCGTAGGAGCAGCCGCTCGGCGTGCCGGCGCACTTCCTCGTCGCCCTCTCCACCGCGCTTACCTCGCTTCCCGCGCACGAACGTGTGGAAGCCGGTCGTGTTCGCTGCAGCGGCTGCGATGCTGGTGTTGTGCATGAGGACGGACTTCGTCGTGTCTGCTGCGGAGGCGGCGGAGAAGGGCTGGAGCGTCGTCGAGAGCGAGAGTTGCTCGTAGAACGCGTCTAGGAGGGTTTGTAGAGTCTGAGAGGCAGTCATTAGCAGAGAATGCGCAATCCCGGTCTCACGGAGCCTACCTCGTCAATCTCCCCGACGATCGCATACCGCTCTGCGACTGCTTCGCCGACCTGCTGCGCCCCAGCAGCTGCTAGACTACCCTCGAAGAGCAGAGCAGGGAGTACGTCTCCACCCCACCGCTCGACCTGCGCTGCGAACCGCTCACAAACCTCGAGGATCATGCGGATTATATGCGTCAACGCTGGGTTCGCCAAGAGACTTCCTGTGAGCAGCCGCTCGAGGTATGTCGTGTGGATGTGCCGTAGAGTGGTGAAGTCCAGCGGTGGTGCATTCAAGGAAGAGGTTGCGAGGTTCGAGGTGGTGCTCTGGCTGTGAGAGGGGTGAACCGTCGACCCAGACCTGGACGCCCCCATATGCCCAGTGCTCGTGCTCTCCGGGTGTCCACCAGTGCCTGTCATCTGTGGCCTGACGCCTTCGACCGGCCGGCGGAGCAGCAGCGCCTTCATCCTCCGGAACTCGACGTCCACGACGTCTGTCATGACATATCCCAATAGCGTGTCCAAAAACCAATTCATCTCCCGCACGACTCCCCACCCACACCTCAGTAGCTGCTTCCGCGCCTCAAGGTCCTCGGCCGTCCCGCCCTCCCCGAGGCCCGTCCACCGCCGGCGCGCGCGCTGCGCGTTCGAGAGCGCGGTCCAGCACGCGTGCACTCGCGTGTGCGTCTTACGCAGCGCGGAGAGATATGCGAAGAGGACCGCGTAGGTCTGAAGGTCCGAGGGGTGCAGGAAGAGATCGAGCGGCCAGGTGACGCTGTAGGTCAGGACGAGTGGCGTTCCGAGCAGGAGGTCGTCGAAGGAGGTGGGCTCCGCGGGTTGAGAGAGGGATGATGAGAGGTCTTTGGTAGGGCCGCCGGCTAGAGAGGGGAGGAGAGGGCGGATAGGGCCTGCAGGCATGCGGAAGTGAAGGTGCGCTAGCGAAGGGTCTTGCTGGGCCGTAGTACCTAGCGATGCGCGCAGGAGGGCGAGGTGGAGGTCCTGCTCACGGATCATCGTGCTTGGGACGGCACGCGCGGTGAGTCTCGAGAGCTTGAGCCTCTCAATCTCCCGTATGAGCGAAAGAGCGAATTCGCCGTTCCGTAGCAAGAAGTAGTTGGCACTGAAAGAGGGTTAGCGGAGAGCTATACGGGCACATTGGGACTTACAGAGATTCCACCGCGTCTTCCACATCCTTGTGTGTGAGCACATTAAGCCACAACCACTCACTGACAGCAGTACGAACGTCAGCGACGACACGGTCAAACGCGTACTGGTCCTGCGGGAGCACCGAGTTGAGCAGCTTCGTGTGCTCCTTGGCCAGGTCTTGGGGGAACTGCTTCTCCCATTTCGCAGCCTTCACGGTGCCAATTGCGCGGCCAACGTACGTGATAGAGTCACGAGCCTGGGCGGACACGCATGATGGGACCGAGCCTTCCCGCAAGACGTAGTTCTTGTCGGCGAGCGGGTCGTTTGGGGAGAGTGAACCATGTATCAAGAGAGCCTGTAGCTGAGCAATCCAAACGCGTTGAACGGCTTCTGAGAGGCGAGCATATATGGTAGAGACGCGATGAATGCCAGTCTGAGAGCGAGTCAAGAGCAGGTCGATGAGCGGGCCTGGGGACCAGTGTTCCTGGGTCTGCAGCTCCTCCACTAGGGTCTCGAGCGAGGCCAGAGGTGCATCCCATTCCGCAAAGATGGCGCGCAAGGAGGATAGGGGTACAAAGGAACCTGACGCGACCAAACTGCTGTCGCGTTGCAAGACCTTGGCTTCGGTGTCCACCACGAGCACCTCGTACCCCTCTTTGAGTATCTGATTAAGTGTGGCGCACAGAGCAGAGACGTATCGCGAGGAAGGTCGAGCGAGAGCGGTGCATGCGTTCTTGACTTTTCTATATCTCAGGGCGATCTGGCCAAGGGATTCAAGACATTGCTCTTCGCCTGGATGGAGGAGCGGGGCGAAAGCAGGGTGAACGGTGTGGTCGGTGGGGAAGAGTGAGGATGAGTGGCCAGCGAGGACAAGCAAGACTTCCGCAATCATAGTGAAAGCCTCAGCTAGGGGTATCACAGGAGGAAGGGTATGCCGATATGTCTCGAGAGGATGTGGTGGACGGGAGGAGGACGCGACTGTCATTGGCGCGCGCGACGCGTCCGCGATCGAGCCCAACGCGTCCGAGAAAAGCGGAAAAACTTTCCAGCAGCTGCCCTCATCGCCCTCTGCTTGTCCTCCCCTCCTGCTCCTCTCTGCCTCTGCCAGGGTCCGCTTGACGCTTGCTTGACACCTCTGCTCTATACTTGGAGTCGCTAGATTGCTTCAGACTCGCGACATGGCCTCCGAAGCCGCATCAAGCAGTGGGCCTCCGCTCGGAAAGTACCTTGCTTCGACAGGTTTGTCTCGGAAGGGCTACCGCATATATACACTTAGCTAAACATCGTGACTTGCGAAGACAAGAAGACAAGAGACAAGGCGATCAAGAACCTCGCTGCCTTCCTCTCTGATCCATCGCGCGATGCCCTGCCCCAGTCTGAGATGGCGAAGCTATGGAAGGGCATCTTCTACTGTACGTACACATTGCTCTCGTGTGGGGCCTTGTATGTCTAATGAGGAGGGCCGTCCAGGCTTCTGGATGTCCGACAAGCCACTAGTGCAGCAGGCATTGGCCACTGAGATCGCAGAGATCCTCTTGGCCATCACCAAGCTCTCCGTCTCGCTGCAGTTCCTACGCGGGTTCTGGGAGACGACAGTGCGAGAGTGGAACTCAATTGACCGACTGAGGTGAGTGCTTCACTTTCAAGCCCGCTCCTCGAGACTACCTGACACCTGTGCTCCAGAATCGACAAATACTATATGCTCGTCCGCCGATTCGTCAACGCGTCCTTTAGGCTGCTCATGCGCGCAGATTGGGACGAGGCTGCGTGTCAAGAATACAATTCCATCCTCAGCAGTCGTGGCGGGCCGCTGTGGTAAGTCTTCTCAGCGTTTACCCTGTGCGTCCCGCCTCACCGTATCGAACCTCGACAGTTCGGAGGACCTGCGTGTGCCTACGAGCCTTGCTTATCACCTTGCGGACATCTATGTCGAAGAGCTCGACAAGGCGCTCGGAAACCCGCCCTCTCCCAACCCTCTTCCTGCCCCCCTTTCCACCCTCCTCTCGCCCTTCTTCACCCTCGCTGCGCGCACCCCAACAGCGACGACGTATCAGCGCATCCAGTCTGCGCTCCTCGACCCACTATACACCGCTCTCGACACCTCGCACGACTCGGACGAGCCGCCGAGCCGGAAACGACCACGCCTCTCCACACCCACCTTCCCCAACCTCGTCTCCAACGCATGTACAATACGTCCCAAAGAGGAGGGCGCGCTTAGCAGCTCTGCGCTCAAGAAAGCCCTGCTCAAGCAGATGTTCGAGGCCGCGAGCGAGCCGGACACGCGCGACGCGAACCGGCGAAAACTGTATGCGCTCTGGAAGGAGCATATGGAAGACGACGAGGACGGCGCAGACTCTCGCGGGGTAGATGGCAGCTAGCTGTGTTGAGCCGGGAATAATGATATGATACAGGTCATGCTTTGTACAACAGAGAAAGTCAAGTCTTCTTCAAACGCGCGCGCGCCATTCCGGATCCGCCGCACCCCGCAACCCGTCGCCCGCTCCCCGCTGACCCATCGTCGTGTGTAGGGCCGTCACCGTCTCCTCTTCGCACCATCGGGAGGGCTACTAGTCCCAGATGGTGCTATCATTAAGCGCGGGTATCATACTTGAGAAGTCGGGCGTCGCGAAGGGAGCTCTAATGACGGAGGGTCTGAGCGATGTGGATGGGCTGCATGTCGTGGTGCTGGAACCTGGCCTTGCCGATATACCCCTTCGGGATGGCAGACGGTAGAGGGCCAGTGATGATGCTACAAAGGTAGGTGAGTATAGATGCGCGAGATAGCGGAGGAGTGGGTACGAACCTGGGCTTTTGCCACTGAGACCAGACGAAGTAGGCGAGACCGGTTTCGAGGGTGCCGAAGAGGGCCAGAGACTATGGGGAGCGTGTGAACACCTGTAGCCCAACAAGGTCGCGGTTATACTTACCGGAGCACGGGATAGAACAAGGTAGGGAAGAGCCATTGCGAGTAGTGGTAGGGTGGTGTGAGAAGGGTGGTAGAAGAGCGGGGTGTGTGCGAAGAGTGGTGAGTCGTACAGGCTCTTGAGCTGGAGAAGCTGGGTAGCTGAGAAGCTGAGTAGAGGTGTTCTGGGTTGATGGAGAGCAGGCCAGAGTCGCACTCCCTTATATACCGCAACCACCACCTTCAACACGCCGCAGAGCACCGTCTGAGGGTACCCTGCGCGTCCCTGCGCTCGACGCAAGCCGGAACACATCGAACCGTCTCGCACAGACGAGCCCGCGATGGACCACACAGCGCAACATAGCGTGACACCCAAGTACAGCTGCGAAAGGCAGTCCTGCGATGGACGCAGAGCCTGGCCGACCGCGGGCGCGCGGATAGAATGGCCCAGTCGCGGTCACGTGCGGTCGTAGGCGTTCTGGCCCAAAAAGGCTCGCCTGGAACGCGCCACCGCCGCCCATAAGCTCAAACAAGGTCGTGCGACTTTCCTCGCCTCGACTGCGACACCCTGCGCTTGTTTCGTGGGCCTGGGACCGGCGGTGGGTTCGAGAAGGTGTGGATGCTGATATGACGCACCGGGGTAATTGACCGTTACGTTCTCGACGACCGGCCAGGCACCAGTGGGGGGTTCTTCATTACGCTGTAGCGCTTGAGCACAAGGCTGGAGTGCTCTACGGGCCATACGGGTCTGCGCATGAGAGGTATGTCGGGACAGACCCACCCGACAAGGTCTAGGCAAGAATCTCCGGAGAGCTAGCGGTTGCGCGAGCGTAGGCAGCTGCAGCTAGGCCGACCAGACGATCTCATCGACGCGGAAGGAGCTGACCTGATTGAAGCCTGGAAGCTGGAAGGCGTGAACGAACTGGAGGGTGGGCGGGAAAGTAACGTCGCCGGCCCTCTGCAGCGGCAATAACCCGAATCATAACCATAAACCCATGATAGTACTACAAGTCCGGCAATTCTCGTTCGATCAATCTCTTCCATGTGCTCTCCCGCCACCACTCGTCCATGCTGTCGATGCGCTCCCACAGGTTCTCCTCGTCGACGCTGTATATCTCGTACTTGCCATTGTTGAGCAGACGGCCCTCGCGCTTAGCCACCTCCAGCGCTGCCTTGTTCTCTCCTCTATCCGCGGCTGAGCAACTATACCAGTGAGGACGCTATGGATGCCAGTAACGCACCTGAGCAGCTCTAGAAGCTCCTTCTTGTCCGGGAAGAACAATCGTGGCTCAAGAACACCGAGGATCGCGAGGGCCGCGCGGTAGAGAAACGCGTCGCCTTCCAGCATGATCACGTCCCAGACGCGCGCGCACGCTTCGAATGGTAGATGATCCAGGAACAGCGGTACTAACCAGTCCGGGAGGTACGCTGCTGGAGATACTTGATGCTGCTTGAAGTTGAAGTAGACTGCGCGCATGATCAGCCACGTTCACCATTCGTATCCTCTGCAACAGAACGCACTCTTCGGCATCCCATCCGCTAATAGCGTATCGAAGATTCTGAGGGGCATCAGCCGGGTCCCACAGTGCGCGGATGAGTAACGTACCTGTAGTACGCTTCTACCTGAATGACTGGCCGTGAGCCTACAGTGTCATATAGGAAGGTTATATTGCTCACATCATCTTTTGAAGCCATTCCGCCATAGAATGATCGTAGACAATGTCGTTCGAGCAGATTCCGTAGAACGACGAAACCTGGGGCTGGAGCCATATTGAGGAGGATCATCGCTGCAACCTTCGCCACCCCAAGCACATATCCTAGACCCTCGTCAGAGCGCGCTACTACCCACGCACACAACATATCACGGAGGTCCTGGTACATCGGACCTCTCTCTGGAGTGAACAGGTGAATGGAAGGAAGTGTTGTCCGTATATCGTCCTCTAATAGACTCAATACCGTCGTAGGGAATGAGCCAGAGGCCAGTGCTCTCTTGGCTCTTGATAGACAAGTCTTGTATGCGTCTACAACGGCGCACTTCAGCAACGCACGGAACTATGTCACGGAAGGTACGCGCACCTTTGCTGAGAGCAAGCGCATTGCCTACGGCAGCTTGCCACATCGGCGCGCGGAGCTTGGTAGGGATACCCTGCCACCATAAGCGTCGTAGGTTTGGGTTTCGATGGACGGCCGTCCAGTCCGGCACGATTTCCCGCTCCCAGATGCTCAGAGACTCCTCTATTCGGCGTTCACGCGCGAGCCGCCGCTCCTGCAGCGCTTTTCTCCGCTTCTCCTCTGTATCGCATTAGGTAGGTGGCGCGCGCAAGAGAGCCAGGAGCAATGGGGCACAGACTGCGTCAACCGACGTTCATTCGGGTGGCGAGAGGGCCGATGGAGGGTGCGAACTCACCCGCTGCTCGACTGCGCTTCATCATCTCCTCCCAGTCCTGCTGGTGCTTCCTATCCTCCGTGCGCGGTTTGGGCGGGAGGTGTGGCGGGCGCGTCTTGCTGATGACCTTGTCGAGCATGCTCGGTCCGGCTGAGCGCGTCGGTCGGTGGCGCGTGGTCGGTGTAGGCGGGTCGGAGAGTTTGGGAGTACTAGGCGTAGGCATAGAGGAGGATGTAGGGAGTGGCAGTGATGGGGTGGACACTGCGCCTGCGTTGGAGGGAGGCACTTTGATTGGTGAAGGTGGACTCTTTGGCCGGAAGTGGTCATGCGAGGCCGCGTATTGTGGGTACTGCATCGGATGGTGGCCCTCGGTTGAGGCGCTTTCTATGGATGCACGGTCGATGTGCACTTCCTTCGCGACGACTTGTGGCCCTGAAAGGTCTATCTGGACTGCGGGGTACTCGGAGACGATCACCTCCGGCTCCTCGTATTGCGGCAGGGGCGGAGATTGATGGTCGGACAGAGAGACCTGCGAGAACTCAGAGGACAGTGGCACCTCGTACAAAGAGTCCTGGTGTGACGACGATTCTGACTGTATGCGCGGCGAGGACATCGAGCGCGACATGGACGGCGGAGAGTCATGCCCGGCATCGATGTCGAACGTCGAGACGGACGCATCGGGGTCCACAGCGAAGCCTATCTTCGCGACAATGTCGTCCATGTCGCCGTCGCCTACGTGCCAGGTCTCCGCGCCGTTCATGTTCTTCGCGAGCTCCTCCCGGATTGCCGCGGGGCTGAAGTCGGGTACGTCGATGTCCTCGTTATCCGAGAACGCGTCGTCCAGCGTGAAGCCCGCCGGCGCGCGTGGCTGGACGCTCTTGTCAGGCGCGATGTCGTCGTCGTCCGAGCGATGGTCCATGGAGGCAGTGGAGAAGGAAGAGTGCGGTCTGCAGTGAGCGTTGCTGTGTACTCGCGACCGGACGGGAAGCGCTGCAGAGTCCGCAGCGACCCCGGACGCGCTCCGGAGTTTTCGGGCCGACCGTGGCACGAACGCGTATATGCTGCCTTCGACGCGTGCCGCGGCGTCCACTTTGACTTCAACGACCGCGGCGAGTGCTACGATGTCCAAATCGCCGGTGACCTGCCACGGTAAGTATACGCTGAGCCTATATGATTGACTATAAACTGATGAATGCGTGCTGTCTAGTCTTAGACTCCTCGATCGGTAAACCCGCTGCAGGCGTTCCTGTCCAGCTGCAGCAGCTCCGTTCTGCAGATGGGCCTGCAACATCATTCGACATTCTGGCCGAGGGGTGAGTTTACCATATCCTCAGAGAAACGACGCGTTCTGAAGAGATGGACTGCAGGGTGACCGACTATGATGGTCGATGCATGCAACTCTATCCGGAAGCAGCCCCGGGCCAGAAGCGCGAAGATCTGATCAAGCTGCAGGCCGGGAAACTCTACAAAGTTGTCTTTAAGACGAAGGACTACTTCGAGAGCACTGGCAGGAAGTGCTTCTATCCATGGGTAGAGGTAGGTTACTCATTCTAGAGTAGCCGTGAGATGCATCCTCTGAGTCCTCGGTGCCCGCAGATCACCTTCGAAGTCGCAAACCCGGCGGAACACTACCATATACCCCTCCTTATCAGCCCGTACTCATATACCACTTATCGGGGAAGCTGAACACAAGCAGACTTTCGACGGGATATCCACATTGATTGATGAGGCGGCGGAACTGTACGATACCTAGTGTACACAGTACTCTAGCTATGGAGATGTGAGATATGGATGCAGCAATGAACAATGTACAGTGATGAGGATGCCATGCGGTACACTTACAATGCGACGTCCTAGATACATAGTCGGAGCGAGGACCAGGGGACAAGCGGGGCAGAGGACGGAGAGCGATACGTGACGACGATAAACAGCGACACATCAACGAAACGTACAGTACGATAGACTGTCCAAGACGATCCGCATGCAGAGCGGGAGACAAGAATGGTCATGCAATACTTAGCCCGTTGACGCCTTCCTCAGCGCCATCGACCTCTTTCTCCCCGTCCCGGCGCGCACGTGTCATCGGTCGAAGGACGGGACTGGAGAGACCGATCTGGGCGCGCAGAGTTGGGCTTGACATTGCACTCGCAGAACCGAAGCTCTGTCGAGCGTTGAAGTATGAGCTGGATCCCTGTACGATAGGAGAGGAGGCGCCGGAATGAACCCCGTTCGGGATGGGTATCGGGATAGGCATGCTGAGGCGAGGGGCTCCGTTGGCCATGCGGAGGTGTGATACGGAAGGCGAGACTGCGCGCCGCTTCGCCGCAGTAGGGTATGGATCGTAGCGGTCGTCGACTGCGATATGGAATTCAGTAACAGGAAGCAGTGAAGAGGTGTGATCCACACTAACTGGACATACGTTTCCTCTTGTTGCGCACGGCGCTCGTCGAAGTCGGGGGCGGGGTGTATCTCCATGAAGCAATGCTAGGGGAACCAACAGACGAGGATGGCTGCTTGGGTGACCATCAGCACGGCAGGTGTATGCGCTGCAAGCATTGAGGGCGTACCATGTCTACATCCATGGCAAATCCGATAGGGCTTTCCAGCATGGATGGGTCGTCTCCGTTTATACTTTGTGCGGGGGTAACGGGCTTCGTGGCCAAAGCAGACTCGGTATATGCGAACGGCACCGACTCGTCCAGCTCCTCATCATCGCTTGGCGTCGATTCTCGTTGTGGTTCCTCTGCCGCCGCGTCTTCAGGATATCGGCCACGGTCAGAAGCCGGGCGCGCAGGGCCAGGATGCATGCTGAACGACGCCAGCATGCGCTGGAACTGCGCCTCCGACTGGACTTCGTTCTCTTGCACCTGCGACTCGGCCACGAGCCTCTGGATGTGCGGCATTTTCATCTGCTGACGGCGGCGTGTGAGCCGCTGCGCGAGAAGGCTAGAGGGAGGCATAACGCACTGGTTTGGAGAGCCTCCGCTGCTGCAGGCGCACGGGCAGCATCTGCTCGTCGGTGCCTGAACCCGAGCTCGAGGCTGAGGCGAGGCGAGGGGGTGTCCGTGGCCTGCTGGTCTTCATGCTCGTGTCGCTCTCAGAATCTATTGACGGCCCGGGCAGCAGGGGCGTGACGTTTCCGGAGTCGCTGTCCGTGGACATTTTGTCCCGATCGCTCTCAGAGTCGTCTCCCGTCCCATTAGAGCTGTGGCGGCGCGTGAACGAGGATACTAGGGGGCTGTGGAGGCGGGCTTCGGCAGAGTGAGCGGTTCCAAGACGAGGTGCTAGGAGACTTGGGCGGCGTAGCCGCAGCATGAAGGCACTGAGATCATCGGAGGCTGTTTGAGGAAGAGACGTCGAAGGAGAGGATGGGAGTGCGAAATCCGACGAAGATGTGGGTAGGGAGGGTCGGGAAGTAGATATGGACATGGAACCGCGTTCAGGTCGTTTGGGGCTCATTGCAGTTAAGATACAAGAAGATATTGGGCTTGTTTGACGGGAGTAAGCGAGCATGGAGAGTTGGGTAGAAGACAAGGAAAGGAGGCTAAAGTCCGGATAGACCTTGGGACAGACAGAGGTTCCTACGCTTGTGGCTAGAACGGCATGCACTAGGCGCCCGCAACATTGTCGGCTTAGATTGACGCGGAAGCGCTCTATCAAGCCGTTCCTCGACCGTTCCAATAGAGAGGTACTTCACCCGCACGAATCACAGCAAAGATATTGCGTAAGATAAGCATTGGTCCATGTTCTTATTAACATGACTAGTCCATCGTCCGTAGGGTAATACGCTAGCTACGTTCACAGGGCACGAATCCAAGAGACCACGGCAGCGGTCGAAGTTCCAATCAGAGCTGGGAGACGTCTCAGCACGGCACGGTCACGAACGCGTAGAATGGCAACTCACCTAGCGCAGAGAGACTGCCAAGGACAGCAGCACCGCCCGCGTTACGCTGTGAAACCCCATTCAGTACTGCAGCACGATAAAGAGGGCGCTACAAAGACCGACCTTCTTAGGATCACCGGTCGAGTAGCCGATGGAGTAGGCGATACGCGTCAGAGTCCAGACGCCGCAGAGAGAAGCCGCAAGAACAGGATAGCTCAGGCCACCGATGAGGGTAGACCCGACGACGATGGGGAGTTGCTCAAGGGTGTTTTGGTGAGCACCTGTCAAAATGTGTGAATGGGCTAGCAGTGCCTGATTGCAGTGGTCACGTACGCTGTGTGCAGTTGAACACGTGAGCCTCCTTCCTCGCAGCAGCCTCAACCTTGTCGGCGTAGACTACAGCAAGCGGATCAGATTCTGAACGAGTGCAAGGCGAGAGAAAGTTACAACGTACCTTGAGGGTACTCAATGCCTGCCTGCTTGCGAGCCCTGCCGACGCGGAGGGACTGCCAGAGCAGGAGGTAGAAGGTCGATACCGCAGCCGCAGCCGGGTACGCAAACCTGTTTCGAGTCTGTCAGCAACCAAACCCATCGAAAGCGTCGAAGTGCACGTACTCCTTGTGGAGGATGATGCCAGTGAATCCAGTCGACATTGTGTTCACTTACGGTGGGACAGAAGGAAGTTCAGTGAGTTGAGTTGAGTGTGGGGCTGGTGTATTTATGCCCTGGGTACGGAACTGCTGCCGTCGACCGCGTCAGCGAACGGCTGATCCACCGGATATCGGAATTGCCAGTGCCACCTGGTGGTCTGGCAAGGGCATGACACATACCGACCGGAGATGTTCTGCGCGGTAGTTGATGCTGAGAGCGTTTGTGAGAGCTTGGGAAGGGACGAGGACGTCGTCCGGCTTTTATGGGGGTCATGGCTGCCATGGGGAAGGTACGGCAACGTTCTAGAGCGGTGGGAGCAGGCAACGGGCAGCCCACGGGATGTTTGCCACGACGACGGAGGCCTGTCTGCGCTGTCTGCATGCGGAGAGTCAGCGGCGCTGACGTCGTCCCTGCGTCGAGCGTATTCCCGCATTTCCCGACCTCGGAGCTACCGGCAATTCCCAGACCCATGTCCACGTGGGCCTTCACGTGGCTCAATGGACGGGCGTCTCCCAAAAATTTGGATGCTAGATCGCAAGCGCCCATAGAGCGTTATACCGTCTCTGCTGCCGCTTGGGCTGTCTTGCTGCTTCATCATGTCGAAACGATCTGCTACCGAAGTTCACGCCGCCTCAGGGAGCCAGGGAGAACCCCGCAAGACTCCGAGAGGAGAGTCCAAGCAAAGAGAACATGCAGCGGACGACGAGATGGGCGAGTTCGAGGATGCGTGGGAGGACGAACTTGAGAGCGGCGAGGAAGTGGTAGATGCCGAGGCCGGAAAGGGTGAAGATGGTGTGTAATGTACTGAACTACGTGCAGAAGATCCTGACTGAGAGTAGCCTTCAGGCATGGATGTGGACGATGAGGTTATGCCTCCGATCGAGGAGTCCGAAGAGCAGCCCCCCGCACCCGACGTCTTCATTCCGGGCGTCCACCATCTAGGCAAGGATGAGATCCTCGAGCCAGACGACTCTGTATATGTCATGCGGCATAACATGAGCGTGAACTGGCCATGTCTGTCATTCGATGTCCTGCGGGACAATCTCGGAGACCAGAGGCAACGCTTCCCCGCTACTGCATACATTGTGGCCGGAACGCAGGCGGATGTCGCAAAAAATAACGAGGTATCTGTGTATAAGATGAGTTCGCTGCAGAGGACACAAAGGGAGAACGGTGAGCATACGACCCATCCGGCCAGGTGTTAGTGGTACTGAGAAGTGCGCCCGCGCAGACTCGGACGATGAGGAAGACGACGACGACGACGCGCTGGACGAGGATCCTGTGCTCGAGCACCGATCTGTACCCCACCTTGGTGGCGTGAACCGCATCCGTGCCCAACCCCTCCCCACATCCTCACCCCTACCTCCCGTCTCACAACCCTACTATGTCGCGAGCTGGTCAGAAACGGGTAAAGTCCACATCTGGGACGTCCGACCGCTGATCGAGGCGCTCGATGTCCCCGGCTACACCATCGACAAGTCGCGCACGCACACCCCCGCGTTCACCATCAACTCGCACGGACGCGCGGAGGGTTTCGCGATGGACTGGGCGTCGTCGGGAGAGGCGAATCCGTCCGCACTTCGACTGCTCACCGGAGATATTCACTCGAAGATTTACCTCACCACGACCACACCGTCCGGTTTCAATGCGCTTTCGCAGCCGTTCACGTCCCATACGTCTAGCGTGGAGGATTTGCAGTGGAGCCCTGCAGAACCGACCGTGTTCGCGTCGTGCTCTGCGGACCAGAGCGTGCAGATCTGGGACGTGCGCGCGAAGGGTCGGAAGAGCGTCGCTGGTATCGACCGTGCTCACGAGAGTGATGTGAACGTCATCAGCTGGAATCGCTCAACAACGTACCTCTTGCTGAGCGGCGGTGATGAGGGCGGAATCAAAGTGTGGGACCTCCGGAACGTCAAGAAGAAGGGGTGAGTAGTGTCTGCGCGGACTCTTCGCCGAGTTGCAATCCTAATGCACATTCACAGTACGAGCGCGCCGGATCCTACACCAGTTGCGGGCTTCAACTGGCACAGCGCACCCATTACCTCCATCGAGTGGCACCCCACGGAGGATTCGATTTTCGCTGCATCCGGTGCCGACGACCAAGTCACACTCTGGGACCTCGCAGTTGAGCAAGACGATGAGGAGACCGGCGCGATGGAGGCGACACCAGAAGGCGGACGCGAAGTGCCTCCACAGCTGCTCTTCGTGCACCAGGGACAGAAGGACGTTAAGGAGGTGCATTGGCACCCGCAGATACCGGGTATGGTCATCAGCACGGCGCTCGATGGCTTCAATGTGTTCAAAACGATCTCTGTATGATCGACCTCGTGGGGGAGGGTTGGTAGTACTTACGCATGTTTCATCACTGTATCGTCGACGCTTTACCTGTTGTAGCATGGGTTCGTGGGACGCAGCATAGGACTTGACTTGGATATAGAGTAAGGGCGGCTATCATACATATCTCGGCGTGTCATAAGTCAGGTCTACGGCTAATAGGCATAGCTAGGTAAGGTACGTGGTTGGTCGGAGACCAAGCTGCGCAATGATACAGAAGAGTACTTGCCCTGACCCTCTAGGCAGGCGACGGCAATCCGAGAGAAGTCACGCCACTCAGTACATTGTGCTGGCGTTGTTACCCTTAGGGCTACGGATCTGTATGGCAGTGTCAGGTCGTGAACTTCGCCAGTGCATGTGAGGAGCTCACCTTCTCGATATTCTTGTGCAGCATATCGGTGATCACTGCGTAAATGCTGCGCAAGTCATACAGGTTCTGACGAGCGATGTAAAGCTGCTTCTCGTCATGCTCCTTCAGGGCCAGCTTCGGTGTCGGTCAGTACCTGCATTGCTAGGTCAGGGTGCGAACGTATACATACCGCGTAGTCGTCCAGGTACGGATACTTCATGATCTTGGAGCAAATCTTCGCTCGCGTGAGGTAGTCTTGTCGAGCAGCATCACGCAGGTTGTATGCGCTTTCCTGCGAGCGGTGGATCTCGGAGAGGACGTCTGCGGAAGCATTTGAGCGGCACGTCCCATTTGGTATTACAGGCCATACACACCCTCTTGAATCTGAACGCCTATAGAGAACGTCAGCATACGACCCGGTGTGGGAGGCGCTCCCTACTTACCGAAGTTATCTCCACTGGGCAGAGCGAGATGTGAGAGTCAGTACTCGATACAGTACTTCGAAGGCTACACTCACTCTTCAATCCTATGAACATGTTGATGCTCAATTACAATTTCGCAGGGAAGGGACGCGGATCACTCACTTAGGCATCGACAGATTAATCCACAGCTTCACTTTGTCCTGGTGACATGTGGAGGTTTGGTAGGCGATTCGACCGCATATAGTCGCATGACTTACACATAGGTCCGCAAGCTCCTCACATTCGCGCTTGAGGTGTTCATGCAGAGCTATAGTGTGCTTGTTGCTGAGCATCTTTCCCGGGTGTTTGGCATGGCTGGCATCACTTGAAGTCGAAACGCCATTCGGGGCACCACCAGTCTCGAGCTTACGCTTCTTCGCCTCAGGCTCCGTGGATGCCGACGGCGGAGGATATACGGTGGCATCCGTGCTGTGTGGTGCATGGGAGAGATGGAAGGGGGATGTCGGTTGCGACGTCGAGTCTATAAGCTTCTGCAAGTCTCTGCAGTAACGCATGAGTACGGAGGAGTACGGCAATATATGGGCTACTCACAGGATCTGCACGCGAGAGTAATGTGTGAGCAGTCGACGTTCTGCCACTCGAAGTTGCTTACCTTCTGCGGAAAGGTCTCAAAAATAACTCTTTCAGCATCTATTCTAACTTTCTCCCTGAAGTCCTGCAAAAGAGTGACGGTCGAGGTGTAGCCTGTGAGCACGCGCCAATGATTGAGTGCTATTCAATCAGCACGTACGTCGAGCTCCTTCTGCAACTTCTTGTCTACGGTCGCTTTCGAGGACATGGCAGCAAGCAACTATCCGCTAGTAGATAAACGAATTCGTTGCAGGTTTCAAGGAGAGTGTGTGATGGTACGAGCTGCGGTACCCGTGCGGTGCTCGAGAGAAAGACGCGGTCCACGCGAAGCGCGAAAGTGACGACGGTCGGTAGGCGCCCATGGAAGTCGAGATCTCGATCGCTTTCGCCACGTGCTTGGTAAGCGCCTCCGCCACAACTAGAGCGACTCCGAGTCCAAGCGCAAGCACTCACATTCCCCATCCACACACACTTCGACTGCAATTGCTTGGTCCTGCTCTGCTTAGGCGACAACGAACACAGCGTCTCTTGCATTTAGAGCTGTACCCCTGCGCCTCATCGGCGGTGTACTTTCGCTCAGAGCCTCTGTTCTAACACGACCCTGACCATAAGATGGCCGGACAGGTAACGTCGGTGAGGTCTCATAACGATGCAAGCTCTAACCAGTTACCAGGACGAGAACGACGTTATTGCGACCCTCACTGGATTCTCTCTCAACAATGTTCTCAGTGGTCTCGACTTGCCTACCGGTCCAGGCCTCTCGAACCAGCTTGGTATCTCTGGAGTGCCGACTCTAAGCGCGAAACAGATCTACAACGACCGGTGGGAGGGAGAGGATGACGACGAGGTTGTGGGACCAGGCGAAGGAGAAGACTGGGAAGATGAGGTTGACAGAGAGTTGGCTGAGGAAGAGACAGAACAGGATGGCCAGGTGAAGATGGAGGTTGAGTCACCCACTCAAATGGGGCCAAAGCAGAAGCGCAAGAAGATCATTCGCAGGCTGGTGGAACGCCCCAAGTCTGTATACGAACGGTTCCCCACCTTTGAGAAGGACAAGGTGTTGGATTTCACCGAGCTGTTCAAGGGTGTCACCGTCCATAAGTCGCGGCTGTCCAAGCGACCATTCTCTGGTAAGCAACCTGCTGAGCCTCTTTGTTCGTCGTTAATATCCTACCCCCTAGTGGAGTCGGTCTATCCCAAGAAGAAGGAGATACCAAAGAACTTTTTGCAGTCCATCGTTGGCGACACGGAGCGTCAAGTCGAGAGCAAGCGCGTTCAGCAGGTTGTCGCGTCAGGAGACGTTGAGCACGACCTCAGACGCGCTCTACAGGTCAGTCTCGATTCGATTTCAATGCCTATACTCTCTGAGTATGCAATTCAGGCGCGGGAGAAGACCGACGCGCCTCTGTCGCCCCCCGCATTGGACGACCGCTCGTTCTATCTGGTCAATATCGCGAATTGGGAAGATCAGATCCAATGGGAACCCGATCGGGATGCACCTCCACCATCCGCAGCCCCTCAGAGCGACCTGAACACCCCTTTGAACAAGGCTCTCGAGTCCGGCAGTTGGACGCAGAGTATCATCTGGGGCCCGCGGGAGCCTTTCAGAGACTTCACACAGCTTGAGTTGCACGAACAAGAGGCTGTTCCAGAAGAGCGGCCTGCAGGTAAGGGGCTATCGACTATGACCGTTGATTCTGCTAACGTGCGACTAGTACAAGATGTTGCTCGTCCGAGGAAACGTCTGCGGACCGATACCCAGCCTCGAGACAAGTTCAACATCTCCAACGACCAGTTCTACGAAGTCTCCAAGGAAGGTGGGCGCCACCGTGTCCGCCAGACATTCGGTCAGCTCGTTGTGGAGCATGCGTACCCTGCACAGAAGCTGCAGCTGCCCTTCGTACGTCCCGTTCTTGTTACTGTATGCTATAGTAGCCCGCTGACCGGCCCTTACAGTACAAGACGCGCTTGTCCAAGCAGGAGGCTCGCTCCTTCCATCGTCCCGCCCTCCAGTTCCCGTCGAATATCGAGATCCACTTCAGCAAGGTCCGCACGGCCAAGAAGAAGAAAGACAGGGCGGGCCGCAAAGTCGGGAAGGGTGGCGACATCGGCGAGGGTCTGCATCGCACGGGCGATCTCAGCTTGCGCGATACCAGCAACTTCGTACTGTGGGAGTTCTCTGAGGAGCACCCTCCCATCATCTCGAACTTCGGTATGGGTAGCATTCTGGTGAATTACTACCGTAAGAAGAACGAGAAAGACGACCACGTGCCAAAGGTAAGAGTCACGCCACAAGTTGTACGTTTCGGAGACACTGACAGTGCCTTGTAGTACGACTTGGGAGAACCCATCGTCATCGAGCCTCAGGACGAGAGTCCATTTATGAAATTCGGTTACGTGTACCCTGGACAAACCGTCCCCGCTCTCTACAACAACCTCATCCGTGCTCCTCTCTTCAGACACAAGCCGTACCCAACGGACTTCCTGGTCATTCGGTAGGTATATGTTCACTCGCGTATGAGTGCTATACTAACGTGAAACCTAGCACAACGTGCAAGGGGGAGTCCAAATACTACATCCGTGAGATCCAGAACCTATTCGTGGTCGGCCAAACATACCCTGTTACGGAGGTGCCCGGACCGCATTCACGGAAGATCACCAACACTATCAAGCTTCGTCTGCAAATCATTGCGTTCAAATTGCTCGAGAAGAGTACGGAGAAGCGTCTGAAGATCTCCCGCTTGATGAAGTACTTCCCAGACCAGAACGAGCTGCAGATGCGGCAACGTCTAAAGGTATGAAGAGGCTCCAAACTCGTCAGATCAACGCTGACTCACTCATCGTTCATCAGGAATTCATGGAGTACCATCGGCGAGGACCTCACCAAGGCTTCTGGCGCCTCAAAGGCAATTGGACAATTCCCTCGGATGCAGACATGTTGAAGATGGTGACGCCAGAGCAAGTCGTCCTCTCGGAGAGCATGCAGGTTGGCCAGCGTCACCTGCAAGACGCCGGCTACAGCTTCAACGGCGAAGTAGCGGAGGAAGACGAGGGCAACCTCTCTGTCGAGCAGCAACTCGCGCCCTGGATCACGACGAAAAACTTCCTCTTCGCTACTCAAGCCAAGGCCATGCTCAAGCTTCATGGCGAGGGTGATCCGACCGGTCGTGGCGAGGCGTTCAGCTTCATCCGTGTCTCTATGAAGGACATCTTCGTGAAGGCCGGCGAAGACTACGAGCAGAAGCTTGGTACGTTAACGCCGTCAAATTCTTGAGCCCTTGGCCACAGTGCTGACACCCATGACAGCGGAGGCCGAGAGTCGGCCGAAGTCCGCGCACAGGTACAATGTTGCTGAGCAGCAGCAAATCTACAAGTCCGAGATCGAGCGTATCTGGAAGGCGCAGTTTGACTCCCTCAGTCGCAAGGACGAGCCGGAGCTGACGGACGACGAGGAGCGGGCAGCAGCGGCAGACAAGAAAGCGCAGCGCCGCCAGTCCATCGGCTACACCCCTGCTCACTCACCCCTGGCGCATCCAGCGACCCCTGGCCCGACATCGCCGACGTACAGCCGTGGCTCGTCGCTCGCCCGCGACCGCGACATGAGCCTCGGCCCTGAAGCGCAGCGGCGCGTGCTGCGGATCAAGCGCTACGTCGACGGCGAGTGGAAGACCGAGATCGTGCGCGACCCCGCGGTGATCACGGCCTACCTCAAGAAACGGCAGGCCATCGAGGAGGAGAACATGACTGCGGA
Source organism: Trametes cingulata (assembly GCA_022385765.1). Taxonomy (NCBI): domain Eukaryota; kingdom Fungi; phylum Basidiomycota; class Agaricomycetes; order Polyporales; family Polyporaceae; genus Trametes; species Trametes cingulata. The sequence goes on along the minus strand of MU277982.1, from coordinate 149,775 downwards.
CGCGCTCGCGCCGACCGGAGACGCCGAGCGCGACAGGCGTGCGAGGAAGAGGTGCGGATCGCTCGCGGTCGTGCGTTTGGCGGCAGTACTGACGGGGTCTGCAGGATCGAGGAGGAAATTGCGCGGATGAAGAAGAACCAGGAGCGTCGTCTGCACAGGAAGAACGCGAAGATCGTCAAGGAGGGCGGCACGCCGCTGCAGCTCAACCGTCCGATCAAGCCCGACACCACGGTGAGTTCCCTTGCGTCTTCTCGGCCGCCGCACTCGCTCACCGGTCTTGGTTCTCTCAGCGCCGTTGCGGACACTGTGGTCAGATGGGGCACATGAGTAAGTCGCATGTCTTCTCTCTGGCCAACCCCAAGCTGAACACGCACTTCGCTGCGCCGCAGAGACAAACCGGAAATGCCCACGCTGGGCCGAGTTCAACCAGGGCACGCCTCCCCTCCCGACGCCATCCGCGTCAAGTCCTCCCGCAACGTCGCCTACTGGCACCGGGGGCTTCGGCTTCGGCGGCGACAGCCTGTACTCCCCTGGGCCGTCGGGGTCTTCTCTTCGCCCCGGCCCCTCGCACACGTTCCCTGGCACGCATGGCCCGTCACCGCTGGCGACGAGCCCGCCGATGATGCCTGTGGATGACGATGACGACGACGTCCCTGCGACGCCGTCGGGCTCGGCCCCGAAGCTCAAGCTGACGCTGAAGAAGTCATGAACATCAGCGAGGACGCTGCGTGCCGCTGCTCGCTGCTCAAGTTGTGCTTTTCCGTGCCTCCTCGTCGACATTGCTCTCCGGACGGTCTGCTGTATACTAGTGTCGATATGTATTGCTGTAGCTATAGTACTCGCAACCCTGTAATCGACGTGCTGGCGATCCAGTTGCACCAACTCCTGGTTCATGACGATGCCCATAGCCCCATGCCAAGTCTTGGCCCCTCCTCATCCTCTTAGGACTTTCGCTTCCTCGGCCACAACGGCACTCCGTCACAAGGCCTGATAGTCCGCGCCGGCGTCCTCCCAAGTCTTGGAAGCCCCTCCGCACGTTCACATTCGCGGTCGCCGAGCACGCTCTATTTCTGGCCGTGGGTGAACGCGGACCACCCGAAGCCTTACTCGACTGCTCGCCGCGCTGAGCTTTACCTCATCCGCGACGTCCTCTGTGAACGCGAGCGAGCGTCGAGCCGCACGGGGGGCTTCATTCCCGAGCCCTTGTGTGCCCGAGAGCAGGCGGTAATGACAAGGAGGCCTTCTCGAGAAGCTGCCGGCCAGGTAATGGAGGACAGTGAAGCGAGATAGCGAGGGTTTCTCCTCGTTTCCCGTTGAAACCGCGCGCCGCTCGCCGGCCGTATGGTCAGGTTCTCATGCCCCGGAAAGGCCTTCCTCCGGAGTTGCTTACACAAACCTGAACCTAGTAGCTACGGAGTCAATGCACGCACACGATCCCCGAGCCTGCTTACTTCAGTGGTTGGTCACCGGCAGGCTTTCTGCGGAGTTAGAAGTCGGAGAAGGAGTCGTCGTGATACAGTGACGGCCAAAAGTCACGCCCCACCCCCCCCAGCATAATCTTGTCACCTGTATAATTTCAGTAATTGCCCATGATTTCTCACGCATCTTTGCAGATATGTAGGCTATGCTGTAAGCTATCACAGAGTCCCACTCTTAAGGTTTGAGAGTCTCTGTATCCTCTGATGTTGGCATATATGTGCGGTGAGATGCACTGGGACCACTTCACATTCAACCAAAATGATGTGATTACTCTGTATGGAGGATACAAATCATTCAGAAACGAGTGTGTTTACCACATTTGCGGCGAAGAGTTGATATACGTTCAGGAAGGGAATCATAAAGCTTCTGAATGAAAGAGATATCAAGTCCATACCACTCCTCCTGAACCATTGTCCATAGCTCATCCAGGTTGTGAGGAAGAGGCCGGCGAGCTCGCACACGGCGCTTGATCTCACGCCAGACATGTTCTATGATGTTCATGTCAGGAGACGAGGAAGGCCAGGGGAGAACGAGGATGTTGTGGTCAGTGAACCACTTCTGGGCGAGCTTGGAGGTGTGCTTGTGATCGTTGTCTTGCTGAAAGACGAAGGAGTGGGGGGAAAGGTGATAGTCTTGAAGTGTACCCAGGAGTGACTCCTCGAGGATGGTGCAGTACTTCTTTGCATCCATGGTCCCGTTGATTCTGTGCAGCCGTCCGACACCGCCGTCCGAGGTGATGCAGCCCCAGACCATCAAACTTCCTCCCCCTCCCTGAACTGTCTTCTTCAGATTCCGGTCCAGGTAAGCCTCGCCCACTCTCCTACGACACCACTGCCTCCCATCCGCACCGAAGAGGTTGAACTTGCACTCATCTGAGAAGATGATGAGCCTCAACATCCGGGGGTCCAATTTTGCCATGTCCCGTGCCCAAATGCTTCGCTGTTTCTCATTGAGCTTGAAGAGATATGGCTTTTCCTGGTGCACCCTCCCATTCAACCCCCTCTCTGCAAGGTTTCTATGCACTGTCCGGGCAGAGGCCTGCAGAGCTGCCTTGCGTTGGGCATCAGTGGCGTTGAGAGCTTCACCTCGGCTGATCATGATCCCGAGATGATCAATGTCCTGACGGCTGAGGATGCGGGGCCGGCCAGAGCGGGGTCTTTGATAATGGAGGTCGCCTGTTTCCGCAAAGGTTCGTAGGGTTCGACGGACAGTCTTGCGGTGACATTTGAGTTTGCGAGCGATGGCACTGATGGACATGGGGTCACCAGAGGGAGGGTTGCGAAGGAAGAGAATTTTGGCACGTTTAAGGCAGGATAGAGCAACCATGTGTGAAGAGCAGAAAGATTAGAGGATGAGGATGAAGATTCTGAGGTGCAATATGTACAGTGACTGAATGGTAGTGGATTAAGTTGAGGGTCATGGCTGAGAGCTGTGCTTCGCTGGCAGGCGCTAACATAAGCGCCCGTATTTCTCGCGCTCCATTAAGAGCTACACCCTCAATAATCAGTAGCAAATCAATAACACCCAGTATACAATCTAAATATCATATACACATGTGTGACTAGCCTGGGCTTGTATACAATCCTGTGAAAGTAGGGGGGTGGGGCACGACTTTTGGCCGTCACTGTATTATCGCTCGGGGGACCGCGGCTTGCTTGCGAAAGGTATGCGCGTATGGAACCGAATTTGAAGGGCGTTTGGGCAGTTCGCATAGGCTTTTGGCTCGTACCCCTGTAAAGCGATGGGCTTGCATTTCGTCTTGCTGAGGACGCGTACTTGTCGGGGAAGAGGCTGCGCCGCAGGATGCTGAACTTTCGCAGACCAACCTTGCAGTGCGCGTCGCCCTACGTACCACACGGCCGCAGCGCTGTGTACTCGCAACTCCGGGCTTGCTTGCCACGGGGAAGCATAGCTAAGACCCCGGGGGCATCGCCAAGCCGGAGGCAAGCGCAGGACGAGATCTGCGATCGACACATCTTCGATTGCTGCGGAGGGGGCAAACGCTTGGCAATCGAGCAGCAGACGCTGCTAAAACAGACACAGACCTTCTCTTGGCCGTTACGTGAGCACGCCATCGTCCGTCCCATGCTGCGAGTGCTCCATGCTGGCGTGTAAGCGAGAAGAGGGGGTGCTGGGCAGCGAGTGTGGCAGAGGTGTGTGCGTCGCGGCATGTGGTCGCGGTGAACGGGCTTGGCCTTCGGAAAGTGCAGCTGCGTACATGAGTCGTTGCGGGGAATATCGCGTCCTAACGAGTGAACAGACGCGGCGGCTTACAGCAACCTTGCACACCTTCCCGAGCCGCGTCCATGCTCTCACGATATTGTCCGCGTCGCCTAGTACGGACAGCTCTGCGTGCCTCTTCAGAGGCTCCTTCCGAGTGGATCCGCTGCTGTCATGCCCTTGCTTCGCGTCTCTTGGACTCTTCTCCCGACTCAGAACGAACGCTCACCTCTCCCTCGGGTCGCCCTGTCCACAAATCCCACGATACTCTCCGGACGACATGTCGTGCACGGTCGCGCTATTGATACCTGCAATGTAGATGGAGCTCCTGGTTTCACCGATGGGTCGATAGGCACGTTTCCGGAGCGATGGAGAGAGCGCACAAACTCCCTCAAGGGCCACGTCCTGAGCGCACCGGAGGCAGTTGGCAAGCCGGATGAAGAGCGCGAGGAGTGCATCGACGACGGGTGTGAACTGTGGAGGAGTTGTGGACCCGGGTCGCGTCGGGGCCGGGGTACACGACAGACTGCGCAGTGCGAGCTGCGCGGAGAGGACAGGGATGCGATGACGATTCGGAAGGACTGGATGCATTTTGGGCGATGGGGGCAAGAGACTTGGCGGATGTGCTTGGCGGTCATGTTGTGTTTCTCTGTAGGCACAGCGAGTAGGCGCCCATGCCATGGCTGGGCACCCGCCGGTTTCCGCATCGGGCGGATTCGTTCCTCAATCGGGAGCAGCGTCGGTTCCGCGCAGCACACGTTGGCCCGCTGCCGTCGCTGTGCGGAGTTAAGACGCTCTTATGTGTCCTCTGCGCTCGTACATCGTACGTGTTCGTGAAAAGGGCGACGCAGGGGCGCAATAAGAGGACGGACAGAGGCCGAGCTTGTGAAAAGAAGCGCGCAGGGCGATGTGACTGGGCGTATTTACGTAAGCAGTGCCAAGGGGTGCCAAGCCCTGGACGAGATTGTCTTGGCACTGAGCGGACTGCCAAGAGATCGACATCGGCGACAGAGTTAAAGACTATCCGCCGCGCAGGCCATGTCTCAAGACTCCTTCCCCCATCTCGTCCCGCTCTCCACCCTCCAGTACAACCTCCACCGCCAGCTCTACCCCTTCGACTTCCTCCACGACATCCCACCCGGCCCACTCCCGCACCCCATGAGCCAGCCGCCCCAGTCCCCGAAGGCGTCCGCCTCGCCACCCCCCGCGTCCTCCTCGGAAGCTGCGGAACGGACCCAGTCTAGCAGCTCCTCAAGCGCAGGCCCCGCCACGTCCTCCGACGACCAAACGCCTGGACACGCCTGCCAGTGGGTAGACTGCGACAAGGTCCTCCCAGACCCCGAGACGCTTTACAATCATCTATGCAACGACCACATTGGACGAAAGAGCACCGGCAACCTTTGTCTTACCTGCAAGTGGAAGGACTGTGGGACGACATGCGCTAAGCGCGACCATATCACCAGCCATCTCCGAGGTACCGTGATCATCTGCTGAATCGCCGGCGGGAGCGGGAACTCACCCAGACGCCTCGTAGTGCACACACCCCTGAAGCCGCACGTCTGCGAGATTTGCAAGAAGCCCTTCAAGCGGCCCCAGGATCTCAAGAAGCACGAGAAGATCCACACCGAGGAACATCATGCGCAACACAAGCACTCGAAGGCCATCACCGTCTCCGACCCAGCATACAGCCAGCGTGTCCGGGGAGAAAACGAGAAACCTCGCACCCTCGCCCCACCGCCTTCCCATCATCAGGTCCCCGTCGCCCGCGCCAAGTCGACCTCCGCACCTCTATCAGACAGTTCTTCCGGTGAGCTATCCCTCATACGCCTCCATTTCGATCGGAACGCAGAGATTGACCGGTCTCTTCTCGTGCTAGGTGCGGACTTCGGAGTATTGCCCACCCCGTCCCCAGAGCTTGACTTTGCTACAGACGCACCAGGCGCACACTCTAGGGCCCAGCTGTACCGTGTCCAGCCCCCTCTGCCTACGTGGGAGGTTCTCCCCGAGGATGTCCAGGGCCGAGGCGTCCCAGTAAGCGGCGCAAAGCGCAGCTACGACTACAGTGTTGACGATTTCTTCACTGACGTGAAGAAGCGCCGAGTCACACCTGCCTATGACCCGCGTAGGTACCTCAGCTGTCTTGCCTGACCGCGCGCTCATCTGTCGTCCATCTAGACATGGCTGCTCGTTTGAGCAATCTCGCCTACCAGCAGTCTCTGAGTGCGACGACGAACGGAGCTCCCGCTCCTGGCTCTGCCCAGCCGCACTCATTCAACCCGCGATCTGTCTCGTTTGACATCCGGACACCGGAGGAGCTCGCGGCAGTAAATGACTTCCTCATAACGCTCGGCCGCGACGTCTCTGGGGGCAACCAGCACCAGACCCGGCACCAGCACTCGCAGTCGGTCCCGCATGCTCCAGTCGACGACGCGTCGTTCTTTGATCCTGCGAACCTCGCTCAGCTGGGTCTCGCTGGTATGCCTGGCGTACCCTCCGCACCAGGTCCTGGCTCAGGAGCGGGCTACCACGGCGACTCTGGCTTCGTTCCGCTCAACGAGTTCTCCTCGCACCAGATGTCCACGTACCCCAGCAGATCCTCGCACCAGTCAGTGCAAGCCGCACAGTTCGCGCTCTACCCGTCCGCGCAGGACATAACCGGACCCGCTGCGCCTTTGCCGTACACCTCGAGCCGGTCACGGGCCCACCGCGCGTCTGCGACCGAGGAGCACTTCGCTCAGCTGAACCCATCGCCGCCCTTCCCCCCACAGCAGTCGTACGCCGGCCAGGGGTACCCGCACTACCTCACGCCCCCGCTCGACCTCGGGCCGAGCGCAAACCCCGGCGCGTCGCCGCTGTCCTCGCACTCGGGCATGTCCACCCCGCCCAGCTCGACTCCCCCGCACATTCCGCTCACCGTCGCGCCCGAGAGCGCCGCCGCGTTCGACTACCTGCGCTCGAGTCGTCCGCCCCCGGTTGTGCAGCTCGCCCCCGTCGACTACGGTATCAAGAATATGCGCACGATGGTCCCGCTCAAGAGCGCCGGGCCTGCCTCCTCTTCGTCTTCGTCGTCGTCCTCTGCGAACGTGTTGGCGAGCCGCCCAGAACCGGTCGAGCCGAAGCTGGGCGCGGGCGGGGTGCATCGCGGGCCCCCGGCGCGGCTCACACCGTCCTCTGCGGCATCCTCCGTCGCCTCGTCATCCATCGCACCGTCGCAGAGCAGCCCGCTGTACCCGCTGCTCACCTCCGGGGACGAGCGGCTCAAGCTCCCTCCTCTCGGTGCGCGGTTCCGCTCCCCGTCCCCTACGCCTTCCGCGCCTACAACAACAGGATACGCGTACTCGCGCGCGTCGACGGCTTCCCCTGCGCCGTCGTCCTCAAGGCGGAGTCCCTCGCCGATCTCGGAGGACTCGAGGACACCATCGCCCCCGCGCTCGTCCGCGCCGACACCTGTACCGACGGAGACGCAGCGCGTCAGCTACCCCGTCCTCCCGCCCATCAGCTCGCTCGCGTCGTACCCATCCGCCGCAGCCCGGCGGGAGCACGCAGAGGACCTCGCGCGGCGCGTGGGCAGGATCGAGCTCGACGGCCGCGGGCGCGCGGTGTCGGAGGAGGAGCGCAGGCGGCACGCGGCGCTCCTGCGCGATCTGCTGGTTGCAATCAACGCGGAGTACCGGAGGAGGTACGGGACGCCGCCGCCGGCGAGGGAGGCACGGGAGAGGCTGAGGATGCAGGTGGAGGAGATGAAGGCGGGGGAGCGGGAGGTGCGGGGCGTGGAGAAGGAGATGCGCGATGTGGAGATGATCGTTGCGTGAGGGCCGTCTTGCTCGGAGTGTGAAGGGGGGACCCGGGGCTCGAGGATGCTTGGAATGACTTGACTCGAGGTTTGTCTTGCGCGTTGGGTGTATATGGCATGTTGTACTTGTACGTAGCCCGTTCGTTCGTCCACAGTCTATATTATCATTCAGGCAGGCTCTATGCTGTTCTTGCTTGCTATCGTCGTAGGCGTGCATGGAGCACATCCTATTCGCGCGTGAACACACGAGCCGGCCAGGCTTGTACGCAACCTGCATGGCATTCTCCGTCGACCGGAGTACGTGGAGACTAGTACCAGCCGCGTGCCCATGATACTCACCTTGCACCGGACGGGCACACGCGTTCACTCAACCCGACCGCCTGCTCAGGTGAGCTTCTTTGTGAGCAGACTCGTAGCTGGTACATACGCAAGCTACCATGCCACCATAGCTTCACCCAGACCTCAGAGCACACGGCATACATAGTCTTCTACCTCTGTCATGCCGGCGGAAAGTCCGGAGAAAAACTCAATCCAACGCAGATAGTCTGGCTTCGCATCCGGCTGCAGGTTCTGGGCATAGTCGATGAACTCCCACAATTCCGGCTCCACCATGGCGCGCGCGCGGATCTCTGCGAGCGACCTCGCCCGGGTGGCAACGATAGACTTGCAACACTCGTAGTCTTCCCACGAGTCCCAGCCGAGAGGGGCGACGATTCCGCGGCACCACGGCGGGTGGGCCATCATCCGCAGAGCGAGGATGACATAGCTCAGGGACACGAAGTCGTCCGCAGCGGTGTGTCCGCCTGCAACATGATGTGTCACTCGGGCAACCCAGGAGAAGCACGCACACCCACCTTGCTGTCGAACTACTCTGTCCGAAGCATAACGGAAATTTACGATGGCGAACTGGCTGTCCCGGGCCAGCCTGGGGTGGTAGCCATTCATGAATGACCCCTCGAAATCGATGAACGCGGCGTGGACTGGCTTGGCTACGGGGTCGTCGGCATGGCTGCTCTTGGAGAGAAGTTCGCGCTTTGTCCAGCAACGTGTCAGGACGACGTTGCCGGGGTGGATGTCGCGGTGCAGAACGCCCCTCTCGTGCATATCGCGCATCGTTCGGATCTGGAGGCCTCCTTCAGCTCTCGGATATGATGGAGAAGGGGCCACGTACAAGGCGCTGCGCGCAGAAGGCGGTTATGAAGAATGCTTTGCTATCCTCAGATCGCCACGCTTGCGGTATGCCACTCAGTCAATGCGCCACATGCAGATAATGGTCCGCTGAACTCACGCTGCAGATCGAACAGGGTGGACAGACACGTCACCCTGTGTAAGAGCAGTGCGCCCGTCGCGGAGCCGGATCCGCAATCCACGAAACGCTCGCAGATCATAGGGTATTCCACAAATCGCTGTAGGTCAGAATACACGTTGAATTCCCAGAGAATGAGATCCCAAGGCCCTGTTTTGAGGACATGGCGTTCGTCTTCGAGCGTGTAGATCTCTAGACGGCCAAATGCGTGGGAGGTCTAGTAGTTCTCAAGAGTCAAACACAATGCTCACTCTTCTCCTCGTAGCCTGGAAGTTCGACAGGAGCCGTAGAGTCCGAGGCAACGGTGTATTGCGTGATCGGTACTTTCATGGCGGTCGAGTGATCGTGGACACACAACATCTCGGCCAGAGGATTGGATGAATGGGGAGTAGCACGGCGGCAGGGGAAGGTAACAAGCTCAGAGAGCAGAAAGAAGGCTTTGTCCCTGAGGGAAAGATGTGCCAGGCGAGATTCGCGAAAAGACACGGGATCAGGGCAGGGTATAAGAGCGGGCAGCAGAGGGGTATTTGAGTGAACAGTGGGGACTGGTTGGTTTGTCGGAGGGCCTGTGAGAGAGCGTGTCTCTGGGTGCGTGCGGTTAGTTGCAGCAGGTTCGTGCATGCTCTGTTACGAGGTCCCTACGTAATCCGAGATGCTTTCCTTCTGCGCGTACATGTCGTGTAGCGTTATCCCGCGGCACGCTACGGAGGGTGAACTGCAGTTGTAACTTGCCGTGAAGGGCCTACATAGCATGGAGTAGTGGTATCTGGGTGTGCCGCAATGGCAGAAGACCTAGAATGATGAAAACAGCAGTGGCCTGGCGCACGTGTATGATGCTATTACAAACGTACCGTGGCGCTTCCAGATGCTGCACTTCGTCAAGATACGCAGCACTACGAGCTGTTGGCAAGATGCCACGATTGAGAGTACGGGTTTGAACGAATCTGCGCGGAGCCAGCATGACGTGCGACGCTCGAATGTGAACAGGCCTTCCTATGCAACAAGATTAGAAGGTAGTACGTACATTGGTTTTGCATTATTCGTTCTGAGTGGATGCATCAGGGACACTCTCGGACTAGTCTCGGTGCTATATCCGAAGCTTAGCTTGAGAGCGCGGGTTGTACCCGTACTCCCATGTGCCCACACCCACCGGGCAGTCTGCTCTGAAGCTGCAAAGCTACTACACGTCCTAGGCTGCCGTTATGACATTCGCGCAGTTCTACTATGACCCAGCGCTGGAGTTTGAGAAGCTGCTCGACGACGACGATGGTCCAGACTCGCAGCAGGCAGCCCCCGCGGGAGCAGCAGCCGCAGTGCCGGCCAAAATCCAGGGCACTGGTGCTATGTACGACGCACTGTCTCCTCCCTCAGTGAAACGGTGAGGAGTGCTGATTGGCCTCTGCAGCACACGCACCACATCCGCCAACCCAGACTCCGAGCAGCCGTCGCAGGAGAGGGCGAGTCGGTGGTTTGGTTCAGGCTTCCTGAGGAGGCGAGCTTCGACTGGATCCATCCATGGCGGCTCTCATCCTGGAGTACCGAAGTGAAGTCAAGGCCGGATGTTGCTGTACGATTACTTGATGGAGGTGGTGAAGTATTGTAGGCGGATGTACGATGATCATCATGGGCAGTCCTGGACGTGTACTTGTATGGAAGAGCTCTGTATGGACTCACGAGTCTTCAGGCAGCTGTGTAAGACTTCAAGCTTCAGGAGCGTCTTGAATGTACTGTCGACTCCGTAGCAAAGCAACATTCCGGAGCTCTGAGCAGAGAAGTGGCCTGGCTCTGCGAACATCGTCGTCGAGGCTCTGAGAGCGTAAGCGCTGGGAAGTGATGGACGGTCACGCGCAACGGGACGCGTCTATACGCGTCCAGTGACGTCAGACGCGCCCAGGACATTCTCGCGTTATATAACCGCGGCCTTCCACTCCAGTCCGGTCCTTGCACACTTGCCTCTTTCCAGTAACCGCCGCACACCTGCGCCGAAGGACTGAGATACAACATGCCTACCACTCGCGCACAAGAGGCCGCCGAGAAGCGGAACCTCCGCACCCGGGGCCAGCCTGCAGAGGAACAGAAGCAGGCCGCTGCAAAGCCTGCTAGTTCCAAGGGGAAGAAGCCAGCGTCGACGAGAAAGACGTCGACCAGCAAGAAGGGTGCGCAGGCGAAGAAGGAGAGTTCGCCTAGTGTAGGGGAGAAGCGCGAGCCCGAGACTGAGGGAAACGAGGAGAAACCGGCGGAGGAAGAGCCTCCGGCGAAGAAGGCCAAGACGGAAGAGCAGACGGAGAGCAAGAGCGAGGGTTCTGCGGAGGCGGACGCCGACAAGGAGAATGCGCCTGCGAAGCGTCACCCCGCAGAGAGCATGTACCAAGCAGGTGCGTCCATCTGCGGGCATTTCCGCGTATGCAGCGTAGCTCACATCCACCGCAGGTACTATCGAGCGCGGCCACATCTACTTCTTCTACCGGCCCAAGGTCGAGCTAGAGGAAATTCACTCGCTCGACGACGTCCAGCGCTTTTATATGCTGCTCGTCCCGCGACCTCCTTCATTCGCCTCAGCCTCCGACACCAAGACCGAGACCCAAGCAAAGGGCGACGACGAGGACCAGGAGATGAACCTTATAGAGAGCGGCGCAGATGCCGTCCCTGCCCCGCAGCCCAAGGGCGAGAGCAAGAAGCGCTTCCGCCTGATGGTCATCGGGAAGAAGGGCCTCCCCGACCCCGAGGCTGGTGGAGGTGGCAAGGGCGGAGGCCGCAAGCAGGTCTTCTGGGCGACTGTCGCTACTGTTAGCGATGATTTAAAGAAGCTCGAAGAGGGTCTCGGACCCAAGGAGTACGAGACCAAGACCAGAGGTAAGTCCTATACGAATTCGTCGCAGCAAGGCTTCTCCTGACCAGACCAACAGGAACACGCCACCAAGCCCCCGCCCGGCTCGCCGCGCGCGGCGCATACGCGATCGTGAACAACGAAGCCGCGCGCACGCCCTCGCAGCGCGAGACGCACTTCGGGTACCACCTCTCGCACCCGGACGACGAGCACTTCGGCGAGGTTCAGAAGACGCTCGGCATCCACAAGGCGTCTTCCTTCGTCCTGCAAGTCAAGAACCCCCTCGCGCCCAACTCGGGCCCGGGCCAGGGCCTGCCCCAAGGCAGGCGGGCGGAGTTCCCGGAGGATATCATGGAGGGGGTGTTTGGCAAGGGCGGGCAGAGGGGCAGGGAGTCGTATGGGTTGAGGTTCGCGTCGGTCGAGAGGCGCGAGATGCTGGACTTTGAGGGGGCGGAGCTGTTGTTCATTGCTGCAAGGAGCGGGGAGGAAGGCTTGGAGACGAGTCTTGGCGAGGGCAGAGGTCATGGTAAGTCTCAGGATTCCAGAAAGCTAGAGCGAGTAGCTGACAGACATGTAGCCCTGGAGGAAGCCGAGAAGGACGAGAGCAAGGAGACGATGGACGAGGTCATGAAGGAGCTCGCGATGGACGACGGCAAGATCCCCGTTGACCCACTTGAGGGCAAGTGGGCGTAGTGCAGACGTAAGAAGCAAACAGAAACCTCGGGGGAAAGCGGAGAAGCCATGGACCTTTCTGTACTGTACAGTGGTGTATATCAGCTGTAACATATCCTAGAGCATACCTATGTCATGATATCGCCGATGGCTATTCGGAAGGGTGAACCCTTGCATAGCGAGCACGATCACAGGATTTTCAGGGTATACTTCGTTAGAGGTCGTGACATGATACACCACGTATCGTACATCGTCCACAGCAGCATGGGAACGGTAATCACTGGGAGTCGGTCTCTTCGTTGTCCGTGTTGATCCTGAGCACCTTGACCCATTCCCGGTAGTTGAACTGGCCGTTCCTCGTAAACGGCCCCTTCAAGAACTTGTCAATCTGCCCATACGATCAGCACCACTTCACTACACCTCCAATCCCAACCCTCCACCTCGACCATCGTCCACACCCACAATCCACCCGCCCAAACACGAAACACGCACCTCATGCTCATCCATCCGCTCCCCGACATCGCCCAACCACTTCCTGATCTCGTCGCACCGCACGAACCCCGAGTCCGCCTCGTCGAAGCACTCGAACGCCTCCAGCAGCTCCTGCTCCGCGTCGAAGTCGTACAGGTGCTCGCCCATCATCGTCAGGAACATCGGGAACGTGATCCCGCGGTCGTTGCCCCCGGAGCCGGACTCGGACTCGGCGGACGCCATGCGCGAGTGCGCGCCGCCGAGGGAGCCGCGGCGGTCGCCCGGGCGGTCGGCGAGCAGTTGGTCTAGGGTTGAGCGGGAGGGGGAGATTCCTTTATGTATAGTCGTTCGAGGGTTAGCCGACTCTAACCTACTCCTGGGTGGCTCCCGCACCCCAAACGAGCAAGGATATACACAGTGAAAATCACTGACCAAGGCTGCTAAAAATGTGCTTCAAGTCCTGCTCGGACACGATCCCGTCGCCGTCGTGGTCGATGAGCGCGAACGCCTCGCGGAACTGCTGGATCTGCGGCGGGGAGAAGAGCGAGAACACGCCCGACGGCTCGCGCCGCGCGCGGCTCTTCTGCGCCTTCGTGAGCTTGCTCGGGCTGCTCGTCGGCGTGATGTCCGGCGAGAGGCCGTATGGGTAGCGGGACATCGTGGAGGAGAAGGGTGAGGGTGTTGGGTGGGCTGGAATGGGTGTGGCACGGAGGACAGAGATGAGAAGCGCTCGTGGTTCGACGCGACGCGACGACGCGCTTCCGGAGCGGTTGTCGACCAGAATGGCAGGTGTCGTGGTTCGTCAAGGCGGCTGTCGTCACGATGTCCTCCCCCTTCCCTCACCGATGAACCTCCTCTGGGCATAGCTATGAGCAGGTACAAAGACGCCAGTGCTCTAACGTAGCTAAATAGATCAGTCAGAACACGGATCTTGGAGACTCAGGGCAACCAACTAGCAAGAAAGTGCAGGCAGTCTCGCCAACTCTGACTGCTTCCGTCCAACAAACCAAAGTCAACGGTGTACGGAGTGCAATACAACGATGCATCTATGCTACATCCTATAAACACGTTCACGCAAATCTGAAAACCTCCAGCATCTCACAACAGCACCTCCTACTCCTTCCTCTTCTTCAGCGCAGCGACCCTCGGCCCCTCCCCCAGCCTCCACCAAAACAAATCCAGCACCCACGTCCTCGGGAACCACCTCAACACCCGATAAATCCCCGACATCGCCGCCAGCGTCATATACCTCTTCGGCCGTCTCTTCAGCACCTCGCCCACGACTCTCTTCGCGAACGTCTCCGCGGGCATGGCGCTCTTGCCCTGGCTCATGTAGAGCTTCGCGAGGATCGAGTCGACGTACTCTGCGTAGAGGCCGCTGCTGTTGGAGGAGGACGGGGAAGAGGGGGAGGGGGAGGGGAGGTGCGCGTGGACGCGCGGGGCCTGGTTGGTGGCGATGTTGGAGCGGACGCCGCCAGGGGCGATGAGCACGACGGAGATGTTGAACGGCTTGCATTCCATGTAGAGCGTGTCTGTGAGCGAGTGCACTGCCGCTTTTGTGGAGGCGTAGATCCCGCCCCACGGGACCGGGCTACGACACATGCACAGGTCAGCGTCGTCGGGATGGTAGCCTGCAAGTGGATACAGAGAGCGTCGCGGGGGACGTACATCTCGCCGGCGATGGAGCCGATGTTGACTATGGTGCCGCGCTTGCGGGCGGCCATGTGTGGGATGACGGCCTTGGACGTGCGGATGATCGAGTAGACGTTCGTGTCGTAGACGTCCATGATCTCTTGCATGGGTATGTCGAGGATGGGACCTATATTCGTGACATGTTCAGCGTCTCTTCCCTAAGGGTGATGATATGAAGCTACCCGAATTCCCTACTCCGGCGTTGTTGACGAGGACATCTATCTGGCCCTCTCGTGCTATGATGGTCTTGACCACCTCTTGGACGTTCTCGTCTTTGGTGACGTCTAGAGCCAACGTGTGGATGTTATCATGTTTGAAGCCTTCCATGGCCTCCACTCTACGAGCAGTAGCATAGACGATGCATCCTCTCGATGCGAACTCCTCGCAGCTAGAGAACACACGCTGTGAGAGGCGTACGAGTAGTCCAGGCGATGGACTTACAGTGCAAAGCCTATGCCACCTTTCGAGCAACCTGTGACAAGGACGACGATCTTGCTGTCGGACATGGTGGACAGCGTTGGCAACGAAGACGTGCGAAGCTCTCTGGAGCGTCAGAAGAGCTATTAGTACTCATGCCGGTCACGGAAGCAGCCGACACCCGGAATGTGGGTGTGCTGAGGTCATGTCGCTCAAATTGAAACATGCACTCGCTTGTGATGCCGAAGCATCCATGTGCTATAGAATACCTGCATGATTTCCATGAAGAGACAAAATGAACGGGACCGATGTGAGTGCTGCCGGCGGGAGGATGTGTGGCGAGGGCGAGTGACGGCATGTGGGAGCCAAACAAGGAGCAACAGAAGTGTCCGGGTCGAACGGAGCGAGTGGGTGTGGACTGTGGAACAAGCTCAAGTGAGTGAGATCGGAGAGCGGGACGCGAATCGCCTGCCAGTGGTCGCTGCAGCTGCCTGCCTGTGCCGTGCTCGTGCTCGTGCTGGGCGGATATTGCTATTGCTGCTCCCTTCGCGTGCCCTTCTCTAGCCGACGCCCATGTCCTCCCCCACAGAACTCTATCTCCCCCCCTCTCTCCCCTACCCCATCCGCATCGTCTCCCTCGCCCAGAAACCAAACACAGACGTCCAGCGCGGCGCACGCCTCCTCGACTACTCCTTCACCCACAAGTCCCCCGACGCCCCCCCAGAGCTCCGCTTCGGGACGTGGGACTCCGCCGTCGAGGGCACGCTCACCAGATGGAACTTCAAGCAGGGCGACACCGTCTCCGAGCGCCGCGCGCGCGACACCCCCGCCGTCCTCATCCTCGAGCCCTGCAAACATGGCGTCCAGCTCGGCGGACTCTGTTGCCTCTGTGGGAAGGACATGACCAGGTACGCGTCCCCCCACTTCCCCGTCCCACCCGTCCTCGTACCCACACCTATCTATCTCGCTTGTTTCATTACCTCGTGCCCGCGTTCTTGTGTTCTCGTGTTCTCGTCCGTGTCCGTATTCGCGCTCGTGCTGATGCATGCTCGCCAGCTTTGACTACACAGGCTTCTCCGACGCGTCACGAGCGTCCATCCAGATGACCCACCTCGCCAACGGGCCCCTCGTCTCCCTCGAGGAGGCCCAGCGCATCGAGCAGGAGACCGCTCAGCACCTCCTCCGCTCCCGCAAGCTCTCCCTCATCGTCGATCTCGATCAGACCATCGTCCACGCGACCGTCGATCCCACCGTCGGCGAGTGGATCGCGGAGGGCGAGGCGTGGGAGGAGCGCCAGGCCAGGAAGGCCGCTGCCGCTGCTGCTGCGCGGGAGAAGGAGAAGGAGCAGGGCGAAGGCGAGGGCGGGAAGAAGGACGCTAGTGAAGCGGATCAGAAAGCCGAGAACGCGAACGAGAACGCGCAGGCGGAGGCGGGCGAGGAGGAAGACGAGGATGAAGTGAACCCGAACTGGGAGGCACTCAAGGACGTCAAGAAGTTCAGACTCGGGCCCGAGGCTCTCGGCCAGCCGTCCCGCGGGCCCAAGGGACGCGGGAAGGAGAAGGTCATCGAGCAGGAAGGCTGCATGTACTACATCAAGCCGCGGTACGCCCCCGCCACACTTCCCTTTCGCTACGAGTGCCTAGCTGACGCGCCCCAGCCCTGGCCTGCAGGAGTTCCTGCAGACGATGGCGGGCAAGTACGAGATGCACGTGTACACGATGGGCACGCGCGCGTACGCGGAGGAGGTCTGCGCGGCGATCGACCCCGGCGGGAAGATCTTCGGGAACCGCATCCTCAGCCGGGACGAGAGCGGCAGTGAGCACCCTTTCCCCCTTTCCTCTACGTCTCTCGAGAGCGACGGCGCTGACGTGCGCACGAGGTCTGACGCAGAAGAGCCTCCAGCGGCTGTTCCCGTGCGACCAGTCCATGGTCGTCATCATCGACGACCGCGCGGACGTCTGGGAGTGGTCCCCGAACCTCGTCAAGGTGGTCCCCTGTGAGTCCCCCCTCTCCCCTCCCCCAGCTGTGCTCGCCACCTCACCTGATGCGCCGTGCCCGGATAGACGACTTCTTCGTGGGCATCGGCGACATCAACTCGGCGTTCCTCCCCAAGCTCGAGCCTCTCGCACCCGTCGGCGCAGGCGTGACGGTTCCGCCGCCGCCCATCACCGCGAGCCCGGACGCGCCCCCAATCCTCGCTTCCCCCACATCCGCCGACGCGCTAGACGACGACCCAGACGCGGACGAAGAGGAGGAAGAGGACGAGGACGAGGACGACCTCGAGGAGGACATGATGGAGCCGTCGGACGCCCCGTCGTCCCCCGGCGGCGGCGCGGAGGACGAGAGCCTCGCGGAGATCGAGAAGAACGAGATCTTGGAGCGCAACACGCAGGCGCTCGAGGCGCAGGTCGAGGAGCGCCCGCTCGCGAAGAAGCAGGAGGAGCTCCAGGAGACCGCCGCTGCGGAGGAGCAGGAGGGTGCTGCGACGGCTGCGGCGCCTGAGGCGGTTGCTGCGGTACCGGCGACGAATGGGGAGAGCGGGCAGCAACAGCAGCAACAGCAGCAGGGGGCGGAGCAGAGGCCGAAGCCGAAGAAGGAGCGGCCTGTGAGGAAAGCACTGCTGAAGAATGACGATACGGAGCTCTCGAGGGTCAAGCAGGTATGCGTCTATAGTTCGTCACCGAGAAACGAGTCTCACTAGCCGCGGAAGATCCTGGAGCTCGTGCATGAACGCTTCTACGAGGCCTGGGAGAAGCGCAAACCCGAGGAGGAAGAGAAGCACCATAAACGGAAACACGGCAAGCGCACAGAGACGCAACGAGAATATGACGTTCGGGTCAGTCTTCGCTCTACGCAGCCTTACTGGTGCAGAACTGACGCCACAGTAGACCATCATCCCTCGAATACGAATGCAGACGCTCGAAGGCTGTCACATCCTGTTCTCAAGCGTCATCCCACTCGATACACGACCAGAAGCGACCGAAATCTGGAAGACCGCACACGCGTTCGGCGCAAAGTGCTATACCGAGCTCTCACCGCGCGTCACGCACGTCGTCGCAGCAAAGGTCAGTGACACCCCTTCTCCCACCTAGCCCCGGTCCACTCACAAAAATACCCAATCAACCACAGCGCGGCACGCAGAAAGTGGACGCCGCCCGCCGACGCGGCGGGATCAAAGTCGTCTGGCTCGCCTGGTTCACCGACTCGGTCGCGCTCTGGCAGCGGCAGGACGAGACGCCGTACCTGCTCGAGCCCGAGCCGCGACCGGAAGTGGGCGGCGCAGGGACCGGCGACGGGGAGGGTGAGGGCGACGCGCGCCTTGCGAGTCCTCCCTCGGATCCGCACCAGATTAGTTCTGACCCGGAGCCGGACGCAGATGACTGGGACGAGCTCGTCGACAGCGCCGCGGGCGGCGAAGACAGCGGGAAAGGGCGGGCGCTCGGCGCGCTCGGGGTGGAGGGCCCGAGAGCGGGTCCTGCAGGCGCGGGCGGAGAGGGAGAGGCGGGCGTGGGCGCGGGTGGCGATGCCGGGCTTGCGTTAGATGAGGTGGATTGGGACGAGATCAATAATGAGGTGGAGGCGGCGATGAACGAGAGCGATGATGATGGGGATGGGAGTGGAGATGGGGATGGGGATGGCGCAAGTGTGAGGAGTGGGATGTCGGAGGACGACGTGTCGTGGACGGACGAGTCGAATAGCATCGTCAGGTGAGTTGCTCCCCCATCCATTCTCCGCTGTATAGGATGGCGAACTGAGGTCGTGTGCCCATGCTGTAGCAGCACAACATCGACCCCACGGAAGAAGCGGAAACGCCTACGCAGCCTCACGCCATCCGAAGCCGGCTCGCTGAATGGTGCGGACTCGGACGTCCTCCGCTCGCCATTAGCCAAGCGCAAGAAGCTCGCGGCAGACCGCTCCGGTGCTTCGCGCCTCAAGGAGGCCTTCACCGCGGAGGAGCTGTCTCGAGCAGCAGCAGCAGCGACAGGCGACGACGACGATGACGGCGATGGCCTTGGCACCCCCGGGCGGAGTCAGCGCTCGAGTCCCGTGAACGGCTCCGCGGAGGAGGCGGGCGACTACGGGGAGGACTACGAGGGGAGCGACGACGATATGGACGAGGAGGACGACTTCCTCGCGCGGGAGCTGGAGGAAGAGTGGGGATAGCGTCCGTCGCCGCTCCGCCGGGGTATGGCGGCCACTTCGCCTTCGTCAGGGTACGCTTCTCCGTCTGTTCGGTCCGTGTCCGTGCTTTGTGTAGTACACCCTGCTGTGATCTGTGTCATGCTTGTCTTCGGATGTGTGTAGCTAGCACGCTGCGTGGGTAGTAGTGTAGTACGTACCATTTATTCGCTCGCCGTGTCTGTAACTATGTAGTATTACTATACCTGACTCTGTTCATGATTTCACGAACACCGCTACTTCACCTGCTCTGGTACTCGGCATGAATGATGGGAGTCTTTTGATCACGACTAGATAGAAAGCACCGAGTCCGTGTTTCCGAGCTCTGGGGTAATAGAAGGATCTGAGATGAGCGTTCGATCGATCGGAATCCTATTGACACAACGACGATCGGGGTATACGCGTGTACGGGCTCATACAGACGCAGGTCGACGGTGAAAATAGAATGATGGAGACTCGCGCAAAGCATCGAATTACAAGTATAGCAGACGACTGTGTCCAAAATACATGAAGACCGATGGGTAGATGTGCGGTATCTCTCATAGTCCGTGCTTCTCTTCCAGATGCTCCTTGTACAACTTCCATAGCTTAGAGACCTTGCGGCCCGTTACGTCTTTGAATATCTGCTCGTCGTATTCCTTGTCCTTCATGTTCTCGTTGAGCTCCCGAATGGAACCGTCCCCGTACCGACCCTCGATCCACTCGAGGAAGTACGCGGTCGCCTGATAACCCGCGTCCCACTTGTCGCCCGCTTCCCGCTTCCAGTGCGGAGGGCCGAGTCCGGCATTCAAACGCACCCAGTCTTCATGACCAGCGTCAGCGGACGCCCGGGCCGCTGAGGAGGAGGATAGCAGACTGACCTGCGACACCCTCGATCAGGCCTCCGGGGCACTTTCCGAGGCCGTTGTATTGGTAGCAGTGCACCATCTCGTGCGTCAGCACGCCAATGATCTCGTCTTTGGCGCGTGACTCGCAATTGCGTATGTGGTCCAAGGATAAGTGTATCTCCTTGTGCGTCGGCGAGCCGAATGTATGTGCGACGCCGGGCATGGGCCGGAGGACGAGCGATATGCACTGCACGCTGGAAGAGACGGCGCGGTCAACCGCCGTATATTGTGTCATACGGACCACAGCGTGATCGAGAGAGCTGCTCACGAACTGGAAGGTATCACGGCATAGGCGGCAGCAGTCTCAGCCGCAAAGGCGAGGTCGCCGTTCTGATTCCTGTCGGAGTATGGAGGACACACTCACTTTCTCGGCGCAGTCTCCGGGGTGTAGAGCCAGCTGCACACAGTGACGACAGCGTCTCGCAATGCGACGTCTGGCCGGACCCGATCTAGGAAGATCTTTGCGCCGGGATGTGCGAGATCCTCTATGCGAAAATTAAACGTTGGTATAGGCCAATCGGGCTCTGGGGCGTGTGGAGGTGGGGGAGGCATCGCAGCGGACCGAGCGAGTCTGCTGAGTCGCTGGAGGAGTTCAGTTGCCACAACGGAGGCAGTACTTCTTGCGTAACCATATTAGGGAGGAATGTGACGTGCTCCATCATCCTCGCGGGAGAGTGTGACACAGTCACGCCTACAGTCGGCGCTCTCGAGCGGCTTCGCGTCTTCCGCTCGCTCCGTGGGCACCGTCGAACAGCTCCTTCGTGCTCATCTGTACACCTTCTGACCCATCCAGCTGACTTGTCAGTTTGACTCGTCGACTGCTCTGTTTGATCATGCTCTGCGTCATCTTATCCGACGTTTCCCCTCCTACGTAGCACCGTCATCGTTGAAAAAGAGCGCGAAATGGAGTGGTTCGTAGACTGCCTCCTCAGTTTCCTGCCTGTCTGGATGGCGAACGGGATCCGTCGTCTCTACGCCTTTTTGACCGCCCTTGCGGTTGGGACTGCGACAGTACGCGCCTATGGCTTCCCGGACTGTGTTAATGGCCCGCTGAAGAACAACACTGTCTGTGATGTCACCAAAGACCCCATCACTCGGGCGACTGCTCTGATCAGCCTTTGGACCGATGCGGAGCTCACTAACAACACCGTGAATGCCTCTCCAGGTGTCCCTCGTCTCGGCCTTCCTGCATACAACTGGTGGTCCGAGGGCCTCGTAAGTTCCCTACCGCGGCTCACTAGCGAAGTATCTCACCTTCTTCGACGTGTAGCATGGGGTAGCTCGAAGCCCCGGAGTGACATTTGCCCCATCTGGAGAGTTCAGCTATGCCACCTCCTTCCCGCAACCGATCCTGATGGGTGCCGCCTTCGATGACGCACTCATCCAAGCAGTCGCCTCCATTGTCAGCACGGAAGGGCGCGCATTCAACAATGTTGGACGTGCTGGTCTCGACTACTGGACCCCGAACATCAATCGTGCGCCTCCCCTTCTCGTATATAACGTGTCTGGCATATGTCCCTGACGGAAGCGTGCAGCCTTTAAGGATCCTCGCTGGGGTCGCGGTCAGGAGACGCCGGGAGAAGACCCGTTCCATCTGACGCAATACGTGTACAACCTCATCGTCGGCCTCCAGGGAGGCGTCGACCCGAAGCCTTACTTCAAAGTCGTAGCCGACTGCAAACACTTCGCCGCGTACGACATGGACAACTGGGAGGGAAACGTGCGCTACGGCTTCAACGCCGTGGTGTCGCAGCAGGACCTGTCCGAATTCTACCTCCCGCCCTTCCAGACGTGCGTACGTGACGCCAAGGTCGGCAGCGTCATGTGCTCGTACAACGCTGTGAATGGTATTCCGTCGTGCGCGAACAAGTTCCTCCTCCAGGACATCCTTCGTGACCACTGGGGCTTCACGGACGATAGATGGGTAACGAGCGACTGTGACGCTGTCCAGAACATCTACTCTCCGCACAACTACACTAGCGACCCTGCACAAGCCGCAGCCGACGCGTTGCTGGCGGGAACAGATATTGACTGCGGGACGTTCTCCTCGACATATCTTCCAGACGCTCTGCAGCGGGGCCTGGTAAACACCACGGACCTGAGGAGGGCTGCTATCCGCCAATACGCGTCCCTCGTTCGGTAAGGTCCCTCGGAGCACCCCTATTTCCTTTACTAAGACGTTGCAACAGACTTGGGTACTTCGATCCCCCTGAATCTCAACCCTACCGGCAGATCGGCTGGTCGGATGTGAACACTCCTCAGGCGCAGCAGCTTGCACTTACCGCAGCCGTCGAGGGCATGGTTCTCCTGAAGAATGACGGTGTTCTCCCACTCTCGAAGCGCGTCCGCAAGCTCGCACTCGTCGGTCCTTGGGCGAATGCCACAGGGCTCATGCAGGGCAACTATCAGGGCGTCGCGCCCTACCTCATCAGCCCGCTTCTAGCCGCCCAGCAGGCTGGTTTCGAAGTTGAGTATGCTTTCGGTACGAACGTTACCACTCGAAACGACACGAGCGGCTTCGCTGCCGCTATCGCTGCGGCAAAGCGCGCGGATGCAGTAATCTTCGCGGGAGGTCTGGACGAGACCGTGGAGCGCGAGGAGGTTGACCGCCTCAATGTGACATGGCCGGGGAACCAGCTCGAGCTCGTGGCGGAGCTAGAGCGCGTTGGCAAGCCGCTGATCGTCGCGCAGTTTGGTGGCGGCCAGCTCGACGACACCGCGCTGAAGAACAGCCGGGCGGTGCGTACTATCCCTTTCCTATGTGTCTGTGACAGGAGCTAATCATGCGAATGTAAAATCTTTCTCTCCTAGGTCCACGCGATCATCTGGGGTGGATACCCCGGACAGAGCGGCGGTACCGCCCTCTTCGACATCTTGACAGGCAAGGCCGCGCCCGCAGGACGCCTCCCCATCACCCAGTACCCCGCTGTGTACGCCGACCAGGTCCCGATGACGGACATGACTCTTCGGCCGAGCGCGACGAATCCCGGACGGACGTACAAGTGGTACACCGGCACGCCCGTCTACGAGTTCGGCTTCGGGCTCCACTACACGACCTTCGCATTCTCGTGGGCGACCCCGGGTGCCGCGGCCGACGCCAGCGGCAGCGCCAACTTCGGCGGGCCCGCGCGTAGCTACGCGATTGCGGAGCTGGTGTCGCGCGGCCAACACAGCGCGCCGTTCCTTGACCTCGCTCCCCTCGACACCTTCGCCGTGCGCGTGACAAACACTGGCAAGGTCACCTCCGACTACGTCGCGCTCCTCTTCGTGAGCGGTTCCTTCGGGCCCGCGCCACACCCGAAGAAGCAGCTGGTGTCGTACACGCGGGTGCATGGTCTCGCTCCGAAGAAGAGTACGGTCGCTGAGCTGCCGGTGACGCTCGGCGCAATCGCACGAGCGGATGAGACCGGGGCGAAATGGGTATACCCGGGAACGTACACGATCGCCTTGGATACGGATGGGGCATTGAAGCATACATTCACACTGACTGGACGTGCGACGAAGATTGCTACGTGGCCGTCGGACTCTAGTTCGCAGTAGATACCACAAGCCAGCACAGATTCTTATCTTTGTCGTAGCATCGTGAAACATGCAGAAGGCATTTGAATATCACCTTCTTCGTCGAGTGCAGCCGAAGTAACCTTGTTGCTGACACGTGCTGAAACGCGTACAACTGAGAGTATGCCCGTGCGATACGTGCATACCAAGAGAAGATGGACGATCATGGCCTGCGCAGGCGGCAAGAGACGAGGCACGGATTGTGTCGACCACACAGCGAAATTCAGCAACGACGATTTGTAGCATTCTGATATAACCATTATTTCTACTGTACACCCATTCTCTCAAGCCCAATCCATATCCCTATCACTGTTCATAACTAATAATGGCCAGTGAAATATAATAAACGAAGAAGTCCGGTGACGAGTATCGGAGCAGAGAACCCCATACCGCAGCGATGCCTTGACCGGCCGACCACTCACTGATCGCTGGGGTCGAGGGCATCGTAGATGGGGCAGAGGTCAGACCACGACTGAGGGACAGGGTCGGCAGCCTTGGTGTCGGGAGTGTCCTCAGCCATGACGACGGCGAACCCGGCCTCCAAGTGGAAGTCAATGTGGCAGTGGAGGAACCACGGGCCGGGGTTGTTGGTCTGGAAGCGGATGGTGACGTTGTCGCCAGGAGTGCCAGTGCTGACGACGTCGCGGAAGACGGGGTTGTCGTAGTTGTAGACGGAGCTGCCTGCGCTGCGGACCACAGCGAAGGTGTGCTGAACAGTCGGTGTCAGTTACGATGGACGCTGGAATAAAGTAAAACATCACGTACACCGTGCAGGTGGAAGGGGTGCGGAGCGCCAGGGGCTGCAGCCGTGGCGGGGAAGGAGATCTCGATCGATGCATTCGAAGGGAGTGTGTAGACGCTGCCAGACGGGAGCAACTCCTGAGCCGTCTGGGCACCGCTCAGAATCTGGAGTAGGACAGGGACGGTAGGAGGCACGAAGCTCGCGCCGTTGATGAAGAAGTTCGTGCCGTTCTGACAGCGTGTGAGTTAGTACTAGTTTATGGTCCCAAGCGCACGTTGTGACTCACGAAGTTGAAGGCCATGTTGAGGGCCAAGTCAACACCGCCGGAAACGGGAGAGCCCGGCTGGTGATGATAGTCAACTCAGTATTCATGAGGGGGGAGATTACGACAAGCTACACGTACCACGGGCATGGGGGTGAACGGACGGAGGTTGGCCTCGACCAGAGGGTTGGTCGACGGTGTCTGGGTCGTGGTAGGCTCAACGGCAGGCGCGCCGTCATAGCGCAGGATTGCAGAGTTGATGCCACCGCTGAAGCCGACATTGCCAAACGACGGGTTTGCCCTGATCCAGTAGTTGTCCACAGCCTGGTTGGCGTCGAGCTGCATGATAGCGCCGTTACAATCACGCTACGCACTACAGAGACAGCGCCTTGACTCACCACAAACGAGTAGCGCTGGGCAGCGAAGATCTGGATAGAATCGACTACGAGAGGCTGAGTGCTGACCGCGTCGGCCTCGATGACGGTCAAGTTGTGACCGTCGATGCTGAACGTGTGGTTGGGATCGCAGGAGAGGGAAACCAGACGGAAGCGATAGCTGAAACGCGCAGAACGTCAGCACTGCGCGCAGCAAACAACTCAGAGGCGATACTCACCGCTTGCCCTGCGTCACGCTGATCACAGCCAGATCGGCGGCGGTGGTGCTCGGGGAGCGACCAAGGCCGTTGATGAGAGTCGCATCAGCGCCGAGCCTGTCAGACGCGGAATTTAGAACCGCATTGACGGAAACAAGAGGCGGAGAAGACGTACGGGAACCTAGGACCAAGCTTGGCGGCGGTGTGGTACCAGTCAGCCAAAGTGATCACGGTGTCATCTGATATAGTAGGGTTTGTCAGTTGGAACGCAATAAATCATCAGGAGTATGCTTACCGTTGTCGACATCGTACAGACTGGCAAGCGGGTCGTTCGGGTCGTACACGACAAACGGACCCCTCAAACCATCGCAGTACTGAGTCGAGAGATGGCTGTGATACCAGAAGGTCCCTGACAACGCGGCGTCAGTATATGCAAGGAATGAAGTGCACAGTGTATCATACCTGCTTGATCGGGGACCTGGAAGTCGTACAAGAACGAGTGCCCAGAGGCGATCGGGCACTGGTTGACAAACGCAGGGCCGTCCGCCCAGTTGGTACCCTTCTGGAAAAGCCCATGCCAGTGCTATGATTATACTAGTCAGGATACCAGTGATAAAAGGATAGATTTAACAACGCACGATACTGGTGGTCTTCAGCATGGTATGGTTGGTCAGATTGTCGATGACGTTGAGCTGGAAGCGATCCCCCTATAGACGCGATGAGTAAGAGTATAGGTCGCGGGTTTGAACCGACTTACGATATTGCCAGCGATGATGGGTCCGGGAGACTGGCCATTGACGAGGACGGCCTGACGAGCAAACCCGTCGGGACTGATCTCGCCATTAGAGATGGTGAGGTCCGCGACGGGGCCCACAGAGGCCAGAGCCACTGCAGTCAGGGAAGCGACGACGAGAGCGAGTAGTGACTGGAACTTCGACATGGCTGGAAAAGAGCGAGGATAGGAAGATCTCGGTCGCAACTGGAGTGGGACTCGAGCTGCTCTGACAGTCTTGTCGACCGCCAACCTTTATACGCTACTGGAAGGCCGGCGCCCTGAGGTTTGCATGAGCAAGAGTTTCATGATGAGCTACCACTCAGAGGCCAAGGACGAGACTTACTTGATCGGCATAGTATCACCATTGCACCGGTGTCAGCATCAGTCGGTGCGTCCCTGGAGCGGTGGTCGCGCGAAGCTCGCGGGTGCGTGAGAGCCGCAAGAGGCGGCAGAAAGCAGCTTACGTCTCACGAAGGGATGAGTGCGCGCCCCGGGCAGTGTCGGGATTCCTATAGAGACCACATTCGTCAAGCTCGGTGCCGGAACTGAGCGCACTATCCGCATGATGGAAGGCGCCAGCCCTGCCCTGGACAGCGGCTGTCGCGCGAATTTAGCGCTCTCCGTGAGAATGATAGAAGAGGACTGACAAGAGAGCGCCTCCCACGGAGGGGAAGGGCGGGACACGAAAACCGCTGCGGCCGCGGCAATGTCTACCGCCGACATGATTCGGACGGCTGCAGCGATGGCAATCTAGCCAGGGTATCTGCCAAATGTATTAGACCAGCCAGTGCGGGAGCGTACAGAAAACTTCGCTTACTCTCTTTTCAGACGCAGAGCTGACAGATACAGACGAGTTCTCTCCCCTTGGAGCCTCTGGGACATTCTCTTGACAGAACGTCGAGGACTCGCCGTCCTGCTCCATACCGGCAGGGACAAAGATGTCTTGCGAAGCGTCGTGGACCTAGGCCTGAGGCGTCATAAGGCACACAGCGGTCGTCGTCTGTTTTGTCGTGGAGACTGAACATGCAGAGACCACTTGGGACAGATGGATCATGAGAAAGAGAGCCGGAGGCGGCGAACGAACTCCCTTGCCACAAAAGGCAGAAGGATGATTGCCACGATGCCGATTCACGGGCGTCTATCCTCCCAACTCCCGATGATCTCTCTTTTAGTGAGACACCTACATGCACCTACAATATTCTTCCTTCCAGTTTTTCCGAGGCTGTCGCTTTGCGTCCCTACGCGGTATGAACACTCGCTCCAGCACAGATATTGCACTCTTCATTCCGCACACAGCGCAGAGACGGCTGGGCAGCGGTGATATGATGCCTGCGATAAACTTTCCCAACGATGAGAGCGGGAGTCCTGTACCAATCAGTGCAGGCCGCCCCGCCTATTTGCCTCGTACCTGGCGGGATCCAGGTGATCCGGATGTCCGAAGTGCTGCGCTTTGACGGAGGACCGAGACTTACGCCTGGGCTTATTCGTGCCGCCCACGAATCAGCGGGACAGCCCATGGGTGAGTGCCGTGAGAGTACAGTCTTGTCTTGGAGCGAGCTTCACCACCCATGTACTCCACTTTTCGCTGCAACTGCCTCGAAGTCCATGTCATGACGCCGAAACCAGCCTCAAGCCTGAGAGCTCTAAGGTGCGTTATGTCGATATCAATGAGATGAAACTGCCCCCTCCATTTCACGAAGCGCAGTTGCCGTGCCATGCGGTCACCGAACGCGTAGGCGTTTCGTTCCCGCACTAGTAACTGAACGGCGAACACACCTAGAATGCCTCATCCCGTGTAACTGCGGTGGACCTGGTGCGGCCATACACAAATTCTCCCACTGGGATCCCATGACAACCTCTTTCGACACGCTAAGATGTGTATGATATTACGATTTCCGCTTAGATGCTTGATTCTGGAGGAGAGCGATCTCCGAAGACGGCGTCACCATGCCCAGGTCGATCGAATCCACCCTCGACGGAGAAAGCGCACTCTGTTAGTGAGTGAACTCATACGGCGGGGAGTAGGGACAGTATCTCCTGACGAGAATGGCTTACGACATACCCCAGTTGCAATTTCGCCCATCTCTTGAACATACTATCCCTACCACGGATATGCACATCCTCAACAAAAGTCGCCATTGCTCGAGCACATCGATTCCGCGTTACCTGTAAATCTACCTGAACATTTTGTCACGTCTGTACTGCATGCCTCTGAATTTTGGTGGCGAAAAACGGTCTACAGCGTCCTCCGGAGCACTTCCGGGAAGGGACTAGCAAGAGTTCACGGTAATGCACATCGGGCGCTCTGCTACATCTCTGAGGGTGTTCCCGTCTTTCCAGGGGAGCAAACCCGTATCGGGCGTGCGCATTTTTTATTTTTACTATACTTCAGCAGTTATGTAGAGTTTCATTGTTATCGGAGGAGTGGAAGTAGTGGGATCTGGTGGACATGGGTGTGCAGAAGCGTACACTTAGCGCTC
This sequence comes from Trametes cingulata, assembly GCA_022385765.1. Taxonomy (NCBI): domain Eukaryota; kingdom Fungi; phylum Basidiomycota; class Agaricomycetes; order Polyporales; family Polyporaceae; genus Trametes; species Trametes cingulata. The sequence continues at coordinate 121,423 of MU277982.1, read as the reverse complement.
GATCCTTGTTTTCAGCCTCTACAGATCGCAAATCTCTTTCGTTCCTCTCCAAATTGCACAGAGATCATTGGAAAGAGCCTACGAATCGAACAAAAAAGGAATCAGGAAAATCCGTTGAGTGGTGGAGGAGGGACGGGCGATTTGCATTACTGTGTACTTGTGCATATCCGTGGTAGGGATAGTACTGGTCCGCCACTTTGGTAGTCCTAGTGGTACCTGTTGTCCGATGATCGTCCGCCCACTCCTCCGTTCCTCATCCGCTCTTGCAGTCTTCCTAGATTTCTGTCAGGAACGGCGGCAACCTAACTTCTGCGCGATATTGCTTCACACCGGCTTGCCCAGAAAGGAGCGTGATTTGTTGTTCGTCTGCAAGCGCTGACCGCACCCGATAGTCGTGGCGGCAGACGGCGCTATGCCCAACATCGTCCAACTCTCTTCCCACCTCCAGGACTCTACCCATGCAGTTCTGCGGGTACAATCGTGCAGGCGGCCGTCATGCTGACGTCCGGCTTGGTAGAATGATGCCTGCGGCGGATTGCCTTAGCTGTGGGAAACTACAAGCGGCGCAGCCACGCACCCAAGGACGACGCACCAATCCTCGCTTTTCGCGCCGCCCATATGCCTCGAACGAGCCGCTCCGGCTGGGGAGCCCTGTCTCCCCCGGATCCGTTCGGGCGCGGACAGATGCCAGATGGTGTTGAGTCATGACAGAATCGAGATGCACCCCGGCCCTGACCCAGCTTACTCTTAATTGACGGGAACTCAATCACACCGCCGCCGTTCGGGGATCTGCGTCTGCGTCGCGGCAAATGCTCAAGCGGAGCCGCTTCCCCATCGGAGGCTGTCCGGTGCTGATTCGTGGGCGTGCCTGGGCGAGTCGTAAGTCCTTCGGCACCAGCGCGAGTCTGGCGTTCTCTGACAAACTGGCTTTGCAGTGCCCCACCGGCGACGCTGACAGGCCAAGGCCTTCGCGCTTCCCACGCATTGTATGTCGGTTGGACGGCACACTGTAAGCACCGCTGGGCCGACTCGTATGTTTGGGTGCTTTGCTACCGGACTTAGTGCGCCGAGCGTGTATCTCTCAGCACTTCCACGGCCTGCTCAACATCTATCATCGTCACCTGGAGCCGACAAAGCACCCGCTACCCGGTCGTCTATTTATGGCGGCATGACCGTGCTCTAGAATCTGGAATCAGTTGTATGCAATCTGTCTCAGCAAGCATATGCTGACGACTCACCTAGAAATCCCGCAGTCGGACCACGTCTGGATACTTCACCTTCGTCAGCAACATACTACGACGCGATCCATTCTGCACATATGAGCAGTCGGGTGTGTCGGGACGATCTCCCCGACGCAGCGTCTTGAGCAGAAGGATCGCCCATCCTGCCCACTTCACTCAGACGCCCCCGTCACCATCAACCGCAACCGCGACCCTGTCAGTGACAGGGAACGTCAACCAGACGCGCTGTGCGCCTCCCGCAAGACAAGCCCGCCGCCTACCATTACAGTAGCGAGCCGCGGCTGCGCAGGGGAGTTCCGGGCGTGCGTGAGTTCTGCGGCCTGTCAGGCCTGTCCCAGGCCTCCCTCTCAAGCGAGCATGTGTGTGCGTGGTCAGGTACGGATCGTGGATCGACCGACGCTCTCAGGGTGCCCCGTGAAACGCGCCTGCGCACCTCTGGGCGCTGCCCGCTGCCCCGCTGCGACGCCGACGGCGGCGGTCGCGCACGCAGCCTAACCGCTCTTGACCGCTGCGTTTCCCAAGAGCGCGGGCGCGGCGGCCGTCGGTGCATGAGCACCGATGGCGCAAGTCGCTCTGAGGAGGAAGGAGGTGCGGGATTTGGTTAGACAGTCTGTGCTGTGAGAGTGCTGATGTTCGTGCTCAGCTGCGTTGATGTCCCATGGACGATATCGGAGGCTGCAGGACGAAGACGCCGCGCTGTCCATGGACCGAGAGAGAGGGGGTGAATGGTGACCCGACGTTCATGATGACTAGTGAGGGATCCAGGGGTCAGCGCTGCTGATGTTCCAGAGAGGGCATCGGAACCCGGTTCGACGTCTGCTGGAGGTAAGCGCATGCACAACCCTGTTCGAGACGACAAGAGATTACTGAGCGTCCCTGTCCAGGCGCGACCATGTGCCCGGGACGGCGTCGGAGAACTTGAGGGTCAGGCTCCCCAGTATTTTCTCAATGTTTCAATGGATGAGCGAGAAAAGTGGGTATTACGATTACTCGACGCTGCGAAGAGTGGCCTGGCTCGCCCAGCTGACGTCCCAGGATGGCATCGAAGCCCGACTCGGAACTCTGTGGAAGGTAGCTTGGTAAGTGCAAGTACCACTCTGTCCAGTTCCACCTGAATGCACTGAGCGCTCCCACACAGGCTCGATGGCATACCGGGGTGGCATCGGACACCGCAAGAGCTCGGACGCCCATACTCTTCATTGCAAGACGTGCGGCATGTGTCTGCCTGCCACAAAGGGTTCCTATGCCGTCATTGGGATATCTGCCGGGTGAGTAGCTCAACCTGGAGCTGAAGTTCCCCGTTGCTCATCTAAAACGCCAAATGAGTGTACTCCAGTTGCGCTCATGACCACGAAAGGACGCTGAACGTGAACGTCCCTGTGCCATTTGCAACGGCCGCATCGGCCTTCACTTCGCAAAGACGCGCTGCTCTCCTCTCCCGATGACTGACACAGTCCCCAGAGGTCATACGCCCCGCCGACGACCGCCGCGCACCCTTGTACGGGGAACCCCCTTCTTATTGCTTCAGCTGACGCGGAACACCGTCTGTGCGGACTCATGAATTGTAAGTCGTCGCCCTCAGGAACTCCCGCAACATGGATGCGGTCGCAGGCGGCCGCTGAGGGTTACGGCAGTCATACATTCGAGCTGATGTTGTCCTCCTCTCACTCAGGCGCTCGGGCGGACTGTCGCGCTGACCCTTGCATTGGGAGGAGGCGGGGTTCCATCCGCGCTCTCGAAATCCAAGATGCCAGCGATATTTCGGCATGCCCGGATTCCGACTCATCACGAGCTGATGAAGACGAACAACGACACCTACGACTTCCATACTCCGGCGGAGCGCGACGCGGTCATCCGGAGTACGTCAGACAGACGGGGCGGAACGACACAGCGGGATGTTCTCAGGCTGACTCTAGACTCTGGTACATCATCATGTATGCGAGGGGTGATCGGCGCAATGTAGAAGAGACGGAACGCCATGGCAGGTCGTCCTCGTCATGACACATCCCGAGCTGCCGTACGCGCAAGGCGGTCATCGCACGACGACATCGCGAACGCATAGCGAGACGAAGTCTCCTGACGTGGACAAGAGGCACGGAACACCATCTAGCTCAATGCGCCGTGTACCCAGAGCCGGTCATCGCAAAGGCGCACCATGCGAGACCGTTGTAATCACATTCGAGTACGCATATAGCGGCCTTCCGTGAAGACATCGTCAAGTGAAGCACGGCGACGCGAACATGGCCGCTCGAGCCGGTCATCGCAGCGCAGACACACCACCACGCGGAGCCGCCCAGTCGAGGCGGGCGTACGCTCAAATTCGCCTTCGCGAAGACCCAGCGCAGTGAGGTTCGCCGACGCGAACGTTCGCATCAGCGGACCCCATGACCTGGGAGGCGCAGAAAGCCTAAATGAGAGAAGGTCCGCACATCGTGGCACCACTCGTCTTCCGTCGTGAGACGTTCGGGAGGAAGAGGAAGCTTGGGCGGAAGATGCGGATACAGCAGCGGTGGTACAGAAGAGATGTGAATGCGAGTGTGAGTCGCCGTGCGGATGGATGACGCAGCGGCGCGGTGGTAATCTAAGCGAGATTATCAGAGGTCGGACGCTCAGTCAGACATTGCAAGACAGACTGTACGCATACAGTGTGCATCCCGAGTTGGGACATATGGGTATCCACGAGAAGACCTAGTAATACAATACAAGCACTACAAGGCACATCAGCAAACGCGCGCATGACCGCCCAGCTGAGAACGCACCAAACTCCAGAACACCGTACAGCGAGCAAGTGCGTGCTATCGGATCCCAGCGGCGGCCTCCGCCTTCAAGACCTCCTCCAGGAGAGCGTCGCGCCCCTGTTCCAGCCACCGGATGTACTCCTTCGCGCGGAACAGGATCCCGCTCTTCCCCTTCGTGCCTCGCCCGCGGCTCCCGCTGCCCTTCGGCCGCCCTCGCGTGGGCATGCCCGAGCCGGGAGGTGCGCCCGCGGGTGCGAGGAGCGTGGTGAGCTGCAGGTAGCCGTCGCGGATGGCGTTGCGGCGCTTCTGCTCGGACATGATGTGGTTCAGCCTCTTCTGGGGCGTGGAGAGCGGTGGCTTCACGCGAGGAGGCGCACTCGCTCCTGGCGTCTCGCGGGAAGGGGGCGAGTCGGACGAGGATGGAGATCGACTCGGTGCGGCAGGGACTGCTGGCTTCATGTCCACATCGCGGGTGTATGCGGGTTGCTGCGCTGGGGGAGGGGGTGGCTGCTGTGTTTGTGGCTGCTGCTGCTGCTGCTGCCGCGGGTCAGGCTGAGAATTGAACAGCGTCGACGACGGCGGTAGATGATCAAGCCCTGGCGGCGCCGTCTCTTGCAGAGGACTGTGATAGAGCGGGTCCGGGACATCTGGGAGCTGCGAGTCTAGGTTGAAGTCCCAGTCGAAGTTCTCGAGGAAGCCGAAGAGGTCTGTGGTCTCCGACGCCGAGAACAGCTCGTTCGACGGCGGAAGCGGTGGAGGGGGCGGTACCGCTGCATGCAGGGCGGGGTTGAAGAACTGGAAGTCGTCAAAGGCGGCGGGCGGGAGGCCCTGCGAGCGGGAGGGGACGTCCTGCGGGGACGAGTGCGAATGCGAGTGCGAGTGCGAGTGCGGGGCAGACATGATGGTGGGCCGGAACCAAGGCCGGAAGTGCCGGAGGAGTGGCTGTGACCGTGACAAGGTGTGCGGTGACACCGGGAATGGACGGGGGCCGGCGGGGCGTTCGGTCGGCAAAGGGCGGGGAGGGGAAGCAAAAGGGGGGGCGGCGGGGGGCGAGAGCCCGAGTGCTCCGAAAGACCGCCCATCACCTCCGGATCCCAATGTCGGCCCTCTCAGAGGCCTCTACGCCGGCCCAGGACGCGGCCCCTCCGTCGATCGACACCCAGCAGCTCCAACAGCACAACCCGCAACTCGGCCAGGACCTCGCCCAGCAGCCACAGCAGCAGCTCCCCGGCCCTCCCTCCGCCCAGTCCGCCGACCCCTCCCGCAAGCGTGCGTCTCCTCCCCCGTACTTCCCGCCGTCAACCCGTCCTGACCAGTGACTGCCTCCGCTCCAGCCAAGGCGCCCTCCGTCCGTCGGGCCTGCACCGCATGCCACGCCGGAAAGACCAGATGCAGCGAAGTCCTACCATGCCAGGTCCGTCACGCCTCCTATCCCCTCGCCATCGTCGTCGCTGACGTGACCGCCCTGCAGAGCTGTCTGAAGAGGGGGCTCGGGGCGTCGTGCGCCTACCCCGATCCTGAGGCCGAAACACACCAGAACCAGGCTCAGCCCCGTACGTCTCTATCTCGCCGTCCACCGCAGCATTTGCATATCTGACCGCCGCCATCAGCCCAAGTGCCGCCCTTCGCGGCCGCCATGGCGTACCCCCCGCCGATGCAGGGCCTCACCCACCCGCACTACTACGACTACAACAGCACCTTCGTCGCCAACCCCACCGCCCCCGCCGCCTCCACCTCGACGTCCACCTCGACCTTCCGCCCCTCCAAGCGGCCCCGGCCCCTCACCGAGGAGGAGACCGCCGCCATCACCCGCAACTTCACCCGCGGCGACTTCTTCGTCGGCACCAGCGCCCCCGTGCGCATCGACCCCCGCCTCCCCGTCCGCCTCACCCTCGCCGAGGGCGACCAGGTCCACTTCTCCATCGGCGAGGCCATCGTCTGATATACATATGTTCTTGGGTTCTTGGCTCCGTGTGCTTCCTGGGTATCGCCGCGAGCGACGGACATGGTGTAGTTGTACTGTCTGTTGTTTTGAGCTCGCTTTCGTGTTCTGGAGTCAGTCATATGTATGTACTAGGCATTATCTATATCCCCCCTGTCACGTCTTGCCCGTTTGCCTGCATCAATAGAGTTGAAGCGATGCCTGCCTATCGCTGTGTAGTGCGACGTGTCGAAGTTGCAAATGCTGTATCGCTGTCCGTGATGATCTTCATGCCCCCAGATGCAACAGCAAAAGCAAAAGCGCATGACGAGAGTGGGATTCGAACCCACGCCCTTTCGGACCAGATCCTTAGTCTGGCGCCTTAGACCGCTCGGCCATCTCGCCGTGCATGTCTCGGGTTTGTTGCAATAGACTTACGCTGCGCTGTGAGGGACGTTCGAGGGGGAGGTAATCTCCGGACCGCCGTCACCGCACGGAAGGTGCCTCGATGCGTTTGCGACGCCGTACGGAAGCTCTAAAGTACAGTCTCAGTAGCGTGTTTTTGCAGGAAGAATTCTTACAGGCTCCAACCAATCAGCTTGCGCCATTCGCCTTAAGCGAGGCTAAGCGACGTAAGAATTCTTCCTGCAAAATCACTCTAGTGACGGGACACAGAGCGTGTACATTCCGTATGTGACACGGCGAGATGGCCGAGCGGTCTAAGGCGCCAGACTAAGGATCTGGTCCGAAAGGGCGTGGGTTCGAATCCCACTCTCGTCATATCTTTTGCTTTTTGTTGTAATCCGACGGCAGAACGTCAAGATCAGCGTAAACTACCGTTCGTCGCTACTCACTGCATCTCGACGATGGAACCTATAGTCTGAGAAGCAAGTGGATCCTCTGCAAGAAGTCCAATGGTCCGGTATATCCAGCAATTCAAGTAACTGTAAGACGCAATCGTCCGCCCTCGTTCACGCGTCCTCCTCAGTGTCACCAAACATGATCTTCAGGTTCTCGATACTCTCTGGGTCGGCGTCGCGCTTGCCCTTGAACGCCTCCTTGACGATCGCGGTCTTGCGCTTCTGGATTTGCAGGATGCGGCCTTCGATGGTCCCGGCAATCTGCATCGGATTGGTTGGTGAAATTCGCGTACAGGAGAGATTGAGAACGTACAATGAACTGCTTGACATAGACGGGTTTCTCCTGGCCGATTCGGTGCACACGGTCGATAGCTAGACGGACAATTCAGTGAATGCTTGGGATGACAACACATACGGAACCATACCTTGATTCTCGGTAGCCGCGTTCCACCAGCAGTCCATCTGCGGCGTTGGGTAAGTGGGGCCAAGTTCGGGAGGCTCAGAGATGCTTGCGGTCTTACCATGTATACATGATTCGCGTTCGTCAACTGTGAGATGTGAATGTGTCAGCATCGCCACACATCGAGAACAGAGAGACTGGGACGAACGTTCAGCCCAACACCTCCAGCTTTCAGACTGACGATGAGGACCTTCGCCTCGCGCGAGGGAGCTTTGAACCCCGACACAGCCTCGTTGCGCTTCTTCACATCCATCGACCCATCGAATCTGTACCACGCCAAGCCTTCGCGTTCCAGCACGACCTGGATCAAGTCGAGGAAGGAGGTGAACTGCGAGAACACGACAGCGCGGAAGCACGGGTCTTGGTCTCTCAATCGACCTACAAGACGCTCATCAGTCCAGATATCTGCGGACTAAGCCACGCTCGAACATACGCAGGTCTTGCACGAGAGCCTCGAGCTTGGTCGACGAGCGGAAGTCGTTCCTACGCAAGGTGACAGTCGAAGACGGTGCCTGGGTACCGCCGCCAGTCTCGTCTCCGCTGTTGTTTCGCGAGCGAACGATTTCGAGGAGGTCGCTCTCCTGGACTGGTCCTCGAGAACATGTTGGGCACTTGCCCTGCTCGCCCTTCTCGCGACAGCTCTCGATGAACGCGATGATACAGTCCTTACAACTATCACGAATATCCTTCAATATGATAGCCCCGCAGGAACACATTGAGGGGGACTCACCACTGATGCATACAGTCAGGCAAGATGACCGGCGTCTCCATCACGTCGAAGCAGATGGGACACTCCGCATTCTCTTCCTGCCCGAGGTTCGCAAGCACGCCTTCGGCGTACACCTTGCTGTCTCCAGTGGTGTTCTCGCCCTTGCCGAACCGCTGGATGAGCTCGTTCACGTCGATGGCGCCGCTGCCGGCAGGTGCCTTCGGCGCAGCGCCGTCACCTGAGAGCACGAGGTTTGGATGAAGGACAGCGCGGCGTAGTCTGACGGTGAGCTGTTAGCAGGTCTCGCAGGATGATTGATGTGGGAGGGGCAGACCTCATCAGCATAGCCAAAATGTGAGTGTAGTTGCGGCTGACGAGACCCTTGGCATTGAGGTGCTCGAAGTCCTTCTTGGCATCTGAGTACAGAGAGTCGTAGATCTTGCGCTCTAACGGCGAGAACTCGAGTGTCTCGATTTTGATCTGTCGCCCATGATTCAGCAAGCCGTCAGCGAATGTCCAGCAGCGTCGTACCTCCTTGGCAGGTAGCTCGACAATCTTCTTGCCATCGGAGTCGAGCATATCCTTCTCCCTACGAAGGAGGACGCTCTCGAGGATGATCTGCACAACTTCCACAGCTTTCCGGTCTCGAGCCAAGAAAGGTAGGGTGATGAATCTGGACCTGGATCAGCCAACTGTACACAAGAAAAGAGAAGAGTGAGCGTACGAGCGGAAGAATGTATGATTCGACCATGGCGTGAAGTCCAGGTATTTCCTGCCGTCGTGGAATGCGTCAAGCTGACATCACATACGGATAGGCCTTGCACGCACAGGAGAGAGTACAGGTCCTCCAGACGGTTGACGATAGGTGTTCCCGTCACCGCCCATCGTCGACGTGCGCGAAGAGCATAGACAGCCTTCGCGCTCTTGCTGGTACGCGACTTGATGTGATGAGCCTCGTCGAGCACGACCCCTGCACTCATAGTCAACTGAGATACAACGCCCGGGGAGAGTAAAAGTTACGCACGCAGCCATTCAACTTGAGGATAGCAACGCTTCCGTCAGCTTCGGGTAACAGCCGGACACTACAAGACGCACCCTCAAAGATCGGAGACGGCTGCTTCTCGTGCTTGGCATGCTCAGACACCAACGTCCCATACGAGGTGATGACCACGTCCGTAGCACCCTCCCCGTCCACAGCAGCGTCGAGGTCCAACCTATTCTGTCCATGCCATACAAGCACTTTCAGCGTGTCGGGCTTGCTCGAACGCTGCAACTCCTCAGCCCATTGCGAAAGCAGCGAGGTCGGAGCGACGATGAGCGTCGCAGACGGGCCTTTCTTCGGGTTTGATGTCTGCTGAGGTACGACACGGAATGCGCTGTTGAGCTTGAGCTGCCGGCGTTTGGAAGACGAGGCTGCGTCGTTCTCCGCAGGTGCTTCGGGACCACGCGCAGTTTGTATGAGCGCGGAGAGCATGATCGTCTTGCCCATTCCCACTGCAAGAGCGAAGTGAGTATACGACAGGAGGACAGGCGGACTGACGCACTCTCTGCAATGGATACAATGAGTGGATTCGGTGGTCAGTTCGAAATGCACTGTACACGAAGAGAGACACATTACCGTCCCTGCGACAACGTCAGCGCATATTACCATCGTATCGGCAGACAAACTCACGCCAATATCCCTCCTCTGCACTTCCGCTCTGCCTTCGGGAACTCTAAGCTCAGCTCGCCAGAGTACTCATTGAAGTAGAACGGCTGTTCGTCTGCAGTCAGGTCTATGGTATCGTTGTTGGGGTCGAAGGGGAAGGTATATCTGTATCGTGTGTCAGCACCAGCGAATGCGGAGGGACGATCCGCTCACTCCTTCCATAGGGGATGCATAGAGGTTGCTTCTCGTGCAGAAGCTGCTCCTGTCTCGATGGAATGCATCCAGCTACAGCTGTGTCAGATAGTACAGAACACTTCGAGGAAGCGGAACGTACTGCAATGCTTGTTTCTGGTATCCCCGCAGCTTCAGAGTGAAAGTATCAGTGGGCTCCATCTCGGCGAGCTCGCGGTCATTCTGTTGCGCCCTTCACATAATCACCTCAGCGAACGCAATACGGGAGTGGGGTACATAGCTCACTTCTTATAGATCAGATTCAGCTCCTCCTCGGTGATGTCTGCTTCCCCGTCGTCCTCATCCCCAGCGCCAGCCTGTGTCGCAAGCCGCGGCTTAGGAGCAGCAGGCCGTTGCGTGAGCATCTCGAGGTCCGCCTGTTCCAGCTTCTTCTTGAAGGCATCATTCCCTTTGCGGGGCTTGAGGTTGATGCGCTTGAACAAGCTAATGAGCGAGCTCTTGCGTTCTCGCAGGATCTGCTCAGCCTCGGTTTCCTGACCCTCGTTGAACATGACCTTGGGCTTCTCGTCTGAGGACAGAGTTGGAGACTTGAAGGCAGATGCCTTGATGTACACGGAGAGCGACACAATGAGGTCCGCTCCTGTCGTCAGCCTGTCCGGGCATTCGACCATGGTGCACTTCTTGAACTCCACGATATCTGCCCGCCGTGGTGAGAGAACGAAGATCAAGAGGGCACTCCTAACACCTACCCAAGTCGAGTAGCCTGGAGACCCACGAAGCGACATCTTGAGGCAGTCGGCCGAACTCTATGGTGATAGTTGCAATGTAGCCCAGACGTGTTATATCTTACAGGACTCACCAAAGCCTCTTGAATTTGTGAGGCGGACGACTGAGTCTTGCTTCTTCTTAGACGGCTTTGGAGGAGCCGTCGGTTTGAGCATGCTCGCAATGGTGAGTTGCTTCTTGCCTCCCTTATCTTTGGTGGGCTTCTTAACGGGAGGCGGAGGAGGCTTGTCGGGCTCGTCTCTCTCTATTAGAATCTCTTCCCCAGGCTTGATGTAACCTGTGCCTTTAACGGTACTCCACGCTCTATCAACCAGGAAAGAGCCCAGGTACATAGAGCCAGAAAGGTTTGCGGGTGCTTGAGGAGGTACTGGTGACAGCTTGCGTCGTTTTTGTGGACGCTCCTCGCTACTTATGCGAGGAGGGTCCGGAACAGGGGACGACTCGCGCGCAGAGCTGGGGCCCGAAGACGTACTAGAGACGCTCGAGGCGCGGGGCACGTCAACGAACTCTGGCATCTCCACGTCGAGGTCCAGTTCGGGCTCTTCAGCCCCATTTAAAGGCGTAGGCAGCTTGGTAACTTTGTATCGTGAAGGCTCCTCATCGTCGCTGTCAGCGAAGAACAGCGGCTTCTGAGTCGGTGATCGGGGCTGAGTCGCGTCGCGCGACGGCTCTGGTAGAGGCTCGCCAGAGTGCTGAGGCTCAGTCTGCTGGTCAGGCATGTCTTCGTCGTCAGACCCAGCAAAGAAAAGCGACCGTTCGGATTCAAGAGCCATGTCGACGAGGGAAGATGGTGGTGGTCGGAGTGCAAGGAGCGAGTGGGTGGCCGCGAGCGAGTGATCGAGTCGAGACGCGTCCTGGAGCGCGCTAATTTGCAGCCACCGACGCGGCACCGACGCGTCGACATGAGCAAACACCGGCAAATAGCGCCCAGTGTTCTACTTTAGTCAGGTGGTTCCCACGATTACAGGCGCGTACTCGAATTCAATCGAAAGTGCAGCTCAGCTTTGCGTGCAGCTCGTAGACTTGCCTCTTCGCTCTTTTCCTCCTATCCGGCTGCGTATATCTCTACAAAATGCAGCGCGGTCTTCCTATGGTATGTAGGATCTGGAGTATGGCAGGAACGCGTCAGCTGACAGTTTGCAGCAACCCACCGTAGTCCTCCTGAAGGAGGGTACGGACACCTCGCAGGGAAAGCCCCAGCTACTCTCCAACATCTCAGCATGCCTCGCGATTGCGGAGACTCTTGCAAGCACTCTTGGTCCCCGTGGAATGGACAAGCTGATTGTGAACGAGCGCGGAGAAGCCCAGATCACAAATGATGGCGCGACTATCCTCAAGCTTTTGGACATCGTGCACCCGGCCGCGCGTACACTCGTCGATATCGCTCGTGCCCAGGATGCGGAGGTCGGAGACGGTACCACCAGTGTTGTCCTTCTTGCGGCACAGCTTTTGAAGGAGGTCCGGGGTTACATCGAGGAGGGCGTCAGCCCACATATCATCATGAAGGGCTTCAGGAAAGCTGCTGAATTGGTGCGTATTTGCCACGATCTCGCCTTTGCACTCGCTGACTGTTTTGCAGGCAATTGAGCACATAAAGTCAGTCCAGATCACTGTCGACAGGTCTAACCCTGAGTACGTTGCGTGCCTCTGCGCTGATGAAAGCAGCTAACCGTGTCACAGACAATTCCGCTCCCTCCTGCTCAAATGCGCGTCAACATCCATGTCCTCGAAACTCATCCACTCAGAAAAGCCTTTCTTCTCCAACATGGTCGTCGATGCCGTCCAGTGTCTGGATCAGGAGGACTTGAACGAGAATCTCATCGGTGTGAAGAAGATCCCTGGTGGTGGCATGCAAGACTCGCTTCTCGTGAAGGGTGTCGCCTTCAAGAAGACCTTCACATACGCCGGTGCTGAGCAGCAGCCCAAGTCGTTCCGCAATCCCCTCATCCTCAGTTTGAACGTCGAGCTCGAGCTGAAGGCGGAGAAGGACAACGCCGAGGTCCGGGTGGAGCACGTCTCTGACTACCAGGCGATCGTTGATGCGGAGTGGGAGATCATCTACCGCAAGCTGGAGGCGATTGAGAAGACCGGCGCTAAGATCGTCCTCAGCAAGCTCCCCATCGGTGATCTCGCGACCCAGTGGTTCGCCGACCGGGACATCTTCTGTGCTGGTCGTGTGCCCGCGGACGACCTCCAGCGCGTGGTCCAGGCTGTTGGCGGCTCCATCCAGTCGACGTGCTCCGATATCAAGCGCGAGTACCTCGGCACCTGCGGATACTTTGAGGAGAGGCAGATCGGCGGCGAGCGCTACAACCTCTTCACGGAGTGCCCGAAGGCGAAGACCTGCACGCTCATCCTGCGCGGTGGGGCCGAGCAGTTCATTGAGGAGGTCGAGCGGAGTCTGCACGACGCTATCATGGTGGTGAAGCGTGCTGTCAAAAACGGCGACATCGTCGCGGGCGGAGGCGCCATCGAGGTACATATCTTCCACCTCGTCCTGGAATACGCTAGCTCACCTTTGTTTGCTCCCTGTGCCTGGAAAACAGTTGGATCTCTCTTCGCGCATCCGGAAGCACGCACTCTCGATTCCGGGCAAGCTCCAACTCGTCATGATTGCCTTCGCGAAGGCGCTGGAGGTCATCCCCCGGCAGATCTGCGATAACGCCGGCTTGGATTCTACGGACATCCTGAACAAACTGCGCATGAAGCACGCGAACGGCGAGCAGTGGTACGGCGTGGACGTTGACGGCCCGGAGGGCATCCGGAACAATCTCGAGGCGTTCGTCTGGGAGCCTAGTCTGGTCAAAGTCAACGCGATCAACAGCGCGACCGAGGCCGCTTGCCTGATCCTCAGCGTGGACGAGACCGTCCGGGCACCGCAGAACGAAGCGGTGAGTCCACCCGTCCGGCAATTCCGAGGACGCTAGCTGACTGGCTTCTATCGTTTAGCAAAACCCGGGGCCGAGGGCTCCCCCAGGCACGGCGCAGCGGGCACTCCGTGGCAGGGGCCGCGGGATGCCAAGGCGGTGAGGGAAGAGAAAGTTGCAATTGCGAAAGTGTAGCATATCGATGTCGCTCACCGTGTTAGTGCGAACTTACCGTTCTTCCACTTATCTTCCACCAGTTGCCGTAAGGAGGCGCGCGTGACTGTCACGCAGTGTGGCGCTAGTGCGCGAACGCGCCGCGGACGCAAGTGGACCGGTGCGAGGTGTGACCAAGTTCGTGGTTCTTACTCCCGCGGGGGAGGAATGTCGCAATTCTGTGATTGAACGCGCAATAGTCGAATCTTGCGCCCGATGGGCAATATACTCAGCCAATGTCGCCGAGCTGATATCATCCCAGGTACAGGGCTCTCGCGTTGGTGCTACTGACGCTGCTATAAAGGCAGATACGCGAGAGAAGCATGCGCCAGAGTCCCACCGGCCACCGCTCCTCGACTCGAGCTCTCGCACAATGTCGACGGTACTCGCGAAGCCGTTGTACTCCAAGGCCATCTCTGAAGGCTCAGACTCGGGCTCTATCAAGGGCGGCCTCAGCCCGACGGAAAGCGTTATCGAGGTGCCAACCTTGGGCGCGCCCGTGGCAACCCAGAAAGCCTCCTTCTGGCGCAGGCCCAAGCACGAGCTCGACAGCATCGCGACTCAGCCATCCGTCTTCGATGACCCAGTCACGTTGGAGAAGTACCGACCGCCGCCGTCATGGGAGAACACTCACCGCTTCGACCCTGCGGCTCGTTGGACCTGGCGGGAGGAATACGTGAGCCCAGCAGTTCTATCTGTGGTCGCTAGCATGTCTGACGCACCATGACGAGGATAGCGCATCGTCCGGAAGATTGACTGGCTTATCATGATCTGGGCTTTCATCATGTTCTTCAGCTTGGACCTCGACCGCTCCAACATCTCCCAGGCCAACACCGACAACTTCTTGAACGATCTCGGGCTCACCACTAACGACTTCAACCTTGGGAACACATTGTTCAAGGTTTGTCCTCTCTGTCACGTTGTATCTCAAAGTGTCGGCGCTGATCGTACCCCAGCTGTGCTTCTTGATTGCGGAGCTGCCTTCTCAGCTCATTTCGAAGCGCGTAGGCCCCGATGTTTGGATTCCAAGTCAGGTAAGTGGTTCTGCTTCCTATTCCGTTGCGTATTCTCACCGTATTTAGATGGTTCTCTGGAGTTTCGTCTCCCTTAGTCAGTTCTGGCTGAAAGGCCGGGCGTCCTTCCTCGCCACGAGGTATGTCGTTCGGCTTTGCATTTCGACTCTGGAGCTCACCAGCTCGCCCCCAACCTAGATGTTTGCTCGGCTTCATGCAGGGAGGTTTCATCCCCGACGTGATCTTGTATTTGTCGTACTTCTACACGAAGAACGAGCGTAAGCACGGTCTCTTCCACTGTGGTATATAGCATCTGACATGTTTGCGCAGTGCCTCTGCGCTTGGCCTGGTTCTGGGTGTCGAACTATATGGCTGAGATCATCGGCGCGTTCATGGCCACCGGTCTTCTCAAGCTTCGTGGAGTCGGCGGCAGAGCTGGTTGGCGGTACCTGTTCCTCATTGAGGGCGGCTTGACTCTTGCCATCGGTATCGCGTCCTTCTTCATGATGCCGCCGAGCCCGACGCAGACCAAGGCTTGGTTCCGTCCCAAGGGCTGGTTCACCGAGCGGTACGTCCACGAATATAGGCGTTCACTCTCCCCATGCTGACGCTCTTCGGTAGGGAGGAGACGATCATCGTAAACCGGGTTCTGCGGGACGACCCCTCGAAGTCGAACATGCACAATCGACAGGGTCTCTCGATCAGAATGATCTGGGACATCCTCAAGGACTGGCGCATGTGGCCTATCTACGCTCTGGGCATCGTCTTCATGGGTAGGTCGGACGCTCTTCTCCCTGCGGACCCTGGCTGACCCAAAGCTATCAGTCCCGGTCACTCCCCCGCAGACGTACCTCACGCTTTCACTCAGGAACCTCGGTTACACCACCACCCAGTCGAACCTCCTCAGCATACCTTCGAAGTTCCTCGGCATGGTTCTCTTGCTCGTCTTCTGCTACTTGAGCGAGATCATCGACAGCCGTGTCATCAGTACTGCGCTCCTGCAGGTCTGGGCGTTGCCCTTGCTTATCGCCCTCTACACCTTCGATGCGAAGACCTCTCCCTGGGTGTACTTCGCTGTCGTCACCTTGATTACTGGGTTCCCCTACGTGCACCCCGTGCAGGTCGCATGGGCATCGACGAACTCTGGCGGCGTGGGCACGCGAACAGTATCCGCGTCAATATATAACATGTTCGTACAAGCGGGAGGAATCATCTCGGTGAGTCGAGCATTCGCACCCTATGTCCTATCTTGACTGACCGCTGTGAACCTAGGCCAATATCTATCGGGATGACGACAAGGTGAGTCCGCTTGAGGTTGGGTACGCTTGAGACATGATCGCTGATGGATTGTTCTCCTTCAGCCTCTTTGTGAGTTGTTCTCCGTTGATATGTCGTTATGCTTTAATTGACGCTGTTCCACAGACAAGCGCGGCAACCGCGTGCTCATCGGCATCTGCGTAATGAACATGTTCCTCTACCTCTTCGTCTATGTCTTCTACAAAGGCATCAACAAGCGGAGAGACAGGATATGGAACTCTTGGACAGCGAAGGTCAGAACTCTTTCTCATCATCTTGCCGTCGATCCTTAACGCAGTCCAATCATGCAGGAGCAACAAGAGTATCTAGAGACCACCAAAGACCAGGTATGTGCCGCTCTTGCTTCCGTGCTCCTTGAAGCCATCTGACGACTGCCTGACTACGCGCAGGGAAATGCAAGGATGAACTTCCGTTTCGCTTACTGAGGTGTAGGGGAGCTTCACGCCTGTAAGGAGGCGTCGGCATCTGAACAACACGACTATCTAGCATCATGTGTAGCTCTATTAGACGACATTTCTACGGAGGATTCTCAGGACATCATGACTGCCCCGTCATTCGTATGGACCGCTGTGGCACCTCCAAAATCTCGAGCACCAGCAGACGGTGACCCGTGAGCAGGCATCTGACTACGGCTACGTAAGATGAAGGACCGCGCGGACGGGTATAGGATCGATGATGACAGTCGTGAGATGCATTGCTCGGTGTCGAAGCAGGGCGATGAAGCACATCGCCGCAGCCTCACGTTCTGAGCTCGTCGACAGTGGTCGAGCTGACATGCACGGTCATCTTCGAGAAGTCAAGAAGACACGGCATGGCGGCTTTGTCCCCACTGGTCCCGCCAAGCGCGCGTTCACGCAGTACGCCCCACTTGACCCACCAGTCGTCCGCCTGATCCTCGCAATCGTATCCAAAGATAGTCTCCATCTCGTCCCAGTGCTTCGTCGCCTCCCCGCCTGAACCGCCCTCGAGTACGTTGATTCCGGCAGCTGCTTTAGCCCGCATCGAACGGTCGCGCTCTTCAGCTGCCTCTCCTTCGGGAAGGGTCATGTAGAGCAGATTGTCGAACTCGCGCTTGCGAACCTGGCGGACGCGAGATTGGCGAAGCTCCTGGAAAGCGTACAGGAAGCTTTCTATCTGGCGTTCCTCCAGCAGGTGGGAAAAAAGCTTGGCGAGAACCGCGCCATCCTCGATCGCCATCGCAGTGGCTTGTATCGTGCCCGGCTGTCCCACTACGCTCAGCCATCACTATGACGTTCGTGTATTCCTAAACTCACCGGGAAGGGATGTGCGGCTTCACCAATCAGGACTAATCGTGGCTCTTCCGAGATCCACTCCTCAAGGTCATCATGGTCACGAATTGAGATGCGTACGGCCTTCCGCACCATTGACATTGCAAGATGGAGACTACATGAGCAACGCGGTGGAAATGGTTGTCAATCAACCTATGGAACTCTCACGTTTTGCGACTCACGTCTCATGGGCAGGTTTGGCGACCGAGTATACATCTTCTGACGGCGCGTCGCCATATTGGCCCTCTGGGCCCTCATCCGGACCGTACCACTGAAATGCGAGGTCATCTGAACCAGGCTGACAATCGTGTACATCAGTATGAATACTCGAATCACGGCATGGGTCGACACTCACGATGGGATAGCTCACGATTGCGCGACCACTGCCGAACACCGCGATGATGCCGTTCTATTACCAAGTAAACATCGGTGTACGCGCGGGAAACAGCCGCCTTACGTCTCTGTAGAGAAAGCTAGCATGCTGCCTGACATGACTGCCTGGGAACGTGGAGCTGGGCCAGTGATCAGCATTGTCAACTTGCCTGGCATCTTGATTCCTTCACAAGAAAACGTACTCATAAAGCGCCAGACCAATGCGGGGACCCTGAGCGCGATCACCAGCGACAAAGGCACGCGACACGCCGAACTCTCCGTCCGCTCCTACCAGAACATCAGCAGAAATCGCCTCCCCTGAAGCTAGGTGCACTGTGGGGCTGCTAGCGTCCATTCCCTTCACCTCACAGCCGTATCGGACCTCGACGCCGGCCCTGACCGCTGTATCATGAAGGAGGTCGTACAGCATCGCATGCTGAGCGAGGATAACATGCTCCGGTCAGTATTTGCGCAGGTTATTCGCTGGGTATGCCAAGGAAACAGTACCGTTGTAAGCATGAAGAGACCACGGGTCTCTTTCATCACGCCCTCATCCCAGACGTGTTGCCCGAGATACTCTCCCGTTTCATCTATGTACTTGTCTTAGCAAGACGCCGCGCTTCACGCTGATGAATAAGTACTCACATCTCGTGAAGAACAAAGTATGCGTGATGAGCGCTTTCTCCGTCAGGACATCTTTCAGACCCCAGTGGAAGAGTATTTTGGTGCAATTGGGAGGTAACCGGATGCCGGTGTTGGAGCACTGCATCACAGGCAAATAGATGAGCAAGTGAAGACACTGCAGCGACTGAACAAATCTCCTACCACGTCCGCCCTATGCTTCCGTTCCAGGACCAGAACATGGTGTCCCACTCGCCTCAGTGCTATGGCACACGACAGACCGGCAACTCCTGAGAGACGTACAATTCGGTGAGCTGTCTATCTGCCGAGGCGATGGGCTCACCTCCTCCGATAATTAAGAAGTTGATCGGCGTCGCGGCTTGTAGCGGAGGGTTCGATCGCGACGACTAGTGCAGATTGGTGAGTGATCCCACACTGCAGGAGGGCACGGGCACTTACTGAGGAGCTCATGATGGCGAGGCGGAGGAGTCTTCACGACGTATCACCCACACAGGCCAATATATGACCGGCGAGCGCACTTTGAGGAGTTCCCGAGGCGCGCCCATCGTCCGCTAAAGAGCCATGAGCGCTCTGTATGACCGCACGCGGAGCCTGCATGCGTTCTCCTCCATCAAGAGGCCTTCAACCGAGTCGGGGCTATACCTACGCGGGAACGCCCAGACCTGCGACTGTCTTGGGCTTGCACCCACAAATATCCACATAGTGGGCATTGCGGGACTAGATGACCGGGCCCCCAGATACGTCCTGCTGGCCCTCATGCACAGAAGAGGCTCGATGCCTACCTTGGTCAATGCGACAGACTGCGAGCGCTGTCATGGTCGAGAGCTTGTTCTCCCCGAGCGTCTGTGATACTCTGTGATGCAGATGAACGTCAGGGCTGCAGGTTCACGCCGAAATGATGGAGAGGACCGAGTACTCGGACATTCTATAAACTTACATATCTACTCCGTCGGCACGATGCCCCGCGCGGATCATGGAGCCCGAAGTTGAGAAGGCGCAGAACAGGTCGAAAGAACAAGGGAACCTGTTAAATTGGCATGGACTGGCCGTGGCCAAAGTGCGCTGTTGTCGGAAGTCGTCAGCCCCCCACGTTAGACCATCGATGGAAAATGAATTGACTTGATGCGCCGAGCAAGCGAGACGGCTCATATGTGCGCGTGAAAACCCACGAGCACCGGCAGAGCATCGGGACAGGCTGCCAGAGGCTGCCGTCCTTGATGTGTTCGTTGTGGTGAATGCCGTCTATCGAACGACTGCAGGTCAATAGATCCTCCATATATTACCTCAGCCTACCAAGCATGGTGCCCCACGCCGCCTGCAGCAGAACCTTGGATGTGGCGCTGCCTGTTACATGCCCGCGGGAGACCTGCGTGACGATTTAGTCAATGATTTCCCGCTAGGACTTCATTCCATCGAGCATGCAGTGTGCGCAAAAGGCCAACCTTTGTGGAACGAGACTCTCCAAGGCAGACTGCGAACATCAGGGTAGATGTAGATGTAGAAGCTGCATGGGCGTACTGATCGTGTACCCCAGCGCAGTCAGGCTCGCATCCCTGATTCGAAACGCATCACAGCAACCCAAGAAGCACACCACGCGACGGGTGAGGAAAACCCATGAATATTATATTCCGCAAGACTAAAGTAGATAATGGATAGAGGGGACGACTAAGCAGACGCACCAGCGGGCTCGCCGGCAACGCTCTGCTCGCCCTGCTCAGCGGCAGCGGCACGCGCTCTGCGCTTGCGCTTCATCAGCGTGCGCCGTTTGGCCGCGTTGATACGCTTCAACCTATCGTCAACGTCGATGAACTTCGCGCCGACGTCGACGAAACGCATGGTAGGACGGCCGGGGCGCTCAAGGACCTGCTCAGGCTGGGGCTCCGTGTTCAGGTTACGCAGCTTCTTCAGCTTCGCAGCTTCGACAGAAGCCTTGTACTTCACCGCATCCTCGGACGCACGTGCAAGAGCCACGGGTATGATAGGGGACTGAAGACGGCGTCAGAAGAACGCTCATCGTGAGGAACGGGATGGCACATACCTTGCCCTCCGTCACAGGCTCCCAGAATAACCGCTGGTAGCGATCACGCGCGAGGTTCTTGGTAGCCTCAGAGACAGCATCGGCTTCGACTGCGTCATCGCCGAGTTCTTGTGCGGCCGACCGCGGACCTTTAGATGCAGCCGCGTTGTCGGTGACGCCGAGCACGTATTCCATGCCCTTGAGGAAGCCGGTCTGGAGCTGCTTTTTCTATGGAATAGCAGTCAGCAAATCTGTCGAAGACAAGCGTGACGAATCGAGGTTCAGATGGGGTTGAAAATGGTTGAAACCATACTCCGAGTGATGTAAGGCACAGCGGATGTCTTTCAATCGCGAATGATAATGAAGTTCTCATCGTGGAAGAAGGGCATCGGAGGCGTACTCACCTCCTATAGACATAGGTCACAATTGGACAGCTCCGTCAGATCCATTGTCACGTTTACTCGCGTCTATTCGACATACCTGCGAGCAAGTCGTGTCAGCATACTTGTAAATCATGCGGACAAGATGCGACAGAATCAGAAAGCCATGCATGTAAGTTTGTTTAACCATGTAGGTGTCTTAAAGACTAATCGATTTGGACTCATCCCGTAGATGTCGCATCGTGGCTGGAGTACGTGACTGCAGCTCACCTTTCGCCAATGCTCCTCAAGACCCTTCAACCTCAAAATCGCGTCCACACGTGCAATGCTCAAGCCATATCTCTGCGCAAGCACTCGGACGTTGAACCTGGCCGGATCAAGCATATACTCGTCCCACATCTTTGTCCGGACGGCGTCAGAGATCGGAGTAGGCGGTTTGAAGGTGGGATTCAGCGGAAAAGGCTGCACAACGCGTCAGTAACCATGCGCCTCGAACAACCGAAGTAGACGAACTCAACTACTTCACCACCAAGCCAGTTCTTGGGTCGATGGGGTTCCTTGTATTTTACGCCTTCTGTACGCAGCCAGAGGGCGTAGCTCGGGCCCTCCTCAAAGGGGTCGGCGCTGTCGGGGCCCACAGCATAGTGTCGCCTTGGGATGAGCGAGAGCCATGATGACCGGGCAGGTCGACGCGAGGCCTGAGCGAGATGGGCGAGCATTGGAGGCCGTCACCGAAAAATTTGAACGATTTCTTGCGTGGCATCACGTGGACGTTCAGGGCAGGCTCCCGCCTTCCCGCCCGACGCGATCTCGATTTGGCAGTTGCGCGCTCAGCTTTATTAGCCGCCCGCTGGTGGTCGGGGCTCAGACGACCATGCTCCCGGAACCTCTGTTTGACGTCCTGCGCGCATACGCGACTTTGCGGCCTCCAAAGTCGATAGAACGAGTCGAGCTTCCATTCAGTACAGCGCATGTGTTTTTACTGGAACACATTCTCCTCAATCGGCACTTCCAAGACTACCCGCCCTCCAAGCAGTATCAGGTTGCCTTTTGGAAATGGGCGATTGACTGGCTTGAGCACCTAGCATTCGAAGAGGCATGACTTACCTTGGTGATGCTCTCTATCAGTCTAATGTTCATGTTAAGGACGAGATTGATGAGCGTATCTACGCCCACCACATACAATTAATGCAAGAGCTGTCCATGTTGGTACGTCCTGATACTTCGTCGCGACGGACTTGCTCTGAGGCGTTGAAGAGTCGAAGTCTGGTCACCTCCGCGCCGCCAGCTTCTTATATGACATATCTATGGCCGACGCAGCGTCCGCCGCTCCGCGCCGTATATCCCGGCTACGCCAATGCAACTCTTCTAGAATCCCGTACTACCATAGAAAGCGGGACCACCGGTCTGCGGACATGGTCCGCTAGCTTGATCCTGGCCCAGTACATATTGGATCATCCAGGTACGATGGTGCATATGAGCTGACCGACGTTATACTGAACGCTGGGACTCCCAGAGCTTGTTGAGAACAGAAGGGTGCTCGAACTCGGCTGTGGGGCCGGATTCATGGGTATTGTTGCTGCCTCTGTACAGCTACAAGACCAGAGCACCGCCGGATCCCTGTGGCTTACCGACGTCAACGAATCCGTCCTCCAGCGCTGTGAAGACAACCTGAGATTACAGTGCAGTGAGCGTCTTCACGATGCCTGTGTGCTGGATGCATATTGAATGCGACTTACAGATAAATCACACGAGCATCCAGACTTGCACTTACGTTTTCTCGACTGGTTCGACGCCGTCGACAGCGAAGGACGTTCTTCAGTGTCCGCGCTATTCGCGGAGGCACGCCCAGATGTCATCCTAGGAGCGGATGTGGTATGTGATCACTTCGCAGCGTGCTCGGTCATCTTACACGCTTCGCAGGTCTACGACCCTTCTATAATACCTCCGCTCGTAGAAACCTTGGTTCTAGCCCTGACGCAGCCCCACGGGGGCGAGAAACGAGAAGCTTACATCGCGTTGACCCAAAGAAACGAGGAGACCCTTGCCGCTTTCCTGCGCCAAGTCGGTAAGCCGGACTATCCGCCGCAATTGCCTCGCAGCTCATTGTGTACACGCAGAGCAACGCCTCTGCGTCGAGACGATCTGCACCGAGCTCGCTGCTCGCAATATCTTCACAAGCGCGACGGAGCTCGGTCAAGATGCCGCCGCTCAGACAGTCAACATTTTCAGAATACGAGCGCAGACAGCAGTGTAACGCTCTCACAATAGTTCGATGAGCGTTAAGCTCCCGCTGCGAGCCGGATAGAGGTAGTGGCATGGACGAATCTAGGAGAGTTCAACAGTCGGTCGCCAGCGTACTAATGGCTGCTACCGTAGTGGCGATCCTTCGAACGGCACTGAAGGCTGACATCTCTCACACGACGTACTCAGGCTAACACGAGGGCCGAAGCTCGAATGCACCGACTCATTGAGAGACGCTGGACAAGCCAGAACGTCCACCTGGTCAACATACCGGTGACCACGAGGCTTCCTGCCACTTTCGAACCATTGATTATCGCAGATACGCCCGAGACAGATCTCACCGCAGGCCGCACACATGCGAAGACTTGCGATGTGCTTTCGCTCACACGAAGGCCATGTGGCACGCATGCACAACTCACCAGCTGGACTTTTGCAAGTTCCGCTTGCGATCTCCCACATATCACCCCGATCTGTTCTGACTACTTTCTATCGACCCCCAGCCACGCATAAGCATGACCTCTCGTTTCCAGGTCTTCGTAATCGCTCGGATGAGCCGTCCAGGAGCCCAGCCGTCCAAATATGACTGTGTCGCAGCCTTTCATCACGAGCAGTGCTACGATACGATGCCGCTTCGAGCGTTGCACCGCTTCTTCACCCTCGTCCGCCAACGCGAGAATGCAGCCATCGTTCGCGACGAACTATGGCTCATGAATGCGAAGCTGGGCGGTACCATTCGCACGCCCCTCCCGGTTGTCAATGAGGACCCTGCGGTCCCTCGCCCTTACCTTGCATCTCTACTGGCGATCAGCTGGACCACCGACCTTGAGAACCGCACCTACCTGAGCGGACAGTCATTGCACAATGGTCTACTTGACGTTCGCGATGACTGCTGGAAGAAAGGTATGTATGATCCGTCCCTGACTTGACCGTATTACTGACGTCTGAACGCGAAACCCGCGCCACAGCACGAGAAAAAAGGAATGGGAGTGGTATATGCATCATCGACATCACCCATCCCGAGTCTTTGGGATACTGCTTTGTGCTCAAGCCTCGATCTCGCGTTATGACTGCGTGCGAGTATATCAAGTGCACGATGTTCGACGGGTCTTTCCCAACAATGGGAGCACTCAGGACCTGTACGTCCACCACACCCGCTGCGATGCGAAGTGAACAGCGCGGTCAAGGTGACCATCATGTTAATTCCATGGCGCGTGCTCTTGACTGACGGATTGGAAGATGCAGAGCTCTCTTTATACCTCGAGGCCCTTGAGGTATTCTGGGCTCTCGTGGATCTCGCAGGATACCGCGTGATCTCCGCGGACGTGGTCAACAGCATCTGGCCGCAAGCTCCCACTAGACCAGAGGTCAAGGAGATGATCGGTAAACAACTCAAGGTACCCCTTACAGTTGAGACACCGATGCCTTTGGACATCGTAGTGTCCCTCTATCTGGGCTGTGCCTCGCCGCGCATGATTGACGACCTGAGGCACGCCTTTGTGCATGGTGACGAACCGCACAACGCTATCGGGAAGGCAATCCTGCCTCCCTATGAGATCCATGCGCCCGGCGAAGGACTTCTACGCACGTCTATCATTTATCGAGTTCTTCGCAAAAAGCGTGCGTTCCAATTCGTCTTCGAGCCCGAGTGGCCCGTCGACCACGAGGAAGTACCGTACTCTCGCTCCGCCTTGACGGACAAGTTTGTCCACTGGACGATGGAGATGCATCGACGCACAAGAGGCCTGTGGCCCGCTGCCCCCGGTACGCAACTATCAGAGGAAGCTGAAGAGCTATTCCAGCGGTCTCAGGGCGAACTATGCTCGCTTCTCGCACCGGGGGAGGTCCTCTTGTTGACCTCGCGCGTAGCAGACGAGTTCCACGACAAGGATCTCCCACAGCTCTGCGAGCTCCTCGAAGCCCTCGACGGGGGCTCGTTCCTCGACCTCGCTCACATGCAGCTCACGGCCGCGCAGGTACTCCAGGTGCTCCGCGCATTTCCGCGCGCCGAGACTCTGTCCCTCTCGTTCAACCACCGCATCCGCGCAGACGACATCCCCGCCATCCTCGCAGCCGCCCCGTCCTTGAAGCGCCTCCACATCATGGGACACTGCGCGTCGCTCGACCTGGACCGCCTCCTAGACCTGCTGTGGACGCAGCCGCTCGCATTCCGCACGCTCGAGAGCTTGCTCACGCCTCTCCTCATCAGCATCGAATCGACCGACTTCCCAGCAGCATTCTCGTTCCGGCACCTTACGCGCGCCTCCGTGGAACCAGGCGCGACGCTCACACTGCCGTTCTTCACACCGGAGCAGGTCCTCCGCGCGCTGAACGAGATCCTGCCCCTCGCGCTGCAAGAGCATCAGTACGGCAAGACCTTCAAGATGTTCACAGACTCGGGGCGCGTCCTGCCCGACCTCCAGGGAAAGCGGTTCGGGCCGATGGCCGCCGCCGAGCACAGCCAGGGCACGCCGTTCTACATGAACGTCGGCATGGCCGCGCACGCGTCCTTCTCCTGCGGGACGTTCCCCCCCGAGCTGCCCTGGCGCGCGCGGCCGGTCGTCTCGCTCCCGCTCCAGTACGGCTCGTGCGCGCGGGGCGCGTGCGGGACGTGGACGTTCTGGTTCGACTGGGACCACACGCGCCACCGGTACCGCGACGGGAGCACGAACGGCCACGCGTTCGTCTACTGGGAGCGCGTCTTCCGCGACGGGTCGGTGCTCGCGTGCGGCTGCCCGGAGATGCAGCACCTCACCGAAGTCCTGCTCGCAGAGCAGCTTGACGTGGACTCCGATGCACATCGCCCTGACGAAGGCCCAGGACACCACCATGGCGGGCGCCCGGCCTCGCGATCGATCCTGGAGAGGCCCATCCCCGGGGTATACCACTACGTCGCGCGTGCGTACGACCTGCGCGGCTTCCTGCGCTGCATGGCGGCCGAGGGGCGGCCGCTCCCCGCCGCCTCCGCGGTGGCGGCGCTCGAGCGCATGCTCGACACGCGCGACGCCGCGACCATGGAGCGCGTGTGCCCGCTCGTGCGCGAGGACGAGATCCCGCACGGGACCGCCGCGCAGCGCACGAGCAGGGTCGGGGAGATCATGCGCAGGCACGAGATGGATCCGCACAAAGGGCCCGTGGGCCAGCGGGCGCCGATGCCGTGGGGCGCGCGCGGGGCGCCGGGCTTGGACAGGTTTCGGTTCATGCAGGAGAGCATGGTCGAGGAGCCGTGCACTGCTAGTGGAGAGGTGTTGCCTGTATAAATCACGAAGCATGTACAGTACGTTATTATCAGAGCACTATGGTCCGAGTGGGGAGAGAGGTGCTACACAAACAGTTAAAGTACGTATACAGAAATCGAGCAAGGCGAGTAGTATGGTACTGGAATCCGAATCCAAGTCCCGAGACGCACGAGATAGTACAGTTGAGACACATATACAAGCAGCACTGAGTAACCCAAGAACAGTACAGGTACTCTACCATCCGTCCAGAACCAAAACCAAGCCAAGGTCCAATAACCACGAGCGCGCACGACGCACTATACGAATCTACACATACCTACGAAAGTCCCTTTCCGAAGCCAACTCGAGCCCACACGGAGCTCCCCCAGACGGCGGGGGAGGCGCGAACGCACGCCCAGGAGCTCAAGAGCTCAGCTTGACGCTCCCGCAAAACCTACACGTCCAGAACTCCCGCGGCATCCCGCGCTCGCCGCATACCTGACACGTCCACCCTCCTACCTCTTGCCCCTCCTGCCCCCCGTTTCCCCGCTCTCCGCCTCGGCGCCCCCGGCGCACCTCTTCCGGACGTGTAGGCCCGGTAACAGCAGTAGTGGGGCGAAGGAGGAGACACGCAGCGCACTGCAGCGCCAGCGCGTCGTTCACGAGCGTGCACCGCGGGCACGCCCACTCCTTCTCCGGCGGTATCACGGGCAACACCGGTAGCACCGGCGGGCCTCGCGCCGTCTCCTCTACGCCCTCCATCCCCTCCCCACCCTCGCCCTCGCCCTCGCTCTCCCTGACAGCAAGCCCCGCGCGCTCGAGCTGCTTCCTCGTGATCGCGACCGAGTTCGTGCGCGTCGGCGGCGGCGTCGCGGGCGAGTGCGGCGGGACGTGCGCATGGTGCGCGTGCGCCGCGCGCGCAGCCGGGCGCGACAGCGAGCGCGGTTTCGGGAGCTTCGGCGTCCCCGCGCCGGCGCCGCGCTCGACGCGCCGGACCGACGGGCGGATTGAGGCTGAGGCGGAGGCGGAGGCGGAGAGGGGGATCTGCGTGGTGCTGGAGGACGTGGAGGACGTCGCGGAGGGGGTGGAAGAGGAGGCGGAGGGGCGGAGGCCGGACCAGGACGCGGGGGTGCGTGTGCCGGAGGAGGAGGTGCGCGAGGAGACGGAGGAGACGGAGGAGGAGGAGAGGTAGCCGTTTGAGCTCGCGCTGCCGGTGTCTCCTGCTGGGCGGAGTGCTGGACGGGTCGTGGACATCGTCGGGGTGGATGCGGCGGAGGAGGAGCCGGGCGAAGGGGAGGGCGACGGGGAGGCCGAGGGCGACTCGTCGATGATGATGATCTCCGGCTCGGGCGAGGGAGAGGTGGCATTGTCAGAGTCGTCCCCGGTGAGGTCGATGACGTCGTCCTGCACGCTCTCCTTCGCGGCCTTCTCTGCCTCGGCCTGCGCCAGCGCCCCAGAGGCGCACGCTTTCTCGTCGCGCGCCCGCCTCTCTGCAGCCTGTGCAACTCACGTTAGCCACTGCAACATAGCAACAGTCGGTGATGTCCACGCACCTCCGCAGCGAGCTCCCGAGGACTCCTGCCTCCCCTCACCACGCCGCCGAGCCGTCCCCCGCCTCTGAGTACTACGCTGATTTTCCTGCGTTTCTCTGCGGCGTCGACGGCCTTCTGTCGGGCGAGGTGCGGGGGTACGTCGTGCGAGACGTTGGTGCCGAGGCGGCGGCCGTTGGCGTGGAAGCCCTCGCCGGAGTAACCTGCGGCGCGGAGCGCGGCGTACTCGTCTTCGAGGGCGGAGAGGAGGGCGTAGAAGGCGTCGTTGTGCGGGCCGTGGACGTTGTGTGTAAGCTAATAGCATCGTGTGAGTCGAGATGCAGAGACAGGACAATGCAGGTGAAGTGATGAAGGGGGAGGTAGAGGAAGGGTAGGGGTAAGGCAGGGGTGAAAGACTGACCTCGTGAAGCATGGTGTGGACAAGGTCTTCCTCATCGTAAAACGTGTCCGGAGCATGCGCAGGACGTAGACGGACTAGGATCTTCTGGCCAGCATTGATGTCTGCTCGTCATGAGCCTCTGAGAGGATAGCTATACAGAGAGCGGCGCTACTCACTCAGACCTAGAGGAGCCACCCCTATAAGTATCCACACACCCTCACGAGTGTATGTTCGCAGAGTTACTCACCGAGCAAGTTCGGGCTATCCGGAAAGAACTCGGACAAGACAGGTAAGACCCAGGCATGCTTGCGCATGATGGGTTTGACGAGGGAAGCGATCCTCTGGAGGAGGGGGAGGGCCTTGTCTGCATGTGGGCGGTCCTTGAGATAGGTGTAGGACTTGACGAAGACGTCTTGCATAGAAAGCAGCAGCAGGTGTTATGCAGCAGAAATGATTAATGAAGGCTGGTGGTGGTATATAGCTGAGTGAGAGGAGCAGTGCCACGGCCAGAGCTGTCTTGTCCACACTCTTCCCGACCGGGGGCGGCTTTCTCAGCGCGGCGGGAGGATCAGCCACAGACGCGTCACGCCCACGTGCGCACAATCCATCAGTCCAGAACGCGCCCCGTCGCGTCCCGCTCACACACCGGGGCTTCGCCTTTTCTTCGTACCGCAGAACAAGTTAGAGAACTGGATCGAAAATTGGATATT
Source organism: Trametes cingulata (assembly GCA_022385765.1). Lineage (NCBI taxonomy): Eukaryota > Fungi > Basidiomycota > Agaricomycetes > Polyporales > Polyporaceae > Trametes > Trametes cingulata. Next base: position 92,660 of record MU277982.1, on the reverse strand, counting down.
CTGCGCTTTGGATAATACCTATTATCTTACACATTCTCGGAAGGGGAGAACGCGATACATAATTTGAAATTTTCTTTCCTATTCTGTGGTCCAGAAAATAGCAGCGCCCACCGAAAAACAGCGGGCGATGAGCGGGCGACGTGCCAGAAAAGAGCGGGCACTCTCATTATCTGGCCCACAGAACAAGAAAGAAGAGTAGAAATTCTGTGTCCCAGAAAATACCTATTGTCTAACACGTTCTCGTGACCGAAGAATCGGATACATAATATATACTTTTTGTTCCGTTTCTCTAACCCCTTCTTGGGTACGAAAAAAAGGGGAAACCCCGGTGTGTCAACTCGCCCCCTCCTCGCGCTCGCCATCTCCGCACACTCGGACAACGTGCCCTCCCTGCATGCGTCGTCTCATACGTACCAAGTCGAGGCCAAGACGCCCTTCGGCATAATAGACCATCGCGGCACAATCCTCAACGGAACGTGCGTCATCTCTCAGAACCATGGATTGAATATAGTACGCCGGTCAACAACTGCACGAGCTCCGTAGTACTACTGCCAACGGCGAATTCTTCGAAGTCTGCTCACCCCGGCCTTCTTACTCGGTTCCGATGCGCACCGAGATGTATCCTCCGCACTCCGTGGCCTTCGTCGCTGACATGTAACCTCCGTCTGTCCTGAGGTTCTTCCCCGGCGTCGAGCCCCATCCTCCCGATGCTTCTTTCTCGAAGAAAAACCAATGTAAACAGAACGTCCCGTGGCCGCCAGCACGATGACCGCCAGCCTCGTATTCACAGCGCTTCGGCGTGTCCGCAGTGAGTCTGGCCTCCCATGGGCCCATGGGCTCTCGTCAGCACTGCAGGCAAGTGCACACGATCCCCAAGCTTCACAATGGCATTCACTGTGATGAGAAGTGATTCGGTAGGTATGTGGAGCGGGTTAAGTGCGTCCTATCCGCATCTTTACCGTGCCAACAGCCTCCATTAACCTGCTCTGCACAAGTGCGTGTCTGAGTGCACACGGCACCTCGAGGGCGACCAACATAGCGCGTACAAGGGACTTATCCAACAGGCCCTTCGTAATGTGAATCTACTAGTGATGCGCCGACTGTCTGCATTGGCATGACGAGCCATATTCTCATTCCTCTTCGAGGGACGCCATTGGTGAGTGCTTAGCATGCAGTCACGAGTCTCGGTTCAGCAGGTGTTACGACTATAGAGTATCGTACAAACAAATCTGACTCCCGTACAAATCACAACTATTCTGTTCCCAGTGCCCAAAGCACACCTGACTAGTCCATCACAAATAGCGATAAGTAGTACCGTCGGTGAAGCCACGCCCCAGGATGACCCTGGCAAGGTAAGGCGCACCTGTCCAAACAACAATAACCCAAAGAAAACGAAGTCCATATCCGTCCAGCCTCCCACCCACCACCCGCCTCTCACCTCATATCACCTTCGCTCACTGATCGCCCTCGTCCAGCGCATCATATATCGGGCACAAGTCCGACCACGCCTTCGGCACGGGGTTCGCGGCCTTCACGTCCTGCACGTCCTCCGCCATCACGACCGCGAACCCGACGTCCAGGTGGAAGTCGATGTGGCAGTGGAGGAACCACGGCCCGGGGTTGTCCGTGCGGAAGCGGATCGTGACGTTGTCGCCCGCGGCGGGCGTGCCCGTGTTCACGACGTCGCGGAAGATCGGGTCGTTGTAGTTGTACGTCGTGCTGCCTGCGCTGCGGACGACGGCGAACACGTGCTGTGCGAGGGGTGCGTTAGTATGGGCTAAGTGGGAGGGAGGGCAGAGAGGAGGAGGGGAGGGGAGGAGAGACGTACACCGTGCAGGTGGAACGGGTGAGGGGCGCCCGCGGCGGCGGCGGCGACGGCGGGCATCGTGATCTCGATGGAGGAGCGCGGCGGGAGGGGGTACACGGAGCCGGGCGGGAGGAGCTCCTGCGCGGTGTGCGCGCCGCTGAGGATCTGCAGGAGGACCGGGACGGTGGGCGGCGTGAAGGTCGCGTTATTGATCAGGAAGTTGGTGCCGTTCTGCGGAGCCATGGTGAGCTTGACGAAGCGAGGGAAGGAGTGGGAAGAGTGGGTGAGGTACTCACGAATGCGAAGGCGAGGTTGATCGCCTTGTCGACGCCGCCAGGGACGGGGCGGCCAGGCTACATATGGTCCACATATTCAGTTATATGTTGCATGGGTAGAGCGATACGGGGGACAGACGTACCACAGGCATGCGCGCGAGCGGGTGCAAGTTCGTCTCGACGAGCGGGTTGACAGACGGCGTCTGCGTCGTGGTCGGCTCGATGGCGGGCGCACCGCTGTACCGGAGGATGGCGGAGTTGATCCCGCCTTCGAACCCCGTCGTGCCGAAGTTCGGGTTGGCGCGAATCCAGTAGTTGTCCACCGGCTGGTTCGCGTTCAGCTAGAGGACCAGTCGGTGATCAGATGAGATGGAGTCATGCAAGGAGACATGGGAGAGGGAAAGAGGGACTGACGACGAAGGAGTAGCGCTGCGCGGCGAAGATCTGGATCGAGTCGACGGTGAGCGGCTTGCTGTTTACGCCGTCGACCTCGATGATGGTCATATTGTGCGCGTCGATGCTGAACGTGTAGTTCGGGTCGCACGAGAGCGACACCAGGCGGAAGCGATATCTACGGTATCCCGGGAGTGGTCAGTCGGGTCGTGGGTGGGAAAGAGTCGGATGGAAGCGAGCTGACCTCTTGCCGCGCTGGACGTTGATGACAGCGAGGTCGGCCGTCGGCGTGCTCGTCGAGCGTCCGAGGCCGTTGATGAGCGTCGACGCGGAGGTGCTGAGGGTACAGCGTGAGTTGTGGTTGCTGGTGAGCACGAATAACGGAGACGTACGGGAACTTGGGCCCGACCTTGGCCGCAAGGTGGTACCAGTCAGACAGGGTGATGACGGTGTTGTCTAGTAAGGAGAGTCAGCACGTTGCGAGGATCCAAGCGACGGAGGGTTTACCGTTATCCACATCATACAAAGAGGCATGCGGATCCTTCGGGTCGTACACAACGATCGGGCCGCGCAGTCCGTCGCAGTACTGAGTGGACAGATGGCTGTGGTACCAGAATGTTCCTGCAGGGTGCGAAACGCGGTGAGCATCACGTCAAGAGCGGTGAGACAAGCACGCTCACCCGCTTGGTCAGGGACGCGGAAGTCGTACAAAAACGAGTGGCCCGGCGAGATCGGGCACTGGTTCACGAAGGCGGGGCCGTCCGCCCAGTTGGTGCCTTCCTGGAAGAAGCCGTGCCAATGCTGTACAAGGTATGTCATTTCCTGAACCGGCAACCAATTACATTGCTGGGACAGGGGATGGTACTCACGATGCTGGTGGTCTTCAGCATCGTATGGTTGGTCAAGTTGTCGATGACATTGAGCTGGAAGCGGTCCCCCTGGTGCAAGCATGCGTGAGTGAGTAACAGAGGCGGTATGAGCGGGCGCACACACCTTCTTTCCGGTGATGAGGGGAGCGGGGTAGACGCCGTTGACTACGACGGCATCTCGAGTGAAGCCGTCTGGAGCGATGGCGGCATTCGAGATGACGAGGTCGGCCTTGGGCCCGATGGCCCCGAGAGAGCCGGCTACGAGCGCGAGCGCGGTGAAGAGGCGTAAATACTGCAGCCTGGCCATGGTGAGCAGTGGTTCAGGAGGCTTAGGGAGGCTGTATGAAAATGGGAGTCGAACTCAAGGACGCCTTGAGTTCTGGCCAACAGCTTCAGCAGATATGCTTCTTTTATATCCGGGATTATGAGCCATGCCCGGTCAATACCTGGACTGCGGGATATTGGGCCCCGGCTCCGTCCATGTCCGCCGTCTCCCGACTCCGCATGCCTGGATACCGTACTGGCGGGGATCTCAATTGACAGGCACGCCGACTTGTGCAGTACGGTCTAAGAAGTTGTGTTTGGGCCTGAACGGCGGACGTCGCGCGAAGTCAGCGGACACTGTGGGAGGATCGCTGAGGGCGGGAGACGGGACATCACCTCTCACGCATTCTATGCAGCGGCCAGGCGCGGGAGCGAAGCACAAGCCCTCCGCGGACCATATGCGTGCATAGTGCTCCAGTAAGCCGCGCGCATACGTACTACGTTGACTTGTGCGGATGGTCTAGGGCTCTGTCAGGCTTGTCAGAGGCTCTACCCCTGCTTGATCGTAACTGTCAAGGCCGGGCTGGGAACCGTGGTGTCGGTATTTTGTGGCTGGACGTTTGAAGTTTGAAATATAGCCTACTTCCGTGGTTTGAAGGAAACGTCATAAGGAGAACAGAGGTTGTATCTTCCAGAAAACCAGCCGTAAACAATTTGCCACCGCTGTGGCTCTCCTGGGACAGCGCCATGCATATGTCCGACCAAGTCCATGTCTCGATACTCTCTACAAAACGACTGGAATACATTAGAGGATTTTCGCTAGTAGTCATACGCATCAAGCAGAACTTGCGTACCTAATGACACATATCGCAGTAGCACCTGGGAATGCCACTCGACACCGTAGGGGTCAAGGGGACAGAGACTGCGTCACGCCGTAAAAGGCTTGGGGATGATGACAGCGGTGGTTAGACGCCCGCGATCCTCATGCTCTCCGCCTCAATGAGTTATGACATCAGGTACTGCCATTCGCAAGTTTCCCAGCGACATGTTCTGATTACAATGCCGTCGCACTCATTCCAGTCCCCAGTACACATTGCCCACCGGGATTTTCTGGCCGTCTTCTACCGGTATGTCGTCTGACGCCTTTGTTAGCCTTCTGTGGATAGCCTGCCAAGAGCCGGGCTTACACTCCGACATGAGCGTTGTACCCACAGAATGATGAACACCAAGACATTCTCACTGACCATGAGAGTGTCAAGACAGCGTACGTGTTTGGGCCGCATATTTCCCTCCAACCCCTGGCCGAGGCTGTGCAGAGGCGTAAGCTCAATCCTGGAATGGGCCGCGCTCATAATTGATTCCGGTCACCGCCGTTCCTGGTACCACTCTAGACTACACAGGGACCGCGAATTGGGTTAACCACCATGGACTTCTTTCCGGACCCGCACTCTGCCCGGGAGCGGAGAGCGCGGTGGGCCCAAACTTCTCACCTTCTCTCACCTGCTCAACCCCTTACGGCGTCCTTGGTGTCGACTGGACCGTGTCCAGGAGATTGGTTGATCATTCATCCCCCTCTGCTGGTGTCCACGCATGTACATCCTGGGCTGCACATCGCGAAGCCGCGACCCAAGTCCCGGATGAGAGACAAAACGGCACCTCATAGTCAACGTCAGTCTAGCATACCCCCATCCCCTCTCCCAGTGTACCGTGACCGCGAATGGTTCGCGACGCCCTGAGCTGCCAGGCAGAACAAGTGCACTCATATGTAGGTCATGATGGCTTTTCCTGTGAAATGCTACATTGGCCTGCTCCTACGGCGTCGAGTATGCGGATCAATGGCCGTGGCCGTAATGCATCTCGACGGGTGCAGGTCAGTTACTGCGATATCACCAACTTGCTGCATCATGCGGAAGGATCGAGCAATCCACAGTCTCCAAGATCCCCTTGGTCATCCATGATACTACATGATTCTGTACACGCAGGAGGCTACCCTATGAAACTTGCTACACGCTCAGGCCTACTCTCTCCCTCTTCCTGAACATTATCTTCAGGTCAGAGAAAGGGACCACAGCCATCCCCCAGTATCGCGGGGACCACCCAGTACCCTCCTCTTTCAGCTTGAAGTCGTAGTTGAGCAAAATATATGCAAGCACTAACTTCAGCTCATTCGCGGCAAAGAACCGCCCGGGGCTGCTCATTTGACAAAAATTAGCATGTTGCGACCCTAACTTCTACCCAACTGGGAAAACTGACCATGCATGTCGTCCGTGACCGAAGGCGATGTAGTCCAGGGACGTATTGACGAACTGATGTTTGACGCCTTCGCGGTCCCTTTCGCGCATGCGGGAGAAGCGGAAAGGGTCGAAGACATCCGGGTCGGGATAGAGGTCGTCGTCGTGGTGCGTTGCGTAAGAGGCTGCAAATACGGACGCGCCACGGGGTATGAAAGTGCCGTCGCGCAGCGTGACATCCTTCATTGCCTTGCGACCCATGCTAGCTGCGATGCAAATCAGCTGAATGCTGAAACTCCTCGTAGGCTGTATGAGCGAACGGACCAAGTCCGAGGCCCTTGAAACGCTGGTACTCCTTCAGGATGCTGTCGAGTTTCCACATCCTACCGACTGCGGCCTTCGTCCAACCTTGTTCTTCGACGACTGACTCGATCTCCTCGCGCAGCTCCTGTATACACTCGGGGTGGTCTAAGAGACTGTACAGAGTGAGGGTGATGCTCTGAGGGCGAGTTCAGCATTGAGAACTCGTACGCTCATGAAGGATGAATAGCTCACGTTAGAGGACGTATGGATAGCAGCGAAGTTCAGCAACATCATCCTGCTTGTCGTTTCTTCAGCCGTCTCGCCTCTGTTCCCTGGACTGTCCAGCATCCACTGCAGGAAGTCATTCTGCGTGGCAGTCTCAGTTCCAAACGGAATCAATCACGACCGATATCGTATTGACATACCGGCCTGTCTGACCAATCGTCGCGCAATTCACGGCCCAATGCTCGGCGTTCGTCAATTATTGGCATCAGAAGCGATGCAACTTTGGCGAGATTGCGCCTTGCCTGACTGAAGAGAGCGACGGCCAACCTACACAATAGGTCAGTCTTCAAAATCCGTTCGGGATGCGATCATCAGGGCGCCGTCGAGCCATCGTGTTACTCACGGCTTCAAGAACACGGGAAAACAAGAGATCATGTTTGTGTCCCGGATAAGGTCGTCTGTGAATGAAATCGCGCATTCCAGATACTCCTCATGACGACCTACAAGTGTCGGTGTCAGGAGCTCGAGCCTAGCTCTTGAGCTATAGTAGGAGGGCAAGACGTACACATTGGGACACCGATGAAAGCACGGGAACTCGCACGAGCGATGATGTGTTGCATAGCAGTGAGGACATCTACCGCGACCCAAGTATCTGGCATATAGTGAGACGGATACCATGCATCGTGGATCAAACGCAGCACATACCTGGGTCCTCCGCAGGGATATAACGGGGGATAGCTAAGCACAGCTCATCGAAGATATCAGGGAGGATTGCCGGGAGAGACCGCGTCAACTTGTCCCTGATGATGTCAACGTGGTAAGGGTTTTCTGTCGCAGAGACAGCGATGTGTCTCAGCTGCATTGTCTGTATCACCATTAGTCAGTCAGCGATGTACGAGGACGATGCGGAGACCAACATCAGCAACATCCTCTTGGAACGAGAGCTCCTCATCCGGTCGGTTCTTGAGTTCCTGGACCATCTCCGCTCCGGACACAACGACTACCCAGCGATCAAGCATCGGCACTTTGAAGGCCGACCCGCGATACTGGCATAATAGTCTTGAGGTTCGCTATTCAGAAAGCGCGGAGGAAGACGGGGCGTACCTTCCTATAGCCCTCCTCCAGGACCTTCCTACTGTTGTGCATAAATTCCCGAGCGGCGAAGTACGACAGGATTGGAAGAGAGGAGCCTCCAACCGTCGGGATAGCATGTAGCTGTAATTCGACGCAATCGTGAACCTAAGTAGTGATGCGTATCTCAAGGGAACACTTACAGGATCGAGACGCCACTTGACGAAGTAGAGAACGACGATGCCAGCAGCGACGCTGACCCAGAAACTGAGTGAAATAGAGGCGTCCTCCATGGCTGGAGCGTGAGGGAATGGAGTGAGCACTGCAGAGCAACTGTCAGATCCCGCAGGCTTATATGTGCAACCTTTTTGTACGCTGAGGCCAAGACGACGGAGACGGGGACCTCTACATCGGCGCGCCAGCGTAACGACTATTACTCAGAGAGCTGTCATAGAGGGGGCCGCAGCCCGGTAGAGCTTCGCTGCAGTTGCATAGCAGTATCAGAACTGCCATGACAGGACCTTATGGTGGGGAATGGGCGGAAGACACACTGGATCAAGCTTCGACCACAGTCACATGCGGGGTTTGGAAGGCTGCGTCCGACTCTCGTGGCACCGACGAACGCCAGAGAATGCGGTCCTCCTGTTGATAAAGGAGCGACGGAACGTAGTGGGAGGCCTTCTTTTTCATGTTCATGCCACGGACGCCGCTACAGCAAGGCGTCGGGTGGGTCGTTCGGCGCTGCTGTCATGCTGGTACTGACAGTGCCCTGCCCGGAACGTTTCAAAGCCGCCGATACCACGTATAGTCCACAAATGTCCTTACAATCGGCGGTGAAGGTACATCCATGCGGATACCATCGTTCAAGGCTGAAAGCCGCTGTCGGCATCGTTCACATGATGGGAACACTCAGAACCCGATATCGCACAGCACCTGCCATGATCAGTCAGTTAGATGTTCTTCCATGTGGCACTGGAGAGAAAGCGTGTATCTTACTCGTATATGGCTTGAGCATCTCCAGTAAACTCCTCAAGATCTGAAGGTCAGGCTTCAAGCGTACGACATGATGCTGACTCGTCGGGTTCTACAGGGCCCCGAACTATAGTACTGCAAAATGCCGTCGACTAACAAGACGTCGCAACTGCCAGCGACAGTGAGACCAGCCAGTAGATGACGCACAGGCGGTCGAACCTTGAGCTTGCTAGCAACGCGACAGATGTCTGTGCCGATAGAGCTGCCTCAAAGAGAAATGGAGCCTGCACCGCACAGCTCCCTAAACCTCGATCGCGACTGCTCACTGTGATATATTGCAAGCATTATGAGCGCGTGTGGCGGAATTACAAGGTGCCATGACTCGCCTATCCTATCCCAGCTTGCATAGCTTGAGTCCGGTGCCGCTACGCTCACCATGACAAACGGCCGATGAAGCTGAATCTTGGTGTTAGAGTTGAGGGTCAGTGCTACTCGTGCGAATACACTCAGGTACCCGCGTACTAGACCGCAGGTCATCATGCAGTCATAGACCCACCGCTCATGCATCACGCCTACGTGTCATCAACAATATGAAGTGGCTTACTGCGACCCGGGCTCTCGCCATGACTTTCTCTGTACTACGCATCCTCTCCAGAGTCAACAGCCTGTCGCCGTGTTGTGAATCGCGCCAAGGCGCAGCGATACCTAGTAAGCACTCAAGCTCAAGCTTCAAGCCTCAGGCTAAGATCCATTGGTATGCATCCCTGGGCTTGGTTCGGCGAAGCAACGTGAACTGATTGAGGTCTGAGACGCCGCTATTGACGCGGACGAGTGAGTGCATGTTCAAGGGCAACCGTGAGCAGTACCGTTCCGATCATCATCGCATGGTGGGAGTATGGTAGGCCGCTCTGGAGCGACGGCTTGGTTAGACGCTGGAGTAGGGGACTCGGGAGGGAGGACAGGAGGAGGAGAGGGACGGAGGCGCCGGAGGGGATGGGAGAGGCTTAGTCAGCAGGGCGAGGACGGGAGGAGACGCTCATGTACACAGAGTTCGGGACTGCGACAGCTCAGGCCTCAGGTCGCGGATCTGGGACATACTCTGGGCTTGACTCGATTCATCGTTCTGAGGTCGTGCCGTACGTATACAGAGTGTCTACAGATAGACTACTCCAACGCCCTGCTAGATCCGATCCAGATCACAGATTGCAAAAGTCGCAGCCTAAACATGCTAAGTTAGGGGAGCGCATGCCACTAAACTAAGGGACACAGAGATGTATGCAACGGAACAAGGGATGTACAGCAGTATTCGGACGAACATGAACACAGCCTGAGGCACGCGGGACGAGAGCTGGATTGTCCAAACACCACTACTAAGAGAGGTATTCGAATCCGTAAGAAATTCGAAGGAGATTGTCGCTTGACTGTTCTCGCCACAGGCCTGCAACACACGGACTCAGTGATCGCCCTTAGCCAATTTGTCGTATATGGGACACAAGTCGGCCCACGCTTCTGGCACCGGATTCGCCGCCTTCGCGCCGGGGGCGTCCTCCGCCATGATGACTGCGAATCCGACGTCCAAGTGGTACTCGACGTGGCAATGGAGGAACCACGGTCCTGGGTTATCCGTCCGGAAGCGGATTGTGACATTGTCGTGGTCGTCCGGCGTCCCGGTGCTCACGACGTCGCGGAAGATGGGATCGTCGTAGTTGTAGACGGAGCTACCGGCGCTCCTGACTACAGCGAAGACGTGCTACAGAGGTGACGAGCGGTCAGGGTGAGAAACGCGTACGGTGACATACGACAAGGTGAGACTCACGCCGTGCAGATGGAATGGATGAGGCGCACCCGCGGCGACAGTTGCGGGCATTGTGATCTCGATAGATGAGTGGAGCGGGAGAGGATAGACAGAGCCAGAGGGGAGGAGTTCTTGTGCGGTATGCGCACCGCTCAGGACCTGAAGCAGTACCGGAACCGTCGGGGGTAAGAAGGAAGCATTGTTGATGAAGAAGTTTGCGCCGTCCTGGAGTCATCCAGACCCAGTGAGATACATTACTCAACGACTCGGGAACGAAGCAAGATGAGTACTCACGAAGCGAAAGGCGAGGTTGATCGGCTTGTCGACACCTCCTGGTTCTGAACGACCGGGCTGCAATGCTACATTCGGTTTACGTTCCACAGATGCCCAGCCACAGCTACGTACCACTTTCATGGGGACCAGCGGGTGCAGGTTCGTCTCGACGAGTGGATTCCGAGACGGCCTATACCTTGTAGTGGGATCGGCCTTCGGAGCCCCCTTATATCGTAGGATGGCGGAATTGATCCCGCCCTTGAAGCCTATGATACCAGCGTTCGGATTCGCGCGGATCCAGTAGTTGTCCACCGTTTGGTTTGCGTTTAACTGGAAGTCTATCAGTTGACCAGAAGACGTTCAAGGTTTCGGCTAGTAGAAGCTCACGACGAACGAATAGCGCTGTCCGGAAAAGATCTGGATAGAGTCGACAGTGAGCGGCTTACTATTGACGCTGTCGACCTCTATGATCGTCATATCATGTTGATCGATGCTGAATGTGTAGTTCGGATCGCAAGACATAGATGCGAGTCGGAAACGATAGCTAGCATCGTAAGGGCAGGATCAGTAAGGCGCAAGCTCTGAATGCCAAACCTCTCACCGTTTGCCTTGCTCCACTTCGATTACGGCGAGTTCGGCCCAGGTAGTGCCGTTCGACCGTCCGCGGCCGTTGATGAGCGTCGAAGAAGAGAGGCTATCGACTGTAGGTCAGCGACGACGAAGTAGTCATGCGGCTGCCAAGCGTACGGAAACTTCGCTCCGACCTTGGCGGCGAGCTGGTACCAGTCTGCTAGTGTGATGACAGTGTCGTCTAGTCCACGTCAGTTTGCAGTTTCGTGTGAAAACCATGAAGTGGCCTACCGTTGTCGACGTCATACAAGTGAGCATGGGGGTCATCGGGGTCGTATATGACGAGCGGTCCCCTTAGTCCGTCGCAGTATTGAGTGGAAAGATGGCTATGGTACCAGAAGGTGCCTGGGCGGTGAGCCGGCATGAGTACGTCTTCCAAGATCGAGGACAGGTATGCTTACCCGCTTGATCAGGCACGTGGAAGTCGTACAGAAAAGAATGCCCGGGCGCGATAGGGCATTGGTTGATAAAGGCTGGACCGTCTGCCCAGTTCGTGCCTGCCTGGAAGAGGCCATGCCAGTGCTGAAGGACGCATGAGCTTCTGATACATACCTCCTGTGATGCAGTGCAAGCGTGACTTACGACGCTAGTCGCCTTCAGCATGGTGTGGTTCGTCAACTTGTCGATCACGTTGAGCTGGAAACGGTCTCCCTGCGGTAGACCAAGGTCAGCATGGTAATGGCACTCGCAGACGTCGACGAACATACCTTTTGTCCCGTAATGAGGGGACCGGGGGCAACACCGTTCACGACTACGGCATTGCGCGTGACGCCGTCAGGAGTGATGTCGGCGTTTGAGATGATCAGGTCAGCCTTCGGACCAATGGCAGCGAGGGTCTCAGCGAGCGCAAGGGTCAAGAGGAGGCACAGAGACCGCAGCCCCGCCATGGCGATAAGGCCGCAAGCCAGGGACAGCGGATGGGTAGGTCTCGCGAACTCTGACGCGACCGGGGTGCGAGTGACCAGGCTCCTTATATGCGCTTCATGACGCCTCCTTTTCAAGGGTACACTCCGTCGCCGTCTGAAGCTTCGCATGTGCAGCGACGCTCCCGCTCATCAGCTCTGTCGAATGGCACCAGTACGCTGAAAATCGCCGAACATGTAGGCAGTGCAGCTTCATATCACATTGCACAACTTCTTGGCGTGCACGGAGGCACTTGCACGAAGTGAGCGACTGCGGATGGGTGGGGGAAGTCGCGGTGTCCCCCGAATCCTTCACGGCGCCACATGCGCGAGAGGCAGTAGGCGATCCTCGTACCGGCGGTATGGGAGAATACGTATGTGCTGCAGGGTCCGAATGACGCAGGTCGTCGCATGTGTTGGCAGTAGCGTCGGAGCTTCTCGACCGCGTTCGATCTCAATCACAGTGGCCACAGAGGTTCCACGACTTCGGCGACTCTTGAGCCAGATACAGAGGCCTTGTGAGCGAGGACGTCTCCCCTACAATAAGGTATCACGGGAGGATATCCGAGTCGGCCGCTATTCCTCGAGTGGACCGAGCGATGGTCGCTTCTCAGAGTAGGGAAATTCGATCACAGTCTATCTGGACGGTGTACGTCAGAATCTCTATCTCGGCGATGCCCTTTCATGCGTGACCTGAGTGGCTACGGAGTCAGGTAGTTCCTGCGCTCGGACGTCGTGCATTCTGAGAGTGGGCGTAGAGTGACATGGAAGGCTTCAAGTCCAGAGCGGCCCAAGCGAATGTTCTCCGGGATTGGCATCGAACGTCGAGAAGGAATGCGATCGCCATCAAGGGGCAATCGCCTTCACGTCCCTACAGTAGGTGAGTACGGGCCAACACAAGGGAATGGCGGTCCCCTACCGTCGGCCTCCCTCCAACTCCTTTGTAGGCGACAGCTTGCTCGATCTCGCCAAGCTCACGAATATCGTCAACCGAGCTCGCCCTGTTGAATCAATGAGTACCCAATGAACGCGGCAGTGGATAACACCTCACAAAACTGAGACACTTATGCTAACATCCTGGACAGCTGTAGTGTGCCGGTCGTGTGACGAACTTCCGTCCGTTCGAACAAGAACTCGCCGGGGTTCGTCTCCACTACGTCCCGGCGACCATAATGGAGGCCCTGCCCGGAGATTGGTGTGCCTGGTCCGGGATTCGCACCCCTCTCGCGACGACAAGACGGAGGGAGGTTCGAGAGTAGCTCTCCTAGATAGGAAGGGAGAGGGGTTGAGCGAAGCTACGTAATTGTATAGACGCCCGATCTCAGGCACCGGTAGTGGCAGATACCGTCGGCCTCGTCCGCTCGTCGCACAAGTCGCTCATTGCTACTGGCCGAAATTCCATCCGAGTCATTCCCTCAGGGCAGGGATCGCCCTGGGCGCACCCATAGTTCGGCCACGTCCTGACATCTCCGAGGGTCAGTTTGCCAAGCACTGCCGCGGTCGTCTTCGACGATTGTATTCGTCGATGGCCATGATTACCAAGACCTCCTTGAGGCGACTAGAAGGCGAGCAATGTCCATACAGCTTTGGCTTTCGCTCTTCATGGCATGAGACCCCGGCCCTAAGCCGCGAAACCATCTAGCGGCGTAAGTTCAATATGCCAAGAGCAGTCCGATCTCAGAGCCAAGTCCTGAGCATGCTCACCGCTGTCCGCGCACATCGGAGCCTGAGAGGGTATAGCGAAGATTTCGCAGACTGTACTCCCAGGGTGATCTCACGACGGTTCTCCACCACAGAATGATTTGCCACAGGGGTTTGTATCTAGGCCGCTTGATTGTCTATGGGGACAGTGCCGGAGTCATGTAGCAATATCGCAATATCTGTCCGAGACCTGACGTCAATACGGCACCGAACAAAGCCAACGATCTGCAGGCAAATACCGTGGTATCATATAGCGAGCAGCCGCATTCTCCTCCAGTAGCATGAGGACAAGCCAGGGCGCCATAGGACGCGCGGAATTTCTTGTTAGTCGGGGAACCCGTGCACCTCCGCCTGAGAGAAGTAAACACAACACCTCGAAGAGGGTGAGGTGACCTCCTTTGCTAGAGGTTGCTCCGTGGTTTCGCATGTCGTCGGAAGCAGAATCGGCTTTGATCCTAGTCTGCCACTTTGGGTATGGTGAGTGGCTTGAGAACATGGTGGGGCCCTTTGCGAAGTTGTCTGCGCTCGTCTCCTGACTAACGACATCTGATCTAGGTCTTGATCTTCTCCTCGGAAGTACACATATCTCTCATCTGACGTCGTCTCAAGTGAGCGCTCCCTATAGTGCCGGCTAGGCTACGCGGGAGGCAAGAACGCCAGATGGCAGACGTTGCGAGTGCCAGTACGCATTCATTAGGGTTCCACAAGCGTGAGCAAATACGAGGCTCTGTGAGATTGGCTCGACAGTCACTCGCACCTTCGTGAGAGGCCTGCAATCCTCCGAGTTAGAATGTATGCATTGCCCTCGAGCGGCCACTGGATCCGCGGCAGCATGGCGGTAGGGCATTTCAAGGACATCCTTCCTGCTAGACCTGCGTTCGCATAGAAACTCGGACGGCGTCAGGTTGCCATCTGTTGTGTAGCGGAGACCAAGACAGATCTTCTGCTCGTCGTCGAATACGAAGGAGAGCAAAGATGCACGACGACCACAAACAGCCTGAGTGCGGGAGTGCGGCGGCGAGGGCCGGCAAGGCGGGCGCGCCGGATAACCGCTCCCACATTGCCAATGCCAGCATGCCATCCTCATATCCGGGACCGCTGCTGCGCTCCGACCGTGCACACGGTCTCATTCATCGTCCACGACGCCCTCGACTCTTATGTGTGCATCTGTCTGCTAGTCCTGGGTCTCGACGTCTGTAAACTCGCCTCACGGACTCGCAGCTAGCCTTCACGACTTTTCAACGACTCTCGGAGGCTCCTCGTGCTGTGGCTGAAAACACACAAGTTCTCCGCGTACATAATTTCTGCTGCTTGCAGTCAACGATACGCCCAAGCGAATTTAACGAAAGCCGTTTGAAGCTGGTGCTAGGCCTTCCAATATGGCTGTAGAGGAGAAGTATATTGGACTGCTGCTGTCCATAGCCGGTTCAATAGGAATCGGCAGTAGCTTCATCTTGACGAAGAAGGTGCGTAAACCCTAGCTATCCCTCATGTCGCTATATGCTCAGTTTCCGTTCAGGGTCTCATGCAAGCTGCAAAGTCGTCGCCGTATGGGGCCGCGTCGGACGATCACACATATTTCAGGAGTCCACTGTGGTGGGCGGGCATGTGCCTCAGTGAGTGCAGGAGGTATCCATATACGCGTCCCCTTGCCTGACCAGTTTTGCAGTGGTTGTCGGCGAGTGTAAGTAAAGACCCCACGCTTACGCGGGATGGTTCCTCATACGCTGCCCTTAGTTGCGAACTTTGCGGCGTATGCCTTCGCCCCGCCGATACTGATCACCCCCCTCGGTGCTCTAAGTGTCATCATCGGGTTTGTGTCATTTCCTCTTCTCGTAGTCGTCCCATGTATCGTGGCTCACGCGCATTATAGAGCGATACTGGCCTCTCTCCTACTGAATGAGACGCTCGGCCACTTAGGCCGGGTAGGTTGCTCGCTCTGCCTGCTGGGTTCACTCGTCATCGTGCTACACGCGCCTCCAGACAAAGAAATAGAGACCGTGGATCAGATCCTGCATTTTGCGCTGCAACCAGGTGCGCGCACGCCTTTGTCCGCGTCTTTCAGCAGCTCGCTGACATGACTGTGGTCAGGCTTCTTGTTCTATTGCTTCGTCGTCCTCGTCTTCAGCCTAGCCATGATCTACGGCGTGGCGCCGAGATACGGGCGCGCAAATCCCATGGTGTACATCTCGATCTGCTCGCTCGTCGGCTCGGTCTCCGTCATGGCAATCAAGGGCCTTGGTGTCGCCGTCAAGCTGACCTTCGCGGGGAACAACCAGTTCGGCCGGCCAGCGACGTACGTGTTTGGGATCCTCGTCGCGGGGTGCATCCTCGTGCAAATGAACTACTTCAACAAGGCGCTCGACACATTCTCGACGAACGTGTACGTGTCCTCCCGCATCTTCCCGCAACAATGGTACAGCCATTCTCACGACACGTTCATCTGTCCAGCGTGAATCCCATGTACTACGTCGGCTTCTCGACGGCCACGATCGTCGCTTCCATCATCCTCTTCCAGGGCATCAACACGGACGACCCCGCCAATTCGCTATCGCTGCTCGCTGGCTTCATCACGACCTTCCTCGGCGTACACTTGCTCGAGCTCTCGCGTAGCCCGGAGACAGGACGCCCGGCGAGCGACGGCTACACGCGCGCGAACGGAGACGTAGTTGGGCTGGAGACGATATACGAGCCGGAGCCGGAGGACGAGGATGAACGGACGCACCTACGCTCGCGGCCGCGTAGTCTTGACCACGACGATGACAGCAGACCGAACGGTGATGATACGCATGTGTAGACGACGGACACGCATACATACCCTCTCGCTCTTAGATCCCGGCCCACGCGTGTGGCGGGGTCGTACGGAAAAGCCGACCGCGGAGCTCTCCTGGGGAGACGGCCGCGCGCGGTGTGCTTCGACGTTAACTTATACTATTGTACGAGGGGATCTAACGTGTAGAGCTAGTGTACGTAATGATACATCTGTATTGCGTTGTACACGGGCGCGCGGGGTAAGGGTACAGCAGGATGTACATGCGAGAAGGGAGTGTGTATGAGTCTTCGTATGCGCATTACTGCGAAGCATTGATAGGGATGAGAATGAGCGTGATGTGGGCGATGCGGAGGTATAACTACAGAGATGTACGAATGAAGAGACGAAGGAGGGCGAATGCAACACGGGCTACAGCTAATGACACACGCATGAGGGGAGAGGAGGACATGTGAACGAAGACGAAGGAGCGTGAATGGACGTCATAAGTCATAATCAGGTCATAACGGGGTCGTGGGGCATATGTCTGTTGTCTCTATTCTCAGCAAGCGTAGGCGCAGCTGGCAACAACCTTGATCGCCTCGTAGACGCGAATTGTCCGGACGTGCGTGGAGGTTTCCTTGCTGGCGGTGACGTTGCTGTGTATCGGCGCCGCCGCCGCGGACTGCGAGCGGGCAGTGTCCGGGGTGGGATGCGCAGTAGGGCCGAAGCGAAACAGAGCGGGCTTAGAGTGCGGTACAGGCTCGGGCTCCTCCTCCATTCGGAGGCCAGCTATATCCTGGGGCCAGTTGAAGCGTTTCCGGCGGAAACTGGCAGGAATCGGCATTAGCATCGCACCGTCGGATCAGGATAGATTGAAACGTACCACTCATACTCCCAAAGATAGTCGTCGACCTCGCGCTCCGACACCAGTGGGGAGCCGTCCGACGCACGCTGGCTCGTCATGAAGTTCGAGAGCGCATACTTGCACCCGAGCAGCGTGTTCATGTTCTTGCACGCGTGCATCTCGAGCTCCAGCGGCGAGCATGGGATGAACGTCGCCGGGAGCAGGAGCAGACCCGGCGGCTGGTACGGCCCGAGGTGTATCGGCGCATGGCTCCTGTCGTCCCCAAACAGCAGCTGTCGCGCCTTCGGGGAGATGGTGCCATACACGGCGGGGTCGGCGGCGAGGCTGTCCTCGCTGGAGCGCTCCGAGCGTGTGCCGTGCGCATTCGCCTTGTCCGACCTCTTCTCCTTCTTGTCCCATTCAATCGTCATCCAGCCGGGGCGGCCCTTGTCGCTCTCATCGCTGCGGCGCGGCAGTCCGGGGGCGACTCCGGTGGGCATGGAACCCGCGCGTTCACGTATTGCTGACAGTCCACCACTTTCCATGAGCTCGCGCGAGGGAACGGCGAGCTCGAGGTTCTGCGTCTGGTTTGCACAGTCCGGACCGAATACCTCGCGGAGCACTTGGTTGAGGAATTGGTGTGGATGCGACGAAACTCCGCGTGCAGCGAGCATATTGTCGAAGATGGTCTCGAGGTGGCCCGCGATGACAGCGTTGTGGGCATACTCGACCTCCGAGACGGTGCGCATATGGCGCTTCTTGGCGCGCTCGGGAGAGTCAGGGTGGCAGAGAGCGTCGGAGAGATACCGTTGCGAGGCTGATCGTGTGAGTGATGTCGCTCGCGGGACGGGTGGGGCTTCGGCGCGGGGCGCGCTGGGGGCACGGTGCGCCTGGAACTTGGGCGGCGAAGTTGGCGCGACTGCGGGCGGAGAACCCGGCCTGCCCTTGAAAGGCGGGCTGGGCGGGTCCTTGGGAGGCGGGTGAGGTGCTATCTCCTTGGCAATACGCGGATGAGGGGTGATACGGGGGAAGAACATGTCATCGTCGATGAGTTCCAGGCGACCGCCCGGCTTGAGGACGCGTCGCACTTGCGTCAGGACAAAGCTCCAGCGGTTGATGGGGATGCACAGCGTGAGGTTCGCCATGCGTACCAAGTCAAACGAGTTGTCAGGGAAAGGCAGTTCATGCTTGACGCTAGATGACGCGTCAGTATCCGCGAAGACAGATCGCAGCCAGGATACGCACAAATTAGAGCGGAACCAGGTGACGTTCTTCGGCGTGGATGCTGGCTCGAACTGGGGGCTGACCTCGCCGACCGTGTTGTTGTGCATGTCAATGAGGTCGAGGCCGGTCACTTTCGTGTGATGCGACTTCCACGTCTTCGCTGCGTGAAGGACCCAGAAGCCCTCGCCGCAGCCTAGGTCGAGCACCTCGGCTGGTGGCTTCTTGCCGTATTGGTGGAACGTGGGTGAATCGGGCGCGGTGAGCCGGCGGAGCAATTCGTACGTTTGGAAATCGCTGATGGTGGTCAATCGCGCATCAACATCCTGAGCCGAGAAGACTTACTTTTCCAGCAGAATCTGGCTGTAAGCCTGCATGTACGGCACATCGTCGTAGGAGAATGGGTGGTGTGGCATGTTCCGCCTTCGAACGGTTCTATTGAGGTCTTCGAAACCGTCCTCTTCCTGTCCGCGATGACGCGTCGAGGAAGGCATGTCTTCGGACTCGACAGTTGAAAAGGAGGTATCGTCGAGCTGCAAGGGAAGCGGGACGCGCTTGTGTGTCTTCGAGTTATCGGGGGAGCTTTGAGAAGAGCTCTTGAGGGCCTTAAGAGCTTGACCGAGGGAGCGCTTTTTCTTGACTTTCGGTGGCCGGATTGTCTTGTCGGTGATTGTCCCCTGCGACGGAGACACAGAGACGGGTGCCTCATCCGTCGACGACCTCGACCCGTCTGAAAGATCCGAGGTGGAGCCTGTCGCAAGACGGCGCATGTCCTTCTCTACCATCTCCGAGACGTACGTGTCGAATAAGGAGGGGTGACCCATGTCCTCGGCAGAAAGCAAAGGTTCAAGAGACTCGGAGCTTGGTGAATAGGGTATGCCGTCGAAAGGGCTGCCCAAGAAGCTCCCACTCGGAGACACAGGAGAATAGATGACAGGTGACATAGCGTGCAGAGAGCAGGTCGTTACGAATTCTAGAGGGGAGTAAATCGTTCAGTGGCGGGAGTTGATGGACGCTTTGTCGTGAACAATGAGCCTTGTGTCTTGAGTGTCGCGGATTAAGCGGGTATACGCATGTGCAGACCTGTGGGGGAGAAGAAAGAGGACATGAAATGGCGAAACCGCGAGACTGCGAAGCGGAGGCACTGCGGTATATGTTACAGATTGAGAGCCTCCAGTTGGAGGAGGCTGACACAAGCGGGGCGGCGCTCCGATCCATCCGCTCGACAGCATCCGCATATGGCTGTGCTTCGCATGAAATCCTTCCACCAGGGCTTACGCATGAGACCCAGAGCGAAAGAGATGTTGATGGCTCTGTTGGCGTACGAAGATGCAGTTGGCCGACTGAGTCGACGCAGTGCGCATTGATGTAGCTTTCCTTTTCGGGGGAAAGCCAGCTTTGGCGCCCGTGCAAACCATGCGCTGTGGCTGGTTATTATGCATGGAAGGCCACATTCTGGTCCAACCTTGAGAGAATGAAGACATGAATTATCGGAACAATATACCCTCGACGTCAGCTTTACAGCATGCATGACAGGCCACCTCTCTGAGAGGTCTGGGCGATCACATAGCTGGTCGACGATGGACGGTCAGTCGCACCGACTGCATTACACGACGCACTCGAAGATATTCCGGACCCGCGTCTCGATCATAATCACTAGACAATGAGAGGCTCCTCAATCGTCTTTCGGAGGAGGAGGGCCACAGGGCTGCAGCATGCGCTGTAAAGGCAAACCAGTCAGCCACGGAAACAAGTATTAGTGGCATAGAAGAACACGCACCTCGGTCATCTCGAACTTGACCCGGCCCACGGCTTCGCCGTCCGCGATAGCGAGATACGAGGTGAGAGGCGGATGTCCGACGATAGACGAGAGCGTGTCTCTATGCTGATGGGTGAGCCATTCGCTGAAGACTCGTTAGTATCCCGTCCTATGTCAAAAACTATCATGCTCACTATTTCGTCAAGTCGGCATGTCCTTGAACGACAAGTCAGTACATGTGAGGCACGCATATGCCTTAGCGGGACGCACCAGTGCCGGTGTAACGAGCATGCACTGTGTAACGCTATCAATATATGGTGCTACTACAGAGAACTATCAACACTCACGATGCTCGAGTTGGGTATTGGCTGTGTAACGCAACTCAGAAGACTGTGTTACAGAGCATGATTAGTCCTGGCGCGCCACGAGCAGCAGATGGAGTTGACTGACCATGGTCAAGAGCTGTGTTTGTCATTGTTTGACTCGCGAGAGACGAAATCTCGATCGCCCTGGATCTCACAGTAGATCTGTGCTTGATCGACGCGCGCTTACCGCACTCGTTCCAAACTCGTCTTGACCGGTTCCTCTCTCCCCACTGCAGGCTTGAGGAACTCTTAGGCCTCGTTTACATCTTAGAGTGGTCGCTGACCAGATATCTGCACCTGGAAGAATGTCTGATGGCTCAGAGAAACTATTGGCGAAGCTGGACTCGCTGAACGACTCGCTGGACGATCTGGAGGAGAAACTGCAGCCTTTGCTTGCACAGACATTGCCCGAGTCCCTGCTGCCTCTCGAGACGATACAGCAGGTCAAGCTGAACGTCGCTATACCATACCTTGTCTATGACCTTATCTTCAGTTCGTGGTTCATCATGGCGTATTTGGACATGGCTCATGTTAGCCACAGTTTACTTGAAGACAAGAGGGATTGATCCTAAGACGCATCCTGTGGTTGCCGAGCTTGTGAGTGACTCCCCATGTCTACCTCAGGATCTCAGCTTATACTTTGCGCCCTGCAGGATCGTGTGAGGCAGTACTTTGACAAGATCAAGAATGCAGAGGACCCAGAGAAGAGTACGTCCTCTGCGCAAACATGTTTTCCGTGGCTCACCCTCCCCTCCCAGGGAAAAATGCCGTGGACAAAGCCGCTGCGAACCGGTTCATCAAGCACGCCATCGCGCAAGTCAGAGCGCAGAGACCGCCAGGTGACAACGAGGGCTCCTCGCATATTCGCTTCGACGCGCAGGGCAATGCGCCCTCCCCGGCATCCATCCCTGTGAAGGTGACGAGCAAGATGCGGGAGCGTGCAGAGTACGAGAGGCAGCTGGCTGAGCAGGGGAGCGACGAGGAGGAGGACGAGCTGGAAGTGTTTGATGAGGGCCAAGAGGCTGCGGAGACAGAGGGTGAGCCTGAGACGAAGAGCTCGAAAGAGAAGGGGAAGGGACGTGCGACGGAGGAGACCAGTGCGACCGATGCGTCAAGCGCGAAGAAGCGGAGACGACCAGCAGTGGATCCATTTGCCGGTATGTCTCACCAATTTCTGGGGGATATCCCTTGCTGACCTCGCGTTTCAGGCTACGGAGAAGAGCAGGATGTGAAGGCAGCAAAATCGGCGAAGAGGAAAAAGGCTCCTGCCAACACAGACGGAGAGGACGTGGCTATGGGAGATGAGGCCGCGAGCGCGCAGTCGGGTAACAGTACGCCTGTCTCCGCTTCTACCCCGACCTCGACGAAGAAAGAAAAGAACGCTGCAAAGAAAGCGAAAAAGAAAGCGAAGAAAGCGTCTCAGGGATGAGTTTTACTTTCCACTCATCCTGCCACCTCCCTGTCTTTCTACCATCGTGATTGCACAATCTCGTGTCGAACGTGAACACGATATATTACAGCTACTTGTACACGTCCTCCCTCCCATCTGCGCGATATATACATATGATAATATGACAGGATCCGTGTTCTGACACGCGCCGTGAGCCGATATCTAAGTCTTTACATCATGAGCAGAGCTATGCTGAGCTGAACTGTCATGCCACTGTACAGTTAGTGTACAACAAACAAACCAGGAACGGAGAGAAAGTGTCCTCGCATAGCGAATGTTACCACGACAGCGGCCTACCTTCCTCATCCCCGTGTCTCTTCAAACTTCTTCGCCCAACGCACCTACATGATGGTGCAGCCATCGCGCCTATCTGCGCCGTCGAGCAGTATGGGCGAGCCTGCTCCCGAGCGGCGTCCACTCGGCGACCACCACCGGGTGCGCCCCGCCCCAGCGTAGCCGAGCCCGTCGACGTCCAGCAGGCCGCTACTTCCGGACCCATTGACAGACCTACGGCCCGTCTTCCGCTTCTTCTCGCGGGCAGCGCGGACGGCGTCCACCGTCTGCCACGAGTAGAACGTCTTGAGCACGACGCGGCTCTCGTCACACTCGTCCTGACCCACACCAAGGCCCTCGTCGTCTCGCGCGTCGAGATACCCCAGCTTCCGCGCCTCCCACCCGCGCCACCCCCGGCGCGGGCGCGTCTGGGCAGCCACATCCTTGACGGCGTGCTCGCCGACGCCACGGCAGTCGATGGCGCAGAGGACCGGGTCGACCTGCTTCCGCTCACGCGAGAGCTTGACGAACTCGCGCATGACGAGGCTGTTCATCCGCGTGTTGTCCGCCTCGAGCACACGCAGCCGCGGGCACTTCCGGACGAGCTCCAGCAGCGCGTCGTTTGTCACGTTCCCAGCATAGGATATAGTGAGCTGCTCCAGCGCGTGCCCGGTCTGCGGCGCGGGCGTAGGTTGTCCGCGAGGTGGAGGTGCGGCACTGACATCCTGTGGGGTCAGTGCTGCGAGGACTGCGTCCGTGATCTCGCAGGCGTCCTCGAGGTCCAGTCGCCGGAGGTACGGCGTCGTCTCCAGGAGGCGCACCAAGCCGGTATCGCGGAGGTCCGCCCCGATGCCCGCGAGCTCCAGGAACTCGAGCTGGGGCACGGCGAACGCGAGGTGCGTGCACGCGTGGTCCGTGAGCATGGGGCATGCGGAGAGCGCGAGATGGCGAAGCCGCGTCACGCGCTTCCAGTACTTAGAGGGATCTGCGGGGTCGCGGCCGGCCTGGCGCGCTGTCAACTGCACGGAGGGGACCTCCCGCGCTTCGCCTTCTGTAAGCGAGACAAAGGCTTCGATGGCGGAATTGTGGAGGTTGCGCGAGTAGCTGAGGTCCAGCACCTCCAAGTCCGGCGCGGCCATCGCCAGACGCTGCATCATCTCGTCAGTGACGCGCTTCAGCCCGCCTAGTCGGAGGATCTTGAGACGTAGGGTCTCGCCGCGCAGAAGAGTAGAGGATGCCAAAGACCTGATGCCCTCTCCGTCCAAGTTGCTGCACCTGCCCAAGTCGAGCGAGACGAGCTTGGGGCAGTAGGTGGAGAGGATCGTGCAGGTCGTGTTGGTGACCGCCGGGAGACCCTTCACGCAGAGTGACTCCAAAAGTGGCGAGCGGATAAGGAGGTGATGCAAGGAACGAGTGGAAAGAGACGTGCAACCCTGTAGGTTGATCGTCGTGATGCGATTGTGGGGGAGATCGCCCGGTAAGGCGGCCTCTATACAGAGACCCTCCGTCATCTCAGTGAGGAGGTCCGGAGTGAGCGTCGCCATCCCCGTCAATTGAAGCTGCTTCACGAAGCCGCCTGCGTTCTCACAGAGGCGCGCCAGCACCGTCGGGGGAAGCTTCGGGAGCCTCGTCCAGAGCTGCCCGTCATGGATGAGGCGTTGCCAAGCCTTGGACACCTGTTACGACCAGTAGGTCATTACTGTCAATGTTCATAACGGGAGGAGTATACCAACCCTGCGCAGCTTCAAGAGCTCTACGACGCCCTTCTCAGTACCGACCCACCTGTGCCGAGCGGCCTTGCGAGCCGTCCACCGCCCACTTGCGACAGTTCGGAGGTGCTCTTCCTCAAACAGCTCCACCAATGAGACCAAGACCTTCAGCCTCAACTCGCGAGGGAGGAATTCGTCAAAGTAGCTCGGCGTCTCGACCACGATAGGTTCCAAGATGTCAGCAGGAGTCACCGGGACGATGTCGAGCGGTGAAGAAGGCAGAGGGAACGGTGATGAGTATGATCGCCCCTTCGAACGGAGGATAGCCGTCTCGGAGGGCGGACCGACGCGGTAGATCGGCGAGATGGGGCTAATGGGGCTGGACAGACCTACGTCGATGTCCACGAGCGTTCCTTGCGGTGGTATGGTACGAGACTTGAGGTCGCGTGCCCACGGCAGGAAACAACTACCCCGCCCAAGCTCTGCGCTGCCAGGAAAATCGGTGTCGATGACCGGGCTCTGGGATGTGGTTCCAACATCGCCGGTCTCCGGGGAAGAGTCTCCTCTCTTGAAGCGCAGCTTTCGGGCGATATTCCCGGGGGTCTTCGCACCGCTCAACTTCACCTTCACCTTGGATAGAGAGAGAGCAGAGAGAGATCGCGTCGAGCGTACCGACACATTCGACCGTGTCCGCTGCCGCGTATGACTCTGCTCGACAGGAGCGCTAGCCCCCGGAGTCGACAAAGGGGTGACATCACGGCTGATGCTCTGTTCGGACTCGCCGATCGACGCGAATCCGGACCCGTACGACGACGGACCTGCAACCCTAGGGGATGCGTCGTAGGCGGACCACTCCGGGATGTCGTAATCGAAGGGAGAGGGAAAGAACACCAAAGGGGGTAAAGTGGGGGGCTGCTCGCGCCCCTTGCCCTTGCCCGAGGAGGTCCCGACATTCTGGCCGAGCGAATCTAGAGCAGCGTCTTGAAGGTGAGCGACATGTGTGGGGGGAGAATCAAAGGAGGAAGAGGGCTTGGCCCAGTCTGGAGAAAGACTAGGTTCAGAGGCGGAGGAGCACGACCCCAGTGCGGGTAAATCGTCGATCCGGGGAACGAGAGGCTCCCTGCGCTGGATATACAAGGGCTGAGAAACGCCTTTGCCTTTAGGTGGACTGGAAGTGGTCTCGCTCATCTCGTTGGGCGTGAGGAGCTGCTCCGAGTACCAGGAAGGGGTGAGAGCAGGGACGGAGGACGGGGTTGAAAGAGAGGAATCCTGCAGGCTCGCAGAATGAGGCCGGGGCTCCTGCACATTCTCCTCGAGGCGAGATGAAGCGGTTAGCGGTTCATAAGAGTCGAAGAGGAAGAATGTGTCCTCGTTATCGATGTCGCGCGTGCGGCTCATGGCGAGAGAAAGCGATTCTAAGACAGGGTGAGATAAGAGATACAGTTGGGTGCTTGTGCAGCAGAAAGCGAGAGAGATAATGCGCGAAGAATAAGCTACGAGGACACTACAGATTGTTTCAGGACAAGCCCATGGCGGAGAGGAAGGAGAGAGGACCGGACGAGAGAGGAGAGCTCTCGGATGGTGACGGCAGTGTGCACTCCGGAGGCAGCGCCGGACCCACACTGGGACACGGGCGCTCAGCGTATATACTCCGCTTTCCCACGGCTGCTATAATCTGGACCACTGGCCAGAAGAGGCAAAACCGCCACAGAGCCACACGTTTTCAGGTACACATCTCCATCGTTCAGTCTTGGTTCACTCCCAGACGCAGCGAAGAGAAAGGATGAACATTAGAGCATGGAAGGTGACCAATACTGTACAACTCAAACCGCCACAACATACTCGTACACCCACGTCCGTAAAGGCGACGGAACCTACGGACGTCTCGAGTCTCGAGGCGGAGGGCCAGGATCCCGAAGTTAGCAAAGTAGTGCAACAAACCGACGTCCCAGCAAGAAGAGGAAGGAAGAGAAAACAGGTTGCGCAGTGTCGGGGAGACGACGGAAAGGCACGCGATGGCGGGGGGGCAGGCGTGCAGGAGAGCCGGACGCGCGACCGCGACCTACTTGCTCTCCTTCTGCTTGTTCCAGTTGTCGATGACCAACTTGAACCTGCGCGCGATGCGTCAGATAACGCTAGGCCTATTCAGTTTGATGCGACGGCGCCGCACCTATCCTTATGCGGCATGTCGGGATTTTCCTCTTTGAGCCGCGCGACTTCGGTCTGCATGAACTTGTTGAAGTCGGTCAACTTCTTCCGCCCGCCCGCGCTGCTCGACTTTCCTGTGAACCATCGCGACCGTCAGCACGCGTCGTCACGCGCAAGCACTTCAGGTACGCACGCCGAGTCTTGGTCTTCTTGGTCGCGTCCGCCGCGTTCTGCTTACCAGTGGTGACGACCATCACGCTGACTGCGCGCGCTCGCGCGCCTCAGCACAGACGCCTCGAGAACCGCGCAACCCGCTCACCTCGTGTGCTCAACGGTTCGGATGAATTTTCCGGGGCCCCTGATGGGAGGGAGGAGGTCGTGGTAGGGGGGAGAGAGGTGGGTGACGCATCTGCGCGACCTAGGGGGCTCTTATACGAGGGCCAGGGAGGAGGACCGTGCACCGTGCACTGACAGCTGTTTTAGTCCCGTAGCGCGCTTCGATCGCACTTCCCCGCGCAGGACCCCAGCCACCCGCCCCACGCGAGCATCTCCGCTGACGTATTTGGCAACCGTTGTGTTTGCGCTCCTCCTGCTGTGGTTCGCCGTCCCCTCCTCCCCGAACGCCATGTATGCACGCTGACGGGTCTCAGGACCTCTTCGCACCATCTCACCACCCCTCCACGCACGGAAGGAGCGGAATGTAGGGCTGGAGACTCATACAAACCGGTCTCAGACAACCCCACGGACACTCGGGGTCGCACCGGTCGCGTGAACGTGTACATAATGGGACTCGACCCTAGATATCACCCCATGCGATCCATGCGATCTAACTCAATTTCAGCATATTTCGCCGCACCGCCCTGTGAGAAAGCCAGAGGCGAGATCTGCGCAACATAACAGCGGAGGCGGGACGAGTCGTTGCGACGCGGCTCCAGCGTGGCAAGCGGACCGGCGCGCGAGGCGACGCCGCGGCGGCTCGCGGTGTTGAGCAGAGCATCCGAAGCCCTCGCAGTGTCAGGTTCGTGAGCGGGGTCCTGGCCACGTCACGATTCGGAATCGTCCATGGCCGCGGTCCAGATTGCCGACATGCTTCGACGGTGCCCTTGCTCGTCGCGCCGTGCGATGGAGAGAAGCTGCACAATCCAGAATAGCCCGTGCCAGCATAGCGTGTGTACATGGGAGGTATATCAGGTCTAGGGCATCGTGCGTGCCGGCTGGTCCGACAGAATAAGCGGTATGTATAGGGTTGGCGGAGCGCTTGGTAGTGCGCACCCATAGAATCAGGACTCCTATCCCAGCTCCCCGGCCACTGAAAGCTATAAGCCCGGTTCTTTCGCTGTCGTACCGCCTATCCCAGCGATGCTATCTATCATACTGTTCCCATTGATGATGCCCGTAGTCGCGATCAAGAACTTGCGTCCTATCCAGAGGTACGTTTGTCGGGCCCTTCAGAACGACTGCCAGAGAGCACGAGCAGCGGATGAATCCTTACCTTTATTCTGCCGCGATACCCAGCGCAGAGCGGCAATCTCCGTGTAGGTCACCCCGCCCAGGAAGAACACCACCGTAGTCGTAGCCCGCTCTCGCGGCAACACTGCTCGGACAAGCAATCAGGATAGGGGTACGCAGCCGGAGTGAAAAAAGTCACTCACTCAGGGTCGAGACAGGGGGCAAAGCGGAGCCATCTTGGCCCACTGGCAGCTTTTGCACGATGTCGACGGTCTCCCCGGGAATGGACGCCACGACGTCCTCGAAGCCCTTCCAGCCTACTATAGGGTGCGCCTGCACAATGGGAACGCCTGACGCCTTCTTCGAGCCATCTTCGCCACCGGCAGGTCTCTTGTCCTTCTCGAGGGCCGGGTTGCTGAGTACGCCGCCTTTCTGCGCCACGCACTGCACCAGCCGGATGCTGATGGGCGCGAAGCCGGAGTAGACGTAGCTGATGTCGTTCTCGAGTTCTTCGAGAGGGTCTGGATCTTCGATGAGCAGTCGGAGGGACTTCCGGAGGTTGCTGTACGGGTATTTTGCATCGGCGACAGAGGCGGGCGTATTCGGGGGAAGGGGGTTGGGGAGAAGGACAGCCAGCGGTGGCGCCGCCAAAGAAAGGAGCAAAGGAAGGTAGTTGTAGCCGTAGGTCTGTTTCCACCATGTCAGTGATATCAGCTGATGAGTGAAAATTTTGCGAACTACCTGCAGAATTTCGCGCTTGATATTCTCCAGAGATTTGGCCTTGACGCCACCCAGCACGATACTAGCAAGGCAGAGAAGCCGCAGCACCGTCCGCATATCAGCACCCTGCGCAATCATATCTTCGATGGCCGCGATCTGCGCGCTAGTGTCGTACAATGCCAGAAGATCTGACGCAACCGCACTGTCAGCGAACGCAGCGTAGCGTACACCCAAACTACCTCAACTTACTCTGCTGTATCTCCAACGACCTGTTGAACTCCTCCGTCCTGGTCATCGGCACGAGCATCTCCGACAGTCCGGTATCTGCAGCAGTCCTCTCAGTATCGCCGCTTCCCGGAAGAGAGCTCACGATCTCACGCACGCAACCGCAATGACTGATGCTCGGATTGCAGCCCGCCAAGCTTCCCCACGAAGTCGCGCAGCTGCGCCACCGTCTTCGCCTGGTGTCTGAGCTAAAGTGAGAGTCAGCGAACGGTCTGGATGCGATCGTCGGCAGACCCGGCACCTTGTAGTCCTCGTCCAGCCGGCGCGCGACCTGGTTCAGCTTCTTACCCACGGCCGAGAAGTTGAGGTCCTGCAGTTCGGAAAGAAGTGGGTCGGTAGCTGTCGTCAGATGGTGCTTGCGCTTCTTCTCCTTCGTGAGGGATGCTGCAGGCGGGGTGGAGGTGGAAGCCGCAGCCGAAGATGTAGACGCTTCACCCTGGGTAGGAGGGGTTACGAGGGACACAGGCACCTCCACATGCGCTGCGGAACCTCTGATGAGTGGTAAGCACGGCTACGTTCGAGAATGCAGACATACAGTTCTTGATTCCAATGAGTTCATCAATGAGCCCCTCGTAGGTGAGCTGAGTGAGAAGGGGTGAGATCATGTCCACCCGACGGTCAAGAACGATTAACGAGTCGATCGTCTCCGAAGGTGTGTTCAACAGATTGTCAGGAGGTGCGCCGGCTAGTGAGGGTTGGGCATTGCGGGATAAGAGATGCGCGAGCCGCTGTCGACTCTTGAGTAAGGCCCGGCCAAGAACAAGTCGGCTATACTCACTGCAGCATAGTCACCCTGCCCTAGAATTCTGGGGAACAGGCCGTGGAGCTTCTCCAGGGTAAGGAGGGCTTGCATAGAGTCATAAACGATGGTTTCGTCCCCGTCCTGCTTAGAACATGAGCCCTCAGAGCGTGCGCATTGCAGGGTTGTACTGACCACCCATATATCCTTGAACGCGTTCTCATTCTCAAGTGATATCACGTCTTCCGCCAAGGGTATGAATTGCAAGTTGTAGGACGATATCGTGACGTCGCCAAGCACGCCTTCTTCCTCCAGGATGCGAGTGACCAGTGTAGACGTGCGCGGCACGAGTAGGAGGGTATATGTGTGCTTCTGAGACTCTCTAGCATGTCGTTTGATCTGGTCTTCCAACAGATGAGGAAGCTTCGCGCGCATGGAGATGACATTGCCGCCTGACCTGCTACGATCTTGATCCACTTTATGAGAGGTCGGCACAGGTAGACGATATTTGTAGACGTCGCAGAGAGGGGCCCAGACTCGAGCCAAAACATCTTGTCGACACCATGGTGCTGCGAAAGGTCAGGCATCGTAGGCAGTATCCCTGGGCAAGACTGACCTTGAGCAATGCGACTTCGATTACCAGCCCAAGTGGCCCTGCAAGGGTAGGATCGAGGACGAGTGTTTTGGCACCAACCACCTGCGGTGGGTCGCATCAGCCACCATGATAGAGCTTGATATGCCCCATACAGAGTTGAGCGCGTCGACAAGGCCTTTCCGCGCGAGCTCTTTCAATACGGAGACGTCGAGGAGCCCTTCCGTACTGCTGTCCGCCTTGGAGGCCGGGTCTTCGGATGGGGCAACAGACGTCGCGGCCATTACTTGCTCAGTAATGAGCAATAAATCAGCACTAGTTGGTGGACTCAAGAGTGGCTCAAACTAAGAAGGATGCAGGGGGTGGGGAACTCCAGAGAGCAGTGGCGAGAGGTCAGAAGTCACGGCAGACGCGGGGTCGGACGCGGTCGAGCGTGCTCCGGCGACGCGGTCCGCGCACGCGTCTCACGGGCGCTTGGAAGCCCGCTCGTCATGTATTCATGACCCTCACTGCCTCAGCACTTCTTGGTACGAATGACATTAAACACTGAGAGGGACCATCGCCAGGAGGATATTGAGATGAGCTTGAGAATGAACAAATACCATGCGCACATGTTCCCTGCATGATGCATACTGGACACTAATACATGCACAGGGACAGGGGAATATATACAATGACTCCATTCAGACAGGCAGAGCGGCGGGAGAGCACATGCTAATACAACAAGACGTGGATGACGCGAGACCTGAGCAATGAATGGCGTTTCCTTGTTCTCAGTACAGCTAGGACCTTACCCACGGTGTGTTTTGACGTACCGAGCAAGGACGACGCACGATGGCTGATAAGTGGGATCTTCTGACGCAAGGAGACCGCCTCTTCGACAGACCCTCACTGTACAGACCCTTCAGCCCAAGGGGATACGCTCCCAGGTGACACCACTCACGCAATGCCCGCTGAGGGCCATCAGTTCGGCGGCCCTCTCCTTGGCGGCCTTCTTGGACTCGCCCAACGCGGCGAAGACCTCCAGCCGTTCGCCTTCGTCTGCACCGATCTGTCAGATCACTGGCAGAGTGGACATGGAAGGCGACTGATCACTCACAGACGGGTACTGCCTTGAAGACAGGGATATGGTCCTTCCCGGCCACGCGCTGTACCTCCCACACCAAAGAGGTCTTGCCCCACTCATTGAGCTGTGGCAAGTAGCCCCATACCGGGCTAGGCATTCGGAATTGGTGTGTGCCAACACGATCCATGAAAGAGGTAATCATCTGAAGGACGCGACGTGGGCTGAGTTCAGTGAGGTGTGATGAGCAGGGGGTGGTGCAGCGAGCGGTCTCCCGATCACTCCTGCTTTATGTGTCTTCCTTCGACGGAGAGGAGGAAGCCGATCTAGAGCGCCCATTAGAGCAGGCTTACCCGTACGTCGTCACCACAGGGCAAGAGTCCGAGGGAGTTTGCAGCGCGTCCGCTACTCGCGATCGTTCCCCAGACCGCATTCGGAAGCACAGCCTCCCTTTGTGAATACAGGACACCGGCGCACGCGCGGCGAGACCGCGATGGGGCCGTGAGCTCCCCAACTCGTGCAAACCTTGTACACACAGAAGATCCGCACGGTCCAGGAGATCGAGCCATAGATAGCGAGGAGGGCGTAGCCCGCCGCTCAAATGAAGCGTCAAATACGCGCGGAAGTCCGCATGACCTACCGCCTGAGAATCCTTGCTGGCAGTGACTCTCGTTTGTCAACCTCCATCGCCAAAAGGCGGCGGCGAACGGAACCAAGAAGCCGCATCGCTTGCGCTAGAGTCCACTTCTCTGAGAATCCTAAGGAATCGTGCATTGGTCGTACCGTATAATAATGAGATGGCTACGCTACACTGCCACGGATGTTGTAAGTTCGTGAGTACTTGACGAAACTCGGTCGGAACGTACTGAATGAGTCTGAGACCTATCCTCTAGATCGAATTCCTACGGGCACTCCGGCCCCTCGTCTTGCCTGTAGCAGGCTTGCTCGCTTCTCCAACGAACGCCGAGGGCAGACGACCTTCCGCATCGAACTTCTCGAGGAATGCCAATGCGGCATGGTAGCCCTTCTTCTGTATCTCCTCGAACTTACCAAACTGTAGGGTGCCGTACTGCACCACACGTGGATCAGCCAGCGGAACTCTTCGGTCGAACGAACGCTGCATACCTCTTGCACAGGCATCTGCATGTACAGACACCCGCGGGCGACCTTGGCTTCTTCAAGGGTCTTGACACTTGAAACGCTGCGGACGAGAATTTGTCACCCTTGCGCAGCAAAGCAAGCGAAGTCCAACGAATACTTACTATGCCAGGCGTTGCTGCAGCTCAGTGATAGCGGGAATGCTGCGCGCATTGGAGAAGGGGTTCCAGCGATTGATGAGCAACCACACGCCTGAGACCGAATCGCCGAAATTGCGGGGCGAATTGTCGTCGATCTACCGCAGCACAGGGGCAGGTCAGGTACGCTGCCCAGGCAAGAAATGGTGCTCTACGTACTGAGCCGACGTCAGACGCGATGACTGCGCTAGCGCCCATAGACATCATAGCGGATACCTTGGGAAGGGTTTAGCACGCCTCGCCCAATGGCACGCGGGGGAAATCCGAGCGTACCGGTAGATTATCCACTATGAGCAGAATCAGTACGAGAACTCAACCTCTTTGAGAATGCGTCACGTACCATAGCCGCCGTCCACGAGCATGTTGCCGTTGTCGCACAGAGGCGGTAGCAGGCCGACCAACGTCATCGAAGCGCCTGCATGACAGTAAGGTTAGCACGGAGCCAATGACTGGACGAACGTTGCGTACGAATGAATCGCCACGCGTAGCCAGTCTCATGGATCTCCATACGGGAAGCGTTGATGTTCGTCGAGTTGCAGAAGAAGGGCAACCACATGTCTTCAATATGCAGGTCGTAGAACGCCTACTCAAAGCATCAGCATCGGGCCCAAGAGGGCTCACAAGCAAGGACTGACCTTGTATATTGAGCGATTGAACTCATGACCCTGTTGTCGTCGACATTTAAGCGTGAGGAATGCCAGAGAACCCGCCCAGCGCACGTACCGTGGTGTATGCCACAATGGGATAAGTGACGTCGGAGAGCATTCTCCAAATGTTGCCCATGCGACCACTGAACTGTTTCGCTCGACCAGAGCTCGAGATAATATCTCCTTCTCGAGCATAGAGACCACCAATGAACGCGCCGATGCTAGTACCTGCAAGTACATGGTCAGATTGTCAGGTGCGCGTAAGATCGACTTGCTGCCTACCTCCGATATGGTCCACAGGGATGCCGTAGTCTTCGAGAGCCCGCAGCACACCCTTGCAAAAGGTCAACATGTCTTCTACATGTCATCCTGGCAGTGCACCTACCAGATGCGAGATACCACGCGCCCCACCTCCTCCGAGAACGACACCAATCGACTTGCCGCATATCCTCCTCGCCAATCGGGCGAAGTCGCTGGTATGAGGCGGACGTTGAGGGCGGGGATCGGAGCGCGCGCCACGGTACTTCTGGATCTCGCTTTGCACTCTGTCTTTCATCTTCTTCAAGGCGATGACAGCAGCGGGGTCCTGTGGCGGCGGTGGCGCTCTCGCGACGGAGGGATTGATGCCCTAGAGAGGTGCTCAGTAGGGGTTCTCGGACAGACGTAACAAGTGTACATACAGGAAGTTCCACGTGAATATGCTGGTGCACCCATGGTCGAAGCTGCGACGATCCGTTGGTTTCTGCTCTCGCTCAGAACGATGGACACATACCTTGAGCCACTCGCGCGTCGAGCCAGGCACCACTGAACGATCGGGGTGGAGCAAAACCAGCTCCTTCCTGGCCGTCGTCTTCAACGACAGCAATAACCTCTCGTACTCTCCAATGCTCGGGTCTTCGCCCATGCCGACAACCATCACGCAGTCGGCCTGCACGATCTGTCAGAGCGAGACGTGTCTCCGAGCAGGATTGTCCATACCTGGCGAATGCACGTCTGCGTCCAAGAGCTGCTCACAGCCGAGTCGGCGATATAGAGCACAATGCGGTACTTCTGTTCTTGCTCCGCGAGCCATCCCGCCGCCTTCAGCTTGCCCATCCGCGTGAACGCATGCCGCCCCAAGTGGTCTGAGACCGCCGCCTGGTTCAGGAACGCCGTAGGCGCACCGATGCCTTCGAGAGCGGCGTGCAGCTTACGAGCGAACGTGTCGACCGGAATGTTGCGGGATACAGGAAGGATGGCGACATTCTTCAGGTTGATGTTGCCGCTCGCGCGCTCGGCTGCAATGTTCTTGGATGAAGAATCAAGCTCTGTGCGCACACGGGAGGCGATCATGCGCAGTAGTCTGAAGCAGAGTCAGTGTCAACGCCGTCGTAGTCTACATGCGACTTTACGTACTGGGCTGTTGTGCGCGGATTTCTGTAAGACGTTGTCAGCCCATCAGCTCATAGATCATACAATCACGGGAAGCACTTACCGAGCAGAGATGGCGTTGAACAGGGTCTGCGGCATCCGAATGAGCTCTGTATCACGAATAGCATGTACCGTATTGCTCCGCGGCGAGCTCGTGATGACATCGAGCTCGCCTACGGTGTCTCCTTGACCATATTCCGCGGCGATCGTGATTGCGCCGTTCTCTTTCTCCGTGATAGCACGAAGACGACCGTTAATGACAATATAGAAGCTATCGCTCTCGTCTTCTGGGCGCCACAAAACCTGACCCGCATCTGCCTGGACCCAGTCCAGCGAACCATCGATATGGAGGACTGTACGAGGGTTGCGTTAGGTGACATCACCCAGATGAAGAGCTTGATGACGTACTGAGAGGTGAGAGCAGCGAAATCAGTCGCTTTGCAAGGGTAAGCAGAACGATAGGCCTCCGCTCTAGCAGACGCTCTAATGCAGGGGATGGCAAGTAACCGACATATGTATCCGTCTTGGCAACGATGTCCACATAAGATGCGGTTTGACAGAGCGACGCTACATGCGGTCAGCATCACCGGGTGACTTTGGACGAACCGGACGACTCACAGAGGTAACCCGCGATGCCTCCCGGCTTCACGGTGAAGAGAGGCTTCTGTGACCGGTCCTTGCTGGTCCTTCCCTGACCCGGTCGATCTGCGTGCGAGCTGCGCGGCCTGCCGGTACACGAGAATTCCGAACGAGATGAGGACCGCTCCCGGGTATTCTCCTGCTTCTTCGGCTTGCTCGCGTCGTTCGAGTTGTCTTCGACGGGCAGGATCATGTCGAGGAAACCGTCAATCACATAGAATAACCCTATCGTGACCATGAGTGAGATGTCACGGTCAGCATCGAGCTTGGCGCTCACCGGTGTTTCGCTCGCCAGCCTTGGCCAAGATCGAGCCAGCGGGGAAGAAGAGGATCTCGACCTCGTTATCCAAGTTGCTAATATATCCATCGGCAAACACAGACGACGAGCTCTCCGTTCGGCTCGAAACATCGTCCCCGAGCTCCAACAACGACAGCGAGCCAAATGAAGACCTGAACGAGTTCATGCGGGACGAGCGACCGCCATCGCTCGGCGAGAACGCAGGGGATGCCTCGACAGAGTCCTCGCCGCTGATCGGGGGCTGGATGAGGCCAATCGATTTGGCGATGCATGACATGACCTCCTCGCGCAGGTCGAACTCGTCCGTAGACAGCTTCTGCACCTTGTAGTCGCGCGCCTGGTCGAGCGAGTGCTGCGGCCGCGGCGTCGGCATGGCGAATGTACTGCTGATCGTGCGAGCCATGGGACGTGGGCCTTCGCCATTGTTGCCGGTCGATGTGAGCAGATCACCCGCTTGGACGAAGTGGCGAGATCCATGGCCCTTGAATGGTGTCGCAGGGGAATATTTTGCGGCGCCGGTGGTAGGGGGCGGGTTCGTCTTGAGTTCGTCAAAGAGGGTAGTCTTGGATGGATTCCGTGAGGAGGCGTAGCTGAAGTAGTCGCTTTCTGAGTCGGAGTCGCTCGAGATTGTAACCCCGTCGAAGCGCTGTCGGAGTTGCCTCAGGCCTCCTTCGTAAAATGACTGCGGTAGCGGGTGGCAGGCGATGTCGTTGATAGCTTTCTCGGTCCGGAGCACCTCGGTAGTCAGGCCCAGATAGTTGTGCGCGGCGTTGAACGTGACCCGGGAGAAACGGGTGAGGATGACTGAAAGGAGGCATATAAGTCAACAGTAGTTCTGCCGAGGCCACGGACATACCTACCTTGCACGATATGCGCGGCCGCCTTGGGGAACTTCTTGGTCAGACGTCGGAAGGCCTCTGCTGGTATGACGGCAAGCGTGCTGTCTTCCGCGGCACGCGCGACGGCGCTGTAGTGAACTTGCGACTGGGTCGTGGCATTAGTGTTCGTCCTGGCAGACGTCGGAAGACCACCTGACGGAATCCTGGGTGTACGCGTGGACCGAGAAGTGGACCGGCCGCGAGGTGAGCCAACATCGACGCCATGGATAGTAGAACCAGAGGAGGAAACGGAGTTGCTTCGGGAGCGCTGGGGTTGAATAGCACTGAGGTCCAGTTGACTGACGTCGGAATCGGAACGTCTGGTCCTCGTCCTTACTGCTGGTCGCGCAGAGGAGGATCTGCTACGAACATCCATCTGCTCGTCCGGCCTGTCGCCGTCCTGCCAACTCATCTTGACATTCTCTGTAAAGAGACTAAGGATGGTAAACAGGCTAGACAGCGTCCCTCCGGAGCCGACTTGGTTCAGCAGCTGGTACCCGTTCATGTCTTCCTCGTCCCATGAGCCGCTTTGACCATGTACAGTCGGCTGCCCGGTCTGGGCATAGACTTGGACAGTACCGTCTATGACACAGTAGAAACTTTTATCCTCATCAAGGGGCAGAGTATCGCCAG
This sequence comes from Trametes cingulata, assembly GCA_022385765.1. Classification (NCBI taxonomy): domain Eukaryota; kingdom Fungi; phylum Basidiomycota; class Agaricomycetes; order Polyporales; family Polyporaceae; genus Trametes; species Trametes cingulata. Next base: position 55,780 of record MU277982.1, on the reverse strand, counting down.
CGATTAGACGTCTCGTCTGCAAGTGCCGGGCAAGCTCGTGGAAGACCTGCAAGGCGCAATTAGGGCGGGATAACGTGCAGCGAGGACATGCAGACTTACGGGCTTCTCCAGGAAACCAAAGACGCGCACCGCCTGCAGGAACTCGTCCAAGTAGTTGTGGAACGCGGGTGGCTGTTCCGGAGTATTCACGTCAGGGTGTAGTTCCTGCGCATCGGCCTTGACTAGCGGAGGTTCTTTCAATTGCGTGTACTTGTTGAGATACCGGAAGCGTATCCAGTAGTTCAATGCAACAGCAAGGGCGACGAACAGCAACGCGAATGACCAGAAGTTGAGCTGATAGTGAAGTGAACGCGATCAGACGCACTATTCGGAGCATGCTTGGACAGAACAGCACTCTACCGTCAATGTCATGGAGTACGACAGGATAGCATAGATGAACTTCGGAACAGATATGGTCGCAAACGCAACAAGACTTTTAACCCATGACAGGATCCATACTGTGGTTGACACGTTAATGCGGCTTGCAAGAAGCAGGTAGTATTCATACGCACAAATGACCCAAAAGAATGCTGAGAGCAGCAAGATGAGCGGATGCCTGTCATTAGCTGCGTTGCCATCTATGGTCTCCATCTAACCGGGCCCTCTGACGAGGTACGTGTTCGAGTGCCCGAGGGCGATGCGTTACTGAGTTGAGGACGAGCAGAGAGAAAGTCGGTGAACGTCTGGAAGCCTGGAGGGACTTGGTAGGGCGTGTGTAGGCGCCCGTGCTCTTGGCCGAGTGTCACGTGCTCCGACGTCACCTTCATCGCAATCTGAGTTGTCGGTTTACTCTGTCTGGCCTCTGTCGTAGTACCTCGACAGAGGCTAAGATCTACGTGCACGAATACTATGCAACAATTACCTTCCCCGATTTTCATAGCGGTCATCACCTTGGCTCTGGTGGCTCTGACCAGGCGCCCTAAAATCGGCTCAAATCACGAGGGACATGGGCTTTGGATTCCATGGCCCGCCCTGGTCCCTGGATATCACTCAGATCAGGGCACTCTCCAGGGAAGATTCAGCAAGTCGTCCTTGGTACAGGCGTGTTCCCCAAGCTACTGGTGCCATGAAGGTATAGTATGTTCTACCTCACACCGCCGCTGAGAGTACATCTGTGCAACAACTTACTCAAATGACAGATCATTGCGCCGATCGCTGTTGATGTACTGCTTGCGTGCTGCGCAGGCGAGACATTGATCGACCGCACTATCTGAGCGACATCTCTCATAGTGCCCTCACTTGCCTTTCGTTGTCCAGGACCTCAACATGACGTATCCCCAGGTGAATGAGAACCTGTTTACTGACACTTACGCCTCTACTACCGCCTACCTGCAATGACTCATCATGCGTTGCTCAGTCTGCCTCTGTACCACATAGCGAAACACGCGCGGCCTGGGACGAGGCTGCCACGAAAGTCAACGAAGCGGTGGCAGAGAAACTTGCCCAGTGGCAAGCCGAGCTAGACCTATTTCTCTTCGTTGTGAGTTTGCGGAAAGTGACCGGCAGAACATTCAAGGTTGAGATGCTCTTCACAGGCTGCTCTATTGGCCGCAGTCGCTGCCGCAGTTGTAGCCGTTACATACCCAGCTCTGCAGCCGTCGCATCCGGACGCCCAACTCCTCCTGCTTGCCCAGATATCTGCACAGCTAGGGAGCTTCTCCATGAATCCGGCCTTCGCGAACTCGACACAGCCTCCTCTAACAGCCTCCCAGGCGATCGACTCGTCGACAGAGGGCACCTCGGTAGCCACTATCCTGATAAACCTCCTTCTGTTCATCAGTCTAGTCATTAGCCTCGGCGTCGTCGTCATTTGCATCCAGTGCAAGCAATGGGTGCGCTATCAAACCGAAGGCCTTCACGGCGATACCTGGGAGACGCAGCTCGCACGACAGTATCGCTGGCTCGGGATCACTGAGTGGAACTTCGATAGGATCATGGTGAATATCGCCCCTCTGACGGTGCTCGGCGTCATGACATTCCTCGTGGGTCTCGTAGTGTTGCTCTGGACGCTCCATGCTGCCGTTGCAGCCATCCCCACTCTGCTCGTCGGCGTCATCATCGCTACGCAGCTCATCACCATCGTCTTGCCGGTGTTCTATCCAGAATGCCCGTTCGTCTCCCCCCAGTCGAAGACTTGGTTCCACGAGATGAACAGCATCTTACGCGCGTTCCCTCGGGTTCGCAAGCTCGTCGGCTCCTTGGCCGAACGCGCCCAGAATGTATCAGCGAGTAACCCGTTGAACCGCTTTGCCAAGGCGGTCCTCAACGCCGACCGCTGGGTCGACTACGATGATCTGCTTCAGAGGGAGCGGGAGATGGTGCTGTACTCCGGCGCTGCACTCCAGGCGAACATATTCCGTAGGCGATACACCGATTTCCAAGACAGCGCCTATCTGCTCACCGCTGGGCGACTGTGCATACGTGATTTCCCCATCGAGGTGCATGCCGGCATCTGCCAGACCCTCTGGGACCAGCGCCGCGCATTCTATGGCAGACGTACACAGCTGCTGTGGTGCGTGGACGCGGGCGACAGACAGTCTAGGCTCGCGCTGCATTATCTCGACCTCGATTTGCTCGCAAGGGTCGCCGACGTCCCCTGCGAGGGCGCGTGCGTCGGCCCCATCCGCTTATTGCGACGCATGCTTCGCATCACGGAGGTGTGGCCGTACGACAAGCCAATCGACCCACTCTTCTTCCCAGTCATAGCGAAGTACGTCGAACGCGACTGCAGTTGTGGCGCGGTCGAGCTGGCGTTTGCGATCCTCCGTAACGCCGTGCTAGAAGCACCCGAATTTACACGGCATGGGTTCCCTTCAGGCATTGTCGAAGGTAAGCATATATCTCAACGGGTTTTTCTCTCTCGCTCACAAGAACGTCCAGTGATGCATTGCTTGAGCGTCATCGCGAGTAGAAGAAAGCCCGAAGCCCCACCAGTCCCCTGCTCTGCCTATCGTCTGTTCCTCACTCGCGCCCTGGCCCTCAGTGCCCTCTGTGTTCCTGGTATACCACCAGAAGCTGCCGACTCTCTACAAGCTGAGGCCAAGGATCTCGTGGACTCCCTAGACGCGTTCCTGGAGACGCCTCTCTGGCGACAATGGATGCGGAACCCCGTAGTCCTTGTGCACTACGCCAATTTCCTGCAGTTCCTCACACGTTTCTCTTACCCCTCCCCCTCTCGCGATCTCATCACTCCCTCCCTGGTGGAGACGTTCCGAGCCTCAGCGACGTATCTCGAGGAGTGCGGGTTCCCGACCTGGGCAGACCAGGACTGGGTTGACCTCCGGGCTGTAGTGCTCGACTACGTATCTCAACTGGAGTCCATGGTGCTCTCGAAGCCAGGCGCTGGAGGCCAGGCCGCTGCTGCACCAACACCCGAAGCAGGTATGCACCATTGTCATGCCAGTTACCATGAGCCATCTCACTGACCAGGTTGCATGCAGGTCCATCATCAAGTGGATCCAGCCCGCACGGAGGAAGTCCCAAGGGATATGTTCTGTGAACCTGCACGCCATGACGTTGTCCGATATCGAGCTTGCTTAATAAACGCTCTATCCACAATCAAGTAGTAAACATCGCTTCCTCCATGCACACAAAAGCAACAGCGAGCGCCGCCTAGCCACCGATGGCCGAGATGACGAGATCCGCGGCTGCCTGCTGCTCTGCTCGCACGCCGACCTCTAGCGTCACGCCCTGCGCCTTCGAGTACGTCATGCGACACCTTACGAGGACCTTGCCGCCACCGCCCGCGACCAGACCCGAGAGCTGCAGCGTATGTACTGTGGGTGATTGCGGGTCTTCTGTGCCGCCTAGTGGCTGCATGTTGAGGATCTCGATGACCGAATTGCATGCAGCTGTAAACGATGTCAGCCTCGCAGATAACCGATCGTTGCAGATAGAAAGCGACGCACCCTTGAGCGACTCCATCGCAGGCAGTGAGAATGTCTCCGTAAGCGACACGCCGCCGCGCATGCGGTCCCACTCGGACGCGAAGGTGACATAGCTTGGAACAATGTAGTCCGCCGCAGCCAGCTCCGTGTCCTCGAGCTGGTACTCGTCGGGGTAGCCCTCCTCCTCGGGCTCGCCCGTCGACGGATCCAGCTCCTTGCTGACGAACTTGAGGATGCACTGGAAGGACGCCTGCACGTACTCCTCGGGCGTCTCGCGCGTGAAGGAGACGTACACAATCCCGGGTGACGTCGATGCACTGAGCGTGGGGACAGGGATGATGAAGTCTTCGGTGAGCCCGGCCTCCGCTTGGGGCTGCATGATGACGGAGACCTGCTCCAGGACGGTGTCGGGGATTGTGTTTGAGACGTTGAACTGGAACACGATGTGCTCCTTGAAGATGTGCTTGACGACGGACACCTGGTACTCGGTCTCGCTCTCCGTGAGGGGTGAAGGCTTGGTGCTGCTGCTGAGCACGGGACCGTATGAGGCGAACTCCGGCACCTCGGCGAGCTGGCTCGCATAGTTTGACTGGGTCTCCGCAGCCGACGGAGGGGGTGGAGTGGCCGCCTTCGATGTTGAAGGGACGCCGATGGTCTCCAGCGTCGTCGGACCTGGAAGGGGCAACTCAATATGTGCTTTAGGGAGGATGGGAGACGACGCATACGAGCACTGTCCTTCGCAGCTTGCGCCTTGCTGATCTTGGGTATAGACGAGACATCCAAAGGTTGCTCGAGCGACTCTGGATCGCTCAAGTACGAGACAAGTTTTGATTCCAGCGCAGACAGAGAGTAGATGGATTCTGCGAAGGGTGAGCTTTGGAGCCCTGACTGTGGAGACCAGCTATCCACTTACCCTCCTTGATGTAAGGCTGGATGAGAGGAGGCTCCTCGTAGACCTTGAGGTACAGCGCCGCGCGGTCACGGACTTCGTCATCGACATCGTCCAAACACCTTGAGCGGGGTCAGCAAGATCCGGATGCGGCGACCTGGCATCACTGACCTGTTGAGTAGGACGTTGACGCTCCTGCCCAGCTTCGCATCGATGTTGTTCAAACCGAACTTCGCCAATGCAGCTACGGCCGCCGCACGGACGGTCGCGTTCTCAAGCACAACACGGTTGTAGATGAACCGGATGTACTTCGTCGGCTGGGGCGCCTTCGGGCCCTCTACTCCCAACAAGTGCAGGATGCGGACTGACAGCTTCGTAAACTCGCAGTCCTCGATGAACTCGCACAGATGCGAGAGCGCCTGCTCCTTGCAGTCCGCGATGAACTTGATCATATCGAAGATGGCCTCGACGACCGCGCGCTTGAAGTCGTACCCGCCCTCGTCGCGGAGCACGCCCGAGAGGAACGCGAGCATCGACTCGTGCTTCGCCGGGAACTTGAGGCAGAGCGAGCGGATCGCGTCGACGATGATCACCTTGAACTCGTCGCTGATCTCGCTCATGAACCCGCTGATCTGCTTCATGAGGCGGTCCACCGAGGCCTCGTTGCCCGTCTTGAGCAGGGTCGTAATGGCGTACGTCGCAACGCTGCGGTTAGGATCCGAGATAAGATTCTCCAGATCAATGTTGCACGCGGCGACGCTCGAGGGGTGGGTGACCGCGAGCGCAGCGAGAGTGCGGGTAGCCGCGAACTTGAGGGTAGACTTCGGCGAGGACAGGAAGAGTTGCAAGACTACGCAGGTGCGCAGTTAGTGCGACGATCTGCAGGTCAATTAGTGAGTACTCACCGGCGATGGAGCGAGTCAGCTGCTGCGGCGTAACGTTCTTCATTTCGCAAATGACCCGTGCAGCCTCCAGGTTGACCATGTCGCTCTTGTGACGCAACCAGCCCTCGAGCAGGTCGAGCATCTGCTTCTGGACACTGCACATCCCGTTTAGATACCGTGCCACCCTCGCACCCACGGAACACGTACTTGGGGTCCTCCTCCATGACCTTCGCAGCATACCGGATGAGCATGCACAGCGCCATTGGGTTCCTCAGTGTCGTGCCCGCGCCCGACCGACCACCACCGAGTTGCTGAATCATCTTCGTAACTGCCATCCTGTCCTGTTGGCGGATGAGGTACAGAAGGCCGAGGGAGTGATACTGTGTGATGTAGCTCGTAGACGGGATTGGCTGGTAGCCCGTGTTCGAGCTGGCGGAGGAGCCGCCCCAGCCAAGGTATCCGCCACCGGAGGAGCTCGAGCCGAAGAACGACGATGAAGACTTGGAGTTGACGGCTTCCTGAGCCTCGTTCACCCATCGTTTCACGACGTCCTTGGCATGCGGGAAGAGGTGGTATGCAGAGACGAGCGCAGCGGACGAGATGGACGGGTTCTTGTCGACGATAGCAGCCTTGAAGAAGCGTTCCACGCCTTGTGCCATGGATGGCTGATCGGAGGCTTAGTCCCTACGCTCATGGATACCTACCAATCAAGGACTTACGTCGATGATTCTGCACAATGCGCGAATAGCGTTCGGCCTGTAGATGACCTCCGAGTTGGGCTGCATGTCTTTCATGATACTGCTCGTGACCATAATGACATCCTCAGCGGTCTCTGCGAGCTCCTTGATCGCCAGGTAGACCATTTGGCGGAGAGCACTCTGTCATCACGCATGAGTATGCGTCCTCCCCGCGCGAACGTCTCACCGCGCGCACACAAGCGAAACCAGACCACTCACGTCCTTGTGCTGGAACAACTTCGTCGTCCCAAAGAACAGCGTCGTCGCCTCCTGGGTGTTGAACGACTCGCCGACATAGAGGAGGTACACGATGCGCGTGAGGAGGGCCCTGCACTTGCGCGGGCTGATGGGGGACTCGTTGAAGACGCGGGCCTCCTGGATGACGGTCGTCTTGTTGTTGTAGTACGTGCTCAGCCCGTTCTCCTCGTCCTTTTTCGTGGCGAACGACATCGTGGGGGGCGAGGCCGCGCGCGGGGCCAGGGAGAGCGGTATGGGAATGCGGGTAGGGCTCGCGAGTCGCGACGTGGAAGGATGAGTGCGGGTTCTGTGCACCGGCGCCCACACATCATCGCAACTCACCGCCCCACGTGGCAAGTATATGCATACATCCTCGACCTCTCGCAACAAACGCGATGTGTTCGGCCGTCCTCCCTTTCACATCCGTCTGCTTCTAAAGGAGACTGCAGACAGTATCTGATGCACACGAGCCAGGGTATACACCGAAGCACATATATATATTTTTCTGGTGATATGAACAACTACGACGAACACAATATTGTCTCTGTCGGGCACCGACGCACAGGGATGGATGGAGGATACGACTCGGGTGGAATATGTTGTTTACGGGATGGGATGTGTGCACCTATACTATAATTGATACAACGCGTACGACAAACCGCGCCTGGTCACTGGTCGTCTGCTGCTGCTGGCTCCGTCTATACCGCGTCCGTCCTGCTCGCCCACCCTTCCACCACTACCACCCCTGCGTCTTCATCGTCTTCACCACAACCCGGCGGACGACCGCGACGAGGGAGACACCGCGAGCCCAGCCACGGCCGTCCCACGCAGCATCCGCACCCCACCGACCATCCTCCACCGCCACCCGACCCAGCGAGCCCTCCACCAACCACCACCAACACGACCCAGCCACCACCAACCGGACCAGACGCGGCGCCCTCTCTCTTCCAGCACGCCCTCGACGGATTCTGGCCGCTAGTGTGGGCGGCCGAGCACCGAAGAGGTGGAGGAGAGAGGAAACAAAGAGATCCAGCAACCGTGACGACGAGGCGAATACGAGACGACGCGAGAGACGAGAAGAGATGAGAGACTAGGAGAGAGGAAAATGGAAGATATTAACGAGGGGATGGGCGCGCGAGGCGCATATAGTCGGCGTAGAAGGAATAACGGTGCAGTAGGGAGGAAAGTGGGAGGAAGAGGAAGAGGCGTGTGAGGTGAGTGGAGAGACAATATATATACAACTGCAGTCGAGAACGTGGGCGAAGGCGTGATGATGCGTGCGATATGGTGAGGTGTGGTAAGTCATGAGGGAGGTGAGGAGAGAGGCATTGCATCACGTTGTACGGCGCGAGGGGGTGATATATGGCGGCGAGAGGAATGAGGCGGCCGCCCCGGCACACAGCCCGCTGCGCATGCGCGCAGGCCGCCGGGGAGGCGTGAAAGGAAAAAGCGTCCGTACGAGAGAAAGAGAACCTGGCAGCCAGGGCGACGCGTGTCGGGTGCCGGATCTTGACGCTGGCACCCGGTTCGTGGATCGAGGGTTTGCGCGAGAGACCGAACCAGTCGACGAGGGGCGGGATGGGAGAGGACGAGGACCGTCTGCATCCACGCGCGAGGAAAGGGAGCCGACCGCCGCATTGAGGAATGGGGGCGAGTCGACCGCAGGAAAGGGGGACCCGCGCGTCCGTCCGTCTCTTCATCATCCACCCGCACGTCTTGCTCCCACGACGTGCTCCCACAACCAGCGAACCACCCACTCGTTCACCCACACGAGCGACGACGCGACCGACCACCACAGACAATCCGACGACATCCAAGGCAACCATACCGATGGCGACAAACCAGAACCGAGCGCACCCTGCATCTACCCTCCGCCCCCATGCTCGGTCGGACCTGGACGTGCTGCTACGACGAACGTCTCCCCCGTCATGCTAGGGGAAGCCGTTTACCAGTGCTCGTCACGTTGACGCATGGGGCGCTGCTGGCCGACAGCACCGGCGGCGGCGGCAGCCTGCTGCTGTTGACGAGTGTGGGAGCGCAGCCTAGACCGAGTAAGTAAAAGTGGGGGCGAACCTTAGTTGCGCCTGGAACTCACATCCTGTCGCTAACGCGGTGCTCCTCTTCTTCCTGGAGGACCTTGCGGCGGCCCCCGGTGGTGGCCTTGTTGCCGGAGCTGGTACCCTCGTCCATGGCGCGCTGCATGCTCCAGTCGAAGACGTAGTCGTACTGGTAGCCCTCGCGGACGAAGAGGTCGCGGAACAGCTTGCGGAGGTACGAGTAGTCCGGCTTGTCGTCGAACCGGAGCGCCCGCGTGTAGTTGAGGAAGATTCCAAACTCGTTGGGGAAACCGCGGCACAACAGGTCGGTGGGAGTGGTCATCTTCTTTTCCATGATCCGGTCGTATTTCTGCTTCTTGGTCGCGGCCTTGAGGCCCTGCCACGGGAGCGAGCCACGGAGGAAGTACATGAGTACGTAAGCGAGCGACTCGAGGTCATCCCGGCGGGCTTGCTCGACGCCCAAGTGGGTGTTGATCGACGTGTAGCGGGCAGTACCCGTGAGGTTCTTGTTCTCTCTGTAGGGGATGTGGAGGTGGGTCTTGGGGTCACGGTACTTCTTCGCAAGACCGAAATCGATGACGTTGACTTGGTTGCCGCGCTTTCCGATGCCCATGAGGAAGTTGTCGGGCTTGATATCGCGGTGGATGAAGTTGCGCGAGTGAACATACTCGATACGGGAGATCTGCATGACGTGGCGTATTAGTAAGGGGATCTCGGGCACACTGGACCAGAGCGCAGATCGGGTCGAAGATACTTACAAGCTGATCGGCCAGAAGGAGGACGGTCTTCAAGCTGAACTTGCGGTGGCAGAAGTTGAAGAGGTCCTCGAGGGAAGGCCCGAGGAGATCGATAACCATCGCATTGTAGTCGCACTCGGTGCCGAACCAACGGACAAAGGGCACGCCAACACCGCCAGCAAGGGTCTTCAGGACCTTGGACTCGTACTCGAGCTGGGGGTGCTTGGCCTTGACGGACTCGAGCTTGATGGCGACTTCCTCGCCGGAAATGATGTTGATCCCGAGGTAGATGTCACCTAAAACGAGAATAGACACATCAGTACCATCGCAGACGAGAGCAGTAGCCCTGTTACGCACCGAAGGATCCCGAACCAATCTTCTTGCCCAGCCTATACTTGCCACCAACACGGAGGTCGAGGCGGTGCGAGGATGAGTCGGCCATTGTTGTTCAGATGATCAGAGGTTATGACAGATCTGGGGATAGCGGGGGTCAGCACTCAGAAAGAGGCGAGAGAGGGCAATAGGACAGATGGAGAGGGTGGATGAGGGGGGCAAAAGGGGGGAGAGGAGGGGAGGAGGGGGAGGTGTGGCAGATGCGGCGGTTGAAAAGCGACAAAGTCCTGGGAACGCGCAGCACAGCACCGGCGCAGCCGCCTACGGATCGAAGGGAGTCAAAAGGGCCCCTCGGAAGGCTAGGAGAGCTTGCAGGGTGTTTACGTGGGGTGGCGTGGTCGGCTGGGGACAAAGGCTGGCGGCGAGGCCAGCGCGAGGCAGGAAGGGGGTGGATGGGGAAGGGGAGGCAAGTGCGGCGAAACTGATACTGAATGGATACTCACGATGAGGGAAGAACAGCGGAGAAGGGCGCGGGGGGCGTCGAGGGGGAGGAAAGGGAAGAGAGGGGGCGTATATGAGAGAGGAGGGGGAACGAGTACAAGGGCAGGAGGAAGGCAGAGCGACGGCGCTGCCCAGGTGGCGGACACAGCACCGTGGGAATTTTGCTCAATTCACCGTGCAACACGCCACCTGCCGCCCAGAGACTCTCTCCGGCCATCGATCCCTTTTCTCTCCTCTTCCTCCGCCTCTCGCTCTCCTCCTTCCCTCTCGCCCCCATCCCCCCTCGCTGCCCAGCGTGCTCTAGTCTCTGTACTCCGTCTTCGCTCCCTCGACGGCCCAGCAGACGTCGTCGTCCTCGGCTTGCCCTTCCAGAATCGTCCAGATCCGGCGTCTGACAGCATTCATTACTCAACAAGCCGCGTTCTGCTGACCGGCCTTCCTCATAGCCCCACGCACACGGCTCGAGCCCACACGTCGCCCCTCTTCTCCTCCTCTCGCTCTGACGCCCTCCAGCCGCCTAATCCCAGCACCGCCAGACGACGGCGCCCAGCACAAAAGCGACCGATCTTCTTCCGGCCGGCGTGTGCTCCGTGTCCGTACGCTTCTCTCCTCCGACCGGCTGCTGGCTTCTCATCCGTCCCCGTCTGGGCGGGTGAGACTCTGTGCCTCGTCCACCCTAGCGCTGGTGCCGTCTCACAACCTTTGCCTCCGTCATAAGGCGTCCTCTCGTCCATTTCAACGTTGCGTACAACGTCATGCAGGGACATCGCCAGTAAGCGGGGACGCGCTCTCATCCTACGTCATCCTATGAGCTCCCTTTCATCATGTAGCACCTCCATCTGTCGCATTCCCTTCACCGATATATATGGCTCGATGCCTGATGACCCTCTTGACTGATCTCCCGAGCGGTTGCTTTCATTCGACCACACCAGAGGTACTGGTCATGTGTAGAACATTCAGCGCTGCGCTTTGTAGTCATTCATCGGTGACGCCGGGTTGGGCAGCTCATGCTCCTGTCAAGGTACTTGCGACGGGTTGGCACGGCTTGATGAGTCTCTTCCGAGGCGTTGAGCCTCTGCTATCGCTCTGGCAACGCCTTCCTATTTCCCAGACGCCGACGGACCAATAAGAGGAACGCATCCGACGTTTGTAAGTACTGACGGCCTTGTAACCCCGAGTGCGTTATCGGGTCGTTGCCTGCTTGTTGCATAGTAGACAATGTCTCACAAGGGTATGCAAGTATTGTTGTGACTGTCGAGCAGAGACGCTCTAAGTTCGTATATGAACTGGCGACCTTGTACGCGTAGAACATGGCAGTCCAGTCGGACAGAAAACATATCGAGTTGAGAGCTGAGAGAGCGACGATGCGCGACGCGGGCGCAGTTGTCTGATGTGCCAAGAGGGCGGGGTGGCCAATGCCGAGAATGGTGCCGTGCATGAGAAGGATGTTGCAGATCAGGCGGAGTCCATCTTTCCCTCTTCCCTTCGCACCGCCCGCACCGTCTCTTCCCTCCTCTCCACCATCTCCCTCGTCCTCGGCGGGCGTCCTCTCCTCTCTCGCCGTTCCCTGGTGGTTCCGTCGTGCAGAGCAGACAGTCACTCGTTACCCAACTCGTTCCTTCTTTGCCGGACTACCCCCGGTATCCAACCAACACCCCATCCTCTCTCGCCCGCCCTGAACCCGCGGACATGGCTTATCGCCAGCAACAGCACGATCCCTACGCGAACGCGTACCCGGACTACCCCCCGGTCAGCACCAACACTAGCCCCAACGCCGGGGCCCCCAACTATGCCTACCCCCAGCCCCCGCAGCAGTACGGCCAGCAGCAATACGGCCAGCAGCAGCACAGCGACTACGACCCGAACGCGGCCTGGGAGACCAAGTCGACCAAGTCGTACCAGAGCAGCTACGCGCACTCGCAGACGCACCTCAACCCGCAGTACGAGATGAGCCAGGTGTCGGTCCCGCCGATGCCCGCGCTCCCGTACCAGCAGCCGCTCGGCGCGAACTACCCGCCCCAGCAGCGCCCGGGCATGCTGCGCGACCAGAGCAGCATGAGCAGCGCGGGCTGGTCCACCGCGCGCGAGAAGCTCATGAAGCGCCGCTCGGTGCGCCAGGTCGAGCTCAAGGAGGGCAACCTCGTGCTCGACATGCAGGTCCCGTCGCACATCGTGCCCAAGGGCATGGACCACGTCGAGGAGATGACGAAGCTCCGCTACACCGCCGCGACGTGCGATCCGGACGACTTCATGCGCCAGAAGTACTCCCTGCGCCCGTACCTCATGGGCCGCCGCACAGAGCTGTTCATCGTCATGACCATGTACAACGAGGATGAGGTGCTCTTCACCCGCACTATGAACGCGTACGGATCAATCCTTTGACGCGCATGAGACTGTTGAATGCTGAATGGAAGCTGTCCGCAGCGTGCTCAAGAACATCGCGCATCTGTGCAGCAGGACCAAGTCCAAGACCTGGGGTCCTGACGGATGGAAGAAGGTCGTCGTCTGTGTGGTGTCCGACGGTCGGAGCAAGATCAACAAGCGCACGCTGCAGGTCCTCACTCTCGTAAGTCTTGCCACCAGGATGCGTGCTTCGCGATATCTGAACGCGCATGTAGATGGGCTGCTACCAAGAGGGTGTCGCGAAGGACTCGATCGCTGGGAAGGACGTTACTGCGCACATCTTTGAGTGGGTGCCCGTGACCAGGCTTGATGAATGGGCCGTTCTGACGCGTGAATCAGATACACCTCGAACGTTGTCGTGACCGAGCGCGGTGAGGTGTCCCAAGGCGCCTGCCCAGTCCAGATCATCTTCTGCTTGAAGGAGCAGAACAAGAAGAAGCTGAACAGGTAGATAGATAAATCACGTTCCCGGGCTGATCGGTGGTTGGACTGACACTTGCGCGCCCAGTCACCGTTGGTTCTTCAACGCGTTCGGCCCGCTCATCCAGCCCAACGTCTGTATCCTTCTTGACGTCGGTACGAAGCCGACTGGCACGTCCATCTACGAGCTCTGGAAATGTAAGTGCCGCGATACGGTTCGCCGCGACGATGTGCCAACAATGTACATTGTGTAGGCTTTGACAAGCATCCCGGCGTCGGTGGAGCGTGTGGAGAGTGAGTAGCAGTCCCCACTCCCAGCATACAGCGATTGACCCTAGCGCAAAACAGGATCTGCGTCGACACCGGCAAGGCCTGCTCGCTGTTGCTCAAAAGTCCGCTCGCTGCCTCGCAGAACTTCGAGGTCTGTTCTGAATGCACCCTTCAGGCAGTCAGTTACTGAGTATATGCTCTCAACGTACAGTACAAGATGTCCAACATTTTGGACAAGCCCCTGGAGAGCGTCTTCGGCTACATCAGTGTGCTCCCCGGTGCCTTCAGTGCCTACCGCTACAAGGCGCTCCAGAACGGCCCTGATGGCAAGGGTCCGCTCGCCTCGTACTTCAAGGGCGAGACTATGCACGGGGGCTCCAGCGAGGCAGGCTTGTTTGGTACGCAAATCATGCGTTCTAATCATGTCGACGTCGCGTTAACGTAGCCTGTAGAGCGGAACATGTACCTCGCCGAGGATCGTATCCTCTGCTTCGAGATCGTCACCAAGAAGCGCGAGGCGTGGGTGTAAGTTGCCTGCCGCCGAGCCTGCTACCTGTGTGTTGACGCCGTATTGTAGCCTCAAGTACGTCAAGAGCGCGAAGGCGGCTACTGATGTACCCACCACCGTCCCCGAGTTCATCTCCCAGCGTCGCCGTTGGCTGAACGGTTCGCTCTTCGCCTCGGTCCACGCTACCGTCTTCTGGTTCCGCATCTGGACGTCTGGACAGGGCTTCTTCCGCAAGATCATCCTCCAGGTCCGCTCCTTTCTCCTTCCACCTCGCGCGCCCGATCAGTTCCTCTAATGTCGTTCGGGACAGATCGAGTTCATTTACAACGCTGTCCAGCTGATCTTCACCTGGACGTCCCTGGCAAACTTCTACCTGGCATTCTTCTTCGTAAGTTCGTTTTCTGCTAGGCAGCGGCAGCTTGTTTAGCGCGCGTCAATGTTCGTCTTGCTGACATGCATGGGAACGGTAGTTGGTCTCCTCGGCGACGTCTGACGTGAACAACGACGCGTTCAACTTCCTCGCGCGCGGCGCCGGCCCTGAGGTGTTCGAGGTGTTCCTCAAGGTAACGCTACCCACTCTTCTCTGCAAGCGGCGTTGCTCATCGCCGTGATGCCCGGTAGCTCTACCTCGGCCTGCTCTTCATCATCTTGGTCTGTTCGCTCGGTAACCGTCCTCAAGGTTCCAAATGGACATACACCGTGTGCATCGTCTTGTTCGGTCTCTGCAACATCATTACCCTGTAAGCATGTCTCCCTTCCGGAGTGGTCATGGGGCTGACAGCGCCGCCCCCTCGATAGATGGTGTGCGGGCTACACTGTCTACCTCGCCGTGCCTCACTCTCTCGATGGCTGGAAGGACTTCCCACAGTACGTGTCCCGTCCCATTCGAATATGTCCCTCCCGCAGGCGCTCATCGTGATCTGCGCAGCTTGGTGGAGACGAACGCGACGTTCCGCGACATCGTCATCTCGCTCGCTGCGACCTACGGTCTCTACTTCTTCGGATCGATCATTCACCTCGAGCCGTGGCACATGTTCACGTCGTTCATCCAGTACATGTTCTTCCTGCCGAGCTGTGAGTGGTCCTTCGCTAGTGCACTGCGGGTCCAGTACTGACCGGAACCTGTTACATAGATGTCAACATCCTGAGTACGTCAAGAGTGACAATGCTTTATTCAACGTACTGATCCGTTGTTGTAGTGATGTATGCCATGTGCAATCTTCACGATGTCACCTGGTATGTCGCGCCCTCGCTTTCCAGCCTAGCGTTGGAGCTGACCGCTTTGCAGGGGCACCAAGGGTGATAACGGCTCCGCCAAGGACCTCGGTGGCGCGAAGAAGGTCAAGGGTGAGGGCGGCAAGGAGGTGCTAGAAGTCGAGCTCCCGACCGCGCGCGAAGATGTCGACCAGATGTGGTCAGCGTCCCGCACTGCGCTCTCGTACAAGCCCCCGGAGCAGAAGGAGCACCGTGACGCCGCGACCAAGCAGGCTGACCACGACCGCAACAGCCGTACGAATGTCGTCCTCGCTTGGGTCGGCACCAACATGTGAGTCTGGGAGTATTGTGCCATTGTGGCACCCGTGCTGACCGCCATTGCTAGCTTCATGATCTTGGTCTTCACCTCCACTGCGTTTACCAACTGGGTGAAGAGCCATGTGACGACGACGTCGGACGCGACCTTCAACCCTTACCTCACCTTCCTCTTCATCTGCCTGTGCGTATCAAATTCTCGTTCTATCCACCGTTAGCGTACTGATAGCACCTTGCTATACAGGGCTGGTCTCTCGGCCATCCGCTTCGTAGGCTCGACGCTCTATCTGCTCCTCCGGCTCGTCGGCCTGTGATGCGCCCACCCGCCCCCCTAAATTAATCATTCGTATTCTCGGCCTGCGCTCCCCGTTCTGGTCCCCTTTCTGATATTCGTGGAAGTGAAGCTCGACAAGCCGTCGCTGGAGAGAGGAGCTACGGACCGATTCGCTGTATCTCTTGTACGTATATTTCGCCTTGGTTGTTCCCGGCCCCACGCGTGTTTCGGGTCGCCCGGCCGGCTGTAGGTAGTCAGTACTCAAGTATGGGTGGCGTCGCGGGTTCGGTGCACATACGTACTACTTTCCTCTTACGCGGCTGCGGGCGTATCGAGATGGTGAAAGACAGCGCTGTATAGTGCGTGGTTGTACTTTGGAGAATATACCCTGCTCTATTCTCTCTCATGCCGGTCTGGTGAGTGCGATGTCTGCCGCCAACCGAAGATCCGGTTGCGATGTTATGCGCTTCCATCTTACTGCACGTCCAACGCAACTTCTCGACAGGGAGGTGCATTCGCGAGGTGAGTCTGTCCCCTCTCTCGTCTGAGGATCTCTCTGAACGCTCGATACAGGTTTCTGACACTTTGAGAGTGTGTTTCTCTGCCACTGTTCGGGATTCGGAGGAAGTGGCACGGACGAGGTACGGTGGCCGAAGCAGCCGATGCAGCTGGCCCGCGAGTGCGCGGACTGCGGGATAAATGCACATCCGTCGAACCACGGCTGGCCGGTTTCATGGGAAGTGCGGACCCTCAAAGGTCCGTTAGCCGTCAAGACAGCCGACAGGAGGGTAGGGGCCAGGAGCATAAAAGGCCAGAGGTCCATACGACCAGCTATCCCCCAACATCCTCCCTCCGATTGCTTCTCGCTGGACGCGGTTCTCACATCTGTATCCATTCCGTCCCAAATCTGATCGCCCATCACCTCGCTAGAATGTCGCCTCCTGGGGATCTCGAATTCAAGGGCTATGCCATGACAGGTACGTCTGTCGCTTAGATCTGCAAGCGACGCAGTGCCCTGATGTATTTGTCTCCCGCTTCCACTCTAGACCCATCCGACTGGTCGGAGTTGCAGGTTGTGTCGTTTCAGCCCAAGACGTTTGGTCCTGAGGACGTCGAGCTCGCCATCACCCACTGCGGCGTATGCGGCTCGGACGTGCACGTCTTGAGCCAGAGCTGGGGCGCGACGCGCGACGGGCCCGTCATTGTCGGCCACGAAATCATCGGAAAGGTCACCCGCGTCGGCGAGCACGTCAAAGGCATCCGCCCTGGCGACCGCGTCGGTGTCGGCGGAGGTGTCTCGAGCTGCCACGATTGCCGTGCGTGCAAGGAGGGTTATGAAAACTACTGCCCTCAGCTCGTGATCGCCCTGGTGAGTTCCTGCGGATGCGAAGTGGAGGCGCCGGCTCACCAGCTTGTGCGAGTGTAGAATGCCAGCCACTCGGACGGTGTTCCCACCCAAGGAGGTTTCTCTACCGGGATTCGAGCGCACCATCGCTTCGTGTTCCCCATCCCCGATAAGGTTGAGTCCCGCCATGCAGCGTCTATGATGTGTGGTGGGATCACCGTCTTCCATCCGCTCCGGTCAAACGGTTGCGGACCGGGGAAGAAGGTGGGGGTCATCGGCATCGGGGGTCTTGGCCACTATGCCATCCTCTTTGCCAAAGCAATGGGTGCGGAGGTCTACGCATTCACCCGCGGCACTGCGAAGGCTGAGGACGCGAAGCGCATGGGCGCGGATCACGTCGTCGACACAACCGCAGAGGTTCGTCTCTATGGTCCTTCTACCCCTAGCTGCCAGCTAAGAGGTACCTGCAGGCGTTCTGGAAGCCGTACGAGTTCAGCCTGAACATCATCATCTCCACCGTCGACCACTTCGGTCCGGGGGCGTCGCTGCCGAACATCTTGTCGATGTTGTACGTCCACGGCAAGTACATCACCGTCGGCCTGCCGCCGGTCGACGACCCCCTTCCTGCCGTTCACCCTGCCGTCCTCGCGAGGAACGCGTCTTCCATCGGCAGCACTTTCTTGGGCACGAAAGAGGACGCGAACGCCATGCTGCAGCTTGCAGCGGAAAAGAACATCGTACCTTGGATCGAAGAACTTCCCATGAGCCAAGCCAAGGTCGCGCTGCAAGGATTGAAGGCTGGGAAGGTGCGATACCGCTATGTTTTGACACAAGACATCGCCCCTGTTGTGTAGCTGCTCTACGGTGGTATTCTGGGATACATATCGCGTCTGTCTATACTGTAATGTCTTACTAGTGTACCTCTCGAATCCAGTTTACTCCGCTGTCACCGCTTCTCGCTCCTGGTGGGCATAAGTACTACTCGAAGCCCGTGTATCCTGTCCAGATGTTCCCAACGACAATGCTATCGGGATGTCGCGACTCGCTCTCAACGAGCTGCATTCGGCGCTACGACTGGGGCGTACACCGTTGCACAGCATTCCCTTTCGACTGACACGAGTCCATGGGCCCATCCGTTCACCCACTCGCCGCGCTGCTTCCATTGACAACGCCCAGTGCCTTACTTCCGAGCAATCCAAGACGTAGTGTCCTCAGCTAGACCCGTCTCGGATCGACGATGCATGCCGGCCCGCCAGCATGAGCTTGGAAGAAGCTACGTCCGACCGCTCTGACTGTGACGACCGTGAAGGCGTACTACTGTACCATACGGAGCTGATTGTATAGCAGCAAGACAGCAGAGAAGGAGTTCACGAAGGTGGTGGTATCGTTCGACCAGGCGTTGTTGCCGATGTCGTCGTTCGAGTCCGAGGCGTCACCTTCAGATTGGCCGCCGGTAACTTTCCTGAAGAGGCTCGGGAGTAAGCCAAGCAGCTGGTCCACCGGCAGTCCGGATAGCTCTTGTCACAGCACTTCGAGGGCTGGTTCAGAAACCGAGTGTGCCTTTGTCGTCAGCGCTCTGGCGGCCCGCCGCAGTGCTTCATCACGAACGACACTCAATACGACCCAGTACCGGCTGGGCCATTCAACGTTCAACGTTCGTCGTTCGTGAGCGCCGCGGGACGACATCAAACACAGCTGAACGTGCAGATGAGTATGTTGAACAGCTCCTGTGGTACGGAGCCGCTCCGAGTGGCCAACAGTCACTTCTCAACCTGCAGACTATCTCACACGAATACACACGCTCCCAGAAAGACGTTCGAACAATAGATATTGATAAGCGGCACTACACAGAGATCGAGTAATGTTAGACCCGAACAGACGGAGGACTCAGGAGGCAAGGCGTGCATGGGCATATCGTTCAGTGACAGGTATTGCAGCGGCAGGACAAATCGAGCGAGCGACGGACAGGCGGAAAGAAGAAAGAAAGAGGTAACACTAGTTATATAATAGGGTGATGCTTGCAAAATGTATAGTAGTTGCATGAGAGTAGCTGATGGTGAAACGTGCGGTGGGAGAAGGGGTTGCGCATAGCGACAAGGCTGGCCAAGAACGAACGGGGCGGCGGCGGCGGCGGCGGCTGCGGGCAGGTGGTATGACAGTAGGGCGGGCAGACGTGTATGCGTGGCGCGTCACTGTCCATGCGAAGTGCGAAGTGTAGATTACATATATACATATTAACCTGTCCCTCTTGGTCAGCACCAGCTCCCTCCACGCTCAACACGGCACAGACGACTCACAGAGTACGCATGATACTTTTGCACTAGTGCACAACAGTACTGTGGTGGAAGCTCAGCAGCAGGAGCGCGTCCTCCATCTTCACGCCCGTCTCCAGCGCGGGCATGGGCATGGGCATGGACATCGGCATGGGGGGCGGCATGAGCTTCTCCGCGCCGTACTGCGCGTACTCGAGCGGATACCGCTCGAGCGACGCCTTCGCCTCCCGCGCGTGCGGGTGCGGTAGCGGAAGCGCGAGGCTCGACGTCGACGCGACCGCGGACGGCGGCGGCGACGACTCCGGCGAGGGCGTGACTGCCTCTTGCAGCGTGTCCTCGTCGCTGCCCATATCGGAGTGCGACCGTGCGAGCGCGCTGCGCGCGTACGGCCCACGCGAATGGGGATGTTGTGGAAGATGGTGGTGGTGGTGATGGGGCGGGAAGTGCTTCTCCTCCGTCTCGATCTTTACGTACTCGACGCTCGAGGACGAAGACGAGGACGCGACCCCGGGCGTAGCAGTACGCGACATGCTCGAGTGGGTCCGGTCGTCGTCGAGGTCCATCCCGCTCTCGTCGTCGTCCAGCTCGCCCTCCTCCGCGCTCGCGCTGCCGTGCTGGCGCGCGCGCTTTCGGTCCGACTGGCGCAGGTTGCGGAACCAGTTCGTGACCTTGTTCACGTCCATGCCGATCTCCGCCGCGAGCATCTGGCGGTCCTCGATCGACGGCGTGCGCGTGCGCTTGAACAGCTTCTTCAGCGCCTCGAGCTGGTACGGCTCCGGGCGCGTGCGCCGCGGCCGGCGGTGCGTCGCGTCGTACGTGCGGTCCGTGGGCGTGTGGTACGGCGACGCGCGCGGCGACGACGGCCGGCTGCTGCTGCTCGGGGCCGCGCTCGGCGAGCGGCGCGCACGCGGCGGGTGGAGGAGCGCGGAGAGGGAGGGGTGCGACGTCGCAGGCGGGACGGCGAGCGAGGGGTGCGCGGCGCCGGAGGTCGGCGGGAGAAGTGCCGGGGTGAAGCCACGCGAGACGGGCTCGAGCGAGGCTGCTTTGGCGGCAGCGGCCTCCTCGCGCTTTTTGGCGATGCTGCGCTGGTTCTGGAACCAGTTCGTGACGCTCTGATAGCGCCTATCACCCCGGAGTTACAAGTCGGGGAATGAAGTGATGGGAATTTGTCCGATGCGGAAGGCGGAGGAAGGGTTCGAGAGAGAACGCCGAGGGGCACACGAAAACAAGGTCAATCAGCGTCCGAGGTGATGATATTAATGGCGCGTCGTATGACAACCGCATGACGGCGCAGCTAAGCAGCAGTGGTGTGTGTACTCACATTCCGATCTTGTCCCCCAGTGCTTCGCGCTCCTCCTTCGTCGGGTGCGGTTTCAGTTCGTATAGCTTTTTGAGCTCCTCCGTCTGCGCGGCGGTAGGGCGGGAGCGGGCTTTGCGGGGCATGGATCCCTCGGTCTCGAAGAGGTGTTTGTGCTGGGGATTGCCGGCGTAGAAAAGGGTGTGCTGTTGTGGCGGAAGCGCGCCTGCGCCTAATTGATGGGACAATGGGTGGTAGGACTCGTCGTCCGAATAGTCGTCGTAGTCGAGCGGGTGATGGGGCTGGTGCTCGAGCGTCGGCGGGGGAGCAGAAACGGAGGCAATGAGGGCAGATATAGGCGGGAGCTCGCATTGACTGAGGGGGGCTTTGTGCCGCTTCTTTGACGAGGCACGTTTATTTTGAAACCAAGAGTTGACCGTCTTTGTCTCCCTGCATGATTGGCCACAGAGGCGCGCGGTGAGCTGCCTGCGACGGCCGGACACGGGACGGGTGCCACAGTGCATGGGTGAGTGAGTACGTACATTCCGAGCCTCTGTGCCAACGCGGTGCGCTCCTCGAGCGAGGGGTGCTCGTTCTTGTCGTAGAGCTCGTTGAGGGCGGCGAGCTGGGACGCCGAATGGCGGTGACGGGGCTTCTTCTGTTGGTCCGCCTTGTTGTCCTTGGACGGGTGCTGCTTGGAGGAGGCAGCGAGGGGCTGGGGCTGGTGCCAGTCCGCGAGGGAGGGATGCATGGGCTGCTGCATTGGGACGGCGGGGGAGATGGTGGGAGGAGGGAAGGAGCGTATAGGGGGACCGGAGGGGATAATGGAAAATTAAGGAGGGCTTATAGAAGGGAGGAGGAGCGATTGAGCGACATGTCTCACGGCTCATGGACGCAGACTGCAATCCGTCATCACACTCGTGCAAATGGCCGATGTCGGCCGGCTGCAATGATCTCCCCGCGCTCGTCTCGAGCCCCTCCATCCCATCTTTTCCCCGTCCGCCCATTCGCCCGCAGGTGTGCTTTCGATCATACAATATCATGCATTCACGGCTGCTACATGTGCAGTACAGGACGGCACTCGTATACTGCTGCTAGGAGGTCTCAGAGGGCTGGGAAGGGGTCGGGTGTTTGAAATGGAAGGTGAGTAATTGTGACAGTTGATATGGGTCGGTTAAGGAATAAGAGACAAGTGCTGTGCCTGTGAGTTCATCCCATGTGCGCTTGATGACTACCAACTCGGTATAATCGGCCGTTTATGGGCGCCAATTTATAGCAGTTTTACACCGCGCGCCCAGGCCCCCCCCCTCCCCGCGAGCATTCCGCCTCCGCGGAAGCTGTCGCCTCGCACCTGCTCTCCGTCTGCATTCCTATGCCACACACACACACGCCGCTGCACTACAGCCTCCTCCGAGCCCGCCCGACCAAGAGCGAGGGAAGAGCGCGAGAGAAGAGCCGGGCAGCCTGGGTACGGTGCTGGGAGTGCAGATGTGCTTGGGAAGACGGCGTTGGGGTGCGCTGATTGGCTGGGCCCGAGGGAGAGTGCAGAAAAGAGCTGCTATGGATCTGGCGATCTGGATCCATGTGTTTCGACTTCCTTCCTGGGCCTCCGATGACGCTCCCTCCGCGTCACGTCCCCGCCACGCCCACGCCCAGAGCCTCGATTCGCGCTCCACAACGCCTCTCTCCTCCCTCTCGTGCCGTCGCCAGCGACGTCTGCCCAACCGCACTCACGCTCGTCGTGCGCTGCCTTCCCATCAGTACACCCTCCTCTGCTCCCATCACACAAAAACCGTCCGATGTCAATGAGAGTTGTCTAATGCGATGCGCGGTGCGGTGCACGCCACGCCACCACAGGCCCACGTCGTATTATACTTACGCATACACTAACTACCTGCAGCTGTACCTAGTCCCTCCTAAGATCCGCCCTCTCAGATAAATATACCCCTATGGCGACGTCCGCGTGTCGAACCCTGCCTATCCCGACCGGAGCGCGCGCCCTCCCGCAAATCCTCGTCCACATCAGCTCTCATCCTCCTCGCCCTCCCCGATGTTTTTAATCCACGCGCCAATGGCCCCCCTGCCAATCCCCGCCGCAGAAGCACGCCGAACAACAGACAGATAAGGATCCTCTCATCAGCAAACGGCCGCACCTGTGCGGAACCAAAACCGCACTCACAGGAAACCTTCGTGCCGCAGAAACAGCGCGCGCTTCGTGCCCTTGCTCCAGAACCTGATAGCGTACGAGAGCGTGCTGATCGTCGCCGCATGACCTGTGCCAGATTGCGACCGCCGCCATCAGCGACCGCGCTCGGGTTCTCGTGTGCGCGCGCACGAGCGTGCAGACGTCGGTGGCGTCGCGCATGACGTACCTCGAATGAAGTACCCGCCAAAGTATATCCGGTCTAGATTGTACTTTTCCGCGTTCATGTATCTGTGTGCAGCAGCGATCGGGCGTAAATTAGCATCTCTCGTGTAGCAGCACAGCAGATCGTTCCGGCGAACACACAAGCGCCGCCAAGCGGCGCGCTAACTCGCTCTCGAGGAATGCAGAGGAACGAGACGGAAGGCGGGGGAAACGCGACGTACGCTATTTGCCCGATGTTGTTGGAGATAGCGTATAGCAGACTCTTGCTGATGTCCTCGGGGCTGAACGTGCCGCGCTTCCCGCCCTGCTTCTTGAACACCTTGCCGAACGTACTCGCGATCATTGTTGACTTGAGCCCGAGCTTGCTGTAGTCTGAGCCGTAGATATCGCCGACGAGCATGTCGACGGTCTCGTTGTTGCCCTTCTCCGATAGCGCAAGCATCTCTGTTGCATGCATCAATGAAACCGACCACAGGTTATGCGGACGACAAACGCACCGTCGAATGTTGTTGCGGGCGTTAGCAAGCTAAGCAGACCCCACAGAGTACCCCCGCCCAAGCTCGTCCCGCTCACACGCTCAAACGACCCGTCCTCGTCCACCTTCACGATCGACACGCCCGAGCCGATGTTCACGAGCAGGCACGGCAGCTGCGGCACGGGGTCCTGCACGAACGACACCGCGTACTTGGGCGGGTCCGGGCTCGGGCGCTCGAGCTGCGCCTGGCTCGGGTGCGAGACCGAGTGGATGAGCTCGTCCGAGAAGTAGTACACCTCGTCCGGGATGAGCGTGATGAACTTGAGGCCCTCGATGAGGCACGCCATCTCGTCCTCGCGGTGCACCTCCACCTGCAGCTCCGCGCCGAGCAGCGCGTAGAAGCGGTGCGCGCCGCCGCCCGTCGCGATCACTTTGACGCCGCGCCGCATCTCCTCGAGCGGGACGCCGTTCACGGCGGCGGAGCGCTCGATGAGCGTGCGGATGAACGCGATGCACTCGTCGATGTGCTCCGTCTCGAACCGCTCGAAGTTGAGCGACCCGCCCGGGAAGTGCTGCACGGACGCGCGCCTCAGGAGCGAGTCGTGTAGTAGGTTGTGGTGCACAGATTCCGGGGAGAGTGAGGCAGTCGCGGTGCCGTTTAGGGTGGAGGAGGCGGAGGCAGCGGTCGCTTCTGCTTGTCCTGAGTGAACGCTACCGTCATGTCGATGGGTGGGGACGTCTAGGTAGCTTCCGTGGCCGTTACAGTGTTCGAGGACCGCAGGTGTGAGTGCGCCCTTGGGGTGTCCATTGAGCTTCGCGGAGGTCGGTGGTGAAGATAAGGGGCTGTCCTTTGTCGGCGAGGACGATAGAGGGGTATAGATGTCGCTCGGGCTTGATCCACGGGTCGCGATTTGCGAGGGCGAGGAAGGGGGGTTCGTCGACCGCGTAAAGTAGATGACCTTCGCTAACGAGCCTCCGATCTGTATGTGTGTGCGTGCACCGCCAGGGCCGATCCGTGAGCAGCAGCTCCCCACGCGCGATAACAGCTAAGGGACTCACGTCGACGGCGATGTGCGAGACGGGCTCGATGTAGTTGGGGAAGTAGATGCCGCGGCTGTCGCGTGTCTGCGCGTACCAGCGGGGCGGGGCGGGGCATGGGAGGAAGGCAGCCGCGGAGAGGGAACGGGGCAGGACGAAGGTGCGCAGCGCGGATCCCGAGAACCTCAGAAGTGCGCTCTCTGACGCGATTCAGGCATGTGGCCGACGTACCTCGGGCGACTCCTCGTCCAGGATCATGGCCCCTCGCGTGTCGACCTGGATGGTCTTCGCGGTGGGCAGCGAGGGTCCTGCTTTCGCCATATCTGCGGCTGCTCCTGTAGACGGCTTGCTGAGGGTTGAGGTGATAGGTGGGCGGTACGTGGACCGAGTAAAGCGCAGGGCGACAGGAGGTATATAGAGAAGCAGGGTCCGTGTGCAGCTGGATATCCGAGTAGCCGAGGGAGTGGGATGGTATAATTGCCGGCCTCGGGCAGAGTCGAGCAAGTGTCACGTACACTGTCAGAGCGCAAGTATCGCTGTACTGCCCGCAGGCGTTTTTACACGATTACACGACGAGCGGCCGGCAGAGAGCGGGGTCAGTGCGTGTGGCAGAGCGAGATGGTACGACTCGGGTGGCAGGCTAGCGGCGGCGGAGTGAGCATGCTCTGGCAGCGTTGGGGAAGCGAGTGCACGGTGCCCCGCATCGCTCGGCCGGCGGGGCGACTCCGATCGCACTCTGAGTCTCCTGAGCACATCGACTCGACTCCTGCCACTGGCCACTGGCCAGTTGAGCTCCGGACAAATGGCCAGAGCCAGAGCCACGCCCACGCGCGCGGAACCGCCTCTCCCGCTCTCCGGCCAATGCAGTCCCGTCCATTCCGAGCGACACGGACGTGGGTCTCTTCTTCCTCCGCCGGTCGCGCACGTCCGGAACTTGCACCTGTGGTGCCTGGCCGCAAGGCAAAGCGAGTCAGATGAAGGTAAAAAGTGAACCCTGCCCGGATCGAACGGACGACCTTGAGGATTTCCCTTGGGTGGATTGCTCCACCAACTGGAATCTCACGCGCTACCACTGTGCCAAGGGTTCTTGACATCGAAGGTTGTCCGCATGGTAAGATGGAGGCTTGTTCGCATGGCGATTACCCAGCTCATGGGAGGCCATAACAATGCTCAGTTCAACAGTCCTTGGTGAACCTCCAATGCCGGGCAGACTGAACGATGATTCTTATAAACTGTTCAAGCTGAGTTGGTGGGGTCGTGCAAACTGTTGCGCCGTAAAAGCCGAGATGATCAGAGTCCTTGTCACCGAGTGTGGCGGAGGGATTCCAAGAGTACTACGTCCGTATTGAGGTAAGTATGACGGGTGAACAAATGCACACGCTTCAGCGTCAACAAGAACCCTTGGCACAGTGGTAGCGCGTGAGATTCCAGTTGGTGGAGCAATCCACCCAAGGGAAATCCTCAAGGTCGTCCGTTCGATCCGGGCAGGGTTCACTTTTTGCGCTCTTGCAGCCCCATTCATCTGTTGAACTGCTGCTCATGTTGCGATTTGTAAGAATACGTTCAATCCTTCATCAAGATATCCACCGGGCATCTGGCCACTTAGATGAGCAGAGACTGTTGTGAATAGATATCAGATCTGCCGTCGCAACAAGAGTTTCATGTTCAGTGGAACATGTTGCGGCCGTCTGACAGCTCCGAGATAGAGCGAAGTGCCTCAAGGCACCGCCGCAATGGCATTATGCAAGCTGTAGTTACTCGAACGGTATTATATGTGGCCGTCCCGAACGCGCTTGTACAGACCCACGATCAAGTCGTTCGCGGTGAGCGTGACGATGCTGAAAGAAAGGTCAGATATAGTCCCCAGTTGACAGAGGAGTCGACTCACGTATGGGGTACTATACGAAGGAAGTGTGCCGTCGAGCCTGCAAACAATTCTCTCAGCTGGGCGGAGTATCGAATCCGAATAAAGATCACGTACCCTTGTACCATCCCAGCGGTCCCTCCGCCTTGAGCGTCTTCCACAAGCAGTCTATGGGGTTTTTGTACAGCGTCCCGACGTGCCTTCCATCCGGCGTGCGTATCGTAGGTTGATTATACATCCGCGTCAGTACAGTATCGGTCGGTTGCATCATGGTCAGCTTGAGCGGTCGTCAGAGAACCAGACGCGATATCATGAGGGTGCGAGCGTACCACACAGAGGCCGGACACTGAACTGCTTGCCAGGAACGTCCAGATGCTGTCTGCGCTAGAGATGCCGCGGCTCACAAGCTGGTTTTTCGTCCAGTTGTAGGTCGGTAGTTGTACCTACGAAAGGGAGCGAGGGGTTCAGAGCCTCATAGACTAGAGCGGCATATGGCAATACTGACGGATGAACCCATGGCCGTACGCAAGGCCGCAGCGTCGATGCCTCTTACAAGTCCACGGAACCTCTCGGCATGCCAAATGTTTCTGAACGCGTCGAACGAGTTCTTGTAGTAATGCTGCGCGCCGACTGGGAGCACAGGCGAATATGCCTTGGGGCAAACAATCAGCAATGAACATCGACATAACCACGCGTGACATACCTGCATTCGCGCCTTGATCAAGAAGAACGGGTTCCCAAGACTTGCTAGACTTCTGAAGTCAGCGGCCCGAGTCGTCCTGCGGAGCGATGCGCTGACCTCCAATTACCCCACTCGCAGCCCCGGAAAACACGGAGGTCAAGGGTATTTGATCCGTAGGGTCTGCACCTATGAGCCGGTTGCATCGTCTCCGTATGGGTTCATAGAAGCCTGCGCAACTGAAGGTGAGCTAGTGCAGGCTGAGCAGAGTGATATGACGTACCAAGGCGAGACCCGTTCATCAGAATCTGACAATCGTCAGACCCTCATGGTACCTCTACAGCGGGGACTGACTCACTTGGTAGACATACTGTATTTAAGGACATGCGCAGTTGGATTCAGCTTCTTTTGAGCCGCTGCAAGCGCACTCACCGCAGGACCCAAACCCCTCTGGATACCCCGCAGGCCCTCGTTTCTCCATGTCTTGGCAATCACGTCCAACGCGTTCTTGTACACCTTCGCCGCGCCCTTCTTCGCCAGCTCCCCCTGCAGCTGCATACGCGTCTTGGCGACTTCCGCCGGGTTGGAGACCGTCACCTACGTTGCGGGGAGCGCGCGTCATGACATGGGGCGTCAAGGGACAGAACGCGACTTACGGCTACGCACGCTGCCATACCACCGCATATGAAACCTTCTACCGTGGAGAGAGGCTTGCTGGGCCCCGCTGGTGCGCTCATGTTGGGCAGAGAGTGCTGGATACGCAGAGCAGTGGGATGTGGAAGGTCAAGACGTGCTGGCCGGCATGCGAGTCATTACCCGAGCGCTGCAGCCAGTGTCGAACGCGGGGTAGTCTCGATTATGTTATAAATTGCGATCGCGCGATGGGCTCGCTGTCATCCCGGCTCGCTGGACCATCTGCGCAGCGTTGTGAGCGCCGCCCGTGTTTACGAACGAGTGCTGCAGAGGTCTCCGACATGAACGATATGTCCTGAACAGGGTTTGTCGCGCTGCAGCGCTGGGGGTTCCAGGCAGAAGACATCCAGTCGATCTCGTCAAAATTGCATTCAAATTCGTCCAACGACACCCAAGGCTTCTCCACCTTCTCTCCGCCCAACATCAGAACATGCTGATGTCCGGCGGTGGGATCCCAGCCAGGGCTGCGGTGTCGCGAGAAGCCTGGCGACCGCCAAAGTCGGCGTGCACAGAGTGCCAGCTCCATTGACTGTCGAGACCTCGGACAGCTGAATTATAAGGACTCCCCGGGGTCCCCGCTTGTCGCGCGAGTCGCGACGCTCGGGAGACTGCAGTCGACGTTCCCGACCACCACCTGCTCATTGTGCTGAGCGACGACGGCGCGTCCTCGAGCTGATGCCGCCATCCGGCAGGCATGTAGTCCTCGCGATTCTGGTTGTGGGGGTCGGTGTGCCCCTCGTCAACCGCATACTGGCGTCCCCGCTTACTCTCGCTCTGCTACTGCCTCTGTTCGTCTTCCTCGTCGTGGTCGGATTCTTTGTCCTCAATGTCGCGCTGGGATACCTCCTCGACTCAATACGGCCTGCTCCAAGGAATGCTCTTACGACTGCTGCACGACCGCTGGCATTCTCAACACCCGCCGCTTGGCAAGCAGTCTTGACGCGATCTCAGTGGTCGCACAAGGCCCCGCAATCCCTGCCACCGCTCTGCCCCGACGCCCCCGTCGTGTCTGCCGCCATCAATGACATTCTGATTCTCATTGTGCGCGACTTCGTTCTGGTATGGTACAAGGAGATCTCCTCGTCTCCGTCATTCCCTACTGCGGTGTCGTCTACTCTGCACAGCTCTATGGAACGTCTCCTCGAAAGGGCAACCGCTCTTGACCTCTCTGCCCTTGTGGTGAAGCGCATACTGCCCAAAGTCACCGCGCATATTGAGCAGTTCCGTCAATCCGAGGTCGCTCTGCGTGGCGCCGGCCTTGAGCGGAAGCTCACCCAGTCCGAGGAGTTGGACATCCTACTCGCCAGTCGATACGCAGCGAGGGGTGGAGGAAAGCTGCATCCTGCAGTTGACAACCTGTCTTCTACATTCACCAAGCAGAGCGAGGAGAACCATCTTCGCGGCCTGGTGGACAAGGCTCTTCCGCACATTCTCCCGGAGAAGGAAGCTCGCAGCCGCGCGGTCAAGATAGTCGTCAGAGAGATAGTGGCGTGTTCTGTCCTGTACCCTATCATGGAAATGCTAGCAGACCCCGACTTCTGGAATCGCATGATTGACCAAGTCGTGAGTAGTGGCGGTCTACCGTCCCCGCACTACCTTCTGACCTGACTCAGGCAGGGGCTGCTATACGGCAACAGTGCGTCTCAGTGAGGTGCTGACCCCGCACGGCATGAGTTAACGGTTCGTTGTGCGCAGACGCCTCATTTCCAAAGTGCGGCACATTCTGGAGGCCCAGCTTCCGCGGCCGAATGCTCGTCTGGCAGACGTACCTAGTACCACCACAGAGACCATCACCATTCGGACCGATGCGAAGCAGTTTGAGTCCTTCCTCAGAAGTATCAGCAGGTGCTCTTCCTTGCTGGACGCGCGGAGACTGAGAAGCGACATCATGGGAGAGATCAGACGAACCCGGGCTTTGCTTGGTGAGCTCCACAGTAGGTTGTGTATCAAGACGGATGAAAGTGAAACCCTGTCCTAGCAAACAACGCAAACTCCGATTGGATCAATGGCGAGAAGACGGAAGACATCGTGGCATTCCTCGACCGGCTGTATACTGCGAAGCGGAAAGTCGAGAAGCGCATCGTGGTTCTGGGTGGCGAAGCCGATTCGGTAAGTATTCTTCTGAGCGTACCTCCTACGCATGCTGATACCCTGTTAAGCGGCAGACGATTTACCAGGAGGCACCTACAGCCTCACCGCTGACGCTCCGAGACGTCCTCACCAACCCCAGCTCGCTCTCGTATTTCATGGAGTTCATGGACCGACGCCAACGTTCACTACTTGTACAATTCTGGCTGACCGTTGAGAGTTTTAAGAACCCCTTGGAGTCTGTGGACTCGGGGAGCTCCGACGAAGAAGACGAGCCCTTGCTGAACCCTACCCAGTCAGCAACTCTCAAGGAGGACATCTCGCTCATCAACGAACTCTACTTCTCCAGTCCCGTCCCAGACCCTGTTCTCAGCGCGGTCTCCCAGAAGCACATCAACACCATCCGCTCGTTCGGACAGAGCGCAGAGACATCCACGCCTGCTTCTGAGAGGCGCGTTCGTCGCAGTGTCATGCTCGCGCAGAGACAGGTCGAGAGGGAGATGGAGCAGGACTTCGAGGAATTCCAGCGTTCAGAGCTCTGGTTCCGCGCCATCGCTGATATCCAGGCCAACGGTGGGAAGAGCGCGGACGATCCGTCTAGTGGCGGAGGCAACCGTTCCCCGACTTCGACTCGACACCCTTCCGAGGCTACCCACGCTGCGAGACCCGTACGTGGCCGGAGCCAGCCCCTGCTAACAAGTGGGAAACCAGCCATCCTACGGTCGGAGACTTCTCCGAACGTCAGCGGTCGAACACCTTCACCGATCTTGCCTTCGGCAGCAGCACCTCCCGCGCCGAAACCTGCAGTCTCCAACTTGCAAGTGCTGATGTCTCCGATCAATGACGTCCCATCCGCCTCCGCGGCCCGTGCTCCCCTTTTCGACGATCCAGAGGACGCGGAACAGCAGGAACAGTCTCAACGGATGGAAGCCATCCAGGCTGCGCTAACAGATATCATTGCTCTGGACAAGCAGCACGAAGAGCCACAGGCAGGCAGCTCGTCCGATAGCCTCAGCATGCAGGATTCCGTGGTCTTGCCCAGCAACGCTAGTCTCGCGCGTGAGAGGCGACGCCTTGTTTTCGAGGACGACCCGGAGGATGAAGAGCAGCACCTAGCGGAAGAGGAAGAGGCGGAGAAGGAGCACGGCTCGTTCCAGCTCGCAGGTCCAGGCGACCTGCAGCTCTCGCACGAGATAGAACGGCTATCGAACAAGATCAGCAAGCTGCAGACTCAGGACGCCATGCTCGACACGTTGATCAAGAAGGCGGAGCTGAGCGGAGACGCCCAAGAGCTGCGTCTGCTGCGCAAGTCGAAGAGCGCGCTCACCCGAGAGCTGAGGGAGCTCAAGTTCCAGAAGAGCCAGTACGAGCAGCAGGAGAGCGCGAACCGGCTGGTTTCTGATAGGACACGGGTCGCCATCGTGAACTCGACTGTTGGGGAGGAGGACGGCAAGCAAGTCGTCCGGTACCTCATTGAGGTGCAGCAGCTCGCGCAAGATGGCAGCTTCTCCTCTGGCTGGGTCGTGGCGCGGAGGTACAACGAGTTCTTCAACATGCACAACAAGCTGCGGGAGAAGTATGTGATGGTGCGAAATCTGGACTTCCCTGGTAAGCGACTGGTCACATCGCTCTCCGGGAGCTTCGTGGATAGCAGGCGCGTTGCATTGGAGAAGTACCTACAGGTAAGTCAGGAGCGGCCGGTTGTCGTTCACGGGTGCTGAGATCACCCCACAGAGTCTCATCGCGATCCCTGCTGTTTGCGAGAGCGAAGAGCTCCGTGCCTTCCTCTCTCGTGACTCTCCTTTCATGGCTACCGAACCTGCTCCGTCCAAAGCGAGCCCTTCCGTCTCGGCATTCCCTGGGCAAGGCCTCGTCCGGTCAATGTATCAGTCAGTCGCGGAGAGTATCGACGACATGTTCTTCGGGCCCTCCATGCTCGATGTCATCATTCAGCGCCTTACCACGCAGGCGGCGGAGTTCGTAGGCATTACTGGGACGGCCATCCACGATGAAGAGCTGGTGGCCCAGGCCCTGAAGGCCTCTGGCAAGTCGACCTCAGAGGACGCGCTGATGCACTTGTCGAGTGATCTGAAGCCGCTCGACGGAGAGACGAGCACGTCGACGTTCTCCTCTCCTATATGCGACTTCATCCTCGCTGTCTTCGAGCTCGACAAGAAGAACAACTGGCTCAGACGGCAGGCGATCGTCATCATCCTACAGCAAGTACTCGGCACGACGATTGAAAGGTGCGTACTGGCCCGTAGTAGGTAGTCAACCCCCATTGAGTAGCCATGCAGAAAGCTTCGCGAGACCGTCAAGTCCTTCTTGGACGAGCCTCACTTGATGACATTCATCAACACGTTCCGGGAGAACATGTGGCCGGGTGGTAGTCTGAAGCCACCAAGTGTCCCGCGTACGGTTGAGGAGAAGCTGCACACGAGAGACGAGGCCAACCGCAAGCTGTCTGCGTTAATGCCAGGCACGTCTTCGCTTAATATGCTCACATGTCATCGCAACTCACATGAATGGCAGACCTCGTCGCGAACATGATCGGTCGATCGAACGCGCGGCGCGGTGCACGACGGATATTTGCGGTAATGCAGAACCGTCGCCTCAATCAACATCTAGTCTATACCATCGTCGATGAGGTATGCATAATTGCCTTGTGTACTACGCTCTTCTGACGAAGTGCTAGATATTTGCCGCGCTGTTCTCGGAGACTCACTAGTACTAGTGCTCGCCGTTACTGTATTACTACTATATACCCTGAGGACCTTACGCTGCGATGCATACCTCACAAGGGCGCAAAGATGCGCAGTCTAGCCTGTACTGCGCAGGTACGCTCATTCGATAATTCGGAAGGGAGCCGTTGGAGACGTTCATAGCAGAGAAGCAGCTACCTTCGACCGGAGCACTCGCTGGCTACAGTTGGTTGCCGACATTTCAAGTGGGAGTTCACACAGCGCGGGCGAATTCAACAGAATTGCTCGTTCAGATTCTCGTACAGCGGCAGTGGCCATATGGGACTGCTACATGACACGGCAGGAATGGGAATACTCAGACAGCGGGAACAGATTTTCAAGATCGTGACGCACGACTCAGCCCTCGATCACCATACATACGGCTTCGAAGGTCTGTTAGCAACATGTTAGCGAGGTCCTGCTTTCACGCACCACGCGCACGTACCGTATCGGCGAATCAGTAGGTCGAGCCGATGGGGCCAAACTTGATGTTGGAGAAAACGACGGTCGCGTCCGGGCTCTGCGACTCGACGTCCGTGGGCTCGCCCGAGGTGGTGGGGCAAGGGCCACGAGACACACCAGGCTGCGAGGGGTCCTTGTCGAGGGGGTAGTCGCTGTCGAGCCAGAGCATCCTCGCCGCGTGGTCGTCCCAGATCGACATGACGAGAGCCATGCCCTTGTCGAAGGACGCACCCATCTGCTTGAGACCGCCGAGCTTCTCGAACGAGTTATTGTCGCCGAACGCGGTCTTCTGCGCGTTGCAGAACGCGTCGGTGATGGAGTCGTACGCGTCCATGCCGGGGATCTTCGTCTTCGAGTTCGCGATGACCTTGCCGTTCTGGACGTAGAGGCGGCGGATCTCGGAGAGGGTGCCCGAGGTCTGGTTGTTGTTCGTCAGGAACTGGGTGACGACCGTGAACTTCTTCGTGGTGTCGACGGTCTTGCCGGGCCCGAGGAAGGTCTGGTCGCCCATGCGCCACGAGTTGAAGTCGCAGCCGTCCTTGTCGCAGATGCCGCCGTAGCGGTTGTCGCCGTCACCGCAGTCGTTGCCGGAGCAGCGCGTCTGGCCCTGGACGGAGCAAACGTGGGGAGTGACAGCCGCGCCCATCGAGTTGGCCTCCCAAATGTCCATCTCGTTGCAGCAAGTGCCGTACTGGCCGGAGCCCGCGTTCGGGTCGTTGTCCGAAGGAGCCCATCCAAGGATGTTGGCCTATTGCACATTGTCAGGGCGAGTTTCGGGACGAATGGCGTCTCGAGGCCAAGTACTCACCTCGCCGTTGATGAACTTGATGTCGTGCGGGCACTGAGTGTCGCAGTAGCCGGTTCCGTACTTGGCACCGGCCTTGTTGTTCGGGAAGCGGGACTGACCACCGTCGGCGTCCATCTCGACGAAGTAGAGCGCGCCGTTCAGGCCGCAGGGGAGCTTCGACATGTCGACGTCGAACGTGAACTCCTGGTTCTTGAGGTTAAAGAGCTGGTACTTGGAGTCGCTCGAGTCCATGAGGTAGACACGGGAGCCGATGTTGGTCGAGTACGGGCCATGCGTCACGAACTTGAGCGAAAGCGAGTTCCCGCTCGTGGTGATACCGTACGTGCCTGTCGACGAGTGTCAGCTCCAGCAGCTCGAGGGCCATGCGCACGCAATACTCACCAGAGTAGTCGGCGCCATCGAGCGCGCAGTTCTTCGCGCAAGTGACGGGGTCAGGGCAGAGCGAGGTGTCCCAGGTGTTGCCAGTGTAGCAGTTGGTGCTGCCGCTGGTCGAGTGGAGCCAGCGCCAGTTGGAGTCGAGCACGATCGAGCGCTGCTGGGTCTGGCAGTTATTCTTCGCCGTGCACTGCTGGATCGTGAGCTTCGGGTGGTTCTCCGCGGTCAGCGTGCCGGCCTGCTGGCCGTACGCGATGGCGACGTAGGAGAGGGCGAGGAGGGCGACTGCGGGGAACATGTCCGAAGCCTGGGTTGAGAACGCTGCGGGATACGAGGCGGGGTGCTCGATGCTCTGCCGACGTATTTCGAGCCAGGCTTTATAGGAGAGCGTCGCGGAAAATATGCGGTGTAGAGGACCGCCGCGTAGTGCTGGTTTTCCCGCTGGACATGAGTTCCGGGGCGTTGTGGAGATCCTCTTCTCTGAGAAACGGTCCCGAGGGGACCAGTAGACGAGGCGAAAACCGACGACTATCCGAAGGGTACCCCTTCAGTGAGCAATTGGAGTCGACAACTCATGGAGGCGACGCCTCTGCGTCAGCACTTTGGTTGCAGAGGACACGGACAGACCGAGGAGCGGCCGATGCAAGGGCATCACGAACGCGCGTATAGGCTGTCCCGCCGAATTCTATACAGAGCCCGTGTTCTGGGGGCGGCGGGGAATGCTGAGAGGCGCACATTCGAAGCTGCTGAGGACCCATGTGAGCGGAGAAGCCGTCGCGGATGATCACCGTCGATGATGCGGGAGGGAGCTTCGGATGCGACTGTTTGCCTAAAACGCAAGTAGACTTGTCTTGGCGGCGAGGAGATCCCGAGGCCGGGCAACCGGACGATTCCCATGCTAACGAACAAGTTAGCCAACCTGCACCGGCGGTAGCGTCAGTGTAGGCCAGTGAGATGAGTGGCTCTGCCGTACCGTGTCTGTACCAGTTTCTCTCTTCTGGGAGCCGTTGGTCGATGGCGCACTACCTCGACGAGCTTCTGAACGCGGCTCCGCAGTCATACCAACTGTCCTCTTGTCGATTTTGTCAAGCCGAATACCGGGTAAAATCCGGGCACAAGAGCGAGGGGGCTGTCAGTGCAGGTGCAGCTCGGTCAGGCGGTCGTGGATTCACCGCGAGCAGACTCTACGGTGGTAGGGACCGGAGACGTGGCCTGTTCCCGGCTGTTCTACGACTCAATAAGCCGAAGGGAAGCTGAATTAGCCCAACGGACGTTTCCTTTAGACCTCTCGCATCGCAACGCTTCCAGAGCACAGTCATGTGATGGGCGACATTTGAAGCAGTTTCGCCGAGTGGACGAAGCGCCCTCTTCGTACAACGGTACATTGAGTGACTTGGCTCGAGAACTTACGACTGCTGTGTATAGTTGCACCTGAGCGATTCAAGTAGCGGTAATGACCTCATTGTACGCTGTCCTACTTAAGGCCAAGCACGATCAGACCCCAGATCCAGCGGGAGCTAGGTGAGACGAACAAACTGCTCATACCTATGTACAACGTCACGGAGCACACTGCTGTGCCTCAGACACTACGTCGCGACATGAAGCAACGCCGCCTACCATGGTCATGCTGTCTTGAGGAGGGATCTATTGCAGGCGCGCCGCTAAGGATGCGCTTGCACCAGTACCACCACAAGGTCTAAGGTCGGGGAGAGACGGTAGTAGGATTCGACTGCGCGAGCACTTAGGCCACTTGAAGTAGGTTTCACAGCCACCTGGCAGAGAAGGCGGACTTCCAGACCGACGGGAAGCAATCTGGAGAACGCTTATCTCGTTGGGCCACTACGGCGGGCACTCAGCTTCGCATTTGTTGGAACGCCTGTGGGGGAGCCAATGGCAACGGAAAGAGATGGCTTCTGCCGGATGATGCCAGAGGGAACAGAGGGCACGCCACACAACGCGGGCAATTGCGACACGGAGCAGGTCGATAAGAATAGGCAGACGGACTGCGCACAAGCTCGAGGAAGCCAGGACCTTGGAGTGCGGCAGAACCAAAAGCACTATTCTACAGAAGGCCCTAATTCAAGTAGCAAGGCGTCAGTCAGTACCATACGATTGAAGGAACTATAGGGACTTCGCTCACAATCCTGAACCAAGCGTCACTGCAGCCTGTAAGTCGGATGGTGGAGGCATGAATGCTCTTGACATAAAGAGCAAAAACCGCACAAGCCCTTCCTTCAGTGGACCCTTCTCGACGATGTCGTGCTGCGAACCAACACATGCGGCGGACGTCGATGAGGAAGAGGAGGATGAGGAGAGAGAGCGGAGGCGCGTCGGTGTAACCGGGGACCGTCCCAACTAGGCAGGGGGTTCCCGAGAACGTCTGAGCGACCGGGATGTTTGTCCGCGGACATGTCCGGCGGACAGTCCGGCGGACAAACGTGGCTGGCAATGCGTGAAGTCACATCAGGTCACTGTGACATAACACTGTTAGGGAACGCGTTATGGGCTTTGTCCTTGTCTCTCGCATTGACCTTCTCCGTGTCTTGCTCCGTCCCAGCTTTGGCTGTCGCTCGCCACCCGATGTATCATAGGACTTGTTGAATGGAACAATAGACCTCTACAACACAATGCGCAGGCATACTGAGCCACAGAGTCCTTCGTACACTCATCGCCATCGAGTTATCCAGTGGCTCAGAAATCATTCACCCGTCTCATCTTGAGCAGTCTGCTAGTGACGCGGCCTTGCCATGCAACTCAACGATCTCGCCGACGTTCTCCGTCTGCATCCTGAGGTGTCAAATATGCTGGACCTCCAGAACTTGATAACTTTCTATGATCTCGTCTACTGGCTGAAGGAGGACATCGCTATGGTTCAGCGGGCGCATATAACTTCTCCTCCGCCAATTCTACCACACAACATCCAGAAATTCCTTGCTGCGAGTTTGGGGACCAGTGACGAGGACATAGGCCGCATCTGGGAGATCCTCCGTGATTCTGCCTGGACAGTGGCGACGTCTCCGGACAAGGACAGAGACCGAGAGTGTCGCGCTCAGGCGATTCTCCCATTCTTCCTCAAGTATGGTGCGGTGTATAACGTCTGTAAGCATGACCGGCTTCTCGTACTGTCCTTCCAACAGCTGATATGATTGAGTAGATTTTTATACTCTGCGACCGCCTGCGCGTCTCTGCCAGGATGCATCATGCGCACACAACATGACCCAAGCCACTACCCTGCCAGATGCAGACTCAGCAGGACCGGAGAGCAGTCGGTTTGTGCCCAAAGAGTTGAAGGAACCTCTGTCGTATGAAGCAGTCGTCTTTACGCGGGATTTGGGACCGCTACCAGCGAAGGTCGTCTCACTATATTGTCGAGGTGAGCCAGCCTGAGTAATGTCCTAATGCACCAGTGTCATCTCATAAGCTACGACTCTGGCTCTAGGGTGCAAGTCTCGGTACTATCACAATTACTATGTTCATGCCGATGCCTCGACGCGGACATATTACGGCGATGTCCTACCTAAGTTCATCCAGATAACGCAGCACTACTTCATCGCTCGTGAAGTATGTGAAATGTTTGCAACATTGATGAACATATCCTGGTAAGCACAATGTGCGAAAGTATGCTACAAAATATGCTAAGCCTGATATGATCCTCCAGGACCTCCGCCACTAATTGTGCCAAGTTCTACAATCTCAGCCTGGTGAAGCATGAAGTCGAGGAGCTTCTGCCTGCGGGATGGAAATTCACGCGCATGCTGACAGCAGAGCATGTATGGGATGCATTCTTCACATACTCCATGCTCCTCGATCATCAAGAGCGTGGGACAATCCTGCACCTTGCACATAACGCACCAACTCATAGCGAGCGTCTGCGACCCGCCTTGCAGGCGCGTAATGCCCTGATGGTAGGTCCGGGCCAGGAGCAATGGGCGCATGCCTGTGATCTATGTTGCTGGGTCCATACAGATCAGAACGGTACTATGTGTGAGTCCCTACATCCTAATCATGAGGCCCTGCATGCTGACTATGTGCCGTCGCCACATATCAGCGGCTGTACGTTCTGTCGTCACTGATGGCGTTGCTATTGGGCATCCTTGCTGTGGCGTGCACGACTGCAAGAAGCCGTTGATTCGCTCAAAAGGGGCGCGTTACTGTGCTGAGCATTCTGCGAACGAGCGCAAGTGCTCAGTGGTTGACTGCTCTGTCCAGGCACAGTCGGGCTTCAAGACTTGTGGCATGCCAGCTCATCGCGCCATGGACGAGACCTACCACCTCAAGAATAGTGCAATGTTCCAGTTACAGGCCCGCTTACAACGCCTGAGTGCTGCTCAGCATGGCAAGACGCTGGTCCCAGATATCCTCGACTTGCCCTCCGCCACCACTTCTGCAACGTTATCCAGTACTTCGCATTCAAATGGTGCTCAGGCAGGGAGAACAGAGTGCACGAGTGGGGATTCGGAGCTAGAGCCTCCACCGGCCGAAGCAGTTTGCGAGGAGAAGTCAGCGAAAGGGAACCGCCGCCTCACTGCACTCTTCGGCCGCCGACGTACCCATAATGAAGAACTCTGCGTGACATCATGCGGCGTGATCCTTGGTCGTGCAACATTCTTTGGATCAGAGGCCATAAACGGTGTTGTTGTACGTCACATTTCTCTCCTGCTAGCTATGTATCTGCGACAACAGATAGTAACGCACACTCAGGCTTTCTGGAAACGCCTGTTTCCGACACGCACATCCCTTCCGCAAGTGCAATGGCATGACCAGAACTGTCGGGTCTGGGCGTTCCTTAACAACTCTGACTCCGACACTCGTGAGTACTTTGCAGACGTCGCTTTGCCCGTTGACGTCTTCCACTTCAAGTGCAAGCATAAGGAGAGCGACATTGTATGTGGAACCCACTGCAACCCCTACATCTGGCCTGAATTGCGTACGGAGAATGGCCGATGGAGGTTCAATTCCTCCGCTGCAGAGCAGTGTAATGTCTGGATAGGGAAATTCCAGGCCATTGTTCGGGAGATGGACGTTGATCGGTATAATTTCTTTCTTGACGAGATGGTGAAGCGACGAAACCGATTGACAGTGGCGGAGCTTCGGCGACAGGGTCACAATCCATACCTCATTCCTCGCAGTACGCTTCTCAGTGATGTCTAGACCATGTATGCATCAGAGTGCCATTGTAGTAAGGTTGGCGTCATCCATAAGCATCCAATGCCACGTGCGGTGACTGGGTGTGACTCCCCGCTGGTTTGCAGGATGAAGCGCTCAAGCGTGACTGGCCTTCGTCCCTCGGGGAAACCTCGCAAACCTAACTCCTCTCTGAATATGCCCCCTTTTGCGAAATGGCTCGCGAGAATCTGTGCAAAAATGAATTCTCTACAACATATCGCAAGCCGTTTGCGAGAAAGTGTCGATGGTGGGGACTAGATAGGTTTACAAGCCAAAGTCACGCCCGCTCGCGTGGCATTGGATGCTTATGGATGACGCCAACCTTAACAAGTGATTACAGGTGTACGTGCGAGACAGTAATAATAGTGTCCCCGCACTGGTGCCAGAGCAGGAAATGCAGCCTGCGCACGAGGGACGTCGGAAGCCGCAGCCTAGATGTCGGTCCCGCACGCTGTCTGAACTTGCTGTCAGAATCATATGCAAGAAACGCACAGCGGGCCTTTACGCACACGCAGTTCGGTGAAGGTGTCGATCACCTTTGCAAGACCGAAGTCTGCGACTTTGACCATGGGCAGGTTGTCGTCTGTGAGATGCACATTCTCTGGCTTCAGATCACGATGTGCGATTCCTGTGGTGCGAGTGAAGCAGTCAGCGCTCGCTCACACATGTGAATGCGTAATCCACCCACAGATACTATAGTTGTCCACAACCGTTCGCCGAGAGCATACGATAGTCGTGAGCACTTCCTTCTGCGGGTTGCGGCTGGGGAGTGCCAAAGGTGATCTCGTTCCGTCGTGGAGCACCTGGTAGAGGCCCTTGCCGATCTTCTTGCCATCTCCGCCCGACGGTATATGTAGGCTGGTCGGACTTCTTCAAGTTGTATCGCAGGAGCGTGAGACTGCAGGGAATGAGGATGCCCCAGAGATCGGCCACCTCCACGGGGTATTCGGGCTGGGACACCTGCTCCGTCGGCTGAGTGCGCTGCTGGGTCCATCCACAGACAGAAGTGTCGGCAACAGTCGTTGTAAAGACCAGGAAAGTACAAGGATCAGGTTACGCCTATTGAAGCGAGGCAATGTCGCGCTCACCTCCGTATCTCGGCTTTTGGGACCGCGCTAGGCGGGATAGATGATGCCCTTCTCAAAACCTTGACTGTAGCAGAGCCTGTGGAGGAGCGTGGCCGACACAGAAAACGTTGCAGTGGTCGTTTGCAATGAAGCAGCCTAGACGCCCTAGACGCAGGACAGACACGAAGACTTGACGAGTTAGCCTTGATGTTGTCGATCGCCATACTACAGAACCAGTGTTCATACCTAGAATGAGAGTCTCAAAACCAAGATGGTGGCCAGACACGAGATCTCAGTGTGACAAGTCTGCGAATACAGCTGCCCAAGGCTGAACACGACAGAACAAGTGCGTATAGCAAGCGCCCAAAGTGTCGAGTATTGACTCCCCCGTGAGACTCGGGGCGGAAATTAATAAGAAAAGCCACACGCTGGGAACCATTCTGTAGATACCTTTGAAGCATATTTTGACTTCAAAATGTAACTCTGAGCAGTTATGAAGGGTGTAGACAAGCTCGTCTTAAAGGCGGCGAAGCGCCTGCAGCCTGGGCGCCTCCCGCGCACTGCAAGTAAGCCGGCCACCGCCTGACAATCCTCCCCCTTCTCTGTGCTCAGCCGGTTTCTGTCTCTCAGCTTGCCCGCTCTGCGAACCTCTATAATCGTATTCTACATCTTCTGATCTATACAGATTCACTTGTCATAGCGTTCCCCAAACGTCCAGCATTTTGTTTTTTTGCACTCGACTTCGGGCCTTGTCCTTTTGGCATTGTGACACTGTCCCTACATCTACCATAGCACCCTTACAAGTGGCTTCAACTCATACTACTTTGTATGCTAGTAGCTACCTCCCACTACTCTGAATCCTCGTCAACTAGCTCGTAGACAACATTCCCATGCACATCCTGTGTCGTCACAAAGCCTGGTGGCGGGCTGCCGGGCTGGACAGCCTTGGAGGGACTCGAGGGAAGAACAATGTCCGGCTCTTCCACTTTCACGCCAACTACAGCTGTCCTATCCACTGCGAGAGGAGAGCAGAGTGTGCACCTCGCACCAGCGACTACCGCAAGAACTGCTTGGCTATGAATGTTCCCGAGTCCACGCCCAACTCTCATGGCGTGATCAACATCGGGATCATTGTCAGACAGCGGATAGACCGTCTTCCCATACCTATGACTTTCCTTGAGCTTCTCAGCAGCTTCGAGGCGTGAGAGGCTCAGGTCTTGCTGTATGAGCAAGGTGGCAGCTTCTGGAACCAGAACATTGGCGACGAATGTGTCCGAGTCGAGGCCGTGGCAGGCATCGAGGCCACGGATCGTAGCTGGTCGAAAGATATGGAGCAGAAGATGAAAGAGGATGCAATATCCCTTGCTGCCATAGCTGTGCCACGTAGTCGTCGTAAACAAACTGCACAGTGGGCAGAGAGAGAAGTGACTACTTACTATCCGGCAGTGGCACCTTGCATTAGACTCTGCAGCTGGTGCGCAGAGGAACGTGGCTTGTACTTCTTCATTGTGGCGATGTAGAACTCATTCTCATGCGGGGCACAGAGGAGTGCGGTGAGTTGACTGGTGAGCTGGACAATGCGCTGATCCAGATGTCGGAAGTCAAGTGGTTCAGGGTAACGTGCGGCTTCACGGGCCAGGAAGGACTCCCGCCGATGCTCACGGCAGTAGAGGTCAAAGACCTCGGAATCCTTCATCGCGTACGCCCGGTGGTCCTTGTTGTCGTAGTCCGGGTCACTCCAGGACTTTGCTTGCAGCACAAAACGCATCGCTGCCAGTGCAGGCGATGGTACGTCCGGCAATTCTTCATCACAGAATGAGCACAAGGCAACGCCTGACCTCGACTCAGTGCCTAGATACCCCGGTGCAGAATGACGAGCTCACCTTCACTGTTGTCATCCATGTCAGCGTCCGGATCGAGCTCCATCTCCCGCAGTTCCTCGGCACTCTGAGACTTCGATAAAGCCGCAACGGACCGTGTTGATGGGACAGACATGCCGTCAAGAGGCCAAGGGGCCAGAGTGCGAGGCTGGCGAGGAGTAGAGGTCGTAGGTTCTAGGCTGGATGATGCTGCTGCCGTGTCGGACGTACCGCGACTTGGACTCGGAGTAGAAGTCGAGGATGTAGCGATGAAGCCCGAGGAGGCGGAATCTGGCTCGGAGGATGTCAAGGTTGAGGATGGGGTGACATCGCGAGGGACCAGCCTTGGTGGTATGAAGGTCGACGGGCCCGACGT
This sequence comes from Trametes cingulata, assembly GCA_022385765.1. Taxonomy (NCBI): domain Eukaryota; kingdom Fungi; phylum Basidiomycota; class Agaricomycetes; order Polyporales; family Polyporaceae; genus Trametes; species Trametes cingulata. The sequence continues at coordinate 13,100 of MU277982.1, read as the reverse complement.
CGGCGATGCGCCGGGCGGAGTAAACGAGGAATTTGATGCGGGCGTTGGCAAGACATGCTCAGCCAAGAGATCTGGTACCGACTCGTCCAGGTACTCCAGGTCGTCGTGCTCCGATGAGCTTGATAGGGAGGTGCGAGTAGGAACACCAAAGTTAGCAGTGTCGTGGTAATCACTTGAGAGTGTACTAGACGAGCAGGAGTGCACCGAGATGTGAGTGACCGCAGGAACTTCAGTGACCTCGGGCGAAGACGCAAGACTCGAGATATTGTTGAAGGATGGGGACGTCCCGGAAGCTGCAGGGAAGGACCCTGAACTGGAGTACGCCTTCAGAGCTGCTAGGAAAGCGCTCCATTTACCCTCGGGCTGCTGACCGAGAAGCAAGAACTGTCGGCGAAGCTCCTGAGGTGCGGTGCTCCAAATCTTCTCGTACTTGTAGTGGGTGGAATGCGTCCATCGTACGCCGAAAACCAGAGGGAATGCCTTGGCCTTCGTGAGCTTTCCGAGAGGGTCATTCTTGACCAGTTCATGCATCTTCTTGAAGCCGTCGCTCACTTCCTTCACAGTGAAGTCGAGCGGCCACTTGCGCCCCAGGGACGGTCCACAGCCCGAGTCTTCTACCTTCACTGTGACTGCACTGGGGTGCGCAACAGTACTGGGTGCAGCAGATTCATGGTTGATGTTAGACTGAGTGCAAACCGTCAGTGATGATCATGACATGGCATGATCGATGATTAACATACCGATGTCGGACTGCTTCTGGATATGTTCCGCACTGGAGGCATGTCATCGCCGTCCACTGGTCCCTCTGCAGCAAGTCTGGGGACATGAGGCGTGCAGTTGCGACCCTCAGAATGCTGCGGGAGCATCCGTGCCACCTTGGTATGCGATGACGCACTCGAGCTGCATTCCTCCAAGCGGCGCTTCGAGCGGTAGCCTAGCCGCTGAAGCTCGATATCCAGCTCAGGACAATCATTCTCGGAGAAGGGGGTGCCTAGATCGGCACGGATACGAAGGAGGACACGTGGAGATGAGTCGCCGACTCGCCGTGTGTTGTCGACGGTGAACACAGACTGTATGCTTCCTCCGACCCAATATCGTTCCGCGAGGTCGAGACGTTCGATGATGGAGCTGTCCGAGAGGGCAAAGACCTCAATGAGGCGAGGGAGCGCAGCGAGTTGAACACGCGGAAATGTCATGACAGGTTCCTCCCAGCGTTGGGGAGCTTGTCCGGCCTGTAGATATGTTGAGCACAAATTATGTCCACTGTCCGTGAGTACGTACCTTGCACCATATGACAAACATCACGTTGACCTTAACCTTGCGCGTCAGCTCCTCGGACGCTGTCTTGACTGTGTGCGAGAGCTCCTGCGCATCCTGCGCGAGCTGATACTGCTTCTGCCAAGCATCTGTGAGCGGCATGGCAAGTCCCTTCCCCGGGGGCCGTGCACGCTTGGTGGGTGGGCCGGCATGAACAGGGGAACGGAGACCATTAGACGCTCCAGTGGGCGGTACAGGGACGGCAGAACCTGGGGACTCGTCGACAGATGGACTGGTAGCAGAGGACTGTGGACGCTGCACAGTCAGCCTCAGGCTCGGAGGAGCAGGCTGGGTACGAGGTAGCAGTGGAGGAACAGGAGGTGGAGGAGGGAGAGCCGGAGCCGGAGCTGGAGCTGGAGCCGGAGCGGCAGCGCGCGCCTCAGGAGGTGGAGGCATCTGGGGAACAGGCTGGTCGAGCTGAGCATAGAACGGAACGAGGAGATTCTCCAGAGTCTGGAGTGCTGCCTGATGTACCTGATCAGCGTTGCGCTGCGGTGCTATAGGTTGGGTACGAGGTGGGGTAACCGGTCCAGCGGCAGGAAGTCCGGGCGCTGGTTCCCCTTCGTAACCAGGAGCTTTGTGCGCCTTGCAGTACTGACGGAGAGTCCTTGACTGAAGCGCTGCGTCGGACGCATTGAGGCAGCAGGTCTTGCACATCAACCCGACGCACTCGCGGTTCCCTTGGCTGACTTTCTGACCATCCGGTCTGCATTTTCCAGCCGCGCAACTGATCGAAGGGATGGTTCGAGGTGGGGCCTCCGGAGTCGACGGCGCGAGGTGGAGGGCGGCTCCCGCAGCGGTGAAATGTCCAGGATACGCACCCGGGTCCATGGAACGTGTGATGATGCGTTGAAGGAGATGCTTCGCATCATTGTAGGCGTATGCGGGAGTGTGTATCAACGTCCAGTTACACTGGTAGTTGATGCACTGGTGGCCATCAGTCAGAAGTTTGAAGTAACGATGGCATGGACGCACCTTTTGAGCAATACAGCCGCGGTTCTGTGGCGCGCCGGATCCTTCGAGGACACGAAGTTCGACAGCGTTGCCGCATCTGCCGCAGCAATCCTTGAGGTAGATGACAGGGTCCGGGACTCGCTGGAGTGGCTGGCTCATACTGCTGGTGCTAGTACGGGGGAGATCTGTGGATTCTTAACGAGATATGTACGATACATGGCGCCGGAGCGCAGCTTATAAGTACTCGGGGCATTGCCTGCACGGAGTCTGCTTGGATGTGGAGGACAAGCAGGTGTGGCGAGGCAACAATGGGTCCGCTGTGGCCAGCGTTAGCCATTAGGCCACAGGTAACGAGGCCAAGCGGACAGACGTTGTGGCAGACAGAGCAGAGGAGACCAAGCGGCGAGTAGAGCGTTACAGCGCGTGATAGGGCGTGATGTAGCGTGACACGACCGATTAGGCTGCGTGAGTGGCTAAGCGGGACGGACACGTCCGGCGGACATATCCGCGGACAAGCAGCCCCGTGGCTCTGACTTTCTGGGGTTCCCACACGCACCTCCGCGATCACGTGGATGGCGCGTCTCTGTTGGGATTGAGTGGTTGTGCGGGCGTCTGTTCGGCACGCTTCCTCCCTCTTCTCCCATCAACGCGGACACCTTTCAAATACACCTTCCAGGACCCCTCAACAGCCGGACGACATATTCCTGACGACACACACACTCGACCGACGCGATGTCCACCTGGGGCATCGGCGACAACCATGATTCTGACGAGGTCCGCGCTCTGAAGGAGCAACTCCGCACCAAAGGCCAGTCGTGGCCAAGCAAGCATCGTGTCTTTTCGCTGATATCCCCGTAGATGCGGCACACGCAACACTTCACAGCGAATATTTGAAGAGGGAGGCAGAGCTTCATGATACGAAAGCGACGCTGAATGACTTGCTCGATAAGGTGCGTCCTGGTCTTAGCCACCGCCCGGCCCTAGCATGATGAGACCCTCGCCATACGCCAGCTCCGTCGAGAAGCCGACCGCGTCATACAACTTGACGCCGACCTGAAACGGCGCAACGAAGAGCTCGCAAACGAACGCCTCACGCGCCAGAACGCAGAGGTCGCACTCACCACCGCCCATCGCAAACTCAAGGACTCTGAGCAAACTGCGCTCGAGCTCCAATCCACCATCGATATCCTATCCTCTCGCGCAAACTCTACCTCCGCGGGACAGTCCAAGCTTGAGCAAGACAATGCGGCCCTCCAGACGCGTGTGCGTGCACTCGAGAGGGAGCTTCAGAGTAAGGCCCAGGCGGAGGAACTCGCACTTCGTCGAAGTCAGAGCCAATCCGCAAGCGCACGACACCGTCGAAGATCGTCCTCTGAGTCCTCGTTCCGGGTTCCGGCGTTGGAGAAGGAAGTCGCTGATCTTCGAGCAACCTCTGAGCAGCAGGCGGCAGAGCTGGAGAAGACCACCGAGCAACTGACACGCACGAGGGACGCTCTCGTACAGCTCCAGAACGAGAAAACCGCAACAGAGAAGCGGTTACGGAGAGAGCTAGAGGAGGTACAGGCCAAGCTGGAGGACCGAGAGGAAGACTTCCGCCATCTACGAGAGGCGCACGGAGGCGAGGACATTGCTGCACGTGAAGCCGAACTCTTGGAGAGATTGGAGGAGGAGGAGAAGCGGATCGAGGCTCTCGAGAATGAGCTCGCAAGATCTACCGGCAGTCGAAAGCGGGATCTGGCGATGCTTCAGGACGAGCTGAATCGAACAACGGAGCTTTTGGAGGACGCGAATAGGAGGGCATCGGAAGCCGAGGACAGGCTGGCGGAGCTTGCTCGGGAGAGAGAGGAGGCATTCGACGAGCGGGATCGGCTGCAGGAGGAGTGCACCCGACTCTCAGATCGTCTTCGTGTCGCCGATGGCAGAATAGGGTACGTCCCCTACCCTACTCCCCGTCCTGTTTCCCACCTGATCTCCTACAGCGAGCTCGAGGGTCACCTTGCCGACCCATCCCATCCGCCAGTCACCGCGAAGACCGCCGACGAAGCCACCGTGGCTACGATGGAGAAGCTCCTCAATACGATCGAGCGTCTGCGCGGCGAGCGCGATGGCCTCCGTCGAGACCTCGAGTTCCTCAACGCTGAGAACAGGTTCGCCGTACAGTCTCTGGAGGCGAAGCTAACCATTGCAACGTCTGCACCGACTACTCCGGCTGGCAACCCGGCCGAGATCAACATGCTGCGTGGCCATATCCAGGCGTTCCAGGAGCAGGCCGAGCGTTCAATGCGGGCTACTGTCGCGCTTGCTATCGTTGCCCAACACCTCAGCGAGGACAGCGGCGTGCGCATACAAGGACTCACGGAGGAGCTATCTGGTGTGTGCGAGCAACTGGAGCGTGCACAGCAACAACTCGAGGAGCGCGAGCAAGTAATCGCAGATCTCGAGGAGAAGCTGTCTTCCACCAGTGAGATGCTCCACGCTGCCGAGTCTCAGGTGTCAGGCCTCAGGTCGACGATTGAGAAGCTGGAGGACGAGCTCTCTAGCGAGCGTACATCTCATGCCGAGACTGGTGCCTCCCTCGCGGACACCGAGAGCAAGCTGACCGCTGCGAACCTCGCGCTCACCAACGCCGAAGCCGCACGCGACGCCCTCGCACTCGAGAAGACACATCTCCAGCACGACCTCGACACCGCGCGCCAAGAGCTCTCCGACGCCGACCACCGGCACGCTCAGCAGCTCAACGCGCTCTCCTCAGGCAAGCCGGCGGAGGGCGCGCTGCGCGCGCATATCAAGGAGCTCGAGGGCCGCATCGAGCGGCGCACGGCGCAGATCGGGATGCACCAGCATGACATCGCGCGACTCGAGATGAACCTGAAGCTGCAGGAGGAACGCATCGCGGAGATGACGGCGGAGATGGAGGTCGCGCAGGGCGAGAAGGACGCGATGCTCGAGGACTGCCGGACGACGCGTGATCAGCGCGATGAGGCACTCACGCGGTGCGACGAGCTCGAGGAGACGCTGGAGGCGGTCGAGGAGGCGAGGGAGATGGAGGTGATGGGCGTAGTGAAGGTCGCGTTTGGCGCGATGGCTGGACGGAGGGACGCTCTCGTGCGCTCTCGCAGCCAGGCGGCCGCGCATCTGGAGGAATGGTCTCGACTGCAGGCGCGCATACAGGCGGCGGAAAGCGAGAGGGACGCGCTCTCTGCGCAGTTCGCCGCGTTGTCAGTTGAGCGCGAGCGTTTGGCCCACGCGCTCGACGACAACGCTGTCGCACTGGAGGACCTCAAACAGCAGCGCGACAGCGATGCAGACGAGCAGGCGGCTCAGCTTGCCGAGCTCTCAACCGCCGCTCGTACCGCAGAAGAGGCGAAAACAGCAGTGGAGGCGGAACTCGCCTCCACGCGCGCCGACTTGGAGTCGAAGGATAAGGAGCTCGCGTCGCTTCAGAGCCAGCTTGCCACATTGCGTGACAGCCATGCCGACCGTCAGTCCCTGGACGCCAGCCTATTCGCGCAGGAGAAGGCCGATCTCGAGAACCAGCTGCAGGAGGCCAAGGAGTCGCTCGCTGCTCTGGAGTCCCGTCACCAGCAAACCATCGACGAGCTCAAGCGTGTGGACGAGGAACTAAGACGTGCCGAAGACGAACTCTCCCGTCATCTATCGGAGAGCGCCGTTCGTTCCGAGTCGGAAGAGCGTCTGCGCAACGAGCTTGCCCAGGCGAAGAAGCTCCACGAGGATGAGGTCGCCGCGCTCCAAGACCAGCTCAAGACCCTCTCCGACGAGCTCGAGGAAGTCACCCGCCTTCGCGTACAGGCGGACGACTCGCGCAAGAATGCAGAGGAAGAGCTCGCGCAGCTCAAGCAACAGCTCGAGGCACGTCTGGCCGAGGCTGGTAACTCGCTGGACACTGCGAGCCGTCTGGAGGCTGAGCTCGAGCAGTTGAAGGCGTCGCACGATGAGGAGACCAAGACCCTGCGCGAGCGCCTTGAGGCCGCAACTCAGGAACTAGAGACGGTTGTCTCTCGTCGTGATGAACTGCAGGCCCTTCATGACGAAGCCACACGAGATTTGGAGGAACGGGCTCGTGAAGTCTCCGAGGCAAGCGGGAAGGCAGCTGCTCTTGAAGCTGAGCTCGCTGCACTCCGTGAAGCCCATGTTGAGGAACTACAGAGTCTTGAGAAACGCCTCGCCGATACCACGGAGGAGCTGTGCTCGCTCAAGGACTCGCAGGGCGATTCCGACGCGCAACAGCGGGAGAGAGTGGAAGAGCTCTCGCGCAACGTTGAGGAGCTGCAGGGCCGTATCACCGTCCTCACCAAGGAGGCCGACGAGTGCCGCGCAGAACTCCACGAGGAGAAGGCTGCTCACGCGCAGACCAAGGAGACCGCCACTGCGGAGTTACAGGATGCGGTAAGCAGGCGCGATGCGGCTGAGGCCGCGCTGGAGGAAGTTGAGAAGGAGCTTCCTGCTATGCGCGCTCAGCTGGAGCACGCGGAGTCGTCACTTGCACGGGCAGAAGAGGAGAAGCTCGATCTCCAGTATCAGGTCACGAATCTGGAGGCAGAGGTCCAACGGGCCAAGTCGTTGCAGCGCTTCCTGGAAAGCCAGGCTGCAGACAGGTACGCAGTCTCCTTGCTGTCGTCAACACTAGGGCTAACCATTCGTGTAGTGAACGTCGTGCGTCGGCTCTCGAATCGGAGCTTGCGGATCTTCGAACCAAATGTACCACGCTTGACAAGCTCGCGAAGAACACGGAAGCCAACTTGGCGATGCAGACCATCCAGCACGAACAGACCGTCGCGGCTCTGAAACGCGAGTTGAATGCGTTGCGTGCTCAGCCGAGGCTCGAGGATGAGATCGCGGAACTCAGGGAGAAGAACGCGGAGATGGAGGAGCTTCTGCGCGCGAAGTGCCTAGAGATCGAGGAGAACGACGACCGCTTCATTGAGTAAGCTTCACTCATGCCTCAGTTTAGTGCCGCGTTCTGATAGATGTACACAGGTTGATCAAGGAGAAGAAGAAGCTGACGAGCAAGATTGACTCCTTGACTCGGAAGGTGCAGAACCTGCAGAACAAGCTCGCCGCTGCAGCCGAGGCACCTGTGAAAGCGCCGGAAAACGTCGCAACCCCCTCAGCTACAATCTCTGCTCCTCCCGCTACGATATCGACGACCACCTTCTCTCCTCCATTACTCGCACCTGCACCGGTGGTGCCCAATGCACTGGCTTCGTCGTCATCATCCCGTCCTTTCTCTCGCCCACGGGTCGCAACAGCTCCTGCCGCGCACTCGCCTAACACCATTCACTCCCAGCCTCCCCCGATGCCTACCTTCAGGCCGAAGACACCAGAATCGCGATCACGTATGGCGTCTGGCCCGTCATCCCTTTCTCGGCCCAAGACACCCGAGTCCCGCATCCCCCCTATGCCGGTCTTCAAGGCTCGTACGCCTGAACGGCGACGAGCACCTACTGCTCCGGCGCAGACTCAGTCTATCCCTGAGTCAACATCTTCGTCATCCATCGTTGGCGTGAAGAGGCGGGCGCCAGACGACTTCGATGATTGCGGGTTCCTTCCACCTCAACCCTTCACAGTGGATAGCGCCCCCGGTCCCCAACTCCCGGCACAGCCTACGACCCCGCGCCTGCGCAAGGCTCTGCAGAGTATGCGGACAGGCTTCACCCCTGTGCGACACCACATTGCTCGCGCAGGTTCAACGTCACCCTCGAGGAGAGCGACTACTGGCTCCAGTAACGGAGCACCGATACCCCCTACCATCTCCGACGTGACGAACAGCCCTCGCGCATCCTCTCATTCCGAAGGCACTAAGGTGGCCGCGAAGAAGGGTTGGCTCGGCAAGCTCAAGTCAGGACCTTCCCAACAGTCGCGACCGCCTCTAGCTCCTCGACCACCCGTTTTCGACCCGCCCGGGATGCGATAGCGTCTCTGGCTTACGTTTTGTTGATGGACCTCTACGCTACTGAGCCTATCTTACGACCCATGTACTGTTAGCCGTCCATATGTTTATTACCTGTCCGCCATGTTATCGCAATCGCATTCGTTCCCTTCGTCCCCTTCAGGTCTCGCATGTCGCTCGGTATCCAGGACCAAGTCTGTATGGTACAAGTACGAGTACAACCGCTGACTCTACTTCCACTCGCAGTGTCACGCCTTGTTGGGGTTCACGTGGGAGTTCACAAGAGCACCGACTTCCTCAGCGGCACCCCAGGACATCTGGTACCCCGCAGGGCTGAATCATGGCCGGTGAGACTCAGCTCGCTCTGCGTTGCAACTTGACTCACCCGAAGCCATACGCATGAACCAACAACACCGTGCCTTTGTCGCCCTGCGGCTCCTCCGTGAGCCACTGCGTCTTGAGCGGCAGGTCAAGCTTCTCCGTCTCGACGCGCGGGCCGCCGCGGCGGGCTGGACGCAGGCCGACGTTGTGCTTGAGGATGCGTGTCTCCGGGTCCTTGATCGCGGGGGCGAGCGCCGCGCACCGCTCGATAATGCCTTGCGCGTCCTCGGCACTGAAGGAAGTGTCCCAGTTGTCCTTCTGGTACTTGCCCCCGAGGATGGTGGTGAAACCGGAGGCAGTCTTGGACGGGCGCGGGATGATGTACGTCGCGTTACCGTCGTCGGCGGTCGCTGTACAAGGTATGTGCGTATGAGCCACTGTGAGGTGTGTTGTTGTGATGCTGTAGGACGCGTACTGATGTCTGTGCACATGAACTCGTTGACTTTCGGGTTGTCGATCACGATGGTTTGGCCACGAATGGGAAACACGTCCTTGTCCTCGAGGCCAATCAATGAACGTGCGCCTAGGAGGAAGCCAGCAGTCAGTTGGCCGTGCAGTGAAGAGCCGCGCATAGGCCTCGTTGCTTCCATACATACCTAGCCCGGTCGCGTTTATGAGGACCCCGTTGGGCCCCGCAAGCGCAGCAGCTTCGCCGAGGCTCACAACCCGCTTGCGCACGAACTCTACGCCACGCGCGACAAGCTCGGATTTGAGCCATGGTAGGTACGCGTCTGGCCATACGGAGACGGTTTTGAAGCCGACGCCTGCCTTCATGCTTGCCGGGATCTCGTCTTGCTTCAGTACTCTAAACTAGGAAGCCCCAAGTCCGTGAGTTCTCAACATTATGACTGCTGTACCGGGGGTCAGCTCACCTCACGCACGAGGGTCTTGTACCACAGGTTATCCAGGTCTGTGCCTTCGTCATAGAAAACCTTTGACGGAGATGCCTGACACGAGACTTCCTGGTGAGACACTGCCCTGATAGATGCTGCGCGGCAATTCGGACGTACAATGGCGAGCCCGGAAGGGATCATATCCCAGAACTTGTCACTGTGAGGAGCTTCGTCAACATGCCGACATGAGTGACAATGCGACAAGGCCTACGCACAATGTGGTCTTCTCCCATTTGTATGTGCGCTCGTTGTACGTGCCCATGGGCGACCAGTTCGCGCCCTACATGTAGTCGGCCGGTATCAGCACTCTTCCATCGCTGGCGGGTCCCGGACGGGAAAGTCACAGAACCAGGCTCAAGCGGTTCTGCGACTTGACCGCCCCTAGGTCGCCTACAGGAAGGAGAACCCCTTACCGCCCATGGGGATGCGAATGCCTGGGAGTCTAAGTCCTCCGGCATGTCCCTTGCCACGATTCTAATCTTATACCGAGCATCCCTGGATAGGACGTGTGCGACGGTGAGACCGATCACACCGGCGCCTAGGATCACCACCTGGGTCGATGCGGGTTGTGAAGCTTCGGAAGACATGGTCAGCTTGGATCAGCGCTGTAGATCTATGGCGGTAAGTGCCAGAGTAGCGCAAGCTCACTTAAGTGAGCGTACTGAAAGCGGAGACGGGCAGCCGTGCTTGGTGGTCTTCAGGAACGAGTCATGTTCTCGCTCACGGGTCTAGACGAGCGACTCCAATAACCTTCATCGATCGTCTGGATCGAGCAATATTGGCTCAGTCTGGTGAGTCGAACTATACGTATGGCCCGACATCCCAATAATCCTAGACTCGCATGCCAGTCGGTCTAGCAAGTCCCACGCGAGCGATCAGCGGAGTTTCAAGTGGGGGAAGGGACTTGCTATACCGACTGGGCACACTCGTGGCCCTTTGGTCCAGGGGGTACCGTGTGAAAATGGACTTGTTGGCTTTCGCGCACATCCTCTTAGGACACTATGGGACGGTCTGGCTCTTGCTGGCTCGCTGAACTAGTACCTCGCTCCTCACATGATCTCGACGTTTTCTCAACGATACAGATTACCAGTAACAAAGTGCACGCCTCCACGGCCCCCAAAGTCATCGCGTTCTTGCACATGCTCCCAGTCTCTCACAGGCATTAACCTGGACGGCGGCGTCCGTCGACCTGCAGATGTGTTTTGAGTGCCCCAGTGAGTATAACTCACTTCTGTGTTCTGTTGAGGGGGTGTCTGGAAAGCTGTTGAGGGCCACTGGTGCGGTTCCTGTTGGCTATAGTGTGCCTGTGCCGCAGGCCAGGAGTTGGGCGACGTGGTGAAGTCGTGAGTAGGCTGAGAGGCTTGTGATGAGTCCAGATGCATCGCCGGGATGTGTGTACTGTTGGGAGTATACTGCGAGATGTAGGTGGCTTCCGCGAGGGGATCTACAATGGGATTGAGATGCGCGGCAGCTGCGTTGAAGTGGGATGATGGCGCCCCGCTGCGATGTGCGTACCCGGCGACGGCATTTGTCGCTGCGCGGTGGAATCCACTGTTTGATTCTGACCCAGGAGTCATCTCGAAGTATTGCTGGGAGGCATGAGGTAGCGACGATGAGCCGGGCATCGGTGTATTCGGCGGGTATGGGGCATGGTGGGGGCTAAGCGCATGGTCAGGCTGAGCGGACATGATGGACGACACAGGTGGAAACACGGTGCTGAACAACATTCATGGATAAGGATTGTTATCATCATGCAGGATGGGAAAAGGAGACATACCGCGAGGGGTTATCATCAGGCCTGTACGCTGCGGTCCGAGGGCGTTTCACTGAGGGAGCGTGGGGATCTGCAGCTCCCACCCCTGCTTGCCCACTGCTTCCCCGAAAGCCTGACATATCGTTTTGGGAACGCTTGTGAGGCCAAGGCTCACTGGAAGGGGTGACGAACAAGGGAAGTACAGCCTCGCGATACTGCACGACCGGCGGTGGTGAGGTCACTGACGACGGAAGAGGGCCAGTACTAATCGCTGGAGTGGGCAGTACACTGCTTCCATGCCAAGGGGAAGAGACAGCGCCGCGCGACGCAGCCGAGTACAATGTACTTTGGGCGGGAACTCCGGTCACGTCAGAGGGGTGTCTTGTACGTTCAGGAGGCTGAAGCAGGGCCGGCGGCTCTGTTGACAAACCGGAGAGCATGGCGGCCCCGGACAGCGGGACAGGAGTTGAAAGCTGTCGGTCTGAAGCGTGAGAGGTCCCTGACAAGCAAGAGGGTGCGAGCGGCTGGGGTGCAGAAGACATGATAGGCCCTGCGGCAGAGGATGTAGGCGGTCGGCCGGTGGACGTAGGTGGTGGGACGACGGGCTTAGGTGGTGCAAGGGTCGAAGTAGACGATGTGGTGATGGTGGACATACGTGGCACGTCAGAGGATGCGGGCGGTGCAGTAGATGCCGCAGGCATTGCGACCGCGCCTGCGACGGTGGACCTGGGCTTCTTCGGTGGTGGCGAGTACTTGATCGTCAGGGCGCATACAAACCTGGTGAGTTCTTGCCCGAGCACTGACCACCACGTCCAAGACCCCTCTAGCAGATTCTGCACGTCGCTAGGGCACAAAGGGCCAAGGGAGACCAGCTGCGTGATCGTCGCATCATCCAGAAGAGCTGTAGGATCAAGCTGACTGGTGGAGATCTCGCGCTCAAACACGGTATCCCGCCATTCTTCGAGACGTCCGAAAGCTATCCAGTCGGGCTTGCCTTTCGCACGCATCTTGGGCGACTTTACCGGGACCATGACCCGCCCAGGGCGCACGCGATTGAACAGGCTTGGATGGCAGATATCGCAACACAGAACACCGTCAGGAAGCACTGCAGCATGTGGTATGAGGAAACAGGATACGCAGCAAGCAACAGAGGGGTCACCCACCACTTCGAGGGCTCTCGAAAACACTGGCCCATATATCACGGCGACATGTGGTAGTTTGCACGAAAGCTCGCAGCCCTTCGTCGTCGGCCTCCGGGTCCAAGTGTGGCATCTCTTCAGGTTGCAGCTGAGGCACTGCGTCCTGGCACGCGGTGCCTCCACGGTTGATGCCATGAGATTTTGCATATCCTTTCGGCACCCTCCCTGTGGCAGCTTGAGGTCCCTTTGTACGCTTCTGCGATGCTCCGGAGTGCTTGGCCTGATGGCCCGCTTTCGCGCGAAGGTCTGTGGAATAGACTGAACGTTCGACAAGCAAAACGGCCATTCCTACCCGCGTCGGGGATCGCGCCGCTCGCCCGGCACGCTGTACGAAGTTTGACAGAGTTTTTGGTAGTTTCCATTGCACGACTACATCAACGTCCTTGACGTTGCAGCCCTACGACGTCCGTGTCAGTGACCGGTCATCATGTTGGAAGGGATCATATGGACAACCATACCATGCCGGCAGCATCCGTGCAGACCATTATACGGATGCATTGTTCCCGCGCAGTCTCTTCCAAGCCCCCTGCAGTTGCATTGCTGGAAGGTGGAGCGGTGCGGAATGCTTCCATAGCGCTGGGGCGATACGGATGGGACATGGTGGCGTTGTAAGGTCGAATGATCCCAGCCCGAGCCAGCTCTGGACATTTCTTGGCCAGGATGTCGCTGAGATGATCTATGATTTCATTGCC